>OX456525.1:128558280-129997447 GCA_949748255.1 Eustalomyia histrio
TGTATGACTATATTGTACTTAACAAACTTTTCGTTAAGTTTCGTCAAGTGTCATTTGCTTAATCAAACAGCGAAAATTACCGCACTTTACTTAAGGAATCATGTGTTTTTAGAAAAACTGTTTATGAAAAAAAAAAAACAAATTTCAATGTACGCGGAAAATATTTTTATAGAAAATTTAATTGAAAATGTTAAAAAACAAACGTGCATGTATAACAAAAGGGGTGGGTTTTGTATTTGTTTTTCGATTGAGATGCAAGTACTGTTGCATTTTTTAGTACTTTTTTGTTTTCATTTGTTTCTTTTAATTATTTAAAATTAATATAGATTTACTTGTTAATTGTAAAATATTTGTAAATTGAACACATTAAATAATATTTTTCGAAAAGATACATATATTTTGGAAATATAAGAAGAAAACAGTTTTTGCAAAAGTACATATATTTGCAACTAAGTGTAGTAAGTATATAAGTTTAAAAAGTACATTGTAGCCACCTAAAAGTCTTCAATAAGTTGATTAAGCATTTGACAGACTTTTCGTTAATTTTTGACAGTAGCTTAAGTTAGCAAAAGTATAATATACTTAGCCCTTTAGCTTTATTAAAAGCAAACAAAAAAATCGTCTTAAAACGAGACATTAAAATTGCATATTATTTCTAAAATATTTAAAATGTAATATTAAAAAAACTTATTTAATGCCAAACGTTTTAAACGTTCAAATTACAAACGTACTTATTTTACCCAATTTACAAATTTAATGATCTCTATTCATTTGATATGAATATGGTTTTATCATATTAATTTTTAAGTTATTATATTAAAAAATATTGAAACCAATAAATAAAATGTTGAAATGAAATACAATAAAAAACTATTATAAAATATTTTTTTTTTCAAAGAATGTATTTTTTTATTTTTATTACTTTATATATTAAATTTCTATTTTTTTTTTGCAATTAAAACATTTAACAAATTATAAAAGCTTTTTATTCAAATTAAAAAAAAAAACGAAAAACCCGGTTTTTTCTGCAAAAACCGAAACCGGTTTTTTAAAATTAGATTTTTCGAAGAAAACCGGAAACGGTTTTTCCAAAAGGCCGGTTTTTTGAATACTCTAATAAATACCTACAATAAAAAAATAACAATAATAAAAAAAAAAATTTTTAGAGTGTACTTTATTTCTTCAACAAAGCGGCATATACTTGCTCTGTTGAAAGTTAGCGTACTACTGAATGAAATAATTGTATTTTTTGTGATCTTAGCTGTGAGGTTTGTTGACATTCGTGTAGTGTACGTGTAAATTGCCGATTGTGTTCGGCCCCTGAGTGCTATGAGTGCCGATCAGAGAACTGCAAAATCAACTTTTTTCTTGATTTAATCATACACAAAAATTCTTGTTCACTTTTAATAATTCAACAAAATTCACTGTAGAATAAAATCAGCATCATGTTACTGAACACTGTTAAGTGATTACATTTGCATAAAACATAAACGACAGATGATTCACACTGATTCCAATTACGCGTTCAGTAACATGATGCTAATTTTATTCTACAGTGAATTTTGTTGAATTATTAAAAGTGAACAAGAATTTTTGTGTATGATTAAATCAAGAAAAAAGTTGATTTTGCAGTTCTCTGGTGCCGATCACTGTTTTAAAGTAGAAGTGCGCAAAATTGATTTGCAGTTGTATTAGTGAGCACGGGAAAAAACACCGTTTTTTCTATGACAATTTACAAGTTATAGCAAAATTTGTATGACAGCGCCATTTAGCGTGAGTTTTAGGTAAAATAAAAATAAATATCGGCCCCAAAAAACAGTAAGATATCTCAACTTTTCAGGATAATAAAAATAAATAAGCACTATTTTTTTGAATTTTTGACAATTTTTTTCTTGTTAGACAACGTTCCAAAATCATTGTTAAATTGCATTTGTATTATAAGTGCATTTTTTAATAAAGGGGTTCTTTTTTGAATAAAGTAGACAACTGCAGCTTTAAATTTGAGAAATCGTCCATGTACTGAAGGAATTATGGCTCTTCAAAGTTCAGTACTTTTATAAATTTTTGATGTTTTTGAAAAATGAAAAAACGTGAATAAGATCGTGTTTTTTAAATGTTAGTGATCTATATGGCTCCATAGAGTATTTCTGTGTAAAATATTGTTACGATTTTACCCTTTATAAAATCGATGATTTATTTACCTTTTAAATAAATCGAGTTCTTTCTATATTGCAAATAATAAACACTGTTTGAAATTATTTATAGCTCTATTTATTTATAGCAGTCACTAAAAATTACAGAAAAACACTTTAATAGCACACTTTATTTACACGATATAGATAGACTAAACGTTAGCCACACTTTAGTTCTTCACACTTTGCGTTTTACTTATGAACTGAACTGCTGCTTCACCAAATACCCGTACTTATATGAGTAGTCAGGTATTCTAGTTATTTCCAGTTTATTACGACACTAGATGTTTCCAGCTGTCAAAATTCGCGTGAAGAAATTTCTAGTTGTGGAAATTTCTTGTAACAATATAAAGAAAATTAGAAGACGAAGTCAAAAAATGCTAATATTGTTATGTTCTTTCTTGGAATAACCAATATGCTCGTGCTCTTTATACTACTTTAAATTTCTTATTAGCATATACTCTTCAAAAAAAGAAAAATCCATAAAAAACTAGTGTCATGTGTACTTTAATAATCCTAAGGCAAGTCTGGGGTCGTGTCTCCAAGTCACCGCTTTTGTCGACTATTTTGAGCGACTTTTTTGTGACATTGTCAACAAAGCGTCAACAGTTTTTATTTTGATTTTTACCCTTAAGTTGTTACTAAGTTTTGTTGATTATGTACTATGAAACATATATCTAGACCAGTGCTGTTCAAAAATAAAAATGTGGTTGGTTCGTGAGAAAATAAGAATTGCACTGTAAGAAATGTTCAATGGGTTATTAGCAGAGCTAGTATCTGAATGAATTTATTTTTTAATGAAAATATGAAACTGTTAATGTTTTGTTTAAAACTGTTTCAAAGAAATAAAAATTAATTTTTTTAAAAGGAAAAAAAGGGTGTCTTTTTTTATTGTATAAAAAACCAAAAGTTGAAGATTTTTTTATTCAATATTAAAGATTTCATTATATTTACATATTAATGAAATATCTTTAATATGTTGGATTTCTTATGTTATCCTGTTAAAAAAAATTATCGGAATAAATGAATTAACGATCGGACTCAAAACATTTCAACTTTTATATTAAAAAAATGTTTTTTTTTATTAAGTCTATTAAAGATTTTTATAGATCTTGTAGTATCACAAAATATTTTTCGTACATTGCTATTAATTTTTTTCAGTGCACTAAAAAAAATCAGTATACATACGCTACACATACTACTCGTCGCTGTTTCAGTGACGACTAAAAGCAAAAGCGTAAGAATACATGTGAGTTGAGCAGGGGATAATTGTCCCATGAAGTGAACAGCACTGATCTAGACGTAACACATAATTTTTAATTTAGAAAAAAAAACAAAAACACTAAAGTGCTAACTATATTATACTTTTGCTAACTTAAGTTACTGTCAAAAATTAACGAAAATGCTTAATCAACTTATTGACGACTTTTGGGTGGCTACAATGTACTTTTTAAACTTAAATACTACACTTAGTTGCAAACATTTGTACTGTTTTCTTCTTATATTTCCAAAATATATGTATCTTTTCGAAAAATATTATTTTATGTGTACTAGTTATAAATATTTTACAATTAACAAGTAAATCTATATTAATTTTAAATAATTTGAAGAAACATATTAAAACATAAATAAAAGAGTACTAAAAATACAATAGTGCTTGCATCTCAATCGAAAAACAAATAAAAAACCCAATTTTCTATAAAAATATTTTCCGCGTACATTGCAATTTGTTTTTTTTTTTTTTTTTTCATAAATAGTTTTCCTGAAAACACATGATTCCTTAGGTAAAGTGCGGTCAGTTTCGCTGTTTGCTTAAGCAAATGACACTTGACGAAACTTAACGAAAAGCTTGTTAAGTACCATATACATGTATTCGCACATTTGCTTAAGCTAGCAAAAGTATAATATAGTTAGCTCTAAACACAACTCGAACCTTTTTTTACTTTAATGAAATTTATCTAACTTTTTATTTAATAAAATAAATACAGCTGTTTGAACTTATATTTCTCCCAATATTACTAGTGTGGAAATCTAGTAAAAAGTTTCAAAAGTGTAGATTAGAATTATTCAAAGGTACTAGTGAATCTCTGGTTCCAATATCTACATCTAGTCAACAGTTCTGTGGATTCTCAATCACAAGTAAATGTTAAAAGTCCACAGCAGAGAGCATTGCTTTGGAAATAATCGATCAGTAGTACTGTTGGCAAAGTCAATAGTGAATCAGTACGATTATGCTATCGACATTTCCTTTAGGGAACATATTTCTTGTATGTTTTATAACATAAAACATATAAAAGCATTTTTTTATCATAAAATATTTTTTGAATGTCATCATTAATCCTTTGTTTGTCCCCAAACAAAAAATTTTTTTATACCGAACGTCCGCGTACATAATCTAGTAAAAACGACGTGCATCACATATGATACACGGACCAATATTTCAACTATTATTTTTATTCTTTACTATCTATTAAATTTTCATTATTGTTTCAACTATATTATATAAGTTATAATATAATTATCTTAAGTTTTATTTTTATTATTTTTTTTTGTTATATTTTTAACGTTTTTCACGTTTTATTTTCTTTGCATGACGCCTGTGCATCATATGTGATACATCGGACAGTCAAAGGGTTAAATTTTTCAGTGCACTTGGAAAAAAATATTAAATCAGCCACCAAAAATGTGCATTCATCGCTACTACTATTTTAATACACTATAAAAGCAACTGAGCTATGACTAACTGTAGGTGAAACAACTGTATGACAAATTATTCTGTCTCTCTTTATTGCGTCTGATTTTCCACTTCGTCAGCTTATTATTGGTTTGGCCCACTCACCATTTTTGTAATAATAGAGGCGAATGGATTATATATAATATGAATATCCTCTTTCTATTTCTGAAACTTGTTTTTCGATATCTGGCATCATAACTGAGATAACTAATATCAACTTTGATATAAAATTAAGAATGTAAACTATTTTCATTGTTTTTCTTTTAAATCTTTGGGCAAACTAATAATAAGCTGACGATTAAATGAATGTGTTATGTGAGTGTGTTTATTTGCTCATACATTTCACAGATCATATAAATGTGAAAATTTGTTGTATGTTTTGTTCTTTTGAATACTGAGATAAAATTAAAAAAATATTTTAATTATGTGCAAAAATGTTATAAAAACATAAAACAGTTTTTGTTATTACAATATGTAACCCAAGTATAAAATTTGTTGTGAGTTTGTACTAAGTTTATGAAACAACAATTTTAGTAAATACAGTCATGTTGCACTTCTATGGTATCTTTTTGATATTTTTGGCGATCATATGTTTTAAAACATGCTGTGTAGTTGTTCACTTTTACACATTATTTTTTTGTATACATTGTTTTTAAATCTCTTTCTCGCCTAGGACATGAATTACAACAACAACCCTCACCATACGGTTTTTGTTCACTCGTTTGACAGCAGTCACTTCTACCATCACTGGTATACCCTGTGGCTGTCTTATTGACGACTAAATGAAAGATCATAAAATAATGTGTGAAATAGTTATGCATTAAACACTTAGACGACTGCGGCTACACGACTACACAATCTGTTGGCTGCAATTGTAGTCGTGTAGTCAGCTAATTATTTTTTGGGAAAACGGCAGCAACATAGTAAGCAACTTCAAACTAATGAAATCACAAAACAATTGTAAAATATAAACAGCTGTTTCTTATACAAATGCTTTTTATTTCAGTGTGCCACTTAGATTGTTTTTTACTTTATTAAAATAGATTATGCATGATTGTAGACTCGTATAAAAACTTAATTTAAAAATACATTTATTTATTTATAATATGTTATGTATAATAACGTAAAAATAAATAAATGAATGAATATAAATTATCCTAAGTTGGCTACAGCGGCAAAAGTCGTCGTGTAGCCGTGTAGCCGCAGTCGTCTATGTGCTTAATGCATTAAAGCACAATTGTGCTATTGTGATAATTCTCTTTTCTAAAAAAGTTTTGTTTTTATGCCGTTTTCAAAGTGTGGGTTTACCCCGATTGCGATGAAATTTGGATAATATAGGGGGGAAAATAAATCAGTATGGGTACCTTTTTAGCGGTCCAATCTCACTTTTAACTGTTAAAATGTTGATTTAAAAATGACCGATTGAAAGGTATTTTGATGACATTTTCAATCTGGTACTTAAACTTATAAAAAGTTTTAAAACAAAAAAGTTTCAAACAACTTACAAAAACCATTTTTACAACATTTTTATTACCTCTATTTTGTATCAAAATTTGAGTGAAATCTGGAGGAACTTCCCAACAGAATATATCAAAAGGAAAAGCCCTCCAGAATCCATTTTCATATTTTTATTAGAAAAAAAACATGTTTTGATTCAGGCATTTTATAAAAGTTGCTATAATTTTATGAAAATGGAAAGTGTTGAGAATAACAGTTTTAAGAAAAACTTATATGTAATTTAACTATGCATAAGTGTTATTTATTGTATTAAAAATAGTTTTTTTTTAATAGCGTTATTTTTTTATAAATTGTAATTTAATATATCAATAAAAACTAATAATATATGCAAAAAAATCTAGCACTTTTTATTTCACATCTAACACTTTTTTTAGACGATCACATTTTTTATATGACAACACTGTCGTTGTTGGTAGCATGTACGTATAGTGAGTAAATGCATTTTATGATAAATTGTTTAGTTGGATTAGTTGCTTTTAAATTATTCAGCAAAATCTTCAAAAATGGTTGAAATTATTTCAGGAATTGCTTTACTTTGAAACCTCACCACTTATTTAGAGCCTTTAAAATAATGTGTTGCCGACATTGTGTTAAGTAATAACAGATTAAGAAGGATACAAATAATAAGCTTTTTGTATTGTATTATATAACTACTTACAATGACGAAGTATGATTTTATACAAATTTATAGTTTAAATTCATTGCACAGATTTTATAATTTAAATGCCTTTGATTTATGTTTAAACAGTGTGGAATATAAATAAAGAGAAAGAAATATTCAATTTTTTTTATTATTGTTATACGATTTTTAATCGAAGCTATTATTTGTTCATGCTTCTATTTTCAAGTTTTGCTGGGATATTTAGTTAAGAGAATTAGATCATTTAAGAGTGTGATTTTTATTGTGTGTATTTCAAATACATTTATGCGCACATGTGGTAAACGGAAACGCGTCATTAATATAAATTATGAAACCTGCATTTTATTTTACAATAATAACAGCAACAACTAAATAAGAAGGGCTAGTTTGTAATTGCCATATGTTTTGAAAAACAAATTTAAAAACTAACAATAAACCCAAATATCTACATAACTGGAGATGTTTGTTTTTTTTTTTTTTTAATTTATTTCTTTTTTGAGTCAGGGGGAAAAAACTATAATTATATTACTAATATGCATGTTCTTCGTTTAAATTTTTATTTACATCCAAAGTACTGATTGTGAAGACAAACTATATAGTTTTTTGCTCTTATACGAAAACTAAGTGGTTATTGTTCCGTCTAAGTTTTATTTATATAATCAAAGTTGCAAAATGTTGCCATATTTTGATAAATTTTTAGAAAAAAAGTCTATGAAAATTTCTGCCAGTTAAATTAAAAATTTGTTAAACAGTGCCCTCCATGCTGAATTCAGCGAAATCTGTTTACTACATATTAAATAAAAAAAAACAGCAAGAAAGAATGTATTGAATTTAAAAAATTCTAGTTACTAACAAATTACAATTTATCCTTCTGAAACATTTTGGAATTTTTATTACCATTCTTTGAAACTATTGTAAATTTAAAAAGTTCTTTACAAAACGGTTTTAGCCAGGGGAGTAATAATACTTGATTTTATCGATGTCCGTCTGTCGTTCCCTCTGTCTGTTCGTCTAGCGTTTTAAAAGTTGTGATTGAAAATATGAAGGTACCTCTTAATCTTCCATATGAATTGGTGTATTTTAGTACAACTATCCAATTTTTAGATTCTTATTCTACAGAACTAAATCGGTCTATAAGAAAAGGACCAAGTCAAATGATTATTAAAGTAAATAGTTGATTAAGAAATGCATTAAATCACTGACTATACGTAAATATTTGATGTCCTATAAGATCTAAACGAATATATTGAAATATTTCAATACTTAACTGTCATCCGTCTTACTTACTACAAAAAATAAAAAAGGATCCAAATTGCCAAATATGAAAAACCAAAACATTTTAACCCATGAAAATAATAGAAAAAATTTTCCTCATAAAATTTAATTCGGGGAACGGACTGAATTAAGTTTATTGATTTTTAAGTCATCTCTTCCTATAGCTAGAAACCTGGAATTAGAAATATGCCTTTCTGAGAGTACGACCTAACTCCTTGATAAGGTACATTTTAGAATTTTGTCCAAGGATGTGGTAAAAATCGGGGTTTAAAGGGCGAAAAGTCTCCCCCAAACCATTGGACCTAGGAAGTTGAAACTTGGTATGCAGGCTCCTTCTCCAGTGTAGATAACAGCTAAGAAGTGATTTTTGGAAAATCCAACGGGGAGGGGCATAAAAGGGTAGAATTCCACAACTTGATGGCCTGCCAAAACCGCTAGAGCTGGGAAGTTGAAATTTGTTACATTGGTTCCAACTTAGGTGCAGACATCCACCAGGGGGGATTTTGTAATTTCCTTCGGGGAGGGGCAAAAAGGGAAAATCTCTCTCTCTAAGGACCCGCCCACACCGTAACAATTAGAAATTGAAAATATGTATTGCCTGGAGTATGGACTAACTCTCAGGGAAGTGGTAATAAACAGGCTTAAAAGGGTGAAATGTCTTCCCTTTAACGGCATGCCCATACCGCTGGACCTCGGAAGTTGAAATTTGGTATGTAGGTTCCTTCTCCAATGTAGCCAACAGCTATGGCGGAATTTTTTTAAATTCCAACGGGGAGGGCAAAAAAGCAGAAAATTCTCCCCCTTGACGACTTCCCAAAACCGCTGCAGCTAGAAAGTTGAAATTTGGTAAATAGGTTCCCCCTCCGGTGTAGACATGCGCCCAAGAGGCATTTTTGTAAATTCCTACGGGGAGGGTGGAAAAAAGGAAAGGTCTTCCCTGAACGGCATGGCCAAACCGCTAAAACTAGAAAGTTGAAATTTGGTATACAGGTTCCTTCTCCAGTGTAGATAACAGCTATGGCGTGACTTTTGGAAAATTCAATGCGGAGGGGCAAAAAAGCGGAAAATTCTCCCTCTTGAAGGACTGTCAAATCCGCTTGAGCTGGGAAGTTAAAATTTGTTACATAGGTTCTTCCTGTGCATATGTGAAGATGTACAAATTTGGTATGTAGGCTCCCCCTCCGCCGTAGACATTCGCTAAGACGCGGTTCTTTTAGATTTACCAGATAAAATTTGTGGAAGAATCTTTTAATTAAATTACCGTAGAAAAACTTAAAAACTCTGGGATTTTGAGGTGTTTTCTGTAAAAAAGCTTCTTAGTATATGTGATTTTTTTAATAGGAAAAATGAATCCTTAAGCACATTCTAATGATTTTTTTTAGCATCTTAGAACGTGTTCTATAGAATAAATAAAAAAATAATTTGTATTCAATTAAAAAAAATGCCGACAGATTGCTTATTATTACCTTATTATATTTAAAGAATTTTTCCGAACTCTTCCCGGACCCCTTTGGATGCAGCTACGGATCACATAGCTATAGTTAACATAGAACTATAGCTATTAACTTTTCATTATGATTAAAAATTAATTATACATTTTAAAAAGGAATTGTACTGATTATATAATTTGAACAATTTCTCATTACTAATTGATTACGATTACAAATGATCCAAAAATAATCATAACGATTACCAGAAAATAATCAAAACGAATTAAAAGTTATCAAGTAAAAAATAATCCGACTACTTTCAAAGATTATTTTTAATTATTTTAGATTATTTTTAAAAACTTTTGTATTTACCTTATTTTATTTTAAAATATTTGCATTAACAACGTGAAAAAATTCTAAATTAATAAAATAAAATTTTGTACAGTTTTTTTGTTTTTTTTGGTAATAAACATCGATATAATTTTTTAAATTATATTTTGTATTTTCCACATCAGAATATGTGAACAAAAAAAGTAAATATTTTGTTTTTTTAGCTAGGTTGAAACTAGTATTTCGATCTGGCCAAAAATGTCATCAGAGCCCAAAGTTTGGAAGCGCTAGAGCCTCATAATTATTATTTTTAAAGGCAGAGCACAAACAAAACCTTATTACAAACATTTTCTTTACTTAAATAAAAATATAAAAGAAGAATGCAAACAGGTTAGCAATTATAAAATCGATAAACAAAAATGTAATAAAAGATATGCCGGTTAAAAAATAATTAAAGTTAAATACTGGTTGAATTTCATGTGGACAAAAGTGTTCATGCCATTAAATAGGTGTGAATCAGAGAACTGCAAAATCAACTTTTTTCTTGATTTAATCATACACAAAAATTCTTGTTCACTTTTAATAATTCAACAAAATTCACTGTAGAATAAAATCATCTGTCGTTTATGTTTTATGCAAATGTAATCACTTAACAGTGTTCAGTAACATGATGCTGATTTTATTCTACAGTGAATTTTGTTGAATTATTAAAAGTGAACAAGAATTTTTGTGTATGATTATAATTTTTGAGCCGTTATTGCTATGGCATTCTAAAAGTGATTGGGAAAATGACAAGCAATTGTGAGGTCACAAACACTGCAAGCAATATTATTAGCACATGTTGATGATTGAAAACAAAAGCAGTAATGCATGGTTTTCACTATGTCATTTTCAATGTCAATTTGTCCAAATTATTGGCAATTGTATGAAAATGGGTTGTCATATGGTGTCATCTAAGTTTGCAGTCAGTTATGCACACGAACTGCCGTCTAAAATGACAAACAAGTGAAAACGTCAAATTTCAGTTTGTCAACAGATATGGCAGCATTATTTATCTAAAATAAATTTGACAACAAGTTGTCAATTTTTTTTTGTTTGACGATCGCAAAGCTGTTATTTTTTTCTTTTGCTGGAAAAATTAATTGCAATGGAAATTTTTTAAATAAAGAAAGAAATGGTAATGTAATAACACAAAACGCCGCACTAGCTATAGCCATTTGTTTCTTTTTTGTCATTTTTAAAGTTTTTCCACTTTTATTGAACACAAATTAATATTTTCTAATCAGCTGTTCGCTCGCCTCATCATATTTGACCTTTGTAATGAAAACGGCGTGTCAGTCAACTGACACCAAAGTTTGACATAAGTCTTTGACACACTGCTTTTTCGACGTATTGTCAGTTTTTAAGATGTAATGAAAACGCATATGACACAAAATGACGAGAATTCGTTTGAGTCAGTTTTTGTTGTCAGTTCATATGACATAATGAAAACCAGTCATAAGTACATACATATAGAAAAAAAGTGAATCAACTCATGCACATCTCTGATTTGTACTTATAACATATTTAATATAAGGAAAACACATTATTTTAATCCAATACCGGCCAGGACATTTTTTTTTTCGAATCTGATGTTGAATTTTGGAGAAGTAGCCCTACAAGAAATTGATGACTGAAACTAACACATAAACAAAATAAAATATCTGTCATTTCACTCTTGCATATATGCAAGAGTGAAACAACTAAGATAAATTGCATATTTGGTTAAAAAAATAAAGTTTCGGTCAAGTTTTTCATATTCTCTTTAAGAACTTGATAGAAACTTTGTTCTACGCATTGACGGGTATTTCCGTCAACACTACCAGTCAAATGACCGGTCATATAACCGGTCTTATTCTTGTAGGGAGGTTGATGGAAACTCTCAAGTTCAAATCTGGTGAAAACTTATTTTTGATTTTTTTAGTTGTGGCAAGCATTGTTCCCTGCCGAGGGATGAAAATAAAAAATATTATGTAAAAAAGTTTATCATTTAAAGAATTTTAAAATCTTCTGATTCCATCAGCTCGAGAAGTTTTGTTGTACATGGTATTGTATTAAAGAGTTTCACCATTTCAGTAGATGAATATAAATTTTGGCAATAAGTTAAACTACTTGTTAAATCTGAGAATAACTTGGAACCAGCTGCTTTTTAGTTAAGAAAAAACTTTGAACCAAAGTAAATTTAAATGGACTTGCCAGAAATAAATTCATCTTACTTTAAAATCGTTACTGCTATAGAGTTGAGCATTTGAGTACTCAATAATTCCAGAGTAAGCCCTTCTTACCTGACTTTATTTTTTGTAAACAAATACAATTTGAATATTTGAGGCCGCCTTTGGAGGGAACACAAAATAGAGCAATTATATTGTTTGCCATGCTCTACATTTACTTACAAACACATAATTTATTTGTTAGCTTTTGTTCTTTTTAATATTTTATCAAATTAAAAATACAAAAAATGAAAATTTTTTTATGACAAATATTTTTGTTCACTTAAAAAGAGAAAAGACAAAAGACAAGCAGCATTTTTATACATTCTTAATTTTTTACTAGCTATATTTATAACTACTTAGCAAGTCTATATCTACTTAAATTTGTATGGAATATTTTTATAAAATTCGAAAAAAATAAATCTAATATGAAAATATTGCCCTGTTTTTGGTATGAATATAAAAAGTATTAAGTAGTATCGAAGCAATACTTCGAAGTTTGGCAACCGAAACGAATAACGATAGTGGTATTGATTTTTCGTATGTTTCGGTATTGACATCGGTAACGGTATTTTATACCGTTACTCAAATGCTCTGGCAAGTCCATTTATCGGATAAACCGAAACATCAATACCGGTTCGTACGGGTATTAAAAAAAGGGTAAATTTTTACAATGTATTATGTATTGTTGAATACTGAGAGAATTATCTGCATGATATTAATAAATTCTTGCATTAAATCAATAAAGTTTCGCTAGAACTCGTCCATTGAAACATTTCATTAAAATAATGCTAACGCCCGGAGCTCCCAGATAATAACCCGGAGTCCCCAATTTTCACCAAGTCCCAAATCAAAATTCTAAGATGTACCTCAATTATGAGTTAGCCCATACTCCAGGTTACACATATTTTAAATTTCAGATTTTTTTCCATTAAAATCCCATTTTTACCATGAGTTAGCACATACTCCAGTTAACACATATTTAAGGGGGCAGACTGTTCACCTTTTTGTCCACCAAGTAACATTTCCGAAAATCCGACCTAGGTGAATGTCTACGCCGGAAGATGAACCTATGCACCAAATTTTAACTTCCCAGCTCCAGCGGTTTTGGCAGGATGTCAAGAGTAAGAATTTTTCCCTTTTCTGCCCCTCCCCGTTGAATTTTCCAAAAATTACATCTTCACTGTTATCTACATACTAAATTTCAACTTCCTAGGTCCAACGATTTGTGCAGGCTGCAAGAAAAGCATATTCCAAATTTCAGGTTTCTAGCTATAGGGGTTTCGGCAGGCCGCGAATGGGGAGTTTTGTTTACGTTTTGTTCTTCCCCGAAGGAATTTCCAAGAACCTCGTATTAGCGAATGTCTACGCCGCAGAAGGAACTTACATATCAAATTTCAGCGTTTAGGCTGAATGTACACATTTTCGCATTACACATTTACACATTTTCGCATTTACAAATTTGCACATTTGCCCATTTGAACATTTACCCATTTGCACATTAGCACATGCGCATATTTACACATTTGCATATTTGCACATTTACATTACCATTAAACCATCAATCCATAAAACCATCAATCTATCAAACCATCAATCCATCAAACAATCAAATTTTTACTTTTGAACATTTGCACTTTTGCAAATTTACACATTTTCACAAAAACGTCTAAAGAGAGACCGTATGTATACTTTATGGAAAATGCGTTAATGGAAAATGCGTTACCCAATATAAGGCCTCTTTTTGAAAATTCAGTTTTGTTTTTTTAATTTTCTATGTGTGCAAAAACGCACACGTAGGAATTAAATTAAGATAAAATCAAAATGAATTTAAAAAACACATATGTAATTTCGTTTTAGATTTAGCTTCCAGTATTCCCATTTTCTGAAATTTAAATTGTTTTCTTTCACATTATATTAGCGAATAATTGTTGTTTAAATAAAACTAAAATTTATTTTTAATTAAAAAAGAAAAAATAAAGAAAATATGCAATAAACGAAATAAAATAAATTCGGACGCAGAGTTGTAAAATATTTTATATAAAGATGAAAAGCACTTTGTGGAAAGTCGCTAGAAACCCGAGGAGGCTACACTCATATGCAACCCCAAAATGTAAGTAATTATGTAGGTGTTTGGAAAATCTTTGCATTTAAAATATTTGCTTTGGAAGAGATTTTACAAATTTTTTATACCTCTCCTCTTTTATGTACTAAACAGGAGATTGGGCCGCTACAAAAATTCGACTTCGTTAAGATTGTTTCGCTTTAACATATCTAAATTTTATCCAAATCGGAGTGAACTACTCCGTAGACCTTCTATGTAAATTGTATCAAATTGTAGTGCTTTTCGAATATTTTTGCGCTTTTTGCTATAACAAATTGTCATCTTTCAATTTAATAGTGAAAAATAGACATTGCATAATCATGTAAAATTATAATTTGTAAATACTACCTCTTTTTCGTCATTGAAACCTTTTTAATTTTTGTTTATAAACTTTCTTGTGAAAAAAACTTTGTCTTCTTTTTTGTTTATATTTAAGTAACTATGGCGACTTTAATACTTTCGTTTTTATGTGTTGTTGCTGTAGCTTAGATTTGAAAAAAAAATCCATATATGTCTGTAGTTTACACTGTTGCCTACTTTTTTTAGCCCAAAACTATTATATTCCGCATGAACCCATAAACCGCAAAAAAAAAAAGAATTTAGCTCTAACTATTGGGTATACAAGTTAATAATGCATTTATTATAATAACAAAATTAATTGATACATTATTCAAAGTATTGTCCATCGTTAGCAACTACTTTTTCTCATCTTTCTTGTAGCATATTGATTCTGCGCCGATTTAGCCAATTTCTGATACCCTGTTCTGAAGTAAAGCGTATTCCAGTAACGGCGTCAGAAAGGGAAAGGTCTGGACTGTAAGGCGGGTGAGCCAGAACTTCCTATCCACTGTTTTCCAAATAGTTTTCGACCGGTCTTGCAACATGTGACCGAGCGTTGTTATCATGGAGGATTATGGCCTCGTGTCTGGTTGAATATGCTGGTCGTTTTGCGTTGATTGCTCTCTTCAAACGACTCAATTGTGTTCGGTACAGGTTCCATGTGATCGTCTAACTCAATTTCAAAAGCTCATAATAGAAAACACCCTTCTGATCCCACCAAATACAGAGCATTACCTTGGCGCCATGGATATTCGGCTTCGTCGTTGATTTGGCTGGTTGGCCGGGCTTAACATGATGAATTTCATTTAAAAATCGAGATAAAACTGAAATTTTGAACCCGACCACCTCAGATATCGATGAAATTTTGTTTTTAGCTAAATTTGATCAATACAAACAAACTCTCATTTTTAGAAATGACTGTTTTGCGATTTTTTGGGCGTGGCACAGTGGGAAAGTTTTCGAAAAAACGGAAAAATAGTCGAAAAGAGCTCCATTTAAACTACAATAACTCAGAATCGGCTGAACCGATTTACATGACAGGCTTTATGACACGTTAAAAAAAAATTACACTGTAAAAAATTTATAACAAAAAGAAAATTTTAACTAACGAAAAATCCAAAAAGATCAAGGGTTTTTTTACAGTGTATTATTTTTTTAGAAAGGTTTATCCTTCACCTATACCATATCAAAAAATAAAAATGGGTTCTTTTTTAGTTTTTTTTATATAATTTATTAAGTAGTGTCACTTCTAGTAATTGCCCTTATATTTACAGGTAAAATAAATAAACATTGTCCCAGGAAAATTGTGAATATGTTTTAACCCAATTTTTTTAAGTAGTGTCACTTCTAGTAATACGTACCGAAACTTTTCGAAATAATTCGAATAATGATTACATTTTTTTTAAGTTAATTATTTGTAAGAAATTTTGCGCTGCTCAAATTTGGCACAGTCAGAATATCT
The DNA here is from genome assembly GCA_949748255.1 of Eustalomyia histrio. Taxonomy (NCBI): domain Eukaryota; kingdom Metazoa; phylum Arthropoda; class Insecta; order Diptera; family Anthomyiidae; genus Eustalomyia; species Eustalomyia histrio. The sequence continues at coordinate 128,574,554 of OX456525.1, forward strand.
GCGCACATGTACAAAAGTTTCATTTATCGGAATGAATGAAAGCCTTGAGTTCCTCTTATAGTTTGAGCTTCTTTATATCTTGAAAATAGCTTTTCTTTAACGTTGTTGTATTCGTCACCATCTGCGTAAGCAACTTGTATGGTGGTCTTATATGTTTCTGATGCCCAGTGATAGAGTCGGCTCGTTGTCTGGATTTCATTTTTATTTGCAATACTATAATTTCGAGCACCTCTCTTCAATGTTCCTCCGATTCCATCACATGCAGATTTTCCGTGACTGGTAGCATAAAAGTGCCATTCAGCGTCAATACCAAAATTAGATTTGTGATGGCATAAATTAATGAAGTTATATTTATTTTTATATTGTGCTCCTGCACCATCTGATACGTAAATGATTTTATTAATATTGTTGGTTATTTTGGCCTTCACGATTCAGGGACAGTTTTATATAGTATGGTGCAAAACTATAAACAATGAGTAGTTTTAAAATAAAATCAGTGCCCAATAGAATTTGTCATTGCATTAGTGTTAAGGGAGCTTTTACGAAATAAAAAAAATTAAAATTGATCAATGTTTTCTATTTACTGATTGTACTTTTGACTTTTTTTGCTTATTGTTTATAGTTATGCACCGTTATTTTACATGGAGTAAAATAGGCGCTAATAATAACAATTTTACGAAAACAAAAGTGCAAACAAAAAATACTGTCTAGCCTCTCTCAAGTGGACACTTTAACAATGTTTTTGCCTAATTTAAAATTTTAAAATAGTGCACTGTTTTTTTGTAGCGAACGATTTTATTTAAAAACTACTCATTGTTTATAGTTTTGCACTATTCTATAGTGGACACTTAAAGTGGACACTGAAGTGTACCAAAAATATTTGTGATCTAACCAAAACTGTAACAAAATATTTCAAATAACATATTCTTCGTGCTGATGTTCTAAATACTAATATGGAAAACTTTTGAATGAGTAGTTTAAATATGGATTTTTATTGTTTTTTTTTGGCAGAGAAAGACTATTGAAGATCTATTTCGATAGAATTTCTTCGCCGGAAGTATAATAATGCAACATTTAACACAAAAGTCTATGGATTACATAGAGTTGGTGTGAAAATTCAACCCTGATATAAATAATTCTTATAATATTTTGAAAAATATCGGATTTAATGTTTGTATCAATCAAAATGTGTTTACACGGTACACTCAGAAAAATAAGTTAGTAAAAAAATTTTGTAAACAGTTTTCAATCCCACTTTACTTTTTTTGTACACATTTTTAGTAAAAAAAATATTATTTAGCAAATCTTTTTGCTATTTACATTTTACAAATTACAGAGTTTTTACAGAATATTTACAAACTTTTGTTGCTAATTTCAGAAATCATTTTACAAATTTTTGAAAACCGATTTGCTAAAATTAACAAAAAAAAAATACTAATTTTAAAAAAGTAAATATTGAAGGAAATGTTATTTCTAATTAAAACTTACACCTACAAACTTAAATTGCCTTAAAATGTTACATAGATTAAACAAGGGATCGGAAGTGAATATACCGACTCATGTCTAAAAATAGGACATCCACTTAATATAGCAATAAAAAGTTTTTTAGTTCTAAAATTCAGCAAAATTTTACCTTAAAAGTAAAAAAATATTGACTAAAATATTTTTCAAAACAGAAATTACCAAATAAAAACAAAATGATTAATTCGTTTATGTTTTAACAATTTTTAAGATTTTTAAGCCTTTGATTTTGTTTTTAATTTGTATAAAATATTTTTTGAAAAAAATAAATAAAATAAAAAAAATTTAATGCTGGATAAAAAAAATTAATTTTGTACTAAAATTCACTATATTTAGTAATTTTTTTTTTGCAAACCGGTTTTAAATTCCGCTTTACAAGAAGTTTACTAAAATTTAGTAGCGGCTACTAATTTTTCTACTAATTTCATTGTTCTACACGACAGCAGACATGTGTTGCTAAGATTAGCGAAAAATACCGCAGGGCTCAAATTAGCAAAATTTCCCGTAATAACAGCAAAATTTTCAGTTGCCATTACAGACTTTTTTTGGTGAGTGTAGGATTTTGGCGATTTGACAGATCAGATGACTTGTGGTCTAATCTAAACACCACTTTAACATGTTTTGAACTTAAATGCTTTGTAGTCATGGTTGGCAAGCAATACCTTTTCGTTATAACGGTAGTTGTCTACGACGCTCAGATCAATTCCGATACGAAAATTTTAAAACTGCGATTCCTATAGCGATATGTGTCTTCTAATATTTCATAGTGTCATATGTTATATCAGCAAAATACCGTTGTTTAGTTTAGAATATTTTAAAATTCAACCGGTAGAATAGCGCAATAAACCCCGTTATACAAAAAGACACATGTCTTTAATGTAACCGCCACTTTAAATTTTTTATATCGTGCTTAAAGTAGCTGTGATGGCCATCTACCGTTATTATGAAAAGGTATTGAATGCCAACCAGTAGTAGTAGTAGTAATAGTGCTTGTAGTACATATTTGCCCTCATTTTTTCACCAAAATAACACATTTTGCCCAAAACACGTAAAGTGAAAACATAGCTTAAGGGTTACCTATCAGAGCATAGTTACGAAAATTCTTCTTTGTTTAAAAAAAAATGTTTTTGACAAAAGAAAAATACGGAATTTACAAATAAAAAACAAAATTAAACACAATTCGGCAATTCACAACGGGTATTGCATCGTTGTATTGTGTATTACTTTACAATAGTGTAAAATTATTGTTGGGTAATTTACACTTAAATGTTGTATTGTGTATCATAACATATCATTCTCAAGTGAATACCAGTTTTTTTTCACTTTCACCTATATTCTTCAATTTATTTTTATTTTATATAAATATTTTTATTCTTCTTTACTATTTAACGTTTTACAACATGAAAATACAACTGATTGTTCACAACAAAATATTTGTACAACATACAAAATACAATACCGGCTATGAATTACTTAAAAGAAATTAAAAACAACAAAAATTAATGAAAAACTAATTGAATCGATTAAAACATGACAAAATAAACATAACCTAATTCTTTTTTTCAAACCTCAAAAAATGTCATCTGTCGATTGTAGCTTAATTTACTTAATTTCATCACCACGACAGTTTTTTGTCATTTAAAATATAACGGGGAAAAAGGGAAAATTAAGAGAAATTTCGCACATTTCCCATGTTGCAAAAAAACTGAGGTTATAAACGTTCAAATATAATGAACCAATTTTAATTTTAAACTGGTATGCATTGTTTATCTCTTGTAAATGAAAATATGTTTATTGTAAATGAAATTTTATTTATTGTGAATGAAAATTTACCAATATGTGAATTAAGTCTCAAATTATTCGAAGCTTTTGAGCCGTTGAAAAAGTGTTAAAATTTCCATAAAAGCATAGTAAGTTGTTTTGATAAAAAGAATACTTTTACTTCATATAAAAAATGAAATTTCATGACAATGAATTTGACGTGAAATGCTTGACAAGTAGTAAAACATTGCGGTAATTATGTCCAATAAAAAAACGCTTGATTAGCGGGAAAAGCTCCAAATTGGCAACAGTGGTAGTACACTAATATATTAATAACAACAACATAAATTCATAAATTCCTTTAGTGTTTGCTTGTACTTGTAGTACTAACAATATTACTTGTTTAACTATTTAGCGAACCGTTGTTTAACTATTTTCGTACTAGAAAAAATGTATTTTTTATACCCTTCACAACAGGTGGAATGGTATTATAAGTTTGTCATTCCGTTTGTAATTTCTACAATATTGATCTTAGACCCTATAAAGTATATATATTCTGGGTCCTTATGAAGAGCGAAGTTGATTTAGCGATGGGAAATGGGTTTTACGAAGACCCCAGACATGATGATTACTTGATTGTTATATATTTCTGTTACATCCATTTCTGTTTGCTATTAAAAATCAGCCAGATCGGTTGATAAATGGCTGAGATATTAGCAAAAAACCAGGACTACCTCTAATTTTTTTCGTAAAATCCCTTTGTTTTTTATATGTATGTTGAATATTACGCATAACAAAACATCCATTTGTTGAAATTCTTTTCTTTCACCTCTTCACCTTTCATACACAAACAACAAACCAATACAAAGATTTGTCATTTAAATAAAAACCAAACAAATCCCTAATGAACGAAAACTGTTTATTTAATTCTATTAACGATGATTCCACATGACCTTAATAGCTCAGTTGTCTAAACGGCATGTCACAAATACTTCTTTTTTCAATTAAACTTTTTGTTTTTTTGTACAATTTTTTTTTTATTTTCATAAGACTTTATTTTTGTTTTTTTTTTTAATTTAAAATTTAATAATTAATTTAGGTAAAATTTTATATTAATAATTAAATAATCCATAAATAGGCTAAAAACATCAAAACTTTTATAAAAACCCTATATTTTTGCTCCGATTCAAAAGAATTTATAAAAAGATTTTTAAACCATTTTATTTCTCATATATTAAAAAAATTGTATACATAATTCCCCTTTGAAAACAACTATTTTAGGTCATAACTTATAATAATTTATAAAAAAAAACAAATTATTAACTATTTTCCTTCAAATTTTTAAAATTAAGCTAAAGAAGTTAAAATTATTTTTTAATAAAAAAGCGATATAAAGTCCCAAATGCGAATTTGGCAGCTAAATCAAACGTTTTTGTAGAAATAAAACACATGCAGTTCTAGTGATTTCTTTTAACGATTCGCTGAACTTTTTTTCTTTCACCTCTTCACCTTTTATACACGTACAACAAACCAATACAAAGATTTGTCATTTAAATAAAAACCAAACAAATCTCTATTGAACGAAAACTGTTTATTTGATTCTATTAACGATGATCCCACATGACCTTTAATAGCTCAGTTGCTAAACGCTATGTCACAAATACTTTTTTTCTCTTAGGCGCGGGTTCGATCCCCGTCTATTAATTTTTTTTTTACAATTTTTTTATATTTTCTTAAGACTTTTTTTTGTTTTTTTTTTTGTTTTTTTTTACATTTAATAATTAATTACAATAAAATTTTAGATTAATAATTAAATAATCCATAAATAGACTGAAAACGTCAAAATTTTGTAAAAACCCTCTGATGCAAACAAAATACAAACGGTTTTCTTTCTATTTTTGCTCCGATGTAAAAGAATTTATAAAAAGATTTTTAAACCATTTTATTTCTCATATATTAAGAAAATTTTATACATAATTCCTTTTTGAGTAAAACTATTTTAAGTCAAAACTAAAAATAATTTATAAAACAAATTTTTATAAACTATTTTCCTTCAAATTTTTAAAATTAAGCTAAAGAAATTAAAAATATTTTTTAATAAAAAAGCGAAATAAAATCCCAAATCCAAATTTGCCAGCTAAATTAAACGTTTTCGTAGAAATAAAACACATGCAGTTCTAGTGAAATCTTTTAACGATTTGTAAAAAAATATTTTTTTGGTCGAAAAAAGCTTTTTTTTAGAACTAAAAAAATTTTTTGAAAAAAAAAAATATGACAACACTGATTGGCATTATGATCGTGATTGTTGTTGTTTTTATTTTATTTGTTGAACTTTTTGTCTTTCACCTCTTCACCTTTTATACACAAACAACAAATCCATACAAAGGTTTGTCATTTAAATAAAACCCAAACAAATCTGTTATAAACGAAAACTCTTTATTTACTTTTATTAACGACGTTTGCTTATGTCCTTCAATGGCTCAGTGGTCTAAGCGCTTTGTCACAAATACTTTTTTTCTTTTAGACGCGCGATCGAGCCCCGTCTATTCAACTTCTTTTTTTTATTTTTTTTAACGCCCTTTTTTTTTGATTTTCTTAAGACTTTTTTTTTTTTTTGTTAATTTTTTTAACAAAACAAATACGTCCAGCACAGTTGACTTAACGATGTCGGTCAGCTTTTCTGTATAATTGGAGAACGGAAAGAGGAAAAGTTTCCAAATAAGGTGCAAGCATCTTGGTTATCAATACACATCATCTGACCAAATGTGGGCGGGATGCTTGAATTGGGCGTGGCACAAAATAGATTAATTTATATCTTAAGAACGGTAAGACCGTACTTAAATGCTCCATAAATGGGCTAAAAACATCAAAAGTTTTATAAAAACTAAAATTTTAGAGCTGAACGAAAATCTTTAGTAGAACATATGTGCTGAAAGTAGTTATGACCAAAACATAAATTTTTTTAAATACCTATTTGCGGGAACCGTAGATCTTCCCGAGTCCAAGTTTTATCACCAAACTAAATTGTAAATTTTCACTTAAAGATGTCCGTATGTAATTCTGTTCATTCCATATATGTCCATATATAAACTTCACTATTTTCCCAACCATGGTGAAGGGTATATAAGATTCGGCATAGCCGAATTTAGCCGCTCTTACTTGTTTCTCATTGTTATAGTTTCATTTATTTCGTTTTTTTTCTTCTAAGATTTTTGTGTTATTTTACATTGTATCTGTTTCTGTGATTTTTTCTTTTCTATTTTACTTTTCTTTATTTTTTATTTTCATATTGTTATAATTTCCTTATTAGTGTGGCTGTATGTGTTGTTCTGTTCGGTCAAAAAGTATATAATTTTCTATAGAGTATCTTTCCCGCTCTACCAGAAATTCAACATGGTACAGAGTTCAGCGGCAACATTTTTAAATGAGAGGGCAACATTTTCAAAGTTGCTAAAGTGTTGAAAAACATTAAATTTGGTGTATGCAGTGCTGCCACATAAACAGTGTAATTTTTTATCCCAGTTTTTTGGATTCTTAACTGTTTACCAGTTTTTTCATAAAAATAATTTTTTTTCAAATTATTGCATTTTTTATAGGTTTTTAGTTATATGTTGCAACAATTAATAGCATATTTATTTTCTTTATTATATATTTTTACCATAGAAATGGAAAATAATGGATATGTATAGACATAGTTGGTCAATGTGTGTGTACACAATTTAATACTTTTCATGTCACAATGTTATGTTTGAATTCGTAACTATTTTTTAACACAATTGCAAACTTTTGTTGTATTTTTTTACTTTATTAGACAAGTCTAATTTTAGTAAAAATAAATAGTATATTGAACAAATACTATATTTTTATATGAAAAATCTGAAAAAATACATGAATAAAATAAAAAAAAATCTCTAGCATCCCAAAAAAACGGCAAAAAAATAGTTAAAATTGGTTATATGGCAGCACCGCTAAACACTACTAAAAGTTGCCGACCAAAACTCACCTTTGTTGCCGCCAAACTATGTTCGTGTTTTAAGAGAGTACTAAAAAGTTCGTGAGAGAGAAACATACTCTATAGGAAATTATATACTTTTTGGTTCGGTTATGATAGTCTAGTCTTCTAGCCTGCAATATTTGTGTTATTTATTATTTGATGTTCAAACATGTTGAAAAAATAATAAGATGTATTGTCGACTTTTAGTTTTAACAATCTTTATTATTCAGAGGTTATAGAAAGAGTGAGTATAAGCATAAAAAGGAAAGAATTAAAATAGGCAATAGCAAATGCAGAGAAAAGAGTGTTACCAGACAATTAAGATTGGTTTATATGATGTGTTGCCAATTAACACTCCCTCTCAACACATTGTTATACAATTAAATTATTCAATATAAACTCATAGCTTTACAAAACTTTAAATGTTTAATCTTACATAAATTTTTCGTAAATATATCAGATATCATTTCTTCAGTTGGTACATAACCGATGTCGATAACAACTTTGGAATAAACATCGCGAACATGATGGTATTTGAGATCGATATGTTTGCTCCTGGCATGATATGTAGCATTTTTTACCAGACATTGTGCACTAAGATTGTCACCATATAAACGTAATGGAACATCTTCGTTGAATCCCAATTCGCCAAGCAAATTCTTTATATATGTCGCTTCCTTAGCTGCTGAAGATAGAGCAATATATTCTGCTTCCGTGCTGCTCATTTTGCTTTTTAGCCTCCCAAGCGAAAACACAATTGGCCTTTACAAAAGCAAAACCTGAATATGATTTTCTGTTGATAGGATCACCACCCCAATCCGCGTAAGCAAAACCTACTGTTGGTTTACCAGTTTTTTCAAAATTTAGCTTAAAATCAATCGTCCTTTTGAGGTACCGCAATACATGCTTAACGGCTGATAGATGTTCAGCATGTGGTTCGGTATTACGCTGAGCAAGCTTACACACTGAATACAAAATATCTGGACGTGTTGAAATTGCGAGGTACATTAATGCACCGATAGCTGACTGATAATCAGAAGCATCGACTTTTCTACACTTACTAGTAGTACATGTTGCCTGAAACCCTACCTCTAGTGGTGTCGCAACCTCTTTACAGTCGTTCATTCTGAAATCATACAATAAATTGTTAATATATTGTCGCTGACATACCTTAACCGAACCGGTTTCGCCATTGCGCTCAACACCCACGTATTATTTTTTATTAGAGATGTGTACTCACTTTCCATAAATTAGCATTTGAACCATTTAACGCTTTATTGACAGTGCTTGGGATGACGACCTTAATTGAGTTTAAAGTATTGTACACCTTTTACGGGCGACCAACGGATCCAGTTTTGATTAATTTTGGACGTCCCGGGCCAATTTTAGGTTCTAACATCAATTTTGTCTCCCGCTTCTTCTTCCTGGTGGGTTTCATTGTGGTTGCGATTTTCTTCAGTTTGTGGTGTATCGGCAGCTTTAAGATTGCTTTCTTGTGGTTCATAATTTTTATAATTTTCTGATTCTGTTGTATTTAAAAATCACCAAAAAGGACAGAACGTAAAACATCTTGTTGCTTTTCTTCGCTACAGTATTTGCCCTCTATGAAGACAACATCACGACTTATGTGAACTTTTCTTAAATCTGGGTCATAGAGCCTGTATGCCTTCGCCTGTTCACTATAACCGATCATAATCATTTCCTTACCTTTAGGTAAAAATTTTCTGTGGTGGGTTTTATCTAAAACAATAGTCTTTGTACCAAAAACCTTTAAATGCGCTACAGATGGCTTAAAGCCATACCAAACTTCGAAGGGCGTTTTGTTCACTAACACTCTTGTTGTAGTTCTGTTACGTAAATATACTGAAGTTAATACTGCCTCAGCCCAAAATTTCTCTTCAAGTTTAGCTTCTAGTAACATACTTCGGGACATCTCAACTGTTGAAAAAATAATAAGATGTATTGTCGACTTTTAGTTTTAACAATCTTTATTATTCAGAGGTTATAGAAAGAGTGAGCATAAGTATAAAAAGGAAAGAATTAAAATAGGCAATAGCAAATGCAGAAAAATGAGTGTTACCAGACATTTAAGATTGGTTTATATGATGTGTTGCCAATTAACAAAACAAATACAATATATGTATTTTTTTATTTTTTTATAAATGTATAACAACAATGAGTTAAAATCGAAATATATTGCATATCAATGTGATAAAATGTTAATACATATTAAATTTATATAAAAGTAAGTAGTACAACATAGTACTTGTTTACGAAATACATATGTATTTAAAATTTTTAAAAAGCTCAACTAAAAAGGCATTAATCATACGTATGAGCAACATAATTTTATTAGATTTGCAGATATATACGAGGTGTATAAAATGTGTCAATCCCCCTCCCCCCATCCCTTTGTACGCCGTGTTAAATAAATTGGCCGGTCTATTTTGTACATTTGTAAACAGTTTGATTACAAACGTATAAAACGGACCCTATTCATGTCAGAAATTTAGGTCTTGTAAAATTACAATTCTGCAATACCCACAACCAAGTGAAAAAATATGGCCTTGCAAAAGCATAACTTTTGTCATTGTTTATCAAAATTTAAAACGAACCAATATTTACTACATTTTAATTAATATAACATCGCACTAAGAAGTTATTTATGGAGATCTGTATTAAAAGAACAAATCAAACATTTACTTTTGCAAATATCTTGAACCATTGATCAAGTCAACGTTTAAATTTGGTCGCAAATATTTCCGCTAAAGGGGGTGGTAAGATAATAAAAACTCAAAAAAAATATATTTTTTAGTTACAGCAATCGGTTTTAATTTTAATAAAATAATGAGTATGAGAAGTTTAGCTAAATAGAAAATATAACAATCTGTCAAATTGAGATCGGCAAGACAGTGTCCTTCATATAATTTGCATTAAACACATCTAAAGCCCAAGGCGAATTTACACCAGATGGTGTTATTAACACAGCTGAGCTACTTTTTCTTTACATAATTGGAGAGAGAAATGTCAAAAGTTGTTTATGTTTACGTTTGTGTTTGTTTAAAAGTCCATGCATATACATTTTCCAGAAACAATTTGCTTTGTTTCACTCAGCTGTTTTTGACATATCGACCAATAAAGCAACAATAAAAAACCATGTTGTCTCTGTAATGTTGTAAAATCAACACCACCTGTAAAGTGAATTCGCCTTGCTAAAGCCCTTTTTACATTTTGATATATATCAAAGTTGCATTTTGTTCCCCACTCTCAAAAGACAAATGCACTAAAAAAAGTCATTGGCAAGTAATTGATGGTATATCAAAATACATAAATTATTTATTATTATAAGTTTATATAATATCAATTAATTTCCAACGGTTTTTAGTGTATTTATATGACACGTGCTGTCTGACTAGATTCTAGTTTTTTTTTGCCATCTATGCAAATTATATCAATGGCACTGCTCAGACTTATTTATTAGCATATTCTCAACCTTGAGTAGTTATAATGGACGCAAACCGTGCATTTTTGCAAAACACCATCGTGAGTACACATACTATTTTCAAAACGAAGAAAAACTAAAGACGAAAAAGAGCTTATCTTATCTATCATTAACTTTATCTTCTGATGTATAGGTAGTATTTTGTATGTTTTTTACACAATCTACATATTGTTACAAGAAATTTCTATCACTAGAAATTTCTTTACACAAATTTTGACAACTGGAAGATTCTAGTGTCGTAATAAACTGGAAATAACTAGAATACCTGATTACTAATATAAATACTGGTTCTCAGTGACGCAGTAGTTCAGTTTATAAGTAAAACGCAAAGTGTGAAGAACTAAAGTGTGGCTAACGTTTAGTTTATCTAAATCGTGTAAATAAAGGGTGCTATTAAAGTGTATTTCTCTGATTTTTAGTGACGGTTATAAATAAATAGAGCTATAAATAATTTCAAACAGTGTTTATTATTTGCAATATAGAAAGAACTCGATTTATTTAAAAGGTAAATAAATCAACGATTTTATAAAGGGTAAAATCGTAACAATTGGTGTCAGAAGTGGGATTGCAAAATAATAAGCAGTCATGAAATTGGAGGAGCTTAAGGTGGAACAGCTCAAGAAGGAATTGAGCAAATTGGAGCTACCAACAGCAGGAAATAAAGTCGAATTACAAAAGCGGCTGATAGAGGAATTCGAGCGGCGTAATATTGACATTGCGACTTACAAATTTGATGAAAAAGAAGCAATGGAGGTTAGTACCCGTAAAACAGAAGGTAATATGGAGTTAAGCGCAATGTTGGCCGCTATGATGGAAAACAACGAGAAACTGTTTACTAAAATGGAAATGAAACTGCTAGAAACTTCTAGAGCAGACAACATGAAAATGTTAGAAGTTTCTAGAGCAGAAAATGAGAAACTGTTCGAAACGTCTAGAGCAGACACCATGAAAATGTTAGAAGTTTCCAGAGCAGACAACGAAAAATTGTTAGCAAAACTTCAGGAAACTTCGAGAGCAGACAACGAGAAACTGTTGGCTAAGATGAAAGCGGAACTGCTAGAAACATCGAGAGCAGACAACGAGAAATTGTTAGTTAAGGTGGAAGAAAAGCTTCAGGAAACTTCTAAAGCTACTAATGAAAAAATTTCTGTGGTTGAAAAACGAGTTTCTGACTTGGAGAATGACATCGAGAAAAAACTGCAAGATCTGGAAAGTAAAATAAATAATTCTCAATGTCAAGAGGGCCCAGTACGAATTATTCAGGAAAGTTCTGGTAGAGCAAAGTTCTGGACGGCAGCGTACCATTTAATGTTTTTAAGTTCCAGTTCGAGACAGTTGCCGCCAGAAATATGTGGAACATTGAAGAAAAAGCTATAGAGTTGATTCTGGCCTTAAAAGGAAACGCTGCAGAAATTCTAGAAAGTGTGCCAATCACCTGCAGAAATAATTATGACGACATAATGGTGGCACTGCAACGAAAGTATGGTGGCGAACACAAAAAAGAAATATACAGAATGGAACTAAGAGGTAGGCTGCAGAAACCAAACGAATCGTTACAGGACTTTGCAACAGAAATTGAACGGTTGGTGCAGTTGACTTATCCGGGCGAAAATCATCCATTCTTAGATCAGTTCAAAATTGAAGCATTTGTGAATGGAATTCGGGATTCTGATGTGAGACATGCGGTATGTGCTACGCAGAAATCGACTTTCGCTGAAACTGTCTCATTCGCGCTGGCCCAAGAGACTGCGAAAGTGATTTCGAAGCCGCAAACATTTAAGGTGCGTAACCTTGAAGTGACTGCTGAAAGAGACCAAGATATAAGCACAAAGCTAACAGAAGGATTAACAGAAGTGCTCACGGAGTTAAAAGATGCATTTAAGCAGGCATTAGGGGAGAAACAAGTCAAGGCCAAGGATAAATGCTACAACTGCGGTAGAGTGGGACATTTCCAGCGAAATTGCAAAGCACCAAGGAAGAGCCTCCGGGCCGATCAGCAATCACCTAAAGAGTCACCGTTAAACTAAAAACAGCTAGCACTACGGGGCATGAGCTAGCTCCCACAACCGATGGCCCCACAATCTCCATATCAGTAATACAGCAGGAGAAAAGCAATCTTACTGCTTATGGGTACATCAACGGGCGAAAGCACATTTTTACGATAGACACAGGAGCATCACAGTCAATCATTAGGCCCGATTTAGTGAAAAAGGCAGTTGAACCACTATACGGGGTAAGTCTGCGTACAGCTACTGGGGAGCCTGCCTATGTCTATGGTAAAATAAATTTAAAACTAACGATTGCCAACATAAGCGTCAATCACGTATTTATTGTTGCCGATATTGTAGACGAAGTAATAATTGGTGCAGACTTCATGATTGGTCACGACATTAATCTGCATATGGGGCAAAAAGTTATGATTTGGCGTAATGTTGAAATACCCCTTGATGTTAGATATGAGCAAGCGGATCGAGTAAGAAAGCTAGTAACCATCAGTCATCAGAAAATACCGGCACGGTCAGAAACTTTATTATGGGTGCGCATGGAGGGAGATTGTGAGGACAGCAGCTTGTGGGTGGTAGAACCAACAGAAAAAAAAGTGACCTGGTAACAGCGAAAGCCCTCGTGAAAACCAGCAAAGACAAAAGAGTTCCTGGAAGAGTACTGAACCTATCAAATTGTGAAAAAGTTGTCAGAGCGAACTCTGAAATAGCCAAATGTACTGCGCCAGAAGCAATAATCAGTTGCGAAAAGAACTTGGAACCATCCAGTGCGTCCGTTAAAGATCGAGAAATGCTGGCAGAATATGTGGAAAAATGGGTAAAAGAACTGGCGCCGCCTGATAGAAATAAAGCCAAACAGCTAATCAGGAAATACGGCTCTGTCTTTGCCATGAAAACCCAAAGTCAAGGAAGAACGGCAATTGTAAAACACCGAATAAATACTGGTGAAGCGAGGCCTCTAGCAAAACGAAATGAAGTAAAGGAGTTAGTCAACGAAATAGAGCGTAGTGGAGTAATCGAACCATCTTCTAGCCCATGGAGCTCGCCTATAGTTTTAGTTAAGAAAAAAGATGGCAGCACCCGATTCTGTGTTGATTACAGAAAACTAAACGATATCACGAAGAAGGACAGCTATCCACTACCGAGAATTGACGACACGCTAGACACGCTAGCAGGAACCAAATGGTTCTCCACATTGGACTTGCAATGTGGTTATTTGCAAGTAGAAATTTGTGAGCAAGACAAGGAGAAAACTGCCTTTAGCACAGGTGACGGATTATGGCAGTTTAATGTGATGCCCTTTGGACTCTGCAATGCTCCAGCAACATTCGAGCGGTTAATGGAAAATGTGCTGAAAGGACTCCACTTGAAAACTTGCCTAGTGTATCTTGATGACATAATTGTCATGGGAAAAACTTTCGACGAACACCTGAAGAACTTAGCAGAAGTTTTAAGGCGAATATCTGCGGCTGGATTCAAGCTTAGCGCAAAGAAATTTACACTGTTCCAGAAGGAAGTCAAGTATTTAGGGCACCGCGTAACTGCAGAGGGTATATCAACCGATGAAGATAAGATTCGGGCTGTAAAAGATTGGCCTCGCCCGAAAAATCTGCACGAGTTGCGCAGCTTTCTAGGTCTCTGCACATACTACCGACGATTTGTACCAAATTTCGCCAGTGTGGCTGCGAGTCTACATGAGCTGACTAAGAAGGCACGACCATTTCACTGGGGTGAAGCCCAAGAACAAGCATTCCTAAGGCTCAAGGCGATGCAAGCGGACACGGAATAGGAGGTGTGCTTTCGCAGGTGATAAATGGCACCGAAAAAGTCATAGGCTATTACAGTCGAGTGCTTTCGAAACCCGAAAGGAACTACTGTGTAACACGGCGGGAACTCTTGGCGGCGGTAGAATGTGTAAAGCACTACCACAAGTATCTGTACGGTCAGCACTTTCAACTAAGAACCGACAATTCTGCACTAAGGTGGCTGCTGCAATTTAAACAACCAGAAGGGCAGCTAGCTCGTTGAATTGAACGACTTCAAAGCTATGATTTCAGCATCGAGCACAGGAAAGGCATAAAACATTGCAATGCGGACGCCCTTTCAAGACGCCCCTGTAATTTAGAGTGCAAACATTGTTCGAGGGCTGAAGGAAAAGAGTGCATCGTTTATATAAGACTAACGCATATTGAGTCAAGTGAAGCCTGGTCAGCGGCGCAACAAAATGACCCCATACTGTCAAAAATTATGTCAGCCAAAGCAGAGGACAGAAGACCTACCCGTGAACAAATATCAGCTGAAAGTCCGCTAATGAAGGCGTATTGGGCCCAGTGGAACAGTCTACGGGTAATTAATTACTGCTTATACCGTATATGGGAAAGTGTGGACGGCAAAACTGAGACAAAGCTAATTGTGGTGCCGTCAAGCAAAATAGAGGAAGTGTTAAAAGAGTTCCATGACGGTCCCAGCGGAAGACATCTCGGTGTCACGAAAACCCTAGAGAAGTTAAAACAACGATTCTACTGGGTCGGCTGCCAGCAAGCTGTGAGCGACTGGATAGCAAATTTCGCGCAATGCATCGCAGCTAAAGGACCAGTAAGAAGAAGTCGTGGGCAACTTCAACAATACAACTCGGGTGCCCCATTTGAGAGGATAGCAATGGATGTGGCAGGCCCTTTCCCTGTCAGTGATTCCGGAAACCGTTACGTTCTTGTGGTGATCGACTATTTCAGTAAATGGCCTGAGGTATACGCTATACCGAACCAGGAAGCCAGAACGGTAATAAGCGCATTTGTGAACAACTGGGTGTGCCGCTACGGTGTTCCATTAGAATTACACTCTGACCAGGGAAGGAATTTTGAATCTGCTATCTTCAAGGAAATGTGTGAGTTGTATGGAATACGAAAGACAAGAACCACCCCGCTGCATCCACAATCTGATGGTATGGTCGAAAGATTCAATCGCACTTTAGAGGAATACTTAAGAAAAGTGGTCAGTACTCATCAGAAGGACTGGGACGAACACATCCCCAAATTTTTGCTGGCATATAGATCGGCTGTTCACGATTCCACCTCCCGGACACCTGCAAAAATTATTTTCGGGACGGAACTCAAATTGCCTGGCGATTTGGAATTTGGTGTTAAGCCCGCCGCTATGGATAAAGACAACGACAACGCTTCCCGGGAACAAGAAGACCTTAACGAGCTTCATGAGTTTGTGCGCAATCGAATTAAAATAGTCAGCGATAAGATGAAGGCGAGGTACGATCGAGCAGCAAATTCGGAAGGATTTAATGAGGGCGTGTTGGTTCTGCTGTTTAACCCGCAACGAAAGAAAGGATTATCTCCCAAACTACAAACGCATTGGGACGGACCCTATAGAGTTATTAAAATATTGAATGATGTGGTATACAGAATACAGAAAGATCAGAGCCCAAGATCCAAAATGAAGGTTGTTCATCTAGAACGACTAGCCAACTATGGAAAAGGAATATCTATGTCTGTTCGGGACGAACAGGCTTAAGTGGGCGGCAGTGTTACAAGAAATTTCTATCACTAGAAATTTCTTTACACAAATTTTGACAACTGGAAGATTCTAGTGTCGTAATAAACTGGAAATAACTAGAATACCTGATTACTCATATAAATACTGGTTCTCAGTGACGCAGTAGTTCAGTTTATAAGTAAAACGCAAAGTGTGAAGAACTAAAGTGTGGCTAACGTTTAGTTTATCTAAATCGTGTAAATAAAGGGTGCTATTAAAGTGTATTTCTGTAATTTTTAGTGACGGTTATAAATAAATAGAGCTATAAATAATTTCAAACAGTGTTTATTATTTGCAATATAGAAAGAACTCGATTTATTTAAAAGGTAAATAAATCAACGATTTTATAAAGGGTAAAATCGAAACAATATGTAGAAGTAGTAGTGATATTGCTAAATTTGGGATTTTATAGTTTTTCCTAAACAGTACAGAGTTTTTCAGCATTATTCAGAGCAATAAATTTATGCCTTAAATATTTATTTTTAATTCTGAATTTAAATTTTAAAAAATCCCCAAATACCATATATTAATACATTCATATTGTATTTTGCTCCATTCGTTTTGATTTCAAATGAATTAATTCAAATGCTATAGATCTTCATTTTAAATCAAATGAATAAATTCACTGTTGAACACATTCAGTATAATATTATGTTCATATTATGTGATTTTGAAACTGATTTTTACAATATGATCTCAAATTTAATATCACCGTTCACATTACATACGATAGTCATTTCTTTTAACATGTTATTCAAGCAGCTAATACAAGTAAACAAAAAAGTCAAGGTATAGGAAGTTCAGTACGTGCGCAAATGTAAAAATGTAAAGTGTAAAAAAACACTGAACATACTTAATGCACCATTCCTACCCCTGACTTTAATCATGATTTTGTTTTGATTAAAATTAAATCACGCCAGACTGAGTTGATTTTGCAGCATTTTAAATGTATGGAAAATCAAGTCAAAATTTACATGATAAATGGAAAATCACATGGTGTTACGAAAATCACGCAAGTCTGAATGTAGTATAATAAATCAAAAGGTTAAGAAGTGAGTAAATTACCGACAGATTTCATTTCGTTTAATTTCATTACCGTTCTTTAAATTAACAAAAAAGAAAAAATCCCTTTGATTATATTCAAAACTTGCATTTTACTGTTGAGAACATAAAAACATTTATTTATAAAAAAAAATTATTTATCATACACTCAGCTGTTTGTGTAGTAGTCAATAGTTGTTGCTTTTAACGGTAATTACAGTTGTTTTTCTATGGAAAAATAGAAAACAACCTTTATGACAGTTGTTAAAAAATCAACAAACAGTATTTTTGCAACAAAAACCACCAAACAGTATTTTTGCAGTAATTTTTTCCAAAATCGTATAACAAATCGGATCATATATATAAAATTTAGTGTAATCAGATAGAGGATAGTTATACATACATATCCACTCCTAACTCAATTGTATTAATAATGGTTAGTGGGTCAAACCAATAACAAACTGACGATTGATTGATAAAAGTGGAAATAATTCAATATTCTCTAAATTTTTGCGAATTATTTAAAAAGTCTGAGTGCCAAAACGTTTTTGTCTGTTTTGATCAGTAGCCGCGGTTAGAGGAACTCACATTCAACGCTTCATTCCAGGGACTGAAGCCGAACCCAAACGGCTTCTGGTTCGCTGTTTATAACAACTTTGAACCCGAACCCGATGAACCCAATAATTCAACCAGGTTCTGGTTCAAAAATATAAAAAAATATTCTTGCTGTTCATGGCGTGAAAAATGTTTGATAAAAACATTACATTTCTTGCATTCCAGTTTGCAATGCTTAACACTATATCTAGTCCTTCTTTTAAGCAAACACTTGATCAATGCAGAGTTATTTGCAAAAAATTGCGAACACCAAAAATTTCTTCTTATGCTAAAAAGTTCGGTTTTTCTTCAAGTAAAAAAAAAAACCGTACTAGACTGTCAAACTAGATGTAATTCCGGGTATGAAATGGTTCAAGCCTTATTGGAATACAGAAATTTTTGTTCGGATTTACTGGATGCAGCATTAACTATGAATGATATTTGGAATAATTGTGAAGAATTCATAGAAGTTTTTGCACCTGTTAAAAAATTAACGCTGAAACTACAAGAAGAACAGATGACTTAAGACGATTTTTAAAGAATCTGGCTTAGTTTTAAATTTGAGCTAACAAAAAATGTACAAAACAAAAACATTTTCACAAGAATTATATTTAAATATTATAAAAAGAGAAAACCACTTTATTAATAATCCACTTTTGATTGCAGTATTATATCAAGTTTTTTTAAGTTAATGCTAAGTCTTGAAGATGTTGAAAATGCTAAAAAAAACATATTTAAAAAAAAAATTTAATTATATATTTTTAATTTTATCAGGCTCGAGATCATAATTTTTAATGTTACTAATGAATAGTAAACACTATTGAATAATATACAAAATTTACAAAAATTTAAAAAAAAAATTCAAATGGAAGAGAATTTAATGAGAATATCAATATCTTGAAGACATGCTCGAACAAGTTATACAAAAGAAGGAATGATTTTCTAAATCAAATTCTTCAGCCTTTTCAGCCTTGAAATTCATTTTGTCGCCACAAAGAACAAAAAAATATATTAATTATAAAATTAAACTAAAATTTCTTTCAAAAATAAATACCTTTTCCAAATGTTTAATCCGAACACTGAACCGAACTTGAACTTTTTTTTTCGATTAACCCGAACCTGAACCCATTTTTTCAGGGTTTCAGTCCCTGCTTCATTCGTACGCGTTTTGGATTAAAATTAGTGTTTCCAATTCGGTTAATTGATTCCTCGATTAATCGCCTCTGTTTCGGTTAATGTCGAAACAAATAATTAAAAACTCAAAAATTTATTCCACTCGAATAACAATTTAACCGTTTAAATTTTTAATTTTAATTTTTTGTTATTTTTCTTACAACTTCATAATTTTCTTAAATTTGGCAAGAAAATCGTAGAAAAAAACATCAACTAAAATCAAATTATTTTCAAAACGACTGAATCAAAGCAAATGCTATATAGGCTTTAGGAAATAAGATAGACAATTTTTATTTTTGTTTCAATTCCTTTAAAAAATAAATTTTTAATAATATAAAATTATATTTTCATGTCCAAAAAATTGAAATAGAGCTTTTGTCTGTATACAAGTATTTCGAGCTGACAAAAGATCTCATCAAAACGCGAAGTTTTAGAGCCTCTAAGCAGAGTTTTAACAAAAAACCTGTTAAAATATATATTTTTCTCCTTTGGAATGAAACACGTATTACTAACTAGCACTATGACGTTACTTATGTTATAAAATAATAATATAAAATTGCTTTTAATTCGAAAGTTGCATTTCCTAAAAACAGACTCATTTAAAATTCTATGAAAAAATTTATAAAAACTTAAAAGTAACATGGAATTCGTTTTATCAATAAATTTTAATGAAGTGGAACTTCAGTAGAATTAAGTTGTTTAGTCAAAAATATTTTTATATATTTTTTAATAGATAACCTTTTTAATTCTAAAGCTTAAACCGAGTAGTGAAAAAGAGAGAGAACAGTCACAGTTCTATCAAAAACTATTCATATATTTTTAAGAATTTGTTATTGAATTTTTTTGAAGGAACCATTTGTTTATTCAGGCATTTTTTTTATTTTATTCTAGACAGTGTCATATAAAAAAAATAAATACCTACTTTATCGACATCTTTGGTAAAATACTGCGTTTTAATGGTTTACTTCCACTGAACACGTCTGACATGATTCTTTAACAAATATCAGGATGCTTTGAATTGTCCTAAACAAACACTTTAGAAACCAATGCAATAGACTTAACTTGATATTTCAGCAAAAAGCAGCTCTTTGTGTTCTTATTAATGAAAGAAATACATTTATTTTCCATTAAAAGATTAATCCCCAGTTTTAACGATTAACCGGCAGGGTCGAATAGTTGACAACACTAATGAAAATATAGAAATTTTCTTGGTCTTCTAAACGAGGTACCTTCAACTTATACATAGTGGCATAAAACATAATTTTTTAACAGGTATTTGTTTGCTACAAAAATCGGAACGTTAAAGCGTATTTTAGTTTTTTTTTTTAACGAATTTTGCATAATAAAGCCCACAAAATCTAATACCTAAAAGAAAGAATATAAGAGAATTCTAAAATAACTTATTTGTAGCCAAAAAATTGTATCGTTTTTATCAAAAGCCGTGAACCCTTTGTGACGCACGTTACATTTTTTAGTAGCATATAGTTGAACACAATTGTATTTATTAGAGTTTTTTGTTTATAGTTTTTATATACCTCGAGGTTTTTCGTTTGTTACTATTTCTAGTTTATAGCGAGCTTTCAACCTCCGTATATTATTATTATTTATTTACAAATACAAAGCAAATTTACGACTTTTAGCTATGTTATGCAAAAGATCTCTTCAGAAACCAACGTTTCAGACAAGCTAGAGCATATAAAAACTAGAAAACAAAAAACTCTAATATTTATTACTTTTTTATAAATATAACAATTTTGGTATTTTTTAGTTTTAGTATCATCATTGTGCACGTTAGGAAAACAACTTAACCACATGTGTAATTGCTAAGAAGACAGAAATGTAGCTAAATATTCGCTTTTAATAGATTTTTTGTTCAGGCTCTGCCTTCTTTTAGAGACTCTAGCTTGTCTAAAACATTGTTTTCTGAAGAGATCTTTTGCCGGATCGAAATACATGTATTAACCTAACGTTAATTTGCTTTGTTTTTGTAAATATACGGAGGTTGAAAGCTCGCTATAAACTAGAAATAGTAACAATTGTAACATATTAATTTTAACAAAAAATATTATATTATATTTATTATTTATTTTTATTTATAATATTATATGTATATATAGTATAATGTTCCATTAAAAAAAAAACAATAAAGTTGGATTAATTTAAATAATTTTTGGTTGGTGGGCTGTTTCTGGGACTTGCCCATATCACTGTTTGAGAACCTCTGATTAAGCTCTTTGCTATTAACTTTGCGTGTTGTTAGTATTGGTTTTGTTTTATTTAATATACATCCATACATATATTTTTTTTAAATGCGTAAATAAACTGTTCCTCTCTTTTTGTAGTTGATTTTTTATTTGGATTGTTCATCAAAACTGAATCTATTAACTGCAGCAGATTTTGTTATTGTTGTTTTTTAACTTTAAATAAACTTATCATTATTTTTGTTAAAAAAAAATAAACTAAAGAAATCGCCTCGCTAAAACAAAAAACATTCTAATTCTTTTAGTTTAGTTGACAATTTGACTTACAGTTGAGTGTATACACACTAGCCACGTTTTTGTTAGACGACGCTAAAAAATAAATAAAATTAAAACAAAAAAAATAACAAAATAGAGATATTGTTTTAAAAATAAATAAAATTGTGTATTAGTTTATACATAGTCTCTTTATTTCTTCTATTTTTACATACACACAAACGTACATTCGTGTATTCATGTGTACATTCGTATATTTGACATATATAATTTTTGTCGATTTTTGTTTGTTATATAAACATTAAACTAAAAAGTTAATTATAATATGTAATAAATATTTTGTTTTAACAATTTTTTTTTGAAATATAGATTTATTAAAAATTAAAATTAATAAGTAAAAAAGTGAAAGAAAATAACAAGCCATGTGCTATTTTAAATGTTTAAATGCAATTATATGAATTTTATACCTTCTACAAAGATTTTAAAATGTTATGAAAATAATAAAAAATATGTGGTCAATTATTATAAACTATTTAAAGTAGAAATACATTTTCATTTTGTGAAAATAAATTTATAATTAAATAAAAAATTAGTAGTGAGAAACACATTTGAGATAAGAATGTTTAAGGTGGAAATACAATTTTGAGGTAAATATAAATATTCATATCTAACTAGCATAAAGTAGGCACCAAAATAAATTATTTTGTTTAAATTCACATGCTTTCGTATACATAATAATTGTTGCGTCATAAAAATATATGGGAATTTTTGTATTAAAAAATTAAGTTTTCTCTAAAAACTTTTAAATCAATGAGCTAATTTTATTATTTTTTAATATCAACTGCTGAGGACAATGACAAACCACAGAATGGGTGGGGTTGGACTACTGGTACGCCCACTTTGTACAATATTTTTAAATAAAAATTAGGTAAATTTACAGTAAATAATAATAACACCCTTATTTTATAAAGCGAACAAATTAATTTCGCCTGAGAAATTATGTATATTTTGGGATTATGTATAACAAAAACAAAATACATACAATTCCTTCGAAGGAAATATTCCCTTTTCTTTATAAAAACAGGAAATAAGTGTACAGATACATTATGGGTGGAATTTTTTTTAATCATAAAGAGCCGATGCCCGCCATTTGTATATGTTATCTTTTTTTACGATGTAGTTGGGTTGAGTAGTCTGTATCTCCAGCACCGCGACCAAGTAGATCTATTGTGCACCCTCTAGTATTTTCCTCAGTTGTTCTCCAGTGCAGCCTTGAGTAGCAGTACAATGTTCTTCACTTCCAGCTTCTTGTATTGTTCCTCCATGATATCAGGTCTGCCAAAGGTGATAAATCGTAGGTATGCAAAGGCAGGACATTTAGCCATTACATGCTCCATGGTCTCCTCATCTTCCATACAATATCTGCATGTCGTATCTCGATCATGTCCCATTTTGTTTAGGATGTAATTACATGGATAGTGTTCTGTGAGTGCTCCGCATAGGAGTCTTAGATTTGGTCTTGGCGCTTTTCTGCTCCTCTTTTCACTGTATGACAAGAATTTCTTTGAATGTTTCAGTGGTTTCTGTTTGTTCCAATATTCAATGGATTTCTTCTTGATCAGATCCGATATCATATTTAATTTTTCGTGAAACCAAATTGAGGACACGGGCCTATAAATGGCAGTTCCGCACCTAGTCTCGCTTGTTCATCAGCTTTTTCATTGCCTTCATGCCCACTGTGACCTGGTACCCAAATAAGTGTTACCTTATTATTGGTCGCCAGTTGGTTGAGGGCTTTATGGCACTCTAGCACTGATCTATGGTGATAGATGGATGGCCTTTATTACAGCCTGGCTGTCCGACATTAAGTTTATCTGTTTTCTTACAAGATTCCTTTCCAGAAGTTAGGTCGTTGCCGTATTGATAGCATATAATTCTGCAGTAAATATAGTTGAATCTTTGCCTAGAGGTATGTGAATTCTGCACCTAGGTCCGTATACACCGGCTCCAACTCCGCTAGAAGTCCTTCATGCATGGGAGATCAAGTTCCCATTCTTCTCTTGTTGGGATTTGAACTTTGTATTCTCTTCCTAGCTCAATCACTGGATTTATTTGATCACTACATAGTGTCATGTTCTTTATGGAACTGGTCTCGTTGAGAATATTCAGATGGCCTTTATGGTCACCTTCTTTGAACTGAAATAGTTTGTGGAGTTCGATTGCTTGCTTCATAGCTTCTCCCTGTATCGCGAGGTGCAAAGGATCCAGGTTTAAAATCACCTCCAGTGATGCAGTTGGAGTATGTGAATTCTGCACCTAGGTCCATATAAACCGGCTCCTACTCCGCTAGAAGTTTTGGATCCGTCAGTATACCACTTCTGTGCATCTTCCTTCATGCATGGGGGATCAAGTTCCCATTCTTCTCTTGTTGGGATTTGAACTTTGTATTCTCTTCCTAGTTCAATCACTGGATTTATTTGATCACTACATAGTGTCATGTACTTTATGGAACTGGCCTCGTTAAGGATATTCAGATGGCCTTTATGGTCACCTTCTTTGAACTTAAATAGTTTGTGGAGTTCGATTGCTTGCTTCATAGCTTCTCCCTGTATCGCGAGGTGCAAAGGATCTAGGTTCAAAATCACCTCCAGTGATGCAGTTAGGGTCGAACTCATTGCACCTGTAATGTTCAGACATGCTAGTCTTTGAATCTTCGATAGCTTCTGCTAAGCTGTTTTCTGTGTCGTCTTTTCCCACCATATGACCGATCCGTACAATATGCTGGGGAGAATCATTTGTTTATATATCCACATCGACATTTTTGGGCTTAAGCCCCACGATTTGCCTAGGAGTTGTTTTCTAGCCCAAATTAATCTTACGGCTTTTTTGCGTATTTTTTTTTAATTAAACATATAAACTTTCCTTAATACATCGACACCAGCGCCATGTACCGAGTTTAATTTTTTTCCATCAAATTATTTCTTTCCACATAATAAATATGAGCCAAATAAGATCATAAATATAGGGTGTTTGCTTAAGAGAATTTATATTTAAAATAAACAGACTTACGAAATTAAAAAAAAACTTTTTCCAATTGAAATTATAATTTATGGCAATTTATTATTTAAAACTTATGTTTTTAACATTATCTGGCCACAAAGATAATTTAAAGAACTCATTGTAGAATTCGGCAGGAATGTCAAATTAAAAAAAAAATTGTTTTAGCTCATTCAAGTCATCATCCTTTATTAACCAACTTGAAGCAGTTATATGATTTTTCTATTTCATCATATTTAACAATATAATCCATTAATTGCTTCTTAAATGAAAGGTTTATGTAAAAATATAAATTTTGCAGGGAATCCCGCGTTTCCCGGTAAATACATTTTTCATTCCCGTTTTGCAGGAAATAAAAATGTCCACGAATTCCAAACTCTAATTATGACTCATTTTATTTACTTTTTTTATTATTAATTCATTTACAGAATGTCGCCAGACAATCCAACACAAATATCGACGACTCATGATATGAGCCAAGTACGTACCTTACAACAAACTGTGACAACAGCCACTGTAGTAGCAGGAGCGGCAGCGGCTTCAAATGGTCTAAAACAATTGGCCGCTGGAACAAACCAACAACAATTGACAAATACTTTTAATAACACACCAGCAACATCATTATCCTCTGGCATACTGACTTCGCAACCAATAACAACAAAAAATAATTTGAATAATCTATTGGCCACAGCGACCAAAACAACATTTTCGTCACCGGGCTCATTAAATGTTAGCAACATGCCAGCCACTTCAAAATATGTTTTATTACAACAAAATCGAAATGGCCAGTTTACGGCCTACGATGGGACCACAAGCAATAGCAACAACAATAACAACAGTAATAGCACACATAACAATGGAACAGCTACAGGAAATATTGTTTTATTAGCTACTGAACCCTTAGAGCCATCTTCAACATCCTCAACAACAAATAATGACCTTCAGCATCAAGCTTATCAACGCTATCAGCAGCAACATTCTGTGGCAACTACTACCACTTCTACAACCAATGACAATGATGAAGAATTACGTTCTTTAGCCTGGTTAAATAATTCCAATTTGATAAAAGAAATTGTAACTACAACAACACCTACCACCACCAGCAGTAGCATTAACAATCCCCTCACACCCAATAAGCAACACCAACAACGTCCCCAATTGTTAAATAACTCCAATATTTGTATTGTGAATGCCGCCAATGCTCATGATCTTATTGAAGAATTGCCTCATCATGTAGCCAGTGAAGAACAGGTAATCTCTTCGAACGCTCCGACCGAATTACCAGCCGAAACTCAAATTACCACTTTAAGTGTTAGTGATTTTCAGCAGCAATTTAAACGTTTCAGTGCCAGCGATTTAAAAGACGCAACAAAGACTCATACCATATATGGCAACATAGCTGCCTTGGGTGGTGCCACAACCACGGTACATGTAGGTCCAAGTGGTACCACCACAGTGGTGGAATACAAAGCGGGAACTAACTTTTTACCTACCCGACAACTTTTAAGTAACTCGAATGGTGGTGGCATCACTCACAATATTACAAATCTTGTTAATGCCACGAACTTAAGCAATAACAATTCTTCCCTAGTGCCTTCTTCATCATCTGCTTGTTATCCTTCGGGATCAGCAACTCCAACATCGACAATGGTAGTTGCTAGCAATCATCATTATACTGGGTCTAAACAATTAACTTTGCCCAGCACAACTTCAATTGTTGCTAATGGTAATAGTGTTGTTAATGGCAACCACCTAGCAACGGCAACGGTAGTTACCACGACAAGCTGTAACAACAACGTCACTACTAACACAATTTATCAAGGTCATAAAACTCAACAACAGCAGCAACAGCAAAACACGGGAGTTATAAATTCTACTCCCACCTCAAGTAGCAGTACCACCCATCATCCTCATAAAAAATATTTAAGAGAGAAAATGAATGTTTTAGATCAAGGCGGCGGTAATGTGGGCAACACAAATTCTTCAACCATATCTACTAACAACTATATCAGTAACTTTGCCTCTTCTTCGTCTGCCTCCACATCAACATCTCCACACTCTACTTCTATAGCTGTGGGATCGACCATTACCGTTGTGTCTTCGCCAGCTTCCTCTAACACTTCATTATCCTCCTCCCTATCAACGGCAGCTATTAATGGTGGCAATAGTCCTCCTTTAAGTAAAACTTCTTATTTTACTTTAAGTGGCTCTTCCACGCCTATAGCTCTTAATTATAGTAGCTCAAATTCATCAAATACCCAACCTTTTATAGCGGTTTCTTCTACAAACTCATCATCGTCGGCAGCATCTCCAACAACATTGACAACTACGGGCATACCACCCGGATATACCTTGGTTAGTCATCCAGCATTGCCGTTGGTAACAAATCCTATAACTTCTATAGCTAGACAACAACAGCACCAACAACAGCATCATCAAGTAGTGGTGTAAGTATTTGATTTTAATGGATGGGCTTTTTCCACAAGTGAACTTTGGTTCTGCGATTGGAATGAGATAAGTAATTTTCGATTAACATTTTTATGATAAATCTGGTGATTTTTAACAAAAAAGAAAAAAAAAATAAGAAGTCAATTCCCTTATAAATGGAGTTTTGATAATATTTAAGATATTTGAGGAGTTTACAAGGTGTACCAAGTTGTCATTAAACCTGATAAAAAAAAATCTAAAATTAAAACTAGAACCTAGTTTTTTTACTAACTTAGTTCACAAGCATTAGCAGCTTGAAATTGTTCGTAAAAGTAGCTACATTTGCTGGAATATCCAAGAGTAATCCTTGAAACAGACGCCAATAGAAATAAAAATCTAATAAAAATTTTTAAAAAGGAGCCCTGCCCTTAAAGGATCTTGCCGTACTTTACTGCGGTAATCCAGACTTACCCAAACCTAAGGCTGACTTCTACAATCGTAAACGTTGCTGTAAAGAATCAGCTATTTTGAAATTAAAAGCAAAATAATACACCAAGGTTGACAACCGCAACAAATATCGGTATTGGTATCGATTTTTGTTTGTGTCGGTTGTTATCGGCATTTTTGAAATCAAAAGTTTAGGTATTGGTATCGGTTATCAATTTGAAAGGGTTTTAAAGCGGATAACAGTATTAAAAAATGTTAATTATGCTCCTCTTAAACATTCAAAAATATGAGTACTTAAAGAGCGCTCATAGTAGTTTATAGTCTGAAGCGATTCTCTTTTCATCATTTTATATTAACCTTCAAAATAAGTGATCCAAAAACACACTTTAACTGACTGAAATGAAACTTTTGAAACTTCTTAACCTTCGCACTACCAAAGCTTTGTACATGCGTATTGTACCGGAACCCACCCGGGTGGGTTCTACATATTTTACACAAAAAATGCATTTTCTCAAACATTTCATAATGGGTTAATGAAAAAGAGATGAAAACAGTATAGAAATTACCGTTGACAATACGTTCCAGTGAAGCATAATTGGCATATTAGAGAAATCAATAATTTCTTGTTCAAACGTCTTGCAATTTGAATCAACAAAGTATGGACCATTTCAAAATGCTAACGTATTTTAAATAATAAATGAATAAAAGCGATATTTAAAAAAAAAATAGAAGGAATATTCGAATCTTGAATAGTTTAACAATTTCTGATAAAAGTAAAAAAAAAAAATTACTGAGTCAAAAGCATTTTTTGTTTTTACCAAAATCGCAAAGTAACGAGCCAATGTTTGAAAATCTAAAAAAAAAACCCAAGCGGGTTGGTTTCGGGAGTGCGAAGGTTAAAAGACTCTAAAATAAATCCAAAATAAAAGGGACATTTTTATCCATTTTACAGTGCTGTTGCTTTAAAGCAATATCTACTTTCTCTACCGATAAATTCAAATAGAAGAGCGATCTTGGCTATAAAAATATCAATTTTTGATTGTTAAAGTACTTTTGTGATAATTTAATTAAATATAGAAAAAAGAGAGGCTTTATAAAAATGGTATTATTATTTGGTTAATGACATCTAGAAAAAATTGGCTGAGATATATTTATTGTGCTGTATCTACTTTTTAAGTAAGATTAACTGATCAAATCAAGAAATTTCGAATTTGGAAAAACTTTTAATATGCCGAAAACTACCGCATTTTTCTTTTAGTATTTACACAAGCGAAAAAGTTTCAGAAATTCAGAAAACAATGTTGATATATTGAAAGTTTGAAAAATGGCAAGATTTTTAAAAAAAATTCTCAAAAATAGTCAAAGCCAGAAAGGTAAAATTTTGTACATTAGATTGCTATTATTTGTCTAAAGATGAAGCCATCATTTGACAAAATTTTAACTTTTATTAGGTATACCATCAGTAGAGGGTGCGATAAAAGTACAAAAGCAACAAGAAAGGCTTATTGAGAAAACAGTACATAATTGTACCAAATTTCATCAAAAAATTATGATGCGGGTTAAAATTTAAACAAATTTATTTAGAAAAAAGAAGTCAAAATTTAATCACATAAGAACGTCTTAGGAACACCAAAATAATGTTAGATGCACACACCGACTTGTGTAAATGCTTGTAGGCCTGTATATTGGGACGGAGCAATTTGCTCGGAGGAAAATTTTTGACAAAATTCTGCATGAAGTTGTAAGAAAAAATGCCGAACAAACCATACCTCAAATCAATTTTGACCCTCCCAATTTTCAAAAATAATTGTGTTCAATATACGCCATTTTTATTTGGTCTTATTTTTATTCAATATAAAGACGGGAACAAAAAATTCTCATTGAGTTTGAAATTTAATCTAACAAATATCTGTAGATATTCCAAAAACGTTGTCTCTCGTAATAATTTCCTTAGACAAGAATGGAATCCGGATAGGCAGCAGCCTACAACAAATTATTTTTCACAATTTTCCCGATAAATATAAATTCAATGTTGTTTTTATTTTATATAAAGAGGTATATTTCAGTACTTCTGGACACAGGGAATTCATGTCTGATATTTATTTTCCTGTCAATCCGCCCCTATAAATCCTATTAATATTATAAATTATTATGTTGCATCATTAGACCCAAACGGCTGAACCGATTTTCTTTAAATTTTTTAACATATTCTACCTGCCCCAGAAAATAACTATATGCCATATCATATCGCTATTGAACATAAGGGGGTGTGTCTTCTTCCATATAACCCAAATTTTAAATAGATATTCTTCTAAAATGTATTGAATAGAAATTTGGTATTGAAGCGAAATTTTGTATTGCAACAACATTTTTAAGCATTTACCCAAAAGTGGGCACGATCGGACGAAGAGGCGTGGCACTTGTTCAAAGTAATTGTAATGATTTTTCTCGCGTGTAAATACGCCTAATAGTGACTGCAGATTTTTTATTATTTAAAAAATGGGACATGTTTATTCGCTTTTAGTAGGGCAGTTAGTGCGAGATATCTTATTGTATTAATGAGACAAAACTTTAATAATAACATGCTAATGATTTTCTTTTCATTTAGGCATTAATAATTGTTATGAAATTTTAAATAATTACAGTTTCTCTAAAAAGCATTGTCATTGACGAAAACCATGGTAATGTTAATAAAATTGTCAATTGGCCTATTCAATTACCTAGTCCCAAGTATGGGTCTGTAAAATGATCACTTCTAATCAGATTTTGGTTTTCAAATGAAGATTTCTTTGAAGTTTTTACAGTATTGCAAACAAATTTTAAATTAATTGTAACTGTTTTCAAACGAAAATAATGTAGTCTGAACATAAGTCAAAAATGCCGATCAAAATTATCTTACTTTTGAAAATTCGTAAACACATTGGTGTCGAAATTTGGCAAAAAAGTGTCATGGCAGCCTTAGCGCTAGTTTTTTTGAATGTGAGTTTAACTTGGTTTAATGGCTTATTAGTTAAACTGAAAATAAATTTAAACTGGCTTTAATCCAGTGGTCGGCACTAAAGCCGTTTTTTTAAACGACTTTAAATTAAAAACCTTTTATTATCTATTTTGCTATTATAGTCATAATTAAAGCCAGTTTTAAGTTAAATCGGCTTTAAATGGGTATCACATCAAATATACCAAATGCCCGCATACATTTTGAACTAAAAAATAAGCAAGTGTATTTTTATCAATAAAAATTTATTAACTTAATAAATACAGGGTGTCCGCCGGGAAGGTATACTACTTTGTTTATAATTTTTGATTAAATGAAAGAGAACGGTTCTTATATTGATAAATGTTTTATTTAATGTCGGCAATTATGTATGGAATACAATATCAGATAAATGCCTGCATCTGTTAGCCTCACAAATTCAAGTCTTTTGAGCACATTTTTCATTACATTCTCACACATTTCAAGCGGTATTTCATTAATTTCATCTCGAATATTTTGTTAGAGTTGCTCAAGCGTTTCTGGTTTGTTTGCATAAACCTTGCTTTTCAGATATCCCCACAAAAAGAAGTCCGGAGTAGTGAAATCAGGCGACCTGGAGGCCAATCAACCTCACCATTTCTTGAAATAACTTGTTGTGGAAAGAGGTCTAGCAGTAATTCCATTGTAATCCTGGCTGTATGCGTTGTAGCACCGTCTTGTTGATACATGTTAATCAAGCCCACAGCATGCAGTTGTGGCGTTAAAAAGTTTTCAATCATATCACGATATCGCTCCAAATTCACAGTTACCGTTACGTCGTTTCCTTTTTCAAAGAAGTAAGATCCAATGATTCCTCCTTACCAAATTGCACACCAGACTGTCACTTTAATGGTGCAAAGGTGACTGATGAATAATTTGAGGGTTTTCCATTGCCCAGAACCGACTATTATGTTTATTCACATATCCATTTAAATGAAAATTTGCCTCGTCACTCATTATGATTTTTTCATGAAAATCGGGGTTGTCATGGGCGAGCTGTAACACGTTGGTTTATCGAATATTTTTCCATAATAAATTTGCCACGTGTCTACTTCAAGCCTGACAAATATGAACTGTCAAGACTAATGTTTACCAAAATGGCTGCATAACAAAGTAGTATACCTTCCCGGAGGGCACCCAGTGTTATGCAAAATCGCTTATTTCAATATTTTGCAATTTAAACATTTTTTATCACAAAAATTTTCTTAACGAAAAACAGCTGTTGTAAGTGTTGTTAAATTATTAAAGTATACTTTTACTTGTCTATAGTAGGCCTAAAGTATACTTTTAAGATTTTAAGAAAAGTCGACTTTATAACTCCTAAAGTATACTTTATTTTAACAATGATTATGCGCCATTGTTTTTATTAAATTATTTAAAAAAATGACAATTTTTTCCCCATTAATTTTATTGTTTCTTTTGTTGCGTCCATTTATTTAAATTTGTATTTATTATGAGAGGGGGGAGGAGGGGTTCTAATTAAAGTATTCAAAGATACAAGTAGCTGCCAAGTTAAAGCTTGGGAAAAACAAACTAACCTATTTTAATATGAATTTTAAGTAAATAAATCGGTTTGCCGAAAAAATTTTCGACTTCATTATTCATACTCCCATTATTCATGACATTTCGTTCAGTGTAATGCTCGCAATCGCAATATGCGTCGACACCACCTTACAGTACAAAAGTTCAATTGAGACTGATTTATTATTTTCATTTTCATGCTATCTGTGTTAGTATCTTAGTAAGAGTGAGTCGCCCATGGGCGACTCTTTGCCGACCACTGCTTTAATCCCACTTGTTTTTCAGTAGTAGCTTAAGACTTGACAGATAAGGTAATGCTGCCATATTTTATTCCAACGAAATTTGATATTTTATAGCCAAACATATAGTAGCTTTAAAAATACTTAATAAAAATCAAAATAAATATTTTTTCAAACAAAAGCACGTGTTCACGAATATAAATAAATTATTTGGACGAGTTCTAATTGTCTTAGGCTTTCTTGTTATGGTCTTATTTACATTTGCAAAAGTTTCAGAATTGCTGAAATCTTCATAATATGAGGAATAATTAATTTTTATTTTTTTTTAATTTGTAAACAACTTTTTAGTAATTACGAAACAGCTGATTTATTTAAAGACGTTTTTCATCAGCTGTTTGTTTTGACATCTGTAACTTAGGTTTAACTGGCGAATCTTGCCCAGTTCAACTCAAATTAACACAAAATAAACAAAGTTAAACCAATAAACAAGGTTGAACTACAACGTACAAAATTGTTGTTTTTCACATGTTATTTTTGTCAAGTTTGACACACGTTTAAAAGGGACCTTAGACTATCAAACATGCTGTACAACATGTCTAGCATTTGATAATGTAAAGCGTTGCTTGATGGACATTACAAAAACAAATAAACGGAGTCATCAAGCATGCTTGATAGTTAGCCGCTTAACGCTGACGTACTAATTTTGGTTGAATCTTTTATAAGTCTTATCGGAAATGGTCAGTGGGATTAAATATATGTAACAGTTAAAAAAAAAAAAGATATAACTAATGTCAAAAAAAAATATTTTTATCTACCAAATTTTAGTTTTTTTCCACGGGCATTTTTAATAAATTTTTAGTGAAAGTAGCAAAAAATTAAGTTTTTCTTTTAGTGAAAGTTCCGCGAATTGGATATTGGGACGGCGAAACACGCACATTGCGTGTGTCCTAGGCTAAACGACAAAATACTCCAATTCTTTGAAGGTTACAAAATCCGTGCCGTACTCAAAAAACTTTTACAGTTACTACATTACAGTTGTTATCGCAGTTATTAAAAAAACACAATACAAAAAGTATGGTATTTCGGAACAGCTGTTAAAAGAACTTATTTTAAAATTATAATAAAGAAATACAAAAAAAAATATTTTTGCAGTATACAGTTATTTTTGTGTGTTAAAAAAATTTCGTTGAGTTATTTAAAATTCTTGTTTAGTTTATATTTGTTTTTATTGATACATTGATATATTCATTTTGAAAGAAACAAAACTGTTTTCTTTTTGTTTTTATTAAAATAAAATACAGGCACAAATAAAAAAATTTAAAATATTTTTTTTTTTAATAAGTTCCTCACCTACTCTTATGGTTTCACCTGAAATACAAACGCAACCTCAACATACAACCAAAGAATTTTACACACTAAGTACACCTCAACAATTACAGCATCATTTTCAGCAGCAACAACAACAGCAGCAGCAGCAACAACAACAACAAGAAATACGCAGTCCTACCTCTTTTTCCAGTTATGATAATGATTCTCTTAAAGATTTTGATATATCCAATAGTAATTCGAACATTTCAAACCAAAGAATTAACAATTCTACACCTCAACAACATCAACAACAACAGCAGCAGCAACAACAACAACATCAAATGCCTCCAACACCAAAATCATCTTCCTCATCATCGTTAACTATTAATACTAATAATAACATTGTTACCACACCACAAAAACAAAAACATACCAATAAAGTGCCATACGATCCATTGGTACATACACACAATAAACCACCATATAGTTTTAGGTAAGATACATATCATTAACCAATTTGCAAAGTTCCTTTTTATTCGAACAAAATTCTCGTTTAGTTCCTTAATTTTTATGGCCATAGAGGGATCACAAGAAAAGGCATTGCCTGTTAAGGAAATATATGCTTGGATAGTACAACATTTTCCCTATTTTAAAACTGCGCCCACTGGATGGAAAAATAGTGTTCGTCATAATCTTTCCTTAAATAAAAGTTTTGTAAAAGTAGAAAAAGCACCGGTAAGAAAAATTCGATTTTTTTTAATTTTCCAAATTAAATTGTTTTTCTTTGTTTGTGTATATATTTTCAGAATATGGGTAAAGGTTCCTTGTGGCGTGTTGAACAGCAGCAAAGACAAAATTTAATACAAGCCCTAAATCGTTCACCATTCTTTCAAAATTCTTCGGCTGATAAAATTAGCTTGAAAAGTCCAGGAGGTGGTTCGATGAGTTCGTCCCTGGGTTATGATGTTTTAGATGGTTCAAAATCATCAAACACATCTTCTCATATCAATTCACGCTTTGATCCAAATCTATTTCCAAATCTTTCTAAAGCCTTTAAGGACATCAGTGATGTAGTACCTGATGTTCCTGATGATGAATATCCGTCCGATTATAGTACAACCAAAATTAATCATCATTCTAATAACAACAAATACAACTACACAAATAATCCACAAACTATTCAAAACAATGGTAATGTCCATGCTAATGACAACAGTAATATCAGCAACAATCCCTCTTCAATAATGGGAGCTTTTAGTAACTATGAGAATATAGAACGTTTAGCCAGAGATTGTGGTGCTGATAGCATAGATGATGTTAATGCCGCTACCGCAATGTTGGCATTAAAACATGGACCAAAAGTGTTTGCCGAAACTTTCCAAAATGGGTAAGTGTTTTCCATATTTGAAAAAGCATCAACCAAATTTTCTTGAGATGTGTTTGTACCCGATATGCTGAAGATATGCTTCAATTTTTAGATTTAATCCCTAGCGGTTCATGAAATTTAGCCTCTTAAAATTAGGAAAATTAGAACGGCGTTGGAGTAACTGTAACTGTCAAAAAATTGTTGTTTTTTTGCTTATCCTACGGGATTTTCAGCCGGTGTGTTAGTTGTAAATTATTTTAATTTGTATTTACAAAAGTCAGTCATATTTGTTCCAAAATACAGTGGCAAATAGCTTATTTCATGTGAGGAACATTTTTGAAAAAACAAACATAATATCGTTATATTTTGTTCCGAATTCTACAAACAAATGATGCAGTTTTGTAGATAATTTATTCTTCAATATAAAACACAAATATCAACATTGAACGGTTTATTGAAAATAAAAACTAAACAAACACATAATTTTTATTCATATCTTTTTTGAAATAATGCATTCTGAAAACTAACGGTAGATCAAAACATAATAATGATATCATAAAGAGAGCGTCTATTCAAAAGTATCAAAATCAGTTATAATTGCGTAGTTTTACAAGATGTGTCGACGAACTTCAATAGAAAACGCGAGATAGTTACTAACCACTTCCAAAGTGGGAAAACACAAAAACAAATTGTTGATTTAATTACATTTACGGTTCAGTATATTATTCAGCGTTTTGTTCAAGAAAATCGTGTGCACAACAAAGGAAGAAAGACCCCAAAAAATTTTTTTATTGAAAATGATGAGAGGTGGCCAAGGATGTTGAAATGTTTCTTGGAAAAGAATGCCATCCAGAACTGCAAGAAACAAGCCGTTTATTAATAAGCAAAATCAAAAGTCTGCATACTTTTCCCAAAGGTCATGAAAACAAAGACATTTTTTTCTGTAACAGTAATTTTTGCTGATAAAAGCAAATTTAATATTTCAGCATCAGATGATAAGGTATATGTGTGGCGTAAACCAAATACTGAGCTCCAAACAAAAAATTTACGTGGCACAATAAAACATTGATGAGGACATGTAATGGTTTGGTGTGCATGTCGTCAGCAGGTGTTGATAAATTGGTATTTATAGAATCCACTGTGACTTAAGAGGTATACCTAGACTTGAAGCGAAATTTACCGCAAAGTGCTGAAGACTTGGGCATACGTAACACATTCCGCTTCTACTAAGATAACGATCACAAGCCCAAATCCGATACAGATTTAAATGGGATGGAAAATTTGTGGCACATTCTAACACTGGGGTTTTGAAAATACCACATTTCTAATGTCGAATGTTTGAAATCGGCTCTTTAGGAAGAGTGGACAAAAATATCTAAACAAACCAGATTAAAAGCTGTAATAAAGTATAAAATATAATACCCATTAAAAACAAACACTCAATAGAGACAAGAATCAGCTGTTTATTATGGTTATGGCAGAAAACCAAAATTCAATAGATACGAGGGCTGGTCAATAAGTCAGTGACTTTTCGAACTTTCCTCGTAGTTGTATGAAACGCAACACTGCTCCCATCAAGTACCACCTTTTAATAGACTTTTGTCAAATTTTGAGGAAGTTCCGTCATTTACTTTGCGTTTCACAGCTGTTCAAAACATACAACATCGTTGCTTTTTTTTCGAAAATGGGTAAAAGTGAATTTCGAGTGCTCATTAAACATTATTTTTTGCGAAAAAACCATCAATCAAACCAAGGAAAAGCTTGATAAATACTATGGGGTCTCTGCACCATCGATTTCAATGGTAAAAAAGTGGTTTACTGAATTTCGTTATGGCCTTACAAGTACGGAAGATGCCGAACGTTCTGGACGTCCAATGAGGTCTCTACACCCAAAATCATTGAAAAAATTCACGATATGGTCTTGGCCGATTGGAGATTGAATGTGCGATAGATTGTGGAAGACATAGGCATCTCACATGGCTCAGTGATTAAATTTTGAACGATCACTTGGGTATGAGAAAGCTTTTCGCAAGATGGCTACCGCGTTTGCTCACAATCTACCACCAACGGAATCGTGTGACAGCTTAGTTTTCAAGGCAAAAATCCATGAAGTAGACGGCTCCATGAAATAACCCCCCACGAAATAACTCCCCAAAATGAAAATGAAATGTCCCCAAAAATTTTTATAGAAAACAACAACAACGATATTTGGGGAGTTATTTCATTTTTTGGGGACTTATTTTATTTTTAATTTGGGGAGTTATTTCATTATGAAATAAGTCCTCAAATTTAAAAATGAAATAAATCCCCAAATAATATTTTTTTGGAGTTATTTAATTTTCTATTAAGTTAAAATTTTTTAAAAACGTGTATTAAAAACCGTTATACTTAACTCACGTATTGTGTATTCATTAACAAATATAGTTAATATATACCTACTTAGTTTGTGAGATTACGTTGCACAGGAAACACTGATTATAATTAATAATATTAATAATTTAATTAAAACAATGAATTTTTAAATTATAAACGGTATAATTGAAGAAAAGTATACTTTTTGTTTGTTTTCATCACTTATAATTATTGATTTGGTGAAGGAAAACATTTCGCATCTACAAAGAACGTATATAATGGATGCAACATTTAAAATTATTTCACAAGGATGCTTTAAACAGTTTTTAGTCATATATATTGAATACTTTGAAGAGGTAAAGTAAACCCTTTTTGAAAGTTTCAGATTTTTCCACTGTTCTTTATCCTAATGGACAAAAAAAAACAAATGATGCATATATTGCACTACTTCAATATATAAAGGACAACATATTTGACTTGGATCCATCTATATTTGTAACAGACTACGAACAAGAAATGAGAAACGCAATTAATCTGGCAAAACCTTTGGCATGCTAGTCAGTTTTAAAATATTTCATTGAGTGTAAAATATAAACAGACTAACATGTTTCTTTTTTTTTGCTAAAACAATTCATATCTAACGAATTAAGGATTTTGGTGTGTAAAAAAAATTATTTCAGTGTAAATCTGTTGATTTAGTAAAAAAAAGAAACATGTTAGCCTGTTTGTGTTTGCTTCCGTAATCCAAATTTCCGAATGTTTTCCCTCCTGAATTAATTCGAAGTGTTTTTTCGAAAAAAATAAATTTGACAGTAGTCTATAAACAGGTGGTACTTGATGTGAGCAGTGTTGCATTTCATATAACTACGAGGGAAGTTCGAAAAGTCACGGACTTATTGATCCGCCGTTATGGCTATGGCGTTATGGCATGTCAACAATAATCGAATACATTGCAGTCCATAAGACTATTTTATGTTGTAATGGCACGCCTAATTAAACTGTCAGTCGTATATAGACATTAGAAACAAGCGTCCTGATAAAACACGTGAATTTTCTAATGTATCTTTAATGAATTTAATAAAATAATAAAATAAAAATTTATTTATATTTGAAATAAATTCTTTAATGAATTTAATCTTGAATATTAAATAAAATAAAAATTTATTTTATATTTGGAATAAATTCGTGTAACGTACTATATTTATAAACCGTAAGTAATATTAGTTTGAAACATTTTATTACTGACACATTTGAAAAGGGTGGTTAAATTTTATTTCTCAATTTCAGACTAACTCAATTTGAACCATGGAAAGATACACAATCGAGCAACGCGTTAAAGTTATTCAGGCTTATTATGAAAATGGGCGTTCAAATTAAAATGCATTTCGTGCACTTCGTGATTTTTTTAGTCAGCATAATCGTCTAAATGTGTCCACAATCGGAAGAATTGTCGGCAAATTTCAGCGAACCGGGTCTGTGAAAACACCTGTGCATGCTCGCCCAGTTCGTTTTGCGGAAAAAATTGCTGTTGTTCGCGATAGTGTGTCATGAGGTCGGCCAAGCATTTACCGTGAATGGTGTTCGCTATCGCGAGATGATAACGAACTTATTGTGGCCAGGAATTGAGGATATGACCCTGTACGATATGTGGTTTCAACAGGACGGTGTCTCTTGCCACACAGCTAACGAAACAGTGGCTCTTTTGCGCGACAAATTCAATGGCCGTGTTACCTCACGTGGTGGCGATGTCAATTGGCCGCCAAGATCATGTGATTTGACACCGTTGGACTTTTTTCTTTGGGGCTATTTGAAAAAAAAGGTGTACGTCGATAAGCCAGCAACAATTCAAGAGCTAAAGGATGAGATAATTCGGCACATTAACGGCATAGAACCTCAATTATGCCTTAGCGTCATCGAAAATTTGGACCATCAGATGGAGATGTGCCGCCGATATTTGTTCCATGGCCGATATTTTGTTCCATACATAATTGAACCATACCATATTACCATAATAAAAAGAAATGACAATAATTTCCTAAATAATTTGTGTTTTATTCAAAATCAACATCGGCCCTTAAAATTAAACCACCCTTTATGTGTTTTTGGTATAACACATTAAACCGACGCTCGCGCATATTCTTTTGCAAAAAAATTATTTCCGACTGCGTTTAATTTTTTTTTTTTTAAGTTTCCATATTTTTAAAAAATTAGTTATTATTTTGTATATTCAGATTTTTAGGAAACTCAATCAAATGTTTTTTGTATTGACAAATCGAAATCCATAAAATTGTAATGTAAACGATGTAGATTTCAAATTGAAATCTACTACAAAAAGTTCTAATATAAATACGTTGTAAGACTACTTTCTTAAAATTTAAATGATTTTTTTCATTTCACGGACCGTTAGGGGAAAAATATAATAATTTTTGTATATAATTATTTTGGCTAGATTCAACATAAATACAAAATTGGATTGTTGGTTAAAAATTTATATTTTTAGCCGTAAATGTAACATTTGAGCTCTAGAAAAGTTAATTTAAATTTTTAAATTATATATTTTCCAGATCACCTGTTATTACTTCTTCACCCAGTGAAGATCATACATATTCTGCTGGTGGTGGTGGCAGTGCTGCTGGCAGTGGTGCTTCTACGCCATTAATAAATAGCAACTCCTCTCTTATTTTAAATGGCAATGGTCAATCATCTTCTCATCAAGGCTGTGCAGATAACCAAAGCAATTGTGCTTCTTCAGATGCTGCTTATGAGAGTAGTGAAGAATGGTAAGTAAAATAATTAAAAACAACGTTAATTTTAATAAGATTTGTAATCGAGAGTTCTAAAAAATTATTGGGATTTCAAAATGTATTAATAAGATCTACGTATTCATTCAAAAAAGGTTGTCGGTAGAATCTACTAAAAATGAGAGTTAAAACAAAGGCATATACAGTTAAATGTATTTACCTTTAAAATAACTAAACACGTAGTTAAATTGAACTTTTAAAAACATCTAACAAATGCAGTAAAATAATAACTGTTAATATTTATAATATTTTAATTTGAAAAACAATCATTATGATCGACGAGGCACATTTTGACTTGTATTTTGCTAGAACTTTTTATCGGCCGCATTATGTCAAAAAGAGGAGATTTCGATTGATTTAATCATAAATCATTTTCATATCAATCATTTCATTCATATTCGTTCTGTTCAACAATGATTATTTTCATGTAGAATAAATCTGAAAAGGCAAAACAGAGCGCGTATGTGTTTATTCATAATTATAACCAAATGAAAGCAAAATAATTTCATTGCAATAAAAGGGGGTTACAAATAATAAATTTTTTAGAAATACATTTCATAAATGGTATAGTGTAGATTCCCATTATAAAATAATGATTTTTTTTAAATTTAGAAAAAAATAATTATTTATTTTCATATTTTATATTTAACAAAACAAAAACATAAATGACGAAAAAAATTGCAATTCATATTTCATTGCAAGTATATCCGTATAACAGTTTGGCTGAAAAGTTTGTAGGCTAACATACAAAATTTTTTTTGATAAAATTTGATTTTATTATTTACTCTAGTTGTCTTCAAGGGCGATATAATGATTATACCGGTCATACAACTTTTCTATTCAATTTTTATAGTACGATTTGTCTTTAGCCTCAAAATAGGCCTCAGTTTCAGCGATTACTTCTTCATCGGCGCTAAATTTCTTTCCAGCGAGCATTCTCAACGTACAGTTTCTCACGTTTAACAACATGATGCTGAGTTTATTCAACGCTGACTTTTGTTGCTTTTGTTGAGTGATTAAATGTGAATACAACATGTTTGACAGATGATACAAACTGATCCGCATTACTCGTTCAGTAACATGATGCTGAGTTTTGTTGACTGATTAAAATCAAGAATAACATTGATTTTGCAGTTCTCTGATATATAATAACATATAATTTTATATGGTGACACATAGGGAAAAGTATTATTCTTCTAATAAAACAATAAAAACTAAATCCGCTTGAAAAACAAACAAGTTCTTAAAACTTCCCTTTGCCATTTTAAAATTTATTGAAGTTATCTATTACTTGAAGTTATCTATTACAACAACATTATTGTATTCTTTAAATTCCAATGTAATTAGCTGAGAAGTATTTTTCATCTTGTGTTTTGCTATTTTGTTTTAAATTAATTCCATATTGATCAGCATTTTTAAAGACTGATTTCAAATCTCCAATTTAAAAAAAAATATTTTTAAAGAAATTTCGATCGGACTTTAAGGTTTTATTAAGCACATATAAGGGATTAAAAACGCCAAATATTTTATGTATTATTTTTCTTTGTTTGGCGAGGGCATCGTTTTTATTTCAACGGGTTTCGAGAAACCAGCGATTTTTGTCACTTATTTAGATTTTAGGCAAGTTTTTAATTTTTTTTTTACAAATTCCATATATTTTTTTGGCTGCAATATTTTAAAACTATATAAAATACATGAATCTTTTAAATTATGGCAAAATGTAGATATACTAAATTGCCACTCTTTAAGGTGAAAGGTCAAATTTTAGGAGATTTAATTTTTTTAACATACAAGGTGGCGCAAAAGTAATCCTCCTATCAGAAAATGCTATAAATTTTGCGATTGGCCCCTAATGTCAGTTCTGTTTTGACATTTGTGTAGTAAACACATGCGAAATACACGTTAATAAACAATGTTACGCTTCACTGCTCCAGAACGCGGAATATTGGTGACTATTTATTTGAGCAATAATGAAGATGATTTTTCATCAAAAATAATCATGAGTGATGAGGCCCATTTCCATCCTAGCGGGTACGTAAACAAGCAAAATTTACGTTTCTGGGGCACTGAAAATCCGCGTGTAACCCACGAAGAGCCATTACACCCGCTCAAAGTCACTGTATGGTGCGCTGTTTTCGCTGGAGGAGTCATCGGACCTTTTTTCTTCGAAGACGTCGCGGGCCAAACGGTTACTGTGAATGGTGAGCGCTACAGAGCAATGATCAACGAGTTCTTTTTGCCGCAACTTGATGAATTGGGATTGGAAAACATGTTGTTCCAACAGGACGGTGCAACGCCACACACTGCACGTGCCACAACCGATATGCTGAAGGATGCATTTCCCGGGCGCCTAATCTCCCGTTTTGGCGATTTGCACTGGCCAGCAAGATCGCCTGATTTGACCGCTCCAGACTTCTTTTTGTGGGGCTTTTTGAAGTCGCGGGTTTATGTCAACAAGCCTCAGACTCTTGCAGCTCTTAAAGAAAATATCCGTCAAGAATGTGAGGACCTATCGTGGGAAGTTTTGGCCAAAGTGATGGAAAATGCCATAAAAAGGGCTCAAATGACAATCAACTGTGGCGGCGGCCATTTACATGACATCATATTCTCGACTTGATGCAAAAAAAAAAATTAAAAGACCAAATAAAAATAATCCACAAGAAGAATCAAAGTTTTTAATTTTTTTTTTTAATTACAGCCAAAAAACATCGGAAGGTTATTTTTGCGCCACCCTGTAATAATATAACAGATATTGCTGCAGGGATATTAATGAAAGTGCTTGATATTATTTTCCTTGGTCTTAAAATAATATACTTATTTTTTCAGAAAATTAACCCTTAAGTGTTGTAGGGGTCTATGTGACCCTATGATAAAAATATACTGATATTTTCTTTACAAAATAAAAATACAGTTTAAAGTTTTTCTTTTAACAAAACGACTACAAGTTCTACACCTCTAAAACAAACACCCTATATATGTTAAAAATCGCCATTTGAAAAATGGGAATTTTCAAACGAAAGTCAGATTCGATAATATTGTCTTAATGAGACAATAATAGAAAATTTACTATTGAGACTTTTACCGATGCACTTTAATTGTAATCAAATTTGATATGTATTTAAAAATAAAAAAATACGAATCTAAATGCTTCTGAATTCGATTAAAAAAGCCAGTAGTTGAACTGAGCTTAAAAAAGCATTTGCCATATATTTTAAAACATTTTATTTCATCTTTTTTACAACTTTAAGCTCAATAAACATTACCCGGTGAAAAATGTTAATGTACACTCAAATGTGTTCATATATGAACATATATGGTTTTTATATGGATATGTATGAAAGTATATGTGATTCTATAAAAAAAAGATCTCTTATATGGAATAACATGCAAACCCATAAATGTTTACACTAGCTGGGACGTAAGTTATAAATTTTATCAATGAAATTACTTTTTTCAATTTATTTTTTGTTCAAACATTTTGAAATTTTTGTTTTATGTGATTTTTATTAGAACTCAAAATAAAAACAAATCTTTATTTTTATTTTAAAACCCAAATATAAAATTATTTCATTTCAAAAAAATCATGAGGCAACTTTTACGATCTGTTTTTAAATAAAAATAAAAAAATAGAAAATTAAATTATAAATTAATTAAATAAAAAAAAACAAAATTAAAGAGCTTAAATAAAAATGGGAAAAATAAAAATATTTGCGAAATCATGTGGTTTTTGGATGTAATAGTATTGAAATAAATATTAGATTTAATGAAGTTTAAATTGTGGTTCCCTGAACGCAAGTATTGCCTAATGTAAAGGTCTTATATAAATAAATATATTTACAGTGAAACCTCATAACACAGAACAGCAACGATAGAATGGAATTGTCCGATGTTGAAAGGAAACAAAACATAAAGAGAATAATTTTTCAACAACGAAAGCTTTAAAAAAAGAATCGCGTGCATTATTTTGAATAAACTAATCTGAAAAAGCTTTAAAAAAAATTTATACACAATTGAAATTTATTTTAAAAAATCTAGGTTGAAATCAGTCTACAAAATTGAATTATACACAACATAAATAAAGAGTGATATTTAACGAACTTTCTTTTTGG
This sequence comes from Eustalomyia histrio, assembly GCA_949748255.1. Classification (NCBI taxonomy): domain Eukaryota; kingdom Metazoa; phylum Arthropoda; class Insecta; order Diptera; family Anthomyiidae; genus Eustalomyia; species Eustalomyia histrio. The sequence continues at coordinate 128,618,800 of OX456525.1, forward strand.
CAACACTGTTTTTGGCAGCTCAGCTGTTTTCGTGTAACATGTTACTGTCAAACATGTTCAGTTTAGTCTGCAATTTAACCAAACTTAAAAGCGAACAACGCTTGCGGATTATTGGATTTTATTATAAAAATTCATGCTCGGTTAGGAAAGTGTATCGTGCACTTCTTCCATTTTATGGTAATTTCTCATTTCTGGTTGAATGGGTAAATGAACAAACAAAATCGCCGTATTTAGTGTGAAGAGCAGCCAGAAGCATTGCAAGAACTGCCAATGCATCCCGAAAAATGCCCTGTTTGGTGTGGATTATGGGCCGGTGGCATCATTGGACCGTACTTTTTCAAAGACGACGAAGGCAGGAACGTTACGGTGAATGGCGAGCGCTATATCGAAAAAGCTGGACTTGGCTGACGCGAAACAATGGTCCTATTGAGAGGCGAGTTCGGTGAACAGTTTATTTCACGCTTGGAGCCGGCCAATTGACCGTCTAGATCGTGGGATTTAACGCCTTTAAGTTATTTTTTGTGGGGCTATGTTAAGGCTCATATCTATAGGGACAAGCCCCTAACGGTTGACGCACTGGAAGCCAATATTGAAGAATTCATTCGTGGGATACTGTTGGAGAGAGTATGCCAAAATTGGACCCAGCGTATGAACCATCTGAGGCAGCCGCGGTCAAAATTCACATGAAATCATCTTTAAACATTGAATTATATCAGCAGCGGATCCAGCTCAAGCTTTTGGGGGGGACTTCTTTGATTTTTTTATACCCTCCACTATATATGGTGAGGGTATTTAACATATCAGTTTGTTTTTCCGTTTGTAACATGTCGAAATAGAGATCAAGGACCCCATAAAGAATATATCTTCGTGATCCTTATGTGATTTTAAGTCGTGTTATCGATGTCCGACCGTCTGTCTGTTGAAATGGCGATCACGAAGACGCAAGCGGGCCTAGATTAATGGACATCCTCTTGAGCAGTTTGGTATTGAAAATGAGCAAAATCGGTCTAGCGGTTAAAAACTTATGAGTGAAAATGTGAGGGTACCTCTAAATAATATATTTTCTCATATTTTTTCACCATTCGCTTAGAAGTGTATAATATTTTTTATTCACCTCAAATATTTTTTACCTCAAAAATTATTTTCATCTCTAACATTTTTTTTACCACTTAATTTTTTCTCATCAAAAATTTCTTTCTCTTCCAAAAAAGTTTTTCGCCTCAAACAATTTTTTTTTTCACATCTAATTTGTTTTTACATTATTTGTATCAAAACACTCTAGATGACAGGGATGATAAAGTTTGTACTTAGGTACCTTTTGAATTATTAGAACCTTGGAAATGTCCCCTTTTTATTATTTTTTTATTTATGACAATTTTTGTGATCTAATTTATTTTAAAGAAAATTTAAAAAAATTTTTTTGGGGATGATATAGTTTATACGAGTACTATAATACATTTTGTGCCACACAATTTTAACCTTAAATGTACTTTTATTACTAAAAGAATTAAAGATATAAATGTATGTTATTTCTAATACCATATTTAAGTTTTTAATTTCCATAATATGGTTGATTTCGTATATATTTAGACATTTGTGGGTTTAATGTAGTTTCGTACACTACAGGGAAGGCCATGAGAATATATGCCTTGCTTTTATTTCAAAATTGTATCAGGCCCTAAAGTTTGTTTCAATATGCACATAAAAAAGTATTTATACCCTTCACCATAGGTGGAAGGGTATATATAAGTTTGTCATTCCGTTTGTAATTTCTACAATATTATAGGGTCTAATAAAGTATATATATTCTGGGTCCTTATGAAGAGCGAAGTTGATTTAACGATGTCCGTCTGTCCGTCTGTGTGTTGAAATGGGTTTTCCGAAGAACCCAGACATGATGAGGACTTGATTCTTTTTTATTTCTGTTACATGTGATCCATTCCCTACAAGAATACGACCGGTTATATGACCGGTCATTTGACTGGTAGTGTTGACGGAAATACCCGTCAATGCGTAGAACAAAGTTTCTATCAAGTTCTTAAAGAAAATATGAAAAACTTGACCGAAACTTTATTTTTTTTAACAACAAAAAATGCAATTTATATTAGTTGTTTCACTCTTGCATATATGCAAGAGTGAAATGACAGATATTTTATTTTGTTTATGTGTTAGTTTCAGTCATCAATTTCTTGTAGGGTTTCTGTTTGCTATTAAAAATCAGACAGATCGGTTAATAAATGGCTGAGATATTAGCAAAAAACCAGGACTACCTCTAATTTTTCCAGTAAAATCCCTTTGTTTAATATGTATGTAGAATTTTGAGCATAACAACACATCCATGTGCTTTTCTTTCATCTCCACCTTTTATACACATACAACACACATACAAAGATTTGTCATTTAAATAAAAACCAAACAAATCTCTAATTAACGAAGACTTTTATATATGTACCTCTATTGACGATGATTTTGTGTGAGCTTCAATAGCTCAGTTGTCTAGACGCTGTGTCACAAATACTTTTTTTTTCTCTAAGGCCGTGGGGTTCGAGGTTCAAATCTCGGTGAGGTCAATTCACTTTTTTTTTTACATTTTTTTTATTATTTTCTTAAGACTTTTTTTTTTTTGCTTATTTTTTTTTTAACATTTAATAATTAATTTATATAAAATTTTATATTAATAATTAAAATTCTTTTCTTTCATCTCCACCTTTTATACACAAACAACACACATATAAAGATTTGTCATTTAAATAAAAACTAAACAAATCTCTAATGAACGAAGACTTTTATATATGTACCTCTATTGGCGATGATTTTGTGTGAGGTTCAATAGCTCAGTTGTCTAGACGCTGTGTCACAAATACTTTTTTTTTCTCTAAGGCCGTGGGGTTCGAGGTTCAAATCTCGGTGAGGTCAATTCACTTTTTTTTTTACATTTTTTTTTATTATTTTCTTAAGACTTTTTTTTTTTGCTTATTTTTGGTTTTTTTTAACATTTAATAATTAATTTATATAAAATTTTATATTAATAATTAAATAATCCATAAATAGGCTAAAAACATCAACATTTTTATAAAAACCTTCTGATACAAACAAAATACAAACGTTTTTATACCTTTCACCACAGGTGGAAGGGTCGCGGGTTCGTTAAGATTTTTTTTTTGTTTATTTTTTGTTTTTTTTTACATTTAATAATTAATTTAAATAAAATTTTATATTAATAATTAAATAATCCAAAAATAGGCTAAAAACATCAAAATTTGTATAAAAACCCTCTGATACAAACAAAATACAAACGGTTTTATTTCTATTTTTTGCTCCGATTTAAAAGAATTTATAAAAAGATTTTTAAACCATTTTATTTCTCACATATTAAGAAAATTTTATACATAATTTACCTTTGAGTGCAACTATTTTAGGTCATAACTTATAATAATTTATAAAAAAAATTATAAACTATTTTCCTTCAAATTTTTAAAATTAAGCTAAAGAAATTACAAATATTTCTAATAAAAAAGCGAAATAAAATCCTAAATGCAAATTTGCCAGCTAAATCAAACTATTTTGTAGAAATAAAACACATGCAGTTGTAGTGATTTCTTTTAACGATTTGTTGAAATTCTTTTCTTTCACCTCTTAACCTTTTATACACAAACAACAAACACTATTCTAGAGCTGTATTATGACCTATGGATACGTCTTATATAGCAAAAAATCTTTAGTATAACATATTTGCTGAAAAACTCGGAAATATCGGTTCAGATACAAAAAAGTTATGCCCAAAACATACATTTTTTTAAAATACATATTTTCTGGAACCATAAATCTTCCCGAGTCCAAGTTTTATCTCCAAACTAAATGGTTAATTTCCTCTTAAAGGCGTCCGTATATAAATCTGTCCATTTCATATATGTCCATATATAAACTTCAGTTTTTTCCCAACCATGGTGAAGGGTATATAAGATTCGGCATAGCCGAATTTAGCCGCTCTTACTTGTTTTATTTTTTTATGGTTTCAGTTTTTAGCGGATTTCTTTGGGGTTCACTAACTTCCAAAAAACACATGGAGTTACGTTTGCTTTTTAGAAATGGTCTCTAAGTATGTAAGGTAAATGCGTGTGGAGATAAAACAAACATGTTCAACACCTTTTATTTTAAAACATTTTGCCTGAAAGCGCTCCCAGAATTAAATAAAAAAGGGTCAAAAACATATATGTTACAATATAAAATTTACGAAAATGTCGATTAAATTTTAAAATATTTTGTTGACATATTATCTGTGATTAGGTAAATGATTGTGTTCTTAGGACATGGGTGGGGGGTATTCAAATGTTCGGCACAGCCGGATTAAGTATTTTTTAAATGAAACGAAAAATTAAAAAATTTGCTTTAACAGTTTATTTATAAAAAAAAACAAGTAAAAAAGTCTTCAATTAGGCTGTGACGAATCGTTGAATACCCTCCACAAATATCCTAAAAAAATGTTCTCTACTGTAAAATTATGGACGTGGAAAAAATGTTTGAGGTGAAAAACTTTTTTGGATGTGGAAAAAAATTTTAGTGGTGAAAAAATTGTTTGAGGTGAAAAACATTTCAGTTGAATATAAGATATTGTTTAATTCTAAGCGACTGGTAAAAAACAAGTAAAACATTGCCAGTCGCTACTATGAAATTGTAGTAAAATACACCAATTTTCACTCATAACTTTTTGACCGCTGGACTGATTTTGCTCATTTTCAATACCAAACTTCTCGGGAGGATGTCCATTAATCTAGGTAAAAATTAGCACACCAGCTTGCGTCTTTGCGTTGTGATCGCCATTTCCACAGACAGACAGACGGACATCACTCAAGCCACTTTTAGACGTCACATTAACGACTCATATGTAATTCTGAATGTATGTCATATTTAAAAACAAATTTTAACATTCCGAAATTTTAACCCTTTGCGCTGAAAACCCATTAATAGGTTTTTTAACTTATATTTTTAACTGTTTTGGAATATTTTTCAAAATTTATTCCGCAATAGGTCATATGTTCAAAACAAAATTTTGTATTAAATAAATAATTTAAATTCAATTTGCTGAAATTAAAAAAATTAGTATACAAAAACAAAAATAACAAAAATTAAAAGTTAATTCCATACATAAAATTAAGTAAGCTAACCTTTAAATAAAAATTAAAAATATATATAAGTTTTTTAGTAAAAAAGAAAATAAAAATACATAAAGATGTAACCGTGTTGAGGGGGGGGGGGGGGGGGGGAAGATATATCCCGTTATCCCCCCTGAATCAGCGCCTGATTATATAGACCGTTCTATCTATTATTTTTTTTTTTAAATCAAATCCGAAAGCTCTTAAAAATCACTCATTACAATAATCAATTAAGCGTAGTATGATTATTCTTCTTAGTAAGACCTAAAGTCGATATACAATCGACGAAACATCGGAAATCTGTACTAAAATCGAATTTTATTTACATGAAAATTTAAGTCTTACTAGCTTAAAAAAATTAATGAAATAATTAAGCGCAATTTCTTTGCAGAACCTTTAGAGTACAATTTATCATCAAAATAAAACTAAACAACTTCAAGCCAAATAGTGACAATCACAATCTCCCTAGTAGGAGAATAATAGGATTTTCTGTGGTATTGTTGTATAAAAGTACTTTTATACTCGATGAATACATTTTTACTAGCCAGATAATAATTGCCGCTTGTTTGATCATTTATGTATTTAGAGAGAACTTTTCTTTATATATGCTAAAATATTTTATAAATATATGTTTATATATGTCCATATATGAATATTACGCTTTTTTTCTAAAAAAGTACCTTTTCACTTGTTTGCACTTGTCATTAAAAGTTCTTTTATTTCGGTTCTTCTTTTTAGCCACAATATAACACCCGAAGAATTAGAAGATCAACAGCGCCACCGTGATGGTGTAGATGCCTTACTATCACTTTCTCTATCCTCAGGTATTGATACTAGTTCTACAACCACCAATAGTCAAAACTCCAGTCTTAGTTCCAACTCACCGATTAAAAGAGCACCATCTACCACCGTCGAGGAAGAGCACCAAATATCAACCATGGATAGAAATAATAGTTACCAACATCAGCAGCAGCAGCAACAGCAAAAGCAGAATAATCATCATTTAGCACAACCGCATAATATGAGTAAAATGGCCTTATTAAGTACAGCAGCATCAAATTTATCTTATGTAACTGTAAATGGTAATTCTGGTCGTAATTCAATTAATTCCTCATCGTTACTTGATGAAGGTTATAATACGCAAAGTTATTTTGGTTCTACTATTAACAACAACAATGGTACATTACACAATTACCATACACATCATTATGGTAGTGTACATAATCATACATTGACTCCTCAAAAGAAACCAAAAACTTTAAGAAGTTTACGTACTAAAATAAAACGTAAAGCTCCTTGGATGAGATGAATTTGGTAAAAAATAATTATGATACAAATTTCTAAAATTATTTTTAAATTAAAACAAAAACAAAAAAAAAACGAGAACACTATCAAAAAATATAAAGTATATTAAAAATATATATTTTAAAGAAAATTTGCTGCCTGTTGAGTTGCAAAGTTTTATAAAAATTTAAACTTCCTCCCTCCTACTTTCCCCTTGATAACCTAACACTTCCATCCTTATAACAACAACAAAAGAAATAATTATATTAAACAAATTCGAAATTATATACATACTATACCTATATATTATACAAATATATATTAATTTAGTAATTTAAGTAAATAATTTGATGAAAAAACAAAAAATTTGTTAAAAAATGTTACCACAACTTATTTTTTAGTATTTAAGTGTTTATTATACTATGGTTTAACATTTTATTTAATTTTTCTTTATAAACGATAGCAAAAACATAAAACGTTTTAAATATTTATATACATTATATATTATGAAAAGTGAATTTGTTTGTTAAACACTTAAGTAAAAGTTTCAATATTTAAAAGTGTTACAAACGCATTATTATTGAAGAAAAATTAAAAATTATAGAACTTGTGATGAATTTGACAATTTTAATGATAAAATCAAAAAATTTGAAAATTTCATAAATGTAGAAAACAGCTGCCTTTATTCTAGTTTATTTGCCTTTATTCGAGTTTCATTGTTAAATAGTTAAAATGTTACTAAACATATTCTACACTATCGGGGACTAAGACAAATATTAAGATCAAACACTTCTTCTAACATCTATAAGTGTGTTAAAATTTTATACTTAACAGACGTTAACTAAACCAACAAAATATAATGATTGATTATATTAATTCATTTATATTTGGTTTCGATCGAAAGTGAATTTCATCACATACCGGGAAATATTCTTAAAAAAAAAGTACATACTTATACATATATGTATATATACCAAACATACTATACATATGTATAGGTATATTTAGCGCCTTATGCAAATCTAAAAGATATTATAGTAACAAAATCAGCGTCTCTACAAAAAGAAAACAGCAACAAACTTTTTAAACTCAGTCTTAATTTATTTTTTTTGTTTATTGTTTTTTATTATCATTATTTTTTTTTTTTTAATTTAGTTATTTTTGTGCAACAAATTCAATAAATATTGATTTAAAGGAAAAGTTGAACACACAAAAAAAAAAGAAAGTTAAAATAATTATACATTATTATAATTGATGTCCTCCAAAAAAGTAAAATGATTTTTATACTTAAAATCACGATTTAAAAGCCTTCAAGTGTGCTTTATTTTATATAAATTCTATAAATAATTAAGGTCTATTTTTAATTGTTACAATTTGTTCTTTATTTGCAGCATACTTTTAGGCATTTTATTTTTGTTTTGTTTATTATAAATAAATACATATTTTTTATTATTGTTAACTTTTATAATAATTATCAAAAAAGTAGTTAAATTGGTTTATGTAGTTTTTTTCTTCAAATCATTGATTATATCAATTGATTTTCACTAGAAAAATTAAAAATAGTTTTAAATTATATTATATAAACATACATATACTATTTGTAACTATTAAAACAATAAATCTTAAAGAGATCTATTAACAAAAAATTTGTTATAAATTAATATTTATACGAATAGAGGGTACGTTTGTTTATTGTGGGAAACATATTTTTATCTTTTGCAAAACGTTCTAAAAGGCAAACTGTGCAACAGATGATCACGCATCTGCAACAAAAATTGGCATAACTGCCGCAGTGATGCACAAATTTTCTGCATTTACAAACGTACCCAAAACTTTTTTATGATCCTTGTTTATGTATTTATATTCTAGTCTAATTCGGATTGTAATAAAACAAATGTTCCAAGGTGTATATTTTAACGCCCCTTTTACCAAATACTTATTATTTTTTTTTATTGTAACTGTTATAACCAGAGCAAGCAAACAAATATTACCAAAAAGCCAAAAAAAACAAGCAAAAGTAAAAAGTTGGGGAAAAACACTTTTAGAAAAAAAGAACAAAACTAGGAAGAAACTCTTTTCATATAAAAAAGAACAAAACTTCATTATTATTCCCGGTAATGTTATAAGGTAGAATTTGGATTTTTAATTTAACATTTCAGTGTTTTTTTTTTGTTTAGTCTTTGTTTTATTCCTAAGTACGTACACACAATAACGAAAAATATGAGTAAAACTGAAGTTCCTTTTTTTTAGTACTTAATGTCCCTCTCTGGTATCTGTTACTGAAATTACGGGCATTAATTGTATACGTTTTGTTACGTCAAAATCAAATTCTTTGGTAATCGCATCACTTGAGAACGGCTGAACCGAAATGTCTATTTTTTTTTAAATGTTCGTAGTAGTAAAATTTAAGTTTTTACGGAAAGAAAAATTGACCACGCCCTCTTTATTCGACATATCTAAAATTGAAGATCGCCTTGACTGTTTTGGCAAAATTTTTTTCATGCTTGTTATAGTCCACAAAACATTTTTGGGGAAAGAAAAATTGTCCATTCCCACTTCTACACCCACTTTTTCAAATTTTCGGGAATTACATATTTTTTTAATTCTTTTTTGTTTTGTTCGTTATACTCTCCAGATGTTAACAACTCATTTGTTATAACTGTTGTATTGTTTCGCGATTCGCCCAAAAATGCCGTTATTTTGTTTATATTCCAATGTATTTTGTCACATGTGCAAATGTTGATCAAATTGTGGATCAAATTATTCTGTTAACGAAAAATAAAATAAATTGAATGGTTAATTGTGAATTAAAACAAAGTTAAAGTGTCCGAAAAAGTTAGTTTTTTTAACGGTGATAAGTTTTTTTTTTTAATTACATTGCAATAGTTTGATGAATTGAAATAAGTTACATGGTTTTATCTCAAACAAATATATAGATTAACCAAGGACTGTTGAATGAAAGGATGCACAAAACGCATAAAATACATAGCGATAGATTTTGTCGAGTTAAAAAGTTCCATCTCACATTAATGTAAGATAATATAAAATGTAATATAAAATGTACAAATGTCTATTCAATGACTGTTGATACTGTTTGGTAAAAAATGCATAGACATTTCTCAACTGCAAATATTGTCAAGGAAAAAGATTATTTCGAGTTTAGAATGCTCATTATGACGTTCGTTGCGTTTGTAACAAAAAATTGATATAAAAATATTTTTTACAATAAAATAAGTACAATTTAAGAAAATAAACACTATTATTCATTTGTTTTAAATTTTTTATGCTTTTTCTTTAAATTAATTAAACAATATTAATAATAGAATTTTTGAATCAATTACATTTAAATATTACTATTTTGTGTTTAAAAAAAATATAATTTTTTTTATTGTATTTTTAATACATTTTTTCTATCATCTATCTATTTAAAGACAAAAAATATTAACATATAAAGTGTGTTTAATTCCTAATTTTGTTATACAAAATCCTTATTATACACTTGTGGAATTTTAATGTGTCGATAGGGCTCTGCACTTTATGCATTCACTTTCTTGAATTGTCTATGCAAAAAGTGCAAAGACTTTTATGCATTGTATTTTATTCGTTGAAGTCGTTCTATTCGTCGTTTTAGTTGTATCTATTCGTCGTTTTTGTTTTATTAGCAGTTTTCTTTTTTAACTCGCTAACATAATAGTATTATTTATTTTTAATTCTTTGAGCTTAAGGGTGGTATGTTATATGATGTATTCAAGTATAACACAGTTTCACAAAACTCATGCGTGGTTGCATGTGGTAAGAGGCTGCTCAAAATATAATTGATTTTTTTTTTTGAGGGTCTCGGGTTCAAATCCTGATCTGATGAGGTGTTATAGTTTTTTTGGGTTTAAAAGTTTTTTTCATAAATCATTATAAAAACAAATATCTGTAAATTGATAAATTTAAAAATTTAAAAAAAAATTGCGATGTTGCTTATTTTCATTTGCAAACAAAATTCATTTAATAAGATTTTGCTTTAACGATGTCAATTTTCATTTGCTAACGAAAATTTATTGTCTAAAAAAGATTTTCAAGAAATCTTAATTTACAACATTTGAACAAAAAAATGAAACAAGAAAAGTTAGAAAAAATAAATTTGTGATCAAATATTTTAAAAGATAATATGAAAATTAGCTTTTGTTGGGTTTTAAAAAATTTTATTTATTATAATTTCTAATTTTTAATTTTAACTACACTCAAAAAAGTTTGTAGTTTTAACTAACTAAAAATGTAATATAGAATAAATGAAAAATCACACATTTAAGCGCTCAATTTTTGATATTTTCGTAACACACGGTATGATATACATCTGGCAAGTGGGTGTTAGTGTATTTTGTATTCATTTGACGTTTGGCGTTTTTTAAAAGTGTTCATGAATTATTCTTGTGCTACTAATGTGGGATAGAAGCTGTTTGAAAGCTTAAGTGAACAAAACCCCAATATCTTCGTCCTGCTCGCCAACAAGCTGTCATGTTATGCCAGCACAATTTTTCTCGTTAGTAAAGGCTCAATAAGAAAAAAAACATAAAAAATGCGTTCTCCCCGTTTCTATATATATCTCTGCATCTGCGCATTTTATCACGCGCGCCATTTTATGTTATATATTTTCATAAAAAACAACAACAAGGAAAAAGATACCTGCTATGCTAATTTGTTTTTAGAACAATATACCAAAAAATATGTGAAGTATAATAGTTCTTCAGAAGAAGCTTTTTCTAACAAAATTAACAGTCTTATTGTGTTATTTATTATATTACAGTCAAAACCCGTTATAACGAATACTCGGCATAACAAAATATAGAAAAAAATTAAAAAATTTAAGAAAATGATTTCAGATTTTTGGCTTCTAAATCACCTACTTTAAGCATGCATTATTATTGCAGTCCTTTTTTAAATTTTTAGTAATCTCAAAAATTTTAAAAATGCTGCAAATGCATACAAAAATTTTCTGCGATATAACGAATATTTCAGTATAACGAATGGGCCTGACAATATATCATTCGATATACCGGGATCTGACTGTATATAAAGGTTTGTCAATCTTGTTTTAGAAACTATTCACCTTCTTAATATTTTTTTAACATACATACTTGGAAAAATATTAATATTAGCAAAAATCATAACAGTTTCTCAGGTATGCTTGATAAAATAACTATTTTTAATTCATTCAAAAATCATTGTTTAAAAAAAATATAGTATTTCAAAATTATGAAAGTTGCTTTATACAAAAAAAATAAAACAATATATACTCGCATAACTAAACATTAACATAAATATTAACTCAAAAAAAGACGGTTAATAATGGTAATGTTTTCTTTTAATTGGTGCATTAGTGATGGTAATGAAAGTTGGCTACCTTTAAATTTTGTTTCTGAATACCTTCTGACCTTTTCTGAACTTTAAGTTGAATTTGTATATATAGAAAATATTCTATGATTTTCACCATAACGTTTTCAACTGGCAAAAGTGAAATTATTAAACAAATTACAATTTAAACTGTCAAAGTGAATTGAACAGTTTTGTTAAATTAAAAAAGTGAAATGCTTACAATTAAAAAAAAAAAAGTTAGTAGAAAAATTTGTAAACGGTTTTTAATCCTACTTTACTGTTTTTGTACTGATTTTTAGTAAAAAAATTAATATTTAGGAAATCTTTTTGCTATTTTTATTTTACAAATTAAAAAATTTTTACAGAATATTTACAAATTTTTGTTGCTTATTTCAGAAATCATTTTACAAATTTTTGAAAACCCATTTGCTAAAATTAGCAAAAAAAATTTACTAATTTTAAAAAAAGTGGAAATTGAAGGAAATGTTATTTCTTATTAAAACTAAAACCTACCAACTTAAATTGCCTAAAAATGTTACATAGATTACAAAAAAGGGATCGGAAGTGAATATACCGACTCATAAAATAGCACTAAAAACTTTTTTTGGTTCTAAAAAACAACCCTAGGAACAATTAAAATTTAACCTTAAAAGTAAAAAAATTGACTTAAATATTTTTCAAAAAAGAAATTAAAACAAAATGATACATTCGTTTGATTTTACATTTATATATACCCTCACCATATATGGTGAGGGTATATATCAGTTTGTCATTCCGTTTGTAATATGTCGAAATATAGGTTTAAGACCCCATAAAGTATATATATTCGTGATCCTTATGCAATTTTAAGTCGATTTAGCGATGTCCGTCTGTCTGTCTGTCTGTCCGTCTGTCTGTCTGTCCGTCTGTCTGTCTGTTGAAATGGCGATCACGACGCGAAGACGCAAGCGGGGGTGCCTATTTTTACTCAGATTATTGAACATCCTCCCGAGCAGTTTGGTATTTAAAATGAGCAAAATCGGTTAAGCGGTTCAAAAGTTATGAGTGAAAATGTGAAGGTACCTCTTAATTTTCGATACAAATTTGTACAATTTTTCTGTATCTATTTTTTTTTCTGTTAAGTAAGTAAAAATGTTATTAAGTCTTCTTATTGTTCGATTACATTTATTGTCTTACATAGAGAATAATAACATTCTTAGAGCTATATGTGTGTTACTCTGATAACTATGTTAACGTAAAAAGCAACAATGTTAAAGTCGCTAACAGAGCAGATCTCTGTAAATAACATTGCTAAAACTAAATAAATAACATTACTAAACTAAATAACAAAAGTTCGTTACATAAATTGACAAAACATATTCATATTACAGTTCATGCAAAATTTAGTATATACGTATATCATCTTCAGCCCCTATGGTGGAGGGAATTTAGCCCTTTTTTACTTGTTTTTTTTTTTTAATTTTGTCAAAAATATTCTACGATTTTCACCATAACGTTTTCAACTGGCAAAAGTGAAATTATTAAACAAATTACAATTTAAATTGTTAAAGTACATTGTCGCTCAATGGCTTATAACAAATTTATTAATTGTACATTAGGAATGTTTGTCAATTAATATTAAATTTTTGTATTGTAAATATGATGATTTGCGATCATCCCTAATGTACAATTTAAAGTAACGTTTTGGCTTATGTTTTGTTATTGTCATATTTTGTATATTTGTATATTCTTCTTTAATGTTAATCTTACTGCAGTGGTTTTTATATTCGTCAAGTTTTTTTTTATTAAATGGTCCGTTAGTTCTTATTTGTTATACAAGTAAGAATGTTTGGTTCTTTTTCTTTTGGTATTGTTTTTAAAGTTAGTTTGTGAGGGAAAAACACTGCGGTAAGTAGGTGGAATATGTATGTTAGATATTTTTATAATTGTTATTTTTAAATTTTAGAAATAAACGCACGCACCGACCCGTGCCTTAAATTAACACACAAATCAACATTGTTATTATTGGAACGTCTAGGTGCAGTTAAATTCGCTCCTCACAAACGACCGTCGCAGTCAGTGACAATTTCTTTATTTCGCAATATTTGTGGTGCGTATTTTTTATGCAATATTGTGCGAAAATTTCTTTATTTCGCAATATTTGTGGTGCGAATTTTTATGCAATATTGTGCGAAAATTTGTGTGTTCCAAGTGCAACTTTTTGAGTTTATGTCTGGCTTATAATGGAACGATCGCCCGTAAGAAGAAGTCCACGTAATCAACCAAGTGGTTCCATGCCTGTCGGAACAACTTTGTTGAAACAAAATACTCTCATTGTCGCTGGAGTGCCTTCTTTGCCTGCCGGTTCTACTGTCATTGGAACAAATTTAAGTAAAAACACTACTCCCTCTGCCGCCGGAGTGTCAGTCAGTTCCATGACTGCCGAAACGAATTCTGCCATAGCCACCATCACTGCTGCCGGAACAATTCATGCCATAACCACCACCACCGCTGCCGGTAATCAAAATATGAACCCTAACCTACAAAAAGAAAAAAATGTTCATGGTTTGTCGACGTCGACTACTGGTAGTGGTACACAATTGGATCAACTGCAACGACAAATAAATGAACTTCAGGCCCAGTTGTTGAATGCCCAAGCAGCATTAAGTGTCGCTGTCAATTCCTCTGCTGCTTCAAATTCATCCGTGGTTCTGCCGCAGCCATCAAATGTTACGCCGCTTGCAACAGGTAACAGTGAGGGTGAAAATAATTCAGCAGCTAATTCTGCCGCCGTCAACGCGAATTCTGCTGTGATCGCAAATTCTGTCGCTGCCAACGCCAATTCTGCCGCTGCGAATGCCGTTTCTGCTGAACGCCAAAATCAGACGCCATTTTCTACCGCCAGCTATGCTGATGCCAATAATTTTTACGGTTTTTATGGTAGGCAGCCGCCATTATCAAACATGATGCCGCCAAATGTATAAAACCTGTTTCAAAATGGAGGTTCAATACCAATGCATAAAAAAATTTATGATTTGCCTAGTTTTGGTGGCGCTCCTGAAGATTGGCCCATGTTTTCAACAGCCTTTGAACAGTCAGCTTTTATGTACCAATACAATAATTTTGAAAATTGTTTGAGGTTACAAAAGGCTTTAAATGGTGAGGCACGAGATAGCGTAAAATCATTGCTAATTCATCCAGATAATGTGAATACGGTTATGGAACAATTAAAATTCCAATATGGTCGCCCAGAAATTCTAATTCGCTGCCAGCTACAACGGGTAAAGGAAATTTTGCCTATCGGAGAAAACGCTATAGATAAACTCATACCATTTGCTGTAATGGTGCAGAATCTTGCCGCCTTTTTAGTAACTGCCAACGGACAACAGCATTTGGCGAATCCAACTTTAATGGAAGAATTAGTTGGTAAAATTCCTATGAGCAAACGGATGGAGTGGGCTCTTTATGCATCAAAAATTAAGCCTTATCCAACAATTTTGGATTTTAACAACTGGAATAAGGGTTTTGCTGATTTGGTAAGAATAGTTCAAAGTGCCAGTGTAAATAAACAAAATAATGAACCGAAAAGAAAAGTTGTCCTCCATGCTGCGGAGGAACAACGAAAACAACATGACTGCCCAATTTGCCAGGCAAATCATAAAATATATGAGTGTAAAAAATTTAGTTCAATGAGTGTGCCTGACCGGTGGACTGAAGTTAAAAAATTAAGGTTTTGTTTTTCATGTCTCAATTATGGGCATTCAAGTAGAACCTGCCATCGTCGTAAGCAGTGTCCAGTGAATGGTTGCCTAAGAAAACATAACAAATTATTACATGACGTTAAAATAAATAAAGGTGAAAACAAATTTAGTGATTCAGAGTCAGCTGGTCCAAGCGGTTCAACAAATGGAAATGAGGCAGTTCTTAGCTGTATGTCTGCTAGTGCTAATAAAGGTGTTCTATTATTTCGTGTTGTACCAGTTGTACTTTATGGTCCTAATAGCCGAATTGAAACATATGCTTTGCTAGATGAAGGTTCATCGGTTACTATGATGGATAGTTCCATGGTGAAGCAGCTTGGTCTTCAGGAACAACAAAGCAAATTGAATCTTCATTGGTATGCTGGAAAGGCATCACAAGAATTGGCTTCGGTGGAGTTTCCAATTTGAAATTGCCGGCTCAAAGTTTTAATATGGATCTGAGTGGCCATCGTGGTTTGCCTATAAAATCATATGATGGTGTGGTTCCTAAAGTGTTGATTGGTTTGGACCATTGCAATCTAGGTCTGCCAGATGAAATTGTGCCATTGGAGGAAAATGGTCCATTTGCAGCTAACACCCCGTTAGGCTGGGTCGTCTTTGGTCAGATGAAAGGTAGGCCATCCGATTCACAATTATGTCTACTTTCAGTTCAGCCAGAGAAAAATTTCTATGACTTGGTGGCAAATTATTTTGAAACTGAAAATTTTGGCGTGAAAGTTATAGAATCCAAAGATGATCTGCGCGCTCGAGAAATTTTGAAGGCTGTCAAAAAAGTTGATGGAAGATTCCAAACTCGGCTCCTATGGCGAAGTGAATGTGTGGTGTTGCCAGATAGCTACTCCATGGCTCTTAACAGACTTTTAGGTATCGAAAGAAAGATGAATAGGAATCCAGATTTTTGCTCCGCCTATAAAGCCATTATAAATGATTATGTTTCAAAAAGGTATGTGCGTAAATTGTCGTCCATCGAAGCTGCTGATATTCACCCTAGAACATGGTACCTTCCACATTTTGCCGTGGTCAATCCCAACAAGCCAGGGAAAATTCGTTTGGTGTTTGATGCTGCCGCATCTGTTGAAGGAGTTTCATTAAATTCAAATTTGCTAAAAGGCCCCTTAACAGTATAAGCCGTTGCCAGATGTTTTGTTTAATTTTCGTGTTGGCGCTGTGGCAGTGTGTGGGGACATTAAAGAAATGTTTCACCAGATACTAGTAGCTCCTGAAGACAGATGTTCCCAAAGATTTCTCTGGCGCGATGATTTAAATAAACCTCCAGATGTTTATGAAATGCTTGTAATGACATTTGGCGCTGCTTGTTCTCCTTGTGTGGCACATTACGTCAAAGTAACGAATGCATTGTCCTACGGTGAAGAATATCCTCGTGCTGTAAAGTCTATAGTTGATCATCATTATGTGGACGATTTTGTGGACAGCTTTCCAACGTCATCAAGGGCCACTGAAGTTGCCAAGCATGTTCGGGACATACATAAATCAGCTGGTTTCAAATTGCGCAATTTATCATCTAATTCTGTAGAAGTATTCGAGGCTCTTAAGGGTATTGTGGATAAGCCAGTCAACTTTTCTAGTGATGTCATGGAGCTACAATCAGAAAAGGTTCTTGGAATGTATTGGCAGCCAAAAGATGATACTTTCAGGTATAAATTGAAATTCCATAAAGTGAAGGCTGCTGTTTTAGAAGGTACACGGTTTCCAACAAAACGTGAGTTATTAAGTGTGGTAATGTCCATCTTTGATCCCATTGGTTTTCTGAGCAATTTCATGGTAACGGCCAAGCTATTGATGCGTGAAGTATGGCGACACGATATACGTTGGGATGAATTGTTACCTAGTAACTTAAGCGACATATGGAATAGTTGGCGCCAAGAACTTAAAAATGTTGTTGATGTAAACGTACCACGGTATTACTTTGGAAATGGAGTTCCTCATTGCCTGGAACTACATACTTTTGTCGACGCCAGCGAAGACGCCTTTGGTGCCGTGTCATACTGGAGGTCAATAAGTGCTGATGGTAAAATTAACGTGTCTTTTGTTTCTGCTAAGACAAAATGTGCTCCATTGAAATCCATGACTATACCACGTCTTGAATTGCAAGCTGCTGTTTTGGGAACTCGTTTGATGTCTATTATTTTGAAAGAACATTGCCTTAAGGTATCTCGTACTATTTGCTGGAGTGATTCAACAACAGTCATTAGTTGGATTGGTTCTGAAAGTCGAAGATATAAACCCTTTGTTGCCCATAGAATTACTGAGATTCTAGATTCCACCAGCCCAGCAGATTGGAGATGGCTGCCAACGAAACTTAATGTTGCCGATGAAACTACAAGAATGAAAAGCCAGGTTGACTTTTCTAATGATTCTCGATGGTTTAGTGCACCCAGTTTTTTATACGATGGTGAAGATGAATGGCCAGAATTTAATTCCGTAACTTCAAATGGCTCTAATGAAGAAGAACTTCGTCCAAAATTTGCCTTATTGGCCAGTACGCCTGCTATTTTTGAATTTGGAAGATTTTCATCATTTCTGAAGCTAAAATGTTCGATGGCATGGGTGTTACGTTTCGTTAATCGTTGCCTAAATAGATCCAGTCCTGATGAAATGTATGGTTTAACCGCTACCGAATTGAAAGCTGCTGAAATATTCCTCTGCCGCCAGGCTCAAGATGATAGTTTTGGATCCGAACTACAAATTATTAAAAATGGAGGTAATTTAGAAAAAGGTAGTGAATTGTATAACTTGTTACCCTATATAGATGAAAATTCATTACTGCGAGTCTATGGTCGTGTCGACGCAGCGGGTTGGTTACCACTGGATACAAAGCGTCCAATAATATTGCCACCATTTAATCCAGTCACCGAATTGTTTGTAGCCCACGTACACAAAAAGATGAAACATCAAAATTTTGAGGCAACTATATGTGAAATTAGAAGAACGTTTTGGATTCCACTCCTTCGAAGTGTTTTACGTAAGTGTATTTCAAATTGCTTAATTTGTAAATTTTGCCGTACATTGCTAGTGCCACCACTTATGGGTTCCTTGCCAAAAGACCGATTGACGCCCTTTGTTCGGCCTTTTTCATATACGGGCTTGGATTACTTTGGCCCCGTTATAGTAACTATTGGACGCCGCCACGAGAAACGCTGGATTGCTTTATTCACATGCCTTGCCATTAGGGCTATTCATTTGGAGGTGGTTTTTGATCTTTCCACTGATGCATGCATTCTTGCTATACGAAATTTTATAAATCGACGCGGTACACCTACAAAGTTGAGGAGCGACAATGGTAAAAATTTTGTTGGTGCTGACCAGGTATCGAAGCAGTTCGATGAAGTATTTGATGTGGCCCGAATCCAAAATGAGTTGTCCGCTAGAAATATCAATTGGAAATTCAATTGTCCACATAACCCAGCTGAAGGTGGTGCATGGGAGCGTATGGTCCAATGCGTAGAGCGAGTTTTACGTGTGACCCTGAAAGAAACCTGTCCACGAGAACACACCCTGCAAAGTTTCTTGATTGAGGCAGAAAATATTGTAAATTCACGCCCGTCAAAACATTTGCCTTTAAGGCACGAAGACGAGGAGCCACTAACTGCTAACCATTTTTTGCTGGGAGCGGCTAACACTGCTCAAACTCCTGCCGGAGCCATATCAGATAAAGCAGCTATTTTGAGGAAACAGTGGCGCATATCCCGTCAATTGCGTGACCACTTTTGGAATCGATGGATAAACGAATATTTACCTACTTTGACCAGGCGTTATAAATGGTGTAAATTTACAAAGCCAATTGCAATTGGTGATTTGGTTCTCATCTGTGATCCTGCTGTTTCCCGCAGAGATTGGAGGAGAGGTCGTGTTGAGCAGGTGTTTAAAGGCAGTGATGGTGTCATTCGTCGTGCCGATATTAGAACGAGTACAGGTGTTCTTAAGCGTCCTGTTTCCAAGCTTGCAGTCCTTGATTTGATGTAGTGAATCGTGGTCGATCCACGGGGGTGGGAATGTCGCTCAATGGCTTATAACAAATTTATTAATTGTACATTAGGAATGTTTGTCAATTAATATTAAATTTTTGTATTTGTAAATATGATGATTTGCGATCATCCCTAATGTACAATTTAAAATAACGTTTTGCCTTATGTTTTGTTATTGTCATATTTTGTATATTTGTATATTCTTCTTTAATGTTAATCTTACTGCAGTGGTTTTTATATTCGTCAAGTTTTTTTTTATTAAATGGTCCGTTAGTTCTTATTTGTTATACAAGTAAGAATGTTTGGTTCTTTTTCTTTTGGTATTGTTTTTAAAGTTAGTTTGTGAGGGAAAAACACTGCGGTAAGTAGGTGGAATATGTATGTTAGATATTTTTATAATTGTTATTTTTAAATTTTAGAAATAAACGCACGCACCGACCCGTGCCTTAAATTAACACACAAATCAACATTGTTATTATTGGAACGTCTAGGTGCAGTTAAATTCGCTCCTCACAAACGACCGTCGCAGTCAGTGACATACATCGAATAATTTTCTTAAATTAATTAGTGAAATGCTTAACTTAAAATATATTATATGGAAATGGCACTTGTCATACTGCACATGACACAGCGCGTATTTAAAGAATGCCTGTAATTTTCTGTTTCTGTAATTTGCCTTGGCCAGCCGGATTATCAAAAGATTCCAAATTTGCATCAACGTCGACGACAATCATTTGCTGAAAAATAAATTTCTACAATTAATTGAAATAAAATTTATAAGTGCAAATAAATACCCAGCAAAATAAGAGCTGAGGTAGAAGTAGTTATACACTACATCTACTGAGCACGAAGTTGTGAAAATTTCGGTTAATCATTAATGATTTTGATATTGGCGTGTCATTGGGAGGAAGTAGTTTGTTTTGGTGCTATGAAAAATCGATGATCAGATGGGCTTTTTTATTAGTTTACCTAAGTTGTTAAATATAGGTAAAACAAAATAAATATAGGGAGTAGCTTTGTTTTAAAGTTAAAAATGTGATTTTGAACACGCCAAGAATTATTATTCCAACCAGAGGGTCAATTCTCGTTCTGTGATAATGTGAAGTGAAAAAAAACTTTTCATTTTCGTTTTCATAAGTACTTTTCACTCGAACTTTTCACAAATACATAAATTGCGATTCTCGTATGTATTATGAAAATGTTTCATTCGCAGTGTACCCATGAAAATTTTGTAACTGTGTTATCCAAAATTTAAAGCAAATGTCAAAACAGAGAAAAACGTAAACAAAAGTGAAAATTTATTTTAAATAATTATATAAAAATATATGGATTAATTGTATTATTGGATATTACTCAAAGAATTCCGGATGAACAAAGGTAAGACAATGATGTTACAAGCATTTCATTGCAGTAAATAATTTATAGGAATTTTTTGAGAGTGCTGAGACGCATACTTCGTGCTGACCACAATCCATTCGAGATGACAAGCGACAAGCACTTCATGGATTTATGTCGGCTTACTTTAAGTGAACTAATATTACTTAAAGAAAAAAAAAATTTCATAAAGAATATAAATAAATATGCCATACTTTTGCCACTTTTCACTGTCCTTTTGGCTCCCACTAAACTGTTAAGGCTCGCCGCTAATTCGTTAAACTTTTCGTCTCTAAATTTGGCACCATCTGCAGTTACAAATATGTAAATATGGGATTAATAAAAGTGTGATTATGGTAATTAGACTACTTACTTATCGTTTGCAATGTCCACATGCTTTTCTTAATAATTAATTAAATACTCCTTTTGGCTTTCGCTGGCACGTTTTTCTCTTACAATCTTCTCCATGTTTATTTCACTTATAAATAGTCTGTGTAAACAATTTTTTCATATGAAAATATTTTGACAGTTGTTTGCACTGTTACACAAAACAAGAATCGCCAGTGCTGTGCAATCGTGAAAAAATCTTGTTTCGTTCCACTTTTTTTTCATATGAAAACGTTTTGATATTTCTTTACATTTTTTCACAGAACGCGAATCAAAAGTACTATGAAAACGTGAAAAAACTTTTCATTTCACCGTTTCACAGAACGAGAATTGACCCTCAGGACAAAGTGAATATCACTGGTATGCAGAATATGCTTTCAATAAGGCAGTAAATGACTGCAGGAATTAACTATTTATGGACCAACTAAATAATTGTTTTTTTTTTTACTAGTAGGGGTTAATATCAACATTTTGGAAGTTGGTTAAAATGACTTCTTACAAATCAAAAAATTTGCACTACTAACTTCTTTGGATGTTCTGAAAAAAAGATTCGTAAAGAATAACATCCATTTTATTTTGCTGGAATCTACTCAACTCGAAGTTGTGAAAACTTCGGTGAATCATTAATGTTTTTAACATTAACGTGTCATTGGACGGAAGTAGTTTTTTTTATAGCTACTCTGTGCTATTAAAATTCGACGATTAGACGAGCTTTTTCATTAGTTTACTGAAGTTGTTAAACATAAGGACTAGTCACTTTATATCAGAAAATGTTAAGATGCTTTGATGCTCTTTTCCATTGGCATTTAAGGTGTGATAAAAAGTTGCTTTATTTATTTATTGGTATTGACTAATTTTTTTATTTTTTTTTCTAAAAGTGATACTTTTTAAGATATGGTACTTATTTTAAAAGTTTTCCTCTTTTTTAATGCAAAACTACAAACTTTTTTGAGTGTAGTTAAAAAAAAAAAAATATATGAAATTTAATAAATAAAATTTTTAGAATTCTCTTTTAAAATATTTGATCACAAATTTGTTTTCTAACTTTTCTTGTTTCATTTTTTTGTTGAAATGTAAATTAAGATTTTTTGAAAATCTTATAGACAATAAATTTTCGTTAGCAAATAAAAATTGACAACATCGCAAAAGCAAAACCTTATTAATAAAAATAAGCAACATCGCAATTTTTTAGAATTTTCTAAAAT
The DNA here is from genome assembly GCA_949748255.1 of Eustalomyia histrio. Lineage (NCBI taxonomy): Eukaryota > Metazoa > Arthropoda > Insecta > Diptera > Anthomyiidae > Eustalomyia > Eustalomyia histrio. The sequence goes on from OX456525.1 coordinate 128,641,293, forward strand.
TTTAAAATTTATCAACTTACAGATATTTGTTTTTAAAATGATTTATGAAAAAAACTTTAACGCAATCAATCAGATCAGGACTTGAACCCGAGGCATCCCAAAAAATAATCAATTAATTTTTGCGCAGCCTCTTACCATACGCAGCCACGCATGAGTTGTACGAAGCTGTGTTATACTTGAATACAGCAAATAACATACCACCCTTAAGCTCAAAGAATTAAAAATAAATAATACTATTATCTTAGCGAGTTAAAAAAGAAAACTGCTAATAAAACAAAAACGACGAATAGATACAACTAAAACAACGAATAGAACTAAAACGACGAATAGAACGACTTCAACGAATAAAATACAATGCATAAAAGTCTTTGCACTTTTTACATAGACCATTCAAGAAAGTGAATGCATAAAGTGCAGAGCCCTATCGACACATTAAAATGCCACAAAGTGTATAATAAGGATTTGTATAACAAAATTAGGAATTAAACACACTTTATATGTTAATATTTTTTTGTTTTTAAATAGATGATAGAAAAAATTTATTTTATTTTAAACATAAAATAGTAATATTTAAATGTAATTGATTCAAAAATTGTATTATTAATATTTTTTAATTAATTTAATATAAAGAAAAAGCATAAAAAATTAAAAACAAATGAATAATAGTATTTATTTTATTAAATTGTACTTATTTTATTGTAAAAAATATTTTTATATCCATTTTTTGTTACCAATCGCAACGAACGTCATATTGAGCATTCTAAACTCGAAATAATCTTTTTCCTTCACAATATTTGCAGTTGAGAAATGTATATGAATTTTTTACCTAACAGTAACATTTCTTCGTATCAAAAGTCATTGAATAGACATTTGTACATTTTATATTACATTTTATATTATCTTACATTAATGTGAGATGGAACTTCTTAACTCGACAAAATCTTTCGTTATGTATTTTATGCATTTTGTACATCCTTTCATTCAACAGTCCTTGGTAGTATACATACATGCATATGTACATTAGCCTATGTGATTACAATGTTGTTACTTTTTGATTATTTTTTTTTTGTTAATTTTGCATTTTATTTCGTTTGTCAAAAAAATAAAAATATAATAAATCTATTTAATACATATGTAAGGTTGTTTGTACTTTATAGTTGTTGTTGGTTAGATATTTCCTTCTTCTGTATTTTTGTTTAAATATTATGGTCACCGTAACTTTAGACCATGCTTGGAATTAAAGCATTAGCATTTATATGCTGATTCAATTGGTTTTCCCCAAGCATGCTATAGACGGTTGGTTTTAAAGATATAAACGGTAAACAGGTAAGAAGAAAGTTAATAAATTCTGTCGCATTGCAATGCCTCCAATAAGAAGGAGGAATTTAGGTCGCGGAACTTGCATTGCCTCAGACCAAGTGTATTTTCGATCTAATCAAACTGCAGCGCAACTCGGTGAGCGAAATGAAATTAAGCGGAATCGATTATCACAAACACGTTCAGCACGTACACAATAAGAAAGAGAATATGCAAAAGAAGTAGATATGCATCAAATGAGACACAATCATTTAGTAGAATCCATCCGAGGATATTAAATTCAAAAAGTTCAGAAACAAATGTTGCGTTAAAAACTTGTAAATTGTTATTTTTCATATGAAAATTATTTGAAAATATAAATTGAAGTTGCAAAAAAATAACAAAAAGTTTTTGTATTCACAAATTCCATTGTTGGTGCATTTTTAAAAAATATTTTGTTATTTTATTCTGTGTACTTTAAGGCACATGTAAAATTATCTGCCGAGATTTGCCCATTTCATGAAAAACGAATATTTAGTGATAAGACTTCATACACAGGAAAAAATATTACACATATTTTAAAATTTGATTTCTAACAATTTTTTGTTTGAAATTTTTGTAAATTGTTATTTTTGATATAAAAATTTTTTGAAAATAAAAATTAAAGTTACAAAAAAACAACAAAAAGTTTTTTGTATATAGAAATTCCATTGTTGGTGCCTTTTTAAAAAATGTTTTATTTGTATTTACAAAAACACTACGAGAATTGTTTAATATTACAAACAGAATCTTGTAATTTTTTTGTGTGTACCACGAAATTTTTGAATATATCTTACAACACTCGAAAATGAAAGCCTTGACCGTTCCGTAAACCATAGTTGTGGAAAAATAAGCAATTGCAAAGTTTTGTTAAAAACGTTTTTATTAGATTTAAGCTAAGGTGGAAAGTGGTAAATCGAACGAAAAGTATGTTGTTTTGTAACTCGCTAAGCACAAACATTAAAGTTTCACAATTTATAATAAATAAAATTTGGAAGATCATTAAAAGCAACAAAGGTTAGAAGAGTATTTGGTAGCTGAAATAAATTTGCGGTCAGCAGACGAGATTCTGCAAGTTAAGTAAGTGACTTTTATAATCTCAGAGAGGTTCCAAAATAAAAAAGCCAGAATTTCTACGAAATTATTATGTAAGACGAAATTTCTGCTGAAGTAAACTTGAAATCTTTACTAGATCATAATCTTTAAAGATTACGCTTAGCCCTGATAGATGTTTTGCTTTCCCCGTCAAGTTTTCAGCAAGACTTTTTAGTAAAGTTGGGTTGTGATGGTTCTCTCAAACCCAATGTAAACAAAACTTGTTTTAACAAAACCTTATTAGAATGTATGGGTTCTAAATATTATATTTATTCAAAGGCTTTTCAAAAGTATGCTGATAAAACACGAAAGTTTTATACTATTCAAAACTAATTATTGACACAGTCCTTAGAAGTCAGAAATAAACTGTATTTTAGAATAGACTCTACTGTATTTTAGGTTAAATAAATAGACCCCAGAAGTACTAAATATATTGAAGACTTCAGAAATACCTGAAGAAAGCCATGAAATTTTATATTTTATTCTTATTTTAATTTTAAAGTATATGTTACATATAAGTTATATTTTTTATTTTAAAATTAATAAAAATTGGAATAGTTTTTAATACTTTAAACATTCTTATGCATATTTAAGTGTTTTTAATTTTTAAAAAACTATTGGTTTTTAATTACTTTTTAGTTATCCAAAGTGTATAAACACGAATCGTGTCAGATGCAATTTGTTCCAAGAAAAAAAAACATTAACAATTGGAATGGCAACCCTGTCAATTTGTGCTTCGAAAATCGAAAGTGGTTCCCAAGGGTAATTCTATAAATAGAAGGAAGAAGGGGTACGTTCGTAAATGCAGTAGTTCCGCATCAATGCAGCAGTTTAAAAAAGCAACACTTGGCAGCACTGATGTACGTACGTCAAACGTTTTTTTATGCAAACAATTGACAGTGCTGACGCAAATTTTTGCAACTATGACATCATTCTGATGCGAAATCAGTCTCCTTTTTCGTTTTAATGATTTTTAATAGCCAACAGTCATTTCATCTTTCTACTAATTCTTTTTTTATTATAAGTTAACAAAGTTATTATTTTACCATCAAGATTTTCAATAATATTTGTTAATTTTATTGTGATGAACATATTTTTATCTTTTGAAAAAAGTTCCAAGAAGCAAACTGTGCAGTTGTTGAGCAGTAGCAAAGCATCTAAAATAGATGATCACGCATCAGCAACAAAAATTGGCATAACTGTTGCAGTGATGCACAAATTTTCTACATTTACAAACGTACCCAAGATAATTTTGATCGGCATTTGTGCGGATAAATGATATGGTTGTTTGGGTATTATAATACAACATAGATGATGAAATAAGTTCAAACCTTTTTAATCTATAGACATATTTAACGGAATTATTGTAGTGGGGCTATGAATTAATATGAACCAATAGCCCGGTTTACAATGGCTTGCCGCTAAAACGTAAACAACAATTCTTAATATTGCCTCGAACATGTCGATTTTCGTACCAATAAAGTGTTTTTTGCGGGAAGTTCTTATTCATTACTCTAAAATGAAGAAAAGTGCGGCCGAGGGTCATCGAATCTTAGTGGAAGTTTACGTCGAGCATCGTGTCGGAGGTGGTTTAAACGCATTAAAAATCGTGATTTTGAACTCAAAGACAAGGAACGGCCGCACAGTGCTCTGTTCCCATATAACGATTGGACAAAAATAGAAGGAGTTATCGTAGATTACTAAAATTTGGTACGCGATTTTAGTTTGAGTTAATTAGAAGATAAACGAAATTTTAGGAAAATTGGTGCAAGGACACAACTACCTTTCATATATCCTGAAGTTTATAAATTTAATAACATCTTCAAATTTGGTCAGAACATAACGAAAATTGATAACTTTTATTAAAACAAAGTAATTAACGTGCCTGCCAATTTCAATCGGAGCAAGGACTCGCTTACCTGTCATACATACTTTTTTAAAAAAAAATGCTATAAAACATTTAAAAGTTGACCGAATGCATTCAAACTTATGAAATTAATTTAAATAAATATAAACTATACTTGTTTTGGTTTTGTAACTAAAAAGTCATTATTATATCCTTTTTTATTACAAACAATACCCCCCCAAAATTTTGTTATATTTTTAAATCGCGTCCCCTAAAATACTGTTACCTTGCAGTCATTGAAAATTATTTCTAACACTTAAGTTGAATAAATTTGTTTTTTTATTTTAAAATTATCAAAATTTCGTTACCGAAATGCCGAACCAGGCGTATATTTTGATCACGCATGTTAGAAATCAGATATTTAATTTTATGAAACTTTTTATTAAAAAAACTGTCGTTCGCATACCTAACTAATGAATTTTTATAACGGTAAATAAAATGTTAATACAATAAAACAAAACAAGTACGGTTAGGGATGGAACTTTTTAAATAATACTCAAATTTAACCAAATTTAAAATCGATTGTACTTTTTATGAAATATTTATTTTAATACTTATAATAATTATTATATGACTCGTAATTATAAATTAGTTTTAACATTTTCCAAAAGACGTTTTTAATTTATCAACCCTGGTATGTTTATTTATTTTTGTTATTAATACTGGTAACACTATCAAATTATATCCATCAGTAAGTCTGTTATTGATGTATAAAATCAGTTGACGACTGATTTTATTATCAAAAGTTTTTTTTAATACTGCTGTGTTCTTGCTCAAACTTTAATTAGAAATAATTATTGTTTGTTTAATATTTTTGGAAAATATTATAGAAACATTTCTTCAATTTTGTAATTGTTGAAATTATTTTTATACTGTTGTAAAATTTTTTTTTTGTTTTTTTACACGTCTAAATGATTTTGTTTCCAACATTAAAATTCAAAGCCAGAAACAAAATTTGTTGAAGGTTTATATTAAAAATTATATTTTAAGTTTGATAATAATTAACTATAGAATTAAGAAACCAAACATGAAATACTTTTATTAAAAAAAAATAATTTTTGATATTTTTTGTGAAACAACTAAAATTCGGTCCCTATTCGGTATGTTTTGGCTATTTACCGAATATTGCTATTGAAACTTTTTCGCCGAATTATTCGTTTTAAAAAAATGTGCTAAAATAATTTTTTTATTTAAAAGAATTCGAAAATTTTAAACAATTTTTATAAAATTTGTTTTAGATTAGTATTGACTATTCAAAAACGTTTATTTTTAAAAAGAGTTATAAATATGCACTTTTTATTCGGAATTTGGTTCTTTTTTATTTGGCCGAATATTTGGTTTGAACCGAATGTTTGGTATTTTGAATACACTCGAATACTCTATTCGTGATATCTCTAATTAAAACGGATTTCTTGTTAACAAGTTTTCCTTAAAATACCACATATTTAGCATACTCCAGTGGGGCAAATAAGAGTGAAATCTTAATTTTTTTCACACAACGCTTTAAAATCTTTCTAAAAATATGTTTTTTTATAAATATATTATCGGTGATGGTAAAAATGACAGCTTTTTGTTAACTTATAATAAAAAAGAATTAAAAGAAAGATGAAACGTCTTATGATTATTAAAAATCAAATAAAACGAAAAAATGCGGATTCCTAAAATAAAAAATTAATATTATTGAAAATCTTGACAACTTTTTAATAACTTATAGTAAAAAAGAATTAAAAGAAAGATGAAACGAATTTTTCAATTAAAACGAAAAAGAAAACTGATTTTGCACTATTGCATCAGAAACTTTAATGATGCCATAGTTGCAAGAATTTGCGGCAGCACTGTCAATTTTTTGCATAAAAAAACGTTTGAGGCAAATCAGTGCTACCAAATGATCCTTTTTTGAACGTTTTACTTTTATTATGCTACAGTGATGCGCAACTACTGCATTTACGAACGTACCCATAATTTTTTATAATTTGTGGCACATATCGTGGTTCTATTTTTCTTATTATCTTTGAGATAATAGTATAAACTTTGAAAAACGTCAAAAAATACCTTTTTCGATTGTTTTTTTACTCCATCAAAGTTTTGTAAATTTTGGGTTTTCAACGAAACAAAATATATAAATTAAAGCCACAAAAAAAAATATTTAAAGATTTATATTAAAATTTACAATAAAATTTATATTTTTGGTTTATTACAAATATACTAGAACAACTAAATAAAAAAACTTTAGCCATTTTTTGAAAAGCTTAATGTTTCAATTTTTCTTTTTGTGAAACATCAAAAACTTTTTTTTTTGTGTTTAACTATTTTTGCTTCAAATTCTCTAATTTTCTCTTACACGATTTTAAGATACATTATAATCTTTCCAAAAAATATATGTATTTTTCGTCCATATATATGGTAAATATTTATTATTTTTTACGTCATTTCAAATTTTGGCACTTAAAAAGTGGAACAAATTTTAGTATAAATTAAGAAAATAGAAATATTGAATAACATGTTTTTTTGTAATTTGTGACAAAAACTTCTAATATTCTTCTTATATTAATTTCTATTCTTCTTATATTCTTCTTATATTAATTTTTTTTTATAATTTTAAAAATTTTGTTTTCCTGAAGATGCTAACAAATTGTTAGCGAAATATTGAAAATAAAATAAGAATTTTTATACAAAAAGAAAAGATCTTTAGCTGAATAAATAAAATATTAATATTGAAATAAGATCAAATAAAGTTGTATAATTACTAAAATTATACATATTTAATGAAATTAATATATGCAAAAAAAACAAAAATATACTCATCAACTAACTCAATGAAACAAGAAAACTCATAAAAAGTTATACAGCCCCGTCATAATTATAATTAGTAGCAATTTAGTATAAACATATCAGTGCAGCCTATGCATATTCAATATATCAGTCAAATTAAATAAGACAAAAGATACTATTACTCATAAGCAATACCACTGGAGCCAAGAAAGCACTCAAGAAACTTGAGTCGAAGAACATTATTAGAATGGTAGAATATTCGCAACTCATATGATAGTCGGTTCCTACAACATGCAACTCTATACATAATTTAGTCTTCAATATAAAACACTAAAAAAAATTACACAAATATCAACATTGAACGATTTTTTAAAAGCAAAACTGAACAACAGATAATTTTCATATCACAGCTTATTTCGTGTGTTGATTTTTATTCTTATCTTTTTTGAAATAACGGATTCTAAAAACTAACTGTAGATCAAAACATAAACAATAATATCAGAAATAGGTCGTCTATTCAAAAGTATTAAAATCAGTTATACTTCCGTGGTTTTACAAGATGGGTCGACGCACTTCAATAGAAAACGTGAGTTAGTTCTTAACAACTTCCAAAGTGGGAAAACATAAAAACAAATTGCTAAAATTGTTCATTGAAGTCCATCTACGGTTCAGTATATTATTTATCGTTTTTTTCCGAGAAAATCGTGTGCACAAAAAAGGGAGAAAGGCAAAAAAAAAAATTATTAAAAATGATGAGGGGTGGATTTTGCGAAAGTTTAAAGAAGATGCCATGTTGAGTGTTCCAGCTGTGGCCAAGGATGTTGAAATGTTTCTTTGAAAAAAAAAATGTCATCCAGAAACTACGCAGGGTACTTAGATATGCTAATTTTCATGGGCGAACATCAAGATACAAGCCGTTTATTAATAAGCGAAATCAAAAAGTCCACATGCATTTCGCAAAATACCATGAAAACAACGATTTCTTTCTGGCACATAGGGGATAAGGGCAATTTAAATATTTCAGCATCAGATGATTAAGTATATGTGGCGTCAACCAAATACTGCGCTCCAAACAAATAATTTACTTGGCCCAGTAAAACATGGATACGAACCTATAAAGGTTTGGGTGCATACCGTCAGCAGGTGTCGGTAAATTGGTATTCATAGAATCCACTATTACTAAAGAGGTATACCTAGATTTGCTTAATCGAAATTTACTTCAAAGTGCTGAAGACTTGGTCATACGTGACAAATTCCGCTTCTACCAAGAAATCGATCCCAAACATAAGGCCGGTATAGTGCAAATTTTGCTTATTCGAAATTGCCCACAGGTCATCCAAACACTGAAAAATTGTGGCACAATCTAGAGCTGGGTATTCGGAAACACTATATTTCTAATGTAAAAAGTTTGTAAGAGGCACTAAAGGAAGAGTGGACAAAAATATCGCCACAATACACTTAAAAGATGGTTGACTCTATGCTATCCAGATTTAAAGCAGTAATAAAGCAAAAAGGCTACCCTACAAAATATTAAATAATGATTTTTCAACAATTTTTATATTTTTTTAATATTCTATTGCCATACACGAAATAAGCTGTGAGATGAAAATTATGTGTGTGTTTAGTTTTGCTTTTAAAAAAACGTTCAATGTTGATATTTATGTAATTTTTTTTAGTGTTTTATATTCAAGACTAATAGCCTGTTCCACGATCTCGAACGAAAGCAAGTCACTCGAATTCGAATCAAATTGGGTTTCTCTATTTCGAAAGCCTTCGATCGACTTGACTTACGTGTGTCAATTTTTGTTTCTTACGCATTTACAAATCACAGAGATGCCAGATCATATATTTTGAGTATTTGTTACACTTTTCTTTAAAAGTAGCAAAAATACTACTAAACTGCTTAAAGTAAAAACAACCCTGTTTAACAGTGATCAGCTGTACATGACAAATGAAATAAAAAAATAACAATAAACAAATCAATTTTTATTTTTGAAAATGTTTGTTATCGATTGATTTTGAGTAAGATTGTTAATCGGAAAGCTTTTCTGTTGCCTGTTGCTGTTGTCTGTTCGGTGCGGTCACTGCCACAGTGCTGTTAATATGAGCTGCTTCGGGCAAACGTAAGTCACACACAATACACACTTACCTTTTACCACTCACCAACAGCGTATAGGGGGTGAAACGGAGTTTAGTTTTCTGGTCAAATTTTTCTCCTCTGCCAAAATTAGGCCTTTCTTTCATATAAAATACATGCGTCTTGTTGATTTTTTTAACTAAAATTTTAAATTCTTAATAAACTATAAATATTTGTATTATTTTGTACTTACTTTTTGTTATCCATTGCTTTTTTACTTCATTTTGCTTTTAAAAATATCGAATATATATTTACTCGACAAAAAAATAGCAAGTGACTGATTTTGACATTTGCGTTCGAGCTGTTCGAAATATAGAAACCAAATTTTGTATGAAAACTTGTCGTTCGAGTCATCGTTCGCATAGAAATAGAGTTAGTGAAACCCAAATAAGTTTTCTTTCGACTAGAAAGCGAACGAACGTGTTCTTTCGAAATAGAGGAACAGGCTATAAATTATCTACAAAACTGTATCATTTATATGTGGAGTTCAGAATAAAATATACCAATTTTATGCTTGATTTTTCAAAAATGTTCCGCATACGAAATAAGCTGTGAGCCACTGTACATATCGAGTCACATACTTAACAACTGCATCAAATTTTGTTTAGGTAAGTAACAATAGTTTCTGATACAACCTCAAGCCCATACAAGATTTGAGGCATAAGAAGTGCATTAGCCACCCTACATTTAATTGGAAAAGGCAAGACGATATTAGTAGAGTATATTCTACGTAAGATATAAGAGATTCTACGATGCACAGATTCAATGTGGGATTCAAAACTCAGCCGATGGTCAACAATAACCCCTAAACAACTATGCTGACTTACGAAAAAAAAAGTTATTAAAAAAGTTAAAGTTATTTGCATATATGACGTCTTCGACATATATGCAAATACATATATGCAAATCTATGCTGCAGCATAGATACAATTCTGTCCCAATTATTACTAAAATTTATATCATAAGTGGCAGATGTTTGAGAGTTTTGATTTTTAAAAGGGCACGCATTGTTTGTACTGTCATCGTTTATAGTTGAAAAACAGAAAAAACTGGAAAACAGTTAAAAATCCCAAAAATTGGGATAAACATACGGTGACCATCCGTTCTGTATTATACCGAACAGTTCTGTATTTGAGAGTCTTGTTCTGTATATATTATTTATTAGGAAAAAACATTTATGTACTGTTTTGTATTTATTCTGTATTTGCATGCCGCAAAGTTCTTTTAAAAAAGTTTAAGTATTAACAATAATTTTTTACCAAAAAATAAAAAAGGCTTAAAATACCAACCATAAAAATGTAGTAGTTTTATAAAATTGCAGAAACGTTAGTTTTGTTTCGTTTGAAATATGGTAACACTATGTGTATTGTACATTTTGCTATGCCGTAAATTGGTCGGCTTAGAAAAACAACGTTTTAATCGGTTTTGTAAAAATGTTGAATAGTTTTTTATATTTGTAAAAAAGTCTTAAGTAAAAGTAAAAAAGTTGGCAACCCTGTTGTGTAAACTTAAAATTTTGGCAGTGTTAATAGCCTGTTCCTCTATTTCGAAAGAACACGTTCGTTCGCTTTCTAAGCGAAAGAAAACTGATTTGGGTTTCTCTAACTCTATTTCTATGCGAACGATGACTCGAACGACAAGTCGAATGAAAACGTAACTGTTTTCATACAAAATTTGGTTTCTCTATTTCGAACAGCTCGAACGCAAATGTCAAAATCAGTCACTTGCTATTTTTTTGTCGAGTAAATATATATTTGATATTTTTAAAAGCAAAATGAAGTAAAAAAGCAATGGATAACAAAAAGTAAGTACAAAATAATACAAATATTTATAGTTTATTAAAATTTTAAATTTTAGTTAAAAAAAAATCAACAATGGACCATCCGAAGACGCGTGTATTTTATATGGAAGAAAGGCCTGATTTTGCCAGAAGGACTCTGGTGTTCGGAGCAAACAAATTTTCCGCAGAGGAGGAATATTTGACCAGAAAACTAAACTCCGTTTCACCCCCTATTACGCTGTTGCTGAGTGGAAAAGGTATGTGTGTGTTGTTTGTGGCTTACGTTTGCCCAAGAAACTCATATTTACATTTTTAATTTTACATCTTTTATTTTACAAGGACTTTAGCAGTGACCGCACCGAACAGACAACAGGCAACAGAAAAGCTCTTCAAACAACAATTTTACCACAACCAATTGATAACAAAAATTTTCACAAATAAACAGACTTTCCAATAAAAATTGATTTGTTTATTGTTATTTTTTTTATTTCATTTGTCATATACAGCTGATCACTGTTAAACAGGGTTGTTTTTGTCTTTAAGCAGTTTAGTAGTATTTTTGCTACTTTTAAAGAAAATTTTAACAAATGCTCAAAATATATGATCTGGCATCTCTGTGATTTGTAAATGCGTAAGAAACAAAAATTGACACACGTAAGTCAAGTCGATCGAAGCCTTTCGAAATAGAGAAACCCAAATTGACTCGAATTCGAGTGACTTGCTATCGTTCGACTAGTTTTTCGTTCGAGATCGAGGAACAGGCTATAAAATAAAATAATTAAAAATAAATATTGTTGCTGTTATAGCACTTTTTCATAAACATAACCTCTATAAAACAATAAAAGAACTTAAATTTCATCGTCAAATAGTGAAGTATCTGTGGAAAAAATAGAAGAAGCAATATTATTAAAAAGAATAATATGTGAGCAATGAAAAATGCAGATAAAAGAAGAGGAGGAAGAGTTTATAGATTGCGACAAATGCGCCAAAAAATACCACTCTCAATGTACAAAGTTAGATAAACGTCAGTTTGAGTACTTGCTTAATAACGAGAGTGAAATATTCACATATCATCTATGCGAAGGAGGGGAAGAAGACATAAAAAGTGAACTAGCTGCAATCAAAACAAAACTTGATAAGTTTGATCAGCTGGCAAATATACAAGATGCAATACAGTTCATGTCAAAGCAATATGATGAGATTTTAAAAGGAGTTGGGGAAAATAAAATAAAAATTTTAGAGGTGGAAAAAGAAAATAAATCTTTAAAAAAAGAAATTATTAATTTGAAATCTTCAATGAAATTGTTAAATGATGTTCGTGTTCAAAATGACTGTATTGTCAATGGTTTAAAAATAACAGAAGGCGCTACAGCTCTTGATTCAGTTATTAAATTATCAAAAAGTGTTGGTGACGATATGGTTCCTGAGAATATTGATACAGCTTATTTCCTACGCATCAAAAAGGTGTCAAGTAAAAATGAAAAGGATGAAAAAAGAAGTGTTGTTAAATTTTCCTCAAAATTATTTAAAGCAAAATTAATGACTGCAAAAACCAAGCTTAAGGAAAATGAAAATACAAGCGATGTTTTTGTGAATGATTTTCTAAGTAAAGAAACCTTAAGTCTTCTTAACTATGCAAGAGCTCTAAAGGAAGTTGGGTACAGATACATTTATGCCAGAGGTGGTAGAGTATTTTATAAGAGGAGTGAAATTTCAAAACCCCAGGTAATAAGAAGTGAAGAAGATGTAGATGTATTGCTATTGAATGTCACAACGGATAAACCTTGGAAGCGTCGATCGATGGCCAACAATAATCCTATTAATGTTCAAGATACATGTATTAGCGATGATGATGGTGAAAATGTAACGTATGTTTCTCCTTAAATTATATGAATGTTTTGTTTTTACTATGTATTTTTCTCTTTTTTATAAAATTTAATGATAAAAAACCAAAACTTTAGAAAAATATATAAATTTAATGATTATATTCGTAATATAGAGAGTTCCTTTTTTAGCACAATTTCTGTAAACTTTAGAAGCGTATCGTCTGTTACAAAATTTAATAAATTTAAATCTTTAATTGCAAATCTGTCTAAGCTACCAGATATTATTGCTATTCCAGAGACTTGGTTTGCATCAAACTTAACACAGTTATATTTTATTCCTGGATATTCTGCTGTTCATTGTTGTAGGAGTGATGGATATGGTGGTACTTCACTGTACGTTAGCAATGATATCAAATTTGTTGTAGAGAATTGTAAAAGTGAACATTTTGTAAATTATATTTCAATTTTGTTGGAAAATGTGTGTATTGATGGCAAACCTTTAAGACTTATTTCTTTTTATCGTTCCCAAAAATGCATTATAAATGACTTTTCAAATTGTATGGAGATATTAATGAATACGTTTGCATACAATCCAGTTATTGTTGTTGGGGACTCGAATATTGACTTATTGCAAAGTTCAAGTTTTTCAGATTTATCTAACTTATTTCAAAATTATGATTGCTACAATTGTCATAACTTAATAACAAGACCTTGTAGTGGAACGTGTATTGATAACGTATTTAGCAATATTTTCGAGAAAGTTTTTGTTGATTCAGTGGAATGTAAGTTGACGGATCACAACATAATATGTTGTTAATTGCAAAATAATCATGTTTCTAACCAATATATAGAAATAAGTCAAAACCACTGTGATTACACTAAAGTTAAAGAATATTTAGTAAGTAACTTATCAGAAAGAAATGCAGGTGATAATATAATTAACCCTTCGTCAGGCACATATTTTGAGCCCTTAGTTCTGGCACATGGTGTCTGGCCAGACCCCTATACATTTACATGCATTTGTATGGAAATAACGGCTGTTTGCCGTTAAATTTTTTACTAAGATAGGAAAATATTTGTTATATTTTGTGTTTCTATTTCTTTTTACTATGTTATTAGCTACCTGAGGAAGAAAAAATAGACCTGAAAAATTCTTTGGAATGAAAAGGGCAACAATTTTTTTGTTCTATATATATTTCTCTTTATTATGGGTAAAGAAATAAATGTTTATGACAAAATAGAAAATTATTATGAAGAATACATTGATTTTTTTATTCAGAATTTTGCGGAAGGCAACAAAAACATAAATAATCTATTTTTGAATGTTGCTGACAAACAGGATTGTTGCATTTGCAGCAAAAAAAGCGTGTCTTACGGCGTATTTTGTCACATTGCTGCAGGCAAATTCTGCAATCTTTTTTGGCAGCTAGTGTGTCTGGACCACTGCGTGAAGCCACATTACGGTTTGCTATATTGAGAGGTCTCCCAACGTACGCTTCAAATGCTATACGAGTTGTTGGTTGAGACACAATGTGCGGATTATTGATGCGATTTTCAACGTTGGCCAGTACCAATTGCTTTGCAAGTTTATATAAAAATATGCGTCTTCTTTCTTTTCTTGTATTTTCATCATTTAGCTTACATATAATGTAACTTGCCAATGCCATCACATCAATCATGTTGCAGAAAAACGCGTATGTCCAGCGTCTGGTTGACCGTTTTGTTGTGTAATGAGTTAGCATTTGATCCATCGTATCGACTCCGGCTTTAGTTGAATTATAAAATAAAATTGCTTCCGATTTCATGGCTACGCCTTCAACATATTTTGTGTAATGCACGGTTGAAATTAAATTGACTGCCTTATTTTTTTTGGGCACGTAGCTGCAAAGTGCAACAAGATTTTCATGAAAACCAAACACACTTGAAAGAATTGGTCGTCTGGTGCTCTTCATAACTTCCTTAGGAAGACATCTTTTGTTTGCTCGAATGGTGCCAACAAATGCCAGTCCCATAGCAGCCAGTCGTTTAGCGCCGTTCAATGAGGTGAAAAAATTATCAGAAATAATTGTTCTGCCGCTGTTTGCGTAACAATTTGCGAAATACATTAGAACGTTTTCACCTTGATTTATCTCCCGATTGTCTCCTTCCTTTCCAGTGTATAGTTTTCCTTTCAATGGAAATTTAGTCTTAGCATCGCATGCCCACCAAACTTTGATCCCATACCTTGCAGGTTTTGATGGGATATATTGGGTGAATTTTGTGCGCCCACGATATGGAAACAACTGCTCATCGATGGTGATATTTTCATAAGGTTCATAATAATTTTGCAGATTTTCATTGAGAAAATTCCAAAGGTCCCGGATAGGAGCTGCTTTATCTGTTTGCTGTCGGAATGCCCGCGTACGACTATTATCGAAACGAATATATCTGGACAGAGTAATGAATCGTTTGTGCGACATAGCCGCACGGAATATGGGCAGCGAATCAGAACGCCACAATATACTGGAGTCTTGCATATTATTATGGCTGAGACCAGAAGCCAACAAAATCCCAATGAATGCATCTAGCTCAGAGCTTGTCAAATCAATCCATTTTCTTTGGGTAGACTCTGGATGTTCTTCATTCCATTTTCTAATTGATTCTCGCCCATGCCGATTTGTTTCACTAATGATGACGAACGTAATATTGGTTGAGAAAAATAGCTTGAATACCTCAACTGGATTGGTGAGCCTTGTTTTTGTTTCAGATCGAAAACGCATGATATTATGCTGGAGCAAACGAGATGCAGGGGGTTCAGTTTCGTTCCATTTAGTACCGTCTTTACCATAAAAACAGCCTGAGTCGACTTCATTTGGTGCTTCAGCATCATTTCCACTTTCTTTTTCTTCATCTACGTCTTCATCACTATCATAAAGTTCGTTAGGTTCAATTTCCAAATAATTTTCTATGTCTGATGCATCATCTTCTGGCACATAATTAGCAGTGTCGTCACCATCGTTTTCAAAAACATCATAATTTTCATCAGCTTCTACCTGACTTTGAAAATCACGCACTAATGCCTCTGACAATTGGGGTTGCAAATTCGCTCTACGCAAGCGTGTATTATAAATAAATTCCAGTTCATCAGCCATAATATACTAACAACGCAACAAAACTACCTGCGTAAAATTATTCACAACTTCAAAATTACCGCACAAAAACTAGATTACTTCTTCACTGTTCAACGTTCAATGAATAACTAACTCACAAACAAAATCAGAAGAAAGAAAGAAGCATAAAAGAATAAAGTAAATACAAATTTCCAACTCGTGCCATGTGCTTTGCCTATGCGTTCATACAAAATGCATAGGGGTCTGGCCAGTCACCATGTACCAAAAGTAAGGTGAAGATTTTTTATTTGGCTTTTTTGTCCTGTTCCAAGGACTTTTTTCAATTATTAATTTATACATCGAAAGCCAACAATATTTTGGGAGATTACCTGAAATTACAGCCATGTACCTAAAATAGAAGTATGCTAAATTGAAGCATGAGAATTAAATATGTCTGGCCAGAACCATGTGCCACTTCGAGGGTTAATATAACAGAAAATCTCATTAGTTGTATTAGTAATGCTATTGTCACTTCAACTACAACTAGGAAACACAAAAGGCAATTGAAATACGAACTTACGCCTTGGATAAATAAAAATCTGCAAAATTTATTATCGTTCAAGCATAAAATAATAAATAAGCGCCGAAAGACTAGAGATCTTAAATATGAAAGTTTGTTAAAAAGAATTGGTAAAGTTATAAAAGTAGCTTGCAAATTATCACGAGACAATTTTTATTATAATAGCATAAATAAAATGAATGGCGATCCAAAAAAGTCTTGGAATTTTTTAAAAAATATTCTTGGCAGATTGCCAAAAAAAGATGTTGATATTGGGTCTATGAAATAACTCCCACGAAATAAGTCCCACTTTTAAAAACGAAATAAATCCCACCAAAAATTGCTATTTTGAAAGTGGGAGTTATTTCGTTTTTAAAAGTGGGACTTATTTCGTCAATTGGTGGGACTTATTTCGTTACGCGTTTTTATTTTAAGTGGGACTTATTTCGTTTTGAGTGGGAATAAATTCGTTTTGTAAAGTGGGAGTTATTTCATTTTCATAATTTTGCATTTTAAGTGAATGCTTAATAATTTTTCCCGTTATTTGTTGCTCTTCACGTTGTTTCTCATTGAATTTCATAATGTCCTTTTTGTTGCTTTTTAAAAAAAATGTATTGTATTGTAGAATATGCTTTCGAAAAGTTCCGTTATTTCTTGCTCTTTACGAAATGAATGGTATTGTTTCAAATTTGTTGTTAAGTGTGCTAGTTTACAAGACCTTATCATTATATTGATTAGTTAAGTTTGTGAATTTCAATAGTGAACATGAGTGTGACATACGAAATAATTGCAGAGAAGAGGAATAACAGCAAGCTTCTTTATATTTTTTTTGAGAAACAATTATATATTAAAAAGTGCATTAAATTAGAAAAACATTTTTATGTTTGTTATGTAAAGGATTGTCCATCACGAATAATGTTATTTGGCAGCGAGTGCATTAAAGCAAAAAATTATAAAGCGCACAATCACGATAATCAAGAGGCTCTGTACAAAGAACTAAAATTTTTAAATAATGTAAAAACAAAATGCGCACGTCTTAATGAAAAGCCAACTGAAAACAATTGCGCTGGAAGTATTCGCAATATTTTTGTGAATACTAGCATGGAGTAAGTACCACCCACATGATAATTATTATTTATTAAGTAAGTACTTAATAAAGTCTTTGCAGAAATCAAAACGAAAGCAAAAATATTGTCTTTGATAAAATACAGCGGAGTTTGCAATATATTGCGAATAAAAATTTTAAAAATTCTCCCAAAACACCGGCAGAAGTGCAGGAAGTTTTCCAAGACGCAGCAGTTTATAATAAATTCGGTTATTCCAAATTAAATGGAAATAAACAATGGCAGTTTTTCAACATATGCTACCAAGAAAAAGACTTTGCATATTGCGTTTTTTGTTCCGAAAGAACTGTTGAACTGATGAAAGAATGCATTCCTGTTAATTCGAAAAGAAACATTTTAATTGATGGTACTTTTTCTGTAGTTCCTCTAGGAAGCTTTAAACAACTATTAATCTTACATTGTGAATACTTTGGTTCGGTAATTAATTTCATTCATAACTATATACAGATTTATATTATGTATACATATGTATATATTTATTATTTTTTCTATTTTAGGTATTCCCCTTTCTTTTCATATTGATGACCAAAAAGTCTCTAAAAGCATATCAGCATTTATTAAGTTATATACAAAGGAGCATTATTGATCTGTCACAAGCAACTTTTTTAACAGATTATGAACAGGATTGAGAAGCGCAATTGAAAAAAGTTTCCGTGATTCAAAAATATTTGGTTGCTGGTTCCATTATTCCCAGGCATTGTGTCGATTCATAACCATGAAGGACAAAAGGCTCGCTCAATATATTCGGCAAAATAAAGAAGCGTCTAGAATTTATCACAAATTTCTATCTCTTCCATTATTACCTGGAATGCACATTTCGGATAGCTTCCAACTACTAACCGAAGATTTAGGAAAATTGAACGCTTTAGATAGATTCGAATCATTTATAAAATATTTTGAGAATCAATGGATGCAAAAGGTACAATATTCCCTTTTACATAATATTTACAAAAAGGTGTTATGATTTCATTATTACAGATCGGTCCACATAACTTTTCAGTTTTCGATTCTGAAATCCGCACTACGTCTGCAATAGAAGCTTACAATAGCGTCATAGGAAAAATCATTCCAAAGAAGGCTACTTTTTTCAAATTTGTAGCATTTTTACAGATGCAAGAATTTGAAAAAGTAAGAAAATTTGTACTATTGATGAATACCAATGGTAGTGTGGGAAAAAAGCGTATTAAAAAGTCCTGTGTTTTGAAAGCAGATATGATTTCGAAATTCAAGAATGATCTCTTACAAGGTACTATAACTCCTTCTAAATTCCTTGACCAACTGGCGTTATCAAAAAATAATTTAATTGTACAAATGGAGCCTGATGAAGATCTTTTTGAAGAATTATCATATTTGGAAGAGGACATTGAAGACGAGTCGTTAAACCATATTGAAACCAACCAGAATACAATTAATAATAATATGTGCGTGGTTTGTTTCATAAAGCAGCCAAATATCTTATTTTTTCCTTGTAAGCACTTGAAAATTTGCAGTGAATGCTGTCTTACAATGCAAACTTACAAAACTGATCAAACCAGTAAACTAGTATGTCCATTCTGTCGTGCAGAAGTTCATGAAACCCTTCAAATATTTATCTGATAAATAAATGATTTTTTATGGAGGGGTGCGATAGAGCCATGAAATATAAGGCCATTATGGCTTTATTTCTCATTTTTTTCTTATGCAAAAAGTTATATATTGGACATTTCGTAAAAGGGACAACCATAATTTTTTGTCCTTATCTCTCATGGCTCTCCTTTTTTTGTTATTAATTACTTTATACTTACTATAATAAAAAAACTTTAAAGAAATGTGTACAAATAGGTACCGAACTTAACTACTGGAAAAACAATATTAAAAAAAATTGTTGACGTAATTACGTATGTATGTGTTTTATTATATTTTTAGTAGGAAATTGGAATTCGTGTTCCATGTTTTCTAATATCACCATTACAAAATGCAGCTAATCCCAATGCCACGTTAAAACTATAATACCGTCTACCATGCACTGGATCTTCAAGCCATTTATAAAGGTCGATAATTTTAATCTGATGGTCCTTCCGAAACGGTTTCCATCTTAATAATAAGAACAATTGATCTGTACTTAATCCATTTACGAATCCAAACGTTGTTACTAGTAGGCGTTCTCTATATGTTCCTTGACCGAAAAAAGAATTAATAATAAATTCTGGAACTCCATCAAAATTCGTAATATCCATTCCATTAAGAAGCCTTCTGCAAGCTTGCATACGATTTTTCTTTATTATTCTTCTGCTTTGATTATTCATATTATTCGACGTGTGTTTTTTTCGAAGAGCCAAATACTTCTTATTTGAAATCGCATTAAACAGTGAAAAAGTGGGACTTATTTCGTTTATGAAAGTGGGACTTAATTCATTTAAGAAATATATTATTCAAGGGGGAGTTATTTCATTTTGAGTGGGAGTTATTTCATTTCAAGTAAATTTTTAAATCATTTCATTTTGGTGGGACTTATTTCGTTTTCAAAAGTGGGACTTATTTCGTGGGAGTTATTTCATTTTTTAAGCAATTTTTGGTGGACTTATTTCGTGGGAGTTATTTCATAGACCCGTTAATATTATAACTTCAGCAGGTGTAAGGGTGTCTGATGACAAAATCAAAGCAAATGTGCTTAATCATTATTTTATAGATTCCGTTCGAGAATTGAATCAACAAATACTTCCTAATGATCATTGCAATCAGCTTAGAACATTATGTCAAATTTTACCTCGTTTTTATCTTCAGCTTATTACAACTGATGATGTAGATTTGATAATTACCAATTTGAATATGAAAAAGTCTGCTGGATATGATAACATGACACCAAAGTCAATTTTAGAATGTAAAGAAATTATATCACCTATTTTAATGAACATTTTCAACACAATTATAACAACATCAGTATATCCAGACTGTTTAAAGATCAGTAAAGTGGTTCCGATTTCAAAAGTAGTTTACTCGTCTTCGGTTAATAACTATCGTCCTGTGGCAGTTTTGTCAATAATTGATAAGATTTTTGAAAAAATTATTCATCAAAAACTTTTAGCATATGTTGATAGTAACAACATAATGTATATATATCAATTTGGATTTAAAAAAGGTTGCGGTACTGAGAAATCTGTTTTGAATATTGTAAATTTTATTTGTCATGGCATAGATCAAGGTTCTCGAGGAGTAGCTGGTCTATTTTTGGATTTTACAAAAGCTTTTGATCTAGTTGATCATGATATAATGTTAAAAAAGTTAAAGTACTATGGTATGTATAGTAGGAAGAGAGTGGAAACTGTTTAAAAGCTTCTTTGAAAATCGTAAGCAATATGTACAAATTAATAATGTTAAAAGTTATATTATGGATGTTAAATTTGGTGTTCCGCAAGGCAGTGGCAATTAACAATAACTTTAATATATATGTTGATGGTAATTTAATATATGAAACCCATTCTGTGAAATATTTGGGAATAACATTACAGAGTAATTTGTCTTGGGATGTGCATATTATTGAGATTAAAAATAAAATAGCTCCAGCAATTGGTATTCTGTATAAAATGAAATACAAGCTAAATATTAAAACTAAACTATTATTGTATCAAGCGTTGATACAAAGCTATTTAAATTATATGGCTTTAATATATGGATATAATAATACAAATATTTTAAATACATTGCAAACTATGCAAAATAAGGCTTTAAAGGTAATATTCAGATTACTAATAACATACTCAACGTTATCTCTTTATGGCAAGGTCTGCATCCCAATTATTCCTGTTCATGGCTTGTATCAATATAAAATTATAATGTATGTTTATAAATCCCTAAATAATATCGGATATAATACTAATAATTTTATCCGAAATCAAACAATAATGAACACCAGAAATCAAGAAAATCTTAGATCAGTAAGATGCAGGTTAGAGAAAACCAAACAACGTATTGAATATGTTGGTGCCTTAATATATAATTAATAACCAAATTCATTAAAAAGACAGAATAGAATATCAAGATTCAAAACTGGCCTTTCAAAATATCTTTTGAAAATCTTGAAACGCTTCTTTTGTAATGTAATGAATTTTATCTTATTATTTGTAATAAGTTTTAATACAATTTTTTATAGTTTTTTTTCTACAAATTTTAAATAATTATGTAAATATATATATATGTACATATTTTAAATTATTATAATTGTACAAGTTAGTTTGCCAACTTGCCTCTATTATGCCTTAATGGCGCTGAGGCCAATATTAACTTTGAATTATTTTGTACATGAAATGTAAATAATAAATATATAAAAAAAATGATGCCTCGCAGACAAAAGTGCATTTTTAATGATAAATTGCAAAAGCAATACAGTTTTATTGCAAAAACTAATAATGATAGCCAGGTACGATATTCTAAGTGTATGACAACTTTCAGTATTGCTAATGGAGGAAAACTTGATATCCAACAGCATTTACGCACAAATAAGCACAAGTATGCCGACATTGCTGCCGCTTCTAGCAAAACTCTTTCTGTTATTTGGGGTCCAAATATATGAACGAAAGTGGAAAAAAATAGCATATCGGAAGGATGAGGCATTTCACACTGTTAAACATAACTATTCTTTCCGTTCCAATGATTGTACTTTAAAACTTATAAGAAGTTGTTTTGATGGGAGATATTGTTCTGGCCGTACTAAGTGTGAATCTATAGTTTGCAAAATCCTGACTCCTAATTCCATTAGAGAAATTGAAAAAGGATTTGGCTAACGTTAATTTGATAACAGTTTTTTGTGATTGTTCAAATCATGGAAACATAAAAATATGTCCATTACTTATCCGTTATTTTGTGCCCTTGCATGGTATTCAAGTAAAAATATTAGAAGTTGATAATTTACCAGGGGAATCCTCCGATATTTTAACAAAATATATTTGTGATCTGCTCAATAAATTTAATATAAATGAAAAATTGCTTTATGTGCATATAACAGAAACTGTTACTTTGGTGGAGCTGGCAGGCGAGAAAAAACAATGTTTTTAAAAAAGTTCACTTATCTACAGGTAATGTTCTTATCGGTGTTAACTGTGCTGAACATATTTTAAATAACTGCATTCGAACGGCGACAGAATGTCTGCCCATAGATATTGTAGTAATTATTGTCAAAATTTACTCCTACTTTTATACATATACAGTTCGTCTTTAACACGAACTTAAAGCAATTTGTGACACAGTAGATGTATAATATAAAAAATTACTTGGATTTAGCAAGACTAGATGGCTAACTCTTAAGCCATCAATTAAAAGAATATTAAAGCTTTTTAAGCCCTTAAAGGAGTACTTTTTATGCCAGCCAAAGTGTCCATCTATCTTAAAAGAATTTTTTGATAATCCTGCATCATAATGCTGGCTTTTCTTCTTTAATTGCCAAGCTACTTTATTTCATGGTTATATAACGCAGACTGAGTCCCAAAAAATATGTATGACTGAGGTTTCTCTCATTATTAATGAACTAAAGTTTTAAATCTCACAACGTAGAGAGAAAATAGTTTTGCCTATTGCAGTTAAAAAATCGCAATTGAGCTAAGCCAGAAAAAAGTTATTGAATCAGTTTAAAACTAACGCAAGCCGATTTTATGCAGATTGTATTGAATACTTAAATCAATGGGACACTGCTTATCAAAAAGTTGAAGTATTTAAATGGGTTCCTCTACGAAAAACTCCTATATGGGAAGATGTTGAATCCAGTTTTGTTTTCATTATGGATAAAAGAAACGATTTAAACATAAATGACACCGAATTATTTGATGAATTAGCTCTTGTTAAAAGATATACCTCTTCAGGAAAATTGAAGGAATGGAATGAGAATCAAAAATCTGCAGAAGAGCGTTTGGTAGAAATGTTTAAACATTAAAAAAAAAAGAGACATAAGTTTCCAAAATATGTTGAAAGTTGTCGAGTTCAGTTTATGTTTACCTGGTTCTAATGCCCCAACAGAACGAGTATTTTCTGTTTTAAATAATTTATGGACCTCTGAAAAAACTCAAATGAAGATGGAGACCATCAAAGCCATTTTAATTACAAAATTAAACTATGATTTATATTGTATTGAGTTTAAAGAATATTTAAAAGGAAATGAATACTTGGTAAAACAAATTTATTCCTCAGAAAAGTACCAACATTAGTTGTCTTCTATTTTAATGTTTGAATGCACATGTTTATGAATACTTTTTTAAAATGTTTACTTAAGAATTAAAACAAATTTTAAATCTTTTTCTTAATATTTTTAATACATGTATGCATATTGAGTACAAATTAATTTTATAGTTTTTACAAATTATATACATGCGTATCGATGGCTTAATATAAAAAAGGCGTAACTCAATTTTTTTCAAAATAGCGTTTTTTGTTAATTCTGGTAGACAAATGTCAGATGTACCTTGCCTCAAAATTTCAAGTGTATATACGTAATTGCAAATAACAGAAAATTGCATTAAAACTTTTTTATCTAAAATTTTACGGATTTTATAAAATTTTTCCTTCTCCTGTAAAAAAACAAAATATCAAGTTACGCCTTTTTTATATTAAGCCATCGATATGTAAATTATCACAAGAAACTTTTTGTGTAGTATGAATTTTTTATATTGATCTACAACATATATACAAATATTAATATATTAGCGTATGTGATTAAATTGTTATTTTTCTTTTTGATATTGTTTTTTTTTTAATTTTGCATATTATTTTGTTTGTAAAAAAAATGAAAATATAATAAATCTATGAACTTAAATGTATATCATAAATATGTATTTAAGGTTGTTTGTACTTTATAGTTGTTGTTGGTTAAATACTTTCTTGTTCTGTATTTTTATTTTTACGTTTTTTAAGAAGCGTTAATAAAAGTAAAAGTACGTTATACCTTTCAGATGCTACAGTGCATTCTGAAATGATGGCCATTCTGAGGGAGAAGAATATTCACTCTTACTCATACACACCTAATGAGCTTAGACATACTTCTTTTATATTAAGAGGTCTTTATCACGGTACTAGTGTTGAGGAAGTTAAGTCTACCCCTAACAAATCGGTTCCAAACGTTGTGTCCAAAATTACACGTTTTTCAACTCCGTATTCCGTAAAGAACTCATATGACACAGGCCTGTTTCTGGTTACGCTAAACGCAGGGAATTCACTATCAGATATTTCGCACATTAAATATCTTTTGAGGCAAACTATTCTTTGGGAGAAACCTAAAAGGAAGGAACAAGAGGTACAATGCCACAGATGCCAACGTTGGGGTCACATTGCTAAAAATTGCAATTCTGAATTCCAATGTGTGAAATGCGATAAAAAGCACCCCCCGGGTGAATGCCAGCGCATAAATTCTGAGACGTCAGCACCCCATTGCGTGAACTGTGGAGTAAGTGGTCATCCTGCAAACTGGAGAGGTTGCCCAGCCTATAGCAAATACCTTGCCGTACGAAGAGAACGCATAAAAAAGGCTAGTGAAGAATAGCTTGTTGCCAAAGATAAAGTAAACAATATAGTAAACCAATCTATTCGTTCACCAGGCAGATCATTTGCCAGTCTTTTTCAGGTAAAAGCTACCAATATGTTCCTTTTACCTGAGGAATTGTCGCTGGAACAGCAAATTACAAACTTCCGTAGGGATTTTAAAAACATGCCAAAAAATGAAGCTAAAGCAGAGTTCCTGCGGCTTCTTAAGAGTGTGAATAACAAATATGGCCCATAGATCCCTTAAATTTATGGCATTTAACGTCCGCTCTCTTGTTAACATCAGTCTCCAAATTGAACTGTCAAATATCCTTCATCATAACCAAATTGATGTAGGATTCATACAAGAATGTCATCTTCGCGGAAATAGAAAAGTAAATCTTAATAGATATTTTTTCGTTTACGACAATTCAGCTTTAGGAGTAGCAATTGCTATTAAAAACACTGTAGATTATAATAGAATTATTTGCAATAAAACACAATTTAATAACGTTTTTATTGAAATAGAAATGGTTTCAAACAGCATCAGTAAAAAATATTTATTAGGGTCTTTGTATATTCCTTGTGTATATGACTCACATGAGTTAAACAACAGCTTAAACCAGATTCTCCAACTGAGCAACAATTATGATGGGTTTATATTCGGTGGTGACCTAAATGCGAAAAGTTTAAATTGGGGAGACACTGCAGATAACGCTAATGGAAAGGTTCTACATAGCTGGCTACAAAACAACTGTTTAGATGTAACACGCGTTTGCGATATATCTCCATCGTTTCCTAACGGGTCTTCTTTTCTAGACCACTTTCTATTAAGTCCCAACATAATCAATAGTATCCAACCTAATTATCAGATCGAAAGCTTATCAACTTTCTCGGATCATTTCCCATTAGTACTGAAACTGGAAAGTGATGCAGCCTGTTTAACATTTAGAAGTCCCCTGGTGATAACGTCATACAAGAACACTAATTGGTCCGCATTCAGTAGAGATTTAGATGCAGCCTCAGAAGCCATTTTACCTCCCAACAACTGCAATTAAAGTAATGATGAATTACATTTGCTTATAAATACTTTTAATAATACACTTACCTCAATACATGAAAGCCACTCCAAAAAACTGGAGATAAATGACCAAAAACGTCAGTATCCTGATAACATCAAGAAATTTTTTAAAGTTAAGTATGCATGGCAGAAGAACCTAAAGAAAATATATCACAGAACTGGAAAAAGAATTAGCAGCGAGTATAAAATTCTCACTAAACAGATACAACTACTAAAAGCAATTATTAGTGAGCTTATAAATCTTGAGGATTCTAAAAATTTCAGACATAGACTCTCAAAAATAACACCAGGTCCTACTGCCTTTAAAGACGTATTTCGGTTCGTTGGTAAAAAGAAGTCTCCTTTTTGCCAGCAGCTCATACACAATGATACTATCACTTTCAATAGTTGTAAAATTTCATAGATATTTAGACCTCATTATACAAAATTTTAAAATTAAAACATTGTCAAAAAGTTACTTGAATAAACAACATCTTGAAATCAATCGCGCATTTATTTTTTGTAGTTTTCTCTTTACTTATTTTTCTTTTGTACTTTTATGAATCAAATCTCATCATGTGTTGATAGACTACCGCAACATATCTATACATTTGATGACAAGTTTTTGGTCGACAGGAATCTTGATAACTACCATTTTACAGACGTGGCTTGGAAAAGCGCAAAAAAAATTCCAATTAATAAAAACAGGACAGTAAAAAGTCTGAGGATTTTCGCCCAATATCCCTTTTATCCAACATTGGTAAATTATTTGAACATGTAATTAAGGAAAAACTAGAAAATGAGTTCATTGTGGAACCAATATCAGAATTTCAATTTGGATTTAGAAGATCTCACTCAACACAACATGCATTGTTGAAGTTTCACAATGATGTAACTTGCAACTTAAGGGATAAAATATGCACGGTGGCAATATCATTGGATATAGAAAAGGCGTTTGATTCGGTTTATCATAATGGAATCCTCTACAAACTGATAAATCTTGGCGTTGACCCATTTCTGGTAAAAATATTTTGCAGCTACTTTACTAATAGAAAGTTTGGCGTCCAAATCAACAACACTACCTCAGAGCTAGGACATGTGAAAAGTGGGGTACCTCAGGGAAGTGTCTTTGCTCCCTTCTTATTTAACATTTTCCTGCATGATTTTCCTCATCAATCTAGAAATTCAAAGGCTATTACGCTGATGACTGCCTTATTTATGCACACAATATATCACCAATACTAGCTCTGAACTCTGCTGCATTTCATATTGAAAAAATAAGCGACTATTACAAGAAATGGGGCATTAAAATCAACGCGGCCAAGTCTGAGGCTATCTGTATTAGGAACCCTTCAACTTATATAAGAAATGGGGCATTAAAATCAACGCGGCCAAGTCTGAGGCTATCTGTATTAGGAACCCTTCAACTTATACTAGACGGCGAAAATATTCCATTTAAAAATTCAATAATACATTTTGATAAATTATTAAAATTTAACGCCCACGCTGGAAGTCTCTTGGGAAAGGCGATAAAGATTTCTGGAATGTTTGCATCGCTATTGAACAACACATACTTACCTAAGAACACCAAGCATTTACTATACAAGGTCGCCATAAGATCGGTTCTGTCTTATGGATTCCCAATCTGGTTTACTATATCTCCTATAGTAGCCAAAGAATTGGAGATATTTAAATGGAAAATCCTAAGAAAATGCATCGGAAAAAATTATTAAAATTTCATAAAACTATTTTCAAATAGTTATGTCTATGAAAATGCCGATGTTATACCCTTATGGAGGTACGCCATGTCGTTGCAAGCCAGATTTGTTGAGAAACTTGGGCTACACGATAATATGCTTGTCAGCCAAATATACGAAAGCGAGAAAAACACCATCTACATATCTTTCTCCTGTCGGTATTATCAATGGACGTATTGACGACGATCCAGCCCTTTTGGGCCTTCCCTCATTCTATATGAGCCCAGCCTCCGGCAATCATAGGGGCTGAAGATGATATACGTATACACCAAATTTTATATGAACTGTAATATGAATATTTTTGTCACTTTATGTAACAGAACTTTTGTTATTTAGTTTACGTAATGTTATTTTTTTAGTTTTAGTATTGTTATTTACAGACGCCTGCTATGTTAGCGACTTTAAAGGCCGAAAGCAAGCCTTGTCAAACTTTTAATTTTGTACTTACATATTCTATCTCACTTTAGCAATGTTGCTTTTTACGTTAACTTAGTTATTAGAGTAAGGCCCATTATTATAACTTGCCAATAGCTAAAGTTAGGATGTTAACTGACAGATTATTAGTTTTTCGTTATTATAAGTATACTTTAACCTAAAAGTGACCGATAAGCTAAAGGTAAGTTCATCTTACCTTTAACTTTTAACGTAAGATTTAAGCATTTGAAGTTGCCACATTTTCTGCTCTGCAGTGTAGTTGCCGTGTAGTTTTTTGACCGTATCTTTGCTGTTTGGTTTATTTCTGTGTTCGGCGTCGAGAATGTAAACTTTTACAACAAACATTTTGATCTTTTACACAATTCGAAGAAATTTTGTTTTTCGTTTGTATTTTTTGTTTGTTGTAAGTAAATAAATAAATAAAAGTACGTCGTTGCCACTACGTCTTTTAAAAAACCATTTTAATTTGTCAAAAGTAATCGGTTTTTGCTCTGGTAGTGCCATATTTTCAAAAAACTTAATTGTATTTTATAAGGAAGTTGTAATAACCAAAAAAAGTTAAAGGTCACTTTATTCCTCACTTTAGCCAAAGTTACCTTTAACTAACACGCACCTTAAAGGCAAGTTATAATATCGGGCCTAAGACACATATAGCTCTACGAATGTTATTATTCTCATAGTATGTAATACAATCAATGTAATCGAAAAAGAAGACTTAATAAAATTTTTACTTGTTTTTACTTGCTTCCAGACGGTGCTGCCATATTCTAGTGATTTTAACCCGCATATATAAAATCGCCAGCAAGGTGGCAGAGTAGTTCAGTTTTTAAATAAAACGTTGTAGTGTGAAAAAGTGTCCTATTGAAGAGCGGTAATTTTCAGTTCCTGTTATAAATAAATAGAGCTATAAATAATTTCAAACTGTGTTTATTATTTGCAATATAGAAAAACTCGATTATATATTGTTACGGTTTTACTCTTTATAAAATCGTTGATTTATTTACCTTTTAAATAAATCGAGTTCCTTTTATAAACACTGTTTGAAATTATTTATAGCTCTATTTATTTATAACAGTCACTAAAAATTACAGAAAAACAATTTGATAACACACTTTATTTACACGATGTATATAGACTAAACGTGAGCCACACTTTAGTTCTTCACACTTTGCTTTTTACTTATGAACTGAACTACTGCATCACCGAGTACCAGTATTTATATGAGTAGTCAGGTATTCTAGTTATGTCAAAATTCGTGTAAAGAACAGACATAGCTATTCCTTTTCCATAGTTGGCTAGTCGTTCTAGATGAACAACCTTCATTTTGGACCTTGGGCTCTGATCCTTCTGTATACCACATCATTCAACCTTTTAATTACTCTATAGGGTCCGTCCCAATGCGTTTGTAGTTTGGGAGATAATCCTTTCTTTCGTTTACAGCCCGAATCTTATCTTCATCGCTTGATATACCCTCTGCAGTTACGCGGTGCCCCAAATACTTGACTTCCCTCTGGAACAGTGTACATTTCTTTGCGCTAAGCTTGAGTCCAGCCGCTGATATTCGCCTTAAAACTTCTGCTAAGTTCTTCAGGTGTTCATCGAAAGTTTTTCCCATGACAATAATGTCATCAAGGTACACTAGGCATGTTTTCCAGTGGAGTCCTTTCAGCACATTTTCCATTAACCGCTCGAATTTTGCTGGAGCATTGCAGAGTCCAAAGGCATCACATTAAACTGCCATAACCCGTCACCTGTGCTAAAGGCAGTTTTCTCCTTGTCTTGCTCACAAATTTCTACTTGCCAATAACCACTTTGCAAGTCCAATGTGGAAAACCATTTGGTTCCTGCTAGCGTGTCTAGAGTGTCGTCAATTCTCGGTAGTGAATAGCTGTCCTTCTTGGTGATATCGTTTAGTTTTCTGTAATCAACACAGAATCGGGTGCTGCCATCTTTTTTCTTAACTAAAACTATAGGCGAGCTCCATGGGCTAGAAGATGGTTCGATAACTCCACTACGCTCCATTTCGTTGACTAACTCCTTTACTTTATTTCGTTTTGCTAGAGGAATACTTCTGGGCGCCTTCTTTATTGGCCTCGCTTCACCAGTATTTATTCGGTGTTTTACAATCGCCGTTCTTCCTTGACTTTGGTTTCTCATGGCGAAGACAGAGCCGTATTTCCTGATTAATTGTTTGGCTTTATTTCTATCAGGCGTGGCCAGTTCTTTTACCCATTTTTCCACATATTCTCATAGCATCTTTCGATCTTTAACGGACGCTTTGAAGGGTTCCAAGTTCCTTTCGCAACTGATTATTGCTTCTGGCGCAGTACATTTGGCTATTTCAGAGTTCGCTCGGACAACTTTTTCACAATTTGATAGGTTCAGTACTCTTACAGGAACTCTTTTGTCTTTGCTGGTTTTCACGAGGGCTTTCGCTGTTATTCACTGTAGGTCACTTTTTATATCTGATGGTTCTACCACCCACAAGCTGCTGTCCTCACAATCTCCCTCCATACGCACCCATACTAAAGTTTCTGCCCGTGCTGGTAGTTTTTGGTGGCTGATGGTAACTAGTTTTCTTACCTGATCCTCGCGTTCATATCCAACACAAAGGGGTATTTCAACATTACGCCAAATCATAACTTTTTGCCCCATATGCAGATTAATGCCGTGACCAATCATGACATCTGCACCAATGAGTACTTCGTCCACAATATCGGCAACAGTAAATACGTGATTGACGCTTATGTTGGCAATCGTTAGTGTTACATTTATTTTACCATAGAAAGAGGCAGTCTCCCCAGTAGCTGTGCGCAGACTTACCCCGTATAGTGGTTCAACTGCCTTTTTCACTAAATCGGGCCTGATGATTTACTGTGATGCTCCTGTGTCTATCGTAAAAATATGCTTTCGCCCGTTGATGTACCCATAAGCAGTAAGGTTGCTTTTCTCCTGCTGTGTGGCCATCGGTTGTGGGAGCTAGCTCATGCCCCGTAGTGCTAGCTCTTTTTAGTTTAACGGTGACTCTTTAGGTGATTGCTGATCGGCCCGGAGTCTCTTCCTTGGTGCTTTGAAATTTCGCTGGAAATGTCCCACTCTACCGGAGTTGTAGCATTTATCCTTGGCCTTGACTTGCTTCTCCCCTAATGCCTGCTTAAATGCATCTTTTAACTCCGTGAGCACTTCTCTGAATCCTTCTTTTAACTTTGTGCTTATATCTTGCTCTCTTTCAGCAGTCACTTCGAGGTTACGCACCTTAAATGTTTGTGGCTTTGAAATCACCTTCGCAGTATCTTGGGCCAGCGCGAATGAGACAGTTTTAGCGAAAGTCGATTTCTGCGTAGCACATACCGCATGTCTCACATCAGAATCAAGAACTCCGTTCTCAAATTCTTCAATTTTTAACTGATTTAAGAATGGATGATTTTCGCCCGGATAAGTCAACTGCACCAACCATTCAATTTCTGTTGCAAAGTCCTGTAACGATTCGTTTGGTTTCTGCAGCCTACCTCTTAGTTCCATTCTGTAAATTTCTTTTTTGTGTTCGCCACCATACTTTCGTTGAAGTGCCACCATTATGTCGTCATAATTATTTCTGCAGGTGATTGGCACACTTTCTAGAATTTCTGCAGCGTTTCCTTTTAAGGCCAGAATCAACTCTTTAGCTTTTTCTTCGATGTTCCACATATTTCTGGCGGCGAATGTCTCGAACTGGAACTTAAAAACATTAAACGGTATGCTGCCATCAAAAGTAGAACATTCCTGAATAATTCGTAATGGGCCCCCTTGACATTGGAGATTATTTACTTTATTTTCTAGATCTTATAGTTTTCTCTCTCTCTTGTACCTCCACGCCATTCTCTAAGTCGGACTCTCTTTTTGAAACCTCGAAAATTTCTCTAGAAGTTTCTTGAAACTTTTCTTCCATTTTCATTAGCGATTTCTCGTTCATCTCCATCTTCGTTAAAAGTTTCTCGTTGTCGGCTCTAGAAGTTTCCTGAAGTTTTGCTAACAATTTTTGTTGTCTGCTCTAGAAGTTTCTAACATTTTCATGTTGTCTGCTCTAGACGTTTCGAATAGTTTCTCATTTTTCTCCATCTTAGTTAGCAGTTTCTCGCTGTCTGCTCGAGAAGTTTCTATTTTTTCCATCATAGCAGGAAACATTGCGCTTAACTCCATATTACCTTCCCATTCACTTAAATTCGTAAGTAGCAATGTCAATGTTACGCCGCTCGAATTCCTCTATCAGCCGTTTTTGCAATTCTGTCTCCTCCAACTCCATGACTGCTTATTATTTTGCAATCCCACTTCTGACACCAATTGTTACAATGTTACCCTTTATAAAATCGTTGATTTATTTACCTTTTAAATAAATCGAGTTCTTTTTATATTGCAAATAATAAACACTGTTATTTATTTATAACAGTCATTAAAAATTACAGAAAAACACTTTAATAACACACTTTATTTACACGATGTATATAGACTAAACGTGGGCCACACTATAGTTCTTCACACTTTGCTTGTATAATTGTACAATGTTTGATTGTACTAGAATTGTTTCTTGCGGCTATAATATGATTCAGTTCAAACACATAAATCTGAACTGATATATTATTTGCCTTAATTGTTCTCCAAGCACTTTAACTTGTAGAACGCAAACCGATTCAATCAATAAAACACCTTAAATGTCTTATACTAATTGAACATCTTTCTTTATTTTTGTTCTTTCTTATATACTAAAATTTAATACATTAATTAAAGTTGAATGCCACTATTGCACAATTAATTGTTTGCATAATTGCTGAATAAACATTTCAATGGACAAAAAATAAAATAATGCTTAACAATTGTTTGGGATGATTGAACTTCAAGTAAACAAAATAAAATAATGCTATGTCAACAATTGTTTATAAACAAAAAAAGGTAATATAAAGCTATGTTATGTCAGCGATAAAACCGATGTAGTTCATTAACATTAAAAATAATAAAAAAAAAAATTAAAAATAAATGTATGTTGATGTGAATGTCAACATTCTCCCCCGCGTTGACCACTGGTCGATGATAACCCATGTGGGTTAGGTGTCCATGATGTCAATGGTGAAAGGTCGGGGTAATGGAACTGGATGCGGTGTTGGTTGGTTGGAGTTGTGGCCTATTCCTTCTTAATAGGTTGAGCTTCTTTTAATTAGTGTTATGGCTACCGCGATGAGCAAGGAAATTATAAGTGCGGAATAGCTTACTATATGATGATGTTGGCTATTAGACTTGATTAGCTCTGGTAGACGTGTAATTGTCGACTCATTAAGTTGTTTTTTATTGAGTTGATTAAGGTGCGTCTCAAACTGGCTATCTGTAGTGTTAAGAATTTGTTTGATTTCCTGTGGTGTGCTTATACGGTCGATGTGCTTAAGTTGGACGTACGATGGGTGCAAACTGTTTGACGCACTAAAGTGACCTTGAATCGTGATGAAGTTGTTTTTGATTATACAAGTTTGGTCTACTTGCATTATGCCAGTGCCTCTTATAAGGTGTTGTGAAGTTTCTGTGCCGCAGACTGCTGCGATTTCTACTTCTGTGGTGGAAGCAAAAATCCAGTTGTTAGGATTTTTTAATTGTGTCCATGTTGTGTTGGATGGAATTCGGATAAGTTTGCAGTATACCATGAGCTTCCATTCAGCCGTAACGAGTTTTACAGTTCCAATTCCTTCAAAATATAGTCCTGGATCAGAGCAAAAGTTGGTGATATTGATGTTACTGCTTATGACCGCTGGGATGAGAAGGATCGCTATGATCGTTTGTGAGAAGGATTGGGTTACTGTTAGTCCTGGCCCTTTTGACTAGTAGAATATCTGCTTCGTCAGATGGCAGTTGTGGCGTAGAGTGGGATGCTTCATTTTCTTTTATTTCGTCCTCGGGTAGTAGTGGGGCTAAATTGTGAATTGGCCGTCGATGCTGTTTTTACGTCTGCTACTCGAAGCTTGCCATCGTTTCCTTCATAAGTTTTAAGAATCCTGCCGAGTGGCCATTGCATAACCGGTAGATTATCCTCCTTTATTATGACTAATTTACCTTCTCTTGCATTTTCGGATGACGTTTTCCATTTTCGTGTCTCTTGGAGATGGTGCAGGTATTCCAATGACCAGCGTTTCCAAAATTCATGTTTCAGTTGGGAGACAAGATTCCACCTTTTTGACAGTGATGGGTTGGTCCTTGGGGGTATAAACTTGAATTCGATACCACTGTTGCTACAAGATCTTTTGATTGATTCCTGCGAATGCTCAGAGAAGATGACGTCATTCAATTCTTTAAGTTGGTTTCGTGCTCCTACAAAATTTGTAGCGTTGTCTGAGTATATGGTTTGGCAGCGTCCTCGGTGGGCAATAAATCTTTTGAGAGCTCCAATAAATGCTTCTGTTGTAAGGTCGCTTACTACCTCTAAATGTATTGCCTTCGTTGAAAAACAAATAAAGACTGCTATGTATACCTTGTGGGGTCTCTTGCCTCTTAACTTGTAGTGCACCCAGAGTGGGCCACAGTAGTCTACACCTGATATCATGAATGGCCTTGTTGGAGTCACTCTAGTGGCGGGTAAGTCTCCGATAACTTGCTGCATTAGGATTGGTCTTGATTTTGTGCATCGGACACAGTTTTGGACGATGCTTCTGGCTACCGACATACCCTTGATGATCCAAAACTGCTGTCTTGAGATGGCTAACAGCGTTTGTGGAACGCAGTGGTGGTTGTCGATGTGTAGCATCTTCATTATAAGCCTTGAGATCGGGTCATTGTATGGAAGGAGTATTGGGTGTTTTGCGTTAAATGAGAGGCAGGAGGCCTCCAGCCTTCCCCCTACCCTTATAATGCCATTCTCGTCCAGAAAAGGAGATAAACCACTTATTTGACTTGATTTTTCGATTTCACGCTCTTTCCTTAACTTGTTGAGCTCAATTTTAAATTCTGACGCCTGAATGGCCTTGGTGATTAGGTTAGTTGCTGAAGTGAGTTCGTGAAGGGTGAGTGTTTTGCTTATTAGTTGGGCGGCTTTGGATGTCTTAGCATTTTGGATGAAACGAAGTGTATATGCTACCACCCTTTGAAGAGTCTGGAATGAGTCGTGATTATTAATTTTGTAGATTATTTCTTCCAATCCAGGGGAAGTGGTAGATAGAGCCGTTACAGGTTTTAGTTTGAATTCTTCGGAATGAGGAGGTGATTGAGATTTATTAAATTCTTTGGGCCATACCTTTTCACTGCCATGTAGGAATATTGGTCCGACGAACCACAGGTTGCATTGAGAAAGTTTTTTTGGACTTATACCTCGAGAAATTAGATCAGCTGGATTTTGTTTCGAGCCAACATGTCTCCACTGGATGTTTGTTGTTTGCTCTTGAATCTTGCTTACCCGATTGGCGACGAATGTGCGAAGTGACGATGTTGACGATGTGATCCAGTGAAGAACTATTTCTGAATCGTAGTTCCCTTTTTACTCTCCTGGTAAGTTCGGTCCCAAGGAGAGCAGCGCATAGTTCTAATCTTGGTAAGGTTACCTTTTTTAAGGGTGCGATTCGTGATTTGGAACATAACAATCCGACTATGATTCGATTATCCTTCAATTTGGAACGTATGTAGACTGCGGCCCCATAAGCTCTTTCTGACGCATCTACAAAAGTGCGTATTTGCGTGTCTTTTGAGACTTGGCCATCAAAAATATGTCTTAGTAGATAAATTGTTTATATGTTTTAAGTTTTGCCGGAATGACCACCAATAGTTATAAAGATCTTCTGGGAGTACGTCATCCCATGCTAGTTCTAGCTGCCATAGCTGTTGGATAAACATTTTTGCGGCAACTACTACGGAACCAGCGACGTCCAATGGGTCAAATATTGGTGCCACATCCGATGTTACTGTTCTCTTTGTGATTCCTTGGGTTTCTTGGACATCTGCCTTGAGGCAGAAGACGTCTACCTTGCGATTCCATGTTAATCCCAAGATTTTTGTGCTTTGATCGTCGAAGTCTAGGTTTAGCTCCACGTCTTCAGGGTGTATTCCAGACAGCAGCTGAGGATGGTTTGCGCACCATTTTCTCAGTTTAAATCCAGCCTCTTGTAACAAACTACTTAGTCGATTTTTTATATCGACTGCTGTTATTAAACAGTCTGAGCCACTCATGCCATCGTCGACATAAAAATCGTATCTTAGACTTTTAGCCCCCCGAGGATATTTCTCCATATTTTTGTCTGCGAGCTGCTGTAGGCATTTTGTAGCTAAGTATGGGGCTGCAGCCGTTCCATAAGTCACCGTATTAAGCTTGTACGTTTGCATTGTCTCAGTCGGATCCCTTCTCCTATACATGAGTTGCATATTTCGATCAGCCGGATCAACCAGAATTTGCCGATACATTTTTTTGATATCGGTGCGGAAGACAAATCTGGGCAATCGAAATCGTAACAGCATGCCAAGGAGATCTCCTTGAGTTGGAGGGCCAATGCTTAGTATATCGTTAAGAGAGAGACCTGTCGAGGATTTTGCTGACGCATCAAATACAACTCGGAGCTTCGTGGACTTACTTTCTGGTTTCAGCACACAGTGATGGGGGATGTAGCAATGGGGGTCATTGATTTCAGAAGTATCTATGCGAGTCATGTGGCCTAGCTTTTCATATTGGTCCATAAAATCAACATATTGAACCTTGATGTCTTGGTTTCTTGCTAATCGATGTTCCAGGGCTATAAATCTTGAAAATGCAAGCCTTCTTGTGCTGCCTAAACTACTTGGGTCTTCACGAAATGGTAGTCGTACTACGAATCGACCTTTAGAGTTTCTTTTTGTGGTTTGAATAAAGTGTGTTTCGCATCGCCTTTCTCCCTCCGTGAGAGTGTCATTAGACTCGAAGCCATCTAGTTTCCAAAAACGCTCGATGAGTTCGTTTGTGTCTGAGCTGCCTTTAGTATTTATTGCACATGTTGCTGATATAATGGAGCCTTGTCTTAGCCTTCCGCTAACGACCCAACCGAGTCTTGAATTTATTAAACTTAGCAGTTCCGGTGATAACTTAATTTTACCGGAAATTATCAGATCATGGTAGTATTCGGCGCCTAAGAGAACATCGATGTTGTTGGGTTTGTTAAACTCAGGATCAGCTAATTGTATATTTTTTGGAATTGGCCAGGATGTGCAATTGAATTCCTCGGACGGTTGAATTGGAATAATGTTGGGAAGTACAAACGCTTCCAGTCTTGTGCTGAAGTTGGTTGACGTGGAATGAAGTCCTACGTTGATGCGTTGATTTGTTCTGCGTGATTGACTGCCGACACCTTTGATGCATAGAGATGTTTCTGTGGGCTTGATGGACAATTGATTTACTAGTCGGTTTGTCACAATGTTGATTTGTGAGCCCGAATCCAATATTGCCTTAAAAATACCAGATTGCCCGTTATTGGCAGTGATTTTTACGCGTGCTGTTGCTAGCAGGACGTAGCCTTCCCGGGCCCCAGCCAAATGAGCCGACGCTACTGTTGATGTTGTTGGTACATTGGTCGCTGGTGTGTAACTCACAGAGGTCACCTTTTTTGATGTCGATGGTGCAGTGTTTGTGTTGTGTTGATAAATTTCCAGGTGAACTAGCGTATTGTGCCTTTTCTGGCATTTTCTGCAGCAACTAGTTGTGCAATGTCTTGCTATGTGGCCAGGCTTGAAACAGTTGACACATAGTTGCTGCTGTTGAATACATTTTAATCGCTCAGACGCTGACCTTGATAAAAATTGTTTCCAATGATACAACTGATGATTTCCATTGTCGCATAATTTGCATGAGTATGTATCTTGAGACGTGGTTGCTGCTGAAACCGTTTTTTTTTTTGGCGTGTTTTGAATTCGACCGACTGCTTCTAGTGACTGGAATCCAGTTTCTAGGAAACCCAATAGCTCTTATAAAGATGGTAAAGATTTGGGAAGCTGTATGGACTGCTCATACAGTACATGCGTTCCCTGGTCTAGTTTTTTAATCAATATATTGACTATTATTGGATCCCAAGTCGATGTATTGATATTCAAATTGTTTAGTGCTGCAAAGGATTCGCGCGTCGTATCATGTAGCCCTTTTATAGCTGCAGCAGAGGGATTTTCCGGTATTTTGCTGGCCTAACAATTTATTTATGATATTATTTGTTAGAATTCTTGGATTGTTAAAGCGGTTTTGAAGTGTATTCCATGCCGTTTCTGTTGGAGATAAATTTGGTTTCTGTTGGAGATAAATTTTGTATTAGTCTTGCGGCCTCACCTGTTACATTTGTTTTTAGAAACCACATTTTTTGTATGGTTGGCATTGCCTTTTTGTGTATCATTTCGTTGAACATGTCATAGAATGGTTGCCAGCTCAGATAATCCCCATTGAATTTGGTATTGTTACTTTGGGAAGATGATACGGGTGGGTATCTTGATCAATTCTTACTTGGTTAATAGCTTCTGGCGTTAAACTAGCTTTTATGTCTTCAATTTGCATTATCTTCTCCGTTATTTCTGTTTGTTTTGCCAGAAATTGGTATATATCGTGCTCGATATTCTCCATACAAATCTTATCCTGCAACTGCTGTATAGTTTTCATATTGTAATCGACTTCCTTTAGTTTTACCTCAATCTGCTGCCTTGTATACTGTAAACCTATGGATAGCATATCGTTTAATGTTCTGATAATTTTAGATATGATGGCGTTCTGTATGTTTATCAAATTGTTCATTGTTGTCTCCGATTCCTGTTTCCCAGTGATGCCTGAGTTGCTTGCTTGCATCTTTGATTGTTCCTTTATTATTTGAATTTGTTTTTGGATGTAGTCTTCAGCCTCTCTATACCTTTTACCCGTCTCTTCGCGTAGTTTTTGTAAAAAATATGGATGATCTTCCTTTGCTGTCGAATCACTTCTTATGCGATCGTCTATCTTTTCGAAGTTCTTCCACAATTCTTCGAGCTCCTTAGATTTTCTTTCATAATATTCTACGGATCTCCTTTCTATAGGTGTCTTCCTTATAGTACTAATCACCCGATTTTTTTCTTCCGCCTTTCCGTCTTGTATCTTTACAAGATCGTTTAATGACGTCATTTTGTTTTATAGCTCCGTGCTACTGTTGTTTGTTTTGTTGAAAAAATTTTTTTTTGTGTAGCTCTTGCACTACTGTTTGTATTGCTTTTGCTTCTTTGCTCCAAATTCTGAAGGGTTCACCAATGTTTTGATGTTTGAGGATTGTTGCGTGTTCCGCCTTTAGAGTTAAAAGTCCCTTACCTCTGGTGGGGGAAACTTGAAATAACTAAAGACTCTGGGGTCACCAATGTATTTGGTGTATGAGGATTGTTGCGTGTTCCACCTTTAGAGTTAAAAGTCCCTTACCTCTGGTGGGGGGAAACTTGAAATTACTAAAGACTCTGGGGTCACCAATGTTTTTATTTGGTGCTTGATGTATGGACTGTTGTCCTGATGATTGTGGTTGCGTGTTCAAAAGGCGTTTATAAGGTGTCAAGAGTCCCTTACCGCTGGTGGGGGAAACTCAAAACTTCAAAAAACGCTTGAAACAAGGGGTCACCAATGTATTTGGTGTTTGATGTATGGACTGTTGTCCTGATGATTGTGGTTGCGTGTTCAAATGGCGTTTATAAGGTGTCAAGAGTCCCTTACCGCTGGTGGGGGGAAACCCAAAACTTCAAAAAACGCTTGAAACAAGGAGTCACCAATGTATAATTGTACAATGTTTGATTGTACTAGAATTGTTTCTTGCGGCTATAATATGATTCAGTTCAAACACATAAATCTGAACTGATATATTATTTGCCTTAATTGTCCTCCAAGCACTTTAACTTGTAGAACGCTAACCGATTCAATCAATAAAACACCTTAAATGTCTTATAGTAATTGAACATCTTTCTTTATTTTTGTTCTTTCTTATATACTAAAATTTAATACATTAATTAAAGTTGAATGCCACTATTGCACAATTAATTGTTTGCATAATTGCTGACCAAACATTTCAATGGACAAAAAATAAAATTATGCTTAACAATTGTTTGGGATGATTGAACTTCAAGTAAACAAAATAAAATAATGCTATGTCAACAATTGTTTATAAACAAAAAAAGGTAATATATAGCTATGTTATGTCAGCGATAAAACCCATGTAGTTGATTAACATTAAAAATAATAAAAAATAAAATTAAAAATAAATGTATGTTGATGTGAATGTCAACATTGCTTTTTACTTATGAACTGAACTACTGCATCATCGAGTACCAGTATTTATATGAGTAGTCAGGTATTCTAGTTATTTCTAGTTTATTACGACACTAGATTTTTCCAGTTGTCAAAATTCGTGTAAAGAACAGACATAGCTATTCCTTTTCCATAGTTGGCTAGTCGTTCTAGATGAACAACCTTCATTTTGGACCTTGGGCTCTGATCCTTCTGTATACCACATCATTCAACCTTTTAATTACTCTATAGGGTCCGTCCCAATGCGTTTGTAGTTTGGGAGACAATCCTTTCTTTCGTTGCGGGTTAAATAGCAGAACCAGCTGACCCTCATTAAATCCTTCAGAATTTGCTGCCCGATCGTACCTCGCCTTCATCTTATCGCTGACTATTTTAATTCGATTGCGCACAAACTCATGAAGCTCGTTAAGGTCTTTTTGTTCCCGGGAAGCGTTATCGTTGTCTTTATCTATAGCGGCGGGCTTAACACCAAATTCTAAATCGCTGGCAATTTAAGTTCCGTTCCGAAAATTATTTTTACAGGTGTCCGGGAGGTGGAATCGTGAACAGCCGATCTATATGCCAGCAGAAATTTAGGGATGTGTTCTTCCCAGTCCTTCTGATGTGCACTGACCACTTTTCTTAAGTATTCCACTAAAGTGCGATGCGGCGGGGTGGTTCTTGTTTTTCTTATACCATACAACTCACACATTTCCTTAAAGATAGCAGATTCAAAATTCCTTCCCTGGTCAGAATGTAATTCTAATGGAACACCGTAGCGGCACACCCAGTTGTTCACAAATGCGCTTATTATCGTTCTGGCTTCCTGGTTCGGCATAGCGTACACCTCAGGCCATTTACTGAAATAGTCGATTACCACCAGAACATAACGGTTTCCGGAATCACTGACGGGGAAAGGGCCTGCTACATCCATTGCTATCCGCTCAAGGAGGGCACCCGAGTTGTATTGTTGAAGTTGCCTACGACTTCTCCTTACTGGTCCTTTAGCTGCGATGCATTGCGCGCAATTTGCTATTCAGTCGCTTACAGCTTGCTGGCAGCTGACCCAGTAGAATCGTTGTTTTAACTTTTCTAGGGTTTTAGTGACATCGAGATGACCACTACTGGGACCGTCAGGGAACTCTTTTAACACTTCGTCTATTTTGCTTGACGGCACCACAATTAGATGCTCAGTTTTGCCATCCGCACTTTCCCATATACGGTATAAGCAGTGATTAATTACCCCTAGACTGTTCCACTGGGCCCAATACGCCTTCATTAGCGGACCTTCAGCTGATATTTGTTCACGGGTAGGCCTCCTGTCCTCTGCTTTGAATGACATAATTTTTGACAGTATGGGGTCATTTTGTTGCGCCGCTGACCAGCCTTCACTTGACTCAATATGCGTTAGTCTTATATCAACGATGCACTCTTTTCCTTCAGCCCTCGAACATTTTTGCACTCTAAATTGCAGGTGCGCCTTGAAAGGGCGTCCGCATTGCAATGCTTTATGCCTTTCCTGTGCTCGATGCTGAAATCATAGCTTTGAAGTCGTTCAATCCAACGAGCGAGCTGCCCTTCTGGTTGTTTAAATTGCAGCAGCCA
Organism: Eustalomyia histrio; assembly: GCA_949748255.1. Lineage (NCBI taxonomy): Eukaryota > Metazoa > Arthropoda > Insecta > Diptera > Anthomyiidae > Eustalomyia > Eustalomyia histrio. The sequence goes on from OX456525.1 coordinate 128,683,487, forward strand.
CCTGAGTGCAGAATAGTCGGTTCTTAGTTGAAAGTGCTGACCATACAGATACTTGTGGTAGTGCTTTACACATTCTACCGCCGCCAAGAGTTCCCGTCGCGTTACGCAGTAGTTTCTTTCAGGCTTCGAAAGTACTCGACTTTTTCGGTTCCATTGATAACCTGCGAAAGCACACCTCCTATTCCGTATCCGCTTGCATCGCAATCCAGCACAAATTTTTTCCCGCCCACAGGATATCCAAGAATCGGTGCCGTACATAATAACTCCTTGAGCCTTAGGAATGCTTGTTCTTGGGCTTCACCCCAATGAAATGGTCTCGCCTTCTTAGTCAGCTCATGTAGACTTGCAGGCACACTGGCAAAATTTGGTACAAATCGTCGGTAGTATGTGCAGAGACCTAGAAAACTGCGCAACTGGTGCAGATTTTTCGGGCAAGGCCAATCTTTTACAGCCCGAATCTTATCTTCATCGGTTGATATACCCTCTGCAGTTACGCGGTGCCCCAAATACTTGACTTCCCTCTGGAACAGTGTACATTTCTTTGCGCTAAGCTTGAGTCCAGCCGCTGATATTCGCCTTAAAACTTCTGCTAAGTTCTTCAGGTGTTCATCGAAAGTTTTTCCCATGACAATTATGTCATCAAGGTTCACTAGGCATGTTTTCCAGAGGAGTCCTTTCAGCGCATTTTCCATTAACCGCTCGAATTTTGCTGGAGCATTGCAGAGTCCAAAGGGCATCACATTAAACTGCCATAACCCATCACCTGTGCTAAAGGCAGTTTTCTCCTTGTCTTGCTCACAAATTTCTTCTTGCCAATAACCACATTGCAAGTCCAATGTGGAAAACCATTTGGTTCCTGCTAGCGTGTCTAGAGTGTCGTCAGTTCTCGGTAGTGAATAGCTGTCCTTCTTGGTGATATGTTTAGTTTTCTGTAATCAACATAGAATCGGGTGCTGCCATCTTTTTCCTTAACTAAAACTATAGGCAAGCTCCATGGGCTAGAAGATGGTTCGATTACTCCACTACGCTCCATTTCGTTGACTAACTCCTTTACTTTATTTCGTTTTGCTAGAGGAATACTTCTGGGCGCCTTCTTTATTGGCCTCGCTTCACCAGTATTTATTCGGTGTTTTACAATCGCCGTTCTTCCTTGACTTTGGTTTCTCATGGCGAAGACAGAGCCGTATTTCCTGATTAATTGTTTGGCTTTATTTCTATCAGGCGTGGCCAGTTATTTTACTCATTTTTCCACATATTCTGATAGCATCTTTCGATCTTTAACGGACGCGTTGAAGGGTTCCAAGTTCTTTTCGCAACTGATTATTGCTTCTGGCGCAGTACATTTGGCTATTTCAGAGTTCGCTCGGACAACTTTTTCACAATTTAATAGGTTCAGTACTCTTACAGGAATTTTTTTTTTTTTTTGCTGTTATTAGGTCACTTTTTATATCTGATGGTTCTACCACCCACAAGCTGCTGTCCTCACAATCTCCCTCCATACGCACCCATACTAAAGTTTCTGCCCGTGCTGGTAGTTTTTGATGGCTGATGGTAACTAGTTTTCTTACCTGATCCTCGCGTTCATATCCAACACAAAGGGGTATTTCAACATTACGCCAAATCATAACTTTTTGCCCCATATGCAGATTAATGCCGTGACCAATCATGAAATCTGCACCAATGATTACTTCGTCCACAATATCGGCAACAGTAAATACGTGATTGACGCTTATGTTGGCAATCGTTAATTTTACATTTATTTTACCATAGACAGAGGCAGGCTCCCCAGTAGCTGTGCGCAGACTTACCCCGTATAGTGGTTCAACTGCCTTTTTCACTAAATCGGGCCTGATGATTGACTGTGATGCTCCTGTGTCTATCGTAAAAATATGCTTTCGCCCGTTGATGTACCCATAAGCAGTAAGGTTGCTTTTCTCCTGCTGTGTGGCCATCGGTTGTGGGAGCTAGCTTATACCCCGTAGTGCTAGCTCTTTTTAGTTTAACGGTGACTCTTTAGGTGATTGCTGATCGGGCCGGAGTCTCTTCCTTGGTGCTTTGAAATTTCGCTGGAAATGTCCCACTCTACCACAGTTGTAGCATTTATCCTTGGCCTTGACTTGCTTCTCCCCTAATGCCTGCTAAAATGCATCTTTTAACTCCGTGAGCACTTCTCTGAATCCTTCTTTTAACTTTGTGCTTATATCTTGCTCTCTTTCAGCAGTCACTTCGAGGTTACGCACCTTAAATGTTTGTGGCTTCGAAATCACCTTCGCAGTATCTTGGGCCAGCGCGAATGAGACAGTTTCAGCGAAAGTCGATTTCTGCGTAGCACATACCGCATGTCTCACATCAGAATCAAGAACTCCGTTCTCAAATGCTTCAATTTTTAACTGATCTAAGAATGGATGATTTTCGCCCGGATAAGTCAACTGCACCAACCGTTCAATTTCTGTTGCAAAGTCCTGTAACGATTCGTTTGGTTTCTGCTTCCTACCTCTTAGTTCCATTCTGTAAATTTCTTTTTTGTCTTCGACACCATACTGATTGGCACACTTTCTAGAATTTCTGCAGCGTTTCCTTTTAAGGCCAGAATCAACTCTTTAGCTTTTCCTTCGATGTTCCACATATTTCTGGCGGTGACTGTCTCGAACTGGAACTTAAAAACATTAAACGGTATGCTGCCATTAAAAGTAGAACATTCCTGAATAATTCGTAATGGGCCCTCTTGACATTGGAGATTATTTACTTTATTTTCTAGATCTTGTAGTTTTCTCTCAACATCTTTGGCTTGTACCTCCACGCCATTCTCTAAGTCGGACTCTCTTTTTGAAACCTCGAAAATTTCTCTAGAAGTTTCTTGAAACTTTTCTTCCATTTTCATTAGCGATTTCTCGTTCATCTCCATCTTCGTTAAAAGTTTCTCGTTGTCGGCTCTAGAAGTTTCCTGAAGTTTTGCTAACAATTTTTGTTGTCTGCTCTAGAAGTTTCTAACATGTTCATGTTGTCTGCTCTAGACGTTTCGAACAGATTCTCATTTTTCTTCATCTTAGTTAGCAGTTTCTCGCTGTCTGCTCGAGAAGTTTCTATTTTTTCCATTATAGCAGCAAACATTGCGCTTAACTCCATATTACCTTCCAATTTACTTAAATTCGTAAGTAGCAATGTCAATGTTACGCCGCTCGAATTCCTCTATCAGCCGTTTTTGCAATTCTGTCTCCTCCAATACCATGACTGCTTATTATTTTGCAATCCCACTTCTGACACCAATTGTTACAAAGTTACCCTTTATAAAATCGTTGATTTATTTACCTTTTAAATAAATCGAGTTCTTTTTATATTGCAAATAATAAACACTGTTTGAAATTATTTATAGCTTTATTTATTTATAACAGTCACTAAAAATTACAGAAAAACACTTTAATAACACACTTTATTTACACGACGTATATAGACTAAACGTTACCCACACTTTAGTTCTTCACACTTTGCGTTTTACTTATGAACTGAACTACTGCGTCACCGAGTACCAGTATTTATATGAGTAGTCAGGTATTCTAGTTTATTACGACACTAGATTTTTCCAGTTGTCAAAATGTGTGTAAAGAAATTTCTAATACTAGAATTTTTACGTGCGTGCCGTTAGCCTGGCAAAGTTATCCTTGGTTTGTGAAAAATTAGGTGGCAACACTGATTATGCATTATTAATGACAGCTGTCGTTTTTAACAAATTATCACTCCTCAGTGCATGCAATTTATGAAGAAGAGGAGAAATAACCAAATATTTCCAATAAAAATTGTAGATACACTAAAAATTCTGCGAAAGATTCGGTATGCACGATGGTAGCTGATGGCATGAAGATTCTTAAAATCTTTATTGCAAATTTTCAAAAAGAACAGTTTTTGAGACAATTTCTCTTTTTCTGAACATTTTTATATTTTAGTGGTGGTACAGAAATTCATGGGGAAGATTGCGCTAAAACTAGGACTTTTCCTAAAAATCGTGAAACGCACAATGGTAGCTGATGGCATGAAGATTCTTAAAATCTTTATTGCAAATTTTCAAAAAGAACAGTTTTTTAAACAATTTCTCTTTTTATGAACATTTTTATTTTTTAGTTGTGGTACAAGGAATTCATGGGGGAAGATTGCGCTAAAACTAGGACTTGTCCTAAAAATCGTGAAACGCCCAATGGTAGCTGTTGGTATGAAGATTCTAAAAATCTTAATTACAAATTTTCAAAAAGAACAGGTTTTCAAAAAATTCTTCATACCAGCAGCTACCATTGTGCGTTTCCCGATTTTTATAACAAGTCTGAGTTTTAGCGCAATCTTCCTCCATGGATTTATGGTACCACAACTAAAAAATAAAAAGGTTCATAAAAAAGTGCAATTTTCTCAAAACTGTTTTTTTTTAAATTTGCAATAAAGATTTTTAGAATCTTCATACCAACAGCTACCATTGTGCGTTTCACGATTTTTAAGACAAGTCCTAGTTTTAGCGCAATCTTCCCCCATGGATTTCTGGTACAAGAACTAAGAAATAAAAATGTTTATAAAAAAGTGCAATTTTCTCAAAACCTGTTCTTTTTGAAAATTTGCAATAAAGATTTTAAGAATCTTCATACCAGCAGCTACCATTGTGCGTTTCACGATTTTTAGGACAAGTCCTAGTTTTAGCGCAATCTTCCCCCATGAATTTCTGGTACCAGAATTAAAAAATGTTCATAAAAAAGTGAAATTTTCTCAATAACTGTTCGTTTTGAAAATTTGCAATAAAGATTTTTAGAATCCTCATACCAACACCTACCTTTGTGCGTTTCACGATTTTTAGGACAAGTCCTAGTTTAAGCGCAATCTTCCCCCATAGATTTCTGGTACCAGAACTAAAAATAAAAATATTCACAAAAAAGAACAATTTTCTCAAAAACTGTTCTTTTTGAAAATTTGCAATAAAGATTTTTAGAATCTTCATACCGATTTTTAAGACAAGTCCTAGTTTTAGCGCAATCTTCCCCCATGGATTTCTGGTACCAGAACTAAAAAATAAAAATGTTCATAAAAAAATGCAATTTTCTCAAAAACTGTTCTTTTTGAAATTTGCAATAAAGATTTTAAGAATCTTCATGTCATCAGCTACCACTGTGCGTTTTACGATTTTTAGGACAAGTCCTAGTTTTAGCGCAATCTTCCCCCATGAATTCCTTGTACCACAACTAAAAAATAAAAATGTTCAGAAAAAAAGAAATTGTCTCAAAAACTGTTATTTTTGAAAATTTGCAATAAAGATTTTAAGAATCTTCATGCCATCAACTACCATCGTGCATACCACGATTTTTGGGACAAGTCCTTGTTGGTGCCGAATCTTTTTCAGAAATTTTGGTGTATGTACGATTTTCATTGGAACTATTTAACTATTTCTCCTCTTCTTCATAAATTGCATGCACTGAGGAGTGATAACGTGTTAAAACGACAGCTGTCATTAATATTACATACACAGTGTTGCCACTTAATTTTTCACAAACCAAGAATAACTCTGCCAAGCTAATGGCACGCACGTTCCACCTGTGGGGAAGGGTATAAAAAGAGCAACAACCACAATCATAATGCCAATCAGTTTTGTCATATTATTTTTTCCAAAAATCTTTTTAGTTGTAAAAAAAACTATTTTCGACCAAAAAAATATTTTTTTACAAATCGTTAAAAGAAATCACTAGAACTGCATGTGTTTTATTTCTACAAATACGTTTGATTTAGATGGCAAATTTGCAATTGGGATTTTATTTCGCTTTTTTATTAAAAAACAATTTTAATTTCTTAAGCTTAATTTTAAACATTTGAAGGCAAATAGTTTATAATTTTTTTTATAAATTATTATAATTAATATTCAATTTTTTTAAGCTAAAGATCTTTTTTTATAAAATTTCTTATTTTATTTTCGATATTTCCTACTATGTTTAGAGTAATAATTAATTATTCTCCCTGATACAGTTGGTTTCTGATACCAATCCATTATTAATATGTTGTCTCTCTTAATTATCAATGTATCCAAATATGGGAGTATCAAATTACATTCTCTCTCCATTGTAAATTTAATGTTTTGAATGAACTTTAAAGCTGACACGGAAAATTTAGCTCAGAATTATAGATATTTAATTAGTAAAAAATTAGGAAACTTAAATGTATAGATATGTTTTTAATAACTATAATAGTTTAATTTCATAATGTTATTTTATTTTATAAACAACATTTATTATGTTAAATTTCATAAACCAAAGTATTAAACCAATATGAAAATATTTTTTACGAGCTTTAGCAGGAAAATGTTGTTTATAAAATTACCTCTTTTATTTGTTTAAATGTTAATTTAATTTTTTAAAAATTTAATTTATATTTAAATGTTAAATATTTTTTATATTTAAATGTTAAATATTTTTTTGTTTGTCAACTTTTTTATAAATATTAAAATTTTATTTTCCTGAAGATGCTAACAAATTGTTAGCGAAATATCGAAAATAAAATAAGACAATTTTATAAAAAAGAGATCTTTAGCTTAAAAAAAATGAATATTAATATTAAAATAAGATCAAATAAAGTTATATTATTTTTAAATTATTATAAGTTATGACCTAAAATAGTTGCACTCAAAGGGAAATTACGTATAAAATTTTTTTAATATATGAGAAATAAAATGGTTTAAAAATCTTTTTATAAATTCTTTTAAATCGGAGAAAAAAAAATATAAATAAAACAGTTTGTATTTTGTTTGTATCAGAGGGTTTTTATAAAAATTTTGATGTTTTTAGCCTATTTATGGATTATTTAATTATTAATTTAAAATTTTATTTAAATTAATTAAATGTTAAATTAAATGTTAAAAAAACAAAAAAAAAAGTCTTAAGAAAATATAAAAAAAATGTACAAAAAAAGTTGAATAGACGGCGGGTGGTATCGAACCCGCGCCTAAGAGAAAAAAAGTATTTGTGACATAGCGTTTAGACAACTGAGCCATTGAAGCTTATGTAGAATCATCGTTAATAGAGGTAAATAAAAAGTTTTCGTTCATCAGAGATTTGTTTGGTTTTTATTTAAATGACAAATCTTTGTATTGGTTTGTTGTTTTTGCATAAAAGGTGAAGAGGTGAAAGAAAAGAATTTCAACAAATGGATGTGTTTGTTATGCGTAATATTCAACATACATATAAAAACAAGTAAGAGCGGCTAAATTCGGCTATGCCGAATCTTATATACCCTTCACCATGGTTGGGAAAAAACTGAAGTTTATATATGGACATATATGGAATGGACAGATTTATATACGGACGCCTTTAAGAGGAAATTAACAATTTAGTTTGGTGATAAAACTTGGACTCGGGAAGATTTATGGTTCCAGAAAATATGTATTTAAAAAAAATTTATGTTTTGGGCATAACTTTTTTGTATCTGAACCGATATTTCCGAGTTTTTCAGCAAATATGTTATACTAAAGATTTTCGATCTATATAAGACGTATCCATAGCTCTAGAATAGTGTTTGTTGTTTGGGTATAAAAAGTGAAGAGGTGAAAGAAAAGAAGTTCAGCAAATCGTTAAAAGAAATCACTAGAACTGCATGTGTTTTATTTCTACAAAAAAGTTTGATTTAGCTGGCAAACTTGTATTTGGTATTTTATTTCGCTTTTTTATTACAAAATATTTTTAATTTATTTAGCTTAATTTTAAAAATTTACAGGAAAATAGTTTATAATTTTTTTTTTATAAATTATTATAAGTTATGACCTAAAATAGTTGCACTCAAAGGGAAATTATGTATAAAATTTTCTTAATATACGAGAAAATGGTTTAAAAATCTGTTTATAAATTCTTTTAAACCGGAGCAAAAAATAGAAATAAAACCGTTTGTATTTTGTTTGTATCAGAGGGTTTTTATACAAATTTTGATGTTTTTAGCCTATTTTTGGATTATTTAATTATTAATATAAAATTTTATTTAAATTAATTATTTAATGTTAAAAAAAAACAAAAAAATAAAAAAAAATCTAAAAAAAAAAGTTGAATTGTGTCTTCAGTAGGATTTGAACTCGCGTTATTAGAGAAAAAAGTATTTGTGACATAGCGTTTAGACGACTCGGCTATGAAGGCTATATGGAATCATCGTTTATAGAGTTAAATGAACAGTTTTGTTTAATAGGGATTTGTTTTGTTTTTATTTAAATGAGAAATCTTTGTATGTGTTTGTGTGTAAAAGGTGAAGAGGTGAAAGAAAAGAAATTGATGTGTTTGTTATGCGTAATATTCAACATACATATAAAAACAAAGGAATTTTACGGAAAAAATTAGAGGTAGTCCTGGTTTTTTGCTAATATCTCAGCCATTTAACAACCCATCTGGCTGATTTTCAATAGCAAACAGAAATGGATCACATGTAACAGAAATATATAACAATCAAGTCCTCATCATGCCTGGGGTCTTCGGAAAACCCATTTCAACACACAGACGGTCAGACGGAAATCGTTAAATCAACTTCGCTCTTCATAAGAACCTAAATATATATACTTTATAGGGTCTAAGATCAATATTGTAGAAATTACAAACGGAATGACAAACCTATATATACCCTTCCACCTGTGGTGAAAGGTATAAATATTGACTGATAAATATGCAATTTTAATCTTTTTAACCATTAATTTGACGAAAGGTATGGTAGTAGCTTTAACCAACAACTCTTTGGGATGGCTAAACAATATTCCATTGCCATCATTGGAGGGTGGGTTCTGATTTCGGCTAGTTTCTTCCCCCTTCTCATGCCACGTCTTTTCTATTTTTCTTTATTTTTTTCCCTAAGAGCTCACTTTTTAACTTTTATGTTCCTTAACTTTCTTTAAGGGAAAAAAGAACCAGGCCCAGATTGAGCACGGCCGGTGCCAGAAGATAGCCATCTTCCCAAGAAGATAGGGCCGTCAGGTGGGATTCATTACACTTTCTATAATTCTCATTTTATTGTTTACAATTAAAATTTTAATCATAGCCAGCGGCGTGCCCAGGGTAAAACGGATCAGACTTTTTTAAAGTTGTAAAACTATTACTGGACGAAAAAATGCAGTCAGGGGAAATACGGGTCTTAAAAGATTATTTGGAAGCCTTGGAAGGACAATTTTGAAATTAACGTTTTTGCAGTTATTTTTTTATTTTTGAATTTTATGTTTCGTTAAAAATTCTATATTTTTTTTTTTTTTATTTGAAATAAATTTTTTTATCTAAATTTAGCACGGGATTTAAATTTTGCAAAAATGCAAATAATGGAATTAATTGGATGTATAAATTTTTTAAATCCATTTTGGATTTACCTAAATATAATTACTGTGTGTATTTTTGCAAAATTGCACATGTCAGCCATTGAGTGTTAAATTTAGATAAAAATATATTATATATTTTAGAATTCATCAGGTTCGAGATCACCCAATATACCATATAGCAATTAAACTGCAATACAACTTGATAATAAGCTTATATAAATAGGGTGCTTTAAGCTTTTCTTAACTTCGTTTATTATAATGTTTATAAAATGTGAATTCACAAGCAGTATTTAACACTGCTTGAGAAAAGATTATTATACATAACTTTTTTTAAACTATGCTTATAAACAACATACACATATTGAACAACGCAATATGACGATTAAAATAGAAAATACAATCTAGTCTTGTTGTCTTTGTTCTACGCTTATAATGCATGCAACAGGTGCCGTTACTTTTTTTTTAATTTGTCAAACGTGGTTTGCGTGTGCATTTGGTTGTAAATTTTATAAAGTGAACGTGCAATTGAATTTTAAATTTAATTATTTTTATAATAATTTTTATTTATTGTTAAAATTTATTATTATTATTTATAAAATTATTATTTTTTATATTTAAAATGAATTATTATTATTTATATAAAAAATTAAAATAAAAAATAATATATTATATGTGAAGCTTATTCTACTTATTCTAGCTTTTCTATACCCAAGTTAATACAATATACTTTTGTAATCTTATTCTACAATTGCAAGAATAAGCTTATAGTAATCATACACACATAATATTTTTCAATATATTCTCAAATCTTTTTCAAGCTTAAGGCTTGTGTTTGTAAGCTTAAAGTAATATTTTTCTCAAGTCATTTGGTATGTTGGGCATAAATAAATGTTACGAAATAGTAAACACCAACTGCATTTACATTATGTAGTGTACATCTCCACATAATTCTCGTATACACTTTATAAAGCTTGTTGTTTTTAAAAATATTTTGTAAATACTTCGATTTCCCTTTCTTAAATTTCCTGTTTTCAATATTTTCCATTCAAATTTTATCTTTCAATCTAAATAAACGATTTATATAAAAAAGATATAAATAATTTTTTTTTAATAAAAATAACAAATATTGTTACCAAACCTTGCGCTCGAAATCTAGTTTAAACTGGATTTTGATCATATGGGACTGTGTACTACTGGTTGGTTGAAAAGTTTCTGCGCTCGAAATGAAAGAATACTTTTTTTGTTACGAAATATATTTTTTTATTCAATATAATCTCATAGAAGCTCAATACACTTGTTCCAATGATCTTCCAATAATTTTATCCCATCCTTATAATGGTTTTCCGGAAGCTCTGAAAAATAACCGTCTACGGCTGCTATGGCCTCTTCATTCGACGAAAAATGCTTTCCACGAAGGAATTGTTTGAGATTTCTGAAGAGATAGTAGTCACTGGGAGCCAAATCTTTTAAATACGGTGGATGTTCAAGCAATTCGTTCTTTAATTCTTTGAATTTAGCCATTGTCAAAACACTTTTGTGAGCAGAGGTCAATTCTCGTTCTGTGATAATGTGAAGTGAAAAAAAACTTCATTTTCGTTTTCATAAGCACTTTTCACTCGAACTTTTCACAAATACATAAATTGCGATTCTCGTATGTATTATGAAAAAAATGTTTCATTCGCACTGTACCCATGAAAATTTTGTAACTGTGTTACCCAAAATTTAAAGCAAATGTCAAAACAGAGAAAAACGTAAACAAAAGTGAATTAAGTTCGTAAAATTTATTTTAAATAATTTTATAAAAATATCTGAATTAATTGTATGGATATTGCTCAAAGAATTCCGGATGAACAAAGGTAAGGCAATGATGTTACAAGCATTTAATTGCAGTAAATAATTTATAGGAATTTTTGAGAGTGCTGAGACGCATACTTCGTGCTGACCACAATCCATTCGAGATGACAACCGACAAGCACTTCATTGATTTATATCGGCTTACTTTAAATGAACTATATTTGGTGCGCGTATGAAGTCTAATATTACTTAAAGAAAAAAACATTCCATAAAGAATATAAATAAACTATAAATAAATATGCCATACTTTTGCCATTTTTCATTGTCCTTTTGGGTCCCACTAAAACTGTTAAGGCTCGCCGCTAATTCGTTACACTTTTCGTCTCTAAATTTGGCACCATCTGCAGTTACAAATCTGTAAATATTGGATTAATAAAAGTGTGATTATGGTTATTAAGCTACTTACTTATCGTTTGCAATGTCCAAATGCTTTTCTTAATAATCAATTAAATACCCCTTTTGGCTTTCGCTGGCACGCTTTCCTCTTACAATCTTCTCCATGTTTATTTCACTTATAAATAGTCTGTGTAAACAATTTTTTCATATGAAAATATTTTGACAGTTGTTTGCACTGTTACACAAAACAAGAATCGCCAGTGCTGTGCAATCGTGAAAAAATCTTGTTTCATTCCACTTTTTTTTCATATGAAAACGTTTTGATATTTCTTTACATTTTTTCACAGAACGCGAATCAAAAGTACTATGAAAACGTGAAAAAACTTTTCATTTCACCGTTTCACAGAACGAGAATTGACCCTCAGGTGCATTGTCTTGATGAAAAAGATGAAAAATAATTTTTTTCTTCTTTAAACCAGAGGGTCAATTCTCGTTCTGTGATAATGTAAAGTGAAAAAAAATTTTCATTTTCGTTTTCATAAGCACTTTTCACTCGAACTTTTCACAAATACATAAATTGCGATTCTCGTATGTATTATGAAAAAAATGTTTCATTCGCACTGTACCCATGAAAATTTTGTAACTGTGTTATCCAAAATTTAAAGCAAATGTCAAAACAGAGAAAAACGTAAACAAAAGTGAATTAAGCTCGTAAAATTTATTTTAAATAATTATATAAAAATATCTGGATTAATTGTATTATTAGCTTTTATTCAAAGAATTTCGGATGAACAAAGATAAGACAATGATGTTACAAGCATTTCATTGCAGTAAATAATTTAATAATTTATAGGAATTTTTTGAGAGTGCTGAGACGCATACTTCGTGCTGACCACAATCCATTCGAGATGACAACCGACAAGCACTTCATGGATTTATATCGGCTTACTTTAAGTGAACTATATTTGGTGCGCGTATGAAGTCTAATATTACTTAAAGAAAAAGAAAATCATAAAGAATATAAATAAACTATAAATAAATATGCCATACTTTTGCCATTTTTCAATGTCCTTTTGGGTCTCACTAAAACTGTTAAGGCTCTGCAGTTACAAATCTGTAAATATGGGATTAATAAAAGTGTGATTATGGTTATTAAGCTACTTACTAATCTTTTGCAATGTCCACATGCTTTTCTTAATAATTAATAAAAAACTCCTTTTGGCTTTCGCTGGCACGTTTTCCTCTTACAATCTTCTCCATGTTTACTTCACTTATAAATAGTCTGTGTAAACAATTTTTTCATATGAAAATATTTTGACAGTTGTTTGCACTGTTACACAAAACAAGAATCGCCAGTGCTGTGCAATCGTGAAAAAATCTTGTTTCATTCCACTTTTTTTTCATATGAAAACGTTTTGATATTTCTTTTCATTTTTTCACAGAACGCGAATCAAAAGTGCTATGAAAACGTGAAAAAACTTTTCATTTCACCTTTTCACAGAACGAGAATTGACCCTCAGGTCTTTTCTCACGAATTTTTTCATCCAGCTGATCCAAAAGTCTGCAATAATATTCAGAGTGGATTGTTTTACCTTTCTGAAGATAATCAATCAACAAAATTCCTTTTGCATCCCAAAAACAGATGCCATAACCTTCTTTGCTGATCGTTGTGACTTCACCTGCTTTGGAGCTGAACAACCAGCTTCCAGCCCAAAATTCAACGGTGCGTTTTGAAGGTGAGGACTCCTTATACACTTCTAACAATTGTTCATAAATTTCCTTTGCTTTTAAACCCTTCAAAACAAAGAATCTAATGACTGCACGATATTAAATTTTTTCCATATCAAAAAATCAATGACACGTCAACTTCAAATGTCTTGTAAACAAAGAAAGAATTGACAGAATGATTTGAACTTTGCATGTGTTCTCAGGACAGTTATACCAACTTGAGAAAAACAAAATTTTGGAGCTAGCAGTGCCATCTCTTGGTGAGCGCAGGAACTTTTCAACCAACCTGTATCAGGGATGGAAATATGTTTTCTGTTATAGTACCAACCAGACAAACAAATTGTACTTTTTCGATCCTCACGGTACCAAATTTTTTTCCGCTTTTTTAACAATTTTATCGTATTGAGTCAGATTTGCTTAGACACTAAAAAGACTTAAAAAAATTAAATTGACGGGGTGAAACAAAATTTATCGTTAATTTAATGTAGTCGTATAATTACCACAAAAGTTTGTAAAATTTTACTCTAATTTTTATAAATGTCACACCTTTTTTTCTGTGTGTCCGCCTACTTTGGAGGGCAATTTAACCTTTTCAGGATTTGCTATTAAAAAATTTAAAGGTATTTAATAGGTTTTTAACAATAATACACTTTTTTGTTTTGAGAGGTAATTTAAAATCAGCTGTTTAATGTTGCCACTTCCGAATATTTTAGTACAATGTGTATGCAAACATTTGATGCATTTGATGTGACACCAATTTAAAGCCGGTTCAACTTAAAACTGACTTTATTTTTTACTTTAGTAGTTGAATAAATAAACAGGTTTTTAATTTAAAATTGCTTTTAAAAAAAGTCGACTTTATGTTATGTTGTTTTATCAAGTTATAAGTTGAAAATTTTGAAAAATTTCAAATTGTACTAAATGAGCCGCGGTAGTACCACGGTACGAACCAAGGTAAAAATGTACAAAAAAAAAGTACAGTTGTACAATGTTTTCCATCCCTGACCTGTTTTATACATGAACCAGCTTTCGAAATCTAGTTTAAACTAGATTACGAGCGTAATGTAAATGCAGCTTTAAGCTAGATGTTGAAATTTTGAACTGTTGTTACAAATTTGGTAAAAGACAATAATTTTCAATCTTATAGTTCCAGCTTGGAAAGTAACATCTTTAAAAGGTTTGAATTTTAATTTTTTATTGAATTTTGGAACATATTTCGACTGTAATGTAAATGTAGTTTAAGTAATTTTTAAATTGACACTTGAAAAAATAACATGTGGTGTCCACAAGGTGTTATTCACCGAGAGGAATGATATATATATTATCTGAAGCAAAACGCCACCTGGAAATATCACCTAAGTAAAAGGTTATAAAAAGGGCGTATGTTCAAAATAATGAAAATCGTAACTTCTCGAAAACAGTCCATTAATTTTTTTTTTCAAAGTTTATTAGAAAATATGTATTGCAACCGAAAATTGCTTCCTAATTTGTAAGATCCATAGACTTTCAGTTTTTGTGTATCTTTAATAATTTCATTATCCGAGATAAGCTACTTCAATACAACGCAAATGGTATTTCGATAATTATTTATTTTTTTTTAATATACAATCGGCCATACCGAGTTCTGTAAACAATTTTCCATTGTTGATTTCTTACAAAATGTGTTAAATGTGCAATCTTTTGGAAACCCTAATATTTCACGTTCCTCATAAATACGATAGGTAAACGTACTCTCATAAGTACCAATAAAGTAACGGGCATGGGAACATATTATTTGATCTATTATAGCGATACCACCATCCTTGATTAACGATTTTTGATAAAGATTATCAGTGGTAAAGCGAACAATACGATAACGTGGTATATATGATTTTAGGTTTTTAATTTCAAATGCACTGGCATCGGTAGACAGAAAAACTGTGGTGAGATTATTTTTTTGTAAATGATATTTAATTTGTAAAGCAGAGGATTTGAGAGTGGGTGTTGTAGATTCTCGGCCATACAGAAAATCACCCCGCCTTAAATGAGCACACAAGTATTGACCACCAACGGCCTTACCCTTATGTTTGGAGCTCTCGTATTCCCACATCGGAGGTCTTTGGACATTATCTATTTTATCACAGCTTTCAAAGTTTGTATAACGATAGTCCGCGGCAATTCGCAATAGATTATCGGCAAAACGCATAGAACGACGGGCTTTCCAAAATTCCCGATCAGCCCAATGTTCATGTAAAACTATTTCTGCATTAAATATAGCGATAACTTTAGGTAGATTGATATCTTCCAAATTCTGTACAATTCTGTTTATTACATTTTTTAATAGACTAGCACTTCCTTGGAAGTTCACACATTGTATTACTGGATCCTTGAGCCATAATGGAGGCTCTTTTAAAAATGAACCTTGTAGTAAGTGGGAATTTTCTTGACAGTCTTTGGTAAATTTCCATTTATCTTTAAAAACGCCATTTTCAAACATATCTTTAAAATGTCTTAATTGTATCACCTTGTCCACTCGAACCAAATGATTTTCTTCCAACCCATATAGTTTAAATTCATTTAAAAATTCAGAAAAATCTAAGATGGGAGCAAATCTTCTTAAACTTTCTATATTAAAAAACTTTTCCCATGGTAGATAATTCTGCTGAATATGATGAGATTTCCAATGGTACATTCTCCGCCACGGCGGTAACACCAGCCGAACATTTTCATAACCTGGCATTTGTTGTAATTTACGTATAAATACAGCTAAACGTATATAAACATCGCGTCGTAAGTTAAAACCTTCCGGAGGATTTACATCGTACAACACATAGATGGCACTCTTTTTATCTATTATTTCCCATGGACAAAAGGGATGATTTGGTTGAGCCGCTAATGAATTTAACCATTTTTGCATGCCCAAACATGTTAGTTTTGAAGCAATTTCACCCGTTAGTACTATTAGTAAAAGTAATGTAGTAAATTTTGTGCTTAACATTATAGTTTTTTTTTTAATTAATAAAAACAGTTTTAAATAAACAACAGCAGTGTTGTCAGTTTAGGGAATTTATCCCCAAATTGGGGATTTTATTTCTTGAATAGGGATAAAAGTTTCCAATTGGGACCCGGGGATTTGTAGGGGATGACAACAAAATTTTAGGAAATTTTTTTAGATAAAATATTAACAATATTTTCTTTATTTATTAATTTAATTTTAAGCAATATTAAAAGCCACATAAGGCCAAATTCCAACATTTCAGAGTTCATCATGTTATCGTCTACAAAGCTAAATAAAAATTCTAATTTACAAAAATATAAAAACAAACTGTCTAGCAAAGCATAAGAAGTATTAAAAAGTATACAACAAACACGTAAATACATGGAACTAATTCATTGATTAGACTAATTTATGATTTCTAGAATATTAAAAAAACCGACCTTTTGAAAACAGGTTTTTTCGATTTTTTTCTTAATTTGAATAAAAAGCTTATATAATTTAATTGTTTTTATTACAAAAAAAAACAGAAATTTAATATATAAAGTAATAAAAATACATTCTTTGAAAAAAAAAAAAATATATATATATATATATATATATATATATATATATATTTATATATATATATATATATATATATATATATATATATATATTCATTTAAATTTAATTTTTTTATTCTTTGAAAAAAAAAAATATATATATATATATATATATATATATATTCATTTAAATTTAATTTTTTTATTGCATTTTATTTCAACAAAAATTAACTTAAAACCAATATTTTTTAATATATCTTAAAAATTATAATAATTTGAACGTTTAAAACGTTTGGCATTAAATAAGCTTTTTTAATATTACATTTTAAATATATAAAAAGAAAATCTATTTTTCAGTTCTAAAATAATATTTTAGAAATAATATGCAATTTAAATGTTTTGTTTTAAGACGATTTTTTTTGTTTGCTTTTGATAAAGCTAGAAGTAGAAAATATTCTTTCACTAATAGTAGATGCTGGCCAAATAGTCAAAAGACAATTACATAAAATTTCCAACTTTTCAGTTCTTTTGTCGCATTTATCAAGATATATGAAATCATCATATAATGAAAAATGATTTGGTACATTCACTTTTTAGGATTTTGAATACTGTTTATTGTGTTATTTAGATTAGAAATTAAACTATTTAAATTTGGAATATCCAAAGTTAAGTCTTCATCGGAATCTATCAGGCTTACATCTAAATCAGTGCTGTTCATTTCGTGGGACAATTGTCCCCTGCTCAACTCACATGTATTCTTACGCTCTTGCTTTTAGTCGTCACTGAAACACAAAAAGTATATAATTTTCTATAGAGTATCTTTCCCGCTCTACCAGAAATTCAACATGGTACAGAGTTCAGCGGCAACATTTTTAAATGAGAGGGCAACATTTTCAAAGTTGCTAAAGTGTTGAAAAACATTAAATTTGTGTATGCAGTGCTGCCACATAAACAGTGTAATTTTTTATCCCAGTTTTTGGGACTCTTAACTGTTTACCAGTTTTTTCATGAAAACAATTTTTTTTCAAATTATTGCATTTTTTATAGGTTTTTAGTTATATGTTGCAACAATTAATAACATATTTATTCTCTTTATTATATATTTTTACCATAGAAATGGGAAATTATGGATATGAATAGACATAGTTGGTCAATGTGTGTGTACACACTTTAATACTTTTCATGTCACAATGTTATGTTTGAATTCGTAACTATTTTTTAACACAATTGCAAATTTTTGTTGTATTTTTTTACTTTATTAGTCATGTCTAATTTTATTAAAAATAAATAGTATATTGAACAAATATTATATTTTTATATGAAAAATCTGAAAAAATACATGAATAAAATAAAAAAACATTTTTTTATGAAATAATCTGAAAAATATCTAGCATCCCAAAAAAAGGCAAAAAAAATAGTTGAAATTTGTTATATGGCAGCACCGCTAAACACTACTAAAAGTTGCCGACCAAAACTTACCTTTGTTGCCGCCAAACTATGTTCGTGTTTTAAGAGAGTACTAAAAAGTTCGTGAGAGAGAAACATACTCTATAGAAAATTATATACTTTTTGTGAAACAGCGACGAGTTAACATGTGTAGCGGATGTATACTGATTTTTTTTGAATGCACTGAAAAAAATTAATAGCAATGTACGAAAAATATTTTGTAATACTACAAGATCTATAAAAATATTTAATAGACTTGATAAAAAACCCCATTCTTTTAAAATAAAAGTTGAAATGTTTTGAAAAATTCGAGTCCGATCGTTCATTTATTCCGATCAAATGTATTTGTTTTTCCTTCCAAAAATTGAATTTTTTAACAGAATAACATAAGAAATCCAACATATTAAAGATATTTTATTAACATATTAAAGATATTTTATAATCCAACATATTAAAGATATTTTATTAACATAATAAAGATATTTTAATATTGATTAAAAAAAATCTTCAACTTTTTGTTTTTATACAATAAAAAAAGACACCCTAATGTATTTATGTATTTCTTTTTTCCTTTCAAAAAATTAATTTTTATTTCTTTAAAACAGTTTTACACAAAACATTAACAGTTTCATATTTTCAATAAAAATTCATTCAGATACTAGCACTGCTATTAACCCATTGAGCATTTCTTACAGTGCAATTCTCATTTTCTCACAAACTCAACTACATTTTTATTTTTGAACAGCACTGATCTAAATCTTCATAACCACAAGATTCTATTACCTCTAATAAATCATTTAAGTATAAAACAAATAAAAACGGTCCCATAACCGAGCCTTGCGGCACCCCATGATTAATGTTCCTTGTTTCGGAAAGGCAGTCTTCAATATCAACAAGTTAAGAACGACCCTCCAAGTATGAATAAATTAGTTTACAGGCGGTTTTTAAAAATTTAAATTTTTCCGAAGTTTAGCTATCAACTTGTAATGGTCAATATTATCAAATGCCCTAGAAAGATCAAGAGACACCAAAATATTAACTTTCCTTTCATTTAGGTTCTGCCTAATTACGTCTGTCATGTCAGTCAAAAAAGATGAATACTTGCTACTATTAATTATATAATTTCTTTGTCCAACATTTTAATTTCAGTAAATGTTCGACAACTTTAGATAGTACAGGCAAAACACAAATAGTCCTTAAAATTTCAACGATACATCCAAATTTAGATTTGGGTATAGAGACAACTCTTGCGACTTTCCAAGAACATGGAAAAACTGATCTTGTAATAATGCTATTTACTATGTGTAAAAAGTGTCTCTGAATTCTAAGAAAAATTATCTTCATAAATCTAAGAGGGATTTCATCTAATCCCTCTTTTAAAATAAAAGTTGAAATGTTTTGAAAAATTCGAGTCCGATCGTTCATTTATTCCGATCAAATGTATTTGTTTTTCCTTCCAAAAATTGAATTTTTTTAACAGAATAACATAAGAAATCCAACATATTAAAGATATTTTATTAACATATTAAAGATATTTTATAATCCAACATATTAAAGATATTTTATTAACATAATAAAGATATTTTAATATTGATTAAAAAAAATCTTCAACTTTTTGTTTTTATACAATAAAAAAAGACACCCTAATGTATTTATGTATTTCTTTTTTCCTTTCAAAAAATTAATTTTTATTTCTTTAAAACAGTTTTACACAAAACATTAACAGTTTCATATTTTCAATAAAAATTCATTCAGATACTAGCACTGCTATTCACCCATTGAGCATTTCTTACAGTGCAATTCTCATTTTCTCACAAACTCAACTACATTTTTATTTTTGAACAGCACTGATCTAAATCTTCATAACCACAAGATTCTATTACCTCTAATAAATCATTTAAGTATAAAACAAATAAAAACGGTCCCATAACCGAGCCTTGCGGCACCCCATGATTAATGTTCCTTGTTTCGGAAAGGCAGTCTTCAATATCAACAAGTTAAGAACGACCCTCCAAGTATGAATAAATTAGTTTACAGGCGGTTTTTAAAAATTTTAATTTTTCCGAAGCTTAGCTATCAACTTGTAATGGTCAATATTATCAAATGCCCTAGAAAGATCAAGAGACACCAAAATATTAACTATCCTTTCATTTAGGTTCTGCCTAATTACGTCTGTCATGTCAGTCAAAAAAGATGAATACTTGCTACTATTAATTATATAATTTCTTTCTCCAACATTTTAATTTCAGTAAATGTTCGACAACTTTAGATAGTACAGGCAAAACACGAATAGTCCTTAAAATTTCAACGATACATCCAAATTTAGATTTGGGTATAGAGACAACTCTTGCGACTTTCCAAGAACATGGAAAAACTGATCTTGTAATAATGCTATTTACTATGTGTAAAAAGTGTCTCTGAATTATAAGAAAAATTATCTTCATAAATCTAAGAGGGATTTCATCTAATCCAACCGAATTCGATTTCACTTTATTCAAAGCATAAATGAGTTTCAATTTCGTTAAGTTATCAAACAAAATTCTATAGAACGAAAACTGTTTATGTACATCTATTAACGATGATTGCACATGAGCTTCAATGGCTCAGTTGTCTAAACGCTATGTCACAAATACTTTTTTTCTCTTAGACGGGGGATCGATTCACCCCCTTCCCCCCTGTCTATTCAACTTTTTTGAACATTTTTTTTTATATTTTCTTTAGACTTTTTTTGTTTGTCTTTGACTATTTCAGATACAAAAAAGTTATGCCCTAAACATACTTTTTTTTTAAATAACTATTTTCTAAAACCACAAATCTTCCCGAGTCCTAGTTTTATCACCAAAGTAAATGGTTAATTTCCTCTTAAAGGCGCCCGTATATAAATCTGTCCATTTCATATATGTCCATATATAAACTTCAGTTCTTTCCCAAACATGGTGAAGGGTATATAAGATTCGGCATAGCCGAATTTAGCCGCTTTTACTTATTTTTTATTATTTTTTTAAACCCTGTTAATATTTTATAATTTATAACAGCGTTGAATTTTAAAATGGGCACAACTCGATACTCTTAACAAAAACATGACAATGACATATTATTACTTTAAATATTACTTTGTAATGAGTACTCGTTTCCTTCAGCATTATTTTCAAATAAAAAAGAATGTTTTACCTATAATATTGTTACGGATTCAATTCATCAATTTCCATTCACTCGTAGAAATATAAATCCCCATATGTTAGCCCTGAAATATAAACCAGTTAGATGGCAACCCTTCACAATACCTAAAGTTTCTTCTGTCAAACTTCAAAAGAACAGTATTTTAAGCCCAAATTACTTGAGCATAAACGTAAACGTGCGGAATCAGCTGACCCTAGAGTATTCAAAAAATCGGCCTTTTGAAAAAACCGGTTTCGGTTTTCTTCGAAAAATCGAATTTTAAAAAAACCGGTTTCGGTTTCGGTTTTTGCAGAAAAAACCGGTCAACCGGTTTTTTCGGTTTTTTTAAAATTGAATAAAAAGCTTATATAATTTGTTAATTGTTTTAATTACAAACAAAAAAAAATAGAAATTTAATATATAAAGTAACAAAAATAAAAAAATACATTCTTTGAAAAAAAAAATATTTTGAAATATTTTTTTATTTGTATTTCATTTCAACATTTTATTTATTGGTTTTAATATTTTTTAATATAATATCTTAAAAATTAATATTATAAAACTATATTCATATCTAATGAATAGAGATCAATAAGTTTGTAAATTGGGTAAAATTAGGTACGTCTGTAATTTGAACGTTTATAACGTTTTTTTAATATTACATTTTAAATATATAAAAAGAAAATCTATTTTTCAGTTCTAAAATAATATTTTAGAAATAATATGCAATTTAAATGTTTCGTTTTAAGACGAATTTTTTGTTTGCTTTTGATAAAGCTAGAAGTGGAAAATACTTTTTAACTAATAGTAGATGTTGGACAAATAGCCAAAAGACAATTATATAAATTTTCCAACTTTTTAGTTCTTTTGTCGCATTTATCAAGATATATGAAATCATCATATAATGATGAATGATTTTGTTCAGTATTTTTTTAGGATTTTGAATACTGTTTATTGTGTTATTTAGATCAGAAATTAAACTATTTGAATTTGGAATATCTAAAGTTAAGTCTTCATCGAAATCTATCTGACTTACATCTAAATCTTCATAACCAAACGATTATAAGAGTGTTCGGAAAAAATAAAAGAGACCAAGTAACCCAGTTGGTGATGTAATTAAAAAAACCGGTTAACCGAACGAAAAAGACCGGTTTTCGGTTTTCTTCGAATTTACAAAATATTCGAAACCGATCGGTTTTTTAAAAAAAAGAAACCGGTTTCCGGTTTCGGTTTTTGAATACTCTAGCTGACCCGTTAGCTTTATGAAGAAAATATGAAAATTAGTACTCGAACGTGTACGTTTCGTAACTTTGCGGACTATTCTGTTAAAAACAGATTTTCTCTCCGTTTTTACGTCACAGTATAAAACAGCTCATTAGTGTTTGATTATGTGAAAAGAAAATCAAAAAACAAATAGAAAAGAAATAAAAAATTCAACATATTTAAAAACACATTCTGAAAAACATAAAAAAATATACAATGGATTATGAAAAGCTCATATCCTTGGTCCAGGGCAATGATGTACTGTATAATAAAATAAGCCCATATTAGCCAGACAAAAAAAAAACTTGGATGGAAGTTGCAAAGCAAATGGGAGTCCAGGTCAATAAAAATAATAAAAAACTATGTATATAAGAAATTAGTTTGTATTGATGGAGGAAATATGTTCCGCATGCTGTGGTGCTAATTTTAATTATCGGTGGCCACTAATGGACAGTTTGGAATTTTTAGCACCACATGTAGCTTCTCGTCCGTAAGTATGAAAAATAAGAACTTTTTAACGAAATAAAACGCAGTTTTTAGTTTTATATATCATCTTGGGAAACTCATTTTCCACTACGATCAACCGTCGGCTTTTCACAAAATTCATTAAATAGTTGTTCGATGTCACCCGCCGAAATAATTAACATTGGTACACCCATAGAATATTCAAAAACCGAAACCGGTCAACCGGTTTCTTTTTTTTTAAAAAACCGATCGGTTTCGAATATTTTGTAAATTCGAAGAAAACCGAAAACCGGTCTTTTTTTTCGGTTAACCGGTTTTTTTAATTACATCACCAACTGGGTTATTTGGCCTGTTTTATTTTTTCCGAACACTTCTATAATCGTTTGTTGATTATGAAGATTTAGATGTAAGTCTGATAGATTCCGATGAAGACTTAACTTTGGATATTCCAAATTCAAATAGTTTAATTTCTGATCTAAATAACACAATAAACATAATAATCATTCATCATTATTTGTGAACTTCTCCGAGAAAAGGGACCTAGTGTGTGAAAATGAAGTTTTGAGAAAAACGCATTTAAAGTTTATCACTGTGAACACACCTTCAGTTGGGGGATGCGATTTGGTATGGTTAGTTATGACTTTAGTGACGTCATGCCTATGTGGTGACGTATTTTTTTAGCTTTTATAGTGACAATTTAAAACCAAAAAAGTATAATTTTAATGTTTTTCTCATTTTTTTATCGATTTTCCCAAGTTCGTATTGTACGTTTTTATGGGGTAAATAAATTTTTATCAGAAATCTAACTCATTTCATCTTATTCTACAACCTTTTAGGTACAAGGATCCACTCTTAAGTCCAAACACGTTTTTTGACACACTAGGTCCCTTTTCTCGGAGGAGGTAACATATGATGATTTCATATATCTTGATAAATGCGACAAAAGAACTGAAAAGTTGGACAATTTATATAATTGTCTTTTGACTATTTGTCCAACATCTACTATTAGTGAGAGTATTTTCCACTTCTAGCTTTATTAAAAGCAAACAAAAAAATCGTCTTAAAACGAAACATTTAAATTGCATATTATTTCTAAAATATTATTTTAGAAGTGAAAAATAGATTTTCTTTTTACATATTTAAAAAATATTTGGTTTTAAGTTACTTTTTTGTTGAAATTTTTTGTTTGAAATAAAAATTAACAAATTATATAAGCTTTTTAATCAAATTAAAAAAACCGAAAAAACCGGTTGACCGGTTTTTTCAGCAAAAACCGAAACCGGTTTTTTTTAAATTCGATTTTTCGAAGAAAACCGAAACCGGTTTTTTCAAAAGGCCGGTTTTTTGAATACTCTATACAACCACCGTTGAAACACCTCCAATCGAAGCAAAATCCATGGAAGCTTTACTCATCGTAACAACACCCAATTCAGCTATGTCAAAATTTTTTTTCACATTCATCTTGAAGAAATGATTTATATATCTATATATTTTTATATTTACAATACTTTTTTTAATTAAATTAATTTTTTAATATAAATTAATATAATTAATTTTTTATTATAAATTATTGGATATAACCACAAAGCATAAAAAAGTTTTTTCATTTGTTTACTTTGTAATTATCAAACCATATGACTCGTTTCCGTAATTTAAGTAAGTTATTATACAGAAGTTCCCCGTTTAAGTTTGCGAAGTGTTACATTTACGCTCAAGTAATGAAGCCTTAAAGACTTAAAGGGTTATAAGACACGCATACTTGTCTGCAGACATGCAGTGGAGAAAATGTATTTAAATAAAAAAAAGTATTTAAGTAAAAAAAGTATTGTAAGTATACATAAATATAAATCATTTCTTCAAGAGGAATGTGAAAAAAAAATTTTGAAAGGGAGTCCTTTTGCTTTGCAACTTCCATCCAAAAAAAAATGTTTTACAACTACGTCGTTTTTTGCAAATGCAAAACAAGAAATATTGTTAAATGAATTATAGAAAAGATAAGAAAACTCTCTAAATTGTTTCTGCTTAAGATTTCACTACAAGAATCCTTTTTTTTTCATATCGACCAGTTATAATTTATTTTTGCATTTGGTTTTACAATCAGCTGTTTAACAAACTTGTAAATTATTACAAATTTTCCGTTCGCGTAACTTTTTAGAAAATTTTCATATTGAGAGTAAATTTGTCTTACTTTCTGTAAGTTTTTTACTGAGTAAATCTTATTGGACTTGACTGAGAAAAGTAAACGAATGAACCTAATATGTTTTGATATTATTTATTCAAAGTAAACTAGTGGTGTGTTGTTTAATCTAAACATGGAAAATAAAACCGGTTATTTGAATACTTTTTTATCTACAATAAAATCATTATCTATGTAACACTTTTTCTGGGCATTTTGTTTTGACTCTTTTTCTATTTTTATTTAATTAACAAGTTTTCATAAATTTTTTATTTTTTAAAAACAATATTTTTCTGAAAAATTACAAAAAAAAATACATAGAAACGAGTACCGTATGGTAAAGTAATCATTGATTTGCATCATTACGATTATGTGACAAATAAAAAATACAGTATTGCCATCCTCCAGTTAAAAAAAAACATTAAATCGTTTTTTAGTTAAAATACTGATTATGAATACAAATTTTTAATAAACCTTTTTAAGGCTTAAAACGTTTTTTAACTAAAATGCATTTGAAACTTGATTTAAGATTTTTTATGAATACCGCTGCAAGTATTGATGATTAATTGAATTGTGTATTCTGTAATATACACACCATTGCCCATCTCTCTATGTTCTTATCTTTCTTATCTATTCTTTCTCAGTATTGGGGATACGAAATATCATTATCAAAAGATGATATAAAAAATTTTTGCAATAATAGATTACTATTATTATTTTAAATTTTATGCGGCAAGATATTAACGTTTGCTTATGTCAATCCTAGAGTATTAAAAAAACCGGCCTTTTGAAAAAACCGGTTTCGGTTTTCTTCGAAAAATCGAATTTTGAAAAAACCGGTTTCGGTTTTTGCAGAAAAAACCGGTCAACCGGTTTTTTTCGGTTTTTTTTTAATTTTAATAAAAAGCTTATATAATTTCATAATTGTTTTTATAACAAACAAAAAAAAAAAGAAATTTAATGTATAAAGTAATATAAATAAATATATATATATATATATATATATATATATATATATATATATATATATATATATATATATATATATATATATATATATATATATATATATATATATATATATATATATATATATATATATATATATTTATATTTATAAATATATATATATTCATTTGTATTTCATTTCAAGATTTTATTTATTGGTTTTAATATTTTTTAATATAATATCTCAATAATTCATTAAGTTTGTAAATTGAACGTTTAAAACGATTGGCATTTTAGAAATAATATGCAATTTAAATGTTTGAAGACGATTTCTTTGTTTGCTTTTGATAAAGCTAGAAGTGGAAAATACTCTTTCACTAATACTAGATGTTGGACAAATAGTCAAAAGACATATAAATTTTCCAACTTTTCAGTTATTTTGTCGCATTTATAAAGATATATGAAATCATCATACAAAGATGAACGATTTTGTACAGTCTCTTTTTTAGGATTTTGAATACTGTTTATTGTGTTATTTAGCTCAGAAATTAAACTATTTGAATTTGTAATATCCAAAGCTAAGTTCGTATCGAAATCTATCAGACTTACATCTAAATCTTCATAACCAAACAAACGATTATAAAACTGTTCGGAAAAAATAAAAGAGACCAGTTGGTGATGTAATTAAAAAAACCGGTTAACCGAACAAAAAAGACCGGTTTTCGGTTTTCTTCGAATTTACAAAATATTCGAAACCGATCGGTTTTTAAAAATAAAGAAACCGGTTGACCGGTTTTCGGTTTTTGAATACTCTAGTCAATCTCAAAAATTTGACTTTGGCCTATGCTAAATTTACATGGGAATGACAAAAGCCAACTTTGATAGCTTTCAATCGGTATTCACCCCTTATTCAATATTATTGGCCTGGCAGCAGTGGCGTAAGTCCATGGTCGCTGGGTGGTGTACTGCACAAGGGCCCATGGCTGACAGGGGCCCTTTATAAGAAAATTACTTGCATACAATTTTTTTTTTAAGGATTTCAATATATTAATAATCAAATAATATGTTAAAGGGGCCTTAGACGATCAATCATGCTGTACAACATATCCATGCTGTACAACATATAGCGTTGTTTGACGACCATTACAAAAACAAATACACGTAGTCATCAAGCCATGCTGACCATACTTGAGCCGCTTGGTCAAGTAATATTTCCACGATCTCTAGAATTAAAATTTGTTTTTTTTTGACATATTAAGCACTGTTTGAAATAACGTTAAAAAGTATAAACAAGGACTAGCGTACTGAGGCCAAAACGTTGGAAATGTAGACCATAATATGCATCAAGTTTTTCAAAAAATTATTGCAAATTTTAGCGCAATTTAATGCTACATGACGGAAGTCTATACATACAATATTTTATACAATTCCAGTCACCTCAACAAGTGCTGAAAGGTCATTTAGTAAATAAAAAATAATTAAAAACTATTTGAGAAATATAATAGGCCAATCCAGATTATCCAATCTGGCAATGATTGCCATGAAAAACGAAATGGCATCAAAATTAGATGTATCAAAATTATAGAAAATTTTGCAAATATAAAAGCACGCAAAAAAATTTAAATAAAATTTTTCAAACTTACCACTTAATGATATTTTTTATATTTTTCAGTATTTTTTGTACTTGGTAGTGATTTTTGTTAGGGGCCAAATTTGATGTTTTGCACATGGGCTCTTGATGACTTAGCTACGCCACTGGCTGGCAGACCTGCATTATTAAATGCCGGCTGTTTATATCAGCTGTTTATATAAACATTTTACGACATGCGTTTGGTAAATTAGTCAATTTGATTTTATTTTTGATTTGGTGAATTTTATGAATTAATTATTGTATAAAAGTAAAAGTCAAACGCAATGTTTATTCGACCTATTCAACATATAAGAACTCTGCAAAGATTGCAGAGAATAAACCAACGATTACCAACACAAACTGGTATTAATAGAAGTTATGCAACCTTTGAGAAGAATTTTAGCAAATCATCTAGAGCTTTGCACTTACATCCAAGTTTTTTCACAACACTTTCTGTGCGATATGCTAGCCACCAACTTAAACCTGTTGTAGGAGCAGGCACACCCATTAAACATGGTTTTGAGCACGCCATGGGTAAGATAGAATCTGCTTATCAGTGGAATGGTTTTATAGGCATCGAACAATTGCAACCTTTAATGGAAACTATAAAAACTAATCATGACGTAAAGTTAACTCTCGAACAGGGATTATTTTTATTAAATGTTTGTGGATGTCAAATACCTTCTCAAAAGGCACAGGAGAGAATTTTATATTTTCAAGAAATGTGGCGGATTCTACAACAGTCAAAACTCATTACCAAAGATCATTATCATACAATGCTACAGGTTTTACAATATAATTGCGCTCCTCTGAAAGACTACAAAACATTTGTACAAGAATATGAAAATCATAATGCTTCGCCGAAAGAAATATACCCTGAGTTGTTGGCCGTAGCTGGAGCTAATGGTAATGTTAAACAGGCTACAGAATTGTTAGCTGAAATGCGTTCATTGCAATTGGCATTGACCGAACGCGATTTCAATTCTTTAATATTGGCTCATGCTCGTGCTAACGATTTGAATGGTTTTCAAAAAGTTCGCGATAGTATGGTTGCCACAGGATTACCCTTAAGCACTGAAACTCAATCCACTTTAATTGTGTCTTTTCTGGAAAACGGTGATGAATCAAAGGCATCTAGCATATTGCAAGAATATCATGGTCAATTTCAATCTCATCAAGTATTGAGAATGTTACAAAGCATAAAAATGTCATCTGGTATAACACAAGAATTTGTATCTCAATTGGTTAAAGAATTTAAGTCCGATTATACACTTGGCCCGGAAGTACCAGTATCTGTTCGGCGAATATGTGTTGAGTTATTGTATAATAAGTAAGTTGATTACCATTTTTTTGTTATATATACATATATATCAAGATCTATTTAATCTGAGTTGACAGGCAATACTCCTAAAATGTCGTTATTATATTCAAAACCCTTTCAATTTAATATCGTTGCCCCTAAAATACCGTTACCCTTAAACAGACGTGGATTAAAAAAAAAAAAAACGATTAAAAAAAATAAAAAAATTAATATTACACAACATACTTTGCGACGTGAAATGTTTTAAAACTAATTTAGTTTTGTAAAATGTTAAGTGTCATCTTAATGGCAATACTGACAACTCTTAAAAAGACTACGATTTGGTTTGGAAATGCGTTAATATCTTACCATCATCTATTAGTAAAATTCTAAAGCAGCAAAGATAACATGTCAACGCTTTCAGTTTGAGAACTTGATATTCGGAGGAAAATGTGTTCTTATTGGATATTTTGTTAAATACAAATTTTAATTTGAAAATTATTTTCGTATTGTTGGACTTTCTTTCTGCACTTGTTATTGACATTTATTTCCGAACATTCCGACATTTATTAAAGTTGGCTGTTGCTGCTTTTGCAGTTTTGTGGCTAAAAAAAATTGGAGGTTGCTGAATTCCAGTGATGCCGCCATTTTTGCTGCAAATACTTTTATTTGCTAATTTTTTCTTCGCAATCTTTTTTGTAAAAAGGTGCAAATACTTTATTATTGCTGGTGGTAAAAGGGACCAATGTGGTTCTTGCCAGGATAATTTTACTAAGACTAAAAGTGGGGCACTATGTCATTTGTGGTTCCATGCAGCCTGTAAAGACATAACTGAGGATGAACTAAAACCTATGAGAGACCTTAAGCATTTATCCTTTGTATGCTCCTCTTGTGAAAAGAATCCAACCACTGCTATTGAACGATCGCTACGGGATGAAATAACGACTTAAATGGAAAATTTTATGAATTTATGCGTAGAGGCAATGAAGAACGGTCTCGATTAAGGAGGCTTTTGCTGATGTTGTTGCTGATTTGAAACGTCAAGTTTCTTGTATAAAATATATGAAGTCTGATATTGTTGATTGCAATAAACTTATAAGACATGTTGATTCTGCAAATTATTGCAATTGGAAATTGAAAATAATGCACTACATCGTAAAATTACCCGTTCTGATTTGTTTGTTACGGATTACCTCTGGGTTTAAGTAACCTCACTGATTCTATTATTGAATTGGGATCTTTTTACAAGGTTCCTGTTGGTCTTCATGACATAAATCGTGTGTGCTACATTAACAATAAGAAGTGTGTGTCCTGGTTAAATTCAACAGTGTTTTGGTGAGAGATGAACTTATGAAAGTGTACTTTAAGGCTATAAAGTCTCGACCCCTTGTTGTAACTGATTTGGTGAAAGTGATTGAAAATACAGAAAATCGATCTAATGTTCAAAGTGAAAATCTAAATAAAACAAAATCCCAGTATGATAATAATGCTGTGAGGATTAAACAACGTGGTTTTTCTGAATGATCATTACTCGCCTGCTGCTGGGAAACTTAATGCTATATGCAGACAGCCTTTAAAAGACAAAGTTATTACTAAATTTAAGGTTTTGGATGCGGATAAACCCAAAGTAAGGTTGACGATATCTGATAGAAAAGAAGTGGTTGTTGATACCACTTATTATGCTACCTTGCTGAAGAATGATACATCTATCTATTAAAATGGTTTTTATATTTTTTTGTTCTTATATACATATATGTATATATATATGTGTATGTATTTTCGTATGTATGTATATAATAGGTATGTATATATGTACATACCCTGTAGAAAATGTCGATAGTGAAACTGTACTGATTCACTACTGACTTTGTCACCAGAACTACTGACTAATTATGCCCCAGCCAACGCTTTCTGCTGTAGACATTTAACATGTGCGTGTCATTGCGAATCTACACAACTATTGACTAGGTTTTGACATTGGAACCAGAGATTCACTAGTATATTTTAGTAATTCTAGTCTACACTTTTGGAACTTTTTACTTGATTTCCACACTAGGAAGGAAATAAGATTAAACAGGTGCATTTATATTGTTAAATTAGATATTTTATTAATTTATAATTTTTTTATAAAGACTGCACAAAATCATTCACAGGCTCCGTAAAATCTTTATCAGGCTCCACAATAAAAATTGTTGCATCTTTCTTGTTATTTTTATTTTTATACAAAATCTATTGTTTTTTTTTTACAAGTTTTTTGTAATTACTTTTGTTCATTATATATTTTCTTCAAATTTGTATATTTATCTTTAAAGTTAATTTTTCTTTATATTTTTATTAAAAACTTTAATATTGC
Source organism: Eustalomyia histrio (assembly GCA_949748255.1). Lineage (NCBI taxonomy): Eukaryota > Metazoa > Arthropoda > Insecta > Diptera > Anthomyiidae > Eustalomyia > Eustalomyia histrio. The sequence goes on from OX456525.1 coordinate 128,714,956, forward strand.
ATGCAGTTATGCACATGTATTTTCAACAAAATAAAACAATAAAAAAATCAAGAACAAGCACGAAGAGGAGGAGGAGTCTGTGGAGCACCTTCTCTGCACTTGTCCTGCCCTGGCTCGTAGGAGGGGACTGCATTTGGACTTATGTTTCTTTGAGGACCTGGGTGATATGGCTGATATCGATATCGGCCGACTTAGGGGCTTTTTGAGGCAATCGGGATGGTTCGACGGGGGAAGCTAGTGATATAATTTTTACTAGCTTCTGTGGTATCACAAGGGACTTTGTAGTCTGATTCGCATCTACCTAACCTAACCTAGATTTACCCATTTCTGTATCATATTTATTTAAATAAATGTACCGAGTATGGAACCAAGGGTGAAATATGTAGGTATGGGATAAAGAAAATCGGAACAGACTGCCATATGCATGGAATTTTAAAATTTTGTTTGTGCCAGACTTATTTTAGTGATAATCTTGGTCTGATAATTAGTGCTAACACGTACCTTGAGTCATCTCTGCTTCCGTATAATAGTCAACTTAAGGTGGCTCACTTAAATTGTCAGAGTATTTCGCCTAGTGTAAATTCTTTTTAACTTTATGAACTTAGATCTATTTTAAGTGATAACGTATTTGATGTGATTGCTATTTCTGATTAATTAATTAATCATGAGATTTTGAACTGTGCGGTTGAAATTCCTGGATATAGAATCTGTCGAAATGATCGACCTTCTCCTAGCAGAGGTGGAGTTGCAATTTATATCTCCAATAAACTTAAATATAGGGTAGTTTTTAAGGTTATGGTTTCTGAGTGTGAGTCACTATGTGTTGAGTTGCGTTGTGGTAAAAGTTTTGCTTGGTGTTGTATATCTCCCAAACGGAAACTTAGTTATGTTTGAGAGGTGCCATCGTGAATAGTTTTTAAAATTCTCTAATATTGTTGTTGTTGGTGATTTCAATTGTAATCTGTTTGATACTGCTAAGGCTAACTTATTTCGCTCTCTTTGCTTGAGGTGTGATCTTTCAGTGGCTCATAATTCGAAACCTACGCATTTTGATTTGGGAAGAAGATCTACTTCACTCATTGATTTCTTTTTGTTAAGTACTGTTTCAACGGATCATGCACTTATATTTGGGTCAGTTGTTCTTAATGTTGAACGTTTTCATGAATCTTTTGAATATCGTGATTTTGAGAATAAAATTGGGATGGTCTATTTCAATATCTGAATGAGTGTGATTTTTCTCCAATTTTTAATACTATTGACATTGACATTAAATGTTCCCTTCTATGCTCTCTTTTTGATATGCTCTTCACTTTTGTCCCTATTGTTAGTGTAAGAGTTCATAATGATGATGATGTGTGGATGAGGTCAAGCAATATTGTTTTGGCAAGATCTCTCAGAGATTTGTCCTATTCTGCTTTTCAGGCAAATCGATCCTGGCAGAATTGGAGGACGTACTGTAAGCTTCGTAATAGAGCAAAAAATATAATTCGTAAGGAGAAAAGAAAACATTTTTCAAAACTTGTTAATGGCTTAAATGCTTCTTGGATGTGGAGAGTTATTAGAGGTTCGGGATGTATTGGTGCTGATGATATTTTGTTTGAGTGTGATTCTGATACTATTAATGACTATTTTGTTAATTTAATCGAGCAGATCTTGACTTTCATTATTTTTATGATTCTGATGATTCCTTCTCATTTTGTTGTATAAGTGAGTTTGAATTGTTTGAAGCTCTTAATAAGGTAAGATCTAGTTCTGTAGGTGTTGATGGTATATCAATTAAATTTATAAAACTTGTTTTTCCATATATATCTGAGGAAATTTTACACTTGGAAAACACAATTTTTACCACTTCCATATATCCCACAGCTTGGAAAACAGCTCGTGTTGTTCCCATCCCTAAGACACGGGTTGTACATGGGCCTGATGATTTACGACCAATTTCTATACTCCTTGCTATATCTGAAGTCGTTGAACATATTTAAGAGATCAGATGATCAACTCAACTACGGTTAAGATTTGTGAGTCACACTTTGCTTTTCGTAAGGGTTTTAATACTACATCTCTGCTTCTTAGACTTACTGATGCCATAAGTAAAGTGTTTTGGTTTCTCTGGATCTATCAAAAGCTTGTACTTCCATTGACTTTACGGGAATGGTTAAGCTTCTTAAGAACATGTATAATTTCTCAAAATCTGCTTCTAGGCTTATATTGTCTTACTTGAAAGGTAGAGCACAATTTGTGGTAGTTAATGGAGTGGAATCATGAATCATGATCTGGCATCACCGTAATGAGCAGATAAATAAATCGTGGCTGGCTAAATAATATTTGCAATTTTTTAACTAATACATAAATAATATTTTAAGCTGTGCAAATAGAAGTTCTTGCAATTTAACAACATTTTTGTTGTAATATTTTATTGAACACGCCAAGCATAACAACAATAGACATTTTTTACCATCGTATTCTGTTATTACTGTAAACATTAACTGTTGTGCGCAAACTAAAATAAAATAAAATTAAATAAAATGGCTCCTAATGATAAAATAAATTGTGGCTTATCAACTTGTGGCAAAAGTATAACCAAATCTCAGGGCAGTATAAGCTGTGGCCTATGTTCTAAGTGGTATCATGCGAGCTGTGTTGGTATTTGATCTGAACTCCTGGATGCAATTGTTAAAAGTAAAGGTGCACTCGGTTTTACAAACTGCCCTTGTAAGGAAGATCGACCACTATGTAACGAATCTGATGACAACTCAGTTCGCGCAGAGATAAAGAAAGGGCTTCAAGGTGTTCAAGAAAAATTCGATACAATTTTGGTAGAAGTCAAACGAGAACTAAGCAGTCAATTGAAGGAGGTTATAGCAGACATTGATAAGTGCAACCGGATGATTTCTAATTTAGATGTTACAACCTCTAATAAGTTTGCCATTGTTGAAAAACAATGTAAAACTCATCAACATCTTATTGAAATGGTGCAGAATCAAAATGAGATACTCCAGAAACGTTTAAATAGATGTGACGTCATTATAAACGGTTTACCAAAGAATCAACCCAATATATTGAATGTAGTTTTGAAAATATTTGAACAATTGCATGTCAGTACTAATGATAATGATATCAATGTGTGCTCTTTTATTAATAATGGAAACTCCGTACTTGTTAAGCTTAACTCCACACTTAAAAGAAATAGTATTATGAGTAGTTATTTTAAAACCAGATCCTTAACCCTGTCGGATGTTATTGAAACTGACATTCAAAAAAGAGTCTTCCTTAATGAACATTTAACTCCGAGAGCTGGAAAAATTTGTTATAATTGTCGAAAGCTGCGTAAACAAAACAAAATTAAACAATTTCGCTTAGTTAACACCGACATACCGAAAGTAAAAATTACACTAAATGATGATAATACCAAGGTGTTTATGTTCAATGAGTTTTATTCGTACTTCAACATCACTGAATCTTTATTGGATGAGCAACTTTAGCTAAATGGCAACACATCTTTAATATACCAGTAGATTGTAATATTTTAAAATTTTTTTTTATATAATATTCCTTCATTTTTTTTTTTTTGTATTTTTATATAGTTATGCACTACTAAATTTTTGCACTTCTTTAATATTATGCATTCTGATCATACTTTACTACATAAAGTGTGGATCAGTCTAGAAAATTCCCACGCTTTCGAGTGAAATTCAATTTCAATCAAACAAATGCTTTTTTGCTTTATAGAAAAACTTTTTTTTGAAAATTAATGATTTTTTTTTTTTTTGCTGTGCGGTGGAGTATGCTTTTGAGTTTGGTGCGGTAGAGTATGCTTTTGAGTTTGAGGGTTTTATGCGGAACAATAGCAAAATATATTTTTGTCTTTGCTTTGTGTGTAACTTTCTAATTTTTTGGCATATATCATTGCATTGGAAACGTTAGGTTAACTATAACGACTTAAAATTGATTGATTTTGTAAGCATTCGAGGGTAGTTCATTTTTGGCTATGTTGGGATCATAGCTAAAAATGTTCTGGGAGATAATAATATATATACTTCACATTCTTTTTTTCTTTTTTTTTAGTGGTTAATATTGTAAATTATTTAGCTCCACTTTTGATTAATATTAGCTTCTCATTTTTAAAAAATATTTTTGATTTGAAATATTGTAAATTATTTTTTGTAATTATGAATTTTTGGTCCATATTGGATTGTTTTAAATCAATTGTCTTTTCAAAAACTATTTCTGTTATTTTTTGGCTTCCCCACAAATATGAATACTGTATTATTTTCGATGATCCATAATGATAATCTTGGACCTATAGCTGGGGATAACTCTTTTTTGAGGTCATCTCTTTCTTTATCTTCTGAAAACTTAAACATAGGCCATATTAATGCCCAAAGTTTAAGTCCTTCTAATTCAAATACCAAGCTTGAGGAGTTCAAAAGTACATTCATTGAGTCCGGTCTTGACATAATTGGAGTATCTAAAACTTGGTTTAAACCCGACATGCTTCCGCAATCTTTGAGCTTATAGGGTTATAAAATTGTCAGAAATGATAGACCCAGTAGAGCTGGTGGTGTATGCCTGTACATATCGAACAAACTTCGTTTTAAAACAATTTTTTTAGGCAAACAGTATGGAGTCTGTAAGTCATTATTTGTTGAAATTTTTGGTAATGATGTTTCGTTGATAGTTGGGGTGGTATATTTGCCAAATGGCGATGTTGACACTTTTGAAAACCTTCATAGTGATTTATTCGATCGCTATTCTAATATTTTAGTAATGGGTGATTTCAATTATAACCTTTTTGATGCTGTGAAGTCTAATAATTTTCGGTCTTTAATTTCAAGATGTGTTCTTGCCTGCACTCATAACTGCTTACCAACTCACCTTCACTTACAAACAAACACCACCTCATTGATAGAGTTTCTTATAGTACTCAATTTCAATTCCCATTTTTTTCTTCTTACCACTGCTTTATAATTGTTTCTATTGAATTTTCTTCGCAAACACGTACTGATTGGATTGAAATCAAAGATTATAACAGGATAAATTATGATGATTTTTATCAGCATCTTGATCATTTTAATGTATCACCAATTTTTTCTACTATTGATGTAGACTCTCAACTTTCCTCCTTAAATGATTTAGCGAATAATCTCCATAATTGTGTTCCTACATCAAGAATTATATCAAAATATGATGATTCTGTTTGGATGAACTCTAGAGCAATTGTTGAGGCTAGATCATCAAGGGATCGAGCCTATGGAGCTTATTTAAGATATCGTACCGCAGCAAACTGGAGAGCTTACTGTAGACTGAGAAATAAAACCAAATCTATCATGAGAAAGTCTCGTAGAGAGTATGGGAAAAATATTTTTACTGATGTTAATAATACTCAAATGTGGAGTAGAATTCGCAGGTTAGGTTGTTTTGGTCGGGAGAATTCTGAAATATATGAATCTGATGTTGAATCTATAGCTACTACTTTTTTGAATAATCTAAACCCAAACCATCTGGGTGAATTCAATTTTGACAATTTCATTGACAACCCCAATTCGTTTTCATTTGATCCCATCACGGAATGTGATCTTTTGCTGGCCATTAACTCCATTAAATCTAACGCGACTGGTTATGATAAACTTCCCATTAAATTATTAAAATTGATTTTCCCATTTATATCTAGCCTGCTTCTTCATATTATAAATTCTATATTTACAACGTCAAAATTTCCGAAAGAGTGGTACTTATAATATTAATAATTTAAGGCCAATTACAATTTTACCTGCAATGTCGAAAATCATTGAAAGTATAATGAAGGTACAAATTTTAGCTCATTGCGGAAATTTTTCTTTGATTCATCCAAACCAATACGCCTTCAGGCGAAGTCGTAACACAACGTCATTACTTCTTTCTCTTACTGATACTGTAAGAAGACAACTTGATAATCGTAAGCATTGCATAATGGTATCTCTGGATCTAACCAAAGCGTTTGATCGCATTAATCATAACGTTCTTATAAGGAAGCTTCAGGAAAATTTCAATTTTTCTAAATCTTCTTGTAAGTTGGTTTATTCTTACCTGCTTGGACGGTCTCAGTTTGTATCCCTCAATGGGTTAAATTCCTCTATAGGTGCAGTGACATCTGGTGTGCCTCAAGGGTCTGTACTGGGTCCCATCTTATTCCTCACATATTTAAATGATTGTATTTCACTTTTGGACAACAATTTTTGCCATTCTTATATATTTGCTGATGATATTATGATATTGTATACTCCCGGTTCTGATCATATTGACCGCTTTGAGACCTGCTTGAATAACCATCTTAATTTAATATCCAATTGGATGTCCCTAAATTGTCTTGAGATCAATTCCACTAAGACTAAGGCAATTGCTTTTCATGCACAGAACAGGCATGTTATTTATCCTAGGATATATATAAATAACCAGGTAATTGAGTATATGGATTCTCTTAGATGTCTCGGTATTTTTTTAGATTCCAGACTAAGTTTCAATAATCACATAAATTCTCTTTCCAATAAAATTTGTCGTACTCTAAGAAGATTATACTCATTAAAACAATATACACCTAGACATGTAAGACATCGCCTTGCCCATTCCTTAATTATGTCCCAATTTAATTATGGCCTTGAGGCTTTCTCTGGGACCTGGTTATATAATATAAATATTCTTGAGAAAATTGTCAGAAAAGCTGTTCGTTATATAATTAATTTGAAAATTTATGAACATGATCGTGTAACAGAGCTTGTTCCTGAGTTTTTAAGATGTAGTTTCGATAACTACTCAAAAGTTCGTACTTTTCTTCTTTTTTATAAAATTATTAAATTGCAACAACCGGAAGACCTAATAAATGAGTTTTCATTTATTAATTCAACAAGGAACGTTCAGATTGATGTACCTTTTAGACATCTTTCAATATTTGATCGATCTTTTATTGTTCGTGTCTATCAAATTTGGAATAATCTGCCAAACAGTCTAAAACTTTTTTCATATTCTTTTCTATCATATAAACGTAGACTACTGGATTACTTTAATGAAACTCCTCCATAAATAATAATATGCCCTTAAAGTTTCATTTATGACCGTTAAGATTTTTTTAAGATTTTTTTTGTCTCTTGCTATAGGTACTTATTTAAACACTTGTTTCCATGTTCATATGGCTGGGGAGCCGCAAATATACTTGAATAGTAACATTTTTTTTTTGTATATAAATATGTATTTAATACAAAATTTAAATTGTATCATTATGGTATTTAGTTCTTATCTAACAATACATAAATAATTGGCCATGAAGGCTTTCTTTGTATTGATTAAATAAATTAATAAAATCACTTGCGTCAAGGAATTCTCCAATGATGAAACTTCCTCTTGATTCTGGAGTTTCTCAGGGGTCTGTGTTGGGTGCTCTACTTTTTCTTTTATATATTAATGATCTTCCTGAGGTAACTAATACGGCAACATCTCAAGCGTTTTTTTGGGGAATGGTGAAATTAAATTCGTCAACCAACATAAATGCTTAGGAGTTACACTTGACAGTAAGCTCACATTGATTTGTTATCAGGTAAAATTTGGGGCTCCCTGCGTAGGATTTACCGAACTAACATTTTCTTGCCCTTACTTATTAGACAGAGGTTGGCACATGCTAGTCCTCTATGGCCTTGAAGTAGTATCTGGTACTATTAATATTAACCTTAGGAAATTGAAACACATAGTTAACAAAATACGGTTAATATATATTGTTAAACGTAGAGAACATATTTCAAATTATGTTAAGCGGTTCCTTGGATGTTCTTTTGAAAATTTTATTAAATTTCGTAATTTAATTATGTTTCATAGGGTGATGAAGAATGGTAGACCTTTGCAAGAATTACTCGTTGGTGGAACTGCTTGCCTTACTCATTGCGAATTTTCTCGCAGTCTAATAATGTTTTCCGTTTAAAACTTTTGGAATATTTATCTAGCTCAAATTCTTAATTGAAGTAATTTTGTGATTTTTTTGGTTGTGTTACCCCAAATTAGACCTTACTACTTTTGTTTTTTAATTATTTTACAATTTGCTTTATAAATGAGTTATGGCTGGGGAGCCAATGAGATTTGTACTGTGAATGAACTTTATTAATATATTTTGTTTAATTACTCTTTAAATTAAATAACTTAGGCTTAATTATTTTTACTGTGTAATATAGTTTTTTGGCCTTATTGGCTTTATATTATGAAACTGAATAAATAAATAAATCAGCTGTTTGTACATGTATGAAACTGTTTAACATTGCATTTTAAAAAGCGATTATTTAATTTTGTATGTCTGTTTCCTAGTCTTTCTTCGTTTTGTTTTTAAGCTACCAGTTATACGACAAAAATCGATGTTATTGCTGGCGAGCTTCTGCTTGTGATATGCGTATGACTGTTTACTTAACTTTTATTTTTATGGCTATATTCTTTATATTCGTTTTCAAGAAATGAACTTTTACTATGCTACTGCTATTGAAATTTGATGTCAGTTCAAGTTATAGTGATTGTTAAAACTCTAGTTTTGTTTTAAGCTTAGCTGTTAAAACAGTTAAATTTAGGAGCTTTTGCTGAAATCGCGCTAGCATTTTAAATACTCGTTATAAATAGACCATGCAAATACAAATATATAAAATATTAGCCAATATAGTGCAATTTTTGTATGTTGGCGAACTGGGTAGAGAAGCAAGCAGGGTAACAAAAAAGACACGGTTTTCGTCCTTCGTGCATGTTTTTGTTATTCCTCTTTCGCACTTATATGTATTCTTTTTTTGTTGCTTCATTCACATTTAGTTTTCGTGCAACAATATAGCCAATATAGTGCAATTTTTGTATGTTGGCGAACTGGGTAGAGAAGCAAGCAGGGTAACAAAAAAGACACGGTTTTCGTCCTTCGTGCATGTTTTTGTTATTCCTCTTTCGCACTTATATGTATTCTTTTTTTGTTGCTTCATTCACATTTAGTTTTCGTGCAACAAAAGTCACCGTATAAATATACATAACTTTGGAAGTAACTTTGAAAAGGGAATTAAGAAAATTGCACGCAATCAATTGCTTCGTATAAATTGGCTCTATAATGTATATTATTCAAAGTGTTTGCATTATTTGCATAGACAATTTAAGAAAGTGAATGCAAAAAGTGCAGAGACCTTCTTGGGACATTCAAAAGCCACAGAGTGTATAAAAAGAATTTTTTATAACAAAATTAGGAATTAAACACACTTTATATATTTATTTATATTTTTTTAAAAAAATCTATGATAGAAAAAATGTATTAAAAATTGTATTTTTAAATAAAATTTTTAATATATATACATATTCATCAGAGAACTGCAAAATCAACTTTTTACTTGATTTAATCATACACAAAAATTCTTGTTCACATTTAATAATTCAACAAAATTCACTGTAGAATAAAATCAGCATCATGTTACTGAACGCGTAATTCGGATTAGTTTGAATCATATGTCTATTATGTTTTATGCAAATGTAATCACTCAACAAAAAGTCAGCGTTGAATAAATCAGAAAAAACAACAAACAACGCATATGAGTTTATTCATAATTACAACAAAATAGAAACACACATTAGGGTGGGACTTAAACCCGCTTTTTTAGAATTTTTATTAGTAACACAATACTAAAAATATTCTTCTTTGTGAAATAAAAATATTTTTTTTGAAAAAAAATTTAGGTCGATATCTCAGACTTGCCTAATCCGGAAAAATTCAAACATTGTCTAAATTTTTTTTCATCTATTTTGATTGGAAAATTAGGCAATATTTAACTTAAACCGGATTAGGAGAGCCTGAGATATCGACCTAAATTAAAAAAAAAATAAATATCACAAAGAACAATAGTTTTGGTATTACTTATAAAAATTCTAAAAAAACGGATTTGAGACATAATATACATATAACATAATCATCCCCTTTTTATAGATAAGAAACTATTTTGTTTTAATTATGAATACACACACACGTTGTTTTGTTTTTTATTTATTATATAATAATTATTGTTGACCCGAACGAACAAGAATACAATGAATGGTATGAAAACAACCGTTGAAACCGTACGTTGGCGTTGAATAATATGAAATTGTTTTATGTACATATATGCATTTCGTGTATAAATTAAAGCATTAGTTACATTTAACAGGGTGGGACTTAAATCCGCTTTTTTAGAATTTTTATTAGTAATACAATACTAAAAATATTCTTCTTTGTGAAATAAAAATATTTTTTTTGAAAAAAAATTAGGTCGATATCTCAGGCTTGCCTAATCCGGAAAAATTCAAATATTGTCTAAATTTTTTTTTCATCTATTTTGATAGGAAAATTAGGCAATATTTAACTTTAACCGGATTGGGCGAGCCTGAGATGTCGACCTAAATTAAAAAAAAAAAAAATATTCACAAAGAACAATATATTTGGTATTCCTAATAAAAATTCTAAAAAAACGTATTTTAGACCCACCCTAATACACATATAACATAATATATGAAATATGTGTTTTTACAAAACCACCCCCTTTTTATAGATAAGAAACTATTTTGTTTTAATTATGACTACACTCATACACGTTGTCTGTTGTTTTTTCTGATTTATTTTACATCAAAATAATTATTGTTGGCTCGAATGAACAGAATAAAACAATGGTTTAACAACGACCGATGATTATAAACCAGTGACAAAACAATTTGCACATTGTTTGATTGATTTAAAATCATCAACGAATATGTGTGTTGGAGTATATTCAGCGTTTGAACGTGTTATGGAAACCCCCATAATATCATCTACAACAACAACTCCACCAGCAAAATCACCTAGGTTGGCTTAAATGTAAAAACAATAACACAAAAGCCAACGCTCTAGACATAAAAAATTATTTAGTTTGAATTATTAATATTTTTTTGTTGACCCAATTAATATTTTGCAATATGATCTTCCGCATAAGCCAACATAAAATAACAATTTAGTTTAACCAGCATTTTACAAATTTGTTCTGTATTTTTTGCACTTATTATTTTTAAGCTTAATCTGCATTTCTTTTATTATAAATAATTGTAATGTTGATAAGAAAGAATAAATTAATAAAGTGACATTCAACCTTGAAGGTTGATTTTTTTTAAGTGTTAATAAGTTTCCACCCTTATCTGGCGCAGTCTTCCAGTTCCAGTACGACGGATTATCGTAAAAAAGGAACACGAACCTACGATGCTGATTATTTTTGTAAGTCAAATATTGAATTATAAAATAATAAAAAAATAAAAGTATTTGTGTATTAATTATAACAAAAAATATTTTATTTACATAGTCAGTGAATATTTTTGAAAACGAAAAATATTAACGTTTACAAATCTGTGAATATTTTATAGTTGAATCAATATTTTTTTTAACAAGTTTGTGAAATTAAATCCTTTGCAACTGCTATATGCCTAGATTTCGTCCTTATCAAATCTTTCCTAAAGTTCTTGTTCCAATACCAGAAACAGACATGGGTGTAAGTGAGAATAGTGGAAATAATATTAATCCAAACCCAAATCCACCCTCGAATGTTAAAAATATTTTGGATTCCTTAAGAATCCCAGATGCCGTCAAGGATCTTCCAAAATTCGATGGTAAACCTAGATTACTCTACGATTTCATTAATAATGTGGAAGAAATACTCTCTGTATTAACACCAATTGATGGCACTCCTTTTGCAAAAATGATTTTACGAGCTATAAGACATAAAGTCGAAGGAGAAGCCAACGAAATATTAAATATGTATAGCACAGACCTTCGATGGGAAACCATCAAAAATAATCTAATTCTCCATTACTCCGACAAACGTAATGAAACTTCACTAAATCGTGATCTTCACCAGCTGAAACAAAATAATAAAACACTAGAAGAATTTTATAGTTCAGTGGTAGAAATTCAAGCTACGATTAGTAATCACTTAATGATTCATGAAATCGATCCTAACATTATCGCTGCAAAACGCGATCTATTTGCCAAAATGTGCCTCAATACATTTTTATCTGGCCTTAGAGAACCACTTGGACCTTCTATAAGAGCTATGAAACCAGAGACACTTCCAATAGCCTTTTCATATTGCGTCACAGAGCAAAACATGTTTTATATTAGACAAGAAAATAGAATCCTAATTAAAAAACAAGAAACTCAGAAGCATTATACTCCACAATATTCATTTCCTCATTATCAAAAACCATTCACTCCAAGAACACAAGTAGGTAATAACTTTAGACCACAATATTTTAATCCTCCTACATATAATCCACGGTTAACTAACAATCAATCATACAATAGGCCTCAGATACCACACAATTTTTACTCACAAACACCAAGACAAACTAACAATCATACAATTCAAAATAACCAAACCCAATTAAATAACATAAAACATCCGCAACCAAATCACAACTATCAGACACCAGAACCAATGGACACTAGCTCAGGCTATACACACCATAGAAATACAAGCCAACAAACACGAAGATTCCCAAGGGAACTGCACCAAATTGATCACACAACTGAAAACACCTTTTCCGAAGACTATAACGAAGTATCAGATCCTGAAAATTTTCAATTCAGTGCCTCCAGGAATCAAGGGGATACTTAGATATTAATAAACATGGTAATTACCTCCCTTACATAAATATTTCATCACCATTCGGACGTCCACTCCGATTTTTAATAGATACAGGTGCATCCGCATCATTCATCAATCCAGAATACACCAAGCGATTAAAAATAAAAAAATGCGCACCAATAACAATAACTACAGTTCTCAACAAACATCAATTGAATTCAAAAGTAAACATGCCCTCTTTCGTAGAATTTCAAGACAACACAAAGTTAGAATTTTTTATATTCAAATTTTGCAACTATTTTGATGGTCTAATTGGATTGGATATTCTTACTAAAGTAAATGCAAAAATCGATCTTGAAAACAAACAATTACTAACAAGAAACACGACCATTCCACTGCTTTTCAAACCGAATTTAACTTCAGGGAAGTTCTTAATAAACCCGAAAACAAAAGCTATTATTAAAGTACCTGTAGGCATCGAAAACGGTGATTTCTTTATTCCTAATGTAATCTTCAACCAGAAGTAACAATCTCTACTGGTGTATATAACGCAAAAAACTGGTACAGCTTTGTTGAGGTAAACAACAAATCCGACACCAACAAAGTCTTTCTAATTGAAAGTCCAATAAAAGTAGAACTATTAACCAATTCAGATTGCATAGAATTTAACAACATTAATTTAGAATGTTCTTCTGAAAACGGCATTAATTTAATCGAAAATCTGAGAATTGATCCCTTAAATTCTGAAGAAAAACGGGTAATAACCAAATTATGTAAGGAATTCGAAGACATTTTCTTTCAGGGAAATCAACCTCTTACCTTTACTAACAAGATTAAACATAATTTAGTCACAAAAGATGACATTCCTGTTTACACAAAATCGTATAGATACCCACACATCCACAAAGAAGAAGTCAAAAGACAAATCTCAGAGATGCTAAATCGAGGTATAATTAGGGAAAGCTTTTCACCTTGGAGAGCACCAGTCTGGATAGTGCCCAAAAAATTAGATGCTAGTGGGAAACGTAAATGGCGTCTAGTAATAGACTATAGGAAATTAAATGAAAAAACAATATCAGATAGGTACCCAATACCAAACATCAACGAAATTTTAGACAAACTAGGGAAATGTATGTATTTTACCACATTAGAGGTGGCAAGTGGCTTTCATCAAATAGAGATGAACCCAAAAGATATACCCAAAACTGCCTTCACGGTAGAAGGAGGTCACTATGAGTTCGTTAAAATGCCATTTGCCCTTAAAAATGCCCCATCCACGTTCCAACGAGTGATGGACTATATTCTTAAAGATCTAATAGGAACCGTGTGCCTAGTATACTTAGATGACATAATCATCTATTCCACTTCTCTTCAAGAACATATTGAGAATCTGAAAAAAGTTTTTGCAGCTCTTAGAGAAGCCAATCTCAAAGTACAGCTAGAAAAATCAGAATTCCTACATAAGGAATGCGTTTTTTTAGGTCATATTGTATCAACCGAAGGTGTAAAACCGAATCCTGATAAAATAGAAGTTATTAAAAATTTTCCAATTCCAACCAACCAGAAGGAAATAAAATCTTTCTTAGGTCTTTTGGGATACTACCGCAAATTTATTAAAGATTTTGCCAAAATAACAAAACCATTTACAGCTTGTCTTAAAAAAGACCAACCTGTCATAATAAATGATAAATATAAAGAAACATTTGAAATCTGCAAGAGTCTTTTAACAAATGACCCAATTTTACAATATCCCGATTTTTCAAAACCATTTAATCTCACAACAGATGCGAGTAATTACGCAATTGGAGCCATCCTGTCACAAGGTCCAATTGGAAGCGACAAACCAATTTGTTATGCAAGCCGCACACTAACATCATCAGAAATAAATTATTCAACAATAGAGAAAGAGCTTCTAGCCATAGTTTGGACTACCAAATATTTTCGACCTTATCTATTCGGTCACCGCTTCAGGATCATAACGGATCATAAACCCCTAACGTGGATTATGAGTCTTAAAGAGCCAAACTCAAAACTTGTCCGTTGGCGATTAAAATTAGAAGAATACGACTACGAAATAGTTTACAAAAAAGGAAAACTAAATACTAATGCAGACGCACTTAGCCGTATAAAAACTAATCCTCCATTTGATCAAAATATAAATACATTTGATACAGAATCTATCCAAGGCACATCGGGAAGTACAATTCACTCTGCAGAAGAAAATATTAATGATGGCATACCTATTTCGGAAAAACCAATAAATGATTTTAATTTACAAACTCTATTTAAGAAAGGAAACTCCAATTATCATATGAAACTCGAAGTTATCTTTAAAAATAAACATAGAAAAACCTTTACTTAACCCCATTATACAGAAGAAATTATAACAGAAATTCTAAAGAACCACCTTGCTCCTAATAAAACTACCGCAATATTTACTGACGACGAAACTTTTCGCTTGATTCAAAACCTATTTTCAAAACATTTTTCACAAAGTAAGATATTTCGTTTGGTTAGATGCACTGAAATGGTAAAAGATGTAAAAGAAAACGATAACCAAGATAAACTAATTCAAGACTATCATGAAAATAACAACCATAGAGGCATTACAGAAACCTTAGATCACCTTAAGCGCGAATATTATTTTCCCTACATGAAATCTAAAATATCGCAAACAATAAATAATTGCGATGCATGCCAAAGGCTTAAGTACGATAGGAACCCTCCTAAAACTAAATTTGAAAAACCGCCAACACCAACCAAACCGTTAGACATAATTCACATATACATTTACACAATTAACGCTAAAAACATTCTTACAATTATAGATAAATTTTCTAAATATTCTGCGGCATACACTTTTAACGGCTAGAAATAGTCTTTGTGTGATTAAATCTTTAAAACTTTTTCTGAGTATGCATGGCATCCCTAACAAAATTGTTTGTGACCAAGGAACCGAATTCAATTCAAACCTATTTAAAGATTTTTGTAAACAATATCAGATTAATTTGCACTTCACTTCTTTTCAACAATCATGTAGTAATGCCCCCGTAGAAAGACTTCATTCAACATTAACTGAAATATATAGATTAATAACAGAAAAAATAAAAAATTAGATCATGACGATATTTTGACTGAAACTCTAATAACATACAATAATGCCATTCACTCCTCCACAAAACTAACACCCTTTGAACTTTTTTATGGCAGAACAAATAAATTCGATCGCGAAATCACATTCAATAATGAACATGAATATCTTTCCAAAATCAATCAATTTCAAATTCAGTTATATGATTGTATCAGAAATAAACTACAATCCGATATAGATAAGCGCATAGAAAAACTTAATGCACCTTAATGACCCTATAAATTACGACGAAAATGATTATATATATAGAAAAGAATGTAGAAGAAATAAACTTACACCAAGATTTATTAAACACAAAATAAAAAGAAATAACAAAGTCACATTAATTACTACAGAAAACAAAAAATTACACAAATCAAAAATAAAGAAAAAACGATTTTGAAATTTAAAATAATATACCATCTTTTTCAGATTAATAACCACAATACACGCACAAGCACTTAACATACAAAATCTATCCGATACCCAAGGGTTATTACAAATAAAATTAGGAACGGCTAAAACAGTAACAGATTACACCAATCTCATACATATCATTAAACTCGATTCATATAAAAACAATATCATGAAAATCGAAGAAGCATTAAAACATTTCACATCATCATACTATAACAAAGGATCGTTAAAAATGACAAACTTTAAATTAACAGATCTTAAAAACAAATTAAATTCAACAACACCCAGATATCGCAATAAAAGAGGATTATTTAACGGCATAGGATCAGTAGTAAAATTCATTACAGGTAACATGGATAGCAATGATGCTACCCGTATTAATGAAGCAATATTAAATTTAACAACTAAAGTGCAGATCGGAACAAATAAATAAGATGTACTTAATACTTAAATTGTCGAAAGACTAGAAAATATTACAAACCATATAAATACCGAACAAGATATTATTGTTAAATCACTACAAAACTCTCAAAATGGCATCTTCTCCAACTTCAAACTTATAAGCGATATTCAATACCTTAATCAAATAAACTATCATATCGATTTACTAACAAATCATATCACAAGTATTTCTGAAGCAATGACTTTATCCTCACTCGGGATCATACCAAAAATGATCTTAAATATAGAGGAACTAAAAGAAATCGAGAATAATTTAGGAAACCAGTCTATTAAAGTTGAAACCATAGAACATTTGTATGAGCTACTAGAATTACAAGCGTACTACAATAATACAAATATTATTTTCAATATTCTCATTCCTCATATCCCTCCAGAACAATTCACAATTTCTCATACAATTCCCATACCAATTAATAAAATCAAAGAAATTATTATAAAACCATAAACAATTTATGTAGGTATAATTACCGTATATAGTTTATCCAATTAAAACACTTTATTATTGTTTTTAATAATGATAATATAAAAAAGTTTATTAAAAGAATATTTAAAATTCACATTTGGATAGAAAGTTAAAAACTAAGATTATAATTCACAAACTTCTTTAATTTTTCCGTCGGCTTTTTTACAATGCGTGTGCGTACAACTTTACTCGTCAACTTTTAACTCTCAACTCTTGTCTGTCCGTTTTCGTTCGTTATCTCTTGTCCGTCTGCCAAAACAAATGTCTAAGCCTACTCTACATCCTGCGTATTTTATCCGCCACTCACGAATGTCTGTCCGTTATATGTCTGTATCCTACAATCGGCCCTCCTGACGGCAATACGGCTCGGATTGCCAACGCTTCATAAATTCTGCCACAGTTGTTGTTCTGTTTGGGCCTTCATGGTCCCCAATCTTCTCCACTTCATACCTTCCACGGGACAACTTCCCGATAACCTTATAAGGGCCTAGGAATTTGCCCCTTAACTTTAGACCAGTTCCATATTGAGTCCGCTTGATGGCAACTAACTCGTTGACAGCATATTCCTCTTCAGGCCTCCGCCTACTATTAAACGTCTTACAATTTTCTTTCTGTATTTTCTCTATATTTTCCTTAGCCTCTGCTCGAATTTCGTCTCGATAAGTTTCCAATTCATGAACTGTTTCACTGCAGAGAATTTCCCGCAAATCCGGATCATCTGGCAGCCTCATTTCTACGCCTGTTAGCAACTTGAAAGGTGAAAACTGGGTACTTCTTGAAGTAGTGGAGTTGATTATCATTTGAACACGACGAACGTGTTTGTACCAATTTACTGGGTTCTCAATACATAACTTGGTCAACATTGGTACTATTATTCTATGCATCCGTTCTACTTGACCGTTTCCACGAGGAACGCCTGTGGCAGTTAGCAAGTGTTGGACGTTTTCCGCCTTGCAATAGTTCTCGAAAGCTTGCGAAGTAAACGCTGTTCCTCTATTGGTGATGATTCTCATAGGATTTCCGAAAATGGATGACTGCTTCTCTAAACATTCAATCACAGATTTCGCGTCCGTTGATTTCGTCGGATATAGCCAGACAAATTTAGTAAAACCATCGACCACGACAAAAATATGATTATACGCCTTTTTCGTCATCTCCATCGGACCAACATGGTCAACATGATACGTCATTAGTGGTCTTTCATCCTTATCAATGGGATTTAAATAGCCTTCTTTTTTACCAGCCTTAGCCTCGGTGATAATGCACTCGACACAGCTTTTTACTATTCTTCGAACCTTCCTTGCTAGTTCTGATATATAATACTGCCTCTCAACCAACTCTTGTGTCCTTGCGACACTATAATGACCCTGTTTGTGCGCGATCTTAATAATCTCATCCTCCAACTGGACTGGTACTACGATTAATTCCCTATTAGGATCCTTGTGTAATATACCGTTTTTCATATAAAAATCTTCATAGTTGTCAAACTCTAGAACATGTCTAATAGCCTTAGTACGATCATCATTTTGCTGGGCCTCTTTCATACGTTGAGTCAGACTGCTTTCAACTATCAGGCACGACATTCTACTCAAGGCATCCACATGTTTTATGGCTACAGGACTATTGACATTTTCCCGTGGGTTATAGTCCATTATCATTTTCGTTACCTTTTCCGGCACTGCTTTATCTAAATGTTCCACTTCAACTTGTAACTTAGGTTCGAATTCCTCTACATTCAAACAAATACTTCCGAATTCTTCCAATAAAGGATTATTATTTTCCGACAATTTTCTGAAAACTGCCTCACCATTTCTAATGAGTACCTCTGCCTTTCTCATGACACTGTTGCCAATCAGGACGGAGTGCAAAAGTCACATCAAATTGTAAACCATCGATTTCAAGCGATGTATCGAAATAACCCATGGTGAATATAACGCTATCCCCAACTTCGAATAATGGTTCTCTACAAGGTGTGAAGCTGATCCCCTCCAAAAGAAACAAAGTATCAAACCGCATCAGACACTTCTCGCAACCCGTATCGATCAGGGCATTTAATGATATACCCCTGATCAAAATATCCTTAAAAACCAAATCGGGACCCTTGCGAACCATATTCACCTGATTCTGCTCCGCCTTAACCACCTTTGAATCCAAATTTCTACCTGGGCACTCGAATGAGCGATGGCTAAATCTCTGACATTTAAAACACTTGTATTGCCTCTCGGGACAATCTTTCGCAAAGTGAGAATTTTCGCCACATTTAAAACATCTACTATTTCCATCTGTGTTCGCTATTTTTAAATCAATTTTCTTTTCCGTTGCAAAAGAATCTTTCCCTTTATTCGACGATCTAGGGCTAAACCGTATTTTTTCATAAATATTTATCTGTTTCTTGAGTTGCCTTACGTCTTCAGCTTGATATAATACAGCCTTATTAAATTTCGAATCAGCGATTCCGTCAATAAAATATTCAACTATACTTTTCTCGTCTAAATCAATACGTTTCGCTATCTCCATCATACAATAAAGATATTCAATCAATGACTCGTTCTTATTCAATCGACGACTACGCAGCTGACGGATAACTTCTACTACCGAAAATTCAGCTCCAAACTCTTCCAATAGCGACTTTTTCAACAACGACCAACTCGTCAAACTATTCTGGCTTCTAACAAAAAGTTTTGCGGCACCAACCAATAATTGTTTAGCGTAAACTAACTTCTGTAATGACGTCCATTTAAGAATCGCGGCCATCCCTTCAAATTCCCCTAGCCACTGATTGATGTCAGGTGAACAAGTTCCGGAAAAAATTGATAAACTATCCTGGACATCCTTAAGTGTGTAAATACTTTTATGCATAACAAAATCCCCTTGGTACATATTATTGGCAGCAGCAACCCCACCGTTGCTCGTCTCAGTAACACCGACTGTATTATCCCTATCATCTACCTCTCCGGTCGCGTCCTCAAAATCTAACTCATAAAACGCCAAAAGGCGATTCTGCAATTCAGCCTTTAACCCCTGTGTACCTAATCTAAGTCTTTTCAATTCCTCCTTTAACGCACTAACGCTCATACCCAAAATAGTCGTCTTGTCCATATTAAATATTATAAAAGATTCAAAAGTAAAAAAATATTATAATAATAGTAATAAAAATAAAGTAATTATAAAAATATTATATGTAATTGTAATTTAAAAATAAATATAGGAAATATTTTAATTCAAAATTATCATTAAAATTTATATCTAGTTATAAAGTTATTTTCCTTCTAATTTTTAAAATTATTTTCTCTAAAAAACAAAAAGATCTTTTGTACTTCTATTCTAAAAATGACGCTACTTTAAATAGAATTTTCATTAAAACAATTTTAATCAAAACTACTCTAAAACAATTATTCTTTCCTTTTCAACAAATCATTTTTTTTCTTTTCTCTTTCTAAATATTTTGTTTCTATTAACGAACAAATTTAATTTACAGCTTCAAGTTTCAATAACTCACTCCTTTTGATATCTGTTTTTGTTTCCTTACTTTTCAACAACTTCTGCATACAAACAGCTTTCCACTTTACAGCACACCTTCACAATAACAGCAACCCAAATCACTTATACTCCTTCTTAGCAACAACCTGCAAGCGACACTTCTTAAAGCTTTTCCCCTTTACACACACTCTGTTTACAACTTTCGTATTCAACTGCACACTTCTTTACTTCTTTCTTCTTTCAACACATTACACAAATATTCCCCCTTTCCAGCAGTAGGAGAAATTTGCAAACTTCTTCTAAATGTTCGTCTTTCAAATCTTCACACAGCTTCTCTGCTCAAACGCAAACAGCTTCGCAAAACTTATTTGTAGCATACAAAAATATTTATACTCATAAACTTCTTTACTATTATAAAATAACAACAACAATATAAAGACAGTTGTTGAATTTCACAATACTACACTGATCATTTGGGGTGGCTTTTTATTTGGTACATTTGTATTATTGTTTTTGTTGCATTATTGTAGTTTTTTCTGTTTGTTCACTTGTAACTTTTTTCTTGTTTTCACTCTCTTCTTTTTGTTAAAACGTTTTTTTTTTGTTTGAAATTGATGATGCAATTTCTATTTGTTCTTACACTTCTAGAACATTCTTTTTTTTTCTAGAATTTTTCTACTTTCCTTGACAACGTTTTATTTTTGGTTTTTAACAATTATTTGTTCAACACATTTTTTTTTATAAACTAACGATTTATATTGTTTTTAGCACAATTTGTCTAGGTTTTTTTTTTTGTAATTTTGGTTGAGTCCCCATGTAGGTATAATTACCGTATATAGTTTATCCAATTAAAACACTTTATTATTATTTTTAATAATGATAATATAAAAAAGTTTATTAAAAGAATATTTAAAATTCACATTTGGATAGAAAGTTAAAAACTAAGATTATAATTCACAAACTTCTTTAATTTTTCCGTCGGCTTTTTTACAATGCGTGTGCGTACAACTTTACTCGTCAACTTTTAACTCTCAACTCTTGTCTGTCCGTTTTCGTTCGTTATCTCTTGTCCGTCTGCCAAAACAAATGTCTAAGCCTACTCTACATCCTGCGTATTTTATCCGCCACTCACGAATGTCTGTCCGTTATATGTCTGTATCCTACATTTATAACAATAAAAAAATTCAATATTTTGACAATTTATGCAAAAAAATCGAAAACCTGTTCTACTGCAAGGAGAGCCTACAACAAGAAGCTTTAGGAAAATCTCCATGCTTCGGCAAAATTATATACAACCAAGAAGCTACCTGTAATCTATACGATGTTGGCCAAATCACCAAAATATCTCAACCAGAACACGGATTTGTGTTAGCAACAAACTTACCACCAACCAAAATAAAGACATCATGCGATTTGAAGGAACTAAGTATTGAAGGAAATCTACTAATACATTTTAATCACTGTGATGTCACTATTAATGAAATAGTATACAGAGGAAATCCAAACATTTATTGGGATGATTTTATTATTAACACAACAGCTGAAGAATATAAAGAGCAATTCCATATGAAAGCGATCACCTTTTGGACGACCCCTCTCCGATTTTAAAATAAATAGTCTCAATCGATTGCCCAGCAAAAAATAATGTACCTACATATTTTTTTTTTTTTATAGTGACTGGTTTAGTGGTGGTGTACACCACTGTCATGTGACAAAATTGAAGAATTATTTCATAAGGGACCTCATTGAAAGTTGTTTTAAAAACTACTAAAGCGATCGCGACGAGTGATAGCTCGTTGGAAAGGTATTGAATCAGGCTTTAATTGAAAAATAAAATTTTCCTAATTTTTCTCAGAAATTTACCTTTTTTCCCATGAAAACTAAATTTTCCGATTTTCCACAGAAGCTCCTAAATTTTTCGGCTAATTTTATTTTTTTTTGGATTCCTCATAATTTTTGCTTTAAGAATCAGCAATAAAAAAATGGGTCCCGACTCCTTGTTTGGACAGAAGAAGAGCATTTAAGAGACCACCTTGTTCTCATTGTTTTTATATTTTTTATAATTGAATTACTTTTAATTATTTAACATTATTTTATTTTATTATTAAAAATACATTTTAAAAATTATTTTACAGTTAAAAATACATTTATGAAGAAAAAATCAATTTTTTTAAGAGCCCCAAGTTGAGTGTGTAGTGAATATGGTCTGCCTCCCTTCACAAGATCGGCCATAAATCCATGGATAATAGCAGCAGTGGCATGTTATGGCACACCAAACCCGACTGAGGCTACAGGTCATAAAATGTTTTGTAAATTTTTTAAATTACCAGGTAATAAATATTTCGCCTAAAATGACACGTGCAGAAACAAGTCATAAAACACGGATTTTCCATAAATATGGCGAAATATTTATTACCTGGTAATTTAAAAAATTTACAAAACATTTTATGACCTGTGGTCGGCTTATTGGCAGTAACCAATTAAGTCCCTCTTTAAAAAACATTTTATGACCAGTAGTTCACGCAAATTTTCCTATTAAAGAAAAGCAAATATCGCTTATTTTTTTACCTATTTTTTAACAAAAAATAAATATAAATACTTCACACACTCTGAGTCAAATTTCAGTTGAATACTAAACGTGAAAGTGTTAAAGTGTTTTTTTTGTAAAGTAAAGAGTGAAGCTGTAAAGACAATTTAAAGTAAAATGAATAAATTTTGCTGCAATCCGTTTAACAAGAGTGGACATCGTTCGAAAAAGATAAAAGTATTAAAATTAACTGATGTTTCGAAGCGATACATGAATGAATTAAATATACAATACGGTGAAGAAGCACAATGCATTTGCCCCAGGTGTAAAATCGATTTGTCTCAACAAGCAAATGCATTGAAACAAATGCAACCACAATCCGAGAGTGAAATGACAATTGAACAAAATGTTTCATCTGATAGTGAGGCAGACATTCCGATGGTCAATATGTCTTTGAGTCCTTTGAATGAGGCTATTACCACTTTAGGTCAAACGCCTATTAGAAAAAGAAAGTTGCGAAGTGAAAAATACAGGAAAGATAAAAAGGGCAAGGTAATGAGTGCAATCGCGACAATATTTGATGAAGGCTCTGATAATGAATGCAGTCAAGCAGATGACGTTGATGACGGCAAACAAATGATTGAGCAGTTGAAAAGAAAATTCAATTTAGCGACCACTTTTCCGGAGAAATATCTCATTTTATCTGTGCTGCCTCAATCATGGTCTATACGCAAGATTTCTGAACAGTTTCAAACATCTTTTTACATCGCGAGAAGAAGCAAAGAATTAGTTCGACAGAAGGGCATATTGGCGACTCCCACCAAGAAATTTGGCTCAAGGACCCTCAGCGAAGCAACGGTGAAATTGATTCAAGATTTTTACTGCAATGATGACAACAGCCGCGCCTGCCCAGGTACACGTGACTATGTTATCACACGTGAAGATGGAGAAAAAGTACACAAGCAGCGCAGATTATTATTATGTAATCTATCCGAAGCATACCATCAGTTCAAAGAGAAATACCCAGCAGAAAAAGTGGGATTTTCTAAGTTTGCCATCCTACGACCAAAAGAATGCGTGCTGGCATTAGACAGGCACGGAACGCATTCAGTCTGCGTTTGCATGTTTCATCAAAACATCAAATTAATGTTCTCTCCATGCAAGAAATTGAAAGTATTTCACGGTGAAATTGAAACATATAGGGACCTCCTGTCGAAGTCGTTGTGCGCATACCCCACGGAAAATTGTCATCTGTCCAAATGCGACAATTGTCCGAAGATTGACGAGCTAGAGCAATATTTGGCGGAAAAGTTTGAACAGCTGTTAATTCAGGAGGTGCATTTCAAACAGTGGATAATTAGCAGCGGCAGATGTTCCCTTGAGAGCGTGGTAAAGCAGATTCCAGAATTCATCGAGGAATTCGGATTCAAGTTGAATGAACTGAAGGCGCACCATTTCATATCCGAGATGCAATCGAAATTTCTAAAGGAAAGTAAGGAGAAATTAGCCCAAAATGAATTCATTGTAATAAGCGACTTTGCCGAGAATTACACTTTTCTCGTTCAGGATGAAATTCAGGCTTATCACTGGGCAAACGACCAGTGCACGGTGCATCCTTTTTGCATTTATTTCAAAAACGAAGATAACGAACTACAGACCGTAAGCCTTGTTGTTGTCGCGGAGAGTTTAGCTCATAATTCTTAAGATCAAAATTCGATGCAATCGACAAAGTAACGTTTTTCTCAGACGGCGCGGCTTCTCAGTACAAGAATAAAAAAAATTTTTACAATCTTTGCATAATTGAAGAAGAACAAAACTGCAAGGTCGAGTGGCACTTTTTTGCGATGTCCCACGGTAAGGGCCCATGCGATGCGTTAGGGGGAACCCTAAAACCCTAAGTTTCATTGCTTCATACCAAATATTTCTGATATGTCAATTAATGTAAAGCGGTACTCTTCGTCTGCCGACGTGCTAAATTTAAAGTTACTTTAATTTTATAATGATGCCAAGACAATTGAAATTTTTAATAAATATTGTAATTAAGTATAAGCAGCAAAATAAGAAAGATTTTTTCTTCATAAATGTATTTTTAACTGTAAAATAATTTTTAAAATGTATTTTTAATAATAAAATAAAATAATGTTAAATAATTAAAAATAATTCAATTATAAAAAATATAAAAACAATGAGAACAAGGTGGTCTCTTAAATGCTCTTCTCCTGTCCAAACAAGGAGTCGGGGCCCATTTTTTTATTGCTGATTCTTAAAGTAAAAATTATGAGGAATCAAAAAAAAAATAAAATTAGCCGGAAAATTTAGGAGCTTCGGTGGAAAATCGGAAAATTTAATTTTCATGGGAAAATTTAATTTTCATGGGAAAAAAGGTAAATTTCTGAGAAAAATTAGGAAAATTTTATTTTTCAATTAAAGCCTCATTTAATACCTTTCCAACGAGCTATCACTCGTTGCGATCGCTTTAGTAGTTTTTTTAAAACAACTTTCAATGAGGTCCCTTATGAAGAATTCTTCAATTTTGTCACATGACAGTGGTGTACACCACCACTAAACCAGTCACTATAAAAAAAAAAAAAATATGTAGTTACATTATTTTTTGCTGGGCAATCGATTGAGACTATTTATTTTAAAATCGGAGAGGGGTCGTCCAAAAATTTGCCAATTTTGATCGTTTTCATATGGGATTGCTCTAAAACCTTTTGCTACAATTGAAAGTTTGAGTATACCTAAGCTCAAAGAATACCACTTAAAGAATAAATTGGCAATCGAAATCTTATCGACTCGAACAGTTCTACATAGACATATAAACTATGGTTTAGTAGCAGCAATAATTCTCATTATCATAATAATTTTTGCAATAAAACGGAAAACAAAATATGATGTGAAAGAACTACCTACAACAAGTTTTGTCGCTCCTGACCGTCAAAACTTTTGGTCATCGCTCCACTCTAAGGGGGGAGGAGTTATGGAAACCCCCATAATATCATCTACAACAACAACTCCACCAGAAAAACCACCTAGGTTGGCTTAAATGTAAAAACAACAACACAAAAGCCAACGCTCTAGACATAAGAATTTTTATAGTTTGAATTATTAATATTTTTTTGTTGACCCAATTAATATTTTGCAATATGATCTTCCACATAAGCCAACATAAAAATAACAATTTAGTTTAACCAGCATTTTACAAATTTGTTCTATATTTTTTGCACTTATTATTTTTAAGCTTAATCTGCATTTCTTTTATTATAAATAATTGTAATATTGATAAGAAAGAATCATATAATAATCATATAATATAATAAGTTTCCACCCTTATCTAACGCAAACAGAATTTATTAATGTGTTGATTGCGTATGAACGTTTTGCAATCAGCAAATGCAGTTCTCTGATATATATATATATTTTTTTTCTTTTTTAAAAATTTATAATAGTAATATTTAAATGTAATTGATTCGAATATTTTATTATTCATATTTTTAATTAATTTTTTTTTTATATTCAACATTTTGTAATTTGAAAGCCTAGAGGCCAATTAATAAATTACAATATTCCACTCACTTAAGGTTACCTTAAAATTTAGAAATTGAAACCCTGATAAATAAAATATATAATATGTATTTTGCTATCCCAAATTGAAACGAGAAAAAGAATTATGTTGTAATAAAACATTATCAAGATAAGAAAATTGTTGTAATTATTGAAAGTTATTTAAAAGTTTTCTTTTATAAACATGATCACTGTAATTGAATTGCCATAAAGATGCTGACAGCGCATTAAATAATAAAACTACACGCCTATGAAAAGACCGACTTACCCAAGGAGTATTGAAAGGTGCAATAAGACTATGAGATCTAGTAGAATTAGTAAATCCAAAAAAAAATTGATATAAACAAAGGACTATTTATACTAAAAACTCAATAGAAATATAATAGAAGATGTATTTTAATAAAATCACGAAACGATGATCCAAGAAAACGAATAACATGTTCTGTAATATGTTCATATATTATAACTCTGTTAAATAGCAACTGAATGTCCCTAATGTTATTACCCCAAGTACCAGAAAATACCTCCAAACAATGTAGAAAAAGAGGCATTATAGTACTGTGAACAATTCTTTCCTTGACATAAACAGGAATAATAAGATTTGTGTTATACAATCTCCTCAAAATAAAAAATACCCTTGATGTAAGATATCTAATATGATATTCAAATGTCCAAATTGCATTCAATGACTACACCTAAGATATATAAATGGTGTACAAATTCAATATTAGTTCCATTAATAGATAAATATACATCCTGAACAAAATTATGTGAGGTCGAAAATAACATTGCCTTTGTCTTCATTGTATTAATTGATAAGTAATTATTAATCATCCAATTTGAAATACAGTTTGTAGAATAATTTAACACAGACTGAAGTACATCTAAATTATCTAATTTAATATAAAGAAAAACATAGACAATTAAAAAGAAGTGTATAATAATTTTTATTTTATTAAATTTTTCTTATCTTAGTATAAAAAATATTCGTATAACAATTTTACTGTTACCTATCACAACGAACATCATAATGAGCATTCTTAACTCGAAAAATCATCAATTGGTACATTTTATATTATATTACATTAATGTGGGATGAAATTTCTTAACTTGACAAAACCTTTGTCTGTGCATTTTATTCATTTTGCCCATGATTTATTTCAACAGACCTTGGAATGACACAAAAAATACAATACAACATCTTCTATTCTTATTTAAGGAATTGAAGGAGCCTTGATTCTGATCTGGAACGATACAGACGCACAAAAACATAACGGAGTGTGAAAATTTATGAAAATCTAAATATATTTAACGAAAAAAGTGAAGTAAACTATTAAAACTGCAAAAATTTTTATAAAAACTAAGTGCAAAGTGTAAAAAATATAAAAGCTAGGAATATATCTAAAAAAGACTAAATTAGGGTACCAGGTGTACATTTAGTTGCAAAGTGTTGCAAGCATGGAATTGGGCAACAAAGATTAACACTCATTTATGAACAGAAAACTAATCTGCAACACACATTCAAAGCGTAGAAGAGCAGAGATATTATTGTCACCGGCAAACATTGACGCAACTCATTTGGGTGAAAATAGATTTGCTTTACTTGATGGACTGAAAATTGAAAATACAGAGGAGGGGGGAGAAAACTGCTAGAGCAAAAAAAGAAAATGGCGGCAAATCCTTTGCCCTCCAATATGTTTATTTGATGTTAATATTCAGATGATCAATTGGAAGCAAAAACACCCAAAATAACGTTTAAAATAAGAAACGTTTATAAACATAAATGTAACTTGTACCTTTCAGATGCTACAGTGCATTCTGAAATGATGGCGATCCTGAGGGAGAAGAATATTCACACTTATTCATATACACCTAAAGAGTAAAGACAAACTTCTTTTGTATTAAGAGGTCTTTATCAAGATACTAGTGTTGAGGAAGTTAAGTCTGCGCTTCAAAAATTAGTTCCAAACATTGTCTTCAAAATTACACGTTTTACAACTCCGTATTCCGTCAAAAACTCATACGACACAGGCCTGTTTCTGGTTAGACTGAGCCCACGGAATTCACTCTCCGATATTGCGCACATTAAATATCTTTTAAGCCAAACCACTCGTATTATTAGGGAGAAACCTAAAAGAAACTAAATTTTGGAGATTTTTGGGAATGAAAAATCGATAATTGACACCCTGCTTTAAAAATTGTAGTTTCATACGAAAAAAAAAAAACACAAACAAAAACAACAAATAACGATAAAAATTTAGCAAATAAATGTGGTGTTAAAATTGGTAAATATTAGTTTCGTTTGTTTAGTGCATAAGGGTTTGCCAATTTTTACTGGACAAGTTTTTGCCAGCAAAAATTTTCAAGCGGAAATACATATCGTATGATTGAAAAACACATGATAAATTTTTGTAACTACAAATAAAAATGTTTAACAACTACGCTGTTGTACGCAAAGCAATAAATATTGCAAAATGAATTATGCAAAAGATACAAAAAGCTTCTATTGTAAAATATTTCTTATTAATATTTTACATCAAGAATTCTCTTTTACCATATCGACCAGTTATAAATTGATTTTGCATATGGTTTTACAATCTGCTGTTTAACAAACTTGTAAATTATTGAAAATTTTTCGTTCACGTACTTTTTTTTAGAAAATTTTCTTTTTGAGAGTAAATCTGGCTGATAAAATAAACGAATGGACCCATATATTGTACATTTTTGTTCATAACTTTTTTTATTAATTATTTTAATGGAATGATATATAGCCTATGACCATAATTAAGGTATTGGAACAAACATTTTTGAAATCAGATGAGTAGTTACGAAGATTACCTCCTACACACAAACAAGCAAACTTTACCTCTTTATTATATATGAAGTATACATAATATGCTAACCTCGATTTTTTCAAAATTTTTCAATCAAATAATTGCGTTTGAAGGTAAAAAATGTTATTTTTAACAATTTTACCAGGCCAACGGATATGTTGTTTCTCTAGTTAAAAATCCTAAGCCCGGCCGAAAACCAGGATACACTGAAGAACTTTTCTCAGCAATAATATATCGTCGAAATGTACAAATTGGACCCTAAAAACTTTTGTAATTTGAAGAGCTAATGGGTTATGTCATATCTTTACTCACTTATCGTTAGCTTATTATTGATTTGACCTTTACGCCAAAAAATAGTTATTGAGATTTACATTTTTTAATTGTTGTATGTTAAACTGACAGGTACATCAAAGTCGATACTGAATATCTCAGATGTGATACAAAAGGTATAAAAATGCGTTTCGTAATTAGAAAGAGAATATTACATTATATATAACTACAGGGTGTCCGCCGGGAAGGTATACTACTTTGTTTGTTTATAATTTCTTATTAAATGAAAGAGAATGGATCTTATATTGATAAATGTTTTATTTAATGTCGGCAATTATGTATGGAATACAATACCAGATAAATGTCCGCCTCTGTTAGCTTCTCAAATGCGAGCCCTTTTGAGCACATTTTTCATTACATTCTCCACATTTCACGCGGTATTTCATTAATTTCATCACAAATATTTTGTTTGAGCTGCTCAAGCGTTTCTGCTTTGTTTGCATAAACCTTGCTTTTCAGATATCCCTACAAAAAGAAGTCCGGAGCAGTCAAATCAGGCGACCGTGGAGGCCAATCAACATCACCATTTGTTGAAATAACTTGTTGTGGAAAGAGGTCTCGCAGTAATTCCATTGTTATCCTGGCTGTATGCGATGTTGCACCGTCTTGTTGATACCACATGTTAATCAAGCCCAAATCATGCAGTTGTGGCGTTAAAAATTTTTCAATCATATCACGATATCACTCCCCATTCACAGTTACCGTTACGCCGTTTTCATTTTCAAACAAGTAAGGTCAACTGATTCCTCCTGACCAAATTGCACACCAGACTGTCACTTTAAATGGATGCAAAGGTGACTGATAAATAATTTGAGGGTTTTCTATTGCCCAGAACCGACTATTCTGTTTATTCACATATCCATTCAAATGAAAATGTACCTCGTCACTCATTATGATTTTTTCATGAAAATCGGGGTTGTCGGGCAAGCTGTAGCATCCTATTGGCATATGTACGGCGGCGTAAATGGTCTTGTGGGAGAAGCTCTTGTGTCATCTGAATCTTAAATAGAAACAAATGCAAATCCTTGTGCAAAATTGTGGCAAAAGTTGTTTTTTGAAGACCAAGCTACTGAGCACGGCGTCGAATTGAGGTTGATGGATTGTTTTGAACATTTTCTTGAGCAGCAGTAATGTTTTCAGCCGATCTCGCAGTACATTGTGGTCCATGCTTGGGCCTATCACCTACAGACCCTCTTTCTTCGAAATCATTCACTACACGATAAATAGTGCGTTTTGTTGGCTCGTTGTTTCTCCCAAAAATTTCACGTAACTTTCTCATCGTCACAGTAATCGATGATTGATTTTGATAAAATGTTTTAACGATTAAAACACGTTGGCTTATCGAATATTTTTCCATAATAAATTTGCCACGTCTCTACTTCACGACTGCCAAATATGAACTGTCAAAACTAATGTTACCCAAAATGGCGGCAAAACAAAGTAGTATACCTTCCCGGTGGACACCCTGTATTACTGAGATGGAAGATTAATTATGTATTTTTTATACCCTTAACCACAGGTGGAGGGGAAAAAAAAGTTTGTTATTCCGTTTGTAATTTCTACAATATTGATCTTAGACCCTAAAGTATATATACTGGGTCAGTATGAAGAGCGAAGTTGATTTAACGATGTCCGTCTGTCCATCTGTCCGTCTGTGTGTTGAAATAGGTTTTCCGAAGACCCCAGACATGATGAGGACTTGATTGTTATATATTTCTGTTACATGTAATCCATTTATGTTTGCAAATGGCTGAGATATTAGCAAAAACCACGACTACCTCTAATTTTTTCCGTAAAATCCCTTTGTTTTATATGTATGTTGAATTTTATGCATAACAAACACATCCACTTGTTGAAATTCTTTTCTTTCACCTCCTCACCTTTTATACACAAACAACAAACCCGTACAAAGATTTGTCATTTAAATAAAAACCAAACAAATCTCTATAGAACGAAAACTGGTTATTTACATCTATTAACGATGTTTGCACATGAGCTTCAATGGCTCAGTTGTCTAAACGCTATGTCACAAATACTTTTTTCTCTTAGGTGGGGGATCGATCCTTTTTTTTATATTTTCTTAAGAATTTTTTTGTTTCTCTTTGAGTGCAACTATTTTAGGTCATAACATATAATAATTTATAAAACAAATTTTAATAAACCATCTTCCTCCAAATTTTTTAAATTAAGCTAAAGAAATTAAAAACATTAAAAAAAAAGCGAAATAATATCCCAAATGCAAATTTGCCAGCTAAATCATACGTTTTTGTAGAAATAAAACACATACAGTTCTAGTGATTTCTTTTAACGATTTGTATAAACAAATTTTTTGGTCGAACAAAGTTTTTTGTTACAACTTAAAAGATTGTTGAAAAAAATATAACAACATTGATTGGCATTATGTTTGTGGTTGTTGTGTTTTTATTTTTTTATATTTTATTTGTTGAACTTCTTTTCTTTTACCTCTTCACCTTTTATAAACAAACAACAAACCCATACAAAGATTTGTCATTTAAATAAAAACCTAACAAATCTATTGAACGAAAACTGTTTATTTACATCAATTAACGATGATTGCCCATGAGCTTCAATGGCTCAGTTGTCTAAGCGCTATGTCACATATACTTTTTTTCTATTCAACTTTTTTTTTATATTTTCTTAAGACTTTTTTTTGTTTATTTTTTGTTTTTTTAACATTAAATTATTAGTTTAAATAAAATTTTAAATTAATAATTAAATAATCCATAAATTGGCTAATAACATAATTTTTTTTAAAAACCCTCTGATACAAACAAAATACAAACTGTTTTATTTATATTTTTTGCTCCGATTTAAAAGAATTTATAAAAAGATTTTTAAACCATTTTATTTCTCATATGTTAAGAAAATTTTATACATAATTCCCTTTGAGTGCGACCATTTTAGGTCATAACTTATAATATTTTATAAAAAAAAATTTATAAACTATTTTCCTTCAATTTTTTAAAATTAAGCTAAAGAAATTAAAAATATTTTTTTCATAAAAAAGCGAAATAAAATCCCAAATGGTAATTTCCAGCTAAATCAAACGTTTTTGTAGAAATAAAACACATGCAGTTCTAGTGATTTATTTTAACGATTTTTAAAAAAATATTTTTTGGTCGAAAATAGTTTTTTTACAACTAAAATGATTTTTGAAAAAAATAATATGACAAGACTGATTGGCATTACGTTTGTGGTTGTTGTTCTTTTTTTATTTTATTTGTTGAACTTCTTTTTTTCACCTCTTTACCTTTTATACACAACAACAAACACATACAAATATTTAGTTTTTGAACAAAAACTATTTACTTCTATGAACGATGATTGCATATGTCCTTTAATGGCTCAGTGGTCTAAGCGCTTTGTCATAAATAGTACGAGCATCTTGGTTATCAATACACAACATCTGACCAAATGTGGGCAAAATAGATTACTTTATATCTTAAGAACGGTAAGACCGAAATTAAATAATCCATAAATGGGCTAAAAACATTTTATAAAAACTAAAATTTTTGGAGCTGTAATATTACCTATGGATACGTCTTATATAGCAAAAGATCGAAAATCTTTAGTATAACATATTTGCTAAAAAACTCGGAAATATCGGTTCATAACAAAAAAGTTATGCCCAAAACATAAATTTTTTTTAAATACCTATTTTCTAAAACCATAAATCTTCCCGAGGCCTAGTTTTATCACCAAACTAAATGGTTAATTTCCTCTTAAAGGCGTCCGTATATAAATCTGTCCATTTCATTTATGTCCATATATAAACTTCATTTTTTTTTTCCAAACATGGTGAAGGGTATAAAAGATTCGGCATAGCCGAATTTAGCCGCTCTTACTTGTTTTCTTTTGCTACACACTATAGCGAATTGATACTAAAAAGAAGCCAGATCGTTTTTATTAAAAAGGGAAAACAATTTATATTGAATACAAGTTCTGATGTTAAAAATATATGAATTTAGCTTATTTCGCAAAATTTGTTAGTTTTTACCGGTAAATTGATTAAAGTCTACCAATTTTTCTTAATTTATATTTGATTTTATTTTAAGTTTAAAAAATAACTTTGTAATTAAAAAACTTTTTGATTTTTCCACACTTAATTTCAACTGTAAAAACATATCACAACCTTGTTTGATTTTCTTTCCGAAGTTTCAAGAAATGTACCTTGAATTTAAATACAAAATTTCTATTTTATAACGATTTTAATGAGAAAAGTAATAAAGTAATTAAAGGCCGGTATTACAGTGAATTGTTATTTGCAAAATTATTTTCAACTTTAGAGCCACGCCTTCTCCAAAGGAATCGTAGCTTTAAAATGTGATAGTAACATTGAACTTCATTTATTATAACATGAATTATTAAGATTTATTAAATTCATATTTTAATTTATTTAAATTACAGCCAACTTGATTATGTTTTGACTATAATTGAAACTCTACCAAAACCAAATTTTCAAGAAAATCAGGATGTCGATACTTACGGCGTTTTTCTTTTACACGCCCTTTTTAGAGCAAATTGTGATTTGGCAAAAATTATTGAAATCGCCATACGTCTAGAGAATACTAACAAAAATAGCCGAGCTTTACATATATCTGCTGAAATCGCTCTAAAACGCAATCCAACAATGGTTTTGCCGATCTTTGAAGCTTTAGTGAAGAGAGAACAACCACTACGACCGCACTATTTTTGGCCTTTAATGATGTATAATTTTAGACGTCACAATGAATCGGGAATATTACGCACGTTAAAAATTATGCAAAACTTTAAGGTTGATTGTGATCATCAAACTATTGCACACTATGTATTGCCGAGATTATCGATTATACTAACAAACCCACAAATGGCATTACAACAACTAGATGAAGCTGGTGTGAAAACTTCATTGGTACTAACGCCCATAGTATCACATATGTTAACACAAAATAAATGGTTCGATGTCACTGCCATTGTAGACGCTTATACAACTAAGATAAATGTATTAGATCTCATTTCGCACCTGTGTAGTGTAGCTGTTCACATTAGAGCAACGAATCGCTATCATCAATTTGCTAAACTTGTAAATGCATTGTCTAATAAGAATATAGATCGCAAACAAGATTTTGTAGGTCAATTTTTAGTCGAATTACTTTCTACAGAAAGACGTCTGACTACAGATCATCATAGCTTCAAACGTTTGTTGGCCGAACTGCATAAGATTGGTTTAAATTTGTCACCCACAGCCGTCAATACAATACAGACTTTATTAATGCAAAATACTAAGGACGAATCGGTAGAGTCTCTACAAATAATACAACAAAAGTTAAAAGAAATGACGAATCGTACTTTAAATTTAGCCAATAGTTCTGAAGATGGTTCATTGACTGCATCATCGTTTATAAAACATCCACGTGATATGTCTGCCGATGAATTGGAATATCATTTAGTTGAGTTGGAATCGAAACAAATGAACACTCGTGGTGTTTTGAGGCGTCTACTGCAAGTATCTGTACGAGATAATCGTTTAGATCGTGCTTTGGAAATAAAAAACAAATGTGATGTTTTACAATTGCAAACGAGTCCTGGCATGTTGGCCAGCATTTTCGAAATGTATATAAAATTAGGTGATCTCACAAATGCTAAACAAAATTTAAGAATAATACAAGAAAGATATCCAGGTAAATTTAAAAAAGAAATATATGTATGTATTTATATACAACCCTAACCACATTAGTTTCGTAACGCAATTAACATACATGTTTTATTTACTATTTATTATTTCTGTAAAAATTAATTTATCTAAAAAAATTTTGGCTTTTCGGAAAGCTAAATTTTAAAGACATTTTAAATCAGTAAAACTTTTAAAATAATTCGTTTTCGTCAGTGTTGACACCAGTAAAAAATTTACACAGCTGTAATTCAAAAATGAAGTTACTCATGGGCCATTCCATGTCAAACCGCACAGAAAACTGTCATTTTCGGATTTGTAATCTCTGATTTTAATGAAATTCGCCACAAATATTGTAAATGGGTAGTGTTTATCAAATCATTAACCTTTCGACCCCAAACACTTTCGGTTTTCGAAATATGACGTCATGAAAATTGGTAAAAACGTCAAAATATCGAAAAATTATCCATACAAAGTCGCCCATAACTTCTAAACTATAAATTTTAAGGTGGATACTCATTTGGTTCCGGAGTTTATGAAGGAAAACGTGGTCGTAAGCAAATTTTTGTCGACGGGTTCATATGCAAAAGCTTACACACAAAAACAATATGTATACAAAACATTGTACACACATACACACTCATAGCATGTAAAAGATTTTTCGTATGAAACCGTCAAGATAAATTTGCTTACGACCACATTTTCCTTCATAACTCCAAAACCAAATGAGTCTCAACCTTAAAATTTTGCCACAAATATAGAGAGGCCTTAATTTTAAACATATATTTTTTTCAGATTTTAAAGAAATTGGATTTTGAGATATGGGTCTTTAAAGATTAAACTTAAAATAATTACTTTTAACCTTTTAAAAATAAAAATCTTTTGGGACGCCTTTCGAAGGTAATGTTTTCACTTTTAGAATGGTACCAATTGAAAAATTTTAGGTTGTATAGCTTAGAAGTTATGGGCGACTTTGTAGGGACACTTTTTCGATATTTTGACGTTTTTGCCAATTTTCATGACGTCATATTTCGAAAACCGAAAGGATTTGGGGTCGAAAGGTTAATGAACACTACCCATTTACAATATTTGAGGCGAATTTCATTAAAATCGGAGATGACAAATGTGATTGATTTTTGCTTTTTTTTTGTTGTCCCTAATCCGTTTTGTCAGTTTTTATGTTAATTGCTCAAGAACAACTGATTATTTTTGTTACACATAAAAATTGTTTTTTGAGTTTTGGCACAATTACTGTCAAAAGTGATACATTTTATGGTGTATTATTTTGCATTGTGATTCTTTAATTAAAAAAAGTGAGTTCGATTCACTATATTATTTTGTTATACGCCTTCTTTTTGATAAAAAAAATAATTGTAGAGGGTGGTCCAACCATAATGCACGATGTTAATTGTAAATAAAACAAAAAGTTTTCAGAAAATTATCTTAATACAAAATATCGGCGGCTAAACATTTTTGGAAGTATACGAGACAAAATCTGTCAAAATTACAACATGCTTTTATACCTAGGCACGGAGTCCACACTATTTGTCACCAACTTGAAGAAATTTTGTGTCTAAACCTTAAGAAATGGCAAACACAGTCTAGTCCTCTCAGCGAATATCAAGAAGGACTTTGATTGTGTAATATCAGTACACAAAAAATGGAACTAAATGAATGGGGCATTCCAAAACAAATTTTAAAACTCTTGAAATCTTTCCTCTGGACAATGGGGTTTCCCAAGGTTCCCCTCTCTCCGTGGTATTAAATGCTATGTATGCCAACTCTTTGGCAAAGGCTGTCGGTTCGTTTTTCTCCAAAAATCTTCTTTGGAACAATAATGTGAAGCAATTGACATACAAATTAAGTAAAATTAACAACTTTCTTAAACTTATATGCTTTCCAAATAAAGGACCATATATGGAAACAGCACTCAACATTTGCCGTTCATTAACAATAGGCACAATTTTACATAGTATTACCATCTACAGCAGAACTTCCAAAAAGAACGTCAACAATATCAGCACCTCAATAAACAATTGTTTTGAAACAGCCTCACTTGGAGTCTAATTTTGCAGATAATGGCGTCTATGATGATATGTTGCGGCGTCAAAATGAAACGCAACAAATTTTAATAATATAAATTCCCTCCCATATTGGAATTCAGGGAAATGAAAGTGCAGACTGTGGCGCAAAACCACCTTTAAACTTGCCCCAAATTCCCCATGCTTTCCAAAATCCATAAGTAGTCCATTCAAGGTGCTTCAAAAACAACAGAATCCCGTTTTCGCCAGACAAAACACAACACAAATTTATGTAGGTCTCAGTGTATTACGCTCCAAGTACTACTATGAAAAAACTGATCCACCGAAATGTCATATTTGTTTAGTAAATCTTACTATTTCTCATCTGTTAACAATTTGCCCGGTTTCAAAGTTGAACGAACCACTTGAGAAAGTACTAGATTGTACAAACACTATTAACATACAAAAAATCAGAAGATGTCTCAAACAACACAACATTCAAGATGTTTGGGCTTAATATGCATAAAACTTCTTTTAATTCATCTATACTTTTAAGAAATTTATATTCTAAATTATTTTTTTCATTCATTATTTCACATCATGGAATTTTTTTAATAGTACGAGTAACCGGCGCCTTTATGTAATCTGTTGTATCGTGTATTTCTTTACAATAGTGTAAAATTAAAAATCTGATACAACTTTGCAACTTTATTTGATGAGTTTATTACATGTTGTATTGGGTATCAAATAAACCTTTATATTTTATTTTAGTGAGAAAAAATAAATTACGCTCAAAAACAAACAACCAACACAAACATAAATTTGAATGTACAGTTATGTGCAAAAAATAGGGACATTTGCATGCAACAAATTTAAAGTAAAAAAACACACATACATTTTGGGAAGAAACTAACAATATTATTTTGAGATTATAGTACTACAATAATTCTTTCTTTTATGCAACAATTCAAACTTTTTTGTTGCAATTGAAAAAAACAACATTAAAAAGTATTATAATTTCCTATAGTCGGATGTGAATAAAAATAGGGACAGTAAAAATTTTTTTTGAAATATTATTAGTACTTTATATTTCTTTATGGAAATATAATAGTGGTCATTGTATCTAATAGATGTACCCATTTTTGTATCATATTTGTGTAAATAAGTGTACCAAGTATTTAGCCAAGGGTGAAAAATGTATGGGATAAAAAAAATCGGAACAGATTGCCATATGCCATATGCATGGAATTTTAAAATTTTGTTTGTGCAGGACTACTTCGTTGGTATTGTTTATCAATTCTAAGCCAAACAAAAGAAGACTTGATCTCTATTTAGTCCTTAGAATACTGATTTCCTATCGAAAATCGGAAATTATTTACAAATTTTAAAGACCATCGAAAGTTAAATTTTGATTTTTGGGGTTTTTAAATTCACATTGCAATAATTAGTTGATAGTTGTTAAAAGTAGACGTGTTTAGCTACATAATGACATTTAGAGATTTATTCTTCGATTTGTAATTTTAAATTTCAAGACCAAGTAAATTATAAGTACGGTTTTACTATATTTCTAAGTCGAAGGAACTGGATAATAAATGATACAATTAAAGCGGAAACGAGCAAATAACTCTTGTTTGTTAATTTTATTATCAAATAAGTAAGAGATTTAAAATATTTAATGCATTTAAATCTTATTTTGCATCATCATAATTTTTTTTTAAGAATTAAGTTCAATTTAGAATACCGAAAAGTTTTTTCAACGTCTGACAATTAAAAATTATTAACGTTAAAATAAAAACATTGATGCCTTCAGTTAGCTAAACACGTCTACGTTTAAAACTATCAACTAATTATTGCAATGTGAATTGAAAAACACAAAGAAACCAAAATTTAACTTTCGATGTTCTTTAAAGTTTGTAAATAATTACCGATTTTCGATAAGAAATCAGCTTTCTAAGGACTTAATAGTGATTAGGTCTTCTTTTGTTTGGCTTAGAATTGATAAACAATACCAACGAAGTAGTCTGGTACAAATAAAATTTGAAAATTCCATGCATATGGCAATCAGAGAACTGCAACTGCTGATTGCAAAACGTTCATAACGTTCAATCAACACAAGAATAAATATGTGTTTGCGTTCAAACGCTGAATATACTCCAACACACATATTTGTTGATGATTCTAAATCAATCAAACGACGTGCGAATTGTTGTGTCACTGATTTATAATCATCGGTCGTGGTTATACCATTGATTTTATTCTGTTTATTCGAGGCAACAATAATTATTTTGATGTAGAATAAATCAAAAAAAATAAAAAAACAACAAACAACGTGTATGAGTGTATTCATAATTAAAACAAAATAGTTTCTGATCTATAAAAAGGGGGTGGTTTTGTAGAAACACATTTCATAAATGGTATATGTACATTAGGGTGGGTCTAAAATACGTTTTTTTAGAATTTTTATTAGGAATACCAAAAATATTGTTCTTTGTGAATTTTTTTTTTTAATTTAGATCGATATCTCAGGCTCGCCCAATCCGGTTAAAGTTAGATGTTGCCTTATTTTCCAATCAAAATAGATGAAAAAAAAATTTAAACAATATTTAAATTTTTCCGGATTAGGCAAGCCTCAGATATCGACCTAAATTTTTTTTCCAAAAAAAATATTTTTATTTCACAAAGAAGAATATTTTTAGTATTGTATTACTTATAAAAATTCGAAAAAAAGCGGATTTAAGTACACAATATTATTTATGAAATGTGTTTCTATTTTGTTTTAATTATGAATACACACACGCGTTATTTGTTGTTTTTTCTGATTTATTCAACGCTGAATTTTTGTTGAATGATTACATTTGCATAAAACATAATCGACAGATGATTCAAACTGATCCGAATTACGCGTTCAGTAATATGATGCTGATTTTATTCTACAGTGAATTTTGTTGAATTATTAACCTTTGTCCGGCGGAAGAGGTACAATTGTACCTTTTTCGTTTTTAAATTGCAATAACTTTTTTTGTTAATACTAGATATCTAAAATTTTCTGACATCTCTAAACTTTTATTACGGATTACATATTTGAAATTAAAAAAAAAAGATTTTGATTATATCATACCGAAATAAGTCTTTTTTGACTTGATATCCCTAAAAGGCTGAAGGGGTACAATTGTACCTTCATATAAGTCGTAAGAAAAAAACAAGAAAATAAAGCAGAGTTATTTTTATTAGTTTTATTTGAAAAGAACAAACGAATACACACTATATGACCAAATATTTAGGAAATAACAAGATATTTTTATGGTGTTTCCTTGCATGAAAAACATGTGGTACTTTGAATAGAGTGTTCATCGCACACAGTTTTCAAGCAGATTGCACACGCCTTTCTAGTCTTACGTTGTTTGCGTGTCTCACATTGACAAACATAACATCTCCAACCACCGTTGATGCTCCCCGTCTACCAAAGGGTACTTTGGAACCAATTTCTGGACTTTGTGCTGCCACTATAGGTCGTCCAAGTACAATTTCTATATTTACCTGTTATAAGTTTGTTGCCACTACGGTCTTTGACTGATTGCATACATAGGTGTTTTGAAAGATCTTTCAAGAACTTTCGTCGTTGATCTTTTGATACACTGTTTGGGTGGTGCCTTCTATATAATATATAGGAGGCCAAAGCAGCAACGTCAACCATGTTATAACATAATGCTAGAGGCCACCGCTTTGTTCGTCGTTTTACGGTGTATTCGCCCAACATTTTGTCCATGACATCTACTCTACCTTTTGGTTTATTATAATATTTTATAATTTCTGGCTTAGCAGCATCCGTGTTTTCTACTTCTCCTGTCATGTGCATAGTTGATAGTAGTATCACCGATTTCTTCTTTTTTGGCACGTATGAACAGATTGTGGCATCACTGTTATAAGCAAAGTTGGTGGAGTTGATAGGCCTTTCCTTTGCTGGCTGCATATTGATGGGTAAAAATTTTTTATTTTTTCTTACTGTACCAACTAAACTCATGTTCCAAAAACTTAAGACCTTGCCCAATTGTAAGGATGTGAAAAAATTATCTGTAACCACATTCCTTCCAGAGCCCTTATACAGTTGAACTAAGTCCAGCACAGTTCGTGCACCAATATTTGTTTGTCTTGGACCGTCTTTCGGCTTTCCGGTATAAATTTGACCATGTAATGGATAGGAAGTTGATGAATCACAGGCCCAGAATATTTTTATGCCATACTTAGCCGGCTTAGAAGGTATATACTTAGTAAATTTGGTATGGCCTATAAAAGGAAATAATTGTTCGTCTACTGTGATACACTCATATGGTTTGTACGCATTCTCTAAATTTTTGTTCATCATTGCCCAGATATCCCGAATTGGTGCAGCTTTATCTTCTTGTATTCGCGCTGCACGTGTATTTTCGTTGTCGAATCGGACAAATCTTAGTATCATCTTGAAGCGGTCTCGAGACATTGCTGCACGTACAAGAGGTAAAGCATCTACATTCCACATATCATCCAGGTTGGTTCTGTTATCTCTTTGTACACCAGCTGCAATTAGAATACCCAAAAATGCATCGAACTCAGTTGCAGTGAATGGCTGAAAGACTTTTTGAGATGACTGCGCAGAAGAATAAGCATCATAAACTCTTTAAGCTTTTCGATTTGTCTCCCTCAATATAATGTCACACATTTCAGGAGTTATAATGTGCTTGAAAAGATCTCTTTCTGTATAGAATACTTTTCAATGCAGGTCCACCTTTTTGACGCAAAACGTTACGCGATTTGGTTTGTGCGCTAGGCATTGGTTCACTATACCACTTTGTTCCATCTTTACCGATCAAAACACTGCTTATATTTGGAGTTACCAGTTCATCTTCAGCACTTTCATCTGAGTGATATTCTTCTCCAGCTTCTATTATAATTTCAGGTTCAACATCTGACTCTTCGTCATTATCTACACGTGGAAAATAAGAGTCGTCGTCGGATGCAACAAAGGGATCTTCTTCATCATCAGAATGTTCAATTAGTTGCCTTATTTCATCGGATGTAAATCTTTTGTAAAAATTTTAAAAAATTTCTTTACATAACAATATTCTAAAATAAGTATTTGATGATATTACGGTTACCTACAAACGCGGTTGCGTTGTTCCGTTTCAATACCACTCATAGTAAGAAATCAAAATAATATACCGAAATATCTTCTTACAACGCACGCAAGTCAATAAGACACACTGATACTAATGTGAGAGTTAGATTTTTTGGTATTCAATTTTTCTACTACTTGTTTTTACTTTACGGGTATTCCCCTGTATGTATGTTATCACAACAAAGTACTATTCAAGTGTGTTTATATGTATAAGATGATAGCACTGGTGCAACAACAACAATGCAAACAAAATAAGAGTTTTGTTTACATAGTATGTACTGACCAAACGTCAAACATATCTGATTGGAATTGCAAAAAATGCATACATGTGTACGTAAAATAAGTTTTTTTTAGCCACGGGCCTGTTCTAA
The DNA here is from genome assembly GCA_949748255.1 of Eustalomyia histrio. Taxonomy (NCBI): domain Eukaryota; kingdom Metazoa; phylum Arthropoda; class Insecta; order Diptera; family Anthomyiidae; genus Eustalomyia; species Eustalomyia histrio. The sequence goes on from OX456525.1 coordinate 128,757,989, forward strand.
ATGGTGTCCCAAGAAGAACGCAATTTTTAAATTTTAAATAAAACACAGATATTTAAAAAAAAAATCGTGAAACTTTATTATATCGTAAAGTAGACAGAATGAGGTTATGTATGGAACAATATATCGTGCAGATTCTCAATGACCGTTTTGCATGAATGCTGGGGTATTTCATTAATGCAGCGTCCAATTTCCTCTTTTAAGGCTTGAGTCGTCGTCGGCTTATTCGCGTAAACCATCGACTTCAAAAAACCCCAAAGAAAAAAATCTAATGGTGTTAAATCGCACGATCTAGGCGGCCAATTCTGATCTCCAAATCGCGAAATAACACGACCGGGAAATGACTGATGCAGCAATTGAATTGTTTCTCTGGCTGTATGACATGTGGCGCCGTCTTGTTGGAACCACATGCCCTCCGCATTCATTTCTTCAATTCTAGGCAAGAAAAAACTGGTTATCATTTCACGATACCGAACACCATTGACTGTTTGCGCTTGACCTGCCTCATTTTCATAAAAAAAGGTCCAATGATTCCTCCAGCCCAAAAACCACACCACACAGTGACACGTTAAGCATGCATTTGCTTCTCGTGAATCACTCGAGGATTTTCCTCACCCCAAATGCGACAATTCTGCCTATTGACGAACCCATCAAGATGAAAATGGGCCTCGTCACTGAAGATGATTTTATCGGCAAAATCAGCATTTTCATGTTGTCTCTCCAATACCCAATTAACGAACTCCCTTCGCTGTCCATGGTCAGCTGGCTTCAGTTCCTGAGTCAATTGAACTTTGTATGCATGAAGATGCAAATCTTTCGTCAAAATTCGCTGCAAAGTGGATTTGGAGACACCAATTTGCTGAGCTCGGTGTCGAATTGAGGTGGATGGAGTTTGAGCGACATCATCACGTACAGCTGCGACATTTTCGGTCGATCGACCTGGTCGATGGCGCGTTGTTGTCTTTACATCACTAATAGACCCAGTTTCGGCAAATTTATCCATTAATCTCTTTACAGTTGACTCTTTTGGAGCATTATTGTGACACCAAATTGATCGCAATTTGCGAACTGTAGCCGCAAAACTTTCACCATTTTGGTAAAACAATTTCACAATGAGAATGCGTTGTTCATTCGTGTAGCGCTCCATTTTTACTAACCTCGTACCTTCTACTAGCAAACAATAACAATTGTTCAAATGTCAAACAATGACACTTCGAATGTTGCCAGATTTAAAAATTGCGTTCTTCTTGGGACACCCTTTATCATTTGTTTATTAAATAAGAACAGAATAATTTAATTATATTCATAGGAAAAGCCATACATATCGTGTTAAGTATATAAGGGTACAATTGTACCCATACCGCCTTTTAACGTAAAATTTTTCCGCTGGACAAAGGTTAAATGTGAACAAGAATTTTTGTGTATGATTAAATCAAGAAAAAAGTTGATTTTGCAGTTCTCTGATGGCAATCTGTTCCGATTTTCTATATCCCATACCTTTTTCACCCTTGGCACCATACTTGGTACAATTATTTACATAAATATGACACAGAAATTGGTACACCTATTAGATACAATGACCACTATTATATTTCCATAAAAAAAATAAAATACTAATAATATTTCAATCAATTTTCTTACTGTCCCTATTTTTATTCACATTCGACTATAAGAAATTATAATACTTTTTATACCCTCCACCATATATGGTAAGGGTATATATCAGTTTGTCATTCCGTTTGTAATATGTCGAAATATAGGTTTAAGACCCCATAAAGTATATATATTCGTGATCCTTATGCAATTTTAAGTCGATTTAGCGATGTCCGTCTGTCTGTCTGTTGAAATGGCGATCACGACGCGAAGTCGCAAGCAGGGGTGCCTATTTTTACCCAGATTATTGAACATCCTCCCGAGCAGTTTGGTATTTAAAATGAGCAAAATCGGTTAAGCGGTTCAAAAGTTATGAGTGAAAATGTGAAGGTACCTCTAAATTTTCCATACAAATTTGTACAATTTTTCTGTATCTATTTTTGTTTTCTGTTAAGTAAGTAAAAATGTTATTAAGTCTTCTTCTTGTTCGATTACATTTACTGTCTTACATACTATGAGAATAATATCATTTTATAGCTATATGTGTGTTACTCTTCATAACTAAGTTAACGTTAAAAGCAACAATGTTAAAGTCGCTAACAGAGCAGACCTCTGTAAATAACATTACTAAAACTAAATAACAAAAGTTCGTTACATAAATTGACAAAACATATTCATATTACAGTTCATGCAAAATTTAGTATATACGTATGTCATCTTCAGCCCCTATGGTGGAGGGTATTCAAAGATTCGGCACAGCCGAATTTAGCCCTTTTTTACTTGTTAACGTTGTCTTTTTTTTCAATTGCAACAACAAAGCTTGAGTTGTTGCTTAAAATGAAGAGTTGTTGTTGTACTATAATCTAATATAATAATATTTTTAGTTTTTTTAGCAAAATGTATGTGTGTTTTTTTACTTTAAATTTGTTGTATGCAAGTGTCCCTATTTTTTCGCACATGACTGTATGTGTGTGGGGATCACTGCTTTAACACAAGGATACAGTGCAAAATATAATTCAAAATATTGTCTAATCATTAACTATCAACATAGATTATGTTGCAGATTTAATATGGATTAGGACAAACATTCGAAATTAACGGCTTCATATAAGCTTTGTTATTGGATACTTTAAGAATTAAAGTTCATAACAAAAACTGTAAAACATAAAGGATAAATATAAATTGTTAAATTCCGTTGATGTTAGTCTAATTGTTTTCGAGTTTGTTAATTTGTTTCCAAACACTTAATATAAAATAGACAATCATCAACAAGCAATGACCAAAGGGGAGAAAGGAGAGCGTGGATATTGATAAGGTTGGGTAGCGTCAACCGAAAATACTAAGTATTCTATCCTGCTGGCTCTGTGGAATTTCTAAATTTTTATTCTCTATAATTTACTAATAAAAATTTTCATGTTTCTTTACAATAAAATAATTTATAAAAAGAATATGATTATATGATCTAAAATCCTACTATACTATTCATTTATTTTAAATTTCATAAATATTTACCTCATAGATATTTAAATATTCGTTTTTGATAACTAAACAAATCCAAAAGCAACGGAAGAAAAACTGATGAAAAACTTACAGTACAGAAACGGATACACCAAAATTGAGTCAAAACGTATTGTTTGACGGATACTTATTTTCGGACCGTAAACGTACAGTAGAAGCAGGATTCATGAATCCGTACGTGTTGGAAAGTCAGTAAAAATGTTTCTTGGGCCGGTTGTGAATTGCCCAATTATGAATAAATAAATAAATAATTTATCGAAATAATATATAAGAAATGTACGTATTTTTTTATTAAATTGTGCCAATGTGTGCCTCAAAAATAAGTATGTAGAACTCAAGGTAATAATCCATTAAAAATTCCTCGAAGATATAAGCAAATGATTTTTAAGGTCAGGATAACAGATGAGTATTGTTAAAAATGACTTAAGAATATAATTTTCTAAAATTATACAAAATAAAAAAAAAATAGACTTTTCTATAACAACAACGAAAAAATAAGTGAAGGGGTTTGAATGCCTTATAACTTTTTATTATTATTTATTTTGTTTATTTCTTTTCAGTATTTTGTAAAGAAGACTTGGGGAATTTAAAAGGGAACAGTACACAATTGAACAACGTGCACAAATCGTTGAACTTTATTTCTCGAATCAATGGTCTATTGTTTTGAATCAGCGTGCATATCGTCGTTACATTAATGTGCTGGTTGGACCCTCAGAGTCAACAATAAGGTTGCAATTTTTCGACAACAAGGGGCAGTAAGGAACCTTCCCGGTGCCGGCAGACGATAAACTTTGAACACGGATGACAATATCGAACGGGTACAGAAGATGGAGAAACATCAACCAGGGGACGTTCCACACAACATGGCCTCTCACTAGGGTCGCTGCAGAGAATTTTGCATACAATAATAATGTTTTCATACAAAATTTAGCTTGTTCAAGAATTGAAACCAAGACAATGGTGGATTTACGCAACATCTTTGGTGAAAGAATTATTTTCCGTACAACCGATTTTAATTCGCCTCAGCGTTTACCAGATTTAACCGCTTCATACTGTTTCCTTTGGATTATTTGAAAGGAAAAGTATATTAATAAGCCTAGAACCATCGAGCAATTAAAAAAAAACAATAATCGCGACGAAATTAAGAACATAACACCTGACGTTTTGCGAAAGCTTATGGCGAATGTTTTGGAAAGAGCACGAATATGCGAAGCAAAAAATGGCCACCACTTGCGAGATATAATTTTTCATAATTAAATTAAAAATATTATCCATTAATATACTGTATTTAAAAAAATAATAATTATGTCTTAAATAAAAAGTTATATAGCCTGTTCCTCTATTTCGAAAGACCACGTTCGTTCGCTTTCTAGTCGAAAGAAAACTGATTTGGGTTCCACTAACTCTATTTCTATGCGAACGATGACTCGAACGACAAGTCGAACGAAAACGTAACTGTTTTCATACAAAATTTGGTTTCTCTATTTCGAACAGCTCGAACACAAATGTCAAAATCAGTCACTTGCTGTTTTTTTGTCGAGTAAATATATGTTTGATATTTTTTAAAGCAAAATGAAGTAAAAAAAGCAATGGATAACAAAAAGTAAGTACAAAATAATACAAATATTAATAGATTATTGAGAATTTTAAATTTTAGTTAAAAAAAAATCAACAATGGACCATCCGAAGACATTTGTATTTTATATGGAAGAAAGACCTGATTTTGCCAGAAGGACTCTAGTGTTCGGAGCAAACAAATTTTCCGCAGAGGGGGAAAATTTGACCAGAAAACTAAACTCCGTTTCACCCCCTATTACGCCGTTGCCCAAAAAGCTCATATTTACATTTTTTATTTTACAAGGACTTTAGCAGTGACCGCACCGAACAGACAACATGCAACAGAAAAGCTCTCCAAACAACAATTTCACCCACAACCAATCGACAACAAAAATTTTCACAAATAAACACATTTTCCAAATAAAAATTTATTTGTTTATTGTTATTTTTTTTATTTCATTTGTCATATACAGCTGATCACTGTTTAACAGGGTTGTTTTTGTCTTTAAGCAGTTTAGTAGTATTTTTGCTACTTTTAAAGAAAATTGTAACAAATGCTCAAAATATAATATCTGGCATCTCTGTGGTTTGTAAATGCGTAAGAAACAAAAATTGACACACGTAAGTCAAGTCGATCGAAGGCTTTCAAAATAGAGAAACCCAAATTGATTCGAATTCGAGTGACTTGCTTTCGTTCGACTAGTTTTTCGTTCGAGATCGAGGAACAGGCTGATAATGAAATTACCCCTTCGGTAATTTTGGGCCACCCTGTATATTTTTATTTTTCCCATTAAAGCTACTTGAAAAGTTTGAAATTTTTTGTTGCCCTAGCTTTTAAAATCGTTAGCTTATATTTTTAATAACTATTAAATGGATTCTTTTCAATGACAAAGTATTCAAACGTTTCATTTGTGTACTTTTCCACTAAAGTTTAGTAAGACAAAATTTACTTCCAAAAAGAAAAATATCCAAAAAAAAGTACGCAAACGGAAAATTTGTAAGAATTAGTAAGATATTTATTTTCTTTTATTCGATCTTCAATATTATATTATATTATTCTTTTAAATTGAGTTTGAGATCTTTTTACAAAAATAATGATAATTTTTTTTCTTCCAATATTTCGTCTCCACATTGGGTGACTTCTTCAGGGAAATAATATAATAGTATAGATAAATCGGAAATGTCAAATTTAGTTTATAAAATACAGTGTAATGGTAATAATAATGAAAATTGTATTAAGGTATACGTAGGTACAACAAAGAATAAACTTAAAACCATAATTGCAGGACATAAATCAGATAAAAAATACAGGAACACTATTCCTACATAAAAAACAGCATTATCATTACAATGCAATAACTCTAATCATTATCCTGATTTTGATGATACGACAATTTTGAACATAGAAAATAATTACAGACGAAGATATATGTTAGAAATGTTACAGATAATGAAAATACCATCTACACAACGCATTAACTATAAGACAGATGTAGCGAATATAGCTTAAATTATAAACATTTAGTAAATAAGAACTAAGCTAATTATTATAATGTTAAATAATATATATAGGGTCCGCCATCTAACGTTTTTTTTTTCAACTAGTGCTTATTTCGTGAATGGTAACACTTAGCTCATGTCTGATTTGACAGATAATTAGTTTTATCCTTCCGCTGAACGAAAATGTTTCATGGTAATGTTGCAGAATGTCATCTTTTCAATGTCATCTTTTCAGATGAAGCTCATTTTGATCTTGGCGGGTATGTAAACAAACAAAATTGTCGCATTTGGGGCACAGAAAACCCGCACGCATACATTGAAAAGCCGATGCACCCAAAACGAGTCACGGTTTAGTGCGGATTTTGGTCCAGAGGCATAATTGGGTCATTTTTCTTCGAAAATGAGCAAGGAGTGGCCGTTAAGTCAATGGCGATCGTTATCGGACCATGTTGAACGAATTTTTGTTCTCACAAAATTGTAGAGGAGGATGTTGGCAACATTTGGTTTTCAACAGGACGGCGCTACGTGCCACACAGCCGAAGCTACACTCGATGTTTTGCGCCCTGTTTTTGAAGATCGCACTATCAGAAGCAGAGCTGATGTCGTTTGGCCACCTCGGAGCTGCGATTTGACACCGTTGGACTATTATTTGTGGGGTGCCGTCAAAGATAAGTGTTACGCCGACAAGCCAGAGACAATTGACGCTTTAAAGGACAATATTCGTGAAGCCATTGGTGAAATACAGCCGCACACAATCGATAATGTGCTTAAAAATTGGACCGATCGTGTGGGCTACTGCATGGCCAGCCGAGGCAGCCATTTCAATGAAATTATTTTATATTATTATTCGGAAGGATTGTACTTTCAAATAAAAAAAGAAATTTGAGAAAATATTCATTAGTTGTTTTTTTTTAGCATTTTCAAAAAAAAAAAGTTATTTGGCGGACCCTATATATATTTCAAAATAGTTTTTTGTTCTATGTAATATTTTTATTTTAAATATTTATAAAAACATTTTTGTTTCCTTATCCTTTTTAAATTTAAAATATTTTTGTTTCCTATGATATTTATATTTTTCATATTGTCAAAAACTATTTTTATGATTTCCCGCCTTTTTTAAAAAATTTTATATATATAAGTTTTAACTGTTGAAAAAATTATATTATTTCTCTGAAGAAGTCACCCAATGTGGAGACAAAATATTGGAAGAAAAAAATAAATACTCATTATTTTTGTAAAAAGATCTCAAACTTAATTTAAAGAATAATATAATTAGTAAGATAGTTAAAACAGCTGATTGTAAATACCAAACAAACAAAAAATTCTGCCGGTCAATATGGAAAATATTAATAAAAAACGGAAATTAGATGAGAAGTGTTCTCCAAGGAACATTCTGGAATATTTAGTTCTTCCATTGTAAAAAAGCTGATATTTACGTATTTTCAATTCTTCAATTAATTTTTTTTTTTTGAATCAGTTTTTTTGCTTACTGACAAAAATTTATCCAGCTAAAACCTGTAAGTTTTAACTTCACTTTACTCTCTACTTTTTTTGTTCTCTCCTTACTGAGTATTTGTGTAGCCAGTAAAATTTTTTTCAAAATTGTACGATTTTGTACACATTTTTGAGATCGCAAACTTAAAGGGCTAACTATGTATATTATACTTTGGCTAACTTAAGCTACTGTCAAAAATTAACGAAAAGTCTGTCAAATGCTTAATCAACTTATTGACGACTTTTGTGTGGCTACAATGTACTTTTTAAACTTAAATACTACACTTAGTTGCAAATATTTGTACTTTTGCAAAAACTGTTTTCTTCTTATATTTCCTAAATATATGTATTTTCTCGAAAAATATTATTTAATACGTACAATTTATAAATATTTTACAATTAACGAATAAATCTATATTTATTTTAATGAATTTAAAGAAACGATTTAAAACATAAATAAAAAGTACTAAAAATGCAACAGTGCCTGCATCTGAATCGAAAAACAATAACAAAAACTATACCTTTTGTCATACATGCGCGTTTTTTTTATAATTTTCAATTAAATTTTCTATAAAATTATTTTCCGCGTACATTGCAATTTGTTTTTTTTTTTTCATAAACAGTTTTTCTGAAAACACATGATTCATTAAGTAAAGTGTGGTCAGTTTCGCTGTTTGCTTAAGCAAATGACCTTGACAAAACTTAACGAAATGTTTGTTAAGTACAATATACTTATACATATTTGATTACATGTATTCGCACATTTGCTAAGCTAGCAAAAGTATAATATAGTTAGCTCTTTAAGTGTGTTAATCGGTTTCTGTTTTTTTCTTAAATTCGAATTAACCGAAAACTTTGTCGATTTACAGCTTTTTTATTAAAACTTTCAACTATTTTAACTAGCTTTGCTAAACCAAATGCTGCTAATGGTCTTATCTGTATTTAAATCTTGCCCATAAGCCGGAGTTCGTCATTGAAATCTGTGTGGTCGAAATATAAAGAACTAACGGTCAATGGTACTCTTGTTTTTTATCGCGTCACACAGTGTAATCATCATATTTTATATAACAATTAAAATATTTTAATTTCGTGAAAAGTACGTAATATAGTGGTCAACTTTTAAGTTCAATGTAAAATCTGCTTTATTTTTAATAACTTCGTATGCGTTAACGTAAGACTGCCCCATAAGACACTGAACGTGTTTTGAACTAAAATGGTACCTTTTTCATGTTCTCCCATATATTTTTTCACAAATTTTTTTGATTTGTACGGAAATTATACATTAGAAATAAAACATATGAATGTTTATTACGCGTACGAAACTGAAGTGGTTAGGGTAGTACATCACTTATTAACAATATGCTAAAAAAAATTTGATTTATCTATTCCTGTCAGGTTTCCAAATTGATGAACATAAATTTGTAGATTATGCTTCGCTGTTAATTCAAAATGGTGAATTGGAAAAAGCTAAAAAGATGCTAGAAGAGCGTTTTCTTGCACAACAAATAATTGGAGGCGATTATATTTTGAAAAATATTTGGAATTTATTAACAAATGTTGCCAAATTAGCAGCAAATACTAAAGATTTCCCAGTCGAACGTAATCTTACTAGAGAAACATACGCATTTTTACAAAAACTAGGTTATTGCCGTACACACAATGCCATCTTGGGTCCCATAGTAAGAGAACGTTTGTTTAGAAGCGATATAACGGGTGCCATACAAGAATTCAAACAATTGGCCCAACAATTTAAACATACACCCTTACAATTTGAATTACTTTCCCTAGTTGTGCGATTATGTAATGGCAACGAAGAGCTTTGTCAAATGTACAATTGCAATGCTGAACAGGCTCAACAATTGCTGACTGAATTAACAGAAATAATTACCAAAATTCATGGTACCGTCAATATGAATAGTAATCTTTTGCTAGCCTTCGCTGAATCTGGTTCGGACAATCAATTGCGCCGTCTTTTAATTAATCCTGAATTCCACATAAATGAAAATTTACTTTTACGCAATTGTAAATACTTGGGTCAGGAGGGTGCTGTCCAAACTCTCTTACGTTTGGCTCGTGGATCTAGAGGTTTACATCGTGTTATCGATGAACAAAATATTTATAATTTGTTATTGAATAATTTTATCAAAACAAATAATTACGAAGCTGCTATTAATCTCTACGATCGTTTGGATGCTGATGATGAAATGAAGATATCGCAAGAATTTTTACGAAATTTAGTTAAACTCTTAAAGGCGAATAATATTGAAATACCAAGTAATATTGCTCTGAGAGCACATGTTATATAATACACAACAGTTAAACATAATATAACTACACTCAGAAAAGTAGGTGGGTAAAAATTACTAAAAATGACAGTTAAGAAACTACAAATGTGATGAAAAAAGTGATGACTGTATTTTTTATAAAAATAAATAAAAATATGGTAATTTTTAACTATTAAAAAATAAACAATTTGTAGTAGTAGTATATACAAAAAATAAATACATACAAATATAAAATTAATAGGTGTTACGTAAAATCAAATTTAAGTGTAATAAAAATAACAAACGAGGGCGGTACCAAAATTAGTCGACCTGCTGTATAGATGGCAGCAGTAGTTTGAAAAGTATTACTTTGGTGAAAAGTGGCAAACTTATATAACAGGATCGGCAAGTATTTAACACCAAGGCCCAAATTGAAGCTGTGCATAAATCATAAAGGGCCGCATCATATTTAGAAATGTTAAAATATATATCACCATCGAAGCTACAATGAAAGTTGACATACCTTTTTTAATTTTTGTATAAACTTATTGGAAAATCTTTTGCATTCGGTTACTTCAACTGAATATTTATGTTCACAACAAAATTAGGTAAATACAACTGAATTTTAATTGCAACACCCAAAATTATATGGAATCACATTTTAATATGGTTGTACTAACAGAATTTATTTCTTGCATCGTCCAAAATATGCTTCACAATTCGAATGGGATTAACTAAATATTTATGTGTTTGTAGGAGCAGCAAAAAATTTTATTTTTCTGTCATAACTAGACATTTTTAATAAAACTATTTTCTCGTCAAATCCAGCGAATTTTAAACACTTTATGTTATTAGAGATTTTAAATAACATCCCGAATAAAAAAAATTTATCTGGCGCAATATTTAATCTTAATTAAATTTGATATTCTTTAATATCTATCTGATCTAAATGGATCCGAAAAATTACAGATCAAATTAGATACATCAATATATTTGGGAACTTAGAAGGATCTTAATTGATCCGAAAAATAGCAGATCAAATTAGATCCAGCAACATATAAGGGGATTTATAAGGATCTAGATTGAACCGAAAAATAGCGGACCAAATAAGATCCAACAATATATTAAGAGATTAAGTGAGATCCAAATTTATCCGAAAAAAGGTAGATTGAATTGTATCAGATTAGTTCCAACAATATAATACATATTCCGAATCTAGTTTATTAAAAAACGTAAACAAATATTTTAAATTAAAAAATATTAAAATTCCAACAAACAATGCCTTCGCCAGAATTTATTTTTTGTATAATTGTGTTATATTATTATATCTTCGGGTTTTATATATAATAATATATTCGGAAATTTGGGACAAATTTCTAGATACCATGGCGGAATTAAGAAAACTAAATTGGTTCTGTACCTATCTGATTTTAAAAAAAAATTATATGTAACTTTACATATATAATATTATATATAATTATAGTTAATAATATCTTCTGGACTGACAAAAAATGTAGATAAGTAAATATATTTAAAACAAAAAAATATAGAAATTGTCACCACTTATAGGAGTTTTGGAAACAATCTAGTTTCTTATAAACTAATTATATCTTACTTAGCAAAACCATGGTATGGACTACTTACCAGCCTATTTACTTGCTTAATTAGTTTGTTCGCGATGAGCCCAAAAGTAATGGGTGGTCATTACCTTCTCACTTACAAAAAACACAAAGTAATGGGTTGTCGGTACCCTCCCGCTTACGAACAGCGAAAAAATTATGAGTACCCATTACTTTTGGGCTCATCGCGAACAAAAGGATTTAAGCGAGTAAATAGGCTGGTAAGTAGTTGATACAATGGTTTTGCTGGGTATATCAAAATTTTCTAGGGATTGTCCCGAAATGAGTTAAAATTTGGCTGGTATTCGAAACCATTGAAATGGAACCACATATAATTATATCTTATATCATATCAAAAATTCTCTAGATGTACAACTATATATAACAATATCTCACATTTGTTTGCATATATTGTACCATATATAATTATGCTCTATCAACAAATTTTTCATATATCTCATTTTTTTTATATCTCATACCATATTGAAAAATATTTTTGATAATGGACCATATATTATTATATCTCAAATATTAGATAGGTTCTGTATAAGCCATATATAAGTATATATGGTTCTGTATAAGCCATATATAAGTATATATGGTTCTGTATAAGTCATATATAAGTAAATATGGTCCCGTGTAAGCCGTATAAAATTATCATATAAATCATATCTAATTTTATTAAGATCAATATTGTTACGATTTCACCCTTTATAAAATCGTTGATTTATTTACCTTTTAAATAAATCGAGTTCTTTCTATATTGCAAATAATTAACACTGTTTGAAATTATTTATAGCTCTATTTATTTATAACCGTCACTAAAAATTACAGAAATACACTTTAATAGCACACTTTATTTATACGATTTAGATAAACTAAACGTTAGCCACACTTTAGTTCTTCACACTTTGCGTTTTACTTATGAACTGAACTGCTGCGTCACCGAGTACCAGTATTTATATGAGTAGTCAGGTATTCTAGTTATTTCCAGAATTTTCCAGCTGTCGAAATTCATGTGAAGAAATTTCTATTAGTAGAAATTTCTTGTAACACCGCCGCCCACTTAAGCCTGTTCGTCCCGAACAGACATAGCTATTCCTTTTCCATAGGTGGCTAGTCGTTCTAGATACACAACCTTCATTGTGGACCTTGGGCTCTTGTTTTTCTGTATTCTGTATACCACATCATTCAACCTTTTTATTATTCTATAGGGTCCGTCCCAATGCGTTTGTAGTTTGGGAGATAATCCTTTCTTTCGTTGCGGGCTAAACAGCCGAACCAGCTGGCCCTCATTAAATCCTTCAGAATTCGATGCTCGATCATACCTCGACGAACTCCTGACGTTTGTTGGGGTCTTCTTGTTCCTGGGAAGAGTTGTCGTTTTCACTGACTGTTGCGGCGGGCTTAACACCATGTTCCAAATCGCCAGGCAATTTGAGTTCCGTTCCAAAGATTGTTCTTACAGGTCCTTTGGCTGCGATGCATTGCGCGCAATTTGCTACCCAATCGCCTACAGCTTGTTGACAGCCCACCCAGTAAAACCGTTGTTTTAACTACTCTATAGTTTTTGTGATACCAAGATGACCACCACTGGGACCTTCATGGAACTCCCTCAATACCTTGTTTATTCTAGATGCCGGCACCACAATTAAATTGGCCACATTTTTGCCGCCGGCACTTTCCTATGTACGGTATAAGCAACCATTTAACACTTGCAGGCTTTTTCACTGAGCCCAATATGCCTTCATCAGCGGACTTTCAGCTGATATTTGTTCACGGGTAGGCCTCCTGTCCTCTGCTTTGGTTGACATAATTTTTGAGAGTATGGGGTCATTTTGTTGCGCCGCTGGCCAGGCTTCACTTGACTCAATATGCGTTAGTCTTATGTCAACGATGCACTCTTTTCCCTCAGCCTTTGGACTGTGTTTGCCTTGTTTCCTACCCTTGCTGTGCTTAGTGATAACCGGTTTTCTTACTTGAGCCTTTCGCTCATATCAAACATCAAGGGGTATTTCAACATTCCGCCAAATCATAACTTTTTGCCCCATATGCAAATTAATGCCGTGACTAATCATGAAATCTGCGCCAATGATTACTTCGTCCACAATATCGGCAACAATAAATACGTGATTGACGCTTAAGTTGGAAATCGTTAGTTTTACATTCACTTTGCCATAGACAGTACCAGTCTCCCCAGTAGCTGTGCGCAGTCTCACCCCATACAAAGGTTCAATTGCCTCCTTAACTAAATCGGGTCTGATGACAGACTGTGATGCTCCTGTGTCTATAGTACAAATGTGCTTTCTGCCGTTGATATATCCACAAGTAGTAAGACTGCTTTTTCACTGCTGTATTCCAGATATGGAGATTGTGGGGCCCTCGCATGTATGAGCTGGATCGTGTTCCGCAGTGCTAGCTGTTTTTGGTTTTAACGGTGACTCCAGTGCTAATTGATTAACTGGCCGGAAGCTTTTTCTTGGTGCTCGGCAGTTCCGCTGAAAATGTCCCACTCTTCCGCAGTTAAAGCATTCGGCCTTAACTTGCTTTCTGCCTAATGCCTGCATAACTGCCTCTTTAACTGCTTCTATAAACTTAGTGCTTATATCTTCCTCTTTTTCAGCAGTTACTTCAAGGTTACGCACCTTAAATATTTGTGGCTTGGAAATCACCTTCGCAGTCTCTTGGGCCAGCGCGAATGAGACAGTTTCAGCAAAAGTCGATTTCTGCGTAGCACACACGACATGTTTTACATCAGAGTCCTGAATTCCATTCACAAATGCTACAATTTTGAACTGATCTAAGAATGGATGATTTTCACCTGGCTAAGTCAGCTGCACCAACCGCTCAATCTCTGTCGCAAAATCTTGCAATGACTCATTTGCTTTCTGCAGTCTACCTCTTAGTTCCATTCTGTATATTTCTTTTTTGTGTTCGCCACCATACTTTCGCTGCAGTGCCACCATTATGTCGTCATAATTATTTCTGCAGGTGATTGGCACGCTTTCTAGAATTTCTGCAGCGTTTCCTTTTAAGGCCAGAATCAACTCTATAGCTTTTTCTTCGATGTTCCACATATTTCTGGCGGCAACTGTCTCGAACTGGAACTTAAAAACATTAAACGGTACACTGCCGTCAAAAGTAGGGGCCTTTGCTCTACCAGAACTTTCCTGAATAATTCATACTGGACCATCTTGGTATTGGAGATTATTTACTTTATTTTTTAGATCTTGTAGTTTTCTCTCAACATCTTTGGCTTGTATTTCCACGCCAGTCTCTAAGTCGGAAACTCTTTTTGCCACCTCGGAAACTTCTCTAGAATTTTCTTGAAGTTTTTCTTCAATTTTAGTTAACAGCTTCGTTTCCATCTTAGCTAACAGTTTCTCGTTGTCTGCTCTCGAAGATTCTAACATTTTCATGTTGTCTGCTCTAGAGGTTTCCAACAGTTTCTCATTTTTTTTCCATCTTAGTTATCAGTTTCTCGCTGTCTGCTCGAGAAGTTTCTATTTTTTCCATCATAGCAGCAAACATTGCTCTTAACTCCATATTACCTTCCAATTTACCGGTACTAACCTCCATTGCTTCATTTTCTTCAAATTCGTAAGTAGCAATGTCAATGTTACGCCGCTCTAATACCTCTATGAGAATCTTTTGCGATTCGACCTTATATCCTGCTGTCGGTAGCGCCAATTTGCTCAATTCCTTCTTCAGCTGTTCCACCTTAAGCTCCTCCAATTTCATGACTGCTTATTATTTTGCAATCCCCCTTCTGACACCAATTGTTACGATTTTACCCTTTATAAAATCGTTGATTTATTTACCTTTTAAATAAATCGAGTTCTTTCTATATTGCAAATAATAAACACTGTTTGAAATTATTTATAGCTCTATTTATTTATAACCGTCACTAAAAATTACAGAAATACACTTTAATAGCACACTTTATTTACACGATTTAGATAAACTAAACGTTAGCCACACTTTAGTTCTTTACACTTTGCGTTTTACTTATGAACTGAACTGCTGCGTCACCGAGTACCGAGTATGAGAAGTCAGGTATTCTAGTTATTTCCAGAATTTTCCAGCTGTCGAAATTCATGTAAAGAAATTTCTATTTGTAGAAATTTCTTGTAACAATATATAACTAGATGTGGTTATATATGGCACAATATATGGTAATTTTTAAAAAATTAAGTATATATATCATTATATATGGTAATGCATACTGATATAAATAAATATATATGATAATAAATTATTAGATGAGGCCACATATGATTATATCTAAACTTTTTTACTCGGAACTTTACTTGGTCTGTATCGGTAGTTTGAAGTATTTTGAACAAATTGTGTTACAAAAAGTATTTGTTGAGCTGATTTGATTCGACTTCGAGTGTTAAATTTAAGGTTAAGCTAAGAATTTGCTTGGTTGGACACAATCAGCGTAATAAAATATGATTTAGGCTCGATAACTGAATGGCTCGTTTAAATTTAAATTTTATATGGGAAACAACAAATGTGTCAGTTAAATTCCCAATTAGTGGCTCATGGGTCATTGAGATAATGGGGCCTAGAAAGTAAGAATAGTAAATTGTTCTTCCAATGATAAAATTATACGTAACCATTTGTGATTAATACTTTTGTAATAAAATATTGTTTTTCTGTTAGGATTTAAATCATTAGACTAAATAAATAAATAAAAAAGAAGAATAAAATTGAGAATAAATTTTGAATCTAAAAATTTTATTAAAATATATTTGGAAAAAAATTGAGAAAAATCTATTGAAAAGACGAAATTCAAATTTCTTCGAGAGGGCCGTACTTAAATCGACGAAGTGCCGCACTTGCCCACCGTTGTTATATAACACATGTTTTAAGGCGCCTGTTTTTTTTTTTTTTTTTTGAAGCCATCAAAAATAAACGATCTCAGTGAATTTGTAAACATGGAAAAAATTGTCCACATGGAACAAATTGGCCAAAATCAATTAAATAATGTTTGAGTTGCTTCATCACTTGCTTCAAACTTGAAAAAATGGCTCAGTGGAGCTAGTTAGTTCTTACTATAAACAGGGGTATCGAGCTATTGAATATCGCTGGGAAAAGTGTATTTGGGAAAACTTTTTCCAAATTTGTTGTGTTTTTCTTTGTTGTGTCGGCTAATTTTGGGACCGCCCCCGTATTTCCCTTATTTTTAAAATCATTTAACAATTGAAGTTAAAACAAATAATAATGTCGTCAAAATAAATGACAAAGTTTTATTACAAAAATTTTGAAAAACATGTGACAAAATTTGATAAAAACTACTCTTTTTACAGTTATTTTTTTCAGTATTTAAAAAGAAAAAAACAATAGTTTTCTTCTGATTACAAAAAAAAAAAATGTGTAAATTACACATTCTTCATCCTACTTAAAATTTAAAGTCAAATTTTTTAACGGTACTCTTGTTATTAAGTTTTTATTTGGTATGCCAAACTGAATTGACTATTCGAGATTTTAAATAAAATAATAAAATACATACATACATATTTACCTTTTATTTACATGTTTTTATCATATACAGCGGTCAAAAAAAGTATTCGACAAACTGCTTGTTTTTCATAATCATGAAAAATATGTTAAAAAAATTCTACAAAATGAAAAATATAAAAATGCAGATTATTAGCTTAAAGTATTATCTCTTTATTTATGAAACAAAAAATACAACAAAAAACAATATTCTGGAAAAAATACAAAAACAAAAACATGTAATATTTCAACGCAAAAAAAGTATTCGACAACGTTGCTCTGGTTGTAATTAACGGGAAAATATTGATTAAAAATAAATAATTAATATTTAGTTGCTCTTCCTTTTGGTTTATAACGGCTTTTAAACGCTTTGGCATTGATTTAACAAGATCTAAAATGTAATTTTGGTCAATTTTATGCCACTCTTCTAGAAGGATTGCTTTAAGCTGGTTTTTGTTCCTGAAATTTCTTTTCCTTATATTTTGCTCTAAGCAGGCCCATAGGTGTTCGATGGGGTTTAAGTCTGGGGACTGTGCAGGTGGTTTAATCACGTTTGGACAGTTATACAACATCCACAACCTTGTATTTAGGGCCATATGTTTTGGATCATTATCCTGATAATAATGAAAATCACTTGAAACACCCAAAATTTCGGCACTTGGCTTAAGATTTTCCTTGAGTAGGTTTATGTAGTACTGATGGTCCATTATTCCATCAATGAAAACTAAATTACCCACGCCTGAAGCCCCCATACATCCCCAAACCATAACACCGCCACCACCGTGCTTTACAGTAGGCACCATATTTCGCTCCTCCAACTCGGAATTAGGCTTTCTATACACCAGAACCTTACCATCACATCCAAATAGGTTGAATTTAGACTCATCAGCAAAAATAGTCTTCATCTAAAACTCCATAGGCTTATTCACATGCGCTTTTGCGAAGTCAACTCGAGCTTTTCTGTTCTTTTTTGAGATATGCGGCTTTTTCCTAGCTGATCTTGCGTGATAATCGTTACTGTGTATAACATTACGCACGGTCTGAGGTGTAACATTGATATTAAGATCATGTTCTAGCTGTTTTGTTAAAACTGTAGCGTTGATCTTAGGATTTTTTTTTATTTCACGCAAGATCCACCTTTCGTTTACTTCATTAAGTTTTTTTGGAAGCCCACTTCTTTGTACATTTTCAATACTTTTAGTTTTTTTGTATTTATTTATGATGTAGTGAATAGTTGTTCTAGGTCTTCCAACAATTTCTGCTATTTCTTGTTCAGTTATTCCCTTTTTAAAATGTGTAATTATTATTTCTTTAACATCTAAAGAAATCTCTGCACCCTTTCGACCCATGTTAACAATTAATTCAATAAATGAAATTAAGACATTAAAAAATATTAGTAATAATGAAAGACATCAATATAAATTTCAAAGAAACGGTGCTTTTCCCGTTAATCACAACCAGAGCAACGTTGTCGAATACTTTTTTTGCGTTGAAATATTACATGTTTTTGTATTTTTTTCCAGAATATTGTTTTTGTTGTATTTTTTGTTTCATAAATAAAGAGATAATACTTTAAGCTAATAATCTGCATTTTTATATTTTTCATTTTGTAGAATTTTTTTAA
Organism: Eustalomyia histrio; assembly: GCA_949748255.1. Classification (NCBI taxonomy): domain Eukaryota; kingdom Metazoa; phylum Arthropoda; class Insecta; order Diptera; family Anthomyiidae; genus Eustalomyia; species Eustalomyia histrio. The sequence goes on from OX456525.1 coordinate 128,776,660, forward strand.
CATATTTTTCATGATTATGAAAAACAAGCAGTTTGTCGAATACTTTTTTTGACCGCTGTATGTAATACTGCACTCTAAAAAACAGACATGAACTAAAAATTAAATCCATATAGTTAAAAAATAGTTAAAAAAAACTAACCAGTTTAATCCTTTTGTCTCATTAAAAATTATATCCCACTTGTTATGGTTGTTCACCCAATTTTAAAATCATTAGAAATCATACTATAATAAGGGTTTTCACTCTTGTTAGTAAAGTATCCTTGTAGACCTTGTAGAGGTTGTAGATATAGTAAAAGTACTACCATTTACTACACCACAACAACAAAATGTATGGAACTAAAATTTACTAGGCTGTGATTAAAATACAAGACCAAAAGGTATAGTAAATACATGTTGTACATTTACAAGTCTAAAACAGCTGATCCTTAGCCGCCAAACCTATTCTTTGATTTTGTTATTTTTCATTTTATGGTCACTATTAAAAAAAAGTTGAATAATGGCTCAGAATAATGAAAAACCTGACTTAAAACAAAAGCGTGAAAAAATAAGTAATAAAATATGGACCGATAGTGAAATTTAGCAGTTATTGGTTTTTGTTAGTACAAGTAATACCGTATTTTAAACCCTGAATCTGTGCAAATTCTATTTGGGCAATTGCATTTTGCACTACAAAATTTATAATTTTATCTTTTTACGTAATTATGGGCAATTTTGTTAATTTCAAATTCTTTTCGATATTTTATGTTTTCAAATTGATGAAAAGCAAAACAAAAATTAGCTGATTCATTAATTTACAATAGCTGTGTTTATTCGGGAAGTAAATACACGAAAAAGTCGTTTACTCTTTGTAGTATAAAATCGTTGTAAATATACAAGGGCTGTAAATATACCACCAAGAGTGAAAACCCTTAATATGTTAAATTATTTGTAATTTATTTATACTTTCCTAAATACTATAGCAAAATGATAATTATAAGTTTTTTATTTTATTTAAAATAATTGCCTTAATGCAAATTTAAATTCAACATCTTTAAAAGTTTTTTTGGTGCTTGGTAATTGAAAAGTTGACTTAAAAATAAGCAAAAAAGCTAAAAGAAAACCACAATACTGTAAAATACATAACTTTTATGTATAAAATCATGGCAAACAACATCAGGTAAGGTCATTAGGTAGAATTTGGGTTTTTTATTTGACAGTCTTGGGGTTTTTGTTTACTTTCTGTATGAATTTTTAAAATTTTTTGTTTTAATTGTGAGAACATGTTTTATAATGTATCCACCTGGTATTGTTATGCTACGTATAAAATTTACAAAATCCTGGAAGGCCAATCAAACAAAATGGGTCTGAAATACGAAGGGAAACAAAATACAACTGAAAGTGCTGTTAAAACATTCGGGAACATTTTAGAATGCTCATGTGTCCATATTTGCGGAAGAATGTGGAAGGACCATAATTTGTTGTAGAACATTCGACAGCACTGGAAATGCAACAGTAGAATCCCAACGTTTTAAATCTAAAATTTTTTGCCAAAAAGTTTGTACATTTATTTCATTTTTGTTGAGATGTTGGAATTAAAATTCATAAACCAGTTATCAAAATTAAATTGAATATTTTTTAATAATAAAATCTTGAAAACTACTGACATACAATTAACAGTAAAACAAAATTACAATTGATTTATAAAAATAACTTCATATATCATTCATGCGTAAATATGTATTAAAACATTTCCCCACGACTATTTGTGAATGTCCTTTCTAATCCGTTTTGTTCACGCTTTTTATTTCGCCTTTGTATAAGCTCTTGTTGATGATTAAAAGTTTCTTGATTATTTTGGAAAGTGGCTGAATATTGTAACGGCTCAATTATAGGAAGTTGTAGTGATTTAAGGTTTCATGATCATTTGTTAGGGTACATGGGCTTTGTGGGAGTTGATGAATGGGATGTGGTAGCCGATCTAAAGCTTCTTGTGTATCTGCAGAAGTGCATTGCTCATTGATGACACTTTGTGCATTTTGTGACGAACTTCGTGCTTGATTTTGTTATTGTATATCATGCTGATTTTCTGGAAATGAAATATCGAAATCATGATTTCCTGGCTGTGGTTTATTAAAATTAGCTAAACGTTGCTGATATTCATTTATTTGAGTTAATCTTTGTTTAATCTGATTCTGGTGTCGCTTAATTACTCCTTTTCCCGTCTCTATTAAATACATAAAATTGCCAATTTTCTCTTTTACTCCACCTATTGTTGCCGGAAAAATTGCGGGCATAAACTGCTTGTCCTATATAATTGACGACCATGTAGCAACTCTGAAGGCGATTTTCCTCTCGTTGGATTTGGGGTTGCTCTGTAAGTCACAAGATATTTGTATAAGGCTTGTTTATGTTTGGGCTCTTCTTGGAGTATTTTATTAAAAAATTACATTATAAGCCGGGTGAAATGATGCAGTAGTTAAATGTTCAAAGGAATTGTTTGACAAAATCGTTTGAATCTTCAGATGTAAATTGAGTAGCATTAACACTGACTATTGTTTGTGGAAGCATTTCTATTTTGTAAAGCTGTTATCTTAGGTAACGCTGTAGCCTACGATACTTGTCTTACAAAAGGAAATTTTGAATATGAGTCTACGAGGATAAGCCACATCTTGTTGTAAAAGGGACCCGCATAATCAACATGTATTCTTTCCCAGGGCTTCGTTGCTTCCGGCCATGAAGCAAATTTTTGTTTTGGATCGGATTCATTTTCTTGACAAATTGAACAAGATTTTGATATTTTTTCGATTTCTTTATCTATTTTAGGAAACCATACATAACGCCTAGCAAGTTGCTTCATTCTGCTTGTTCCCCAGTGTCCTTCATGTAACATTTTTAAAACTTGAGAACGAAGTGCATTTGGTATATAACACGAGAACATTCATCATGAAGAAGAAGAAGTACACCATTTTTAATTGAAATAGAGTGTTAACGTATAAAATATGGAGCTAATAGATTATCGGGTTTACCATTATGTTCTGGCCAACCATTTGCTATGAAATCGGAAACAATTTTAAGTGTTTTGTCTTTTTTAGTACATTTTGAAACAATATTTGCATCAATATATATATTTTGTCAACGTATAATATATCAGACTCTTTTTCATCAAACTCAATATCATTTCTAACTGGTAATCTAGACAAAGCATCAGCATTTGCGTGCTATTATGTAGATCTATAGTTGATAGCCCAACGTTTTGAAGCCTATGCATTGTCATTAAAGGAAGTTTCTTAAAAGGATGAAAAAGAGTGGAAAGAGCTTGATGGTCAGTTACTAACTCAAAATGTCTTCCATAAAGGTATTGATGAAACTTTGTTACTCCGTAAATAATAGATAGCGCTTCCTTTTCCTCTTGAGAGTAATTAACCTGACTTGAGTTTAGTGTTTTTGATGCAAAACATATTGGTTGTTCGGTTCCATCTTAAAAACGGTGAGACAATACAGCTCCTATTCCATATTTTGAAGCGTCAGTAGCGAGTATAATAGAATTTTTGTCATCGTAATGGACTAATTGTACTATATTTACAATATCATATTTGAGAGATTTGAATGCCAAATTTCCCATTTGCCCTTCTTAATTCGTTCAAAGGTGTTGCTGTCTTAGAAAAACTTCGAATGAACTTGTAGTAGTAATTTATATTTGCCAATGAAAGCATCTAGTTCCTTTAAATTTTTTTGTCTAGACATTTGTTTTATAGCATCTAAACAGTTTTCTGATGGTCTGATACCACTCGAATCGATGATGTGTCCTACGTATTCAACTGACGATTTTGCAAAAGAACATTTTTCTGACTTACACTAAGTCCATGGTATTCTAGTTTTTCAAAAATTTTCGAATTCAGAATATGAATGTGTTCATTATTAGTTCGACCTGTTACAATAATATCGACAAGATAAACGGCACAACCTGGTATTCCTGCTACAACTTCAACCAAAAGGCAGTCTTTGGTATTGATATAAACCAAAAGCGGTGTTGATAACCATAATTTTCTTTGCAGATTCTGTCAATTCTATCTGTAAATAGGCATCACTAAGATCTATTTTGGAAAAATATTGGCCACCTTTGAATTTGTGAAAAAGTTCTTCTATTCGTGAAATGGAATATCTATCGATTTCTATTTGAGAATTAACTGTTGCTTTAAAATCTGCGCATATGCGAATAGACCCATTTGGTATGCCTGCTACAACTATTAGAGATGCCCATTCCCTAGAATTAGTAGGTTTTATGACACCAACAGACACAAGACGTTGAATTTCTTCACGGACTTTTTCAGATAAAGCGAATGGTATGTTATAGGGCTTCATAAACTTTGGAACAAAGTTCTGTCTTAAGTTAATGTTTGCCTTTAAAGTTGTACAATGACCAATGCCTTCAGAAAAAATTTCGTTAAAATATAATATGTTACCATATGCCATTAAAACTTTGTTTGTTGGAGTACAACTCGGATTATTTAGTTATCTATAAATATCTAATCCGATTAGAGAGCATGTAGCTCCAGTATCCAATTGAAATGAAAAATCATGTTCATTTACCTTAATCTGGATCATAATTTTTTCGGAATTCGTTTTTATATTATGAATATTCGCTGTTGATTTTTCAACTAATTCAATAACACTAACTGATGACTCTTCGCACGACACTGACGAACACTGACGATAATTAGCTTCAAAACCACCTGATGAAGACTGACACACGCTTGAAATATGACCCATTTTGAACATTTATTGCATTTTGTTTTATTTTTGAAGTGATAGCAATCAACACGTCGATGGGACTGCCACAACCTGGGCAGGACTGAAAATATTTTTTTGTTGAAAGCTTCGTCGATCGATTTGGAAATTTTAACGAACGTTGAATTGCATTCACTTCTGTAATTGAGCTAGATGAACCCTCAATTTCTTTGCAGGCATTAACAGTAGTAGCTTCAAAAATTGTGGAAATTTGCAAGACTTCCTCCAATGATGGGTTTGACTTTTGTAGACATGTTGAGCGTACCTTCTTATGAGGTGTATGTATTACATTCATATCACAAATTTTGTTGTCGATGTAAGATTTTTTACAATTTTAATTTTTACATGAAAAGTGACAATCCCTGACAGCACCTCGCAATTCTGCTACCCATTCCGAATACGATTGGTTTGGATTCATCACTGTATGGTTATAAAATTCAAAACTCACGGCTAAAATGTGCTGTTTCTTTATGAAATGATCATTTAGCGCACATATTATATCTTCGTATGAATTTTCTTCAACTTTACCATTAAATAGTTTTTGTAATAATTCGATAATATCACTAACAACGCAACTTAATAAGCAGGAACGTTTTATTTCACTACAAGAAACGGAGTTTGCTTTAAAAAATTGATCCATTTGAAGCTGGTATGTTGACCATCTGTCTGTGTCAACATTAAATTTTCCTAATGAAGATATTGAAGACCCCTGTTTAGTTCATGTGACCACATTTTCCAAAACGGCCTAGTTTTGGCCCAGAACATGACTGCTAAATTCCTTATTCGATTCTTGAAGCTGATGTAATATTTGTGATAGGGCATTAAGAAACATCCTTGTCGCCAAATGTTGAGATGTTGGAAATAAAATTCATAAACCAGTTATCAAAATTAAGTTGAATATTTTTTAATAATAAAATAAAAACTATATATCGTTTAAGAAACCAAAATAATAAATACAAAACAAACACAACTGATGCCCCGATAATTGTCAAAATGTGGTCCCCTTACGATAAAAACGTCTTTCTTAAATCGCTTACAAATTTTAAAAAAGCCAATAAAGATTTCTTTTTCACCTTAAATCATATTGGCCTTGGTGCCAACACAAAATTCTTTATTAATGAAAGTTTAACCGTGGAAAACTATCAAATTCTTCGAGCTGCAGTGCGTATGAAAAAAGATAAACACATTCATAGTGCGTTTTCTATGCGTGGATTGGTGTACGTTAAACGATCTGCTGATGGAGAGTTAATACGTATTGACGAATTCAAGCAACTGACTACAATTGCTCCTATCTCAGAGGGATCTGAATGCTTTTTTGCTGAACGCCAAAATAATCAAAATATCTAAATATATCTATCTTTTTTATATCTTTTTTAAAACTTTTATTGATAATAATTTAATTTCTCTATTATTTTTAAATGCATTATTTTTAATTGCTTTATCAAATACTTTATTATTTAACCTTCTTAATATAAAAATGTTTGTTTACGTTGCTGTTAGACTTGAGGTTTTTACAATAAATTTAGATTTTGGATAATATTAGCACCCGCAGTGGAAGATCCCGAGACGTTACGATGGACATGGTTAGAATATTGGCCAATCAAAAAAATGGACTTAGAGTTTGTCATTTAAATGCTCAGTGTTTGAGAAATAAAATGGATGAATTTAGGTTTATCTTTGAGAACTCGGAAATTGACATAGTTTGTGTTTCCGAAACTTGGCTTGCTGAATCAACCTTAGATAACTTCATTAACTTAGGTGGATACAGAGTTTTTAGAAGGGATAGAGGTCGAGACCAACATAACAGAGAACGCAAAGGCGGCGGCGTCGCCATTTTTGTCAGGAACCATATAACATGTAAATTTTGTTGCAAATCTGAGAAAGAAGATAAAATAGAATATATCTTTGTTCACATCGTATCGAATGGAAGAAAATTGTTGGCTGGTTGTGTTTATAGACCACATCAAAACATTTTTTTTATCGACATTTATAACTAAATTAGACACCCTGACAGAGAGATATGATGATGTAATAATATCAGGAGATTTTAACTCAAATATTATGATAGAATCAGTTTTAACTGATAAAATGCTATTACTTGGTCTTGAGCCTACAAATCGCACTAGACCTACACATCATACCACCTATACCAGCACCTTGCTTGACATTTTCTTTGTTAGTAATGTTTCAAACGTTTTACTTTATGATCAAATCTCGGCGTCATGTTTTTCGAAACATGACCTGATTTTTCTGACCTATGATTATCGTATACAACATGTCGATACATCGTTCTCCTTTCGAGACTTTAGGAACTTGAACTATGATCTGCTATACACGAACTTCTCCAACATTGACTGGGATAGTGTGTATTACATGACTTCCGTTGATGATCAATTGTGCTTCTTACAAAACAACCTGCTGCAACTAAACAGCTGCCATAAAACAATCAATTTCTCATAGAGACTTTGCATACTCCCGATGGAAACGTTTTAAAACCCCCGAATTAAAAAATAGTTATCGCTCGGCTAGAAAGGTAGTCAACCGAAATATCAGAATTGCTAAAGCCGAATACTATTCTAAACGTTTTTCTTCAGCTTTGGAATCCAAAAATACTTGGCAAACAATCCGAGAAATTGGTATTGGAAAAGCTAACAACAATAGCTGTACGACTGATGCCGATGAATTGAACTCAATTTTTACAGACCTACCTTTGGCTCAGATCGATAACAATTTCTATACTTTCAACAATACCAACACTGAAGAAAATTACTTTGAATTTTCATGCGTAACTCAACCAGATGTTTTGTCTTGTTTCTCTGTGGTTAAGTCGAATGCTGTGGGGTATGATAACGTGCACCCTAAATTTATAAAAATGCTGTTACCGTTACTCCTGCCTTATGTAACATATTTCTTCAACCACATTATAACTTCCAGTAGTTTTCCTTCCAAATGGAAACATGCCAAAATTATCCCAATCCCAAAAACAAACTCGGATTTTCGACCAATAGCAATACTATGTTATCTCTCGAAAGTTTTTGAAAAGATTTTGCACACCCAAATGAGTAGATATATTCAGGATACCGAATAAATGTCAGATAAGCAATCTGGTTTTCGTCCTAATCATAGCTGCGTGACAGTCCTGGCTAATGTCTGTGAAAACATTAGGCGTGAACTGGATGATAGCAAAATAAACTTTCTTGTACTTCTTGATCACTCAAAAGCTTTTGATACGGTCAACCACCATACCCTTTGTATGAAACTTAGACGCTTTTTTAATTTTTCAACTACTTCCACTCAGCTTTTGTCCTCATACCTCATGAATCGTACGCAATCCGTATATGTAAATAATAAGTCATCCCAATCTTTGAATCTCGAGAGAGGTGTACCCCAAGGTTCGATTTTGAGTCCGCTGCTATTTTCCATATATATTAATGACTTACCTGAATATCTTTCGTATTGTAAGATACACATGTACGCAGATGATGTACAACTCTACTTGAGCAGTCCTGTTCAATCTATAAAAGAGAATATTGATAAAATCAACGCTGATCTTAATAGTTTATACCGGTGGGCAACAGCTAATGGGCTCTGTATTAATCCACGAAAATCCAAATGCTTGGTAATTCGTAAAAAAACTTTAAATCCAGTTTTCGAACATGATATCACCATTAACAACGAGAAAATTAACATTGTCCCAACAGCTAAAAATCTTGGTCTAATACTAAATAGTAGTCTAACATGGACAAACCATATTAACACAATAGTGGGTCAGACATTCATGAAACTAAGACAACTTTGGGCAGCCCAATCTTTTACACCTTTAAAAATTAGATTGCTGCTGGCCAAATCATACCTGATTCCGGGGTTATTGTATGGTTGTGAACTTTATGCCAATAGCGACTCCGCAAGCCAATCTAAGCTTATCGTGGCGTATAATAGCATTGTTCGTTATGTTTTTGGATTAAGGCGACGTGATGGAACTTCGGATTTCTCAAAGAAAATTTTTGGTGTTTCATTTATAAATCTTATGAAGATAAGAGTACTTCTCTTTTTACATAAAATCATTTATACGCAAAAACCTTTATACCTCTATGAAAAACTTCGTTTTGCTCAGTCTAATAGGGGCAAAAAGATTATTTTACCAAGACATCATTGTCTAGTATCTGAGTGGCAATTCAATATAAATGCAATTCGTCTCTGGAATATGCTTCCACAAAACCAACAACTTAACAGCAACGTTACTCATTTTAAAAAATTTGTTTTTCTAAATTATTCTTGATATTTTCTTACTTTTCCTGTTTGGCTTTAAATATTTTTTTTTTATTATTATTATTATTATTTTTAATCTTGTGTAATTTAAATTTAAGCTTTAAAAATATTTTACCTAATTGCAACCTATTCCTAAATATGTTTTAACAATTGTCATTATTATTTTTGCTTGGTAATTCCTGTACTGTAATTATAAGATTAAATCTTGTTGTGCAGGATATGACATTAATAAATAAATAAATAAACTCTTGAAAACTACTGACATACAATTAACAGTAAAACAAAATTACAATTGATTTATAAAAATAACTTCATATATCATTCATATGTATATATCAAGAGTATTTTCATATGTATGTACAGGTTGGTTGCAGGAACTTTTCACCAAGAGATGGTACTACTAGCTCCAAACTTTTTTTTCTCAAGTTGGTATAACTGTCCTGAGAACACATGCAAAGTTGCAAGTCATTCTGTCAATTCTTTCTTTGTTTACAAGCCATTTGAAGTTGACGTGTCATTGATTTTTTTTAATATGAAAAAAATTTAATATCGTGCAGTCATTAGATTCTTTGTTTTGAAGGGTTTAAAAGCAAAGGAAATTTATGAACAATTGTTAAAAGTGTATAAGGAGTCCTCACCTTCAAAACGCACCGTTGAATTTTGGGCTGGTGAGTTTAAACGTGGTCGTACCCGCCTTAAAGATGATCCACGCGCAGGACGACCAAAAACTGCAACCACAGCAGAAATCATTAAGCAGGTACATAATATGGTTAGTGAAGATCCAAGTTTGACTAAACGTGAAATTGCTAATGCCATAGGCATCTCAGACGAACGAGTACTCCATATTTTACATGAAGAATTACGTATGAAAAAACTGTTTGGAAAGTTAGTGCCGCACGCACACATTAACAATTCAACAAAAACTGGATCGAAAACAAATTTCTCAGCGTAATTTGGAGCGTTTTAAGCCGAATAAAACCGACTTCTTGCGTCGTTTTATAACTATGGATGAGACTTGGATCTACCACCATGATCCTTAATTTAAACAAGAACGTTTACAGTGGACTGAAGCTTGTTGTTCAGCTCCAAAGCAGGTGAAGCCACAACGATAAGCAAAGAAGGTTATGGCATCAGTTTTTTAGTATGCAAAAGGAATTTTGTTGATTAATTATCTTCAGAAAGGTAAAACAATCAACTCTGAATATTATTGCAGCCTTTTGGATCAGCTGGATGAAACAATTCGTGAGAAAAGACCTAGTTTAAAGAAGAAAAAAATCATTTTTCATCAAGACAATGCACCTGCTCACAAAAGTGTTTTGACGATGGCTAAATTTAAAGAATTAAAGTACGAATCGCTTGCACATCCACCGTATTCACCAGATTTGGCTCCCAGGGACTACTATCTCTTCAGAAATCTCAAACAATTCCTTCGTGGAAAGCATTTTTCGTCGATTGAAGAGGCCATAGCAGCCGTAGACCGTTATTTTGCAGAGCTTCCGGAAAACCATTATAAGGATGGGATAAAATTATTGGAAGATCATTGGAACAAATGTATTGAGCTTCTAGGAGATTATATTGAATAAAAAAATATATTTCCTAACAAAAACAGTATTCTTTCATTTCGAGCGCAGGAACTTTTCAACCAACCTGTATTATAACAATTTCCTTCAAAAAATTCTTTAAATTTTACAAATTCAGATTCTAAAATTTGTTTTTCTTTTTCAAAAATAAAGCTGGGGAATTCTTTTAGAATTTCCATAAAAGAATTATTGTCTTTGTTCATAATTTTGTTAGGGTTTATCATATTTAAAGATTTATAAGATTTTTGTCCAAAATCAAAAGGTTCTAATATTTGATTTGCAAGTTCTATATAAAAATTAATACAATTTTGTTAATTTCGATCTTGTTAAGCTTTGATTCTGATATTAACTCTTTAACCATTAATCCTAAATATACATACCTCATCAAATTTCAAAAAGTTCTTTGTGTTCATAAATTCCGTTAAATAAATTTTATCATTTAAAATATCGTTTTTTATAAAATTACTTAATACAGTTCTTAAAAGCCTTTCCATTTGGCTGTATAGGTTGTAACGAACGGAGAGTCCAGCGAGGATTCCGGCTAGAGAACATGAGACCTCCTAGAAGGTCCCAACCCTCTCACTGGGTGCGCGCGCTCATAAAAAAAAACTTACTTCTTTGTCCTTAAAAAAAACACATCATACAAAAACATACCACACACGATGATTCCTAGGAATGGATGTAAGTCTCCAAGGTGCCCTCCCAACCATGGCCATATTCGGGTCCATCAGCAACGTTTATATGACCCCAAAACCCGCTTTACTTCTACCGTCCTCAACTCACCATTATTGCCTTCTAACCCAGGTCAAATTACCACAACATTATTTACAATTTTTTTACTCAATATCAAATATTTTTTTTAATGATTTTTTTTTGTTTTTTTTAAATTTTTTTACTCAATATCAAACATTTTTTTTTATTTATTTATATCTTAAAACTACTCTAAACAATTCCATGCTTATGCCTTACTTTCTAAAGTTAATAAAATTTTAAAATATAAATCTTTAGCTACTCCTTAACGGACCTTTATATAGCGCAATTTTTAAAACAAAAATAAAAAACGACCGTTATCAAACCCGTAAGGCACAACTAAAAACAGCACCGTTACTTCCCAAATCTTGAACCTTCACCGTTTCCTGTTTTGTTTGTATCTTATTGGTTATGTACCGATCATAAACACACGTAAGCAGACACCGATATGTACTACACAAAAAAAAAACTAAAATTTCACCCTATAGAGTATCTTTTACTGTTACTCTTTATTTATACACCGTTACTCTATATAACCTACCCTTAAGGAGCTCCCTTAGGATAACAAAAAAAACCTGCCAGTATCGAAGATTATCGACTTAATATCTTTTGCTTAGACTTTTAGTTTTCTTTGCACACTTTTCCAACTCTGGCGCGGATTAATAAAAAAAATATAATCTACTTTAGGGCATACATAAACAGCGTATTTTAGCATTCACCCGAACCGTTGTACTAAAAAAACAAAGGTACTCAAACTTATCACTACTTAATTCTATATTTTTTCTTGATTATCCGGGGACTTTCCTAAATATAACACAAGGGGTGTTCGCTCCTGATTTATTTTTCCATTGGTTTTTCTCTTGGCAATAATGCACAAAACTTTTACCTGGCTATACACCTGGAAAAATACGACAGCTAGTGGTTCTTCTGGTTCCCCGTATATGGTTTAACAAAAATCCCCAAACACCTCTGGCCGCACGCATATAATTTCTCCCTTCTTCTTCACGGTACCAATTACCTTATACAGTCAGCTACGGATAAAAAAAATATAAAACGGAAAAATCAGGATCTAATCTCGCACTAAAATTCCTTTTTTTCTCTGTAAACAAAGCTACACTTTCCCTAAAACTCAATTTGAAAAAAACTTACGTTTCTTTTTCGTATTACGATCTGTTACTAAAACCAGTCCCTCACGGATACAGCCCCTACAGCTATTATTCGCCTCGTTTCCTTCACAATGTCCAAATATCCTGTTGCTTAATTGCCGCAGTGAGATTAATATTCAGTTTTCCACAGAGTTAGGTCCTCTAGTTTTTTATAACAAATTTTAATTATGTTATTAATTTTCCTGTTCACTATTTTTGGACTTAGTTCAACACCTTCCTTTTACATTTTTCTTTCAACTCCACTTAAAATTTTGCACCGCGCTATACTTGTGTGCTTTTTTTTTAACTACACCAACAACTTTTTTTATATATATATTTGGGTCTGTGAACTCTATTCGCTGTTGCCTTGTTTTAAAACCACACCATTTCGGTTTTTTCTTCCAAAAACTTACGGGACAACTTTCTAGATCTTTTACATTTCCCAAAAATTCTCCCACCAATCAGCCATCTTTTTTTTCACGAAAAACTCTGTGCAATTTCCAATCAAACCTTAAAAACAATAATCTTTCCCTCCATTTTTCCTTTCTTTTCCATTGCAACTCTCTAGAAAATTCTACTTTCCCTTCGCTAACTGGACTTTCATTGATAATGAAAAGGATATATTTTCAAAATAAATTTCTCTTAACGCTTTCCGCTGTTTTGAATGAAAAATGCAACTATGTGCTTTGTATCCATCTTCCTAGCGTTGCCACCTACTCTTTACAAATACTACGCAAAAACACAAACGCAGTACTACTACCACCGTAATACTACGATGTTAATATCAAGATGTAAACAAAAAACAAATGTTTTGAATCAAAACAAAAACGCATGGATAAGGTAAGTATTTTTTTTTAACACCAAAATTTATAAAATAAATAAAATTTATTTATATTAATAAAAAAAAAATATTCTATCTAGTTTCAGCCCTTCGGACCATGGAGGTGATGGAAACCGGAACTACACTGAACCGCCCTAGCCGGTTCATTGGTTTGTATTACAATATATGTTTTTGCCCTTTTTTATTATTCGTTTTATTTCTGTTTTTTCTTTTTATTTTCAGGTTAGCACGAAATAACAACAGTCCGGGTAAACTGTGGTGAGACGCAAAAGTCTACCCGCAAGTAACCGGAAGATTGGGCTGGAGTGTGGTTCACTCCCGGACAAGGCCCGCTTCCCTAACCCTACTAACCACAACCGACTGGAACTCGGGTTGGAGTTAGTCACTCCGAAAATTTGAAAAAACTTGTCCCACAGAACATTAAAAGGACTGGGACTTAAGGCCGGAGTAAAGTCTGCTCCATACTGCATGGCCTCCCACTTTTACTAACCTGTAGTTACTAACAAAACACCAATACAAACTTGGACTCGGGTAGGAGTTAGTTACTCCACAGGTGAAAAACCCTCCCCCACTATTTGCAACGGGACTCGGTGCATCTTAGGTCCGATCCTTGGACGGTCAGACCACCCTCCTAAGGCACCAATACAAACTGGGACTCGGGTAGGAGTTAGTTACTCCACAAGTCGAAAACCCCTCCCCACTATTTGCAACGGGACTCGGTGCGTTTTAGGTCCGATCCTTGGACGGTCAGACCACCCTTCTAAGGCTCGTTCCGCAAGGCACTCACGAAAATTTGTTTCGTGTTTCCTCTGAACGAAAGCCAGCGGTGGTGTTTTTCGTTGTTTTCTTATAAAAAAACAAAAGTTATGACGACCCACCCGCAACAAGGTTGTGTATTTCTGTTGTCTTACTTTAAGTGTATAAGGAGTCCTCACCTTCAAAACGCACCGTTGAATTTTGGGCTGGTGAATTTAAACGTGGTCGTACCCGCCTTAAAGACGATCCACGCGCAGGACGACCAAAAACTGCAACCACAGCAGAAATCATTAAGCAGGTACATAATATGGTTAGTGAAGATCCAAGTTTGACTAAGCGTGAAATTGCTAATGCCATAGGCATCTCAGACGAACGAGTACTCCATATTTTACATGAAGAATTACGTATGAAAAAACTGTTTGGAAAGTTATTGCCGCACACATTAACAATTCAACAAAAACTGGATCGAAAACAAATTTCTCAGCGTAATTTGGAGCGTTTTAAGCCGAATAAAACCGACTTCTTGCGTCGTTTTATAACTATGTATGAGACTTGGATCTACCACCATGATCCTTAATTTAAACAAGAACGTTTACAGTGGACTGAAGCTGGTTGTTCAGCTCCAAAGCAGGTGAAGCCACAACGATAAGCAAAGAAGGTTATGGCATCAGTTTTTTAGTATGCAAAAGGAATTTTGTTGATTAATTATCTTCAGAAAGGTAAAACAATCAACTCTGAATATTATTGCAGCCTTTTGGATCAGCTGGATGAAACAATTCGTGAGAAAAGACCTAGTTTAAAGAAGAAAAAAATCATTTTTCATCAAGACAATGCACCTGCTCACAAAAGTGTTTTGACGATGGCTAAATTTAAAGAATTAAATTACGAATCGCTTGCACATCCACCGTATTCACCAGATTTGGCTCCCAGGGACTACTATCTCTTCAGAAATCTCAAACAATTCCTTCGTGGAAAGCATTTTTCGTCGATTGAAGAGGCCATAGCAGCCGTAGACCGTTATTTTGCAGAGCTTCCGGAAAACCATTATAAGGATGGGATAAAATTATTGGAAGATCATTGGAACAAATGTATTGAGCTTCTAGGAGATTATATTGAATAAAAAAATATATTTCCTAACAAAAACAGTATTCTTTCATTTCGAGCGCAGGAACTTTTCAACCAACCTGTATTATAACAATTTCCTTCAAAAAATTCTTTAAATTTTACAAATTCAGATTCTAAAATTTGTTTTTCTTTTTCAAAAATAAAGCTGGGGAATTCTTTTAGAATTTCCATAAAAGAATTATTGTCTTTGTTCATAATTTTGTTAGGGTTTATCATATTTAAAGATTTATAAGATTTTTGTCCAAAATCAAAAGGTTCTAATATTTGATTTGCAAGTTCTATATAAAAATTAATACAATTTTGTTAATTTCGATCTTGTTAAGCTTTGATTCTGATATTAACTCTTTAACCATTAATCCTAAATATACATACCTCATCAAATTTCAAAAAGTTCTTTGTGTTCATAAATTCCGTTAAATAAATTTTATCATTTAAAATATCGTTTTTTATAAAATTACTTAATACAGTTCTTAAAAGCCTTTCCATTTGGCTGTATAGGTTGTAACGAACGGAGAGTCCAGCGAGGATTCCGGCTAGAGAACATGAGACCTCCTAGAAGGTCCCAACCCTCTCACTGGGTGCGCGCGCTCATAAAAAATAAACTTACTTCTTTGTCCTTAAAAAAAACACATCATACAAAAACATACCACACACGATGATTCCTAGGAATGGATGTAAGTCTCCAAGGTGCCCTCCCAACCATGGCCATATTCGGGTCCATCAGCAACGTTTATATGACCCCAAAACCCGCTTTACTTCTACCGTCCTCAACTCACCATTATTGCCTTCTAACCCAGGTCAAATTACCACAACATTATTTACAATTTTTTTACTCAATATCAAATATTTTTTTTTAATTATTTTTTTTTTTTTTTTAATTTTTTTACTCAATATCAAACATTTTTTTTTATTTATTTATATCTTAAAACTACTCTAAACAATTCCAAGCTTATGCCTTACTTTCTAAAGTTAATAAAATTTTAAAATATAAATCTTTAGCTACTCCTTAACGGACCTTTATATAGCGCAATTTTTAAAACAAAAATAAAAAACGACCGTTATCAAACCCGTAAGGCACAACTAAAAACAGCACCGTTACTTCCCAAATCTTGAACCTTCACCGTTTCCTGTTTTGTTTGTATCTTATTGGTTATGTACCGATCATAAACACACGTACTACACAAAACTACACAAAAAAAACGTACTACACAAAAAAAAACTAAAATTTCACCCTATAAAGTATCTTTTACTGTTACTCTTTATTTATACACCGTTACTCTATATAACCTACCCTTAAGGAGCTCCCTTAGGATAACAAAAAAAACCTGCCAGTATCGAAGATTATCGACTTAATATCTTTTGCTTAGACTTTTAGTTTTCTTTGCACACTTTTCCAACTCTGGCGCGGATTAATAAAAAAAATATAATCTACTTTAGGGCATACATAAACAGCGTATTTTAGCATTCACCCGAACCGTTGTACTAAAAAAACAAAGGTACTCAAACTTATCACTACTTAATTCTATATTTTTTCTTGATTATCCGGGGACTTTCCTAAATATAACAAAAGGGGTGTTCGCTCCTGATTTATTTTTCCATTGGTTTTTCTCTTGGCAATAATGCACAAAACTTTTACCTGGCTATACACCTGGAAAAATACGACAGCTAGTGGTTCTTCTGGTTCCCCGTATATGGTTTAACAAAAATCCCCAAACACCTCTGGCCGCACGCATATAATTTCTCCCTTCTTCTTCACGGTACCAATTACCTTATATAGCCAGCTACGGATAAAAAAAAATATAAAACGGAAAAATCAGGATCTAATCTCGCACTAAAATTCCTTTTTTTTTCTCTGTTAACAAAGCTACACTTTCCCTAAAACTCAATTTGAAAAAACTTACGTTTCTTTTTCGTATTACGATCTGTTACTAAAACCAGTCCCTCACGGATACAGACCCTACAGCTATTATTCGCCTCGTTTCCTTCACAATGTCCAAATATCCTGTTGCTTAATTGCCGCAGTGAGATTAATATTCAGTTTTCCACAGAGTTAGGTCCTCTAGTTTTTTATAACAAATTTTAATTATGTTATTAATTTTCCTGTTCACTATTTTTGGACTTAGTTCAACACCTTCCTTTTACATTTTTCTTTCAACTCCACTTAAAATTTTGCACCGCGCTATACTTGTGTGCTTTTTTTTTAACTACACCAAAAACTTTTTTTATATATATATTTGGGTCTGTGAACTCTATTCGCTGTTGCCTTGTTTTAAAACCACACCATTTCGGTTTTTTCTTCCAAAAACTTACGGGACAACTTTCTAGATCTTTTACATTTCCCAAAAATTCTCCCACCAATCAGCCATCTTTTTTTTCACGAAAAACTCTGTGCAATTTCCAATCAAACCTTAAAAACAATAATCTTTCCCTCCATTTTTCCTTTCTTTTCCATTGCAACTCTCTAGAAAATTCTACTTTCCCTTCGCTAACTGGACTTTCATTGATAATGAAAAGGATATATTTTCAAAATAAATTTCTCTTAACGCTTTCCGCTGTTTTGAATGAAAAATGCAACTATGTGCTTTGTATCCATCTTCCTAGCGTTGCCACCCACTCTTTACAAATACTACGCAAAAACACAAACGCAGTACTACTACCACCGTAATACTTCAAAAAACTTACGGGACCACTTTCTAGATCTTTTACTTTTCCCAAAAATTCTCCCACCAAACAGCCATCTTTTTTTTCACGAAAAACTCTGTGCAATTTCCAATCAAACCTTAAAAACAATAATCTTTCCCTCCATTTTTCCTTTCTTTTCCATTGCAACTCTCTAGAAAATTCTACTTTCCCTTCGCTAACTGGACTTTCATTGATAATGAAAAGGATATATTTTCAAAATAAATTTCTCTTAACGCTTTCCGCTGTTTTGAATGAAAAATGCAACTATGTGCTTTGTATCCATCTTCCTAGCGTTGCCACCTACTCTTTACAAATACTACGCAAAAACACAAACGCAGTACTACTACCACCGTAATACTACGAAGTTAATATAAAGATGTAAACAAAAAACAACTGTTTTGAATCAAAACAAAAACGCATGGATAAGGTAAGTATTTTTTAACACCAAAATTTATAAAATAAATAAAATTTATTTATATTAATAAAAAAAAATATTCTATCTAGTTTCAGCCCTTCGGACCATGGAGGTGATGGAAACCGGAACTACACTGAACCGCCCTAGCCAGTTCATTGGTTTGTATTACAATATATGTTTTTGCCCTTTTTTTTATTATTCGTTTTATTTCTGTTTTTTCTTTTTATTTTCAGGTTAGCACGAAAACCCAACAGTCCGGGTAAACTGTGGTGAGACTCGCCACATACGCAAAAGTCTACCCGCAAGTAACCGGAAGATTGGGCTGGAGTGTGGTTCGCTCCCGGACAAGGCCCGCTTCCCTAACCCTACTAACCACAACCGACTGGAACTCGGGTTGGAGTTAGTCACTCCGAAAATTTGAAAAAACTTGTCCCACAGAACATTAAAAGGACTGGGACTTAAGGCCGGAGTAAAGTCTGCTCCATACTGCATGGCCTTCCACTTTTACTAACCTGTAGTTACTAACAAAACACCAATACAAACTTGGACTCGGGTAGGAGTTAGTTACTCCACAGGTGGAAAACCCTCCCCCACTATTTGCAACGGGACTCGGTGCATCTTAGGTCCGATCCTTGGACGGTCAGACCACCCTCCTAAGGCACCAATACAAACTGGGACTCGGGTAGGAGTTAGTTACTCCACAGGTCGAAAACCTCTCCCCACTATTTGCAACGGGACTCGGTGCGTTTTAGGTCCGATCCTTGGACGGTCAGACCACCCTTCTAAGGCTCGTTCCGCAAGGCACTCACGAAAATTTGTTTCGTGTTTCCTCTGAACGAAAGCCAGCGGTGGTGTTTTTCGTTGTTTTCTTATAAAAAAAACAAAAGTTATGACGACCCACCCGCAACAAGGTTGTGTATTTCTGTTGTCTTACTTTAAGTGTATAAGGAGTCCTCACCTTCAAAACGCACCGTTGAATTTTGGGCTGGTGAATTTAAACGTGGTCGTACCCGCCTTAAAGACGATCCACGCGCAGGACGACCAAAAACTGCAACCACAGCAGAAATCATTAAGCAGGTACATAATATGGTTAGTGAAGATCCAAGTTTGACTAAGCGTGAAATTGCTAATGCCATAGGCATCTCAGACGAACGAGTACTCCATATTTTACATGAAGAATTACGTATGAAAAAACTGTTTGGAAAGTTATTGCCGCACACATTAACAATTCAACAAAAACTGGATCGAAAACAAATTTCTCAGCGTAATTTGGAGCGTTTTAAGCCGAATAAAACCGACTTCTTGCGTCGTTTTATAACTATGTATGAGACTTGGATCTACCACCATGATCCTTAATTTAAACAAGAACGTTTACAGTGGACTGAAGCTGGTTGTTCAGCTCCAAAGCAGGTGAAGCCACAACGATAAGCAAAGAAGGTTATGGCATCAGTTTTTTAGTATGCAAAAGGAATTTTGTTGATTAATTATCTTCAGAAAGGTAAAACAATCAACTCTGAATATTATTGCAGCCTTTTGGATCAGCTGGATGAAACAATTCGTGAGAAAAGACCTAGTTTAAAGAAGAAAAAAATCATTTTTCATCAAGACAATGCACCTGCTCACAAAAGTGTTTTGACGATGGCTAAATTTAAAGAATTAAAGTACGAATCGCTTGCACATCCACCGTATTCACCAGATTTGGCTCCCAGGGACTACTATCTCTTCAGAAATCTCAAACAATTCCTTCGTGGAAAGCATTTTTCGTCGATTGAAGAGGCCATAGCAGCCGTAGACCGTTATTTTGCAGAGCTTCCGGAAAACCATTATAAGGATGGGATAAAATTATTGGAAGATCATTGGAACAAATGTATTGAGCTTCTAGGAGATTATATTGAATAAAAAAATATATTTCCTAACAAAAACAGTATTCTTTCATTTCGAGCGCAGGAACTTTTCAACCAACCTGTATTATAACAATTTCCTTCAAAAAATTCTTTAAATTTTACAAATTCAGATTCTAAAATTTGTTTTTCTTTTTCAAAAATAAAGCTGGGGAATTCTTTTAGAATTTCCATAAAAGAATTATTGTCTTTGTTCATAATTTTGTTAGGGTTTATCATATTTAAAGATTTATAAGATTTTTGTCCAAAATCAAAAGGTTCTAATATTTGATTTGCAAGTTCTATATAAAAATTAATACAATTTTGTTAATTTCGATCTTGTTAAGCTTTGATTCTGATATTAACTCTTTAACCATTAATCCTAAATATACATACCTCATCAAATTTCAAAAAGTTCTTTGTGTTCATAAATTCCGTTAAATAAATTTTATCATTTAAAATATCGTTTTTTATAAAATTACTTAATACAGTTCTTAAAAGCCTTTCCATTTGGCTGTATAGGTTGTAACGAACGGAGAGTCCAGCGAGGATTCCGGCTAGAGAACATGAGACCTCCTAGAAGGTCCCAACCCTCTCACTGGGTGCGCGCGCTCATAAAAAACGTTTATATGACCCCAACGTTTATATGACCCCAAAACCCGCTTTACTTCTACCGTCCTCAACTCACCATTATTGCCTTCTAACCCAGGTCAAATTACCACAACATTATTTACAATTTTTTTACTCAATATCAAATATTTTTTTTTAATTATTTTTTTTTTGTTTTTTTTTTAATTTTTTTTACTCAATATCAAACATTTTTTTTTATTAATTTATATCTTAAAACTACTCTAAACAATTCCAAGCTTATGCCTTACTTTCTAAAGTTAATAAAATTTTAAAATATAAATCTTTAGCTACTCCTTAAAGGACCTTATATATAGCGCAATTTTTAAAACAAAAATAAAAAACGACCGTTATCAAACCCGTAAGGCACAACTAAAAACAGCACCGTTACATCCCAAATCTTGAACCTTCACCGTTTCCTGTTTTGTTTGTATCTTATTGGTTATGTACCGATCATAAACACACGTAAGCAGACACCGATATGTACTACACAAAAAAAAACTAAAATTTCACCCTATAGAGTATCTTTTACTGTTACTCTTTATTTATACACCGTTACTCTATATAACCTACCCTTAAGGAGCTCCCTTAGGATAACAAAAAAAACCTGCCAGTATCGCAGATTATCGACTTAATATCTTTTGCTTAGACTTTTAGTTTTCTTTGCACACTTTTCCAACTCTGGCGCGGATTAATAAAAAAATATAATCTACTTTAGGGCATACATAAACAGCGTATTTTAGCATTCACCCGAACCGTTGTACTAAAAAAACAATGGTACTCAAACTTATCACTACTTAATTCTATATTTTTTCTTGATTATCCGGGGACTTTCCTCAATATAACAAAAGGGGTGTTCGCTCCTGATTTATTTTTCCATTGGTTTTTCTCTTGGCAATAATGCACAAAACTTTTACCTGGCTATACACCTGGAAAAATACGACAGCTAGTGGTTCTTCTGGTTCCCCGTATATGGTTTAACAAAAATCCCCAAACACCTCTGGCCGCACGCATATAATTTCTCCCTTCTTCTTCACGGTACCAATTACCTTATATAGCCAGCTACGGATAAAAAAAAATATAAAACGGAAAAATCAGGATCTAATCTCGCACTAAAATTCCTTTTTTTTCTCTGTTAACAAAGCTACACTTTCCCTAAAACTCAATTTGAAAAAACTTACGTTTCTTTTTCGTATTACGATCTGTTACTAAAACCAGTCCCTCACGGATACAGACCCTACAGCTATTATTCGCCTCGTTTCCTTCACAATGTCCAAATATCCTGTTGCTTAATTGCCGCAGTGAGATTAATATTCAGTTTTCCACAGAGTTAGGTCCTCTAGTTTTTTATAACAAATTTTAATTATGTTATTAATTTTCCTGTTCACTATTTTTGGACTTAGTTCAACACCTTCCTTTTACATTTTTCTTTCAACTCCACTTAAAATTTTGCACCGCGCTATACTTGTGTGCTTTTTTTTAACTACACCAAAAACTTTTTTTATATATATATTTGGGTCTGTGAACTCTATTCGCTGTTGCCTTGTTTTAAAACCACACCATTTAGGTTTTTTCTTCCAAAAACTTACGGGACAACTTTCTAGATCTTTTACATTTCCCAAAAATTCTCCCACCAATCAGCCATCTTTTTTTTCACGAAAAACTCTGTGCAATTTCCAATCAAACCTTAAAAACAATAATCTTTCCCTCCATTTTTCCTTTCTTTTCCATTGCAACTCTCTAGAAAATTCTACTTTCCCTTCGCTAACTGGACTTTCATTGATAATGAAAAGGATATATTTTCAAAATAAATTTCTCTTAACGCTTTCCGCTGTTTTGAATGAAAAATGCAACTATGTGCTTTGTATCCATCTTCCTAGCGTTGCCACCTACTCTTTACAAATACTACGCAAAAACACAAACGCAGTACTACTACCACCGTAATACTACGAAGTTAATATCAAGATGTAAACAAAAAACAACTGTTTTGAATCAAAACAAAAACGCATGGATAAGGTAAGTATTTTTTTTTAACACCAAAATTTATAAAATAAATAAAATTTATTTATATTAATAAAAAAAAATATTCTATCTAGTTTCAGCCCTTCGGACCATGGAGGTGATGGAAACCGGAACTACACTGAACCGCCCTAGCCGGTTCATTGGTTTGTATTACAATATATGTTTTTGCCCTTTTTTTTATTATTCGTTTTATTTCTGTTTTTTCTTTTTATTTTCAGGTTAGCACGAAAACCCAACAGTCCGGGTAAACTGTGGTGAGACTCGCCACATACGCAAAAGTCTACCCGCAAGTAACCGGAAGATTGGGCTGGAGTGTGGTTCGCTCCCGGACAAGGCCCGCTTCCCTAACCCTACTAACCACAACCGACTGGGACTCGGGTTGGAGTTAGTCACTCCGAAAATTTGAAAAAACTTGTCCCACAGAACATTAAAAGGACTGGGACTTAAGGCCGGAGTAAAGTCTGCTCCATACTGCATGGCCTCCCACTTTTACTAACCTGTAGTTACTAACAAAACACCAATACAAACTTGGACTCGGGTAGGAGTTAGTTACTCCACAGGTGGAAAACCCTCCCCCACTATTTGCAACGGGACTCGGTGCATCTTAGGTCCGATCCTTGGACGGTCAGACCACCCTCCTAAGGCACCAATACAAACTGGGACTCGGGTAGGAGTTAGTTACTCCACAGGTCGAAAACCCCTCCCCACTATTTGCAACGGGACTCGGTGCGTTTTAGGTCCGATCCTTGGACGGTCAGACCACCCTTCTAAGGCTCGTTCCGCAAGGCACTCACGAAAATTTGTTTCGTGTTTCCTCTGAACGAAAGCCAGCGGTGGTGTTTTTCGTTGTTTTCTTATAAAAAAACAAAAGTTGTGACGACCCACCCGCAACAAGGTTGTGTATTTCTGTTGTCTTACTTTAAAATATTCTGTATTATTATTATCAATTTCAAGAATATATTTTAAAAAAGATAAGTATATTTGATTCGTTTAAACTTCTTATAATTTTACTTCAAAAGCTTTTTACGTTATTTGTATCAAACCCAGTAGAGCACAATTTTTGGGATATTGGTGGAGGGTATTCAAAGATTCGGCACAGCCGTATTTAAGCCTTTTTTGACTTGTTATCTTTAGAACAAGCGCTGACAGATCTCTTTTTAATGTAACAAGTATTCCAGTGTTGCCCAAAATCGCAAATTATACTAAAACAAAGTAACCGTGTTTTAAGTATTTATCAAAAAATCGGCATTTTTGGAATGAAAATCGGCAAATCGGCACTTTGACAATTTTGATGCAAAATGCCGATAAATCGACAAATATGGCAGGCCTGAGGGTCAATTCTCGTTCTGTGAAACGGTGAAATGAAAAGTTTTTTCACGTTTTCATAGTACTTTTGATTCGCGTTCTGTGAAAAAATGTAAAGAAATATCAAAACGTTTTCATATGAAAAAAAAGTGAAACGAAACAAGATTTTTTCACGATTGCACAGCACTGGCGATTCTCGTTTTGTGTAACGTGCAAACAACTGTCAAAATATTTTCATATGAAAAAATTGTTTACACAGACTATTTATAAGTGAAATAAACATGGAGAAGATTGTAAGAGGAAAGCGTGCCAGCGAAAGCCAAAAGGAGTATTTAATTAATTATTAAGAAAAGCATGTGGACATTGCAAACGATAAGTAAGTAGCTTAATAACCATAATCACACTTTTATTAATCCCATATTTACAGATTTGTAACTGCAGAATTAGCGGCGAGCCTTAACAGTTTAAGTGTGACCTAAAAGGACAGTGAAAAATGGCAAAAGTATGACATATTTATTTTTATTTTATTTATATTCTTTATGAAATGTTTTTTTCTTTAAGTAATATTAGACTTCATACGCAAACCAAATATAGTTCACTTAAAGTAAGCCGATATAAATCCATGAAGTGCTTGTCGGTTGTCATCTCGAATGGATTGTGGTCATCACAAAGCATGCGTCTCAGCACTCTCAAAAAATTCCTATAAATTATTAAATTATTTACTGCAATGAAATGCTTGTAACATCATTGTCTTACCTTTGTTCATCCGGAATTCTTTGAGTAATATCCAATAATACAATTAATCCAGATATTTTTATATAATTATTTAAAATAAATTTTACAAACTTAATTCACTTTTGTTTACGTTTTTCTCTGTTTTGACATTTGTTTTAAATTTTGGATAACACAGTTACAAAATTTTCATGGGTACAGTGCGAATGAAGCATTTTTTTCATAATACATACGAGAATCGCAATTTATGTATTTGTGAAAAGTTCGAGTGAAAAGTGCTTATGAAAAATTTTTTTTCACTTCACATTATCACAGAACGAGAATTGACCCTCTGGTCATCATATTTATTTTAGTTTAAAGAGTACCATAGAGATTCTATCCTCCGCAGTGTCTCCTTCCTTACTAAAGACCCAATTTTTTTTTACATTTTAATTTTGTAAAAACAATTAAAAGAAATAATTATTTTAATAAAAATTTAAAGTTAGTTTATAGTACTAGCGAATGTACCTTTAGTACAAAAATCTAATATAATATTGTCACGTTAGATTTTATGATTAGGGTAATGCCTATGAAACAATTGTATTGTCTATCATGAGAATGAGGTTGATCATTTTGAAAAGCAACGTAGAAGAATATTCTAACTAAATATATGTGAATATAAAATGCTAAAAATAAAAAAAGAGAAAAACACATCGCCAGAAATATCCAGTCACAGTTCTGCCCGTAATACACATAGTGAAGAACACTAAAATAACCGGATAAAGTTGCTTGGTGTTAGGCAACTAATGGCGGCCGCCCACTGGCAATCCTTACGAGTATTCACTTACCGTCGCTACCCTTATATTACATCAAAAAAAAAAAAAAAAAATAATTCTCTCACTCATGTTCAAAACGTTATAAACAAAATAAATCTTTTTATTAAATAAAACAAGTAAAAAAAGGTTTAATTCGACTGTGCCGAATTTTTGAATACCCTCCTCCAATATCTTAAAGAATGTTCTCTACTGTTTTTGATACAAATAATGTAAAAAACTGAAAAAAAATTTTTGAGGTGATAAACATTTTTGATTGCGAAAATAAATTTTGTGGTGGAAAAAAATTTTGATGTGAAAAAAATTTTTTAAGGTAAAAAAATTTTTTGTGGTGAAAAAAAATAGTGGTGAAAAAAATTTTTGAGGTGAGTACAAAATATCATTCACTTATAAACGACTGGTGAAAAAATATGAGAAAATATATTTCGTACCTGTCTACTATGAAGTTATACTAAAATAAAAAAAATTAGTATGGAAAAATTAGAGATACCTTCACATTTTCACTCATAACTTTTTAACCGCTGGACCGATTTTACTCATTTTCAAAAGCAAACTTGCGTCTTCGCCATTTCAACAGACAGACGGACATCGCTAAATCGACTTAAAACTACATAAGAATCACGAATATATATACTTTATTGGGTCCCAAACCTATATTTCGACATGTTACAAACGGAATGAAAAACTGATATATGCCCTCAGCATATATGGTGGAGGGTAAAAAAAATCATAAATAAGAAATGAAAATTTACTAATTAAAATAAAATGCACAGTACCGTTTCTTTTTCTTTAAAATTAAAGAAATTTTAATTTTGTTTTTTTTTCTGTAACGGTTTACCCCGTTTGGTAAGTATACTTTTATTTTTTATTCACACCTTATTGGTTTGTCCGGATGTCCGTCCGTGATGTGTCCGATGTGGTATGGTAAGTAGTCCGCGTTTATTTAATAATTTACTTTTTTATTCTTTTTAGTTTTATATATATGAAGATGAGGGTTATGGAAGCAGATGAAAATGATGAGAATGATGGCGGCCCAGATGATGCTGATGTTAACATTGGCTCAGGCAGCGCGGCTTATTCCACAAAACACTAATCGGTTTTTATTTTTTTATAATTTTCTTTTTTCTATAGAAAAAAAAAGCCAAGAGTTTTTTTTATCTCATTTCCAATAAGCAAACTTGTGCGAAGCTGCCTGGGTCGTTTCTCACCAGAAAAAGGACCTGTCACCTCCCTAAATTTCATGTCATCTTCATTGCATTCAATCAAATGTAATTTTTCTAGCAGTTTTACTAGCTGATTTTGGGTTATCACTTGTTTGTCTTCTTATAACGTAATAAACTGCATAACCCTTTAAGGGCAGACGCGACAATCTATCAAAATAAACGATAAGTATGTGTCAATTTCTACGATACAATTGATTGCATGCAATTTTCCCAATTTCCTTTTTAAAGTTGCTTCCAATGTTATGTCTATTTATACGGTGTCTTTTGTTGCACTAAAACCGAATGTGAATGACGCAACAAAAAAAGAATACATATGAGTGCTAAAGAGAAATAACAAAACATGCGCCATTTTGACGAAAAATATGAGCTCCTCTGGAATAAAAAAGAAAATGTTTTTCTATCTTCGGCTTATGGGGCCGGGCCAGTGGGCCCCCAAATTTTTGCGTCCTACCTCCTGCGGTTTGGGCTGGGAGATTTTGAATGAAACCAATAAATATTTACTCATTTCCTTATTTACACATTTGCACATGTACATAGTTACACATTTACATTACCATCAAACCATCAATCTATCAAACAATCGAATGTTCACTTTTGCAGTCTTGCAAATTTGCATATTTTCGCATTTGAACTTTTGCACTTTTGTAAATTTTCACATTTGCACTTGAAATTTTGAAAATTGCACATTTACATTGGAGGAGGAATCTATGTACCAAATTTTACCTTCCCAGCTCAAGCGGTTTTGGCAGGCCGTCTAGGTGGAAAATTTTCGCTTTTTTGCCCCTTCGAGTTAGATTTTCCAAAAGACACTTTTAATCTCTTATCTACACTTAAGAAGGAACCTGCATACCAAATTTTAACTTTCTAGTTTCAGCGGTTTGGGCACCTCCCAGGAGGAATTTCTACGCTGGAGTGGAAACCTATGTACCAAATTTGAACTGCCCAGGTCTAGCGGTTTTGGCAGGTCGTCAAGGGGGAGAATTTTCTCCTTTTTTGACCTCCCCGTTGGATTTACCAAAATAGACATCTTAGCTGTTATCTAAACTGGAGAAGGAGCCTGCATACCAAATTTCAACTTCCTAGGTCCAGCGGTTTCGCCAACCTGTTAAAGGGAAGACATTTCATCCTTTAAACACCATTTTTACCACGTCCCTGGCATAAATTCTAAAAAATATCTTATCAGTGAGTTTATCCATACTCCAAGTAAAACATGTTTAAAATTTCAGGTATTTTGCTATTTCAGTGTGGGCAGGCCGTTAAGGGGGAGATTTCCCCCTTTTTGCCCCTCTCTAACGGTTTTGGCAGGTCTGAGGGGGAGAATTTCACCCTTTTCTGCCCTTCCCCGTTTGATTTTTTAAAAATCACGTCACGAATTTAAAAAAAATCCTACCTGGGTGGATGTCAACACCTCAGGTGTGTCAAATATACACAATTTCAACC
The DNA here is from genome assembly GCA_949748255.1 of Eustalomyia histrio. Taxonomy (NCBI): domain Eukaryota; kingdom Metazoa; phylum Arthropoda; class Insecta; order Diptera; family Anthomyiidae; genus Eustalomyia; species Eustalomyia histrio. Next base: position 128,805,031 of record OX456525.1, read on the forward strand.
TTCCAGCTCTAACGGTTTTGGCAGCTCTTTGAGGGGGAGAATTTCACCCTTTTGTGCCCTTCCCCGTTTGATTTTTTAAAAATCACGTCTTATCTGTTATCTACACTGGAGAAGGAGCCTGCATTCCCATGTCCAACGGTTTGGGAAGGCCGTCGAGGGGGAGAATTTCACAATTTTCTGCCTCTCCCCGTTAAATTTTAAAAAATATATTAAATAATTAAGTAAATTTTCCGAGCTTTGATTTTAGCAAAGTCTATCAAGTCTCTATAATCCAAGTTGCTCAGAAATTCACTTTCTATAGATATTCTAGCTAAATCTACTAGTCTTTCTTGTCCTATTGTACTACGTAAATAATTCTTAATAATTTTTAATTTCGAAAAGCTACGTTCCCCGGAAGCTACTGTTACGGGTATTGTCAATAAAATTCTAATAGCTACAACTAGATTTGGTTATATCGGGTCTAATTTCTTTTCAAATATAAAATTTAATGATTCTATAGGGCTTAAAGTTCCTGAAACTATACTTTGGAATATTTTAATTTGAATTGAAAGTTAAATGCTTTTCAAGGGAAAGACAATTATTTAAAAGATCAGAAGCATTTAATGAAACCACAGAAATATTATGCAAAAATTTGAAAATATAATTGTGTTCCGAAATTTGGTCAAATCTTTCGCTAACAGATTGAATTGCCTGATCAAGGATTTGAAAATAAAATTCAACTTTAAACTTTTGTTCAGGATTTTATATGATTTCGTCTCTACCTTCGTACGAAAAAAGTTGAGGTTTTCGACTAGGGCGTCTGGAGCATCAGGGAAATTTGGTGAAACATCTAATTTTAAAGCTATTTCTTTAGCTTGAAAGATAAACCCCTGAAATTTTTTGTCATTTCTTAAGTCCGTCAAAAAACTGTGCCCTCTAACATATTTACTGCCGTCGTCAAACAAATAGCAGGACTTTGTAAATATTTGCTAAATATATTAATTCTATCTAGAATATTATACCAAATAATTAATGAACAAATGAATTCAAATTGAATAATTTAGAGAGATAAACTATTCGCGTTATTTCTTGTTATGCCGTCCTTATCCTTGTCATTTCCTATTTCAACTAAAGCGTCATAAATATTACCTAAACTACACATTAAGGGTTTTAAAGCTTCTATACGGCTTTCCCACCTTGTCGTACAGAGTGGCTTCAGAGTTAATGCTCGGGGTTCTAAATGTTTAATCTGAGCTTGCATTCCAATGTTTTTTCCCTTTATATTTGAGCCATTATCAAAGCCTTGTCCCCTGCAATCACTAATTGAAAATACTAGAGAAGTTAGTCGGTCTAAAACTAAATTCGTTAAGCCCTTACCCGTAGTATCTGTTGCTTTTAAAAAACCTATAAAAAGCTCCTTAATTTCATGTTTGTTTTGATTTCTATGAACAACTCTAACAATAAGTGATAATTGTTCATTGCGGCTCTGATCTGGAGTACAATCAACAATTATCAAAAAATATTTTGCTCCTTTTATCATATAAGAGATTTTATTTTGAATAACTTTAGAAACGATTGAAATCAGCTCATTCTGAATGCTTTTATGCAAATATTTGTTTTGCGTCTCATTATTGGTAATGCGTCGTAGGTGCTCTGAAAGAACACTGTCAAATTCAGCAATGGCTTCTACTAATTTGAGAAAATTACCATTATTTTTCTCATATAACCTGTCTGACCCACCCCTGAATGCCAGATTTCACTGAAAGAAATTTGACAAGAATAATAAGCCATTTCAACACATCTCTCCAATGTTGAACTTCTTTAGACATTGTATTTTGAAGAATGCAATCAATTGTGGAATTTTTTGAGTCTTAATTCAAATTCCTTCCACTTTTTAAAACTGTCTACGTGAACGGCCCCCTTTTCATGTTACATAAGAACCCTACCTACAAGATTCCAATTGTTAAATCCTATACTACTAATTGGGATTTGAGAACTTTGCATAAATAACTTACAGCAAAAACAAAAAATGGAATCATTTGAAATTGAAAATACTAACCACGATCTTACAATTGTTTCGCCATTTGACAAAAGCCTTGTAAAATGTTTGTTATTAAATTTCCTACCTGACGTAACCGGATAACAAATTTCTTTGATTTGTTTGGGGCTTTTTTCTACAAGGAGGGTTAAAAGTCTATCATTTATAGCTGGCCAGGTAGCCGGATCATCTAAATCTATATCTAAGCTAATTGGCATAGTTTCTGAAATCGTTTCAGAAAATGAAACCCCAGCCTGCGCAGATACACCTAACACAGGTGTGTTTTCATCACAACCTGGATTATTTTGTGGTGGTGTATTATCAATAACATTGATACTTTCAATATTATTGGAAATATTGATTTGATTGGTTATGGCTTGTTGTTGTTGGTTTCCGTTTCCACCCAAAAAAACTTATGCAGAGCATTTTGTTGTTTTTTGGAAGATAACATTTGCTTTTTTTTTTTGTCTGAAAGCGTGACCAGACAATTTGCGCTTTGGCGACATTATATTTAGGTATAAATAATAAATATCAAATATATTTATAGTTAAATCAAAAACTATTTATTTTACAAGTTTTTAACTACCAAAACACACCAATAAATTGCACCTGCTCCACTGAAAGTTTTTGGTAGACTAAAATTTTTGTCGAAAATTTAGACATATATATTTTCATTTCTTATATGAAAAAAAAGCTCACAAGCATATCTGTTACTATTGGTATAGATGAGAGAATGAGTGTAACTGATAACAGCTCTTTTTGGTTTTGCATTGAGTAACACATTTATTTGTTTTTATAAAAATACTGTGCCATGACAAAAAATTTTATATTTTTCCTATACATATAGTATAGAGAAATTTAAATTTTTATATAATCGATGTTGGAGTTGAAATTTTTGTTATGAACAGTACAAATTTGCTGTGCTTGAGGGGTTTTTTTTCATATAAGAAACGGAAGGGGTGTTATCGATATTTTTCGTTTCTATATTAACTATGAACAGTGTTCAAATTCTGTGCAATGACAAAAAATTTTATATTTTTCCTTTTTAACATATTTTTTCACAGTGAAAAAAATATTTTTGCAAAATTTCGGTAATAAATTTAAAAAATTTTTTTTTTGTAAATTTATTTTTATTAACTTGATTTTGGCGCCCTCCAATTTAAGCGCCCCGTCAAACTGTTCATACTGTTCTGTTATCTATAAATTTCTAAATTTTAACTTTCTAGTTTCTGAGGTTTGGGCAGGCCGTTCGGGGGAAGCCTTTCCCCGTATTGCCCCTCTCCGTAGGAATTTACAAAAATCCTACCTAGGTGGATGGGTAGACCTAAGGTGTAACCAATATACACAATTTCAACCTTTCAGCTCTAACGGTTATGGCAGGCCGTCCAGGGGGAGAATTTAACTCTTTTTCTGCCCCTCCCCATTTGATTTTTCAAAAATCACGTCTTGTCTGTTATCTACACTGGAGAAGGAGCCTGCAAACCAAATATCAACTTTCTATGTCCAACGGTTTGGGAAGGCCGTCGAGGGGGAGAATTTCACACTTTTCTGCCCCTCCCCGTTGGATTTTCCAAAAATCACGTCTTAGGGAGTTTTTCCCTCTTTTTGCCCGAAGGAATTTCCAAAAACCCCGTCTTAGCGGATGTCTTCGCCGGAGGGGGAACCTGCATACAAAATTTCAGCCTACTATCTCTTGCGGTTTGGGCTGGGCGATGTTGAATGAGTGAAAAAAAGTCAGTCAGTCAGTAACGTTATTCCTTTATATATAGAGATGTCACAACACATGTTATTTTAATACAATCTTTTACAAATAGTATGAAAACTCGATTCGGTGGCGATCGAATGCCATCATGAGGCAACTCGATAGGTATCAAATTTTATTTTTGTTCAATAGTTCATTCGATATCGAAAGCTGTAATTAAATCCTATTGTTCTTTCTTTCCTAAATAAATTCAAAATAAAAATTTACAAAAGGGTTAAAAAATATTTTTAAATTTCTAAAAAATTTAGAAACCTGAATTTAGATAAGATTTTATTTAGCCAATTCGCACCCACTGTTAATAACAAAAATTTACATGGTTCCCCTACTTACCATTGGACAAATTCAATTTGCATGAAAGCTGGTGAAAGTGAATTCAAGAACACCAAAATATTTGAATTCCTTTTAATATTTGCAGAATGGAACTCCAGAACAGGAAGAATATATTCTAGAAATATTTTACAGGAATCTTCCTGTTAATGTTAAAAGTCTTAAAATGTATTAAGCATAAACTCCCTTAATTGAATTGGCAAATCCGTAGCTATATTTATTATATTTAAAAACTGAATAATATGAAAGATGGAAAGTAAGCAAACTAACTTTCTATCTCATTCTCCCATTAAAGCCTAAATGGAATGTCAAATTCTGAGGAAAAAGTCATAGATATTTATTTCCGCTAAAATATGTGTTATGATCCTGCCTTGTGAAACTAGCAGTCAAACTGGTAAGATCGATCTCCATTATTGAATAAAATATTCCAATTTGTAATTCTGACTTTGTCTTTCTTTTTTGGTAAAAATTGGGATACTCTGTCTTTGAAAAATTAGGTTGCAGAAATTAGGTTTGAATTAACAAATTTGTGATGCCGTTTAAATTTTACCCATTTGTTAGGTTGAAAATGGCCAAAATGAAAAATACCCCAAAAAAATATCATATAGCTTATTTTTTGTCATTTAGTATTAAAGAACAATTTTGAACACATGTGCAACGCAACAATCTTTTTTAAAGCGTATTCGGAAGGTCCAATTTTAAATTTTTTTTCGGCTAAATGTGATGAAAAAATAAAACAATTTTTATAAAATATGATACAATTTACAATACTGAAGAGAAACTTGGCATAATTTTCCCAAAAGCCGGAAAATTTGCATTCCCTTTTTAAAAACAATTTGTCATTCTCAAACTGAAACTGGTTGTTACAATATATTGAAACTAACACAAAATGTTGTAAATTGGGTTTGACACCTCTCGAAAAATATTGCGAATTGGGTTTGACACGTCACGACATTTTTTTTCCGAGAAATAAGAGAAGTATAATTTCGCTCTAAAATAATAATAAAAGTGCCATCCCACTCGTTAGTTTCCTTATAAAATACATTGGGAAAAAGTAACTAGTAGTAGCACATTCCTCCTTAAATGGGATTCCCTTATTAGTCTACCTTTTTTTTATTGTAAAGACTGACTATTCTTTTTTTTTTTTTGCAATATTTCTACTTTTTTATTATTAACTAAATTTGTCAAATCGTTTTGAAGGGGCCTGGACTCCCTGGCTACGGCCTTGTTTTTCAGGCATAATCCCAACAGCGGTAACTGGGACATTGTACATTGGGGTTACGTCATGTCATCTTTTAAAGTTACTTCATGAAATAATAACAAATCATATTAAGTTACATATTTAAATAAGGAGTTTTTATTTTATTTTTATTATAATAACTATAAATTAGGATTATTATAGAATATAAGCATTAGTTTAAGAAAAATCTAGCAAAGTTTGTTTATTTAAAAAAAATATTAAATATATTTATATAGATTTTTAATTCCTTTTGTTTTGATTGTTACACATAAATATCTACATGACTATTAATTTTATTAATGTTATTATAAGATTTTAAAAATATTTATATTAGACTAAAATTTTAATTTTTTATTTTATTTATATATTAAGAAACTGTTCTTTAATTTTTTTCACATTCAATTTAATTTATTTTATATTCATATTTATATTCAAAGAAATTAACTTAAGCTTTCTTGCCTTAAAAATTTGATTTATTTTATGTTTGTTTAAAGTGTAATACAAATTTATTAAAAAAAAATCAATGTTTTATATAGTTTCTTTTTAACAAAAATAAATTTTTTTAATATTTGTTTTTTTATGATTATTTTATACAAAAGCAAGAAAACATATTGTTTATAGTTATTAAGAATTATTTTTTTCATATGTTTAAAGGCAAAACTATACCTAACTAGAGAACGAGCTAAAAATTGTGTCGTTATATAATGAAAATAAGTCTCTGTGGAACTTAATTCTTTTGTAAGTTTTTTTTTTTTTTATTTATTTTATTTTGACAAAAACTTAAGCTCACTTATGACAATTATAGTCCGATCTTAAGTAACTTAACTTATATTAAAACACAAAAACAACAACAAAGTCATATATGAAAGTTCAAAAAGAAATTAAAAAAAACTTCTAAAAACAAAATAACGAAATTATTTTATAGCTTTTCTTTGCTTAATAAAAACTAATAATAATTATGGATCTTACTAGTTAATATTAACACGTGTAGTAATTATTTTTTTTTTTAAATAAAAACGCAACACCTTTTACAACTAATTATATAAGAAAAAAAATGAACTACTTATATAACGCAACTTTAGAAGAAAAGTAAAAAACGATAAATTTTTATTCTTTCGATTCATTACACCAGTGCGAATGGAACTTTTTCATACTGAATTCGAATCTAACTCTAAATTGTTCTATTTTGTGGTGATGTGAATATTTGGAAATCAGATTCAGATTCTGCAATTAATCAATCAGCATTTGTCAACAATATATTCTGTAATTTTTTTATGACACTAATATTAATGTTTTACAGCCATATGCATAGACATTTTGCTGACTTTTATAACACTCTTATAAAATAAAATTAACATATACAACAAAAACAATTTTTTTATATGAATCAAATGTCTATGCATATGGCTGTTAATATTTTGCTATATAATTGTAAATTTCCATATTTTAGCGCGGTACCCCAAAACCAAAGCTTCGAAGATTGAATGCCATTTTACATGAATTACATTTAAAATCGAATTTCATCTCTTTTTAAATAGGATGAATTTCTATTTAACATGTTTGACAATCAATTTCATATTAAATAACGGTAGTTGTCCACTACGCCCACATTAATACCGATAACACCATTTTAAAGCTCAGATTAAATGCAATTTTTAATCAAATCTGGCAAAAATTTAATAAAAATAGCAATCAAGGCAATTTAGTTTAATCTAGATTTCGAAATCTAGTTCGTTTATACAATAGTATACAACACGATAGTATAATAGAAACGCAGTTTAAGATTAATGAAATACTTCTTCATATTTATGAAGAAGTTTCTCCATACTTATCAAGAATTTTTTTTATATCTATGACCAAGCAGTGTCATGAAGCTTTTTAATTTGTTTTTTTTTTCATTTAATTTAATTATTATCATATCTATGAAGAAGTGTCGTCAACATGTATGAAGAATTATCATCATATTTATGAAAAAGTTTTATCTATATAATGAAATTTTTTAATTCTTTTTTATTCTTTAAGTAAATAAAATTACAAACAATATGAGAATTACAAACAGTAGTGTTTTACAATCGACATAAATAATTTGTAAGAATTTTTGATTAATTTTTATGAAATGATGAAGCTTTATGAAACATTTGTTATACATTTTTTATGAAACACTTTATCATATTTATGAACACTTCCTAAATATAATGAAGAATTGATGACAAACGATTTTTGAAACGGTTTCATCAATATGATGAAACTTGTTTCCCTGAGTGCTTAATTTGTTTTTTTTTATTTTTCTTTTTTGTATCAGTAAGAAATTATAAAATATCCTCTAACAATATTGTTTATTCTTTAATTTTTAAAATCCAATGCCATTCTCGCATTGTTTAATTGAAAAAATTTCTCAATTTAAAAATCTTATGGGTGAAAAATCGAATGATTTCGCAATTATTGAAATCAGTGATTTATAATGATCGAATAATGAATGAATTCATGTAAAATAAATCGAATTAGACCAATTAAGAATTAACTGGATTAGAAAAATAGTAGTTTGAGAATTCAATATTCAATCAGAATTAAAAGAATTGAAAGCTCTGCCTAAAACAGCTCACAAGCGTTTTCATACTGAAAATTTTAAGTTGATGTTTGGGCTATTTTGAGTTACCGTGGCGCGAACGAATATAATTTTTAAAAAGTATCATACATCATCAACTATTTTCGGCAAAAAATATGTATAAATAGATCAGACCACCCAAAAATCGTTACATAATCTTTAAATTTATAATTATCGTAAAAGTTTTGCGATTTTAGCCGTAGATTATCAAATTTTAGTCAAAAAATATGCTAAATATGTTTCAGTATTCATATATGAGATAATTTTTATTAAAATAAAAGTTCTATACTTTTACGCATAGTAAGTTGTTTCGATATTATGTGAAAAAAATTATACTTCATATAATAATATTACAATAATACAATAAATAAAATAAAATTAATAAATAAAAAAATATTTTTTTCCCAATACATTTAAAAATTGTGTAGAATTGTTTTCATGCAAATTTAATACAAAAGATTATTTATTATTTTTCCGGTGAAAAATTGTCATTTTAAGTATTTCGTATTTGTATCTTGCTTAAAAAAAATTGTTCAGCTTCGCAATGAAGATAATTTTCGTTTCGGCCGAATCAGTTCAAAAATTTTGTTTACTACCCCTGCCAATCCAACCTAATTTGCTTACATTTGAATTGTTATATATTGCATGACAGTTTAACTCAAGCCAAGTTTTAATTAAAAAGTCAACATAGAATTTTTCTTTAAAAGAATATTAGCGTTTAAAGTTTGATGGCATTTCTGTGGAAACAGTTTTATTTTCCGAGAGTGAAAATTAACGAACCAATATATATACTTTTCTGACCAATATCAGGATATAAACAAAATCGTTTGATTTTTTTTTAGTCTTAAAAACTTTTCTATAACACGCTGCAAATACATTTAGTTACTTTGTCATCAAAATCTTATATTATATTTAAAAGAGTTCAAAAAAGCGGAATTTTAATATAATAAAAATTTATAAAATCTGTGGTGCTTACATAGGAAAATAGTTTCGGAGCTTTGTAGACACCCCCAATTGGAGTTTCTTTAAACGATATAGTAAAGATATTTCAAATTTACTGTCGAAGAAATTTAAAGAACAGTTAATGGGATTATGTACCTTAATTTAATCTTTGACTTATCCATATTTCCAATGGTTTTTTTTTTTTTTAAATAGAACAAAATGTATGAATTTAAAGTTTTTTATATCATTCAATATTTTTTGCGGATTAATTGAGCATTTGCTAAATACTTTTAATATCTATAAATAGGACTACGGTAAAAGAGTTTAAGCATTTTTGCGTTTTTATGACAAAATGTTGTTTAACTTTGAACTTGAAATTATAACAATATTTGATGAAGGCATAATAAGCGTTGATGCAAATTTCAAACGTTCTTTCTTTTAACGGTTTTTTTTTTAATTTAGATTACATCTAATAATATCAGATTTTTTCACCGCTATATATAACTGACCAATAGCGAAGAGCATAAGTATTGCATTTAGTTTTTAATAAGAAAACATTTTCGTCACAAATCGATTGATTTTGAAATTTCAATTCAGAATACTTTTGATTCAACTGAAGCTACTAAAAATAATTTCAATCCCCTTTTTATTTAAGTTTCGATTTATAAGACAATCAATCAATCGATTTCCATCACTGGATATTAGTAGCATATGTCATTTAAGCCTATATGACACTTGCTAGTTTCTTGATTCTATTTTTTTAACCCATCAATGCCAAATATTTTAAGGATACTGCCTTGAACTCTCTATACTCATTATTTTTGATATAAGTTGTTTTGAAGTCTCTTCTAGTTTGAATAATTAATACTGAAAACAGCAAAAGCCATCATAAGCCAATATGACACTCCCAGCAAAACCATGTTATCAACTACTTACCTGCCTATTTACGCGCTTAATTACTTTTCTTCGCGATGTCCAAAAAGTAATAGATACTAATTTTTTTTGACTGTTCGTAAGCGAGAGGGTAATGACCACCCATTACTTTGTGTTTTTTGTAAGTGTGAAGGTAATGACCACTCATTACTTTTGGGGTCATCGCAAACAAAAGTAATTAAGCGAGTAAATAGGCTGGTAAGTAGTTGATACCATGGTTTTGCTGGGCTTGCTGGTTGCACATTTACACTTAAGAGAAAACTGCTAGATATTGTGCAAAAAATACCTCTAATAGCTAAAATCATTCACAACAGAGATATCTAAAGGTGATTTTTTATTAATCTGTAGCAATTTTCGCTCGCATATAAATATGCTTCTATTGCGTACATACAAAATATTTGCAAATCCTTATAATAACGAACCAAGACAAACATGAATTTTTATTTTGTATGTTTTTTTTCGTGGACTGTAGTATACAAAGGCATTAGCAGTTTTAAAAACATTTACAGCAACAGTTTTCGTTGATAGTATTCATCAATTTAACAGTTGCAGACAAAACAATTTAAAGTAAAAAAATAAAACAAATTTTGGAATAAGCAAAAGAATTTTTAAAATTATAGTACAACAACACTTTATTTAATGAAACTACAACTACACAAAATTAAGGTGGTGTTTCCAGATGACGTTTTGCTTTAGACAAACGAAAAAACAATAACAAAATACATGCTGCCACTCATTCGTTTAGCGACGTACGTCTTGTGGAAACCCCATATAAATTCCTCTAACGAAGTAAAAAAAAAAAATTTAGGGTCAGTATGCAAATCGTACCATAATTTGATAATCCTAGCATTTTTTTTTTGTTAAAAACGTGGTTATGGTCATTCGGCCTTATTGCAGTTGCAGCTTTCGTGTTTTGACAGAAGACGTAGTCCACGACTACCCATACAGGTTCGAGAAGTTTTGTTTGACATATTGCATTGTGTAGTCTGTGATGTAGTCGTTGTCGTTTTTAATATGTTTAGTTAGGGAAGTGATTGACGATGAAACGTTGGCATTTTAAACTTTTATAACTCATAAGGCAAACTTAAGTGTTTTGTAAAAGCTAAACTATTTCCTTAAAAACCAGCATAAATGTGCTATATTGAGAAGTTTATGATTCATATTTGTTTGATCGTACACTTTCTAGGTGTACCTGGAAACAACCAAAAGTGTGAAATATTTTATGAAAAACGCCAAACTGATAATTTAGTATAACATTAAATTTTAGCTCGTAATAAATTAATTCGATTTTCTATTAAGACTGTCACAAATATTTTTACAAAAAATTTGTAAAAACTAATAGTATTTTTATTTTTTCAAAGTTAAAATTTGCAGAGAGCTAGTAGCTTTGTCAATAAAATAACGTTTTATAATGTCAACATATATCCAACAAAAATTGTTTTATCAAAAAATGCTGCATTGCATTTTCATCGATGAATTTATTTATGTGCTTGTCATATGAAGGAAGCATCATTTCTTTGGATGTTGTTTTTCCTAAAGAACTGAACTGAAAGACATTTAGTTGAATATTTTTTTAAGCAACATATGATAACGCTTATATAATAATATATATACCAAATAATTTTCAAAAGCGTTGAATGTGAAAATTAACATCCAAAGAATCATAAAGGAGTAGAGCATGTTGAATTCATCGATGAAAATGCTCAATTAAAAGAATTTTTTGATAGAAATATTTTTGGTGGGTCGATAAAATTTAAATAAGGCTTAGGGCCAGTATTATAGTCAGCACTAAGTATAAATTTTACTTATATAAGAAAAAATGTTTAACCTAAGTTAAATTTAAGTAAAAAAATCCTACTAAGTACTGACTATAATACTCTATCTTAATTATTCAAATCGTTTCAAGGTTCAAGTGTGGCGTTTAAAAATATTTCAAGTTTGCAAATATAATTAACTAAGTTTTAATAACTTTATAAATGCGCTGAAAAATTGACCAACTTTCATACTTTTTTTCATGCCAGATTAATAATATTAGTGCATTATATTAAAAAATCAATTCAAACTAAAAAAAACTTTTCTTTGGGCGTTTTAAGGTAAAAACACCCTCTTTTTTCTTTTAATCCATCTTCTACTTTATAGACCCAAAAATCATTGGCAAACATAAGGGCCAATGAAGCACTTTATACAAAAAAATACCGAAATATGTCAAACATCTAGGGTTTCAAAGTACACTACTTTTCCCTAATATGTAAAATATTTAACAGAATACAATTGAAAATCAAAAATGTTTTAGGGATAAAACAACGATTTTGTTTTTCAATGAGTTAAAAAAAATTATTTGATTATTTGCATGAAGCTTTTATTTTGCAACATTTTTTGATAGCTTAATGCAGCAAGAGCTTAACTCGATTTTTTACTAACAAACAGTGTTTTAGTTTCTTTTGGTGTTTTCGCCATCTAATCGAAGTTACAGTTAGATGGGACTTTTTGTAATTCAATATTTTCAAAATAAATGTTAAGATATGGCTTTTTGCATCAAGTTGCAAATAAGGTAAACTAATATAATAATCCAAGTTTTTATATTAAGTTTTTTAAGGTAAATTATCATATATACTCTTATCGTATTTTAGATGCCACAAGTGGTCACACTTTTTTTTCGATATTGTTGTTTTCTATTTGAAAAGACTTGAAGGCAAATTTCGTTAGTTATATTTTTATAATTGAATTTGATCCTGACGAGTCAAACTCTTAGAATATTTACTGTTTGAAGACTATTTCTATTAATAACACTTTTTATACAGTTCATTTAGAAAAAATATTAAAATACCATTTTTTGTTATGATTTTTTACCCACTAAACAACGGAGAGGGCAAATAAAAAAATGTAACAAAAATTGGTATTATTTTAACATCTTTTCATATTCCTTTTACTCCTGCAAGAAGCATAGGATAGACTCAAACTTTGGATAATAAAAGTTTTTACAAGAGATATCGGCATGTAAGCCTTTGAGGGGATTTCGTTGTTAGTACGAATTTTTACACGATCTTATTGTTTGACATCAAATTCGTCTAGGTGTGCTTGAAGCTTCTTAGAACACACACGTATCATTAATTTTGAATTTAATTTTTTGCTGTAAAAACGATGTATGTAGCGGACGACAAACTACTATCATTGCTTTGAAGTTACATTAAAAACGAGTTCTTGCTTGATCAATCAACCAATAATATACACACATCAAATCTAAAAATTTTGATTTTGTTTGTCGGTGTGAATCATACCACCACAATGCTTGTCATGCAATTTGATCGTGTATTATGTTATTTAAGAAATTTTGTTTGAGTCAAAATTCATACTTAGTGCTTACGATAATAAATGTCCCGAAGTCTTAAACAAACCGACATGTTTGTATTGACTAAAAGGTAAAAATTTTCGTACCGACGCAAAAGTATAAACTATAACAAAAACTCACTTTTAGATATTTATCTACAGAATTCGGACTAAGATATAACTTATAATTTATTTATAAATAATTATATTAATTTCACAGTATATAATTTTGTATTAAAATTCAATATTTCTTTCAGATGATCTTTTAAAAATATAATATCGATACAAATGTTGGAGAATAATTTACACAGCAGTATTCATAATGAAAATATAACATAAAGAAAAACTATAAAAAATTTGGGTTTGACTTAGTGGTAGTTAGTAGTTTTTATTTTTTTTTTCATTAAGAATACAGCTATTTACATGTCAGATTATAATACCATCACTTTTACAGGATATTTTGACATTTTGATTGCTTGAGAAGTTTATATTTGACAAATATAATAACAAGTTAGTATTTTTTTTTGCTTTTAAAACAGCTAAATCAAGCCATATTTAGCATTTTTTGTTTAAGTTGGCAACATTAAAAATGTACCAAAAACTAGTGTTGAGTAATATAAAAAATAAAAATGTGCCGGATTATAAAATTACATTTTATGCGATTACGTAAATGTTTAAAACCATAAATTTTATTTTTGCATAAACCAATAGTGCTTCATACTAAAATTTTGAAACGAAATTCCAAACAGTTGCAAAATTAACTCTTGAACACAAAAGCCTCACGTGTGCTTTTAATAAACACCAAAATTGGAATTGAAATTTCGAAAAAGTTTTTTATTTTTCTCGTACCTTTTTCAAAAAGTTGCTGCGAACACGTATACAATTTATAAATTTTCCTTTAGATGGATGAACCAACAAATTTTTTAAACATATTTTTTATAGGAAAATTTTGAATTTCCAATTTTAATGCGTAATAATAATAAGAAAATGTTTGCTTCGTTTAGAAGAGAATTTAATGAATAATTACATACATATCTACTTTTTATGTATTTTTTTAATTGCATCAAAATAACAATCTCCATCGTGTTTGCAGTAGAGAGACTTTTCGAAAAAACGCTTCTGTGATTTGGGACAAAAATTTTAGGGTTCAATATGTTACCATTTCGTTTGAATTTTTAGTATTTTTTGTAAAAAAAAAATCTACTATCTTGAAGCTTTTTAAGCATACTGTCCCCATAAACAATATTATGTCTGCAATGTAGATTGCCTATAAAATGATAACACGAAAAATTCATACAAAACAATAAAAACAAAAATATATTGTAAGTTTCGTGTTTTAACATTAATTTTATGTCTCGTGTAGACGTCAGATATAGAGAATCGTAATAACAACAATTGAGATGAGTTTATGTAATAATTTTCCTAATACTTTAAATGTTTATGAAGAACCCAACCATTTTTTATTTCTTCATTGAGTATTACACACATTTTAAAAAAAATATTGTTTTAAATAAATTACAGATTTTATTTAAATACATTTTAATTCCTGGTTTTTTAATATATGTATATTTAAAAACTGTTTTTTTTTTCATTTCATCACTGAATCCGAATTTAATAACATTAAAATACAAAAAGGTTTTTTTATTATTTAAAATAAAATAAATTGTTAAATAAAAAGAAAAAAAAAGAAAACATTTTTTTAATATCTAATTCTTGTGTCTCAGCTATAATCTTCTATTTTTTCTCTTCTTAGTTTATTTTGTTTAATTCTTTATTTGTTGATATTTTTTAAATTAACTATTATTTATTTTTTTTTGTTTTTTTATATGTTCTAATATTAATTTAAAAATAAAATTATACATACGCTTGTTTTAATGTTTTTATGCTTCTTCCTTACATTTTGTTCCTGTGCTCTGTTGCTTTATATGTTATTAGACTATTTGTCTGTTTTGCCTAAATTATATAAAATTCGTAAGAAAAATGTATGGTTCTTTTATTAAAAGTTAAATGTGTTTTGCTGTTTAGTTAGTGTGGGTTATTTAAAGTCCATAGCGCTTGTAAAAAGATGATGATGTTTTTGTTGTTGTTAAGGAGGATAATGAAGTACAATACTAGAAACGCTGCTGCAGCATATTTATTGTCCATTGTAGACTTTTGTAACTTTGCTATTTGCGACTTCTTCCCAGGCTGAAAAACAAACGAAGAAATAAATATTTTTATAATCCTTTTTTGTGGAAAATTTATATATTATGTATGTAATTTAAAGAATAAAAATATACAGTGGTAAAACTTTAATGGATACATGTTTTGAAAAAGTTTGTTAATTCCGCTGTAAGTCATGACTATGGTTGTCAGAAACCTTATAATTTTTATTGTTAATGAACCAAGTCCAAATTAAAGTTCAGAAAAACATGTGTCCATTTTTGCACCAGTTTGATAATTTTTTAACCCCCCGCTTAGTGAGTCTCCGGTTGGCCTTAAAATAGTGAAAATGTCCGCAGTGACATATAACAAATTGTATGGTATTTTGCTTTAATGGTTTTGATTGTTAATTTAAGATTATATAAAGTATTAAAAAGGCACAATAAATTTTTTGTTGAATGCTCAGCACTAACTGCTTTGTTGCAATTCAAGCAATGCGCTCTGGTTTTACGCTGGCGTACGTACTCCACACGACATAACTGGCATGACTGCTGATTTGATCGAGGCTTAAAAGAAGGTGCAGCTCCTGCTGTCGGTCTTGCTACTACCTACAAGGACAAAAAATATTTAGTTTTTCCGCTTTTGTGTGTTTCAACATTATTTTATTTTACCTTTATACATTGAATGCTTCCATAGCGCTTGCTTTTTTCAGTTGTGTCTACGTCGCAAGTATAGACAGCATTGTAGACAGCAAAATTACCGCTTTATTCTTCTTCGGAACATATGAGCACAATGATACATCGCCTTCGTAGAAGAAAAAATAAGAGCTGCAAACTGGACGCGCAGGACATTTCAGGAGCTCACGTGGAACAATCACACAGCCACCATACCCTTATTTCGTACTTGGCTAGCTTAGACGGAGTAATTACCCCTTCCAAATTGACCTGCAACATTTGCCAAACATCGTCAATAGCAGCAGTTTTACTGTTGATTAATCGCTTCCGTCGAGTATTTGCGTTATCAAAGCGAATGAATTTTTTGATGAGCATAAATCGATCGTATGATATATTGGAGCATGGGTTGGGCCAAAAAGTTCCTTAGCAGGCTCATTTTTCGATTTAGACAGTCCAGCATACAAAATTGTAGCGGGAAATTTATCGAACTCTTTTAGAATGATTTTTCCATTCCTTTTCTTCGTAGCATTTGCCGAAATTCATACAGTTGTTACTTCCTTGGTTTCCCGTATGATAGGGATCATATGTGTCCTTCATAAGAAGAGTTAAATAAAACAGCCATATTTGCGAGTGATCAGAAAAATAAATAAAATGGGTCACATGGGATTAATTAATCCCGTTTCACACAGATAAACTTTAGTTGCGGCAATTATTCTCAGTTCTTTTAAAGTTGCCTTTCACACAGATACATTTTTTTTTTAGCAATTTTCGTTTTACATTTGGTTTAAAAATAATGTAAAACAAAACGCTGAATGACAAACAAAACGAATTGCAACTCCGTACCAATACCACTCTTCTTTCCCCTCTCTCCTACAAACTCAAGAGTTGCGCAACAAAAGTTTTTGTGTGAAATGGGACTTATTGCTATGTAATACTGGTTGCTTCATTTGTGCTAATTTTAAAGCACAATTAGGATTTCAGAGAAATCGTTAAAAAGCATCGCTACCAAATTGGGTTTTAATATTCGTGAACTCGAGTTTAGTTTGTATTAACTCGTTCTCGTCCTGGTTATTTTTGTTCATTAAAATAAAGTTACTCAAAACTATCATTATTTGACTCATTTTGACTCAATGATTGTAAAATTTTATAATTTACAACAACTTTTCAAAGTTTGTGCCTTTTTTCCTAATTAAGCATAATTGCTGGCATTCGTTTTTGTTTTATATAGAACTGACACACAGGAAAAGGCATTTCTTTTAAATTTATTCATAATATCGATAACACATGAATATGTACAACTTAAAAGGTATAATTCACAATATATTAATTTACTATTAAAATTACAATGAGTAATAACACTGTGCTAGAATTGAGAAGTTTTTTTAACCAATAAACGGGGCACCCGGTGGCATAAACTAAGCGCTGAGTCTAATGGCGCTAACTGTTTTTCTAGGTTAGCACTTAAAAAGAAGTTAGCAAGATGAACAATTTTAGTTTTTATAATAACCTGACGAAACTTGGTATATAAGCTTGCATTGACCCATTGTGCCTCAAATTAAGTTATTTTACATTTTTTGTTATCCTTATTATATATACAAGTTTGAACTAGCTTGCTCCATTTTTTGGACTAACGTAAACAATTTTTTGGCAATGTAAACAGAAAATAAATGATAAAACAGGGATTCAGAATTATAATCTTAATATTGTACTAACGGGTTTATGAAGTTGTAGTTTTTCGAGCCCGATTGTACTATTTAATTTTTGTATTATTATAGAAATTTTGTAAATTGTACCAAATTAGTCATTGGTGTACCATTGCACTTTTTTAAAATAGTACACTTGCACCAAATTTTGCATCCCTGATGGAAACAAACTTTGACATTTGCGATACAAGCCAACATAAAAAAATAATTATTAACTTTAAAGTTTTAGACAAAAAAACAGTTACATTAAAATATCTAAAATGGATGTGAGATAAGTTTATTACTTTTGTTATGTGTGTGTGGGAAATATACAATTATGCCCAGTCGCCATAAAATCACTATTGAAATAATTTACTTGTATGAAACATATTTTTCTTTAAGTGTTATAAAGTATGGTGCAAAACTATAAACAATGAGTAGTTTTTAAATAAAATCGTTCGCTACAAAAAAAAAAAAAAAACAGTGCACTATTTTAAAATTTTAAATCAGGCAAAAACATTGATAAATTGTCCACTTGAGAGAGGCTAGACAGTATTTTTTGTTTGCACTTTTGTTTTCGTAAAATTGTTGTTATTGTGCGAGCGCCTATTTTGCTCCATGTAAAATAACGGTGCATAACTATAAACAATAAGCAAAATTAACGATGTAATTGACAATTAATTATAATGCAATGTGCTTTGAAAGTGATAGCTTTTGTTACTCTCATTATTCTCTGACGAAATGCCGCGTGGTACGTATCTAACACAAACCGAACAAGGTAAAATTCTTGCATTTAGAGATCAAGGGCAAACGCAAGGTATTGAAAAAAAATAACAGAAGTTGATATGGTGTGCATTATTTTCTACTGGATCCACCAAATTATGGAAAACACAAACGAGGAGGTCGAAAAAAAAGCTTTCGGAGCGTGATGAACGCGAAATATTTAGTCTGCGGGAAGGCTGCTCCCCGTTCGGCAAGCAGCAATATGGATCGTCGACTCTACTTTGCCCGAGAAAATATGAGTGCGGACTGGGATAAGGTTAGTATAAATCAAGTGTGAAAACATTCGCTTTGCTCAAATAAATAAATTTAAAGGTAATATTTTCCAACGAAAAGAAGTGGAACTTAGATGGTCCTAATAGTTTCCACTCCTATTGGCGCGATCTAAGAATGGAGTCCAAGTATTTCTCAAAAAGGAATTTTGAGGGTGGATTAGTAATGGTTTGGGGCGCATTTTCAAGGGATGGTGCTCTCGAACTGCAATTCGTGTCGACCAAAATGAAAAGCACCGACTACATAAATGTGCTACAGTGTAGTCTTATCCCATTTTTGAATGAAAATCGGGGTAGAAAGCAAACTCTGACTTGGCTACGTGCCCAAAATAAACAAAAGCTCGACTGGCCAGCGTGCTTTCCGGATTTAAGCCCCATCGAAAACCTTTGGGGAGTTCTAACTAGGCGCGTTTATACTGCTAATAAGCAATATGAAAGTATAAGTGAGCTTAAAGCAGCCATTTCTCGAGAATGGGACAATTTAAACGGGCAATTGCTGAAAGACCTGGTTTATTCAATGCCCAATCGAATATTTCATTGCATTAGTGTTAAGGGAGCTTTTACGAAATAAAAAAAATTAAAATTAATCAATGTGTTTTCTCTTTACTGATTGTACTTTTGACTTTTTTGCTTATTGTTTATAGTTATGCACCGTTATTTTACATGGAGCAAAATAGGCGCTCGCACAATGACAACAATTTTACGAAAACAAAAGTGCAAACAAAAAATACTGTCTATTAAAAACTACTCATTGTTTATAGTTTTGCACCATACTATATGTGGTAAGAGTTGGACACGCCGATAGTGTGTAAACCGTGCATTTCCCGTTTAAATAAATGAAAAAAAAAAAACGAGACGCCATGCCATTTGGTGTTCCAATGATTTGGAGAGATCCCATACCACATGTTGAAGGTGAGTGTTATAAGTGCATAAATAATACAGCCGGTATGAATAGAAGAAAAAGTGGTTCTATATCTTACACTGCACCAATAAATGTTAAATTTCCGCTGCCACATTCTAATGAAATTCCTGTGCTGGATAGCCAAATACTAAATTTCCTTAATATTTTAATCTGTTCGAACCTGTGAAACGACTGTATAAATGTATCAACCTTCAAAGACCACGATTCCATGCACTCACAATGATATTACACAAATCGTGTGGACATAATGGCACGGCGCCTAAAATTGTCGCAAGCAGTCTCTTGGCAATAGATTTAAAACAAGCTACGTTTCCACTTGTGTGTTTTGAGCAAATCATGTTGATTTGGGGAAATAAATATATGGGAAAACATGTACAAAACAGTGTTTTAGTTCAAAACACGTTCAGTGGAAACGTAACCTAAAGTTTTGGCACCAGATGTACATCGTCGATTTAAGACTTGTTTTATATTAGTGTAAAAGTAACTTAAAAGCAATTTTGCTACTTGTCATTAATTTTAAAAGTTCTATTTCAATAGCACTAAGCACAAATACTAAAGAGGCTCTTTTAAGAGGCATGCAATTGAGCTATACCAGAAATATGTGTTTCATCTGCTTATGGAATACGCGTTTTGATAGCGACCAGTACAATATACGGGCTTGGCCTTTAAGTGAGGAAATTAGATTGCAAAAAAAAATCAATTTACACTTGTGCCTTAGAAAAGGTTTTGCTTCCTCCACTCCACATCAAACTGGGAACTATGCAAATTTTTATATAAGCATTGAGCCCAGATGAGAATGCTTTTACGGAATTGCGCCGAATTTTCCCACGTTTAAGCGGCTTGAAACTAAAAGAAGTTATGTACTCTTAACTCCTTTATTAAATTAAATTTATATTTCATATCATCATGTTTTTATTTTACAGAAATACTTAATGGACCGGACATTCGTCGTCCAATTCCAGGCTATTGGCCTGGAATTGTGTGAAATCTGTACGCGAGTAAAAAAAATCATTTGGTCCATTATTTATTCATATCCAATTTGATATTCTTTAATATAGGCTGTAATATCTAGCTGATCTAAATTGATCCTAAAAATGGCAGATCACATTAGATGCAGCAATATATTTGGGGATTTAGAAAGATCTAAATTAATCTGAAAAATGACAGATCAAATTGGATCCTGTAATATTTTTGGGGATTTAAAAGGATCTAAATTAATCCGAAAAATGACAGATCAAATTAGATCCAGCAATATATTTGGGGATTTAGAAAGATCTAAATTTATCCGAAAAATGTCAGATCAAATTAGATCCAGCAATATAATTGGGGATTCAGAAAGGTCTAAATTTATCTGGAAAATGGCAGATCAAATTAGATCCAGCAATATATTTAGGGATTTAGATTCAATTTTATCCAAAAACTGTCAGATCGAATTGTATCAGATTAGATCCCACAATATACGGAAACTAGTTTATTAAAAAACGTAAAAAAATATTGAAATTCTAAAACAAACAATGCCTTCGCCAAGATTTGAACTCGGGCTGCCAGGGTTGTAGTGAATTAAGCACTTAGCTACGCACTGCTATACGAGGGTGGGCCAATAAGTCCGTGAATTTTTTAATAAAACACAGGTTTTTGGATAAAAAATCAGGGTTGGCAGGCAAAATAGTTACCCCTAAAATACCGTTACTGAAAAAACTAAAATACCGTTATCGCTAAATACCGTTACCCAAATAATTAAAAAATCGATATCGAAATAACTGAAATATCGTTACCCCAAAAATACAGTTACCGAAATAACTGAAATACCGTTACCCTTAAAATGTATCGGTATCTTTAAAAATTTTCCAATAAACTTCCTTAGTTTACCCTATTACCAAAACGTATCTCTAAAAGAATACTTACAAAAATAATAAAAAAAATCAATTTTCTAAACATCACTTACTTCTAAGTGGAAACGTAATATTTTAAAGACTTTATTCCTAAGAATGGTGAAAGTATTCGAATGGCGATTATGTTTTGATTAAATTAACATCACTATTTTGTATGATTTATTTTTTATTTAACTTATGTAGCAATTTGAGAAATTTTGTGAAAAAAGGATTAAACGATTTTTGTTGTA
This sequence comes from Eustalomyia histrio, assembly GCA_949748255.1. NCBI lineage: Eukaryota > Metazoa > Arthropoda > Insecta > Diptera > Anthomyiidae > Eustalomyia > Eustalomyia histrio. The sequence continues at coordinate 128,826,778 of OX456525.1, forward strand.
TAGAAAATGCTTATAGTTGGGTGGATGGATGACCCTTGAAGAAGTCATTAAATAATTGCAAACACTGTTTTTATGGTTTGAAGTATGATTTTGATTTTCCAAACATTATTAATTGATTATTTTAGGCTTAAACTTAATTTAACAGATTAATACATTTTTCGTTATTAAACAATTTATACATACAGTTTTGCTAAAGTGGCTATTAAACGTTTTATTGAATTGTTAAAAAACTTTATGCATTCCACCCTCCATAATTCTTACCAAAATGAAAATAAGGGGCTTTAAAACCCTGTACAAACTTAATTTTTCTTTTGTCAATTAATTGTTGGCGTTAGTTCTAAATATTTCTACCAGGGGCGCTGTGAAGTAAAAAGATCCGAAAACATATTCACTGTACATATACAGTTCCGGACAAAAGTCATGGCACAGTTGTATTTTTTAAATTAAGTCTATCAATTACTTCAATTACTGCACAAAAATCTAAATCCTTTTTGTCATTATATTTTGTATATTTCAGATATTGCTAACTAAAGAAGTATATTAATATACCTTAAACTACCGCAATTTTTGGCAAAAATATGTTCTTTTATTAATTTTATATTGTACAAAAGTTTTGGCACAATTTATTTCAAATTAATATATTTCAAAGTGCATCAGCGAATTAAGTTTTTTTTTACTAGGAACCTTTGAAAATATTTCAAATTTAGCTTTATATTTATTTTTGTTGCAATAAGTTTGTTTAAAGGTTTGCTTTTTTCAAAAAGTCTCCGGTACGCAAACAAAAAAAACAGGGAAAATTGTTTGCAGAAATAGGGCAGCTAATGGAAAAAAGTCGTTATACAATAAGAAGTTGATTTTGAAAAGGAGGTGAGCCCAAGAACCATATGCAGAGTCCTTAGAAGTACTGGTTAAAAATCAAGAGTTGCTAGACGTAAACCATTTATAAATGATGTAAACAAAAATAAAAGGATGGACTTTGCCAATCAATACAAGAACAACCCAAACAGTTTTTGGGACAAAGTGGTGTTTTCTGATGAAAGTAAATTCAACATTTTCCAGTCCGATGGTCGAATAAGGGTCTGGCGAAACGCCAATACTGATTTGGAAAAAAGAAACTTAGTAAGTGCAGTAAAACATGGGATCGGAAGGGTTATGGTTTGGGGTTGCATGTCATCTGCCGGTGTTGGAAATATTGTTTTTATTGATGGCATTATGGACAAAACAGTTAATTTAAATATTCTTAAAGAAAATCTTAGAAATAATGCATCAAAACTGGGAATTACTTTCAACAAGACAACGATCCCAAACACACAGCAAATGACGTTAAAATGTGGATTATTTACAACGTCCCGCATACTCTAGAGACCCCTCCGCAATCGCCAGACCTTAATCCAATCGAACATTTATGTCAGGAAATGGAGAGAAGACTTCGAAAACACCACATAACCAATAAAAATACACATAGTGTAACGTCGCAAATTACTACACCGATTTAGCTACTTACATAATCATAGAGTTTATTTTACAATTAATGTAAATTTAAATTGTATGCGGTGTAGACGCACTAAAGTTTTATTCAATGTAAATACAACATGGGCATAGCCTGTATATTTTATAAAGGTTCGTGTGTATGTTGTTTTTTTAATACGTTATACAAACTAGTTTGTGTGTTTTACAGCACACACTACTACCCTACAAGAAATTGATGACTGAAACTAACACATAAACAAAATAAAATATCTGTCATTTCACTCTTGCATATATGGAAGAGTGAAACAACTAATATAAATTGCATTTTTTGTTGTTAAAAAAAATAAAGTTTCGGTCAAGTTTTTCATATTGTCTTTAAGAACTTGATAGAAACTTTGTATTTCGCATTGACGGGTATTTCCGTCAACACTACCAGTCAAATGACCGGTCATATAACCGGTCGTATTCTTGTAGGGTAGTTATTAACACTTAATTTATTTGTTTTACTTTTTAGCCGCATGCAATTCTCGTTTAGTTGATGAAAATTTTTAATAAGTAGACAATGTTTGTAGTAATTCGGGGTGGTTAACCTGAGCTGCCATAACTCATCACTGGTCGGTACTCAGGCATTTTTAGAGACAAAAGACTTCGGTCAATTGCCCTATTTTAAAATGTTAACGCCAGTAACGAGTAATTTTTGGGAGGCGATAGACTTCGGTTAGTTGCCTCATAATCAATTTTGTACAGCCTTCGCGGACTGTTCTAATTTTACAGCCTTCGCGGACTGTTCTAATTTACAGCCTTCGCGGACTATTCTAATTTTACAGCCTTCGCGGACTGTTCTAATTTTACAGCCTTCGCGGACTGTTATAATTTTACAGCCTTCGCGGACTGTTCTAATTTTACAGCCTTCGCGGACTGTTTTAATTTATAGCCTTCGCGGACTGTTATAATTTTACAGCCTTCGCGAACTGCTCTAATTTACAGCCTTCGCGGACTGTTCTTATTTTACAGCCTTCGTGGACTGTTCTTATTTAACAGACTTCGCGGGCTGTTATAATTTACAGCCTTCGCGGACTGTTCTAATTTTACAGCCTTCGCGCACTGTTCTAATTTTACAGCCTACGCGGACTGTTCTAATTTACAGCCTTCGTGGACTGTTCTAATTTACAGCCTTCGCGGACTGTTCTAATTAAACAGCCTTCGCGAACTGTTCTAATTTTACAGCCTTCGCGAACTGTTCTAATTTACAGCTTTCGCGGACTGTTCTAATTTTAAAGCCTTCGCGGACTGTTCTAATTTTACAGCCTTCGCGGACTGTTCTAATTTTACAGCCTTCGCGGACTGTTCTAATTTCACAGACTTCGCGGACTGTTCTAATTTTACAGCCTTCGCGAACTGTTCTAATTTCTTTCAGTGGGATTTTATGCGACGCCGAGGAGGTCCCCAACCCGAACCTGTATCCGAGTCAGTAGACGACTACCTACCGAACCTGTAACCGAGTCAGTAGACAACTACCTGCCGAAGCCGTAACCGAGTCAGAAGACAACTAGCTGCCGAACCCGTAACCGAGTCAGTAGACGACTACGCTTCCGAGATATTTTACACCGAGTGTACCCGTGTGGAGAATAAGGGTGTTGCCATTCGTGAAACATATTTATTTATTGTAGTTGAAATTAATTGTTTAAATAAAGAGAGATGTATAAGCCCCAAAAAGGGAAAAATCTATTGTGTTGTTACTTAAGATTTTCGGGTCCCCAAGTAGACCCTGGACACGACTGAACTACATAAGCCGTCGAGAAAACCCTGTTATAATAGGATCAGAAACCACCAAAAACTTGTCCACTCGATGCCTAGCCGCGTACATGAGGTGATAAAGGAAAAGGGCTTACCATCTCGATATTGACTTAGTTTCTACATAAAAATGAAGTGTTTTAGTTATTTTTTTTATTATTTTTGCAACTATTGATGTTTTAATTTTTTCCTTTGAAATATATAATATACCATTTTTTTTAAACCGATTGTGTTCTCTTTAACTCGATTTTGAAAGGATTTACAAAAAAGATTCTATGAAATTTAAATTAAAAATACTTTTGAAATATCCACTAACAAATCAATGCAAATTTATTGGTATAGTTCAAATGTTAGCGGCAATAAACATGTATTTACATGAAATCCATTTCCCTGTTATTAATTTACAAAAAATGCGACCATTTAGGAAACTCTTAAAAATTTTGTCTTTACTCATAATTTTTTGTTCGCAATTTAGACATAGTTTTTTTTTTTTTTTTGTTCTATGAAAACTAATACCCACTCACTACTTACCAGAACCAATAAAATCTACAATAATATCATTATGTTGTTGTGTACTAAATGCTGTTGGCATTGTTGTGGGCGGTATAAAATGTAAATCAAATTCTTTGCTGGCCATCGCACCGCCTGCTATGGAAATACGTCTTGGACGACTAGGACTACGGCTGCGTGGTGTTGTAGTGGCAAAAGAATCGCCATCATCTACGTCATCATCATATTCATCATAATGTGGTTGTTGTTTTTGCTGCTGTTGTGGATGATGATAACTGACTGCCACATGTTGACTATAGTTTCTATTACTATTACTTTGGTGGTATGCTGCGGTTGACGATGATGAAAGTGATGAAGATGAGAAGGAACTTGAATTTGAAGAAGTATTTGAATTTTTATATTGTTGTTGATGATGATATTGCTGCTGTGGTTGATGATGTTTAGCAGCTGCCCGAGCTGCTGCAATAATAGCAGTCTCAATATCATTGCAAGTCTCCAGTTGTTGCGGCGGTAGTGGATCTAAATTATCCATAGACGTATGAACACTTGTACATCGGGTATTAGAGAGGAACGTATTTAATTTATTATTTTCCTCTCTTTTGGGTGACATTTGTTTTGTTTGTTGTTTTACGCTTGTGCTACTACAACTCAATTTCGAAGATTTAGCTTTATCTGCATAAATACCACTATCACCGGATTGATTATTGGTGGTTGGCGCTATATGTCTTCCGTCACATCCACTGTTAACATGAGTACTATTATTGACAAACGACGTATTGGGCGAGGAAGCATCTTTACTTGAGTTTAACACTATATCAGATGTTGAACTATTGACCATATCATTACCACAAGAGGCTCCTGAATCATTTAAATATGTTGCTGCTGCTGCTGATGGAGATTTTACTAATATATCTGCAGATTTCTGATGTTGATCCTCAGATGGATTTTGATTCATATCATGATTATCGATTGTATTTTCTCCATTGTTGTCATCGTCAAATAATTTTAATTCTTCTTCATTGAAATCACCAAAAGTAAATTGATTGTCTCCAGCACAGCTGCCAGAATTGCGATCATCGTTAAGAATAATTACAGCAGGACGATTTGAATTTACTGATGACAATATGTTGGCGCCTTGCAATGATGATGTTGCAGTACCAAGGGGTAATGAAATTGAAGATTTTAGTTGACTTTTCGAAAATTTTTTGTTTGTTATTGTGTTGTTGCCACTTAGTTTGGTTTGAGAACTGTCCATATTTTGCTGTTGCTGCTGTTGTCGTTCTTTCTTTGATTTTTTGGAATTAGTTGTGTTGCTAGAGGTGGTACTACTGGGGGAACTATTATCCGCCGTTGTGTTTTGTTGTGTTACCGATGTGTTATTTGTTGTGTGTGTAACAAGTGATTGTGATGGTGGTGTTTTTTCTTTGGATTTTTTATTATTTATGTTGCTGACAATGGTGCTAATGTTGTTGTTAGTGTTGTTGGTAATGCTAGCCGTTAATGCCGTTTGCGTCGTATTAGTATTTGAGGTAGTTAAGGCTGAATTTTTATTAATATTAATATTTTGATTCTGATCCGTGATTATTGTGGCGATTTGCTGCTTGGCAGCTGCCGCGAAATTAAATGATGTTGCTTGATTGGAGTTCGATGCCGCCGCCGTTGCAGTGCTCATTGAAACATGGGCAGTACTATGACGTTTTACCGTTTTTTCTAAGGCAGGATATTGCTGATCTAAATTATTACTGTTCAAAGGAGTCATATACGTTGAAGATAAAGAAGACAATGAATTTGTGGAAGTCATGGTATCAACTTCAACACTTTTAGATTTCTGTAAAATTTGTTGTTGATGGTAATGAGGGGGAGAAGGATTATTCGTGTACTGTTGTTGTAGCGTTTGTTGCTGTTGTTGTATTGGCGAGGCTTTGGTATTCACTTCAGTGGAGGAGGAAGGCGATGTTTCTCTGGCAGAACTAAAACCACTTGCATGACTTATGGTTGAAGCAATAGCATTTTGTACAGGATTTGTAACAACTGCAGTTAGACTCTGAGAATAAGTTATAGTCTTGTGATTGGTAGCAGTCATCAGAACTTTCTCTTCTATCACAGCAGAAGAGCCGACTAATTCTGGAAAATCTTGTTTAATTTGCATTTTTTTAACTTTGAGTGGTTTTATAGAAGACACTACAGTTGTTGTGGCTGTTGTATTTACAACATGTGTGGGCTTATTATCATCAATTGACAATTCCATAGATGAGAGATTATTATTATCGACATTTCTGCGTTCCATGGAAATTTCATTATTATTTATTAAAATACCAGAAGCAGAAAAAGCGGCAGCAGCATCTGCAATCTCTTTGTTGGTTCTTGCAATATCAGCATAAGAAATTGGAGCGGGTGGGTTATTCCTGTTTTTATTCCCACTGTTGTTTTTAGCACATTTTGTCTTTTGCTGAGAGTTTCCCCTTTTAGTGGTGGTAGTAGTAACAGTTGTAGGCGTCGCTTTTGATGATTCAATGGGCAACGAATGAACCGAATCGAGATCGCTTGAATCAGATTTTTCAGATGGTGGCACGGATGAAGTAGATTTACGTCTAGATTTGTCGGTATTACCAAAACTGTCTGTTGCATTTTGCTGTTGTTGATTTGTTGAAGAGTTTGTGGAGTTATGCTGCTGCTGATGTTGTTGATTATTGTTATTGGTGGTATTCGATATTGCCGTGTTGGTCATAGTTGAATTATTATTATCATGTTGATAACATTTATAACGAAAAGTCGTTTGCGATTGCTGTTGTTGATAAAATGTGGATGATGATTTTTGCATAGTAAAATTGTGCGTACGATTAAAGGTAACCGTTGTTTCTTCCAAATTATTAATAACTTTTTGCTTTTTTGGTTTTTTCTTTTTAGTGACCACATGAAATTCGGCAGTTTCGGGTAGAACTGATTCTATGGCTAAAATATCAACCACAGTTACAGCATTTGGTGGTGTGTCTTGTTTTTTACGCTTTTCAAATTTATTATCAAATGATTTTTCACATTTTTCCATTTTATCTGATTTTTCTGGCTTATCAATTTTATCATTTTCTGAAGCTAGTAAATTATTATTGTTATTACTATTATTTGTTACATTATTGACTAAATTACGTTCGTTACGTTCAGCCGTTTTGTCTTTACATTCTTTTTCCTCCTTTGATGTTAAAGATAATGTTAAACATCCTCCACCACCTCCCGATGCACCACCTTTGTTTTTACGTTCTTTAGTTGTATTTGCATTGGTAGCAGTTGTTGCTGTAATATTTGCTGTCTTCTCCTCATTTGTAACAACATTTGCATTTTGTTGATCCTCCAGATATTTAAGATCTTCATTACCCCATGATCTTCGATCAGTTTTACGGGGATTTGGTGTGGATGCTGTATTTTTTACCTCCAAATTTTTATTTATGTCTGCTGTGGAAGATGAATTATTTTTATTTTGTTTTCCTCCCGATTTCTGACGCATTACCACACTATTACTTTCAGTTGTGGCCGCAGTACGTTTTAGTTCATGAACTTCCATTTTGGCACCACTGCGCAATTCTTCCAGAGAATTGCTTTTCTTAAGTTTTTGGTGCTTTTCCTTGTTTTTGCGTTCTTTTTTCTTGTCGCCCGTTTTAGCACCTGTGCCAGCCGCTTGTTTATCTTCGCCACTACTTTCAATGTATTTAACTAATTCTTCGACGGGATCTTTGCCACGATAGCCTGCCACAGATTCTACATCCACTGTTTTTGTGTTACGTTCCTGTTGTGATTTCTTCTTTGCTTTCGCCTTCGCCTGCGAAGGTCCCGAGGTATATGTGGTAGTAACTGTAGCCGATGTTGAGACCGTGGTTGAAGTGGTATGCGGTGATATTGTTACCGTAGCCGAGGTCGATACATTGCCGCATGAATTTAACAAGGCAGCGGATGCATTGGCAGCTGCTGTGGAAAGGTGAATAGTTGCACCAGCTGCACTAGAATTATGATACATTTCAGTGAGCGCATTACCATTTTCATCTAGTTGACGCTGTGTTAAGGTTGCAATATTATTTGAGGTTCCACCCAAAACTGCAGAACCTGCAGAGGTAGGTGAGGAAACATTTGTATAAATCTGTAAATAATAAAGTATTAAAAAACGATTACAATATGAGGGTAACTGAAATTCGTAATAAAATAAAGAACTGCTTCAACATAATTTTCAAAATTTTAACCCCCCAACCGGTACACTACCACAGTACCCAGGTGCGAATTGGGATTTTTGATTTTCATCTACGAATTTCAAGTATAAAATGATAATACATGATATTGTGGTAGAATTTTATCACAAATCGATTGGGATGATTCAAGTACATGAAATTGGTCAAAATTTAGTTTTATGGGTGGGTCTATTATCGATGGCAACCGAACTTTAGTTGCGTTGTCAACTGGCAACTCAACTGAAATTATAATTAGTATTATATAAGGCAACTTTCCCCAGTTGCCAAAAAGTTATCGATAATGTAATTTTGACAGATTAGCAACTGAAAATAAATGTAAACAAATAAAACGATTGACAAAGGAAAAAAGTTAATAAAAGTGAATTCATGAAAAAAAAAACAAATTATAAAAAGAAATTGTGTAAACAATTATTTTAAATATGCCAGTTCAGTGGAACTGTTTTTTGATGACGATGAAAAGGCTTCAAACGTGTCATCTGTTAGACGGAACTTGAGGGACAACTTCAATCCATTAGAATTACTGTCTGTACCGGGATTATATCTTGATGTTTAAAATAATTTTCAATAAAAAGTTGCTTCTTTAGTTTCAAAGCTTATTTTCGTATTCCAAAAATCGCAGTGGTATATTTAGTGGAAGCCTTAAACAAAGTCGTCGTCATCGGCAATACCTCCGCTATTAAAAGTTTGCGCAGCTTTAAGATTTTTCGCTGAAGGAAGTTTCCAAAAATCTCACGGCAATGACTTCAATCTAGGAATGGTTCAACCAACGTTGTGGGTGGTTTTAAAAGAAGTCGTACAATTAATAGAACAAAAGCTTGTGTATAGTTTCAAAAATGTCGGAAGAAAAAACAAAAAATAAAAACCTTTTTTATTCGAAAACGAAGTTTCCAGGGATTGTTGGATGTATTGATGGAACACACGTACATATAATGGGACCGAAGGAAGACATTCGTCCCTTATATATAAACAGGAAAGGATATTTTAGTTTGAATGTTTTGCTGGTAAGTTATTTAACAATTTTTCTTTCTTTTGATCAAGATGATTTCTTTGTAGTTGTGCGATTACGAAATGAAAATAAGGTATGTTGATGCTAGGCATCCTGGTTCTACTCATGATGCCTTCATATGGAACAACAGCCCAATAAAGCAAGAAGTTGCTGCAGATTTAGAAATATTTATAACAATAAATAAATATACTTACATTTTAATGTTCCCGTCTTTTTTCTTTTGCTTTAAAAACCTACAGCAAGCAAAACTTTGTGGTTGCCAATACAATCACTATTTGGCAACTGAAATTGGCAGCTATCAGTTGCCATACGTAATATCATTTTGGCAACTGGCAACGCCACTGAGGTTCGTCCAATTTGGATGAAATTATAGTATATTAACAGATATATGAGTAACAATTCCCTCAAATTTCAACCTCATAACTTCATTACTTTTTGGTCTAGAGCAAGTCAAAGTTGAGGTATGCCAACGCGCTTGAAATATGTTAGTTCAATATGTAATATTCAAAGGCTTATTAATAAAAAAAAATACATATAACTTTAAAGTAATTTTTTAATTAATTTAGTTGTTGTAGAATGAGTAGATGAAAAAATAAATTCAAAAAAAAAACACAAAAAAAAATTTCTTAACAACAGAATTATGGTGTTAAAATTGAACATTTTGCATTTTCAATGGACTAGGAAATATAGAGCAGCCCCTCGCCCTTGGTGCAGACTTATATCAAATGAAAGATTGAAGTCTTAATTTTCATTTAAAGTAAAGGACATATAGCAAAAGTTTGCAAAAGTACTTTAAACATACAAAAAACTACAAAAAAATCGCAACGCGCACATTCTTTCGCTATACGTATGTTAGCATGCAATAGCATGTTTACAACTTTTTAATTTTATTTTTTTCAATTGTTTGACTTTGTAGGCCTATGAAATTCGAATTTGTGAAACAAACAGCAGATGTTATTAACAATGAAGTGAATCGTGTAAATACAGAAATTCAAAATTTAAAAACGACAGAATTCGAAATGTTCAACAAGAAGTTTGCGATATCTCATAGTTTAACTATGACGAAGATTGACGGAAAAGTAGCAACAACAGTCAATAAGAATGAAATGAATAATTTGGATGCAGTTATCTTGAGAACAAATTCAGCTGAAGCATTGAAATTTGGAATTTCGACGCTACATGCTCGAATAAAATTCATGGAATGTATATTACATATCAGTTATAATAAAAGTTTTAAAGCGTGGAGGACAAATAAAGAAACAAAAGAACAGAATGAAGCTGTTAAAACAGAAATAAAAAAAATTTCAAATTAGTTCTGGGTTTAAAAGTCGATGTGGTGAAACAAGGCATGTGAACAACCAATGATGGTAATGTCTCTAGAAGATTTTTTGAAACTGGTGTAAATGTAGACTTAATTCACCGCTTTAAAATTATAAAAATATAGATGTTGGTAAATTCCATACGTATTGCATGGACACTGCAAAATTGTATGTAGAGCTTTATGGCTGGTATTACATGCCTATCACTGTGCATAAAGTTCTCATTCACGGCAGCAAAATTGTATCTGAGGCTATATTGCCAATAGGTTTGTTTGCAATTTTTATTTTTGAAAGCTTTTTTTTAAATTTTATTTAATATTAACTTTTTTTTGCTATAGGAATGTTATCCGAAGAAGCGTAAGAAGCAATGAATGAGGAGTATAGAAACTGTAGGCTATTCCATTCTCGTAAAAATTCACGTATTTCCACGAATGAAGATGTAATGCACTATTTGCATATATCATCAGATCCTTATATAAATTCATTTAGAATGAGAATGAAATTGAAAAAATCAGAATACCAAGATGATATTAAAAAATTATTGATTGAATGAAAAAAAAAATTTTTTTTTTATTGCATTTCAAAGGGAGTAATAGTGGGCGTGTTAGTGTAATTTTCGCATGAAACAATTTAAATTATATAAATTACAGTAATATCAAATTTGAAGGTTGCACCTAAAATATCTTTGAAAATATGGCACTTTTTATGTTGAGGTTGTATGGGTGGTGGGGGTAAAAGTGGGCAAAAGTTCAATTTTTTTTCCGATAATGTTTGTAACAATATAACATTTAAGTATACCAAAATTGAAAGTTATACCTAAAGTATTACGGACAATACGGCATTTTACAAATTTCGATTGTATGGGAGGTGGGCGTAAAAGTGGGCGAATTTTCTTAATTTTTTTTTTAAACTGGAATTGTCTCAAAAATAACCTGTGCAAAATTTCAGAGCTCTACAATAACTCCTTGTATTTAATGCCGGCGTTGTCTCACTGTGCGACGTTGCTTTGAATTCGAAAAATTGGGAAAGTGTTTTCAAAGTGGCAGCCAGGTTTTATGGCCACCAACATAATATCGTTCTTGTAATACTCTTTTTGCATGACTAACGTACCAGATTAATGAATCATGACAAGAACCTGCGTATCGTTCTCATTTTGTGATCACAAATCTACGTTGATGCAAAATATTTATGAATAAACACAGAAACAAATTACAAAATTCTGTTTGTATTATATTAAACATCTTTCGTAGAACATTTTTGTGAATTCAAATAATTTTTTTAAAGGCACGGAATTTGTAAATAGAAAAAAATCTTATTATATTTTTGTAACCTCCCATTTTATTTCTAAAGAACTTTTATATATTTGAAAAATATCAATTTACCAGCATTTCAAACAAAAAATTGTTAGAAAGCTAATTTAAATTTTTACAAATATTTTTAATTACCCTGTTAAAAATATGCACATGTGTTAACGTACATTTACAAGAATAAAACAGCGGATCGTTTAGCCGCCAAAACTATTGTCTGATTTTGTTGTTTTTCATTTTGTGGTCGCTATTAAAATAAATTTGAATAATGGATCAAAATAATGAAAAACAAAACTAAAAACAAAAGCGTGAAAAAATAAATAATAAAATATGGACCGATAGTGAAACTCAGCAGCTATTGGTTTTAATTATTAAAAGTAATGCCGTATCTTCAAACCCTGAATCTGTGCAAATTCAATTTTGGCAATTGCATTTTTCACTACAAAATTTATAATTTTATCTTTTTACGTAATTATGGGCAATTTTGTTAACTTCAAATTCTTTTTGATATTTTATGTCTTCAAATTGATGAAAAACAAAACAAAAATCAGCTGATTCATTAATTTACAATAGCTATTTTTATGCGAGAAGTAAATACACGAAAAAGTCGGTGTAAATATACACTGGTTGTAAATATACCACCAAGAGCGAAAACCGCTACTATGATAAATTATTATTTCTTCAATTGTAACTTTTAGGCATTAGTTTGATTTCATTACAATTACTTTGAAATATGCCAATTAAAAAATATACAATTGGCATTGATTGGTAATGATTTTTTTTTTTTCAAATTTCAATGCCAGTAAAAAATTTCCAAGTATGTATTGGAAATCTTGATAGTCCTTAATAATATTGTTGACCACAAAATGTTCTTTTTTATAAAATATTTATTGAATAACAATATATTAAAACGAATGAAAAAATTATTTTAAAAAGCAAAATATTTCCAGAGCAAACCATAATATTCATGTTGGTTAAGGGAAGTGTCTTTTGTCAAAGTATATTTCCAACACTTATCCTCATCATGGATATTCTTGATAAACTTAATTATTTTAAATGCATCAAATTAACAAAATGAGTATGTTTGGTCTTCGCCAAATTTTTCGTTAAAATATCAGCTATCATATTTTCAGTTGGGCAATATTTCAATTCAAACTCTTTCGATTCGACAACCTCTCAAATGTGATGATATTTGATATCAATGTGCTTACTTCTGCTGTGAAATACTTGATTTGTTGCTAACTTGATTACCAACGCTTAATATAACGTTTTCTTTCTTCCAAAAACCAAGCTCTTTCAATAATTTTCTCCAATATACGGCTTACTTTGAGACATTCGAAATCGACATGTATTCAGCCACGGTACTGCTCAGTGCTGCTGTTTGTTGTTTCTTTGATTCCAATGAAATTGCACATTTACCAATATAAATTACGACTTTCTATCTGAAGTACAACCCCCGCAGTCAGCATAGCCTTCAAGATTTCTGTACCACTGGAAAATTTAAGTTTTAAATTATTTGTACCTTTTAAGTACCTAAGTACATTTTTAGCTGTTATCATATGCTGCACATGGGATCGGCATCGGAAAGATAAATATAACAAAGCAACGATAAGTAATTGATATAAAGTTGTATCAACTTTTTCGCACTTTTGATTACAACTTCTTTGAAAACCAGGAGTTAATGGTTCGGAACACGGTTTTCAATTTCCCATACTATATTCCAGCAATAATTCAGTAATAAAAATTTCTTGACTTATTTCAATGTCGCCTGTTTCACCATGACGTTGGACTTCCATACCCAAAAATGTTCAAACAACCCTTTATCTGTTACCTCAAATTATTTACATATTTTTGATTTAACCTTCAAAATTTTAGTCTTAACTTTACAACCAATTATTATGTCATCAACAAACAGCGACCAGTATTAAATTACCACCACGTATACATGGCTCATTATTACATCTTTCGAATACCATCTTACATAGAGCTTCATTTAACTTCGTATTCCATTATCTTCCAGCTTGCTTTAAACCATACAGAGCTTTATGAAGACGTAAGACCATTTTAGGGTTAGACTTATTCATAATACACTTGGTCTATTGCATATAAATTTCATCATGTAGCAACTACGTCTAATTGATGCAAATGAATTTTGTGCTAAGAACTTGCCGCTCCACCGCATTATTAAGTAAATTTGGAATCTTTCTTGGACGCCCAGTTTTACCGTTTTGAATAATTTTTGGTCTCCCAGTACCACGTTTTACCAAACCATTTTATTTCGGAATCTTCACCTCCTTAGAAGAAGTAAATCCATATAAATCTTACATCTGAGTATAATTATCATCAGAACTTATTTCATTATTTTCAGCAATTTCTTTACACTTGTTCTTCAGATTCTCTTATTTCTTCTTTGTTTAAAAATGCACGAAAAGTCATGAATTCTAAGTTTGAGTAATTAAATTATTATTTCCAAGAGCAGGATTACGTTCATCGAACAAAATATCACGACGTTCAATCATATAACAACGTCATATAACAACGGTGGGGAAGCGCGTCCCTTCGTTGATTTTAGTATGGACCTCGAATTTCATCTTTTCTTTAGATTATTTAAATTTTTTTCCCTAAATTTTTCCAAAAATATATTTTTATAAAATATTTGGCTTCAAAATTTATTCTTCACAATATTATTCCTTTTTGTTTATTTACATACTAGTTTTTTTATTCTTTTTTTTTCTTTAAATTCGTTTTAAAGTGAAATTTAAAACATTTTAACGCAGTTATTTCTAAGTTTTCTATTTCTTTTACCGGAAATGTAAACAAACAGACCCATAAGATCAACTGAATGTTACAATCAATTTATTTATTTATTTTTGAATAAGAATTATGTGAAAAAGTTGAAATTTTAATCATTATTCCTCTTTGTTTATTTACATACTAGTTTTTAATATGTTTACTAATTTTTTTTTCTCTTAAATTCGTTTTGAAGTGAAATTTAAAACATTTTAACGCAGTTATTTTTAATTTTTGACAATTATTTCGTTCTTTCTAAGTTTACTATTTCTTTTACCGGAAATGTAAACAAACAGACCCATTAGATCAACTGAATGTTACAATATATTTATTTATTTTGGAATAAGAATAATGTAAAAAAGTTGAAATTTTAATCAAATAGCACTCAAATATTGCCGAAACTAATAACTAATACAAACAAAAACTTTCTCATGACATAAAATGTGTTTTTTTTGCTGCTTAAAATTAATTTGGACATGTTCCACTATTGCCAAAAAAAAATGGTTAACTCTAAAATTGCTAGAAAATAGATAAATTATTAAATATTAAAAAAACTTTTCAATAAATTTCTAAAGAGTTTAATTTCTGTTGAAAATTTTCAAAAAATGATTACTTAAAATTTTTCGAAAAATTGGTATATTTTAGGATAATAATAATTTAATTATATTGCAAAAGAAATAAATGTTTAAAACAAGAAGACCGCCTTACAAAATATAGCTAGATTTTTCGCTAATGCATAATAACTTGTTTGGGTTTTACGTGGAAAAACTGTTATACTCCAAATAAAAAGTTATTTTTTACGATAATGAATTTTAGTAAACATTTAGTACAATTTGCTTTTAGGAAAATTTAATATACAACACTATTATTTTTCTAGTGAAGTGACATTTTGGGTTAATTGTCGCCGTGTCTTTCTTATCAAATAAAAAACGGTATTAAATTTCAAAATTTTAATTACGATTTGAGGTCAATAAAATTCTAGTGCAATTTTATCACGAAGAGAATCATTTACTATTTTTAATTCCCCAGCTCCATTAACTGAAGTACCTATTAGCCACTAATTGGGACTTTAACTAACACATTTGTTGTTGTTTCCCATATAAAATTTAAACTTAACTGACTGTTTAATTAGAACGGGACATTCAGTAATCGGATCTAAATCATAATTTTATATTGAATGTTTCCAACCAAACAGTTTAACTATAACACTATATTTGATCGGATTTTTCTTTCTTGGAGGCATTATAGATAGCAATATGCCAAAATCGACTTTTTGCGAAAAATAACTTTTTTATTGTTGAAAATGTTTCTTTATGGCTTCAGCAGCAATTTTTTTTCTGTGACCTTATAATTCCATTATTTGCAAAATTACCGTTATTAGGTTACTGAAGAAAATCAAAATTTTGACCTTTAAATTTCCAGAATTCGACCAAATGATGTTTGGCAACTTTGTAAAAATCTTTTGGCGAGTATTTTTGCTGAACATAAGAACTTATAATATTTGCAAATACAGGGACTTTTATTCAATAAAAATGAATTTTGCGCC
Source organism: Eustalomyia histrio (assembly GCA_949748255.1). Classification (NCBI taxonomy): domain Eukaryota; kingdom Metazoa; phylum Arthropoda; class Insecta; order Diptera; family Anthomyiidae; genus Eustalomyia; species Eustalomyia histrio. Next base: position 128,842,752 of record OX456525.1, read on the forward strand.
ATCCAGCGGCAATAATTTGTACTAACTATATTCGGCAATTAGAATGGTAATTTAAATACCTTTCCAACAAAAAAATTTAAAATCGGTTGAAAAATAACCGAATGAGAAAGAAAAAAACTATAAGATAATGAAATAGTTTCAAATTTATATTAAAATATGTATGTGACTTAAATTCATCATTAACGTTTTTTTAGTTTGGGAATAAAATTTTAGTTATTTTAATAGAATTGTATTTAAGATAAAGAGTGTAAATTCTTTAGTTTTTCTTTGAGTTGGGACTCATCAATGAACTCAAAATTTGTTGTTTGCCACCTCGATATTTATAATTTAAACCTCTTAAAGTGTTTATTTGCTTTTAAAGAATTTTTATCCGATTACTCTGTACATCGGCATAAGATATGTAGTTCATGTAATAAATTAAATAATACCATAGGCTCATCCATATCAATCAAATTTAGAAATGCTCCCCATCTCTTCCAATCTCTTTATTCGTTCCTCAGCATTCCATTTTTTATTTTCCTGAAAACCCTTTTTCATTATTTTTACACCATTTTCCATATCTTCGTTGGATGAAACTGTAGAATATCGAAAAGTGAATGCATTTGTTTTGCCGGGCCTTTACTTGCTGACATCTGGTGTATATTTCTTATGAGGTGCCATATCCTCGTTCCTCGTCGCTATCGCAAACACCCTCTCCACATTGACATTACTGTGAAATGAGTAACTGTTGACCTTTATTTTTTCGTTTGTTTTTTATTTAGTAAATCATTTGAAAACAGATAATAAGAGATTGATAGTTAATAAACATGAATAGGGTGTCGGCTAGAATATCTACTACCGCCTTATCACAATAGTAAATGAAATATAAGTATATTTATTTAACCCATGGAGAGAAATTTTGTTTTCCAAAGTAAAAACAGTATCTATGATCTTAATTACTAATGTTAATTCATTTCAGTAGCAGTTTTTTTAAAAAAATATTCACTCTATTTTTTAAATGAATGAATAAAATTTGCCCAAAATAGGCTTTAATGTTTTTTATACGGCACAAATTGGGCTGAATGTTATGCCTTGAAAATCAACATAGTTGTTGATGACTATAATATCTAAAATTTAGCGGTGGTGCTTGAAGATTACATTCCTACTTCAAAAGTTATATGTGAATAAAGTTTTTTTTGAACATTTTCCGAATTTTCTTGTAAACGATAAATGCGATCGTCACGCACCACCGCAGAATTTTAGATTTTGAAGTCATTAACAAGTAAGTTAAATGGCAAGACAATATATATTCAGCCCAATTTGTGCCGCGTTAAATGTTAGCAAGTTTCAAGTTTTATTGTTGCCATTTTTTTCTTAGTGTATTATTGCAACAATATCAGAAAATGAAAGATTGTTAGTTTGTGTACTAACTATCCAAAAAATAAAATCATTGATTTTGTAGCTGTTCACATACATAAATAATGCGTTAAATTCATAAAAAGTTAAAAAAATACAAGTTTTAAAGGCCTAAATTTCCGTTTTAGGAAAGTAAGGGACACTCTAATTTGCAATAAAGGTACCTGACTCTACCCCCGAAGTATTAAAAATCATTCGGCATTCATAGCTTGAAACTGAAAAAGTAAATTTTTTGGCATATTGCTAATTATAGACAAATTACTTGCTTTACCTCGGTTTTTTCTTAAATATTGCACTCAAAGTCGAGTCAAATCGACTCATTAAACATTTTCGTTAGCAAAATTTGTCCATAATGCTTAAAAATGCCAAATACAGACCGACTTAAATATTATTAAAAATCTCTACTAAAGTGTTTAAAAATCGCTGGGGTTGACGAGAAAATAGTTTTAGTTGAAATTTCAAAAATTATAGTTTTATGAAAAATTTCTAGAGCTTATTATTTTAGAGCGACATTATACTTCTCCTAATTCTCTGTAAAGTAAATGCGCAACATTTCTCGAGAGGTGTCAAACCCAATTTACAATATTTTGTATTAGTTTCAACATTTTGTTACAACCAGTTTTAATTTGAAAATTCAAATTTAGCCAAAAAAAAATTTAAAATTGGACCTTACGAATGCGCTTTGAAAACTATTGTTGCATTGCATATGTGTTCAAAATTGCTCTTTAATACTAAATGAAAAATAAGAAGCTCTCTAGATATTATTTCCTTTTTTTTTTTTGGTATTTTTCATTTTTGGCCATTTTCAAGGCAAGAAATAGGTCAAATTTAAACGGCATCACAAATTTTTTAATGCAAACGTAATTTCTGCAACTTGCAACCTAATTTCTAATAAGAATAACAAAAATAAGAAGAACCTAAAAATTTTTTTTACTCTTTTATTGTGCACTGAGTTGCATTCAAACGGGGTAAGATGACGAAAAAAGGGGTATGGGTTGTGCGACACTGAGTATCATAGAGTGAGTCTGGTTTGCTGCACACATATAATATTAAGTGCCAACCGAATTGTGAAGCATATTTTGTATGCTGCAGCAAATAAACTCTGTTAGTCAAATGTGATTCCTTATATAAAAATTTTATTGCAAAAGGTTATTGGAGTAATGTGCACTGACCTCATACTTTTGACGCATTACAAAATGTACAATTAAGATATTTTGGTTTCTATGCCACATTTCACACAGGACAACTTTTGTTGCAGCAATTCGTATCAATTCTCTTTTAAAGTTGCCTTTATGTTCTCATAGAAATATTTTTTTCAAACAATTTTCGTCCAGATTTAGTTTAAAATTAATGAAAAAACAAAGCGATTGCCGAGAAACTGAAGAGTTGCGCATATGAAATGAGACTAATTAGAACCAAGGAAAAGCAAATGATGTGTTTATGAAAAACATGTACTTTTGCATAACAGAACGAAAATTAAGTGACCTTATCGTTTTAACGCGTACCTTATACATCAGGAGTGGACACTTATTTAACACCAAGGGCCTATATTTTGACTTTTCTAAAAATGATGCCGCGATTATGGTTTATGGAAAACCTCAATGCGGCCTTTCGTGTTATATACGTGACCACCCCTGTCATACAATCAATATGCTTAATATTCAAGGGAGTATCCGACCATTATGAGTGTTGAACCTTTTTCATCCAACTTGAAATTTCTTTTTTTGTTTAGTGTCACTGCATACGAACCAAATATCTTTAAATGTTTTACATTTGGTTTTCGACCGATCCAAATTTCAAAAGGAGTTTTGGGGTGTAAGCTTTTTGATAGAAATCTTTTTCTTAAGTAAGCCGCTGTTGCTATGGCTTCGGCCCAAAATCTTTGATAAAGTCCAGAATCAAAAATAAGCAGCGAGCCAATTCAACCAATGTACGATTATATCTTTCTGCGACTCCATTTTGTTGCGGTGCGTAAGAAACTGTAAGTTGACGCATTTTTTAAATATCGATTGAATTCATTGTTGACATATTATCTAACTTTGTCGCTTCTAAGAACTTTTATTTTACGACCAGTTTGCCGTTCTACCATATTTTTAAAAAATTTAAAATTATTAAATACTTCGTTTCTTGATTTTTCATCTATGAAAGCCAAAAAATATATTTCACACGTCCGTGTATCAAGTATCTCGTCAGATTTCTTAATTCAAACCATTTACCATTTCATATTTAGATAATTCAGGTGACCAAACCTTCGATGCCAAATTTCACATTGGTTTTCATTGTACATAATTGCTCTTTAGGTTCATCAATATCAAAAATAAATAAGTTGTTTTTCTTTTAGCATGTAGATAAATCTTCCTTTTTTATCAATGAGATTAGGGTCATTGGAAATAAAATTGAAATTGGAACCGTATTGTACAACTTTATTTACGGACAGAAAATTTCCACCTAAATTTGGCGAGTATAACACATTTTTTAGTTCGAAATCAGTACCATTTATATGAAGATTTGCAACACCCTTCCCCTTTGCATCGATTGACTTTTACGCTCAACATTATTGTTGCTAGTGTTATTTCATCAGTATACTCCCATTATTTCTTCTTAACTGCATTTCATGTTAGATCTTTGCTTTCTTCACCATTAACGTCTTTCAAATAACCGCTATGAATGAGTACACTCTTCATTTGTATACTCCACGTCTCAAAATTATTTTCATCTAGTCTTTCGATTCGATATAAAGATGACTATGCAATTCTGATGATTTTTATTTAGGACTCTTGATTTAATTCATTACCCAAACGGTCTGCGCTCATAACCTATTGGAAATCTTGATATTCCTTAATAATATTGTTGATCACAAAATGTTCTTTTTTTATAAAAAATTTATTGAATAACAATATATTTAAACCAATGTAAAAAATTCTTTCAAAAATCAAAATATTTACATTAAATATTTCCAGAGCAAACCATAATTTTCATTTTGGTTTAGGGGAATGTCTTTTGCCAAAGTATATTTCCAAAAGTAGGACTGACATTAACTTGATATAATACTTCAAAATTTTTACAAATTACGTCATTTAACAAATTCTGTTCTCAAAAGTTAATTGGATTAAATGGAGCACGTACCCTATAAAAGCAAGTAAAAACATATAATTCTTCACAACCCACTCAAGTACAAAAATAAGACATACACTTAGCACGAAATTCGGCTTATTGTGCTTTTTGTGGTAAAAAAATGTTCGAGGTGAAAAAAATTTTAGGTGAAAAACAATTTCTGAGGTGAAAAACTATTTTAAAGGTGAACAAATTTGAGATGAATATAAAATATTAATCACATCTTACGTCTGTTAAAAAAAAAAAATAAATATGACAATATAAAAAATTTTTATTCACCAGACGCTAATCTGAATTTTACATATTTGTATTGAAAATTTAGAGGTGCTCGTATCTTTACATTTTCATATTCTTTGGTCAATATTTTTAAAACTTTACTCACTGTGCAAGTAATAAAACAACAATTGACAAAAGAAACCAAATAAAGCACCTAGAGAAGACCGTATTCCTTATGAATTCTTTATTCATGCAAGTGATGATTTTTTAAAAGCATTGAAACGACGTATTTTATCAATTATTAAATGGATTTGGTGACTACAAAACATAACAAAATAAGTAATATTTTTTAAATTTTTAAAAAAGCTCATGTCAACCAGGAATGTATTTATCACCTTTATTTATCTATTTTTAAAAACCGGAAAACTTTGTATACTAATACAACCAATTTGGGAATTTATAATGGACCTTTATAGTTTAAACCTGAAATTTTTAAACAAAAAAAAAAAAAAAAAATTCATAAAAAAACTTGTAAGATTTGAGCAAATTTTTCTTTTTGTTTCAATTTTTTAAATATAAATGGTAAAGGAAAGGCTAATGAACTTAAACTTAATGTGGCAACCATTTCTCCACATGCCTTATTCTTACTTGAGAAATAAGGCATTTAAAGTCAGTTTCAGCGAATCACCAAACAAATTGTAATTGTTAGAAATTTTGTTTATACATTTTTAAGTTAGGAAGAATGAACCCAAGAAAAAGTTTCATCATCTATATTTCGCCCAATGTAACGTTTCATAGTATTTATGAATTATTTTATAAAACGCAAAAAATATGTCATATTATTTATAATTTTTTTTGTCATATAAATAAAGTTTAGATTTAATAAGTAAGGATTACAAACTTTTCATAAAGAATGACGACCATATAGACCGTGTTATGGTTATTATTATTGGTGTTGTTTATGAAATGTTTCATAGATTTTTTTGAAATTGGTACATTGAACGCCTTTGGGCTTGAAGTCTTATTGTATTGCAAAAATAAATAAATTAAAAATAAAAATAATAAAAACATACCGCATTTGCTTTTGCTTTGGCGGCTAGCATTTCAGGTGAGTTTTCGCCATCGCTGCCTAAAACCGATTTGCAGGATTTGTAATTTTCATCTAATGGTAAAAATTTGACATCCACTGTTGAGGATGTTGGGACATTATCTGTGGCACTACCATTACGTTCCAACGTATTAAAACGTACAGTTTCATCTACATAACAGTGAGAAGTTGTAGGAGCAAGGTAGGTACCTTTTGTAGAGCCAATTATATTAGCTCTAGGTATACGTTTATCAATATTTGCCAAACGCTCATAAAAAGCATGGCCCTAAAAATTAAATTAAATATCGATAACGTAAATTTAAAATAGTGGTAAAGAATTTGTTGTACACTCACCTGTACAGCAGAGTCTTGACCCTTGCACTGTAAAATTTTTTGCTGTTGCTGTATATCCATCATGGGCTCTCCCATGTCAATAATAAAATCACCACCACTAGCAGCAACTTTTGATGCTGATGTAATATTATTCGCCGTATTATCACTACCAGTGGCTAATTCATCACCGCAATTTGTGGTGCTATTCTCTTTTGTTTCCGTAGTAGCAACCGTAGATGCCGACGATACAGCTTTTGAAGCGGCGTTACGTCGTTGCTCTTTCTTACTAGCTTTGCCAGTATTTGTTGCTGACGTTATTCCTACTCCTGTTTCGTGTTGCATGGAACCTAAATCGTTAGCAACACCACAAACACTTAATTGATGTGTTACATTAACGTTACTCGGCAAACTGCCACCTTCACGTTGACGTGATGATACAGATGACGAGTATTTCTTTTGTCGTGAATTATGATTTTGTCTTCGCGTACGCTGGTTGCCAGCAATTCCACTGCCAAAGTTTTGATCAGAATCTAATTGTGACTCGTGTAATCCGATTTCAAAGAGATCTTGCAAGGATCCACCCTGCTTATGATGATGATGGGAACGATTATGATTATGACTTTGCGATTGATAGTGGGAGTTTTGATAATGATGATAACTGTTGGACGTTATTGAACTGGACAAATTGCGAGATCCACGTGATGCTATTGCACGAAAGGGATATGATTGATCTTCATTTTCAGCTTTTTCGAGTAATTGCTACAAAAAATACAATATAGAACAAAAATATTATAACATAACAAACCAAATAATAATAACAATAATAACATGCAGTAAAATTTTTGGAACCCATTCTAAAATTATTATTTCTAGAACTACTTCTCAGGGAGTAACTACATATTCTTTAATAGAATCCTTCAAACCACGTAGATAGAAAAATAGGAATGGCACAGTACAGATACGGTGTTGGAGACGGTAGTACATGTACTGGCAATAGTCAAATTTGTAACTGTTACTGTACTGACACAGTGTCAAATTAGCATTTTCGTTATTTTTGAACTTTAAAATTCCTATATATTTTATTAATAATTTAATATAAGTAATTTTAAGTATTTACTCGCGTAAGTTAATTAAAAATAAAAAATTAAATTCAACTAATTTTTAAGTTTGAATTAGTAGTGTGTTTGAACTTAAATTGAAATGCGATTCAGGGCTTGAATCAGAGTAAATTTACACTGTTATGTTCGACTTGAATTCAAATAGCTGCTATTAAATAACAGTGTACGTAAAGTATAAATGAAAGCTTGATATTTGAAAACATGACAGGAATTATAATTGATTTTAACATTAATTTCAGCAAAATTGTTTATTGGAATGTTAGCTGTTAGAAGAGATTTTTGGGAATTGAGTAAGTTGAGATATAACATATTGATTCCAAAACTAAAAACCCACGAAATTCAAATGTAAGTGAAAAACTTAAGACATTTTTTGATAACACCCATATACAAAAAGTAATAATTTTTATTTTTAATTTGTTTGTCTGTGCTGTATATCCATACATTTATGTGCGCCTAAAAGGAGTTCGCTCATTTTGTTTTAATACACATTCGTTGTTATGGAAATACAAGGAAACAATTATGAAATACAAGCGGGCAAAGCCCGCTACGTAAATAATAAATAATTGAGAAAATTATTATTTAGAGGTAGCTAAAACAAAGCTCCCCAAGCTAAAACTTCGGATTTTCGGAGTCCCAGATGAAAATGGTTCAAAAAGTACCTTAATGGACAATTAGCACAAATCTTAGCTGATGTATACACCGTAGGAGGGACCTTCATACCAACTAGCTCCAGCGGTTTGAGCAGGCCGTTCATTTTTACTACGTCCCTGGGGAAAATTCAAAAATATACCTTATCTGTGATTTATCCTATACTTGAAGGAACGCAAATTTTAAATTTGAGGTTTCTAGCTAAAGGAATTTTGGGTAGCACATCAAAGAAAAGTTTTCCCCCTTTTTGCCCCTGCCCACAGGAATTTCCAAAACCCCTACTTAGCGGACGTCTAATACCGGAGGGAGAACCTACATACCAAATCAGTCAGATATAGAGAAATTATCTTGTACATTTATGCACTTGTATTTTTATATCGAAAGGCATCATTATTATTTTGTAACAGATACGAGGACGGATCAATAAGTCCGTGACTTTTCGAACTTCCCTCGTAGTTATATGAAATGCAACACTGCTCCCATCAAGTACCACCTGTTTATAGACTACTGTCAAATTTTGAGCAAGTTCCGTCATTTACTTTGCGTTTAACAGCTGTTTAAAACATACAACCTCGTGCATTTTTTTAAAAATGGAAAAAAGTGAATTTCGTGTGCTCATTAAAGTTTTTTTTTCTAAGGAAAAGCTTGATAAATACTACTTTGAAAATTGTTTTCCAATGACTTTATTTATTGTTTTTTTTACTTATTTACTATTTATTACTATTATTTTTAAATTAATCTAGAAGGTTAGGAGTTATAATATTAATTCGACCGTGTTATTTTCTGAACAAAATTTTGATTTTTTTTATTGCAAACGAAAAAAAATATTAATAAATAGTAAATAATTAAAAAAATCGTTCCAGTAAAATTAAAAAATTGTTTGACCTGACTCTTCAAAACGGGGTTCGTCACTGAATTCTATGTCATTTCAAAAGTTGAAATTTTACTTATAGAGTTATTATTATTATTATTATCAAAGTTTAATATTAAAAAAAATGTTTAATTATCCAAATTGATAATAAACCGAAACGATTTTATTTAAAGAATCTTGTCGGGGTCACCAATGCTTGGGACTGTAGTCTTTTCTGCAAGCAAGAGCGAAAAAAGAAACGCACGAAAAAAATATAAAAAGTTGTTACAAAATCTACTTCTTTATTATTGAGCAACTAACATAAAAAAATTAAAAGAAGAAAACAATAAGTAAATGTTTAGCCCATTAAGACTAAAATTAATAACCTCCTCCTGGACTTGAGAAATTTCTCTACAATTACTAAATATTATCTGCAACTAAATATTATCTGCAAATATAAACGGTGTTACTAGATTACAATCTTTGAAATGAACGTAATCATTTAAATACATTGAGAACAAGATTGGTCCCATTACGGATCCCTGAGGAACTCCAGAATAAGTAGAAATAATGTTTGAATCAACCTCACCCTTACATATTGTGATCTACCCTGTATATAAGAATACATTAGCTTCCAAGCCATAATTGAAAATGTATTTTTTGCTTTTGTTTCGTAATTAAAATAAAATGGTCAAGGCTATCAAAAGCCTTAGCAAGATCGCTCGATAACATAACACAACTTTTGTCCCCCAATAATACCTAAAAGCATACCCGATTCACTATGTTCCTATATGTATATTGATGACGTTTAACATGATTTAAGACTCGCATTTTCGGAAGATGTTCCATAACAAGATACATATGGGTCGAAAATCAGTATTGGAATCTTTTTTAGGTATTAAAACGACAAGTGTTTCCAATTATTCGATCCTGCCGGTAAATCGAAAAATGAATAAAATTGATTAATCGGTTATTCGGGTCGATTAATCGAAAAAATTGGCGATTAATCGTTTAATACAAATTAATTGTATTTCTTTCATCAATAAAAACACAGAGTTGCTTTTTGCTGAAATATCAAGTTAAGTCTATTGCATTGGTTTCTAAAGTGTTTGTTTAAGTCAATTCAAAGCATCCTAAGATTTTTTAACGAATCATTCATGCCTTATTATATCAGGTTTTTCCATAGGAATCTGACGACTTTTAAAAAGAAAATGTAAGACGTATTCAGTGGAAGTAAACCTTTAAAAACGCAGTGTAGATAGTGTTTTACCGAAGTGGGACATTTTATTGATAAAGTTGGTTTTTATTATCTTTATATGACACTGTCCAAAATAAAAATAAAAAATAAAAACAAGAGCTGCTTTCAAAAAAAAAATTCAATAACAAATTCTAAAAATATGGTATGAACAAAGTTTAATAGAACTGCCACTGTTCCCTGACTTTTGCACTACCTGCTTTAAGCTTTAGAGTTAAATAGGTTATCTATTAGAAAAGGTATAAAAATCACGCATATTCCTGGCATGTCCTTACCGATAAGAATAAGCGAATTCTTAAATATTTTTGACTGAAAACTTTATTCTACTAAAGTTTTTACTTCATCAACATTTGTTGATATATCAGATTACAATTTGTTGATAAATCAATTAGAAGCAAAATGTTTTTTTTTAGTTTTTATAAATTTTTTCATAGAATTTTAAATTAAACTGTTTTTTAGAAAATACATTTTTCGAATTTAACGCTAAGGAGAAAAATATATACTTTAATAGGTTTTTCGTAAAAGCTCTGCTTAGAGGCTCTAGCTATTCTAAAACTTCGGGTTCTGATGATATCTTTTGTCATCTCGAAATACATGTATGCGGAGGTTGAAAGCTCTATTTCAATTTTTTGAACATGAAAATATAATTTTATATTATTTAAATTTTATTTTTTTTAAAGAAATTGAAACAAAAATAAAAATTGACTATCATATTTCCTAAAGCCTTTATAACATTTGCTTTGATTCAGTCGATTTGAAAAGAATTTGATTGTATTTTTTTGATGTTTTTTTCCACGATTTTCTTGCCAGAGTTAGGAAAATTAGGAATATTTAAGAAAAACAAGTAAAAAAGGGCTAAATTCGGCTGTGCTGAATCTTTAAATACCCTCCACCAAAGGGGATGAAGATGATATACGTATATACTAAATTTTGCATGAACTGTAATATGAATATGTTTTGTCAATTTATGTAACGAACTTTTGTTATTTAGTTTTAGCAATGTTATTTACAGAGGTCTGCTCTGTTAGCGACTTTAACATTGTTCATTTTTACGTTAACTTAGTTATCATAGTATGTAAGACAATAAATGTAATCGAACAATAAGAAGACTTAATAACATTTTTACTTACTTAACAGAAAAAAAAAAAATAGATACAGAAAAATTGTACAAATTTGTATGGAAAATTTAGAGGTACCTTCACATTTTCACTCATAACTTTTGAACCGCTTGACCGATTTTGCTCATTTTAAATACCAAACTGCTCGGGAGGATGTTCAATAATCTGGGTAAAAATAGGCACCCCCGCTTGCGTCTTCGCGTCGTGATCGTGATTTCAACAGACAGACAGACAGACACACGGACAGACAGACGCACATCGCTAAATCGACTTAAAATTGCATAAGGGTCACGAATATATATACTTTATGGGGTCTTAAACCTATATTTCGACATATTACAAACGGAATGACAAACTGATATATACCCTCACCATATATGGTGGAGGGTACAATAACAGAAAAATTAGTGTTTCCAATTCGGTTAATCGATTAACATATTCCTCGATTAATCGCCTCTATTTCGGTTAATGTCGAAAAAAATAATTTAAAACTCAAATAATTATTCGACCCGAATAATTAACCGGTAAAATTTTTAATATAAATTTTTCTGTTAATTTTCTTAAAACTTCATAATTTTCTTAATTTTGGCAAGAAAATCGTAGAAAAAACATCAACTAATATGGAATCAAATTCTTTTCAAATCGACTGAATCAAAGCAAATGTTATATAGATAATTTTTATTTTCGTTTCAATTCCTTTAGCAAATTAATTTTAAATTAGATAAATTTATATTTCCATGTCCAAAAAATTTAAATAGAACTTTTAACCTCCGTATACATGTATTTCGAGATGACAAAAGATCTCATAAGAACGCGAAGTTTTAAAAAAGCTAGAGCTTTTAAGCAGAGCTTTAACAAAAAACCTATTTAAATATATATTTTTGTCCTTAGCAATGAAACACGTGACTAGGTATATTCTAGTGTTTCCGATTCGGTAAATCGATTAACCGATTTGTCGAAGCACTATGACGTTACTTATGTTATAAAATAATATTGGGTATTATATGGTTTGTCAATAATAACAAATATTGTATTTTGGAGTTTAAACATCTGTCATTATAATTCAGTATTCGATAGACGCCAAAGTGTAAACACACGTTTTTTTCAATCGCTATAATAATGTTCAATTTTGTGCCTAAAAAAGATGTTTTGCGGGGAGGTCTGATAACCTTGTTTCATTTGAAGAAAACGGGCGCTGAAAGTTATCGATTGTTAGTAGAAGCTTACGGTCAATATGCACCAAACTGATAAAACTTGTGAACAATGGTTTGCACGATTCAAAAATGGTGATTTCGACACAGAAGACAAGGAGAGGCCTGGTCAGCCGAAAAAGTTGGAAGATAAGGAATCGCAAGCATTACTCGACGAAGATTGTTGTCAAACGCAAGAAGTACTTGCACTGTCATTGTGAGTCACACAACAAGCCATTTCCCTACGTTTAAAAGCATTGTCATTCATTCAAAAAAAAAAAAAAAAGGAAATTAGGTCCCATATAAATTGAAGCCGAGAGACATTGAAAGGCTATTTGCATGCCGGAAATGCTGCTTGAACGCTACAAAAAGAAGTCATTTTTGCATCGTATTGTTACTGGTGATGATAATGAATACATTACGATAACCCCAAGTGCAAAAAGTCATATGTAAAGCCCGGCTAACCAGCCAAATCAACGCCGAATGTCCATGGCACCAAGGTAATGCTCTGTAATTGGTGGGGTCAGAAGAGTGTTTTGTATTATGAGCTGTTGAAATCGGGTCAGACGATCACAGGGCACCTGTACCAAACACGATTGATTCGATTTCGACACGATTGAAAAGAACAATCAACAAAAAACGACTACCATTTGTTTCGATCGATGTAGAACGCTCTTACTGGAATACGCTTCACTTCCGAACAAGGTATAAGAAATTGGCTTTATTCATTCTTTACCTCGAAAACAAAGCAGTTCTTTTGGCGCGTAATCCATATGCTACCAGAAAGATGATAAAAAGTAGTGGCTAACGTTGGACAATACTTTTAATAATGTATCAATTCATTTTGTTATTATAATGAATTTTTCAAGCAAAAAAAACGACATTATTAACTTGTATACCCAATAATATAAAATTGCTTTAAATTCGAAGACTTTTTTTCTAAAAACCAGTTCAATTTAAAATTATGTGATAAAAATTAAAAAAAACTAAAAAATAACATGGAATTTTATCAACAAATTTTGATGAAGTAGGAACTTCAGTACAATTAAGTTGTTTAGTCAAAAATATTTAAGAATTCGCTTATTTGAATTCATAATTGCACAAACAAAAAAATCGGTGAGTACTTGTCAGGAATATGCGTGATTTTTATATCTTTTCTAATAGATAACATCTTTAAATCTAAATCTTAAACTAGGTAGTGAAAGAGTCAGGGAACAGTGACAGTTCTATCAAAGTTTGTGAATTTCGCAAAAATTATCCATACCATATTTTTAAGAATTTGTTATTGTATTTTTTTTAAGGCATCTCTTGTTTTTTTGGACTTTTTTCATTCTGGACAGTGTCATATAAAGAAAATAAAATCCAACTTTATCGACTATCTCCACTGCGTTTTGAAGGGTTTACTTCCACAGAACACGTCTGACATTTTCTTTTTACAGAGCCGTCAGATTTCTCTGAAAAAACCCAAGATTATAAGGCATGATTCGTTAAAAAATCTTAGGGTGCTTTGAATTGTCTTAAACAAATACTGTAGAAACTAATGCAATAGACTTAACTTGATATTTTAGCAAAAAGCAGCTCTTTGTGTTCTTATTGATGAAAGAAATACATTTAATTTGCATTAAACGATTAATCGCCAATTTTTTCAGATTAATTGACCCGAATAACCGGTTAATCAATTTTCTTCGTTTTTCGAATGACCCAATCGATTAACCGGCAGAGTCGAATAATTGGAAACACTAAGAAAAATTTACATTTAAAATTTAACCGTTTAATCGACCTATTTTTATTGATTATTCGAGTCAAATAATCAATTGAGTTTTAAATTATTTGTTACGACACTAATCGAAACAGAGGCGATTAATCGGTTAATTGATTAACCGAAATGGAAACACTAGAAACGACCCGTGAAAGCTTCCACCCCTCTAGATAAGTAGAGGTGGTTATAACATAATTAAAAAAATGTAAAACTGTTTTGAAAATCTGCGGAAAAATCAACTTAATGAATTTAATGGAAACCCCATCAATGGAGTTGGATTTAATCCTCCCTAGGCATTCTACACATCCTCAGCACATATATTGTCATATGAGTCAAACCATGTCAACTCAATCAGAAAAAGGGCATTTTCAGATTTACCATCTCCGACCTAAATGAAATTCACTATAACTAACCATACTCGACAAGAACTCAACGAAACATAATTTTCAGATCATGGCCCCTTTAGGTTTCCGAAATATGACGTCATGAAAATTAAAAAAAAACTTAAAAACTTTACTAAAGTATCGTTACCAAACCGACTATAACTTTTAAACTGTAAAAAATACAATATTCGTCTTGGCCTTATTTTTAGGAAAGAAGTAGAACTTTAAAATTATATGCATATCAATTTTGTCACTGGAAGGTTCAAAGAACATTTTTAGGGTCTACAGTTTAAATCCATATTTCTCAAAATGCTCATCTTTTGTTTTTTCTTAAAAAAAAATATGTTCAATATTGAACCTTTATCTACATTTGTGTGAAAAAACTAAGGGGAACACTCGATTCGGTTCTGAGTTATAGCCAAAAACGTAGTACCAAGTATGTTTTAAAAGGAGTCATTACATAACGAAATAATAGCTATAACTCCTTAACACAAATAATTGTTAATTTAAACAAATTTAATAAACGATAGTAAATTTGGAGAAAAAAGTACTGGCAAACCACCTTTTATGAAGTATGCGCAATTTCTTCTTGGGTAAGTACATTTATTTCTTTAACGGATTTTTATCCATTAGTATGTCTATTTTATTAAATTGTGATCAAAAAAATCGAACTCATTTCTTCCATAGCGCAAATGCGTACTGAAAAATCAACGTGCAACGTGTCGACATTTTGCTATCAATTTAAAATGTATGAAAAAGCATTTGAATATTGTCGACCCGGTTGTGAATTATCTCTTTATCTGTTACATATATTTATAATTAATTAGAAGGCCCAATAAATATTTTTCAGAAAAAAAAAACAAAAAAGATTTCGTTAATATCGATTATCTGTAAATTGATCTATTAATTTTTATCCAAAAGGCCAAACATTGTTATCAAAAATCAATTTTTTTAGAAGCATCTATTTTGCTAAAAATTAATATATTGCTTATTCTTCAATCAATTACAGATAATGCATTTCATATATTATATCTTAAGAAAAAGTTGTTGGAATATCAATGGCAAAAAAGCAAATATAGGTAAAAATGGCAAAAAAAACATCCGACAGTATTACTTTTTTGAGCGATTTGTTTATACGTTACTTAAAATTGGAAAAAAAAATTCATTTACAAAGCAAAAATTATTCAAATCAATAACAACTACATACATATATTTTGATTTTATAAAAATACTTACCAAAAATGTTTTACTTTTATTTTCTTTATCTCTGGGATTTTTATAGGAATAAGCTTCGTCTAATAATTCTTTGAGTTTACTATCATCCCAATCTTTTAGGCGGCTTTCTTCCCATGATTCTGATAAAAAATCCTAAAAATAATAAAAAAAAATGTTGATATATAAAAATTATTTATTTTCTATGTTAACCCTCAAACGGTACGCAGCTGTGAATTGGCATCTATGAAAATTTCAAAACGCTGCACTTTTTTTAGAACTACTTTGAACGTTTCTCTCTTTTATGTGAAATGTGGTTATACCCGAGTAAAAAAGATTAGATATGATGAGATATATTTAGAAGATCTAATTAGAAATTACCAAATCCAATATGATTAGATATGGCACAATATGATAAGATATGGCACATGTGATATATCTATACTAATATAATAAAGGGTAATGTTTGTTTGTTTGTAGGAGGTAATCTCTGTAACTACTCATCTGATTTTAATATACCACTATATATTAATATTATTGGCGCCACAAACAATTGACTTGCAAAACAGCTGATGTCAGGTGCTTTGTCAGTTGAAAATAGAACACGCTCTAATTGAAAATTTTCACACTGTAAGGCTAACATTTACAGAAGCAAATTTTCTTTGCGTTTACACACCATGTATGTATTTTGCAGTGAGAAATTTGACAAGCACACCGTAAAAAACACAGTGTGTAAAACCAGCTTAACCACAGCTGATTGTAAAGCCAAATGCAAAAACTAATTATAACTGGTAAAAGATGTAAAATATTAAGCTGAAAAATTTGAGAAATATTTTGTATCTTTTCCATAATTCATTTTACAATGTTTATTGCTTTGCATTTGCGTACAACAACGTAGTTGTAAAAGACCTTTATTTGTAATTACAAAAAATATATTATAATGATTTCCATCATATGTTTTTTCTGCTTGAAAATTTTCGCTGACAAAAATTTGTACAGTAAAAAATTTGCAAACTCTCAACATCGAAATATCACTTAATTTCCTCTTTTTTTCTTTCTGTTTACTGAGTATTTGTGTAAACAAACGCCATCCAGTAAAAAAATTTTACTAATTTGTACAAATTACGCAGTAAATGAACAGAACTAACATTTAACAATTTTAACACCACATGTATTCGTTACATTTGTATCGTTATTAAGTATGGTATGTTCTGTTAATTTAAAACTGTTTTGCTCTGAATGTACAACACGCCGAGAGTATTGTGTAAAAATTTCAGGCACATCGGAGCAAAACTAACGAAAACACAGCTGCTCGACGTGCTGACCTGCTTAAAGTCCCTTTGTAATCTCCAAATTACTTTCTACTTCTATGGGTCTTTGTAAGTATGTAAACTGACATTGATGATTCTGTATAAGTATAAAAATTATATTGTTACACGAAATTTCTACACCTAGAAATTTCTTCCCACTAATTTTAACAGCTGGAAAAATCTAGTGTCGTAATAAACTGGAAATAACTAGAATACCTGACTACTCATATAAATACTGGTACTCGGTGACGCAGCAATTCAGTTCATAAGTAAAACGCAAAGTGTGAAGAACTAAAGTGTGGCTAACGTTTAGTTTATTATTATATGTGCTATTAAAGTGTATTTCTGTAATTTTTTAGTGACGGTTATAAATAAATAGAGCTATAAATAATTTCAAACAGTGTTTATTATTTGCAATATAGAAAGAACTTGATTTATTTAAAAGATAAATAAATCAACGATTTTATAAAGGGTAAAATCGTAACAATTGGTGTCAGAAGTGGGATTGCAAAATAATAAGCAGTCATGAAATTGGAGGACCTTAAGGTGGAACAGCTCAAGAAGGAATTGAGCAAATTGGCGCTACCGACAGCAGGAAATAAAGTCGAATTGCAAAAGAGGCTCATAGAGGAATTCGAGCGGCGTAACATGGACATTGCAACTTACGAATTTGATGAAAAAGAAGAAATGGAGGTTAGTAACCGTAAAACAGAAGGTAACATGGAGTTAGGCGCAATGTTGGCTGCTATGATGAAAAAGTTAGAAGTTTCTAGAGCAGAAAATGAGAAACTGTTCGAAACGTCTAGAGCATACAACATGAAAATGTTAGAAACTTCCAGAGCAGACAACGAAAAATTGTTAGCAAAACTTCAGGAAACTTCTAGAGCCGACAACGAGAAACTTTTAACCAAGATGGAGACGAACGAGAAATTGCTTATGAAGATGGAAGAAAGTTTTAAGAAACTTCTAGAGAAATTTCCGAAGTTTCAAAAAGAGTGACCGACTTAGAGAATGACGTCGAGAAAAAACTTCAAGATCTGGAAAGTAAAATAAATAATTCTCAATGTCAAGAGGGCCCAGTACGAATTATTTCGGAAACTTCTGGTAGAGCAAAGGCCTCCACTTTTGACGGCAGTGTACCGTTTAATGTTATTAAGTTCCAGTATGAGACAGTTGCCGCCAGAAATATGTGGAACAACGAAGAAAAGGCTATAGAGTTGATTCTGTCCATAAAGGAAACGCTGCAGAAATTCTAGAGTGTGCCAATCACCTGCAGAAATAATTATGACGACATAATGGTGGCACTGCAGCGAAAGTATGGTGGCGAACACAAAAAAGAATGGAACTAAGAGATAGGCTGCAGAAACCAAACGAATCGTTACAGGACTTTGCAACAGAAATTGAACGGGTGTGCAGTTGACTTATCCGGGCGAAAATCATCCATTCTTAGATCAGTTCAAAATTTAAGCATTTGTGAACGGAATTCGGGATTCTGATGTTTGACATGCGGTATGTGCTACGCAGAAATCGACTTTCGCTGAAACTGTCTCATTCGCGCTGGCCCAAGAGACTGCGAAGGTGATTTCGAAGCCGCAAACATTTAAGGTGCGTAACCTCGAAGTGACTGCTGAAAGAGAGCAAGATATAAGCACAAAGTTAAAAGAAGGATTCAGAAGTGCTTACGGAGTTAAAAGATGCATTTAAGCAGGCATTAGGGGAGAAGCAAGTCAAGGGACATTTTTAGCGAAATTGCAAAGCACCAAGGAAGAGCCTCCGGGCCGATCAGCAAGTACCTAAAGAGTTAGCACTACGGGGCATGAGCTAGCTCCCACAACCGATGGCCCCACAATCTCCATATCAATAATACAGCAGGAGAAAAGCAATCTTACTGCTTATGGGTACATCAACGGGCGAAAGCACATTTTTACGATAGACACAGGAGCATCACAGTCAATCATCAGGCCCGATTTAGTGAAAAAGGCAGTTGAACCACTATACGGGGTAAGTCTGCGCACAGCTACTGGGGAGCCTGCCTCTGTCTATGGTAAAATAAATGTAAAACTAACGATTGCCAACATAAGCGTCAATCACGTATTTATTGTTGCGGATATTGTAGACGAAGTAATCATTGGTGCAGATTTCATGATTGGTCACGACATTAATCTGCATATGGAGCAAAAAGTTATGATTTGGCGTAATGTTTAAATACCCCTTGATGTTGGATATGAGCAAGCGGATCGAGTAACAAAGCTAGTAACCATCAGTCATCAGAAAATACCGGCACGGTCAGAAACTTTATTATCTGTGCGCATGGAGGGAGATTGTGAGGACAGCAGCTTGTGGGTGGTAGAACCAACAGAAATAAAAAGTAACCAGCAAAGACAAAAGAGTTCCTTAAGAGTACTAAACCTATCAAATTGTGAAAAAGTTGTCAGAGCGAACTCTGAAATAGCCAAATGTACTGCGCCAGTAGCAATAATCACTTGCGAAAAGAACTTGGAACCAACCAGTGCGTCCGTTAAAGATCGAGAGATGCTGGCAGAATATGTGGAAAAATGGGTAAAAGTAAAACACCGAATAAATACTGGTGAAGCGAGCCAATAAAGCAGGCGCCCAGAAGTATTCCTCTAGCAAAACGAAATGAAGTAAAGCAGTTAGTCAACGAAATGGAGCGTAGTGGAGTAATCGAACCATCTTCTAGCCCATGGAGCTCGCCTATAGTTTTAGTTAAGAAAAAAGATGGCAGCACCCGATTCTGTGTTGATTACAGAAATCTAAACGATATCACCAAGAAGGACAGCTATCCACTACCGAGAATTGACGACACTCTAGACACGCTAACAGGAACAAAATGGTTCTCCAGCTTGGACTTGCAAAATGGTTATTGGCAAGTAGAAATTTGTGACTAAGACAAGGAGAAATCTACCTTTAGCACAGGTGACGGATTATGGCAGTTAAATGTGATGCCCTTTGGACTCTGTAATGCTCCAGCAACATTTGAGCGGTTAATGGAAAATGTGCTGAAAGGACTCCACTGGAAAACTTGCCTAGTGTGCCTTGATGACATAATTGTCATGGGAAAAACTTTCGATGAACACCGATGAAGATAAGATTTGGGCTGTAAAAGATTGGCCTCGCCCGAAAAATCTGCACGAGTTGCGCAGCTTTCTAGGCCTCTGCACATACTACCGACGATTCTACATAAGCTGACTAAGAAGGCGCGACCATTTCATTGGGGAGAAGCCCAAGAACAAGAAATCTTAAGGCTGAAGGAGTTATAATATACGGCACCGATTCTTGGATATCCTCTGGCCGGAGAAAAATTTGTGCTGGATAGCGATGCAAGCGGACACGGAATAGGAGGTGTGCTTTCGCAGGTGATCAATTTAACCGAAAAAGTCATAGGCTATTACAGTCGAGTACTTTCGAAGCCCGAAAGGAACTACTGCGTAACACGGCGGGAACTCTTGGCGGCGGTAGAATGTGTAAAGCACTACCACAAGTATCTGTACGGTCAGCACTTTCAACTAAGAACCGACCATTCTGCACTCAGGTGGCTGCTGCAATTTAAACAACCAGAAGGGCAGCTAGCTCGTTGGATTGAACGACTTCAAAACTATGATTTCAGCATCGAGCACAGGAAAGGCATGAAGCATTGCAATGCGGACGCCCTTTCAAGACGCCTGTGAAATTTAGAGTGCAAACATTGTCCGAGGGCTGAAGGAAAAGAGTGCATTGTTGATATAAGACTAACGCATATTGAGTCAAGTGAAGCCTGGTCGGCGGCGCAACAGAATGACCCCGTACTATCAGCCAAAGCAGAGGACAGGAGGCCTACCTGTGAACAAATATCAGCTAAAATTCCGCTAATGAAAGCGTATTGGGCCCAGTAGAGTAGCCTACAAGTGATAAATAGTTGCTTATACCGTATATGGGAAAGTGCCGCCGTCAAAAATGTGGCCAATTTAATTGTGGTGCCGGCATCTAGAATAACGAGGTATTGAAGGAGTTCCGTGACGGTCCCAGTGGTGGTCATCTTGGTGTCACAAAAACCATAGAGAAGTTAAAACAACGGTTTTACTGGGTCGGCTGCCAGCAAGCTGTAAGCGATTGGATAGCAAATTGCGCGCAATGCATCGCAGCTAAAAGACCAGTAAGGAGATGTCGTGGGCAACTTCAACAATACAACCCGGGTGCCTCATTCGAGCGGATAGCAATGGATGTAGCAGGCCCTTTCCCTGTCAGTGATTCCGGAAACCGATACGTTCTTGTGGTGATCGACTATTTCAGAAAATGGCCTGAGACGGACGATATACCGAACCAGGAAGCCAGAACGTAATAAGCGCATTTGTGAACAACTGGGTGTGCCGCTACGGTGTTCCATTAGAATTACACTCTGACCAGGGAAGGAATTTTGAATCTGCTATCTTCAAGGAAATGTGTGAGTTGTATGGAATAAGAAAGACAAGAACCACTCCGCTGCATCCACAATCTGATGGTATGGTCGAAAGATTCAATCGCACTTTAGAGGAATACTTAAGAAAAGTGGTCAGTGCAAATCAGAAGGACTGGGACGAACACATCCCTAAATTTCTGTTGGCATACAGATCAGGTGTTCACGATTCCACCTCCCGGACACCTGCAAAAATAATTTTCGGAACGGAACTTAAATTGCCTGGCGATTTAGAATTTGGAGTTAAGCCCGCCGCTATAGATAAAGACAATGCTTCCCAGGAACAAGAAGACCTTAACGAGCTTCATGAGTTTGTACGCAATCGAATTAAAATAGTCAGCGATAAGATGAAGGCGAGGTACTATAGGGCAGCAAATTTAATGAGGGTCAGCTGTTTCTACTTTTGAACCCGCAACGTAAGAAAGGATTATCTCCCAAACTACAAACGCATTGGGACGGACCCTAGAGTAATTAAAAGGTTGAATGATGTGGTATACAGAATACAGAAAGATCAGAGCCCAAGGTCAAAAATGAAGGTTGTTCATCTGGAACGACTAGCTAACTATGGAAAAGGAATAGCTATGTCTGTTCGGGACGAACAGGCTTAGTGGGCGGCAGTCTTACACGAAATTTCTACACCTAGAAATTTCTTCGCAATAAACTGGAAATAACTAGAATACCTGACTACTCATATAAATACTGGTACTCGGTGACGCAGCAGTTCAGTTCATAAGTAAAACGCAAAGTGAAGAACTAAAGTGTGGCTAACGTTTAGTTTATCTAAATCGTGTAAAAAAAGTGTGCTATTAAAGTGTATTTCTGTAATTTTTTAGTGACGGTTATAAATAAATAGAGCTATAAATAATTTCAAACAGTGTTTATTATTTGCAATATAGAAAGAACTTGATATATTTAAAAGGTAAATAAATCAACGATTTTTTAAAGGGTAAAATCGTAACAATATATTATAATTTTGTAATCGTAAACATTATAATTCAAAATCTACTTGACCGATCTTTTTGAAATTTGAAACACTATTTCTACACATAAATCAGCAGGTAATCAGAAGGAGTTTTTTTTAACCATTTTTTCCCATTTTATAATAAAAAATTCACCGAAATATTTTAGCGAAAATCGCTTTTTTCACTTCCAAATGCTGCCAAAAATAAAAAAAATCGAAAAACTTTCCCTCTGACTACCTAGGAAACATATCACCACTTAAACGCATTTCGGTTTATTTGTTTCAGAAGATCTACCCCTTGAATTTATGACTAAAATAAAGAGTTTGTTAAGAAAAACAAAAATTTTAAACTTGCGTTTTCGATTATTTTAGAATATACAGTTTTTTAAATGATTGAATGTGCATAAAAAATTACCTAGTTTCTATAAAATATTTATTAAATTCAATTGAATGTCTCAAATAAATTCTGTATTTATTTAACGATAAAAACGCGAAAAACAATTATTAATTTATATGTTATATTATTTTTTGAGACAATTTGGGAACTAGTGCCAAAAATGAGCTTTGCCGCTGAAGACAATTTTTCGATAGAAAATTTTTGATAAGTAATAAAATTCAATGATTTGCAAGCGTTGTTCGTTTGTTAGCCTATTCATGGTGAAATGGCAAACCTTACTGAGCATTTTTGCCTTTGCTACATGTAACGAATCATTTTTTTTACACTGAAAACCCAAATAGCAAAAAAAATCACAGTTTATAAGTTTTCACAGATTCATAGATATTAATGAGAAACCAGTTTTAAAGAACTTTTATTATTTTTTTAAGGCCCATTAAATTAAACTTTAGTATGGGAAACTAACCAATACTAGCATTTATCCTACGGAAAATTTAACCGTAATAACTTATCAATATTTTTACTCTGCGTAGTTAACCTTAGTATGAAGCGGCAAAATAAAAACAAAAGGAAATATAAAAATATATAAAAAAAAATTGTTTTTGAAAAGAAAATATAAAAATATATAACAAAAATTTGTTTTTGAAAACGTTAAAATAAATGCCCAAATTTTGTAAATCCCCTGCGTTGGTTCAATGCCTCACCTACACTTCACTTTCCAACGCCAACGCGAGTGTAGAACAAGTAAAAAAGGGCTAAATTCGGCTGTGCCGAATCTTTGAATATCCTCCACCATAGGGGCTGAAGCTGATATACGTATATACTAAATTTTGCATGAACTGTAATAAGAATATGTTTTGTCAATTTATGTAACGAACTTTTGTTATTTAGTTTTAGTAATGTTATTTATTTAGTTTTAATAATGTTATTTACAGACGTCTGCTCTGTTAGCGACTTTAACATTGTTGCTTCTTACGTTAACATAGTTATTAGAGTAACACACACATATGTATGTATAGCTCTAAGAATTCTCATATATGTAAGACAATAAATGTAATCGAAACAAGAAGAAGACTTAATAACATTTTTACTTACTTAACAGAAAATTAAAATAGATAAAGAAAAATTGTACAAATTTGTATGGAAAATTTAGAGGTACCTTCACATTTTCACTCATAACTTTTGAACCGCTAAACCGATTTCGCTCATTTTAAATACCAAACTGCTCGGGAGGATGTTCAATAATCTGGGTAAAAATTGGCACCCCCACTTGCGTCTTCGCGTCGTGATCGCCATTTCAACAGACAGACAGACAGACAGACGGACATCGCTAAATCGACTTAAAATTGCATAAGGATCACGAATATATATACTTTATGGGGTCTTAAACCTATATTTCGACATATTACAAACGGAATGACAAACTTATATATACCCTCACCATATATGGTGGAGGGTATAAAAATCGAATTCTGAAAATCACTACGTCAAATTAAAATAATGTCAGTATTACCTACATTTATGCATATATGGAAATTATCTTTGATTTGTTACATTTATCCCTACTTTTTTGCTATTCGCAAAATCAATGTTAACAGCTGATTGAAAATTAAATAAATAAATTTAAAAATTTTAATTTTTTTTGTATTTTATGTATAAAATTATTAATAGTCTTGTATAAAGAATTATGCAAAAATAAATAAATAAAAAATTAATCAAAATAAAAAAAAATGTACTCGTTAGTTTTTGATACCACGTATTCCTCGGATGATGAAGAATCCAACCAGGGTATTGGTGTTACCAAACGTCAATTACGGTACAATATTGATGTGAAATTTCAAATTGTTTGTTTTTTGCAATAGTTTGAACAAAATTTCAAACCTTCGCTTGAACAATTAAAGTGATGATTTTAAAATCTCAAGTGATTAATTTTTCAGTGCAGTGATTTATGAAAATCTAATATGTTTGTATAAAATTTCAAAAACGTAACGAACAGCTGTTTCAACGCGAGCAATCACCTACTCTTTTTAAGTGATTTACAAAATCGAATTTTTTAAATGATGATGTGAAGTGAGGCGTTGCGTTTTGCAAAATGAGGGCGTAAAAGTGTTTAGCGCGGTTTTTTTGTGTTTTTGGTCATAAAAAATAATACACTCGACCAAGTCGTTGTTTTAAGATGCACGGTCGCTAATTGCTATAAAATGATAGTGCCTTTTTGCATACTACTCGAGGTGATTTAGTTAAATCCATTTGGCAAGTCTTTATAATACAAGTGTATTATTTGAACTCAGGCTCAGCACAAAGCCAGACAACCGCGAAATAATTCGAGTATAAAATTTAAAAACAAATATAATTATTGTAATTTTATGATTGCATCAAAGGGAGTAGAAAAATATTCACCGTCCGTGATTTTGTATCCATTTGTTATGAAATAAAATGATGTTTGGCACATTTGTTTGGTAATTTCCGCGGTTTCTCACATGCGAGCTTTTTAATACACTGCAATGCATATTTACAATGTCATTTAATTTTTTAATATATCTCTTTTAATATTTACCAAATTTCTTAAGTCTCTTGACATGAATATCTTCTCTTTCGTTTTTCTTAAGATTAATATTATTTGGAATACTGTAGTTGTTGTCCTTGTAATACTTTTTAAGAATATTCCGCTATTTCATGCTTTATAATTTTAATAAAATAAATAAGAAATTTCTTTTCATTTATTTTGAATTAAATCAAAAATTCCATTCTTCATACTAGAAACTAAATTTATAAATTTATATGTTTCAATTTTCTCCCATTCATCCTAAATTGCAGTTTTTAACGAAGAAATATCAGTAAACTGGCGATTTTGAGAGAACACCTTTGACAAAATTCCCCATATATTTTCCATAGGGTTAACATCTGAAGAAAGCCGGCCAATCCAAAACTGGATAATTTTTTGCAAGCACCAATTTCTTGATGTTTTACTTGTGTGTATAGCCGCGTTGCCTTGCTAGAAAATGTATTTTAGTTGTATTTGATTTGATCTAATGTACTCAATGCAGTTCATTCTTCATGAAACAAATTGTAAATCCAATGTTCCAATAGAACAAAAAGCTCCTTACACCATCAAAGGAAGCTCCCCTAAAATTTATTTTTGAAAAGGTTACTGGCTCTTTCCGTAAGTCTCTCCAACACCCTCGATTGCCATCTGGGCCATCCAAATTCCACTTTTTTCCTAAGATAAATTGACTATATTTAATTAATTTTTCTTTAAGCCAGTAAGACCTAAAATTTCCTTGTAACTAAATTTCCATTTTAATACAGATTTTTTATTATAATTTCGTGCTCCAGTATAATTCTGGTTTTATTCCAAAAGACGCTGGACGAGGAATTGCTCGCTAGTCTATGAATATGGGCTATATCGCGCTTGGAAAGCAATATTTTTCGTCCGATGCGTTTATTCTGCCCATAATTTGTGGGATCGGCTTTGAAAGCCAAATTTTACCTTTTACAAGGTCAGTTAATTTTATTCCACGTAGCATAAGTTGACCGAAAAATAAACGTTTTCATACAAATCCGATTAAACTGATAGCTATGCAACTACTGACCTAATTTACATTTATTTGCTAAATTACTTTATAATTATGAAACATAAAATAACGGAATATTCTTAAAAATTATTATAAAAACAAAAACTACAGCATTCCAAATTCGATTAATCTTGAGAAAAACGATAGCGGAGAAATTTATGTAGAGACATAAGAGAATTGATAAATAATAAGATATTTTAAAAAAATAAATGACGTTATAAATATGCACCGCAGTGTATAGTCAAAGCCTAATATAGCGAATACGCGATAAAACAATGAATTAAACTGTTTTCATTGACAATTGGTAAAAAAAACTGTGTAAAAAAGTTTAAAAGAATGCACTGGAAAAATTCCTCAGTTGAGCGCCCCGGTGCTAGCTTATCAGTGCGGGGGTCGTGGGTTCGATTCCCACCAGAGGCTCTGGTCTGTTTTCGCTGCAACGAGCCGATAGCCTTCGTTGCTAGTGCTCGGTTAGGGTATTAAGATATAATTTGTAATTATATGTTTAATAAAATAAAATAAAATTCCTCAGTAAAGAAAATCCTCAGTTGTTTTGAAATTATAAATCACCAACTAAATTTCATAAAAACACAGGGTGCATAAAGCATAAAAATTTCTTAATTTTGTGTTAAGGAATACATTTGTTAAAGTAATATGTCATGCATAATCGTGATTATTATTGCTTAATTATGGCAACACTCTTATTTCATTAATTTTTGATATTTTTCAATTTTAGCACCATCATTGTGCCTGTTAGGAAAACAACTTAAAGAATACAGAAATGTAGCAAATGTACGTTGTAATAGGATTTTTGTTCAGGCTCTGCATTTTTCTGGAGGCTCTAGCTTGTCAAAAACTTTGAGTTCTGAAGAGATATTTTGCCGGATCGAAATGCTTTGTTTTTGTAAATATACTGAGGTTGAAAGCTCGCTATAAACAAGCAATAATAATTGCAAACATCGGCCTGTAATCATAGTTAAGCACTTAAGTCGGTTTTTTAAAAACGACTTTAAATTAAAAACCTGTTATTATCTATTTTGCTATTGCAGTCAGAATTAAAGCCAGTTTTAAGTTGAACCGGCTTTAAGTGGGTATCACATCAAATGTACCAAATGTCGGCATACATTTTGTACTTAAAAATAAACAAGAGGCAACATTGATCAGCTGATTTTATATCAGCTAAAAGAAAGAAAGAAAAATGTATTTTTTATAATAAAAGTAATTAAATTAATAAAAATAATGCAAAATCCTTTTTTGTGCAATTCAAACATTTTTTGGTCACAAATATTTTCTTGACGGAAAACAGCTGTTTGTAAGTGTTGTTAAATTGGTTAAAACCAACTTCAGCTAGTTTACATTTTAACGCAGACTAGCTATTAAAGTATACTTTTACCTGTCTATAGTAGTCCTAAAGTATACTCTTTTTTTGACTATGATTACGCGTTACTTTTTTGCCAAATTAGCTTAAAAATGTTTTATTGAACTCTTAAAAAACTTTATGCATTAGACTGATAGATTTTAGTTAGTTGATGTTGAAACAAATTATTAAAATTAAAAAAAAAAATGTCCAAAAAATCGTCAAATATGACTAAACATTTGAAAAAAAAGTTAAGTCATTGAAGTTTTAAAATATTAAAATCAAACATACGATTTTATAAAGAGAAGCTAATATTTTTGCTCTAGTTTATAATTATTTTCAATTACACTTTAATAATACTAATAATTACACTGAGCTACTCAAAAAATTTTGTTTTGTTGGAGTCCAGTTACAGTTTTTCTCGATCACTTCGTGAAGTTTGTTTTTATCAGCAAATGTAGCGAAATAATGGTATTCCTAAAGTTACAACTTCAATAAATCATAAGTTCGCTGTTTTTATATGTTTTTGTAATATGAGCCTCACTTTTTAAATAAAACTTATTTTTTATTTTTTAAAAATCGGTTCAAAAATGGCTGATATTTTTGAAACAAAAAAACATTTTTAAAAATCCGTTTAAAAACAGCAAACTTATGATTTATTGAAGTTGTAATTTTGGGAATACCATTATTTCACTACATTTGCTAAAAACAAACTTAACGAAGTGATCGAGAAAAACTGTAAGTATTTTCGCACTGTGGACTCCAACAAAACAAAATCACAACATGAGACCCCTGCATATATTTTTATTTCCTGTGTTATTTTTAATTACTTATTTTAAGTTACTTATTTTTAATTACTTATTTGTTTCTTTCTAGATGACATGAAAACCTTAATGAAGGGTTAACGAAATGGTTCAAGAATTTTTAATATTGTCAGTGCAACAAGGATTAACATACACAGTGCAACACGAAAAAATATAACAATATACGGAAAAAAATACCCGGGTCTCCCAGTTTTGCTCCAAGTCATGCACTTTTTTTATGGGCCCCAAAGATTTGGGGCCTCGGTGTCATTTTTGCAAAAAAAAAGTGATAATTTTCTCAGGCTCATATCTTGCAAACCGTTCGGAATTTTACTCTCTGAGGCAAAGTTATAGCTCTTGTCATAATGAACAAAAAAACTTCATCTTCAAGATTAAAATCGCAAAAAAAACTTTCAAAAATTAGATTTTTTACCTTTTTCCCCCTGTTCAGTTTAAATCAAAAAACTACATCTTCAAGATTAAAATCGCAAAAAACTTTAAAAAATTCGATTTGTTTACCTTTTTTCCCCTGTTTAGGTTCATAGATAGCAAACCATTCAAAATTCAAGGAAACAATCAACTACAATCACGCTCACATCGAAGTATTACACAACGCGACGTCAACGAGAGCTCAGCGATGGAAGTTATAGAGAAAGTGCTACAGCATAATACGCACACAACATTGGCAACTGACAATTTCAATATGCAATGTGGAAAAATTAATTTTTAAAAAAAAGTTCTACAAAATTTCAAAAGGAAAATAACCTTTAAACTAGTGAATTCATTAGAGCATATAAGTTGTTTTTCGACGAAGTATTCTTGAACGGTGAAAATTACACACCTAATACAGTGTGTCGCCAATGTTATAACAAGCTCATGGCATGGTTGAGTGAAGGCAAAGATAGTATGAAGTATTGTAAGCCGGTAAACTGGATTAGGTGATCATGATGCAAGGAGTTGCTATGCATGCGTAAATTACACATGTCGTCTAAATCGACATGCTGAGAAGAACAAAATTTATAAAGCAACTGTAACCAGTGCTTGCACCTGAAAATTTTGTATCACCAAGGCCGCCAACTCTAGATCGTACGACAGAATTTACAGGAATTAGTAGAGCAAGTGGTGTTACTTATGAAGATCCATTTGATACCGATTATGAGCCCCAACAGGGAAGAGATGAAACACAACTAATAACACAAATGGAAGTGGACTTCATTGTGGCCATATTGGGACTATCGCAGCGACTTGCCATATTTTTGACAGCGTTTTTAAAGCAAAGAAAACTCGCACATTCTAATGTTAATTCTACGGCCTCATTGTACTATTAACACTATGTTAATGTTTTCCTTTGTCTTTATTTTTTGTCTTCATTTATATGGCGTATTTAATGGCCCTGACATTAGAAAGCTACACTCAATCAAAAATTTCCTTCAAAATAGTTTATAAATTGTTCTCAATTTAAGTAGAATTTTATTAAAACTTAGAAGAATTTTCTTAAAAAGAATAAAAATTCCTAAGTTTGAGGAAAAACGAAATAGTTTAACAGGTCAATTGAAAAGTCCCCGGCCTACCATACTAAAACACATTTTTTTTTTTGGCAAAATTAGTTTTTTTATTCAACATAGTTCCCTTCAAGGGTGATACATTGATTATAGCGACCCTCCAACTTTTCGATACCATTTTTGTAGTACGATTTGTCCTTTGCTTCAAAATAGGCCTCAGTTTCGGCTATCACCTCTTCATTCGACGAAAATTTGAGAAAAGGAAATAGTCGCTGGGGGCCAGATCTGGAAGCCCAATTCATGGATTTTCGCAAAGGACCCCAGTGTTCCTTAGCCATAGATGCCGTGTGTCACTTAGGGCGTCCCTTTTTGTAGTTCTCTCAAGCAGAACCGTTAATCAACTAAGAAAAGGATTTGACTTTGTCACAATTTATTAAGTTTTAAGGATATCCTGCAGTACATTTTTTTAATTTGTTGACCTTTTTGCTAATGAAATTTAATTTATATTTTAAATACATAAATTTAGTATAATTCAATTTAATTTTAAGACAAAAATGTATACCAAAAAGCTTGTTAAGAGCAGTGTCCTCACAAAGAGGAAGTCCTCCGAAAGTGGGAAAATACCTACTCAATGAGTGTAAAGTATATATTACCTTTACTATAGAAACAGTTTCATATTTATTAGAAAATTTTTATAAAATTTAAGGATAATTTTCAATTAAAAGAAGTGCTATTTAACTTGATGTTAGAATATATTTTCTTATTTTTAGGGAGTTAAGTCCTAGGTTTTAGTAAAAAAAAAATTTCTAATGAACTTAAATAAAATATTTTTTTCTTAAAACCAAGGAAACATTTCCTAACTAACAGTAAAATTTTAGATGATGTATGAACTAATTAGGAGGAAATTTTACTGTTTTCTAATAAAAATTTAGTTCTCAGTAGTAAAATTTTTCTATAATTCAGAAATTTTACCAAATTTTAAGTACAAATTGTTTCTTAGTTTGATGAAAAATTTTATTAAATATTTGTAAAAAGTGTTTTTGGCGCTGTTTTCATTTCAATTTTTCCTCAAAATAAGTTAATTTTTCTAAATTCTAGTTCATTTTTTTTCAGTGTATTCAAGAATAACTTTGATTTATCGCTTAATGAAAATCATTCAATGGCTTGGATTTACCTTCAGCGTGTATGCACAAGTCTTGGGAGGAGTTCGAGACGCGGAACCGGAAGCAAGAGAATGGGTGAAAGAAATGCTCTATTATTTTAAGAAAATCGGCACATCGATGACATTAAAGCTGCATTTTCTTCATTTTCATTTTGACGATTTTATCAAACAACTCCCTACCGAATCCGATGAGCAAGGAGAACGGTTTCACCAAACCACAATGCCCATGGAAAAACGATACAAAAGCAAAAAACTCGAATCATTGCTTCACCCAGAAAAAAGTTAGTAGAAAAATTTTAAAACTGTTTTCAATTCCACTTTACTATTTTTGTACTGATTTTTAGTAAACAAATTATTAATAAGCAAATCTTTTTGCTATTTACATTTTACAAATTACAGAATATTTACAAATTTTTGTTGCTAATTTCAGAAATCATTTTACAAATTTTTGAAAACCGATTTGCTAAAATTAGCAAAAAAAATTACTAAGTTTAAAAAAGTGGGTATTGAAGGAAATGTTATTTCTAATTACAACTTATACCTACAAACTTAAATTGCCTTAAAATGTTACATAGATTAAAAAAGGGATCGGAAGTGAATATACCGACTCATGTCTGAAAATAGGATATCCACTTAAAATAGCACTAAAAAATTTGTTTAGTTCTAAAAATCAGCCCTTAAAAGCAATTAAAATTTGACCTTAAAAGTAAAAAAATATTGAGTAAAATATTTTTCAAAATAGAAATTACCAAATAAAAACAAAATGTATAATTCGTTTATGTTTTAACAATTTTTAAGATAAAAAAAAAATAAATTTAAAAGTTTGTACTAATCACAATATTTAGTAAATTTTTTTTTGCTGATTTTAGCAAACCGGTTTCAAATTCCGCTGTACAAAAAGTTTACTAAAATTTAGTAGCGGCTACAAATTTTTCTACTAATTTCATTGTACTACACGTCAGCAGACATGTGTTGCTAAGATTAGCAAAAAATACCGATGGGCTTAAATTAGCAAAATTTCCCGTAATAACAGCAAAATTTTCAGTTGCCATTACAGACTTTTTTTGGTGAGTGTTGCAGAGGTAATATCAATTTTATTGATGCATTGTCTTGCATTCCTTTTTTGATTTCTTTTCTAATTCATTTCAGGTATTTTGGTAGAGTCACAAAATCACCCTATATGATGTTAATGAAGTATTTGAAGAAGAAAAACCTGATGATGGAGATCAGTCTGGAAGCAACGTGCCTGTGGACACCATAAGTTCTGAATCAGAGTCGGAGATTCGGACGACGATTTGGATCCACAACTTAAGATAGTGCGATTTGCAAGTCCAGGGCCATCAACATTATAAACATAATACGAACATTTTTTTTTTATTATTTTTGTAATAGATAGCATAGTACCTCAATGTTAAAGTAAAGAAAAAAACAAACGGTGTTAAGAATCATTATTAGGAAGTTCATATGTTCTAAAAATTTGTTTATTGAGATCTTAGTTACATTTTAGTTGTTTCCTTCAATTTTGAACGGTTTGCTACCTATGGACCTGAACAGGGGGAAAAAGGTAAGAAAATCGAGTTTTATTAAGTTTTTGCGATTTTAATCTTGAAGATAAAATTTTTTTGACAAGAGCAAAAATGACACCGAGGCCCCAAATCTTTGGGGGCCCATAAAAAAAGTGCATGACTTGGGGCAAAACTGGGAGACCCGGGTCTTTTTTTTTGTCTTTTACCTCGTAGTGGTGTCCGTATATGGTTATATTTCGATGATTTCCATGAATTACACACAGTGATACAAAACAACTAAAATTCGTTTTAAAAACATTTAAAGTTCCTGTGTTTTTTTTTATTTATTTATTTTTTTCTTTTTTATGCGTTTATTTTGTATGCGTTTTTTTTTTTTTATTTTAGTAAATTTTGAATACAAATAAAAACATACCTCAGGGAAAATGACATATCCCAGGACATGTCACGTGATTGGTTCATTGTAAAAAGGACCGGTCACGGGACACTTTAGCATAGTATTGTCCTGGGAGAGGGTTAATTGCCCTGTGGCATGTCACATAGGAACATGTATGGACCAAAGAACATGTATTGACGAACATCGAGTTTTGGGAGTAACTAGAATGATTTTGATTAATTCAAAATAACACGAGGACAACTTCCATACATTACCGTAGAATCCTAAATCCAATTGAAAAATACTTTTAACCGATTTTAGGCACTAAAACACTTTTTGTATGGTTGTTAAGTCTATATCGAAAATATTGGGAAAATGATGATCAGTCAGATCAAAGGAGGGCTTTACAATATTTGTAATAATCATCATTATGACTCTTAGCCCAACAACAATTGTCTAAAGTGGCTAAAGATTCGTTTTGGTATGAAACGAGTTTAAGTCACTTAAGCCAATTGTAGTTGGGCCTTTAAACCCAGAAATTTGTATGGTTGAGGAAACACTTGGTTAAAATTTAGATGTTATTTAAAAAATATGTTTACCAGTGGTTAATGCCAGTATAGACCTTAACCAGGGTATAATTTGAGATAAGTCAACAAGTAGTTATATTAAAATTCGAAAAAACAAACCTTTAATAAAAATTAATTGTAAATATACCTACACTAACAACAAAACACTTTATGTAATAACTAACATTTCGCTAAAATTTGGATAGGGATATTGAAAATAAAATTATCGGACCTGTTATTCCTTTTCGGGTCCAAAATCCTTCGAAACTTCTGCAATTGCTTTGCGACAAATCGAAGAGACAAAAAAATCGAAAATTATGCAAAATGGGTTTGCACCATTTTCACTTGCTAAATATAAGAGATGGGGCCAAAATTAAAAAAAAATATGTGTCCGTTTATATTATATCCTTTATCACGTATTCAAATTCCAGCAAAATTTAAATTCTCACTTGGGAAAGTTGCATTGTAAAGTCTTATTTAATGCGGATTACAATTTATGCATTTTTAAAATATTTAATAATTTAAAAAAAAACTTTGAGTATACACTACAAATATATAAGAGAGCAAAATTGCATTTTCTTTGCATCTTAAGCACATTAATTTCACGTGGAAAAATGTTTCAAGATCTAAAATCCCAATTTAAAATGTATAAAATATTTTTTTAATTTTATAAGAAAAGCACAATCACAATAAACCCAAAATGTTACTTTTTCACGTGAAATTCATTATCGTTAAAAATCATTAGCGGTTTTCACTCTTAGTGGTATATTTACAACTTTGTTATATTTACAACGAACGTATTATACGTTTATATTGCAAATGAATAAATCAGGTGATTTTTGTTTTGTTTTTCATCAATTTGAAAACTTAAAATATCAAAAAGAATTTGAAATTACGAAAAAGATAAAATTATAAATTTGTTATTGCAAAATGCAATTGACCAGATAGAACTAACAGATATTATGAAGTTTGAATGTACGGTATTACTTGTAATAATAAAAACCAATAGCTGCTCCATTTTACTATTGTTCCATCTTTTATTACATATTTTTTACACTTTCGTTTTAAGTTGGGGTTTTCATTATTTCAACTTTATTTTAATAGTAAGCACAAAATGGAAAATAAATAAAAAATCAAACAATAGTTTGTAAATGTACAACAACACAGCACATTTATGCTCCTTTAGTAACCATTTTATAACCTTTTACAAAACATTTATGTTTGTTTGTCCTTTTAGCAGAGTTACAGGCGTTTAAAATTCAAACGTTTCATTGTACACATCTTACCCCTACTTTTCTATATATTTACTAGTTTTTCATTGCATTTTTTACTAGTTTTTTTAGAAATAATATCGTACAGGCCTATTATTATAAATTTGTTCCATATTTTTATATTTAGGGTGGCATTTATATTTTAACTTTGGATTTTCGTAAAATTCCTCGCGGATTATTGTTACACATGTGGAAATTTGAGCCAATTTGGGTAAATTTAAACCGTGCATTCGAACACGAATATAAAAACATTTTTCAAACCGCTCAAACAGTTCTCGAGATATTATGGAAATTTAGCTGAAAATAGATATCTCAAAAATCCTTCAAGGGATTTTAAAAATGTTTAAATAACCGTGTGCAGCAACAAAATTTTTTTCGAAACAATGTGTCACAAGACATAAGTAAATATTTTTTATTTGCTCGAAAATACCGAAAATTCAGAAAATTTTAGACCGAAACTTTTAGACCATATAATGTAGTAATGCCACCCTAACATGCAAATATATTTTTGATTCATTTTGTAAAAAAAGCCGCTACTTTTGTTTATTTTTTGGATATTAAATTAGTATTTTGATGTTTAACAATTATGAAGTAAAGGAAATAAATTGCAACGTAATTTAACAACAGTTAAAAAAGAAAATAGATAATTGATTAATGTTTTCAACAACCTTATTAACGAAAATATCACTATTGAAAAAAACACCCAGCTTTAGAATTGCCCTTTAGCACACATTACACAAAAACTCCGGCTATTAATGTTTATTTATTTGTTAATAATTTTGGAAAATAAAAATGTGCAGTCCAGAATTACAATACTTGGTATTTCAACTGTCTGTTGCTTGTATGATCTCAGTAAATTATTTAATATGAGTAACTATGAACAAGCAGTATTTTGCTCTAACTGTATGCAATATGCGGTTTTTTATGTGATAATAAACTTAAATTTAATTTTTACTTTTGTTTTTCTTTCTTCTTGTTGCTTAAGGTCCAATATTTAAATGTGTTTGTGAGAAAAGAGCTTTTACTGCAAATATTTCTTTACAAGGAGTATAAATATGCTCTTAAAATTATAAAAACAATAGTCGTATTTTTTAATAAGCGCATTTATTTTATTTAAAAAAAACTATTAATACACAAATAAAATTAATTTAAACAAAATTTTTAGTGAATGCTACTTTGCAGTTGCAAACAACTCCTGTAGTTGCGTTAACTAACAAGCAAGGTTTTCTTAAGTGACACGAATTTTTTAGCGGTTCAATCTCACGTTTGGAGTTGAAAAATTACTCGATTTTTATATGGAAATAAAGGGTGGTTAAATTTTAAGGGCCGATGTTGAATGTGAACCACACCTAAACGTCAAGTTTTTTCTGTATTTCATTTGCATTTCTCAATTTCAGACTAACTTAATTTGAACCATGGAAAGATACACAATCGAGCATCGCGTTAAAGTTATTCAGGCTTATTACATATGAAAATGGGCGTTCAAATCAAAATGCATTTCGTGCACTTCGTGAATTTTTTTGGTCAGCATAATCGAACTTATTGTGGCCAGGAATTGAGGATATGACCCTGGACGATATGTGGTTTCAACAGGACGGTGCCACTTGACACACAGCTAACGAAACAATGGCACTTTTGCGCGACAAATTCAATGGCCGTGTTATTTCACGTGGTGGCGATGTCAATTGGCTGCCAAGATCATGTGATTTGGCATATACTTTTACATATATCTTAAAATTGTGGAATTTAATGAGACATGTTGCCACTTGTTTGAAATTTTTGTAATATGGGTGGAAAAGATATTCGGGGAAAGCTGCCTATAAATCGAAAAAAGCTCACACGCACCTCTATTAAATAAAACAAGTATTATGTTATTTTGAAGTCAAGCCAACAATAATATCCTAAATAAAAGTGCTATTGAAAAAATATTTTTTTTTTTTATAAAAAAAAAACAAAATAGAAATGCTCGGACATCCCGAGTAAAAAAAAATTGATATGGTGTAATATTTAATCAAATACAATTTGATATTCTTTAAGATCTGCTGTAATATCTAGCTGATCTTATTTAATCCGAAAAATGTCAGATCAAATTAGATCCAATAATATATTCGGGGATTTAGAAGGATCTGAATTGGCAGATCTAATTAGATCCAGCAATATATTTAGGGATTATGTAATATCCAAATTTATCCGAAAAATGTCAGATCGAATTTTATTAGATTAGATCCAACAATATAATATAATAAAGGGTGATTCAAGTAGAGATACTTTTTTCAATAGCCTTTTTTTGACAGATCACGTGTGAGTCATGTCATGCTGTCATGTTATTTTTGCTTAGTATTTCATAAGGGAAAGACTTACGCCTGAACAACGTTTACAAATCGTTCAACTTTATTACGAAAATTCACATTCTGTGAGGAATGTTTTCGAGGCAAATTTTGTTCAGCGATGAGGCTCATTTCTGGCTCAATGGGTATGTAAACAAACAAAATTGCCGCATTTGGGACGAAGAGCAACCTGAAGAGATTAAAGAACTGCCACTTCATCCAGAAAAAAACAACTGTTTGGTGTGGTTTGTGGGCCGGTGGAATCATCGGTCCATATTTCTTTAAAAATGATGCCGGTGCGAACGTAACCGTCAATGGCGACCGTTATTGTGCCATGATAACCGACTATTTGTGCCTGAAATTGAAGCTCGTGAACTCGGCGACATTTGGTTTCAACACATCTCCCACACATCGCATCAGAGAACATTTCGGTGAGCACATAATTTCACGTTTTGGGCCGGTCGGTTGGCCACCAAGATCGTGTGATATCACACCGTTAGACTTTTTCCTGTGGGAATATGTAAAGTCTAAAGTTTATGCGGACAAACCCGCTTCGATTCAGGCCTTGGAGGAAAGCATCACGCGTGTCATTCGCCAGTTACCAGTCGAAATGCCCGAACGCGTCATCGAAAATTGGACTCAACGGATGGACCATCTGCGATGTCATTTGATAGACATAATCTTCAAAAATAAACGCCAAAGAATGTTCTTTCAAATGATAATAAACATTCCCCATTAAATTTGAATTTTATGTGTTTTTTCTTTAAAAAAAAGTAGGGAACCTCGAAATGGATCACCCAATATAATGTACACGGAAACTAGTGTATTGAAACACGTATAAAAAATTAAAAAAATATATATTAAAATTCTAAAAAACAATGCCTTCGCCAGGAGTTGAACTCGGTCTGCCGGAGCTATCGTTAGTTGGAAACACATGTCCTCCAAGTACATATCATCCAATTGGGGCCAAAAATATTCGGTTATCATTGAACGGTAGCGATTCCCATTCACAGTAACGTGCCGGTCTTGATCATCACGGAAGAAGTACGGCCCAATGACGCCGCCGGCCCATAAACCGCACCAAACCGTAATTTTTTCGGGATTGCTGTCTGACCAATAACGCTTATTTTCAACATTTTGCAAAATATTGTTAGTTTATTTCTGTTTTTATTAATTTAGAGCAAAATAAAGAGAAAATAATTTCATAGATTGGTCGAAATAAGCATTGTACTTCCGAGAAAAGGAATAAAGTTTTGAGGCTAAGAAATGCAGACCAAACTCTTCGTTCTATTGCTAAAACCCTGAGCCGATCGTTGTTTTTTGTGCAGAATGCTTTAAAATTAAAAAAAAATAATTGAAACCCGCGGAAGACCAAAAAAGACATCTCCAACGACGGATAATCGTATTGTCACTCTTGCAAAAAAGGATCCTTTCGTATCTTCAAAAGCCATTTCTGCAGATATAGGTGATGTGATCTCTTCCCGAACAGTGCGTCGCAGACTACAATATGCTACTTTACCTGGACGGATAGCCAGACGAGTTCCTTTACTATGACAAAAAAAATTTGAAGACACGTTTAGCCTTCACAAGAACTCATGCATACTAGTACGGCCAGGACGGTACACAAAAATGGCGCAATATTTTGTGGAGCGACGAAACAAAAATAAATTTATTTGGAAATGATTGCGCCCGTGATGTTCGACGCCCCAAAGGTAAAGAATTCGATGTACGGTTCACAAAAAAAACCGTAAAACGCGGAGGCGGCAACATCATGGTCTGAGGATATTTTTCGTGGTGTGGTGTCTGTCCATTACATCGAATTACCGATACTATGACCAGATCCCACTACAAAGACATCTTTCTGCAGGCTAATGACCCGTTCGGGAAGAGATCACATCAAGTCTCCCCCGAACGGCCTGCCCCACCCGCTGAAAGTTAAAATTTGGTATGCAGGTTCCTACTTCAGTGTAGATAACAGATAAGACGTGACTTTTGGAGAATCTAACGCGGAGGGGCAAAAAAGCGAAAATTCTCCCCCTTGCCGGCCTGCCAAAACCGCTTGAGCTGGGAAGTTAAAATTGGTACATAGATTCCTCCTCCAATGTAAATAAAAATGTGCAAATTTGAAAATGGGCATATGTGCAAATTGGCAAATGTGCAAAAGTGCAAATTTCCAAAAGTACAAATGTCCAAATATTCCAAAGTGCAAATGCATATGTGCAAACTTGCAAAAATGCAAATGTGCATATATGCAAATTGCAAATGTCCAATTAGCAAGTGTAAATTTGCAAATTTACAAAAATGCAAATGTGCAAGTGAAAATTTGCAAATATACAAAAATGCAAATGTGCAAGTGAAAATTTGATGGATTGATGGTGATGTAAATGTGCAAATATGCATATGCGTAAATATGCACATGTGCTAATGTGCAAATGGGTAAATGTGCAAATTTGTAAATGTAAAAATGTTTAAATTTTTAAGTGTGTAAATCTGTAAATATTTATTTATTTCATTCAACATCGCCCAGTCTCCTCCTTAATTCCAAACTGTAAGGCGACAGAAATGGAATGGAAAGGGTACGAGTAAAATTGAAACACTAGACAAGGGATACGAAATGGAATGAAACGGGGTACGAGTGGACTTAAAGCACTTGACAAGGGGATTGAAATGGAATGAAATGAGGAACGAGAGAAATCGATACTTTTGATAGGGTAAAAACTAAAATGGAATGGAAACGAGTGCAATTGAAACATTAGACGAGGAGAACGAAATGAGATGGAAAGGGGAACAAGTGATATTAAAACATTTAACACTGGGCACGTCCCTCTTGAATGACCTATAAACAAGAAATTCAAAACTTTAAATTTAAACATCCACTTCAAAAGATTAAACAAATCTATTTAAATAGTAAAATCTTTAGAAAATAGAATAACATTTTCTTCTCAACATATTTTGATATTTAAATCTACTGATAACGAAGTATCGGGCTTTTAAGCTATAATTGAAGCGGAGCCGCGAATAACG
Organism: Eustalomyia histrio; assembly: GCA_949748255.1. Taxonomy (NCBI): domain Eukaryota; kingdom Metazoa; phylum Arthropoda; class Insecta; order Diptera; family Anthomyiidae; genus Eustalomyia; species Eustalomyia histrio. The sequence continues at coordinate 128,883,034 of OX456525.1, forward strand.
TTTTAAACGACAATTTTTACAAAACCTGTTTTTTTCCAGATTACAGTTAGAATAACTTTCTTTTATGACTTAAAAATTAAATTAGGCAAAATTATGCAGGATTTCGTTATTAAAATGCAATCTAAAGAAGTCAGTCAGTGGGATACACCACAAGTTCTAAAACGTTTTTTTCGATTTCTCAACAATTTAAAATTTGTCGCTTACAACGTTATTCGCGGCTCTGCTTCAATTATATATATTAGGGAATTTGGGAAAAATTCATGGCTGAATTAGAGAGACTAAATTTATTCTGTACTTATCTGATTTTTTATAATTATATATAACCAGTGGCGGGTCCAGTTCTAGCATTTGAGGGGGGGGGGGGATATTTATTAGTTTTTACACTTACAAGATTTTAATACTTTTTTTTTTTGTAAAACTTACCTCAAACCTCTATTTTTATTTATTTCAACTTTTTGCTATATTGGTTCGAAATTAGTGTTTCCAATTCGGTTGATCGATAACCGATTCCTCGATTAATCGCCTCTATTTCGGTTAACGTCGAAACAAATAATTTAAAACACAAATAATTATTCAACCCGAATAATGGGTTAACTCCTTGTCGACCGATGGTACTTAAAAGTACCATTACAATTATCAGCTCATAAAATCTTAAAAAAATATATTTTTATACTTTTTGGCCGTAGGTATGTTAAAGTACACTAAAATTTATCAAATAAGATTTTTTTCTCAACTGTTGGTAGCCCTGTCTTCCCAGAATAACTGTAATTTAAAACGTGATTCAGCTCTTTACGTAAGAGATTGTGGCTCTTTACGTAAGTGTTTATTATTATCCATTTAGAACACATACAAATATTTATACATTATTCGTTGTTTTTTTAAAAATATATACAGTGGACCGGTAAGTACCGTTGGGCTGTAAGTGTTGGTTTATATGTGGTATTATAGTCTATTTTCGTTGTTTTCAATTGATAGCACAATCGCAGGAATGTAAACGTCTTGATACCGAAAATTTGAAAATTCTGGAATCAATTCCCATTCATAATGACGAAAACACTGATATTGAAATCGATGACGAGTGTGAGGACATATTTGAGCCTGGTAATTACGACACAATGAACCAGTATTTGCGGGAACTGTTAGACGAAAATGTTTTGCCCAACGATCCTGGGGAGAGTGAGATATTACAGTGTACAAATAATCCAGAAGGAAATGAAAATCGTGGTGAGCATGACACTGAGAAAGTCCCACAAGTAATGCCATGGAGCAGCCGTCGAACCATTGACGCTGGGCCTAATATCCACTGGAAGTTGAGAGACCAGGAGCCAAGTATTCCCGATTTATCCTTGCCAAAAGGACCTGTAACAGGAATATTTGAAAACGATGCTACACCTACGGAATACTTTCTATCGTTTATTGCCGATATAATTGGAAACATATCATTATAATCTAACTTATACGCCATCCAAAAGCATAAACATTTAAATTTAAAAAAAGTGAGTTTCATGCTTTTATCGGTATAAACTTTTTCATGGGGTATCACAAACTTCCAAGTTGGAAAAATTACTGGAGCACAAGCAAGGATTTCTGTTTGCCGATAATTGGGTAAACTATGAGCCGCAATAGATTTGATGAGATATTGAGTAACCTTCATTTCAACGACAACTTCATGATTCCTAAATACAACAAGGATCGCCTCTTTAAACTTCGGCCTATGATCGATGGGTTGAATAACAAGTTTCAGCAACTTTGCCATGATATTGTTCAAAGGAAGGAATGTCATGAAGCAGTGTTGTCCAATGAAACCAATAAAAAGGTCAAGGATGAAACTTTAGAGAAAAAATTTGCCGGTTTTGGTTTTGGAGAAAGTGTGGAAAATCTAAAAAGTGGTGGCACCGAATTTTCTTGGGTTTATTGGAAATGGCATTTAGTACCTCGTATGTGGTTTATAATATTTTCGGAAAAAATAACGCCTCGGCAATTTCGATGATCTGTTCCTATGGGATTGATAAAACAGAAAAATTCAAATACTTATGTTGTAATAATAAAAATAAAACTGTTTTTTTTATTAATAATTGTTTTATTACTAACTCATTAAAATTTAAAATAAAATAATAAAAAAAAATATTAGTTTCTTTCATTCTTTTTAATTCACCCTGTCCCAACAGTACTTAAGAGTACCAGTCATAACCAATATCCTTGCAGTCCCTTGACAAATTTTAAACTTTGTATTTATCTTTAAGAAGCCTTAATTATACAGATTTCATGAAAAAAAATTAATTTTTCAACGCCTTCCGAGTCTTGGTCACCAAGGGGTTAAAATAGGAAGATTTGTCGGTTAAACTTTTTGCATGTTTTTTTAATTATATTTTATAAAATTAGCAACTCAAAGTAAGAGCTATGTAACCTTTAGGTAATATAATAGACAATTTTCAATTTTTGTTCTATTGTAATTCCCTAAAAAATCTAATTTTCGATTTTACGTTTCGATGTCATAACAGACAATTGTTATTTTAACTCTGTAGGAATCCTACCAAGAAAATTTATTTGAAATCAGTTCCTAATAGTGTTTCCAATTATTCGACCCTGCCGATTAATCGGTTAGGGCATTATCCAAAAAGTGACAAAAATTTATTAATCGGTTATTTGGGTCGATTAATCGGAAAAATTGGCGATTAATCGATTAACAGTTTAATGCAATATCAAGTTATGTCTACTGCATTGGTTTATAAAGAGTGTGTTTATGATATTCGAAGCATCCTAAAACTTTTTAACAAATCATTCCTTAGAATCTTGGTGTTTTTTTGGGAGGAGTCTGAAGAATCTGTAAAAAAAATTTTGTCAGACATGTTCAGTGGAAGTAAACCCTTAATCATAGAAAACTTCTAAATCCGTTTTTATAATTTCTTTTTTTTTAATTTTTTAAAATTTTCGAATTAAAAACAATTTTCTATTTTATTTTAGAACATTCGTAACGTCATAGTTTTAATAGGTTTTTTGTTCAAGCTCTGCTATTTAAAAATATTCTTAACAAATAGTCTACGGTTGAAATAGCTTAACTATTATTTCTCATAATCTAGAGCAAAAACTTAACAGCTAAACTTTCTGTTCCAAAAATAAAGTGTAGAAAAACTTCTTGTCCTTCCAGAACTACTTCTGGAATTTGTCTTTGTTAGCTTTATCTAACATTTATGTTAATGCAAACGGGTTCCATAGAATCGGTTCCAGTGGAATATGCTGTTGAAAGCGATTGTTAAAAATTTTCTTGGGAACAGAAAAGGAAGAATTTCTACGGAATTAAAAAGTCAATTATATGACATTGATTTAACACAAATGCAACCTTGTAGTGAAGGACATAAAAATATAATTTATATTTTTAATAGAAATTTCATCTTGCGAAATAGTAAATTCTTTGACAGCTGGAAAAATCTAGTGTAGTAATAGTTGGAAGTAACTAAAATTCCTGACTACTTGGTGATGCAGCAAGACAGAATTGTAAAGAACTAAAGTGTGGCTAACGTTAAGTCTTTTTACATCGTGTAAATAAAGTGTGTCATTAAAGTGTTTCTGTAATTTTAGTGCCTTATAAATAAATAGTGATATAAATAATTTCAAACACTGTTTATTATTTGAAATATAGAAATAACTCGATTTATTTAAAAGGTAAATAAATAAACGATTTTATAAAAGGTAAAATCGTAACAATATTAATTATAATTTTTAAATGAATAGAAACAAAAATTAAGAATTGTCTATCGTATATCCTAAAACCTATATAGCACTTGTTTTTTGTTGCTTCAAAAAGTTATGTAATCCTTAAGAATCTCTTTCACTCGATTTTAAAGAATTTCATTGTATTGTAGTTAATGTTTTTCCTCAGATTTTCTTTTTCATTTTTTACCCAGTTACAAAATTAAGAAAAAATAACGGAAAAAATCTATATTAAAAATGCAACCGGTTAATCGACATCTTTTAACCGATTATACGGGTCGAATAATTATTTGAGTTTTAAATTATATGTTTCGACGTTAACCAAAATAACCAACGCAGTAGACTTTACTTGATATTTTACGAAAAAAGTAGCTCTTTGTGTTAATACTTGGAAATATTATTTCGAAATCAATAATAAAAAAATACCAAACAGCTTACAAATTATTTTCAATACTTTTTATTTACGGAAACAAGTATGGAAAGAAAGTATTACAATACAAAAATAATTTTCATATGAAAATCCCATTTTTTTAATTTTTATCTTTGAATCCCATTTTTTTTATCTTTTATCATTGAATATTTAGTCTTTTAAATAAACAATATTTTTAGATAAAAATTCATCCTCAATCTCGAAGAATTGTGATGTTTTAAATCCCATTTGTATTTAAAAAAATAGCCTTTAAGAAAACATTTTGACATTTGACATGTTAATTATCGTTGCTGCTTTAGAATTTCACTACTAGATGACAGTAAGAAATTAACGTATTCCCAAAAACCCCCAGTTCTTGAAAAAAAATCTCCATTTAGATAATTGTGGCGACCGTATTATTCGATAAACAGTTTTTTATTTTTCGGGGTATTTAAAAGGGTTTTTGAAAAGTAATTCGAGAAACTGTTTTTTATGTATTACAGCTTTTATACATTATCAAATATTATAATGAAACCCATTTAAAGATTCAAGGGTAGGAAGTAACGATTTTTCTTACATAAGTGTACGAGTAAGTAGACTTTATTGGCCAACTGTATGTTCGTTTATGCTTATTAACGTGCATGCATGCTAGTTTTTTATGTGCGAAGCTAAAAGCGTGTTTAAGCTATAAAGCAGGTTGTGTAATAGTTTGTAGCATCTAATCGCTTATAGCTTGTCTTCTCTTAAGATATTACGTCAAATTTCTTTAATGCACATTGGAGTATTCAAAACCTAAACCGGTTTAATTCATTTAAAAAAAAAAAAGACCGTTTTCGTTTTTTCTAAATTTGAATAAACAGAAAACCGCGTTTTTGGTGTCGGTTAACCTGTTTTTTATTTAAATATATATTTTCTAAATTTTGAACATATTAACTATTTTAACTAGCGTTGCCAAACTTTTATTTTTAATTTTAATACATTACAATAATAGCACCTCCGCGTTTCAAGGGCATTATTGAGGCTAGCTGGCAATAATATAATCTAAGAATAGCATTGATTTAAATACAAATAATAGTAATAAATTACAATTACTTCCTAAGGACCAGACAGGAATATGCATATTCAAAAGTTTTATAAACTCCGAGGATTTCGAAGCTTTTTCAATAGAAAACCAAACCAGATAATTTAAGTGGCAGCGATAGTTCTTTCAAACTTTGTAAATTTCGCAAAAACAACACAATATTTTTAAGAATTATTTATTGAATAGTGTTTTAAGGCAGCTCTAGTTTATTTAAAAAAAAATCTACAATAATTTCTCTACTGTAGAACACTGTATACACTAAATTTTCCAGTTTTAGGTTTAAGGGTTTTTTTCAACATGTGTGGCCCCAAGATTCTAATGCCTTATTCTTTAACAAATACATATTATGATATTTCGCAAAAAGCAGCACTCTGTGTTCTTGCTGGTGAAAGATATACTTTTATTTTGCATTTAACGATTAATCGCCAATTTTTCCGATTAATCGACCCGAATAAACGATTAATCAATTTTCGTAATTTTTCGAATAATGCCCTAACCGGCAGGATCGTACAATTGGATTTTTAATGAAATTTTTGAGAGAACTCTAATCATGACGTACGCTACAGAAATTAATATGCTATTTGTTTTCTTTTTAGTTGTAGAGTTTTAATCATTTTACTTAAAGCATCATATAAAATTGTTTTGAAATTATAGACGACTTGCAAAAAAATGTCATTCTACTCACAATATAAAAAAATCTTTATTTTCCGCGACGCACGTTACAACACATGGACCTCACATTTCATACCTATTGCAATCTTTCCAAAATAAAATTTAATGAATAAAATTATGGCTTTCGATCAGACCATCTATGTTAACACTAAGGTAATGATATGAACACCTAAAAAATTTTAATTTTTTTTATAACATTAAGAGATCTGAGGTAGGGTAGAAATTGGTAATAATTTTTCTATTAGTGATCATCTAAATGCTTTTTTTATATACAGTGACTCAAACAATTGAGCACATGTTTCAATAAAAAGAGTTTGAGTCACTGTAAAAACAAAAGTACTCACCATTTTTGCTGCTTACGTTTTGTTGTTTTGTTAGCAATGCAATAAGTCTAAGTTCAACGGGATCAGTGCAACCGTTATAATTTTGTAACAAATTAAGTAAAAGAAATGCATGTGGTCAGTTATTCGTGTTTATTAAAACAATAAGAAAATAAATAAAAATGACTATTAATATTTAGTGTAACCACCATTGGCTGCAAGAATAGCTTCCAATCTTCTTGGCATACTGTCCACCAAGTTTTTACAGCAGCTTCCTGGAATTCTCCCGCATGATGCGTCGACTTGTGCTCACAACTCTTCAATACTTGTTGGGGTTCCAACCACTCCTCTTTTTAGTTCGCACCAGAGGTGTTCAATCGGATTCAGATCAGGTCACTGGAGTGGCCATGGCAGTACTTTGAATCCACTGTCTATAAGCCATTTTTGTGTCTTTTTGGCGGTGTGTTTTGGATCATTGTATTGTTGAAAGACAATGTCCTGGGTTTGCTTGTTAAATTTTTCGCATGTAGCAGGGAGGTTTCTTGGAAAAATGTGAACATAATAGCTGGCATTCATCTTGCCAACTATACGTTGCATTGCTCCAACACCCCCTACCATAATACAACACCATATCATAACACTACCGCCACCAAACTTTAATGTCGGCTTGACATAACGAGCCTCCAAAGCACTAACAGGTTTGGGCCATGTCCACATCCGGCCATCTGATCCCAACCGATTAATTTTGGACTCGTCCGAAAATATGACCTTCTCCATCCAACGCAGTCTAATGGGCATGAGCACGGGCGAACTCCAACCTTAGCTTTTTAGGTTTTTGCGTTAACAACGGTTTTTTGATTTCAACGTGCCCTTTGAGACCAGCTGCACGCAAAGTATTCCTGACAGTTTCCACTGAGAGGTTAACTCCGTCGGAGATCTCTGAGAATCCGCCGTTCGTGATCCGTGCTCAAAATTTTTCTGCGCCCGCTGCGGCAAATTGGAGGAGGCGAAGCCATATTTTTGCGAGTTTTAATGACCACACTCTTGCTCACTTCCAGAGCTGTTGCTATTGCTCGACAGCTTTTACCTTCCTGTAAAAGCTGGTGAATCTGGCGAACGACCTCTTTACTTAACGCCCAAACCATTTTTTTGTTTTTTAACACTAGTGGAAAATAAATTAATCATTATTAATAATTTTGAAAATATTTTTTATGAACTTACGTGATGAAAAATATTCACTTTCAATGCAAAAAATTTCAATTATCTGATTTTCTTATTCATTTATTTGATGTTATCGCTTTAATTTTTATACACAAATAATTTTTGTTAAATAATATTTTGTTACAAAATTATAACGGTAGCACTGATCCCGTTGAACTTAAACTTATTGCATTGCTAACAAAACGTAAGCAGCAAAAATGAGCAAATTCTGATGAGTAGTTTTGTTTTTACATTGACTCAAACTCTATTAAAACATGTGGTCATATACATATATAGTTTAATGTTTCCTTAAAAAAATTAAGTTGGATAAATTTAAAAAATTTTTGGTTGGTGGACTGTTTCATATTATTATTTTATTTTTTTATTTGAGTGTTAGTATTAAAAAATGAATTTATTTATTACAATATCTTTTGCAAATGGAAACTTTTTTGCAATTTTTGCAAGAACAGTTTTTATATGTACCCGGATATTATACTAAAAGTTGAAATACGGGAACAACTCGGAAAGCTATGCTGCCATATACAATTTTCAAAAAATCGCGAATTTAACGTATAAGGTGCTATATGCAAATACATTTTTTTATTGAAATAGTGTCTTTCTAATTGCTTCTTTACTACGGCATAACCTTTATTAAGCTCGATTGTGTTTTCAGCGATTGAATTCGTTAAAATCCTAAAAACCGTAAAAACCTACTTAAAACGCGAAGCATTTTAATAAAAAGAATTCATATTTATCGCATTTTACAAATTTGGTATGTTAAAAAAGAAATACAAAACCGACAAACTTTGAAGGCATTTCACAGAAAATCTGTACCTTAGTACACCATTGTAATCAGCATTGCCGAAATATATAGAATTGATGGTCAGAACTCTATTAATTTTTCCTGTGTCATGCCGTGTAATTACCCTGTAGGAAATGTCGATATTGAAACTGTACTGATTCACTATAGACTTTGTCACCAGTACTACTGACTAATTATGTCCCAGCCAACGCTTTCTGCTATAGACATTTAACATGTGCGTGTCATTGCGAATCTACACAACTATTGACTATGTGTTGACATTGGAACCAGAGATTCACTAGTACATTTTAGTAACTCTAGTCTACACTTTTGGAACTTTGTACTTGATTTCCACACTAGGAAAGAAATAAGATTAAACAGAAAGAAATAAGATTAAAATTTTTTTTATAAATTTCATTAAAGTAAAAAAAATTTTCGTGCAAATTTATTTTTGGAGTATACAAATCTTCAAGACTTCAAAAAATCATCCACAGGCTCCGTAAAATCTTCATCAGGCTCCACAAAATCTCTAGAGTTGCAATTTTCACTAAAAATTTTTGCCTTTCTTCTTATTTTTAATTTTATACAAAATTGATTTTTTTTCACAAGTTTTTTGTAATTTCTTTTGCTCATTATACATTTTCTTTAAATTTATATATTTAACTTTTAAATTCATTTTTCTTTATATTTTTATTAAAAACTTGAATTTTGCATGCAGCTATACACATGTATTTTCAACAAAATAAAACAATAAAAAAATCAAGAACAAGCACAGCTTTGCAGCTACAAAAAAGGAATGTAAAAAGTTAGACGCTCTGTTGACACCAAAAAGTCACCCAAAATAGTCAAAGTGGTGACTTGTAGACCTAGACCCCAGGCTTCCTACAGGGTAAACTTACATACAATAAATTTTTGATTTTAAAACTTAAAAATCTCAAATTATTTGTTTAAATTTTTTGGGATATAAAACAAAAAAATCTTTAAAAAGTATTAGAAAACAATTAATATTGTAGTTATCAAAACCGTAGTTTATGATGGAAAATTTCAATGCAAAAAGTAAAAAAAAAATAATTTAGCAAAAATTGTAAGATTTTTTTTTTGTACCAACAGTCAAACTGAAACTTGCCTAAGGCCCGACTACTGAAAAAATTTAAATTTAAGATTTATTTGGGAACAACAAAAGATGTCATTTTTTACCAAACCATAAGAACTGATTTAGATGCAATGAAAATGAATCATAAAAGATCCCTTCCACCCTATGACACAACCCTATCAAAATCACTGCTTCCTTTTCACTTCTTTTGCTACTTTATTTTTTGCATGGAATATAAGTAGCCTAACACATTGTTATATTAATAATTTAAATACGTTGGAAATCCCGAAAATCATTCTAAAATGTTATTTGAAAATAAAAAAGTTGATGAAAAATAATGGAGTTTTATTAATTGTTGATCTGTTATTTTGTAAATCAATAGTATATTAGGATTTTAGATCATATAATCATATTCTTTTTATAAATTATTTTATTGTGAAGAAACATTAAAATTTTTATTAGTAAATTATGGAGAATAAAAATTGAGAAATTCCACAGAGCCAGCAGGATAGAATACTTAGTATTTTCGGTTGACGCTACGCAACCTTATCAATATCCACGCTCTCCTTTCTCCCCTTTGGTCATTGCTTGTTGATGATTGTCTATTTTATATTGAGTGTTTGGAAACAAATTTAACAATTTATATTTATTCTCTATATTTTACAGTTTTTGTTATGATTATATGATCTAAAATCCTATTATACTATTCATTTACAAAATAACAGATCAACAATTCATAAAACTCCATTACTTTAATTACAAGGATACAGTGCAAAATATAATTCAAAATATTGTCTAATCATTAACTATCAACATAGAATTTGTTGTAGATTTAATATGGATTAGGGCAAACATTTGAAAATTAACGGCTTTATATAAGCTTTGTTATTGGATACTTTAAAAATTACAGTTCATAACAAAAAAACTGTAAAATATAGAGGATAAATATAAATTGTTAAATTTCTTTGATGTTAGTCCAATTGTTTGTTGTTTTTGAGTTTGTTAATTTGTTTCCAAACACTCAATATAAAATAGACAACCATCAACAAGCAATGACCAAAGGGGAGAAAAGAGAGCGTGGATATTGATAAGGTTGGGTAGCGTCAACCGAAAATACTAAGTATTCTATCCTGCTGGCTCTGTGGAAAATTTATAAAAAAAATATGATTATATGATCTAAAATCCTACTATACTATTCATTTACGTTGATGAAAAATGTTATTTAGTATCTTCACAGTAAAAAATAAATTTCAAAATTGCATATGCAAATCATCAAAATACCTTTAGCCGAAATGACTTACTAAAGTTACATTCACATAAAATTTTGTTGGAGTTGTTCTTTTGATCTTCTGAAATAAACTTGAAAATTTGAATTTAAAAAATGTATAGTTTTCTTTTTTTAATAGCTTTGAAAAAGAAAAAAACAATAAATTTGTTATCTAAGAGCTATATTATTTTTTTTAATGGAAAGCCATATGGAACAATTTTTTAAAATAATGTAAATACAACATTTTTGGTATTTTTCAATTTCAGTATAATCATTGTGCCTGTTAGGAAATCAACTTAACCACTATTTGTTTAATTGATAAGAAGACAAAAATAAAGCAAGATATACGTTTAAATGATTTTTTTTGTTCAGGCTCTGCCCTTTAGAGGCTCTAGCTTATCTGAAACTTTGGGTTCTGATGAGATATTTTGCCATTTCGAAATGCATGTATTATCTTGGATGAAAATCGTTAATTTGCTTTGATTTTTGTAAATAAAAGTATGATGAAAGCTTAATAAAAATTTACAATAATATCCACTATTTTTCGCAAAAATTAAGGTTGTTTTTGTTTTTTACAGAATGTATATATTGGTAATGTTTCTGTGGTTGGGGAACCATTTTTTTAAAGCACTAAAATATATTTATTTTTAATATATTTAAGTCACATTTTATTATAATATAACATGGATATTAATCTACAATACATGTATAATAAGCCTTATAGGCTTCCTATGTATTGAAATAAATTCAATAATCCTATTTACAAAATTTTCTTTTTTGGCGGTGATCTATGTCATTTGACACAAAGATAGTAAGCATTAAATCAAAGGTTTCTAAAAAAAAAATATAATAAAGAATTGCAATTGACCTATTTTAGGAAATCTTGTATTCGATTTTAACAAAGCTTGTCGTGATCGACGCAATCCCTTGTATCCACAATGAAGAAGCATATAATACAAATTTTATTTAAAAATATTCGCATATTGAATCCTTGACGTTCTTATTCTGGGCCGACACTTAGTTCCATTTCTCAGAGAGAAACTTTTGTTACAATCGACCACAAACGAAATCGTGTGACAACTTCGTGGCAAAAATCCATGAATTAGGCTACGAATTGCTCTCTCATCCGCCCTACTTTCCGGATTTAGCAAATCCTAAAAAATGGCTCGGCGGAAAAAGATTTGACTCCAACAATGAAATTATCTCACAAACAAATACCTATTATAATGGCCCCGACAAATCTTATTTTTTGGAATGGATTGGAGAAACGTTGGATAAAGTTCATAGAGCTCTAAGGAGACTCTGTTGAAAATAAAATGATAATATATCCAAAAACCTGTAGTTTATTTAAAAAGTCATTGACATATTGTTGGAAACTCTTTTGTGAAATAATTCAAATACCTACTGTGCATGAAACAAAAATTGTAAAAACATAGTTAGCTTTTATGATTTAGTCTTCTATGAAAAAATATTTTCAAGTTAGTTCAAAATAAAAACTCACTGCGTTAATTTCTCCACAACAATGGTTATGGGCCCTCACCCATATACGGTATAATTTTGTTGGTCAAAGTCTAAAATACGTGTAATTCGATTAGTCGAACGGTCGTAATTTCAAATTAAAGAAAAAGAATTCTAAATAACGATAATTTGTGCGGTAATTGTGTGTTTGACGGAATAAAATGTCGGGTCAAACAGCTCAAATAGAAAAGCTAAACGGTGAAAATTATGCGGTATGGGCTATACAAATGAAAAGCCTATTAGTTACGCTGGATTTATGGGATGCCGTTGAAAGACAAAATGTAAGTCCATCTGCAAGTAATGAAAGCATTAAAAAGGATATGAAGGCATTGGCAACAATAACATTATGTGTGAAGCCATCAGAACTAATCCACATTAAGGATTGTAACACAGCTTTAGAAGCGTGGAATATTTTAAGCAACTTGTACAACAGAAATGCACCAGCACGTAAGGTCAACTTATTCAAGAAGTTGGTAAGATTCAAATTTACAAAATCGGAAAAATTTTCGTCACAATTAAATGAATTCTTTACCGTGGTTGATGACTTAAAAAGTATCAAGATAGAAATGCCGGAGGATCTGTTAAGTATTTTTCTATTATGTAGTTTGCCTGAAGAGTTGGAAAATTTTGTTGTCGCTATTGAAAGTCGCGACACGTTACCTAAACTAGAAGTATTAAAGCAAAAATTCTTGAGGAAGAAGAAAGACAAGGTGAGAAAACTGGTTTCAGATCTGAAAATGTTTTCGTGGCAAATACACGTCAAGAAGAACAAAGTATAAAGAAAAGTAATGGGAAGAATTTCAAAACTAATCAGCAGAATTTTAATTCCAAAAATATGAGTAGTATTAAATGTTTCAAATGCGGGAAGAGAGGTCATGATAAATCTCAATGTAAATCTTCTTGTAATGGTATGAATGAATCCTGTGCAATGGGTGTTAATGAACACTGTGGTAATGATAATAATGTGTGGATCTTGGACAGTGGCGCCAGTTCTCATATGTGCCGTGAATCAAAATTTTTTTCTAAACTTGAAAAGAAATCACATAAGATTATGCTTGCAGCTGGTGAATATATAACGGCTGAAGGTTTTGGTACTGTGGAGTTAAAATCTGATTACAATATCAATGTTTCTCTTCATAATGTCTGGTATGTACCAAAATTGCATTCAAATTTTTTATCAGTTAGTAAAATTGTGGATGCTGGATATATTGTAAAGTTTAAAGGAAAAACTTCAGAAGTAAAAAATAAACAAAATAAAATTATATTTACTGCCAAAATAAAAAATGACATATATTATGTAAATTTTAAATTGAATACCCAACTGGAAATTTCGAACATGATTGAAGAATGTTCAAATACTAATTTAAAAAAATGGCATGAACGTTACGGTCATTTAAATGTTAATGACTTATATCAGTTATCTAAAAATCAAATGGTACGCGGTTTGAAGGTGAGTCCCCCAAAGAATTTTAAATGTTCTACTTGTGCAGTTTGTAAAATACATGCCAAGAGTTATGCTTGTTATTCAAAAGTATACACAACAGATGTGTTGCAACTTGTACACATGGATCTATGTGGACCCATGAGAATTACATCAGAAGGTGGTGCTAAATATTTTATTTCATTTATCGATGATTTTTCGCGATACATTGTAATCTATTTTCTAAAAAAGAAGTCAGATGCGTTTCAATTTTTTAAAAAATACAAAGCCGAAATGGAAAACAAGACTGGTTGCAAAATAAAATGTATCAGGAGTGATAATGGGTCGGAATTCGTAAATAATGATTTCGCCAGGTTCTTAGCGGAAAATGGAATCGCTCACCAAACTACATGTCCATATTCACCACAACAAAATGGGGTTGTCGAAAGAGCCAACCGAACACTGGTTGAAATGTCTCGCTGTTTACTAGAAAAATCAAAATTGCCTCAATATTTATGGGCGGAAGCAGTAAATACTGCAACTTATATCCGGAATCGTTCATCTACAAAAGTTTTAAAATCAAAAACTCCATATGAGTTATGGGTTGGAAGAAAACCATCGGTCAATCATTTCAAGACATTTGGTTGCGAAGCTGTAGTTTTGCAAAAAGGAAAGAACATTAGCAAGTTCGAGCCAAAAGGTGTAAAAATGGTATTCATTGGTTATGAAAATTATAGTAAAGGTTATAGATTGTTTGATTTGAAAAATCGCAAATTGTATAAAGCAAGAGATGTTATATTTTTCGAAGAAACGTTTTCTGGTGAATCAAATAAAAGTAATCAAGCTACAGATTATTTTTACGCAAATTTTGAAAGTCAAAGCGACCATAATGCAGGTTATAACATAAATTCAAATAATAGTAATTATATTGAACAAAATGCTCAATCTGAAGTTAGTGTTGAAGAGCTACCTTCATTTGAAGAAAGCGATTTTGAAGGATTTGGTAATATCGAAGATTCATCAACAATTCAAGATGCCGAAACAGATCTAACTGTAAATTTGGAAGAAAATGAAACATTTGTTGATGAACCAAATGCTACAGGTAAACGTATGCGTGGTCGTCCTCATATAGAACGGACTGGTAGAATTGGTAGACCAAGAAAGGTGTATGTGACAAACTCTGGGCTACAATTATTAAATGGTGTAATTGAAAATCCTGAAACCGTAAAAGAAGCATTAAACTCAAATAATGCGGAACAATGGAAAGATGCTATGCAACGTGAGTATGATTCTTTAATTAAAAATCAAACTTGGGATTTGGTAGATAGACCAAAAAACAAAAACGTAATAAGTTGCAAGTGGGTTCTTGCTATAAAGCGAAAATCGAATGGTTCCATTGAGAAATTCAAGACAAGGTTAGTTGCACGTGGTTGTGCTCAAAAGTACAACGTTGATTTTAAAGAAACATATGCTCCTGTTGTACGTCATTCTACTATTCGATTAGTGCTTGCTTTGGCTGCTAATTATGGATTACTGGTAAATCACGTAGATATTGTTGCAGCGTATTTAAACGGCAATTTGCATGACGAGGTATACATGAAACAACCTCCTATGTTTGAAAATAAAAAATATCCTGAAAGGGTTTGCAAACTCAAACGTGCATTATACGGATTAAAACAGGCAGGTCGAGAATGGAATGTAAAAGTGACGGAAATTTTAATTCAAATGGGTTTTCAAAGGTGCAAAACTGATAATTGTGTATACATTCAGCGGAAGGATGCCAATGTTAATATAATTGCTTTGTGTGTGGATGATTTGCTGTTGGCCTGTTCATCTAAAAAACAAATGATGCAAATTATTGATAATTTAAATCAACATGTAGAAGTGGTTGATCGAGGTGCAATCTCATTCTATTTAGGAATGGAGATTGAGCGGGAGGGTAGAAGTGGTTCTATTTATATTCATCAACAACATTATACAGAAGAATCCCATTGTTCATAAACGTAGCAAACACATTGATATCCGTTTTCATTATATTCGTGATAAATTCCTGGATGGTGATATTGATATCAAATATGTGGCTTCTTCAGATAATGCAGCTGATATTTTAACAAAATTTCTTACTAAAGAAAAACATATAAATTGTTGTAAATTGTTAAATATTTATTTTTAAATTATAAAAATATTTGAATATTGTTTAATGTAAAGGTATTTGAATTAAGGCGGAGATTGTTGGAAACTCTTTTGTGAAATAATTCAAATACCTACTGTGCATGAAACAAAAATTGTAAAAACATAGTTAGCTTTTATGATTTAGTCTTCTATGAAAAAATATTTTCAAGTTAGTTCAAAATAAAAACTCACTGCGTTAATTTCTCCACAACACATATTGGCCCGCCCTAGTATATAATATTATACACTGTTAGCTTTTTTAAATACAAACATTTCAAAATTTATATTGATGAGCACAAACTTTTCAAAATTTATGTATATCGATTTAACGTTGAAAACAAAAAAATATTTTCAGCTGTTAATTAAATAATTTAAGACCTTAACAAAATAAAAGATTTTGATAAAAATTTGTTGTACTAAAATTTAGTCTAAAATCAAAAATGTTACGTAAATTATACGGCTGTACGTCTGCTACATAAACCAACTACTGGAAAGATTCACAATCCCATCAAATAAAAATGCAGTAATCAGTAATTTTTTTACTGATATTAAAATTTTACTTACATTACCAGTAAAAACTTACTGGTTACTGCATATTTTCAGTAAAAATTTACTAATTACTGCAATTATTTTCAGTTATCATTAAAATTTTACTAGTAATGTAATTTAGTTTGCATTACAATTTAAAAATTATTATTTTTTGCAATCCTACTGTTACTAAAACATTACTATGCTTATTGTTTTTGTTGATAAACTTCATTGAACTCGATCGCTGAGACATCCCCAAATAATTCCAATAATTCATGTGCCGAGAATATGGAATGCATTGTCGTGGGAATTGGAGTCTTCTTTGTAAAAATGACTAGTTTTTTTTGTGCAAAATTGTATAGTGCTATTTAAGCTTTTAAGGTTTTTTTTCTTCCAGCATTCATTATATCTCAAGTAAACATCAACTTATTAACGGCCGTATTTATAATGAAAAATTAGTTAGCGTCTATCATGAGTTCTATTTATAATAAATTTCTTATCCACCTTTTAAACTCTAGTTAACGAACTACCAAACACTTACTAAATGTTTGAAAATCAGTTGTTTTGTGTCAAAATAAGTTTGTAAACAGAAGTGAAAAATACAATAAAAAAATTTGTGTGCAAATTTGCGAAAAATACAAAAAAATTGATTTGGACCTTTTAAGAGTTGAAGTTCGCCGTCGTTCTCCTAAAATTTATAAAAAGAGAACAAATCCATTTTTTAAATATTCCGAAGCTGAGTTTCATAAAAAATATAGATTCACGAAACAAAATGCAAAAAAATTAATAAATATGGTGAAGGACGAACTGAAAGGAGAGGGAAATGTAAACCACAAAGTTGATTTTCTTTAAAACAGGTGGCATTATTACAAAAAAAATATGATGGCATCACAATTTTCAGAGTTGTTTTTTTAATATTTATTTGACAGAAGAAAAGGGATTATAAATAAACTCTGTACCAACTAGCTACTAAGGCTAATCGGTATACTAGTTAGTACATCGTTGTGTGCGATGTATTAGCAGCAACTAACTTTTCATTATAAATACGGCCATAAATGTTTTAGTTATAATTTATATCTCTATATGTAAAGGAATAACGTTACTGACTCATTCAACATCGCCCAAACCGCAAGAGGCTGATATTTGGTATGTAGGTTCCCCTCCGGCATAGACATCCGCTAAGACGGGGTTCCTTCGGGGAGGAGCAAAAATGAGGAAAAACACCCCTTTCACGGCCTGCCCAAATCCCTTTAGCTAGAAACCTGAATTTTGAAATATGGCTTCCTGGGAGTATGTGCTAACTCCTTGATAAGGTATATTTTAGAATTTTGGCCAGTGATGTTGTCAAAATGGGGGTTATGACCTGAACAAATCGTTGGACCTAGGAAGTTGAAATTTTGTATGTAGGCTCCTTCTCCAGTGTAAATCCAACGGCTTAAAAGAGTAAAATTTCCCCCTTGACGGCCTGCCAAAACCGCTGCAGCTAGAAAGTTGAAATTTGGTATACAGTTTCCCCCTTTGGCGTGTATTCCTACGGGGAGGGGGTAAAAGAGGAAAGGTCTCCCCCTGAACTGCTCAAACCGCTGAAACTAGAAAGTTTCAATTTGTTATGCAGGTTCCTTCTCAAGTTTAGATAACAGCTATGGTGTGACTTTTGGAAAGTCCAAAGAGGAGGGGCAAAATTTTTCTACGCTGACAACGTAGCGGGCTTTTCCCGCTAGTTATACATATTAGCCTTAATTTATACATAGAAGTCTGTTTTTAGTTAGTTGCTTTAATTATCTATATATGGCCCCGTTTTGAATAGGTTTTTATAAAAAAAAAAAATTTAATGAAAAATTTTCCATGATCTCGAACCATATAGATATAAGTTTTGAAAAGAGAGACTACAAAATAAAACATATGTAAAAATAATTTAAACACATATCTTTTAATATTAGCTAATTGCTGATTTGGTGATACAGTAATAAAGGAGAATGTATAAAAAACACAAAAATAGTAAGTAAATTTCATCTAATCTCAATAAAATCGAGTGGTTGTTATCCAAAATAGCTTTTTCTTTTGAGTTGTGAATTAATAAGAGATATATATTTACAAATAGCACTTTCAATTGCACAAAGAATGTTGATGAAGTTCGTAGTTGTACAGGAAATGCATTCAATTTGGCTAGTGTCTAAATAACTTTTTCTGTGTATTCTCCAAGATTACCAAATATAAACAAGAAATTTGTTCATTTGAAAAAATTGTCCATGGTGATGAACCAGACTAAAAATACATTTTATACATATAAAATATTACGTTTTTTTTTTAATTCTACCTTTTTGCTAAACAATTCTTTTATGTTCAATAGTTTTTCTTCAATTATAATTGTTTTATGCTTTGATGTCATTCCGTTAAAAATGATTAACAATACAGTTGAGAAAAAATATTCATTGGAATTGAATTCTATTTTTTTTTTTTTTTGCACTACCAAGTAAAGTCAACTCAATTTCAATCGAAATAAAAAAAATCCCTAGAACACACTGCGCAGCAGAGTACTCCAGCAATATGTATCGATCTTTAATGCCAAAAATATAAGTGTTAATATTTTTTTACAATATTTTTTTTGTACGCTTTATGAGCAATACAAAATATTTATTTAAGGTATGGAAGAGGTTATTCGAAACGGGTTTTCAAAAAAAAATAATAATAAAGACAAGTTTTAAAGAAAGGGGTTTTTGGAAGAAGTGACCGTTTTTTTACTAGGTCGATTCTTGGCAAGTTTAGTAATAATGAAAAATAGAAAAAGTTATTTGAAACTAACCGACTGGAATGCATTTCCTGATCAGCTGAGTCGTTCATCAATATTCTTCACATCCTATTGTGACATTTTTATAAATTTATCTCAATCAAATTTTCATAAAAATCATTAATTTTCTCTTGGGGAGAACAATTTAAAAATTTGATTTTGAAACGTTTTTTAAGAAAAATTACTATAAATTTGTGATATATTACTCCGAATCTGAGAATTATTTTAAAATGAGTTTCTGCAAACAGAAATAAGAAATATGAGAGCGACAGGTCTGAGTCATCTATGGGGGGTGGTCTGCCACCCAAGACTATATTATGGTGGATTTGAGGCTGTTATAGGTGTTAACACTATTTGTGTAAATAGTATCTGAGAGCGGGTTAATATTGTCGCAATTAATATACCTCAGCAAACGAGAAAATATGTACACTCAACTTGCTGCTATTGTCGTTATTCTCGGTTGAAATAGTTGTACAATAAAACTTTGTTTAACAAAAAAAATTACCTGTGATTTGTTTTCATTAGGTGTGACATTGATATCATCCGTTCTGCTTGCAGAAGCGGTAGTATTAGAAAATACCGGCTGAGACGGCGATGAAGATGATGATGACCCTACAGTTGTTTCAACTGAAGATGATGGATCTTTGCTGGTTACCGATCCACCACTTGGGGAAGAACTTTTTGTTGTAATTGGAGCGATATTGGTTTGATTGGTATTGTTGTCAGCTGCAGCTGCAGAATTAGCAGCCGTGGCGTTCGTTAAAGCGCCTGTACACGATGAATTAGCAACCGACATTGGCTTTGAGTCCTTGACGGCTGTGGATGATGTTGAAAATGGCGACGATGAATTTATTGTTGTCGCAGAAGATTGCGAGGATCTATTCTGCAAGTCCTTGTTATTTAAATTATTATTAGTATTGATCGAATCGGTACTATTATTAGTGTTTGACGTTGTCTCTTTGTTAAAGTTTTCAGTTGTGGGTATAGGAGTTGGTGTGGTCTTTGTTGATGTTGTGGTTGTTGTAATTTCACTTAATGTGGAGCCGGCAATAGACACTATGGGTGTATCAGGAATTATTGCTGCGGCTAATGACGAAACTGCTACTGCCACAACAGCTGCTGCGTTAGGTGGCGTTGTAATAGGCAAGTAACTGCTTGCATTGACGACAGCAGCAATAGCATTGACAGTAACGTCAAATTGTGAAGATATTGTGTACGACGATAGCGATGGCAGTGGTAGACACGAAGATGGGGACGACGACAAGTGTGTTGTGATATTGGAGTTGGTATTGTTGTTTGTAGAATTTTTTGATAATGTTGCACTAATTTTGGGCGATTTATTTCTTTCATTGTTCATTTTTATGAACAAAAAAAGAAAACGACGAAAGCAGCAACAACGAAGCTGTCAACAGCAGCGGCGGTGACGCAGATAATACATGCGTAAATACAGCAAATGCCATTAAATTGAAATTTTCAATAACTTTTTGGCCAATTATCAAATAAAAATAAAACCATGTATCAGGAAAATAACCAAGTGACAATGTTCTTTTCCGTAAAACTCTTGTTCAAAACTTTGCATGTGTACAACCGGCAAAAAAATCAAACATTCATATACATTATAATGCAGCAAACTCCATTGTTTTTACATGCGCTTCCCAGAAGAAAAAATCTGCTTCAAACGACCTCGTTGTTGCATACACTAGTTTTGTTTTTTTCCAATTTCTTTTTTATAACTACACCTTAAGGAAAAGTTAAATTATATTTAACTATTTTTTTTTAATTTTATATTTTAAAGATAATATAATGTTTTTTTAGATCATTTACAATTTTTACACAAGTATGATGTGTTTAACAATTTTTTTCTTCATTTTTTCAGACGTCTTTTTGTCATGTATTTCAGTTTTTTCTCTATTTTGTCAATACACTTTTTTAGTTTTTTTAATATTACACATATGTAGTTGACCGATATATACATTTATGTATATATATATACAAATAAGAAAGTAAATTTTCTTATTTTTATATAAAATTAAATTTTCTTTCCAATAAAAGAATATTTTTTCTCACAGGACGGTGTTATTTTTTCATTTTTGACGACTTATCAAAAAATGTTCGCCATTTCAGTTAAATAGATATAACAAAAAACAGCCGCATATGTGTTTATTAGTAGTTAGAGTGAGACAAACATATTACGGCATATATGTGTGCAAATTATTTCGTGAAAAAACAATATTTAAAATTGTTTACAGTGATGGGAAATAAGTTTCATTCCGGTACAAAAATATTAAGAGTGTGGGGCTTAACTGTTACAAAATTCAAAATGTTTTAAGAAATGTATATAAAACTAGCACGCTTATTAAGATATGCCGTTCAAAATTGTCAAAGTAATATCTTTCAGCACATGTAAAGTTTTATTCAATTATATTGACAATTTGTATTGTAAACTAGCACGTAAAATTTTACTTTTTTTATTTTACGTATTAGCTGTATTTATGCGGGAAGGTGTCAAAGTTGGCTTATGTCATTCCAACATAAGCCAAAATTAATTATTAACGTTTATCGTTACTTATGTCAAGTTTGTATGGGCATGACAGAAGCCAACGTTGAAAAATTACAACCTCGCAATTTTTTTCTACTCACGCACAGCACTAACACGTGAGTAATTTAAATGTTCGCTCACCAAATGTGATTTGAAACATATTATGAAAAATTAAACCAAAAAATTTATCACTTGAACCACTTGAAATTTTACCATACTTAATACATAAAAAATAGTCTTGCTACACTACAATACATATAGAAAAATTTTAAAAATCGAAGAAAATAAAAAATCTTAAAAAAATCGAAAACAGAAAAAACTTGTATGTTGTTAAGAATAACGATCTCGCAAAAAACGCATTGCACTCTTAAGCTAGAATTAGCCATACGTAACGCAGAGTGGCGGATCAGTTGATTCAACCTAAATGAGTGAGGCAACCATATGGAGATACGTTACGTATGGCTTATTTTTGCTTTAAGTGACGGCCCAGGTAGAGTATTCAAAAACCGAAACCGAAAACCGGTCAACCGGTATCTTTTTTTTAAACGATCGGTTTCGAATATTTTGTAAATTCGAAGAAAATCGAAAACCGGTCTTTTTTGTTCGGTTAATCGGTTTTTTTATTAACATCACCAACTTGGTTACTTTGTCCCTTTTATTTTTTCCGAACACTTTTATAATCGTTTGTTTGGTTATGAAGATTTAGATGTAAGTCTGATAGATTTCGATGAAGACTTAACTTTGGATATTCCAAATTCAAATAGTTTAATTTCTGATCTAAATAACACAATAAACAGTATTCAAAATCCTAAAAAAAGAGACTGTACAAAATCATTCATCATTATATGATGATTTCATATATCTTGATAAATGCGACAACAAAACTGAAAAGTTGGAAAATTTATTTGTTTTTTTACTATTTGTCCAACATCTACTATTAGTGAAAGAGTATTTTCCACTTATAGCTTTATCAAAAGCAAAAAAAAGTCGTCTTAAAATGAAACATTTAAATTGCATATTATTTCTAAAATATTATTTTAGAACTGAAAAATAGATTTTCTTTTTACATATTTAAAATGTAATATTACAAACTTAATAATCTCTATTCATTTGATATGAATATAGTTTTATAATATTAATTTTTAAGATATTATATTAAACAAGTAAAAAAGGGCTAAATTCGGCTGTGCCGAATCTTTGAATACCCTCCACCAATATCCTAAAAAGATGTTCTCTTCTGTGTTGATACAAATAATATAAAAAAACTCTTGAAGTAAAATTATGCAGGAGAAAAAATTTTTTGAGGTGAAAAAATTTTTTAGATGTGAAAAGAACTTTTTTGTTGGAAAAAAAATTTTGAGGTGAAAAAAAATTTTTAAGGTGAAAAAATTTTTTGTGGTGAAAAAAAATTTTAGTGGTTAAAAAATGTTTGAGGTGAATACAAAATATTTACTGCTAAGCGACTGGTGAAAAAATATGAGAAAATATGTTATGTATCAGTCGCTACTATGAAATTGTACTAAATTTGTATGGGCAATTTAGAGGCACCTTTACATTTTCACTAGTTTTTTTAAACATGGACTGACCAAAAAACACATTTTAAAGCATATTTTTTGTCAAATACTCAATTTTGTTCCGGCTAATGGAAACTAGCTCTGCAGCTGAATATGCCTAATGGAGAGAATGCACTTTCTGATGCGCAATGATAAATAGTTGCAATGAATGTTTTTTCTTTAAAAAATTGAAGTGTGTTTGTCTAATAGAGAGAATACAGCAAAGAAATTAATTTATTGAAGAAAGAACATGAGTTGTAACTATTTGTCAATAGATGGCCCATCAGAAGGTGCAATCTCCATTACGCATATTTTGCTGCAGAGCTAGTCTCCATTAGCCATATTGTGCTACAATATGCAGTAGAGTATTATTGATTTTCTATTTTCTTCGTAACATAAATTAATATTTGCCAAAAACTATGAAAAATATATGTTTTATGTGCATATTATACCTTAATTTTTTAAATCAATATTCATTTAGATGTTTAAGAGCACAATTTTGTACTTTATTAACATATACATACGTTTGGCAATCCCTCAATTCTCAAAAATACAAATGGAATAAAAAAAATACTATTTTCCTCTATGAAAATTTCTTTTTTGGCATAAAAATGTGAAACAAATGCTTTTATTACGTCAGACATTTGAAAAATTGACTTTAAAATTATGTTATAAGTCTACTAGCAACATCTGAATGCATTATAATTTAAAGTATGTAGTTAATTTAATATTTTTGGTAAAAAAAATAATTGATAGCCTAATCCAAGGCTATATCGCCATGGGACAGGATATAGTTTTAATGTGATTCTGCGCCACCTATTTAAAAGTAGCGGCACTAAAGCAATTATGTATTTTGCTTTCTTTATATTTAAATTTCTTTGGAAATAGCCATGGGGCAGGGTATTGTTTTAGTTAATTCAGCACTAAAGCAATTATGTATTTTGCTCTTTCTTTAGATATAAATGTCTTTGGTTACAAAAACAAAAAATACATTTTATGGAATGAAACGAAAAACCAACAAAGCTTAACAGAAAAACCCAATCTGGCTTACTATATCTCCTATAGTAGCCAAAGAATTGGAGATATTTGAACTGAAAATCCTAAGAAAATGCATTGGAAGAAATTATGAAAATTTCATAAAACTATTTTCAAATAGTTACGTCTATGAAAATGCCGATGTTCTACCCTTCTGTAGGTACTCCATGTCGTTGCAAGCCAGATTTGTTGAGAAACTTGCGCTACACGATAATATGCTTGTTAGCCAAATATACAAAAGCGATAAAAACACCATCTCGGCTGGATCTACATATTTTTCTCCTGTCGGTATAATTAATGGACGTATTAACGACGATCCAGCTCCTCTGGACCTTACCTCATTCTATATGAGCCCACCCTCTGGCAATCATAAGGGCTGAAGATGATATACATACGTATATACGAAATTTTGCATGAACTGTAATATGAATATGTTTTGCCAATTTATGTAACAGAACTTTTGTTATTTAGTTTTAGTAATGTTATTTACTTAGTTTTAGTGATGTTATTTACATAGGTCTGCTCTGTTAGCGACTTTAACATTGTTGCTTTTAACGTTAACTTAGTTATTATCTCAAAGTATGTAAGACAATAAATGTAATCGAACAAGAAGAAGACTTAATAACATTTTTACTTACTTAACAGAAAACAAAAATAGATACAGAAAAATTGTACAAATTTGTATGGAAAATTTAGAGGTACCTTCACATTTTCACTCATAACTTTTGAACCGCTTGACCGATTTTGCTCATTTTAAATACCAAACTGCTCGGGAGGATGTTCAAGAATCTGGGTAAAAATATGCACCCCCGCTTGCGTCTTCGCGTCGTGATCGTCATTTCAACAGACAGACAGACGGACATCGCTAAATAAACTTAAAATTGCATAAGGATCACGAATATATATACTTTATGGGGTCTTAAACCTATATTTCGACATATTACAAACGGAATGACAAACTGATATATACCCTCACCATATATGGTGGAGGGTATAAAAATATTGGTTTTAAGTTAATTTTTTGTTAAAATGAAATACAATAAAAACATTAAATTTAAATGAATATATTGTTACAAGAAATTTCTACGACTAGAAATTTCTCCACGCGAATTTTGACAGCTGGAAAAATCCAGTGTCGTAACAAACTGGAAATAACTAGAATAACTGAGTACTCATATATATACGGGTACTTGGTGACGCAGTAGTTCAATTCTTAAGTAAAACGAAGAGTGTGAAGAACTAAAGTGTGGCTAACGTTTAGTCTATCTAAATCGTGTAAATAAAGTGTGCTCTTAAAGTGTTTTACTGTAATTTTTAGTGACTGTTATAAATAAATAGAGCTATAAATAAATTCAAACAGTGTTTATTATTTGCAATATAGAAAGAACTCGATTTATTTAAAAGGTAAATAAATCAACGATTTTATAAAGGGTAAAATCGTAACAATTTGAGTCAGAAGTGGGATTGCAAAATAATAAGCAGTCATAAAATTGGAGGAGCTTAAAGTGGAACAGCTCAAGAAATTGGAGCTACCGACAGCAGGTAATACGACAGAATTACAAAAGCGGCTGATAGAGGAATTCTAGCGGCGTAACATTGACATTGCGACTTACCAATTTGATGAAAAATAATCAATGGAGGTTAATACCCGTAAAACGGAAGGTAACATGGAGTTAAGCGCAATGTTTGCTGCTATGATGGAAAAAATAGAAACTTGTCGAGCAGACAGCGAGAAACTGCTAACTAAGATTGAAAAAATGAGAAACTGTTGGAAACTTCTAGAGCAGACAACACGAAAATGTTAGAATCTTCGAGAGCAGACAACGAGAAACTGTTAGCTAAGATGGAAACGAAGCTGTTAACTAAAATTGAAGAAAATGCTAGAGAAGTTTCCGAGGTGGCAAAAAGAGTTTCCGACTTAGAGACTGGCGTGGAAATACAAGCCAAAGATGTTGAGAGAAAACTACAAGATCTAGAAAATAAAGTAAATAATCTCCAATATCAAGAGGGTCCAGTACGAATTATTCAGGAAAGTTCTGGTAGAGCAAAGGCCCCTACTTTTGATGGCAGCATACCGTTTAATGTTTTTAAGTTCCAGTTCGAGACAGTTGCCGCCAGAAATATGTGGAACATCGAAGAAAAAGCTATAGAGTTGATTCTGGCCTTAAAAGGAAACGCTGCAGAAATTCTAGAAAGTGTGCCAATCACCTGCAGAAATAATTATGACGACATAATGGTGGCACTGCAGCGAAAGTATGGTGGCGAACACAAAAAACAAATATACCGAATGGAACTAAAAGGTAGACTGCAGAAAGCAAATGAGTCATTGCAAGATTTTGCGACAGAGATTGAGCGGTTGGTGCAGCTAACTTATCCATGCGAAAATCATTCATTCTTAGATCAGTTCAAAATTGAAGCATTTGTGAATGGAATTCGAGATTCTGATGTGAGACATGCGGTGTGTGCTACGCAGAAACCGACTTTTGCTGAAACTGTCTCATTCGCGCTGGCCCAAGAGACTGCAAAGGTGATTTCCAAGCCACAAATATTTAAGGTGCGTAACCTCGAAGTGACTGCTGAAAAAGATGCAGATATGAGCACGAAGTTAACAAAGGCAGTTAAGGAGGCAGTTATGAAGGCATTAGGTTAAAAGCGAGGCACACTGAAGGACAAATGCTACAACTGCGGAAGAGTGGGATATTTTCAGCGGAACTTCCGGGCACCAAGAAAAAGCTTCCGGCCGGTGAATCAATTAGCACAGGAGTCACCGTTAAAAACAAAAAGAGCTAGCACTGCGGGACACGATCCAGCTCATACAAGCGAGGGCCCCACAATCTCCATATCAGTGATACAGCAGGGAAAATTACTGCTCTCGGATATATCAACGGCAGAAAGCACATTTGCACTATAGACACGGGAGCATCACAGTCTGTCATCAGACCCGATTCAGTTAAGAAGGCAATTGAGCCATTATATGGGGTGAGACTGCGCACAGCTACATGATTGACGTAAGCGTCAATCATGTATTTATTGTTGCCGATATTGTGGACGAAGTAATCATTGGTGAAGATTTCAAGAGTAGTCACGGCATTAATCTGCAAATGGGGCAAAAAGTTATGATTTGGCGGAATGTTGAAATACCCCTTGATGTTGGGTATGAGCGCAAGGCTCAAGTAAGAAAACCGGTTACCATTGAGCACAGCAAGGGTAGGAAGCATGGCAAGTAAAGTTCAAAGGCTGAAGGAAAATACCGTATCGTGGACATTCGACAAACGCATATCGAGTCGAGTGAAGCCTGGTCAGCGGCGCAACGGAGTGACCCCATTTTGGTAAATATTATATTATCCAAAGAAGAAAACAGGAGGCCTATCCGCGAGCAGATGTCAGATGAAAGTCCACTGATGAAGGCATATTGGGCCCAGTGGAATAGCCTACAGGTGTTAAATAGTTGCTTATACCTTACATGGGAGTGCCGACGGCAAAAATGTGGCCAATTTAATTGTGGTGCCGGCATCTAGAATAAACGAGGTATGGATATAGCAAATTGTGCGCAATGCATCGCAGCTAAAGCACCAGTTAGAAGAAGTCGTGGACAACTTCAGGAGTGCAAATCGACCGCTCACGACTCCACCTCCCGGACACTTGCAAGAACAATCTTGGGAACGAAACTCCAATTGCCTGGCGATTTGGAACTTGGCGTTGAGCCCGCCACAACAGACAGTGAAAACGAAAACTCTTCCCAGGGACAAGATAAGTTGAAGGCGAAGTACCATCGAGCAGCGAATTCCGAAGGATTTAATGAGGGCGAGTTGGTTCTGCTGTTTAACCCGCAACGAAAGAAAGGATTATCACCCAAACTACAAACGCATTGGGATGGCCCCTATAGAGTTATTAAAAGGTTAAATGATGTGGTATACAGAATACAGAAAGATCAGAGCCCAAGGTCTAAAATTAAGGTTGTTCATCAAGAACGACTAGCCAACTATGGAAAAGGCTATGTCTGTTCGGGACGAACAGGCTTAAGTGAGCGGCAGTGTTACAAGAAATTTCTACGACTAGAAATTTCTCCACGCGAATTTTAACAGCTGGAAAAATCTAGTGTCGTAATGAACTGGAAATAACTAGAATAACTGACTGCTCATATAAAAACGGGTACTTGGTGACGCAGTAGTTCAATTCATAAGTAAAGCGCAGAGTGTGAAGAACTAAAGTGTGGCTAACGCTTAGTCTATCTAAATCGTGTAAATAAAGTGTGCTATTAAAGTGTTTTTCTGTAATTTTTAGTGACTGTTATAAATAAATAGAGCTATAAATAATTTCAAACAGTGTTTATTATTTGCAATATAGAAAGAACTCGTTTTATTTAAAAGTTAAATAAATCAACGATTTTATAAATGGTAAAATCGTAATATAATCGTATATATATATATATATATATATATATATATATATATATATATATATATATGTGCACGGCGCATGTTGCGGGGACGGTTTTTCGTTTCACAGGTTACTATGAAGACATTTTGATTCTTTGGAGACTGACCTCAAACTTTACATTAATCTACTATATACACTGAAGACATTTTACTGGATACAGCGCATATTATAGGGACTTTTTTGGCTGTATATACAGATGTCTTCAAAGGGTAGCACTACTGTGGCTATGTATAAACATGATTATGACTTGAGAATTAATAATATTGTATGTGATAGTACAAGGTATAAATTATTAAATAAGGGTCCTACAGGTGGATTACAAAGGATAAATAACAGTTTAGTTGAAGAATTATTTAAGAAAAAAATTTTGACGAGTAATGAGAAAAATAGAATAAAGACTAACATTGCTATTGCACCTAGGTTATATGGACTACCGAAGATCCACAAGGAAAATTTTCCATTAAGACCTATTTGTTCCTTTATTAATTCACCTTCTTACGAATTATGTAAATATATTGTAAATATTCTAAAAGAAATTACTAAATTTTCTAAATACAATATTAAGAATTCTTTACAATTTAAAGATAGAATTAGAGGAGAACATATAGAGAATGATGAGATTTTAGTTTCATTTGATGTTGTTTCACTATTTCCTAGTATACCAGTTGATTTAGCAATGATTATATAGAAGAGAAATGGAACGTTATAATACAACATACAGAGATGGAAAAGTTTTTATTTTTACGTATTTTAAAATTTTGTATAGAAGATAATAGATATTTTCGGTACAATAATAATATATACAGAAAATAGGACTTCCAATGGGATCTCCAGCCTCTCCAATCATAGCGGATATAATAATGGAAAAATTGTTAGATGAATCAATAGGAAAATTAAATGTAAAACCAAGAATAATGACGAAGTATGTAGATGACTTATTTTGTATCATTCCAGAATTAGCAGTTAACGATATGCTTACAACATTAAATTTACAATGGAGAGGGAATGTAATTCGATACTCCCATATTTAGATACATTGATAATTAAGAGAGACAACAGGTTAATAATAGATTGGTATCAAAAACCAACTGCATCAGGAAGAATAATTAATTATTATTCAAAACATAGTAGGAACATTATGATGAACACAGCTAAGAATTTTATAGAGGGAGTACTGGCAATAATTGATGTAGAATTTCACAGAAAGAACATTATGAAAATTAGGGACATATTCAGGGATAATGGTTTTCCAAGTGAGTTATCTTATAGATTAATAGGTCAATATAGAAATATGATGACAAAAGATAGAAAACACATAACTGAACCACGAATTTTTAAATCTTTCACATATATTCCTGGATTATCGGAAAGATTGGCAGGATCTAACATCTTTGATAGAGGAAAATATGGAATAGCTTATCGTAATTTTAATACATTAGGTAAATTATTTAGTAAAACTAAGGATAGAATTGATAAGTGGGATATGTCAAATTTAGTTTACAAAATACCTTGTCAGGGAAATGATCAGGAGAATTGTGATAAGGTATATATAAGTACGACAAAGAATAAATTAAGGACAAGAATTTCAGGACATAAATCAGACCAGAAACATAGGAATATTAATTCGGAAAAAACTGCATTGTCATCTCATTGTTCTATATTAAACCACTATCCTAACTTTGAAAATGTTTCAATATTAAGAACAGAAAATAATTATAAAAAACGTTACATGTTAGAGATGTTAGAAATCATTAATACACCTTTAACACAGAGAATGAACTACAAAGCAGACACAGAAAATTTAGCTCAGAATTATAGATATTTAATTAGTAAAATTAGATATGTTTAAATAATTATAGTAATATAATTTCATAATGTTATTTTATTTTATAAACAATATTTGTTATGTTCAATTTCATAAACAATATTAAACCAATATGAAAATATTTTTTATGAGCTTTGACAGTTTAATGTTGTTTATAAAATTACTACTTCTATTTGTTTAAATGTTAATTTAATTTTTTAAAAAATTTAATTTGTTTAAATGTTAAATATTTTTTATGACAAAATGTTTGTCAACTTTTCATAATTATAAAAAATTTTGTTTTCCTGAAGATGCTAACAAATTGTTAGCGAAATATTGAAAATAAAATAAGAATTTTTATAAAAAAAGAAAAGATCTTTAGCCGAATAAATAAAATATTAATATATATATATATATTTTTTTCAAAGAATGTATTTTTTTATTTTTATTGCTTACTTAAATTTCTGTTTTTTTTTGTAATAAAAACAATTAACAAATTATATAAGCTTTTTATTCGAATTAAAAAAAACCAAAAAAACCGGTTGACCGGTTTTTTCTGCAAAAACCGAAATCCGTTTTCTTAAAATTCGATATTTCGAAAAGGCCGGTTTTTTGAATACTCTAGGCCCAGGAGAAGAACGTGTCATACAACGATTGTCGCAGTGAGAGAAAATGCGACCAAAATAACGACGGTGCTGCAAAAACTTTTACATTTTTTTAGTGTAAAGAGTACAAAAAAGATTCTTTCCTCTCTAGTGTCTCCTTCACTTACTAGCAACACAATATTTTTTTACATTCAAATCTTATTAAAATAAAAAAATAGAAAAATTTAGAATCGAACATACTAAATTCATTCATTCGCTAATGTACACTAAGAGCACATGAAAGCCATAGAATATCTATGTTAATTTTACATATCATATGTTTTACTTATCATATAAATACTATCCAGTGCTTTGGAGAATTAATTCTTTAATTTTTTCTTAATGCATATTGCAACAAAGATATTTCATGGTATATTACAAACAATTTCTTGACTCTCCTTTTGAGATGAGGGAACTTGTTTTAGTTCTTACAACTACAAAACTAAATAAAGCCCGTGTCCTTATATTAATGCTCCTTTATTTTTTTAGAGAGATTTTACTATTATTGAAGAGTATTCTTCTACGGGAAATATTCCAGACTCTATCGAAACACAATAATAGTAACGTTGTTCAAAAAGGGTGACAACCGAATTTCTTGCAAACCGAATAGTTTGGTTGCAGCAATCGAATTATTCCGTTATCGCAACCAAATGTATTCCTCATTCAATTGAAATATATGGTTTCAACCGAATTTCGGTCGCCACAAACAAATATTTCGGTAACTCCAACCAAACCATTCGGTTGTCACAATAAATATGTTTTCTCTGTGTAGTGGTTTATCTCTACTCGATACTATACATAAAATTTTTTCGGGCTTAATTCTCCATGTTATTAATAGCTGGATTGAATTTTACAATAGCAGGTGGGTTTCCGCAAAGGTTATTCAACTATAGAAAATTTGTTCAATCTTACCAACATTGTAAACCTCGACTAGACCTGTGGGATTTCAATAACATTTCAATCGAATTTCAATTATTGTACATGTAATTGTTATTGAAATATTGCCAATTACAAGTAATTGTATGTAATTAAAATTTAATTACCATTACCATTACATGTAATTGTAATTGAAAATGTTCAATTACAAATTATAAGTAAAAAACTCAATTACAGAGGCGATGAGTGTGATATATCCCCCCAAAACGATTAAAAAAAATAAAACAAAAATTATATTATACTCAACAGTTTATGCGACATGAAAAGTTGTTTAACTAATTTAGTTATTTTAAATGTTAAGTAATAGTGAGAACTCTTAATAATTTAATAATTTTATGGATAAGTATTTAATAATTTTGTATGGCTTTAAGGCCTTGGTTACGTAAACTGAAGAAAATAAATTCCATAATTATTATTAAATAAGTAAAAAAAGGCTTAAATTAATATTTGAATACTCTCCCTCCACCAATATCCTAAAAATGTTCTCTACTGTTTTTGATACAAATAATGTAAAAAACTTTAAAAGTAAAATTATGGAGATGAAAAATTTTTTGGATGTGAAAACAAACTTGTAGTGAAAAAAAATTTTGAGGTAAAAAAAATTTTTTGAGGTGGCAACAATTTTTTGTGGTGAAAAAAATTTTTTTGAGGTGAATATAAAATATTATTTAATTCTAAGCAACTGGTGAAAAAACAAGTGAAAATATTTTACTTGGCAGTCGCTACTATGAAATTGTACACCAATTTCTATGAAAAATTTAGAGGTACCTTCACATTTTCACTCATAACTTTTTAACTAAACAAACACATACTTTTTATGTCACAGATTATTTCCTGTGTTGATTTTTATTCTTATCTTCTTTGAAATAACGGATTCTAAAAACTAACAGCAAATCAAAACATAAACAATAATAATATCAGAAATAGTTCGTCTATTCAAAAGTATTAAAAAATCAGTTATATTTGCGTGGTTTTACAAGATGGGTCGACGTACTTCAATAGAAAACGTTAGTTAGTTAGTTCTTAAACACTTCCAAAGTGGGAAAACATAAAAAAAAATTTCTGAAATTGTTGTATATTATTTAACGTTTTTTCCGATAAAATCATGTGCATAACAATGGAAGAAAGATCCAAAAAAATTTTATTAAAAATGATAAGAGGTAAATTTGCGAAAGATCCCATGTTAAGTGTGTCAGCTGCGGCCAAGGATGTTTCTTGGAAAAAATGTCATCCAGAAAATGTACACAGTGTACCTAGATATCCTAATTTGCATGGCCGAAAATCAAGATACAAGCCAAGAATAAGCAAAATCAAAAAGTTCACATACATTTTGCAAAAGAACATGAAAAAGATTTCTTTCTGGAACATAGTACACTCAAAAAAGGACATGAACTTAAAGGTAATCAAAAATTTCCTAAGTTTGAGTTTTAAGAAAAAACATCTTAGTTTTAAGAAATTTGCATACTAAAATGTAATAAAATTAAGTTTAGTTTAAAAAAAAACATTTAGGACATAATTTACTCCCATTAATTTAAAAAAATGTGTCTAACTTAAATCGAGAAAGTGCTTGAACTTAATGTGTGTTCATTTTTTGTTCGAGAGTAGTAAAATTAACTAAATTTTAGAAAGCCATTTCCAAAATTCAGTTTTTAAGTATAACACTTTATAATTTTGAAGGATTGTTTTCTAAAGATTAGTTCAGACAATTAAAAACAAGAAGTAATTTATTTTTTCCTGTGTAATAATTAAAATTTACTTGATTTTAGAAACTGATGAACTATTTCTAAGGAAAATTTTCATGCAACTTAGTTCAGATAAATTTTTAAAAAATCATAAAATTTGGTATAGGATTTTTTTGTTGGAAAACCTTTAAATTATTTTCAATATTTTATACAAAAAAAAAACAATAAATTAAAAACAAACTAGTTAATTTTCCTAATTTCCAAAAAAAAATATTATTAAAGGAAACAAATAAAGTAACCATTTAAAAAAATTATCGTGCATGATTGTAATTTTTGGTGCGTGATTCAAAAATGGCTCACATGCCCATCTCTAATCTTAACAGTCTTTAACATTGAACTTAAAGTAGCTTTAAATATTTGTTTAAACTTTTGTTAGCAAAAGGTTGAAAACTTCGAATTTGCGCTTTTATGTAATAATTTTGTTTGCTGACTACAATACAAAATATCGCAAGCACATTTTATACATTACGGCATAATGGCTTTCCTATAATTGACGTAGTGCTTATTAAACTTTATATTTATCGAACTATTTCTTTTTCACTTAATAATAAAAAAGTTTAAATATGTATATGTCAAATAAAGTTTAAGCTAAAAATCCCATAAAATAAACTTATGACATTTTTCCATTTTCCAATAATAACAAGAAATATAACTGTGATATTTTGTATTTTTGCAACAATTTACTTAAATTAGTTAATTTAAGAAGACAAAGGACCCCCAGTGTTCCTTAGCCATAGATTCCGTGTGTCACATAGGGCGTCCCTTTTTGTAGTTCTCTCAAGCAGAACCGGTAATTAACTACAAAAAGGATCTGACTTTGTCACAATTTATTAAGTTTCAGGATATCCTGCAGTACATTTTTTTAATTTGTTTACCTTCTTGCTAAATTTAATTTATATTTTAAATATATGAATTTAGTATAATTCAATTTAATTTTAAGACAAAAATGTATAGCAAAAAGCTTGTTAAGAGCAGTGTCCTCACAAAGCGTAAGTCCTCTGAAAGTTGGAAAATACTGACTCAATGAGTGTAAGGTACACTCAGAAAAAAAAGTTAGTAGAAAAATTTGTAAACGGTTTTCAATCCCACTTTACTATTTTTGTACTGATTTTTAGTAAAAAAATTATTATTTAGCAAACCTTTTTGCTATTTACATTTTACAAATTACAGAGTTTTTACAGAATATTTACAATTTTTTGTTGCTAAAATCAGAAATCATTTTACAAATTTTTTAAAACCGATTTGGTAAAATTAGCAAAAAAATTTACTAATTTTAAAAACTTAAATTGCCTTAAAATGTTACATAGATTAAAAATGGGATCGGAAGTGAATATACCGGACATCCACTTAAAATAGCACTAAAAAGTTTTTTTACTTCTAAAAATCAGTATTAAACAATTAAAATTTGACTTTAAAAGTAAAAAAAAAAAAAAATTAACTAAAATATTTTTCAAAACAGAAATTGCCATATAAAAATAAAATGATTAATTCGTTTATGTTTTAAAAAGTTTTAAGCCTTTGATTTTGTTTTTAATTTTGTGTAAATTATTTTTTGAAAAAATAAATAAAATAAAAAATAATTGATGCTCGATAAAAAGATAAATTTAAAATTTTGTACTAATATTTAGTAACTTTTTTTGCTGATTTTACACTTTACAAAAAGTATACTAAAATTTAGTAGCGGCTACTAATTTTTCTACTAATTTCATTGTACCACACGTCAGCAGACATGTGTTGCTAAGATTAGCAAAAAAAAAAACCGCTGGGCTCAAATTAGCAAAATTTCCCGTAATAACAGCAAAATTATTAGTTGCCATTACAGACTTTTTTTGGTGAGTGTACTTTAAAATATATGGTAAAATATATTACCTTTACCATAGAAGGAGGACAAGAATAATTTTGACTTAAAAGATGTGCTATTTAACTTGATGCTAGAAAATATTTTCTTATTTTTAGGGAGTTAAGTTCTAGTTTTTAGTAAAAAAAATTATCTAATGGCTTTAAATAAAATAAAATTTTTCTTAAAACCAAGGAAACATTTCCTAACTAACAGTAAAATTTTAGATGATGTATGAACTAATTAGGAGGAAATTTTACTGTTTTCTAATGAAAATTTAGTTCTCAGTAGTAAAATTTTTCTATAATTTAGAAATTTTGACTAAATTTTAAGTAAAATTTGTTTCTTAATTTCAAGGAATATTTTATTTAATATAGGTAAAAAGTATTTTTGGCGCCGTTTTCATTTCAAATTTTCCTCTAAATAAGTTAATTTTTCTAAATTCTAGTTAATTTTTTTAGTGTAGTTTTTGCTGATGAGAGCTAATTTAATATTTCAGCATCAGATGATAAGGTATATGTGAGGCGGTAACCAAATACTGTGCTCCAAACAAAGAATTTACATGGCGCAGTAAAACATGAATACGGACCTGTAAAGGTTTGGGGTGCATATTGTCAGCAGGTGTCGGTAAATTGGTATTCATAGAATCCACTATTCGCAAAGAAGAATACCTTGGTGAAGCGAAATTTACTCCAGTGCTGAAGACTTCGGCATACGTGACACATTCCGCTTCTACCAAGATAACGATCCCAAGCACGAAGCCGGTATAGTGCCCAGATTTGTGGCACATTTTAGAGCTAGGTATTCGAAAACACCATATTTCTAATGTCAAAGCTTCGAAAGCGGCACTAAAGAAAGAGTGGACAAATATATTGCCACAATACACTAAAAAGATGGTTATCTCTATGCAATCCAGATTTAAAGCTGTATTAAAGCAAAAAGGCTACCTACAAAATATTAAATAATTATTTTTCAACAATTTTTATATTTTTTTAATGTTCTATTGCGGAGCATTTCTATAAAACCTACTCAAATCCTATGGACGAGAACACCCAATTACTGCCGAATAATTTTAATATACCCAATTGTCAAGTTAAAAAAGTTACGGTCAATGAAATTAAAAATGCAATCAAATCGAGTATAGATAATAACAAATCTCCGGGTTATGACCAAATCACTGGCAAACTTTTAAAGGAACTTCCTACAAAAGCATTGATCTATATTAGAAATATTTTTAACGTATTAATTAACATAAAATATTGTCCCAAAGTAGGGAAAGTAGCTGAAATAATAGCAATTCCTAAGCCCAATAAAGATGCTACGAAAGCAACATCGTACAGGCCAATAAGTCTGCTACCGATACTTTCAAAACTTTTCGAAAAACTTCTTTTTGTTCGCCTAGAACCTATCCTTAAAGCCAGAAATCTTATCCCTGATCACCAGTTTGGATTCAGACGTATGCACTCCACTATTCAACAAATACATAGAGTAACAAATAAAATTTTAAACGACATTGATAGATAGAACTTTTGTGTGGGTACTTACCTCGATGTGGCCAAAGCATTTGATAGTGTTTGGCATAGAGGGCTACTACATAAACTTCAAAAATCACTTCCACAAAACTTGTATCATATATTACAAAGTTACCTGGAGAACAGACAATTTTATGTCAAATACAAAGATCAGTATTCCAACATAATGATAATGAAAGCTGGAGTCCCCCAGGGGAGCGTACTTGGCCCTGTGCTTTATCTTCTGTATACCGCCGATATTCCAACACCTAGAGCAAACCATGATATGATTGCTACATTCGCCGATGACACTGCTTTTGTCAGCTAACACGAATCTCACAATGGCTGTTACAAATCTACAGTCATTGCTGAACAGCGCACTAAACTGGTTCAAAACCTGGGGCATTCAGGTTAACAGTGATAAAACAATACAAGTCATATATACCAATAGAAAAATAACTGACCACCAACCGATCTACATTAACAATTCGCCAATACCTATAGATACAAAAGCTAAATATCTTGGGATGTTGCTGGACTCTAAACTTATCTGGAAAGATCATATGATTCAAAAGAGAAATGAATTAAAAAATAAATTCAGGCAACTATATTGGCTACTAGGCAGATAGTCAAAACTATCGATTCAAAACAAATTACTAATATACAATACAATAATATCCCCCATTTGGAAGTACGGAGTTGAAATATGGCGTTAAAACGCGATCTAGGCGTTAAAACTATAAACGAAGTTATTCGAAACAGCAGCTTAAAACATACAAGTCGCCTCACTTCACATGCGAACACTCAACTTAGACAACTGCCGGTAAACGAAACTTTGGTGCTGAGAAGACTAAAGCGTATTACGCCCACGGGACTACTTGACCGCTTCTCTTACCGTAAAAATGGATAAAGGATATTTCTATGTATCATATATTTTTTTTAATACACTAATCATTAGATATAATTATTATAAGTAATGATTTAGGATAATTTAATACCCAATTAGCCGTAAGAAAAATTACTTATTGTCTATATTAGACAGGTGTAATAAACAATGGAAAAAAAAAGAATAGGTCGTAAAGTATATTTCACACCTCTAGGTGATTAGGGTGTGCCTATCCCAAATATATTTTTTTTGGCAAAAATTTTTGTTCGTATTTTCTTTTATTTGGCATCAAAAAATACCTATAACCCAAAATGTTCACCCTCCTACCAGCACCTGCAAATAATTATGGTGCCCCTATCCAGAATTTTGTATCTATTTTTTTGACAAATATTTTTTAGTATTTTTTTTATTTGGCATCGAAAAATATCTATAATCCTAAATTTTCACCCTCCTACCATCACCTCTGGGTGATTGGGTGACAAAAAATTTTTTCGTATTTTTTTTTATTTGGCGTCAAGAAATACCCAAAACCTTAAATATTCACCCTGCTGACCTCATCTCTAGGGGATTAGGTTGTCCCTATCCAGAATTTTGTATCTTTTTGTCGACAAAATTTTTTTTCGTAATTATATTTTATATGCCATCAAAAAATGCCTACACAGAAACAACAGATTCATTGTGACAACCGAATTTTTTGTCAACCGAATGGTTTGGTTGCAGCAACCGAATAATTTGGTTGCCACAACCAAATCTATTCCTGAGTCAATTAAAATATATGGTGTCAACCGAAATTCTATTGTATTAACCGAGTTTCGGTCGCCACAAACGAATATGTAGTTAGCTCCAAGAAAGAAATTCGGTTGCCACAATGAATCTTTTTTCTCTGTGTATAACCCTAATTATCACCCTCCTACCTTCACCTCTAGGTGATTAGGTGTATAGGGCATGCAAGAAATAAGGGGTCAGCTAGTAATCTATACTAATATAGTATAAAGGTTAATCCTCCAGCTAAGAGAAATTTTTTGAAAAATCCTAAGGGGAGGGGAAAATTCTATCCCCTGGCGGCCTGACAAAACCACTAGGTGCGTATGTTCCTCCTCCGGCGTAGACATCTTCTTCGACGGGATTTCTAAAAATTCCTAGAAACCAGAAATTTTAAATATGTGTTACATGAAGTATGGGCAGAGAAATAGTAAAAATGGGGTACTCCGGGTACTCCCGCGATTTAGCCCGGGCAACATTTTCCTTCGCTAACAACATAGCGGGCTT
The DNA here is from genome assembly GCA_949748255.1 of Eustalomyia histrio. Classification (NCBI taxonomy): domain Eukaryota; kingdom Metazoa; phylum Arthropoda; class Insecta; order Diptera; family Anthomyiidae; genus Eustalomyia; species Eustalomyia histrio. Next base: position 128,922,211 of record OX456525.1, read on the forward strand.
TGCTCGCTAGTTTCGATATATATTTTTTTTAATTATTTTTTTCTGTATAGCAAAATTGTGAAATAATGATTACTTGTAAGTTTATTGTTTTTAAACAAAATTAAGCTTATTTAAACTTATTTTGATAATTTTCAATAAATTTCGTTGAAAATATGATCTAACTTTTTGCCAAATTTTAAGTAGATGGGTCAAATTCTTCTTGAATATCCACTAATATATATTCTGGATATGAGCTAAAATGGACGATAAATACAAATTTGGGGAACCTCGAGCCAAGCGCCACCTATCGGACACCAAAAAGTCATGCAAATTTTATGACCAATCGAATATATGGCGGATAGCTTTAAAGCTTTAACCTTGCCAAAATTTCGAGTCGATATATCGCCATTTAGGGTTTTGGCCAAAAAGTTCCGCAAAATTCCTCATAGTGCTTAAAAAGTGGAATATAAAAGTCAACTCTTGCAAGTCCAATCATATAACATTTTCTCTAAGAAATGGTAATTGCCCTGATGTTACTGTTAAATACTTAGGAATGATTCTTAACAGAATGCTTACATGGGAAGCTCACATTAAACGCAAACATGAAACGTAAATAATAAGCTTAAAACTTACAAAGTTGTGCTTAACCCTGTACTGGACAGATACCAATCCAAAACACAAATACAAATACTAAATGCTCCATGATGTGTTAGAAATAACGTCATAAGAGATGTTTCAATAAATTCAGTAAGGTAATCAGATATTACAGCGAAAGGTACTTGCAAAGGCTTAGCAATCATATCAACCCTGTGGCTATCTCTTTATTAGACAGACTAAAACGGATCATATTTTAGATCTTACTATTCGAAATTGAAAAATAAAATTTTGTTAATATTGTATACTAACGTTGTTACAATATTTGAATTTTATAAAGTTAGTAAATTCTATTTTAAATTATGTCACCCATTTGTGTATTTTTTTTTTTTAACAAATTTGCTTATTATCCTTCAATAGATTGTAAATAAAGAAAACATTCACTAAAAAAAATGAGACTAACGCCAGTCTGATCGAATTAGTAAATTTTAGCCAATTAGTGCACACTGTCCATTTAAACGGACTGTAATTTGTTTGATCCTAATATCCAAAATTTTAACAACCTAATTTGCAACTAAAACTATATAAATGTTTGAAGACGTCGCTTATTATCACTGGGAAAAAATAAAACATTACGATTTCAAATTTATAAAAATTTCGTACTGAAAAGTTGAAACTCCAGTTAACTATTGATTAAAATAAAATGTCAAAAAGTTGTATACAAACTGAGATTTGTAAACAAAACCAAAATTGAATGCCAAAAATAAAGAAAGGATCGGTTAAACCTTCAGAAAAATAAGGATTAAGGTAACGGTTACGGTTTTCAATTTGAGTGCATTTTTAGCGGTTACGTTATTTAACCTTTTTAAAAAACTTTATTCTGCTATACAAATGTTCATGAGTATAATATTTTTAAACAAATTTTAAAGTCGTGTATTCTTATTGAGCTATCACACATTAGAACAATTATGCTGGCATAATGTGCCAGGTTGTTGGCAAGAGGGTAAAGGGAATTGTTTTTTGGTGGCGTAAAGTTGTAACCAGCTTATACCCCAGCACAAAACCAATACATGCACATTTTTAAATGTTAAATGCATACAAAAAACACTAACACACACAAAGCTATTGTATAGAGTATTCAAAAAACCGGCCTTTTAAAAAAACCGGTTTCGGTTTTCTTCGAAAAATCTAATTTAAAAAAACCGGTTTCGGTTTTTGCATTGAATAAAAAGCTTATATAATTTCTTAATTGTTTTTATTACAATTAAGAAATGTAATATATAAAGTAATAAAAATAAAAAAATACATTCTTTGAAATATATATATATATATATATATATATATAAATATATATATATATATATATATATATATATATATATATATATATATATATATATTTTATTTATTTATTGAAATAATTGAAATAAATTTACAAAATACAAAGAAAAAAGCGCAGGGTAACTTGACCATAACGCCCGCAAACTATGAAGAAAATATCAAAATTAAGTACAAAATTATGATAATGAAATGTAAATTAATATTGATGAATACAATTAAAATTTGTTAAAAAAGTTACGAAATTAGTTAATGGTATTGATTTAAATTTCAGTAATATTGTGTTTCCGCAAAGATTGTTGTATCTCCACAAGTTTGCAGGGCTTAGAACAATCAAGAATTTTCTCCAGCGGGCATTCCTTAAGGGCATGGTAAACACTTATATTTTGATGGCATAGATTGCATTGAAGAGGATTGGAGTGATTATAATAATGTTGGGTATTAAACAACGCTTTACCAACTCTAATGCGTGCAAGTAATATGCGTTGGTATCTAGTGTAGCTATGGTGATATCTACGTCTGTTGTATTTTGATTGCTGATTTTGATAATTAATAGATTTAAAGATTATCACAAGAGGCAAACATGGCACTTCCATAATCAAAGACATTTTGATAGCCTCTTTAGCCGCGTTATCCGCATATTCATTTCCAATAATACCAATATGTGAAGGTATCCATAGAATAAGTATTGGGTTCTTCAAAATGCTGTCAGAAATATAATTTTTGTTGTGAAAAATTGCCTTGACAACACTGAGACTATATTACAGATTTTGAATCCTTAGATATTGCATAAATAATTGCTGCATTAATTGCAGCTAGTTCAGCAGAAAATATTCCTGAATAAAGCGGCATTTCGCTCTGTTTGACCACCAACCAATCTGAGTTGGACAAATGATGTACTACAGCATAAGAGGTTAAACCATCCTGGAAAGATCCATCAGTACAGAAGTCAGTTTCTGCTGAAAAATTATATATTCTGTCTGCAACCATTGCTTTAAATTCTTCAGGGCTAGTGTTTGATTTAATATGAGTTGATGGACCGGAATCTATAATCACCTTGCTAACTGTATTGAGACTTGCACTAGGTTTTTCAGGCAACGATATATTTAATTGTTTGAGAAGAAAAATTACCTTCTTAATGGCAGAAATGTTCTTTTTAGAATTTGTATTTATAGTAATCCAAAAAGTGTTGTGAAGAGCGTCCGATGGGTCTGTAACAGATCTTGATGCCAAATTAACCGGTATTTTGTTTAATAGTGTTATAAAATCTGGTGTTTTTGACTCTAATCTCAAAGATTCGATTGGCGTAGCTCTTAAAAGGCCAGTAGCAGTTCGAAACAATTATTTAGAGCAGCATTCAGCTTTCCAATGTTTGCTTTAGTTGTCGAACCATAGATAGTAATACAGTGTTGAAATAAACCATGCGCTAAAGACCTGCTTATGTTAATAGCAGTGTCAATATGTGGTCCTTTCTTTTTTGAACAAATTAATTTAAGAAGGTTATTTATTTTGCCTAACCTTGTTATTAAATTTGTTGTATGGACATTCCACAATAAGTTTTTAGTAAAAAATAACCCAAGGATCCTCATTTGTTCTTTGAGAGGCAATACAGAATTGTCCTCTATTCTGACATTGGAAGAATTGCAATTTCTTCTTCTACAAATGTGCAACAATTCAGATTTGTTTACAGGTAAAACAGCTCCACGGGTAGTGGCCCAAGTCTGTATATTATTATTAAGTAGATTTAGATTGGCTGCAACAACGGTAGGAGTGCCAGAAGCTACGGCGAAAATGTTGTCGGCATATATACCAACATAATCAATTCCTGTTAAATTCTGAATAGATTTTGCCAGTGAATTTGCGTAAATTATAAATAAAACAAGTAAAAAAGGGCTAAATTCGGCTGTGCCGAATCTTTGAATACCCTCCACCAATATCCTAAAAAAACTTTTGAAGTAAAATTATGTAGATGAAAAAATTTTTTGAGGTGAAAAACTTTTTTAAATGTTAAAATAACTTTTTTGGTGAAAAAAAAATTAAGAGGTGAAAAAAATTTTTAAGGTGAAAAAATTTTTTGTGGTGAAAAAAAATTTTAGTGGCGAAAAAATGTTTGAGGTGAATGAATACAAAATAAAAATATGAGAAAATATGTTATGTACCAGTCGCTACTATGAAATTGTACTAAATTTGTATGGGCAATTTAGAGGCACCTTTACATTTTCACTAGTTTTTTTAAACATGGACTGCACAAAAAAACATATTTTAAAGCATAGTTTCTGTCAAATACTCAATTTTGTTCCGGCTAATGGGAACTAGCTCTACAGCTCAATATGCCTAATGGAGAGAATGCACTTTCTGATGCGGCACGTATTGATAAATAGTTGCAACGAATGTTCTTTCTTTAAAAAATTTAAGTGTGTTTGTCTAGAGAGAATAAAGCAAAGATATTGATTTATTAAAGTAAGAACATGAGTTGTAACTATTTGTCAATAGATGGCCCATCAGAAGGTGCATTCTCCATAAGGCATATTTTGCTGCAGAGCTAGTCTCCATTAGCCATATTGTGCTACAATATGCAGTAGAGTATAATTGATTTTCTATTTTCTTCGTAACATAAATGAATATTTGCCAAAAACTATAAAAAATATATGTTTTATGTGCATATTATACCTGAATTTTTTAAATCAATATTCATTTAGATGTTTAAAAGCACAATATTGCACTTTATTCATGTGTATTTTTTTATAAAAGAAAAAATTTACATATATATACATTTGCGAATCCCTCAATTCTCAAAAATACAAATGGATTAAAAAAATACTATTTTCCTCTATGAAAATTTCTTTTTTGACATAAAAATGTGAAACAAATGCTTTTATTACGTCAAACATTGAAAAATTGACTTTAAAATTATGTAATAAGTCCACTAGCAACATCTGAATGCATTATAATTTAAAGTATGTAGTTAGTTTAATATTTTTGGTAAATAAATTAATTGAAAGCCTAATCCAATGCTATATCGCCATGGGGCAGGGTATAGTTTTACTGTGATTCTGCGCCACCTATTCAAAAGAAGCGGCACTAAAGCAATTATGCATTTTGCTCTTTCTTTATATATAAATTTCTTTGGACCTAGCCATGGGGCAGGGTATTGTTTTAGTTAATTCAGTGCCACAAATTCAAAAGTAGCGGCATTAAAAAAATTATGTATTTTGCTATTTCTTTAGATATAAATGTCTTTAGTTACAAAAACAAAAAAATACATTTTATGGAATGAAACGAAAAACCAACAAAGCTTAACAGAAAAACCCAATCTGGTTTACTATATCTCCTATAGTAGCCAAAGAATTGGAGAAAATCCTAAGAAAATGCATCGGAAAAAATTATGAAAATTTAATAAAACGATTTTCAAATAGTTACGTCTATGAAAATACCGATGTTCTACCCTTCTGTAGGTACGCCATGTCGTTGCAGGCCAGATTTGTTGAGAAACGTGCGCTACACGATAATATGCTTGTCAGCCAAATATACGAAAGCGAGAAAACACCATCTGAGCTGGATCTACATATCTTTCTCCTGTCGGTATAATTAATGGACGTATTAACGACGATCCAGCTCCTCTGGACCTTACCTCATTCTATATGAGCCCAGCCTCCGGAAATCATAGGGGCTGAAGATGATATACGTATATACTAAATTTTGCATGAACTGTAATATGAATATGTTTTGTCAATTGATGTAACAGAACTTTTGTTATTTAGTTTTCATAATGTTATTTATTTAGTTTTAGTAATGTTATTTATTTAGTTTTAGTAATGTTATTTACAGACGTCTGCTCTGTAAGCGACTTTAACAATGTTGCTTTTTACGTTAACTTAGTTATTAGAGTAACACACATATAGCTCTAAGAATGTTATTATTCTCATAGTATCTAAGACAATAAATGTAATCGAACAAGAAGAAGAATTAATAACATTTCTTTTTTACTTACTTAACAGAAAAAAAAAATAGATACAGAAAAATTGTACAAATTTGTATGGAAAATTTAGAGGTACCTTCACATTTTCACTCATAACTTTTGAACTGCTGAACCGATTTTGCTCATTTTAAATATCAAACTGCTCGGGAGGATGTTCAATAATCTGGGTAAAAATAGGCACCCCGCTTGCGTCTTCGCGTCGTGATCGCCATTTCAACAGACAGACGGACACCGCTAAATCTACTTAAAATTGCATAAGGATCACGAATATATATACTTTATGGGGTCTTAACCTATATTTCGACATATTACAAACGGAATGACAAACTGATATATACCTGCACCATATATGGTGGAGGGTATAATTACAGACAAGGGAGATCCTTGAGGGATTCCATTATCCAAAGGGTGAAATAGGAACATTCCATTCCCGTAATTCATCTAGAATAAAAGTAGAAACAACTCTATCATATGCCTTCTCAATGTCTTCTGATAAAACAACGCTATGTCTTCTTTTCGAAAGATTGCTTCTACATAAGTGTGCTTTCTAGTTCATGACATAATGAATGAATGAACTCCATGCTTGGGTAAAAATGCATGATGTAATTTTGATATTTTTTCCTTAGCATGTTTACAAAATCTGGTAGATTATTTTTTTCAAAAATTTTTGATAAAACAGGTATTAATGAAATAGGCCGAATCCTTCTAATTTATTTGGGGGTTTTCCAAATTTTGGTATAGGTGAAAGAAGAGCAAACTCCCAGTCATGGGGATAGATTCCACTTTGTAAAATATTGTTATAAAGTTTAACTATACGTTTCTTAAGCATATGAGGTACATTTCTTATCATAGCATACGTGATACGATCAATTGAAAGAGTTGTGCCCTTTACTTTGCCAAGCAAGTAATTTAGTTCATCGATGGTGATTTCCGCACAAAGGAAAATATGTTCAGTATTATCGTAATTATCCAGACGCGAGATATAATTCCGTTTCTCTGATACTATAGTAGAATTAAATACACCATCAGAACCACTAAAACACCAAACTTCTGCAAACTTATTGGCGATATCCAGGGGATTGTTTAAAAAGGAGTCACCTTCAATTATAAATGGAAAATTACTACTTTTTTTAGTTCTAATGTTCTTTACTCTCGTCCATAATGTTCTGACGTCCAACATTGGGTTAAGTGAATTCAAAAAATTGTTTCAAGTAAGGCGTTTATCAATAACTGATTCTCGTTTAATTTGGGCACAAGCTCTTCTATAATTCAGCGCGTTATGCTGACTTCTATGGTTTATCTTTGACCAACTTTGCTATGGTAGAATTAAACCAAGCAGGTGAATGTTTGTTTTTAGGTTTTCTACTCTGTGTTATAGTTTCACTGGCCGATTTTCTACTGATTCTTTTAATCTGAGCAGCTTCCCTATTGATGTTTGTAGATTCTGGGAACTCTGTTATTACATTGGAAACTTTCGCTGAAAATGTAGTCCAGTCAGCTTTATAATCTAAAAATTTTGGTTGAAAACGTTTGCTAAAGGTTTCGTTATTATTAAATATACGAATTGGAAAGTGATCACCAACTTCCGGAGAGCTCAATGTCATCCATGTTAACGAAGGAGCTAGGTCAGCACTAGCCATAGATACATCAATTGATGTTAGAGTATTACGTGTGTTGAGAAGTGTAGGATTACCAAACCCAAATCATCAGCGAATTCTTCCCAAATAGTGCCACCAGGTGACAATGACTGTGATCCCCATAAAGGATTCTGAGAATTTAAATCTCAACTTCTAGTTGATGTTCATTATCAAATTTTTCAATTCAACTTTCCATATTCGTTAATAAAGTGATATCACATTCCTTGTAAATATTGGTTATATGTAAGATTTTATTTCCTTCAAAAGTAATTGTTTGGAAAAATAGTTCTCCAGATGATGTAATATGTTGAGTAACGTTTAAGTTGTTTTGAATAAGGAGTGCTATACCAGATTTAGCATGATTATAAAATTTGTTGTGATGAAAAATTTTATAACCTGGAAGATGTAAATACTGTTTATTTTTATACCCTTCACCACAGGTGGAAGGGTATAAATAAGTTTGTCATTCCGTTTGTAATTTTAACAATATTGATCTTGGACCCTATAAAGTATATATATTCTGGGTCCTTATGAAGAGCGAAGTTGATTTAACGATGTCCGTCTGTGTGTTGAAATGGGTTTTCCGAAGACCCCAGACATGATGAGAATTTGATTGTTATATATTTCTGTTAAATGTGATCCATTTCTGCTTGCTATTAAAAATCAGCCAGATAGGTTGATAAATGGCTGAGATATTAGCAAAAAACCAGGACTACCTCTAATTTTTTCCGAAAATTCCTTTGTTTTTATATGTATGTTGAATATTACGCACAACAAACACATCAATTTCTTTTCTTTCACCTCTTCACCTTTTATACACAAACAACAAACAAATACAAAGATTTCTCATTTAAATAAAAACCAAACAAATCCCTATTGAACGAAAACTGTTCATTTAACTCTATAAACGATGATTCCATATAGCCTTCATAGCTGAGTTGTCTAAATGCTATGTCAGAAATAGGGTACGTTCGTAAATGCAGTAAATTTGTGCATCACTGCGGCAGTTATGCCAATTTTTGTTGCTGATGCGTGATCATCTGTTGCAGATGCTTTGCTACTGCTCAACAACTGCACAGTTTGCTTTTTAGAACGTTTTGCAAAAGATATAATTATGTTCATCGCAATAACATTGACAACTTTTTGTTAACTTATAATAAAAATATAATTAATACAAAGATGAAAAGACTTTTGATTATTAAAAAACAATTAAAACGAAAAAGAAGACTAATTTTGCACTATTGCATCAGACACTTTAATGATGCCATAGTTGCAAAAATTTGCGCCAGCACTGTCAATTGTTTGCATAAAAAAACGTTTGACGTAAATCAGTGCTGCCAAGTGATGCTTTTTTGAACGTTTTACTTTTATTATGCTGCAGTGATGCGCAACTACTGCATTTACGAACGTACCCATACTTTTTTTCTCTAAGAACGCGAGTTCGAATCCTACTCAAGACACAATTTAACTTTTTTTTGTACATTTTTTTTATTTTCTAGACTTTTTTTTATTTTTTGTTTTTTTTTTAACATTAAATAATTAATTTAAATAAAATTTTATTTTAATAATTAAATAATCCATAAATAGGCTAAAAACATCAAAATTTGTATAAAAACCCTCTGATACAAACAAAATACAAACGGTTTTATTTCTATTCTTTGCTCCGATTTAAAAGAATGTATAAACAGATTTTTAAACCATTTTCTCATATATTAAGAAAATTTTATACACAATTTCCCTTTGAGTGCAACTATTTTAGGTCATAACTTATAATAATTTATAAAAAAAAATTATAAATTATTTTCCTTCAAATTTTTTAAAATTAAGCTAAATAAATTAAAAATATTTTGTAATAAAAAAGCGAAATAAAATCACATATGCAAGTTTGCCAGCTAAATCAAACTTTTTTGTAGAAATAAAACAATTGCAGTTCTAGTGATTTCTTTTAACGATTTGCTGAACTTCTTTTCTTTCACATCTTCACCTTTTATACACAACCAACAAACTCATACAAAGATTTCTCATTTAAATAAAAACCAAACAAATGCCTATTGAACGAAAACTGTTCATTTAACTCTATAAACGATGATTCCATATAGCCTTCATAGCTGAGTTGTCTAAACGCTATGTCAGAAATACTTTTTTTCTCTAAGAACTCGAGTTCGAATCCTACTCAAAACACAATTCAACTTTTTTTTTGTACATTTTTTTATTTTCTAGACTTTTTTTATTTTTTGTTTTTTTAACATTAAATAATTAATTTAAATAAAATTTTATATTAATAATTAAATAATCCATAAATAGGCTAAAAACATCAAAATTTGTATAAAAACCCTCTGATACAAACAAAATACAAACGGTTTTATTTATATTTTTTGCTCCGATTTAAAAGAATTTATAAACAGATTTTTAAACCATTTTCTCATATATTAAGAAAAATTTATACATAATTTCCCTTTGAGTGCAACTATTTTAGGTCATAACTTATAATAATTTATAAAAAAAATTATGAACTATTTTCCTTAAAATTTTTAAAATTAAGCTAAATAAATTAAAAATATTTTGTAATAAAAAAGCGAAATAAAATCCCAAATGCAAGTTTGCCAGCTAAATCAAACATATTTGTAGAAATAAAACACATGCAGTTCTAGTGATTTCTTTTAACGATTTGTAAAAAATATTTTTTTGGTCGAAAAAAGTTTTTTTTAGAACTAAAAAAATTTTTCAAAAAAAATATGACAACACTTATTGGCATTACGATCGTGATTGTTGTTGTTTTTATTTTATTTGTTGAACTTTTTGTCTTTCACCTCCTCACCTTTTACACACAAACAACAAATCCATACAAAGGTTTGTCATTTAAATAAAACCCAAATAAATCTGTTTTATACGAAAACTCTTTATTTACTTCTTTTAACGACGTTTGCTTATGTCCTTCAATGGCTCAGTGGTCTAAGCACTTTGTCAGAAATACTTTTTTTCTTTAAGTCGCACGATCGAGCCCCGTCTATTCAACTTTTTTTATTTTTATATTTTTTTAACACTTTTTTTTTATTTTCTTAAGACTTTTTGTTAATTTTTTATTTTTTTTTAACAAAACAAATGCGTTCTGCGCAGTTGTCTTAACGATGTTGGTCAGCTTTTCTGTATAATTGGAAAACGGAAAGAGGAAAATTTTCCAAATAAGGTGCAAGCATCTTGGTTATCAATACACAACATCTGACCAAATGTGGGCGGGATCCTTGAATTGGGCGTGGCACAAAATAGATTAATTTATATCTTAAGAACGGTAAGACCGTAATTAAATACTCCATAAATGGGCTAAAAACATCAAAATTTTTATAAAAACTAAAATGTAATATGACCTATGGATACGTCTTATATATCCAAAGATTGAAAATCTTTAGTAGAACATATTTGCTGAAAGTAGTTATGACCAAAACATACATTTTTTTAAATACCTATGTTCGGGAACCATTAATCTTTCAGAGTCTAAGTTTTATCACTAAACTAAATGGTAAATTTCCACTTAAAGATGTCCGTATATAAATCTGTCCATTCCATATATGTCCATATATAAACTTCACTATTTTCCCAACCATGGTGAAGGGTATATAAGATTCGGAATAGCCGAATTTAGCCGCTCTTACTTGTTTTCTATAATATGAGTTTCCTGGAGGGCAATAATGTTTGGTTTATGTTTTGCAATTATATTTTCTATGGCAAACTTGTGGATTATAAATCTCTGAATATTCCACTGCAGAATTGAAATATTCAAACCAATAGCCATATTTACTAAATTAAACTGAATAATTAAAAGTCATTGTCATCTCTTGGAGGCATTGTTCTTCTAAGTATGTTTGGTATTATTATTACATTTAAATTAGGGAATTTTTTATATAAATTACTACACGGAGACACAACAGAAGCGTTTGTTGTATTTGAAATATTTAAAAAATCTTCAGTTGTGTTGCAGTCTTCAGTGATCTGAATAAAATCTGCTGTTGTTTTACTGGCAATGTTATTTTTCTTTAATAAATCGATAAAACTGTTATCGAAATTGATATTTTCAGTTACTGCTGTAATGGCTTTTACTTGCTCAATGAAATTTGATTTACGGATTTTTTTGTTGTTGGAGGTTTTCAATTTAGTTGTGATATTACTATTTTCTTTTGTTGTTAATTCAGATTTATTGATATGTTCATTACTGGATGTGTTTTTCATGCTTGTATTTTTTGGTGCTTGAGGAATAGTTTTTAAAACTTGATTTACTTTTGTGTTTTCTGCTTGATTATTTTGCATACCGTTATTTTGAACGATTTCAGAGAAAGTGGGAAATCTATTATTAAATGATTTGATTGTATGAATTGCAGGGTTTTCATTTAATAATTTCCAAGCTTCACGTACTGTACATCTTTTATTATAAAGTTAGTACGTTGAATTAACACAAAAATAGATAAATTGAAAACACGCTTTTTCTTATTTTTACAATTACAAGTCTATAAACACAACCGCTATAAAGCAGGATGTTAACACGGTAAACGTCTGCCAAAGACCATGGCAAATGCAAATTGTTTTAATATATAGACGTTTTTGAGAAAATATTTTAAAAATTTTCGTATTTTGATTTTTTTTTTTTCATATACAATATTTCAATATTTTTGAATTATTTATTTAAAATTGACAAAAAAAATTGTCCGTTCAGCTTGAAATTTTTTGAGGAATGTATATATACAGTTATGTGCGAAAAAATAGGGACACTTGCATGCAACAAATTTAAAGTAAAAAAACACACATACATTTTGGAAAGAAACTAACAATATTATTTTTAGATTATAGTACAACAACAACTCTTCATTTTAAGCAACAATTCAAACTTCGTTGTTGCAATTGAAAAAAACACCATTAAAAAGTATTTTAATTTCCTATAGTCGAATGTGAATAAAAATAGGGACAGTAAGAAAATGGTTTGAATTATTATTAGTATTTTATTTTTTTTTTTAATTAAATATAATAGTGGTCATAATGTAAATAAATGTACCAAGTATGGAGCCAAAGGTGGAAAAGTTTTGGGATATAGAAAATCGGAACAGATTGTCATATGCATGGAATTATAAAATTTTGTTTGTGCCAGACTTCTTCGTTGGTATTGTTTATCAATTGTAAGCCAAACAAAAGAAGTCCTGATCAATATTAAGTCCTTAGGAAGCTGATTTACTATCGAAAATCGGAAATTATTTACAAATTTTAAAGAGGATCGCAAAATTAATTTTGTTTATTTTAGGTTTTTAATTCTCATTGCAATTATTAGTTGATAGTTTTTAAAAAATTTATTATTTTTATTGTATTTCATTTCAACAAAAATAAACTTAAAACCAGGGTTGGCAGGCAATACCCCTAAAATACCGTTATCGATTCAATACCCTTTCAACTCACTATCGTTACCCCTAAAAAATACCTTTACCGAAATAACTGAAAAAATCGATATCTTTAAAATATCGTTACCGAAATAATAGAAAATATCGTCATCCCTAAAATACCGTTACCGAAATAACTGAAAAAATCGTTATCCTTAAAATATCCCTAAAATACCGTTACCGAAATAACTGAAAAAATCGTTATCCTTAAAATACCGTTACCGAAATAATTGAAATAGTTACCCCTAAAATACCGTTACCAAAATAACTGAAAAAATCGTTATCTCAAAAATATCGTTACCGAAATAACAGAAAATAGCGTTACCCTTAAAAAAGCATTACCGAAATAAAAGAAAATAACTTTACCCTAAAAATACCGATACATTTTTTTATTAAGTAATCCACACAAGTTATGATCTTGTTTACCAGGTGTCTTCAAATGCAATAAAATTTGCCATTATATATGAAAATTACACAAAAATCAACAATAAAATTATTTGCATTGCTCTTTTGTGTGTAAATTTCGAATTTTATTTTTTATTATGGTATGAGATATAATTATATGTGGTTTAATATATGGTCTAATAAAAGAAATATTTTTTGATATGGTATAACTTATAATTGTATATGATACAATATGTGTAAACAAATTTGAGATATTGTTATAAAGGGTGATTTAAGTAAGAGATACTTTTTTTTGGCAGATCACATGTGAGTCGTGTCATGCTGTCATGTTATTTTTGTTTAGTATTGTTTGGCATTTCATAATGATAAGACTTACGCATGAACAACGTTTACAAATCGTTCAACTTTATTACGAAAATTCACGTTCTGTGAATGTGTTTCGTGCACTTCGCTCAACTTATGGTCAACATAATCGGCCTACTGAGCGTACTATTCGCAACACCGACTATTTGATGCCTGAAATTGAAGCTCGGCAACATTTGGTTTTAACAAGACGGCGCCACTTCCCACACATCGCATCAATCAATGGATTTATTGAGAGAACGCTTCGGTAAGCACATAATTTCACGTTTTGGGCCGGTCGATTGGCCACCAAGATCGTGTGATATCACACCGTTAGACTTTTTCCTGTGGGGATATTCAAAGTCTAAAGTTTATGCGGACAAACTCGCTTCGATTCAGGCCTTGGAGGAAAGGATCACGCGTGTCATTCGCCAGTTACCAGTCGAAATGCTCGAACGAGTCATCGGAAATTGGACTCAACGGATGGACCATCTGCGACGTAGCAACGGCCAATATTTGGTAGACATAATCTTCAAATAATAAATGCCAAAGAATGTCCTTTTAAATGATAATAAACATTCCCCATTAAATTTAAATTTTCTGTGTTTTTTTCTTTAAAAAAGTAGGGAACCTCGATGGATTACGCTATATATAGTTCCATATCTAGAGTATTTTTGATATGGTAAAATGTATAATTTCATATAATTATATGTGGCCCCATGTCAATGGTTTCGAATCCCATCCAGTGAGATCAATTTTTTGTGCTTTTGGTTTGTTTTTATTTTCTTATTAATATTTTTTTACAAAACTTTCAAATTTAAATCATCGGGATAACAAGAACTAAAAATTTTTATATTTGTTTCGCTTTAAATATAATTATTTTACCATGTCCCAGATCAAAACTATAAGATGTACCTCAATAATGAGTTAGCTAAATCGGTGTGGGCAGCCCATTAAGGGAGACTGTTCACCTTTTTGCCCCTCTTCGTAGACAACTACAAAAATCCGACCTAGGTGAATGTCTACACCGGAGGAGGAACATATGAACCAAATTTCAACTTCGCAGCTCAAGCGTTTTTGAGAGGGCGTCAAGGGTGAGAATTTTTCCATTTTCTGCCCCTCCCCTTTGGAGTTTAACTTTATAGGTCCAACAGTTTGTACAGGCTGTTAAAGCATATTTCAAATTTCCGGCTTCTAGCTATATGGTTTGGGCAGGCCGTGAAAAGGGAGTTTTCCCCATTTTGTTCTTCCCCGAAGGAGTTTCCAAGAACCTCGTCTTAGCGAATGTCTACGCCGTAGGGAGAACCTACATACAAATGTGTAACAGCGTAAATATTTACACAGTTACACATTTTCACATTTGCCCATTTGCACATGTGTACATTTACACATTTGCATACCATCAATCTATCAAACCATCAAACAATTAATCAAATTTTCACTTGTGCACATTTGCACTTGCAAATTTTCACATTTGCACTTTTGTAAATTTGCACATTAGCATATATGCACATTTGCACTTCTGCAAATTTGCACACTTTCACATTTGCACATTTACAAATTTGCACTTTTGCACATCTGCACATTAGCATAATTGCACATTTACATTGGATGAGGAATATATGTACCAAATATTAACTTCGCAGCTCCAGCGGTTTTGGCAGGCCATTAAGGGGAGAATCTTCCGCTTTTTTGCCCCTCCTCTTTGGATTTTCCAAAAGTCACGCCATAGCTGTTATCTACACTGGAGAAGGAACCTGCATACCAAATTTCAAGTTTCTAGTTTCAGCATTTGAAAATACAAAAATTATTAAAATACAAGACAATAACGAAATTAAATATAACAAATCCAAATCGTAGGGTGTACCGTTTTTTTTATTTCTAAAATACAATTGACTATTTCTGAAATACAATTGACTATTTCTGAAACACAATTGACAATTTCTGAAATACAATTGACTATTTCTGAAGTACAATTGACTATTTCAGTAATACCATTGACTACTCCTGAAATACAATTGATAATTTCTGAAATACAATCGACTATTTCTGAAAGACAATTGATAATTTCTGAAATACAATTGACTATTTCAGTAATACAATTGACTATTTCTGAAATACAATTGACAATTTCTGAAATTCAATTGATTATTTCTGAAATACAATTGCCTATTTCTGAAATACAATTGACAATTTCTGAAATACAGTTGACTATTTCTGAAATACAATTGACAATTTCTGAAAAACAATTGACAATTTCTAAAATACGATTGACAATTTCTGAAATACAATTGACTATTTCTGAAATGCAATTGACTATTTCTGAAATACAATTGACAATTTCTAAAATACAATTGACTATTTCTGAAATACAATTGACTATTCTGAAATACAATTGACAATTTCTGAAATATAATTGACTATTTCTAAAATACAATTGACTATTTTGAAATACAATTGATTGTCTCTGAAATACAATTGACTATTCTGAAATACAATTGACTATTTCTGAAATACAATTGACTATTCTGAAATACAATTGATTTTTTCTGAAACACAATTGACTATTCTAAAATACAATTACAATTTCTAAAATGGATCTTACTCGATCTAACTTTTTTCGGATAAATTTGGATATTACTTTAAAAATATATTGTTGGGTCTAATTTAATCTGCCATTTTTCGGATCAATTCAGGTCCATCGAAATCCTCAAATATATTTCTGAATCTAATTTGATCTGCCATTTTTCGGATCAAATAAGATATTAGGAAAAATTGGAAATGATTAAATATGGTGCCAGATTAATTTGTTTTTACTCGAACCTACTTACTTTTTGCCAATAAATTTCAAACCATCTGTGGTTCATGTAAAAATGTTTGTGTTAGTTATAGATATTTATGCAAGGGCCGCTGTGAGGTAACAAGATTCAAAAATATATTCTCTGTACATACATATGTATATCTATCTTTCAAAAGTCTGATCATGATGGGGTTAAATATATCGGTGTGCATTGAAACTAGCTAAAATACCGATACCGCAATTATAAAAATAACGTTACCCCTAAAATATCGTTACCGAAATAACTAAAATAACGTTATCGCTAAAATACCGTTACCGAAATAATGGAAAATACCGTTATCGCTAAAATACCGATACCGAAATAACTGAAAAAATCGTTATCCCTAAAATACCGCTACCGAAATAACTGAAAAAATCGTTATCCCTAAAATACCGTTACCGAAATAACTGAAAAAATCGTTATCCTTAAAATAACGTTACCGAAATAATAGAAAGTAGCTTTACCCTTAAAATAACGTTACCGAAATAGTAGAAAATAGCGTTACCCTTACCGATAACCGCATTTGTTTCGGTTACCATCCATGCTTAAAACCAATATTTTTTAATATAATATCTTAAAAATTAATATTATAAAACAATATTCATATCAAATGAATAGAGATCATTAAGTTAGTAAATTGGTAAAATTAGGAACGTTAGTAATTTAAACGATTAAAACGTTTGGCATTAAAGTTTTTTAATATTACATTTTAAATATGTAAAAAGAAAATCTATTTTTCAGTTCTAAAATAATATTTTAGAAATAATATGCAATTTAAATGTTTCGTTTTAAGACGAGTTTTTTGTTTGCTTTTGATAAAGCTATAGAGCAATTCCATATGAAAGCGATCACCTTTTGGACGACCCCTCTCCGATTTTAAAATAAATAGTCTCAATCGATTGCCCAGCAAAAAATAATGTACCTACATATTTTTTTTTTATAGTGACTGGTTTAGTGGTGGTGTACACCACTGTCATGTGACAAAATTGAAGAATTCTTCATAAGGGACCTCATTGAAAGTTGTTTTAAAAAAAAACTACTAAAGCGATCGCAACGAGTGATAGCTCGTTGGAAAGGTATTGATTTAGGCTTTAATTGATAAAATTTTCCTAATTTTTCTCAGAAATTTACCTTTTTTCCCATGAAAATTAAATTTTCCGATTTTCCACAGAAGCTCCTAAATTTTCCGGCTAATTTTATTTTTTTTGGATTCCTCATAATTTTTGCTTTAAGAATCAGCAATAAAAAAATGGGCCCGACTCCTTGTTTGGACAGGAGAAGAGCATTTAAGAGACCACCTTGTTCTCATTGTTTTTATATTTTTTATAATTGAATTATTTTTAATTATTTAACATTTTTTATTTTATTATTAAAAATACATTTTAAAAATTATTTTACAGTTAAAAATACATTTATGAAGAAAAAATCAATTTTTTTAAGCGCCCCAAGTTGAGTGTGTAGTGAATATGGTCTGCCTGCCTTCACAAGATCGGCCATAAATCCATGGATAATAGCAGCAGTGGCATGTAATGGCACACCAAACCCGACTGAGGCTACAGGTCATAAAATGTTTTGTAAATTTTTTAAATTACCAGGTAATAAATATTTCGCCTAAAATGACACGTGCAGAAACAAGTCATAAAACACGGATTTTCCATAAATATGGCGAAATATTTATTACCTGGTAATTTAAAAAATTTACTAAACATTTTATGACCTGTGGTCGGCTTATTGGCAGTAACCAATTAAGTCCCTCTTTAAAAAACATTTTATGACCAGTAGTTCACGCAAATTTTCCTATTAAAGAAAAGCAAATATCGCTTATTTTTTTTACCTATTTTTTACCAAAAAATAAATATAAATACTTCACACACTCTGAGTCAAATTTCAGTTGAATACTAAACGTGAAAGTGTTAAAGTGTTTTTTTTTTGTAAAGTAAAGAGTGAAGCTGTAAAGACAATTTAAAGTAAAATGAATAAATTTTGCTGGAATCCGTTTAACAAGAGTGGACATCGTTCGAAAAAGATAACAGTATTAAAATTAACTGGTGTTTCGAAGCGATACATGAATGAATTAAATATACAATACGGTGAAGAAGCACAATTCATTTGCCCCAAGTGTAAAATCGATTTGCCTCAACAAGCAAATGCATTGAAACAAATGCAACCACAATCCGAGAGTGAAATGACAATTGAACAAAATGTTTCATCTGATAGTGAGGCAGACATTCCGATGGTCAATATGTCTTTGAGTCCTTTGAATGAGGCTATTACCACTTTAGGTGAAACGCCTATTAGAAAAAGAAAGTTGAGAAGTGAAAAATACAGGAAAGATAAAAAAGGCAAGGTTATGAGTGCAATCGCGACAATATTTGATGAAGGCTCTGATAACGAATGCAGTCAAGCAGATGACGTTGATGACGGCAAACAAATGATTGAGCAGTTGAAAAGAAAATTCAATTTAGCGACCACTTTTCCGGAGAAATATCTCATTTTATCTGTGCTCCTCAATCATGGTCTATACGCGAGATTTCTGAACAGTTTCAAACATCTTTTTACATCGCGAGAAGAAGCAAAAAATTAGTTCGACAGAAGGGCATATTGGCGACTCCCACCAAGAAATTTGGCTCAAGGACCCTCAGCGAAGCAACGGTGAAATTGATTCAAGATTTTTACTACAATGATGACAACAGCCGCGCCTGCCCAGGTACACGTGACTATGTTATCACACGTGAAGATGGAGAAAAAGTACACAAGCAGCGCAGATTATTATTATGTAATCTATCCGAAGCATACCATCAGTTCAAAGAGAAATACCCAGCAGAAAAAGTGGGATTTTCTAAGTTTGCCATCCTACGACCAAAAGAATGCGTGCTGGCATTAGACAGGCACGGAACGCATTCAGTTTGCGTTTGCATGTTTCATCAAAACATCAAATTAATGTTCTTTCCATGCAAGAAATTGAAAGTATTTCACGGTGAAATTGAAACATATAGGGACCTCCTGTCGAAGTCGTTGTGCGCATACCCCACGGAAAATTGTCATCTGTCCAAATGCGACAATTGTCCGAAGATTGACGAGCTAGAGCAATATTTGGCGGAAAAGTTTGAACAGCTGTTAATTCAGGAGGTGCATTTCAAACAGTGGATAATTAGCAGCGGCAGATGTTCCCTTGAGACCGTGGTAAAGCAGATTCCGGAATTCATCGAGGAATTCGGATTCAAGTTGAATGAACTGAAGGCGCACCATTTCATATCCGAGATGCAATCGAAATTTCTAAAGGAAATTAAGGAGAAATTAGCCCAAAATGAATTCATTGTGATAAGCGACTTTGCCGAGAATTACACTTTTCTCGTTCAGGATGAAATTCAGGCTTATCACTGGGCAAACGACCAGTGCACGGTGCATCCTTTTTGCATTTATTTCAAAAACGAAGATAACGAACTACAGACCGTAAGCCTTGTTGTTGTCGCGGAGAGTTTAGCTCATAATTATGTGTCCGTTTATTTATTTCAAATGAAACTGTTTGAATTCTTAAGATCAAAATTCGATGCAATCGACAAAGTAACGTTTTTCTCAGACGGCGCGGCTTCTCAGTACAAGAATAAAAAAAATTTTTACAATCTGCATAATTGAAGAAGAACAAAACTGCAAGGTCGAGTGGCACTTTTTTGCGACGTCCCACGGTAAGGGCCCATGCGATGCGTTAGGGGGAACCCTAAAACGCATGGCGACTAAGGCAAGTTTGCAAAGGCCATATACTGACCAGATCTTAAATGTACAACATTTGTTTTCGTGGATTCAAAGCAAGGAAATTGCCATTAACACAGTTTTATGCACTCAAAAAGAACACGATGCCATGGAGCGACGACTTCAAAACAGATATAATAATGTCAAAACTATAACTGGAACGCAAAAGTTTCATTGCTTCATACCAAATATTTCTGATATGTCAATTAATGTAAAGCGGTACTCTTCGTCTGCCGACGTGCTAAATTTAAAGTTACTTTAATTTTATAATGATGCCAAGACAATTGAAATTTTTAATAAATATTGTAATTAAGTATAAGCAACAAAATAAGAAAGATTTTTTCTTCATAAATGTATTTTTAACTGTAAAATAATTTTTAAAATGTATTTTTAATAATAAAATAAAATAATGTTAAATAATTAAAAATAATTCAATTATAAAAAATATAAAAACAATGAGAACAAGGTGGTCTCTTAAATGCTCTTCTCCTGTCCAAACAAGGAGTCGGGGCCCATTTTTTTATTGCTGATTCTTAAAGCAAAAATTATGAGGAATCCAAAAAAAATAAAATTAGCCGGAAAATTTAGGAGCTTCTGTGGAAAATCGGAAAATTTAATTTTCATGGGAAAATTTAATTTTCATGGGAAAAAAGGTAAATTTCTGAGAAAAATTAGGAAAATTTTATTTTTCAATTAAAGCCTGATTCAATACCTTTCCAACGAGCTATCACTCGTTGCGATCGCTTTAGTAGTTTTTTTTAAACAACTTTCAATGAGGTCCCTTATGAAGAATTCTTCAATATTGTCACATGACAGTGGTGTACACCACCACTAAACCAGTCACTATAAAAAAAAAAATATGTAGGTACATTATTTTTTGCTGGGCAATCGATTGAGACTATTTATTTTAAAATCGGAGAGGGGTCGTCCAAAAATTTGCCAATTTTAATCGTTTTCATATGGAATTGCTCTATAAGTGGAAAATACTCATTCACTAATAGTAGATGTTGGACAAATAGTCAAAAGACAATTATATAAATATTCCAACTTTTCAGTTTTTTTTGTCGCATTTATAAAGATGTATGAAATCATCATATAATGATGAATGATTTTGTACAGTCTCTTTTTTTAGGATTTTGAATACTGTTTATTGTATTATTTAGATCAGAAATTAAACTATTTGAATTTAGAATATCCAAAGTTAAGTCCTCATCGGAATCTATCAGACTTACATCTAAATCTTCATAACCAAACAAACGATTATAAAAGTGTTCGGAAAAAATAAAAGAGACCAAGTAACCTAGTTGGTGATGTAATTAAATAAACCGGTTAACCGAACAAAAAGACCGGTTTTCGGGTTTTTTCGAATTTACAAAATATTCGAAACCGATCGGTTAAAAAAAAGAAACCGGTTGACCGGTTTTGGTTTTTGAATACTCTACTATTGTATTCGAACACATTTTATGCCAGATAAATCATTCTCGTGTGTTTTGAAAAGAACAAAAATTGTGCGGCTTAAATATTAGTCTAATGTGTGATGACTCAATAAGAACCATACCTGGGAAATTAAATACTTGAAAATATTTACTTAAATCAAAAATTTTCAAATATTTTTTATATGTATATTTAAATTTAAAGTACAAATATTTCTTTCTATACGTGTTCTTTAAAACGTGTAAAAGTTAATGAAAAAATATAAATACCAAAAAGTTTAAAGTATAAATATTTTTATATTTGCTTGAAAAGACTATTATTTTTCTTGACATTTTGGTTTTATTGATACTGTTACCTTCTTATAAAACAAAAATATTATTCATTTTCATAATTTAAATAACCCTTTTATGCCATTAACGTTCAAGAGAATTTTTTCACGGGAAAAAATTTACTATGAATAATGTGTGAGTGTAAACAACAACAATAGGAGACCAATAATTCATCCCCTTTTAATATTAATCATACTCCTTTAGTAATTAAAATAGATTCCTATAAGTTTTTAAATATTCAGAACACTTAAATTATGTTAATTCCCAGCAAAAGCAAGGTAACGACAGGTTATTGCTGTGTAATAATAGGTCGTTACTTTTTGCATTACTTTAAAAAAGCAAAATAATTACCACAAAATATTTCTAAATTTGTTTAAGTTTCAACTTATATTATAATCGTGTTTCCAATATTCGCAGAAGTATTTGTGGAAATAGACGAAAATTTTTAAAATTCTGGATGGTAAACTAAATGTAATATCAAGTTAAGATTCCGCACACTTCAGCCTAAATTTTTGAAAGCTGTAAGTATGATAAAAGAATTAGTTTAGCTTCAATTTAGCCATCCCGCACGCAGCCTAAATAAAAAAAAAAAATATTACTTGTTTTGTATATATTTTAATCTTATTAGATATTCTAGAGTAAATAATTTGATTTGTTACCCAAAAAAGCAATTAATTATTATTAAACACCTTTCACACTCCTTGTTTGTAAATATAAACCAAAAATGTATTGGAAGTTGAACCGTAATTGATTTCAAAAATAGCGTAAGTTTTCCCTAATGAGCTTATCAATACTAATCATTTGATTGCTATTACCAAAAATGTAAACTTTAGTTATCGTTTTTCTCATTAATGAGTTTTTATCTAATTTTTTTGTTAATCATATAATTACAATATATATCCAAACACCCTACACCTAAGCACTAGCAACGAAGGTTTTCGCCTCGTTGTGGCGGAATAGAATCGAACCCACTTAAAAGCTAGCACGCTACCACTTAGCTTGTATTTTTTTATTATTATTTGACTTTTTTAAAAATGGTGCATAACAAAACGTCCTTTTTTTATAATTTTTGTAAGTTATTTTGCTTGAATTTCTTGCTTTTGCTTATTTTTTAATTTTTATGTTTTTTTTTCTTTTAGTGTACTTACATTTCTATTTTTTTTTGACATTTATTTGATTTTTATTTCTAAATATGGAAAATATAATAGGCGAAAATGTTGAATATAACTGCCTTGTAGAAGATATCGAAACAAAAGTTTAATAAAAAGTTTAATAAAACTTTTTCAAACTATTTTTCATTATAAGCTATCTAAGTATATTGAATTTAAATAAATATTTTGGTTGTAATTATACCTATGAAGTTAAAACTACAACCAAAAACTAGCATGGAATTTGTCAAATAAATACAACTAGTTTTTAGTTGTAGTGCAAGTAATATTATTGTTTTTTAAAATTTGCTATAAAAACTGGCAAAATACAAAAAATGATTTATGAAAAACTTTTTATGACTTTTTGGTCTATATTTTTAACCAAACAAATGGGCGTATTTTAAGATATTTTTAATGTTATTTTTTTTAATAAAACGTCTTTTTTCACTTTTTTATAACAAAACCTGCTTTTTTACGTTTTAGTCCTTTGATCCTTATTTTGGTTTGATATTTTTTATAACAAGCAAAAAACTTCTTACTATTTTCAGGTTCATGCTGTTTTACAAGGGGATGAAAAAAGTAATACTCAAATTCCCAAAAATTTTAAATGAGCAAAAAAGAAATTTGGGAGCGATTGGACAATTTTAAGCCACTCTTTGTTTTGAATATTAGAAATAAGTAATTTTTTATAGTTTTTGTATAGTCGAAATTTTGTATGTTACATTTTACTATTGAATTTTATGAATTCTTTTAAATACTAGATTTATGGAATAAATATTTTGTAACAAATTCATCTTTATATACAGGCTAACGCCCGGGGTTACCCTTAGTCGCCAGATGAAATGGTTCATTAAGGTTCTTCGAAATAAAAGTCCCCGTAGATGCGAGTGCTAATAAAATAAATAATTGAGAATTATATTATTTAGAGGTGGCGAAAGGCTGATAAAACTAAGAATTGGTTAAATATTTTTTAAAAGCACAAATCGTGGTGCTCCAAATCAAATATGTATATAATACAGTACTTTTTGGTTATAGTCCTCATCGATATAGTCCATTTGGCGATATAGTCCACATTGTGTGATTTTAATGCCCTTTAAATGTCCATTTTATACAAACCATCAATCTATCAAACCATCAATTCAAAAAACCATCAAACAATCAATTAAAATTTCACTTTTGCACATTATCACATTTGCAAATTTTCATTTGTACAAATTTTCACATTTGTACATATGCACATTTGCACTTTTACAAATTTGCACATTTGCACATTTGCAATTTTGTAAATTTAAACTTTTGTAAATTTGCACATTTGCGAATTTGCACATTTGCACAAATTGGACATTTTCCACATTTGCACATATACATTGGAGGAGGAATCTATGTACCAAATTTTTACTTCCCAGCTCCAGCGGTTTTGACAGGCCGTTAAGGGGAGAGAATTTTCCGCTCTTTTGTCCCTCCGCTTTGGATTTTCCAAAAGTCACACCAAAGCTGTTATTTACACTGGAGAAGGAACCTGCATACCAAACCGCAACTTTCTAGTTTTAGCGGTTTGGGCAGGCCGTTCAAGAGGAGACCTTTCCTGTAGGAATTCATGCCAAAGGGGGAAACTGTATACCAAATTTCAACTTTCTAACAGCAGCGTTTTTGGCAAATCGTCAAGGGGGACAATTCTCCCATTTTTTGCCCTCCCCGTTGGATTTTCCAAAAATTCTGACTTAGCTGTTTCCTACACTGAAGAAGGAACCTACATACCAAAAAAGATCCTAGGTACAGCGGTTTAGGCAGGACGTTAAAGGGGGAGGCTTTTCGCCCTTTAAACCCCCATTTTTACAACGTCATTGGCCAAATTCTAAAATAAACCTTATTAAGGAGTTAGCACATACTTCCAAGGAGGCATATTTCAAATTTCATGTTTCTAGCTAAAGGTGCTTAACTGTTATCTCCACTGGAGATGGAGCCTGCAAACTAAATTTCAACTTAATAGGCCCAACGAATTGTGCAAGCTGTTTAGGGGGAGACTTCATCGATGATGTGCAGATATGCACATTTGCATTTTTGAAAATTTGCGCTTTTGCGACTTTGCACATTTGCACTTTAGCAAATTTGCACTTTTGCACATTTTCACATTTGCACTTTTACAAATTTGCATTTTCACATTTGCACTTTTGCAAATTTGCACATTTTCAAACTTGCAAATTTTCACATATGCACATTTACATTGGAGGAGGAATCTATATACCAAATTTTAACTTCCCAGCTCAAGCAGTTTTGGCAGGCCGTCAAGGGGGAGAATTTTAGCTTTTTGCCCCTCCGCGTTGTATTTTACAAAAGTCACGTTTTATCTGTTATATACACTGAAGAAGGAACCTGCATAAAAAATTTTAACTTTCTAGTTTCTAGTGTTTTTGTCAATTTCTCCTAGCGGACGCGTCCCCAGGTGGCGGATAGGGGGAGGTGATGGACATTCTGTCCTTTCCCAACCATGGCTACACCTATGGAGGAGAGGGGGCAGAATGCCCTTTACCTTAGGAATCTAGTATTTCCCGCGGACCAAAAAAATTGACAACAAAAAACATGGAAATAAAGTAATGTGACAAGCGTACGTAATGCCTATGGCAAAAATGTAGAGGTGAAAGAGAAGGACGCACTCAGAGGGGGCTTAAGCATCCTCAGCCCTCGAATAATGGTGAGGGGTCCGACACCGAATCCTCAAACAAAAACAGCTATAGCATAGCCATGTTATCAACACCCAAAAAACGGCTATCTGGGGCACAACGAAGGAAGCTGAAGAAGATGCACCAGAAAAACATATTGGGCCAATCCCGGGACACTCCGACGGTATCGGATCCTCCTTCCGTCTCTGTGACGAAGAGAATCAGATCTCCTGAATACTGAGAATAAGCCCAAGAAGAAAAAGAGCTCCCCGCTGTCAAATAGACTTGTTAAGCCTAGCCATACCTCACTCAAAGAAGGCTTTGTCAGAATTCGACGAGTAAGGGGGACAAAGCAAAATTAGCTATTGAGAAGGCGAGCACGTCGGCTTAATCAACCCCGAAGGGAAGGGCACCCGCTAAGGAGCCTCCCCCGACGCGGAAGAGGAAGCTAGACGCTGAAAGAGGTAAAGAGCCGCCATCTTCTGCCAAAATTTCCAAAAAGAAATACCAGGACGATATATGCTATGCAGTATATGACGCTGGTAATCCAACAGGCAAAATCACAGCAGACCAACAGGCTAAAGTCGAAGACTTGGTAATAATAAGATAGTGGACCACGCAATCGCGTCTAAGGAAAAACAACCCATAGAGAGCGTTAGCAGCGGGTTCTTCAGGGGTGTGATGATCATGATGCTGGCATCACACCAATGGGCTTGCACCCTGAAGGACTTAGTGGAGAGCATCCCTCCTCCCTGGGACGGCGCTAAGCTAGGACTAGTGAAGAGGAAGGAACTTCCGATGCTCTTGAAGTCCACTGTCTACATTAAAGGATGGGGCAGCAAACTGGCGAATGAGCGCATACTAGAAATTCTGGGCAGCCAAAACGCTAAACCAGCCGTGGAGAAATGGGAGGTTTTTCATAGGAAAGAGGACCCTGAGGGTACTCTTCTTGTGATAGGCATCGACCAGAACTCCATGGCTAGCCTTGCCAAGAATAAATGTATGGCTTATTTCGCCTCAAAAAGGGAAGATACCCATTGGAGGGGCTGCCATGGTCAAACCCGACAAGGTGACACAGGAAGCGGTGCCGAAAACACCAGCAGTCACGGAGGACTCAGATCCTAAAAGCGAGGGGCTTATGTCTAACTCGAAGGAAGACAGACGGCAACCAACGCTCTGATGTCTAAAATAAACAAAGGTAAGATACACATTGCTTTAATCCAAGAACCTTGGACCACTCGCAACAAGGTTTCTGGGTTAAACAATGTTAATTATCAACTTTTTTACTCTGATACAGGGTCTCGTCCAAAAACTTGTATCCTATGTCATAAAAACGCATGTTTTCTTCTCTTAACAGGGTTGTCAACGTCGGATGCAACGGTGCAGAAGCAAGGGGGTAGCAATACGTACCTTTCGGCTAATTACCTACCCTTCGACTCTCCGACACTTCCGCCCACGTCGGAGTTGATGAAACTGGCTGAGGAGGCGCAAAGAAAAGGTATGAAACTTATAGTAGGATGTGATGCTAACTCTCACCATGTAGCTTGGGGTAGTACTAACACCAATCGTAGGGGAGAGGCCCTCATAGATTTCTTGAATACAATAGACTTGATTAAGTTGAACGTAGGGAATAAGGCCACCTTTGTCAATAGTTATCAGGGAAGAAGTATTAGATATAACCTTTTGCTCTGAGGACCTTATAGACGAGATCTGGGATTGGAGGGTTTCGGATAAACACTCCTTCTCGGACCACCGGTATATAAGGTTCAAAATTCTTCGGCCACCGCCTATGCCGATAAAATTTCGGAACAGGTCTAAGACCGACTGAGTACTGGAGCTGGATTGGGGAACCGATTGGGATTGGGCACATGTCAATGCGGGAATAAGAAGGACATAGACGCCAAAGTAGAAACGCTCACAAACGCCCTGGTTGAATCGTTTGAGGAGAGCTGCCCCCTACGAGA
The DNA here is from genome assembly GCA_949748255.1 of Eustalomyia histrio. Lineage (NCBI taxonomy): Eukaryota > Metazoa > Arthropoda > Insecta > Diptera > Anthomyiidae > Eustalomyia > Eustalomyia histrio. The sequence continues at coordinate 128,950,027 of OX456525.1, forward strand.
GCAGAGATCCCCACAGGAGAAGCCGTGGGTAACGGGGGAGATTCAGGATCTGGGGAGGAATCTTCGCAAACTCTTCAACCGGGCAAGTGTAAGAAGACCGCAGTCTACTGGGACGAATATCACAGTAAGCTGAAGGAATATAGGAAAATCACTAGAAAGGCCAAACGCGACTCCTGGAAACTTTTCTGTGAACAGGTAGATAGCGTCAATGATGTTTCGAAGATTAAGAAATTCTTATGCAAAACCCATTTTCAACCAGGATCAATGGTCGATGAGACTGTAGGATATAGAGATCATGAAACTCCTAATGGACTCCCATTTTCCGCCGACCGAAACGGGCGCCATGGAGGAACCGTCACGGGGGCAGGGAGACCAAAATGGAGGGATGGTCGTAACGACTGAAATGATCAAGAGTGCGATCAGAAGTTTCGCAACATACAAGGCCGCGGGGCTGGATGGTATATTCCCGGCACTCTTACAGAAAGAGGTGGACTTAGTGTCAACTCATCTGTCAGTGATATATACTGCGTGCTTAAAATTCGCATACACTCCGGTTAGATGGCAGGTTGCTAGGGTAGTGTTTATACCCAAACCTGGCAAGCCGACCTATGTGACACCAAAGGCTTATCGCCCGATTAGCCTAACGTCCTTTCTACTTAAAACCATGGAGCGGATAGTTGATGCCATGATTAAAAGTAGGATACCGGACAGAGACCTGAAATATAAGCAGCATGCGTATGTTAAGGGCAGATCAGTGGAGACCGCATTAAATGAGGTCGTACACTATATACGGAAATCCTTCGAGGGCAAACTGTACACACTGGCGGTGGCATTGACATCGAAGGAGCCCTTAATAACGTACTGACCGATACTCTTATCCGATCCTTGAGCCGGTTTCGGGTTGACCGGGCGCTAAGTGACTGGATCACCCACATGCTAAGAAATAGATGGATTAGTTGCGAAATGTACGGTGTAACTATTAGGAGAAGGGTTCTTCGCGGAACGCCACAGGGTGAGATTTTATCTCCACTGCTAGGGTAACCGCGATAAATAGTCTCCTAAGGACTTTGACCGAAGAGGGTTTCGAACCAGTCTGCTATGCAGACGATGTTGTAATACTTCTAAGGGGCAAGGATCCGAACTATTTGTGCAGAAGGGCCGAGACGGCCTAAACGTTAACCCGGAGAAGACGGAAATACATCTGTTCACGGGGAGAACGAAAATTCATGTCTACAGGGAACCACGTTTCTCAGGCAGGACGAAACCAGTGACCGACGGGGTTAAGTACTTAGGCGTAATCCTTGATCGGAAACTAAAATGGAAACACCACATAGAGGATAGAACCAACAAGGCGAGCCGGTGTTGGGCGCTATGTAGGAGGACCATAGGCCCGAAATGGGGCCTAAGTCCGAGTATGATACACTGGCTTTACAGGAGCGTAATAATGCCAATCTTAACGTATGCCTCTGTAATCTGGTGGACTTCTTTGGACAAAAGGTGCAACATAAGACCACTTCAGGGGTCCAGCGTACGTGTTGCTTGGGTATAAATGGGGCAATGTGCACCACGTCAACCAAGGCTCTGGAGATACTACTGGATATACCACCAATCGAGACGCAGGTGATGTACGAGGCGGCACTCGCGGCCGAACGCCTCTTATCTCTTGGCGAGCTATATATAGGTGATTTCAGAGCAGATCATCAGTGTATACTGGGCACTGCTATCAGCTAGTAGGGTTAAGTCCAGAACATTGCTGGACTGTATAAGAGCCATTACTGAGTTTTCCTCTGGGGGCAGGATCCATATTATATAGGTACCGGACCACTTGGGGATAGCCGGGAACAAAAGGGCCAATACACTAGCCGTCGGGGGAAGAGAACTCGAGGCAGTTAACTTGGCGAACGCAAAACCGTTTGAGGCAACGAAAGCGGAATTAAAGTCGTGGGCAAGAGAAAGCCACAGGGCCTGTAGGAACAACGAGACGGTGGCCAGGACCACTAGGATTTTGTGGGGTTGCCCAGACGAGAAGACGGCAAGAGGCCTCCTTAATGGAAGTAAGTCCGAGGTCAGTGTGATGGTACGGATTGGACGGGCAGATTCTGACGAGTGTAGAGCGTGTGGCGAGGAGAGCGAAACGCTGGAGCACTTTCTCTGCCACTGTCAGGCATTTGCAGAATTAAGATCCAGGCACCTCGGGGGCGATGTTATATCGGACTTGGAATACCTGAGGAACGTCGACTGGAAAACCTTGAGGAGTTACGTCCGGGAAACCAGGTTTCTGAAAACCGGACGTTAACAATCTCCATGTTCTTAGGTAGCGCACAACAGGCCCAGCAGAGGCCTAGGTGTATATCGTAGCGATATGAGGTTGCATTTCTATGCTTCTTCCTCCTTTCGAGCTAACCTATCCTAGTTTCAGCGGTTTGGGCAGGCCGTTCGGGGGAAGATTTTTCCCCTTATTGCACCTCCCAGTAGGAATTTGCAAAAATCCAATTTGAGTGGAGTGGGAACCTGTGTACCAAATTTTAACTTCTCAGCTCTAGCGAAGGGGGAGAATTTTCTCCTTTTTTCCCCTTCCCGTTGGATTTTCCAAAATTAACATCTTAGCTGTTATCTACACTGGAGAAGGAGCCTGCGTACCAAATTTCAACTTCCCAGCTCTAGTGGTTTTGGCAGGACGTCATGGGGAAAAATGTTACCCTCTTAGGCCCCTCTCCGTTGGATTTTCCGAAAATCACGTCTTAGCTGTTATCTACACTGGAGAAGAAGCCTGCATACCAAATTTCATATTCCTTGGTTTCCCCATAAAGGGGGAAACTTTTCGCCCTTTAAACCCCCATTTTAACAACATCCTAAGGAGTTAGCACATACTCCCAGGAAGCCATATTTCAAAATTCAGGTTTCTAGCTAAAGGGATTTGGGCAGGCCGTGAAAGGGGTGTTTTTCCTAATTTTTGCCCCTCCCCGAAGGAACCCCGTCTTAGCGGATGTCTACGCCGGAGGGGGAACCCACATACCAAATATCAGCCTCCTACCTCTTGCGGTTTGGGCTGGGCGATGCTGAATGAGTCAGTCTATATAACTAATTTTTACGAATAATTTGGCATACCACCACGTGGTGGCAAATATTGTACAAGTAATGCATATAACTTTTTTAGGTTATTTAGGTTTAAAAATGTTCCGCAACAAAAGCGATTACTAAAAAAAAATCATTTTTTTTTTTAATATTTTTAATTTAAAATTTTTTCAATTGTTTATGTAATTAATTTTAAGTTTAAAGTATGTGATAATTTACACAATGGTTATACGATCTTATTATTATTTCACTATGCGAGCTTTCGAAGAACTTGCTATTTCTTTTATAAATTTTTTAATATTGAAGCAACATTTTCTGAAGAAAACTAGTTTTTGGGTTACTTCACTTTAGATCAATTAAAAGGGTTTTGGACTATAACGACAATTATAAGTTATATAAATATGTGGTAAAAAAAAGTAATTGCGTTTAGTGCGAAAACTTTTTTGCAATTTCGCAAAAAAAAAAATATAATAGGTCTCCATACTTTTTATGCTCTATTCGACTATACTCTGCCATTTTGCAAAAATTGTAAAAAGTTATATGCCTAATCTAAATAGTTATAAGTTAACGAGATGCTGAATTTATAACTGTAATCATTTACTTTGTCTTTTATGCTAATTTAAGTTGGTTCATACAATCATCAACATGTGCTAATAATATTGCTTGCAGTGTTTGCGCACTCACAAAATCAGTGCGTTAATTTGTAATACAACAACAAATACATACATTTTTCTTTAAATAATAAAATGTTGAACATGACCCTGTAGGAAGCCTGGGGTCAAGTGGCTACAAGTCACCACTTTTGTCGACTATTTTGGGTGACTTTTTGGTGACATGTCCACAAAGCGTCTATACTTTTTACATTCCTTTTTTGCAGCTGCAAAGCTGTGCTTGTTCTTGATTTTTTTATTGTTTTTTTTTTTTTTTTTTGTTGAAAAAACATGTGCATAGCTACATGCAAAATTAAAGTTTTTAATAAAAATATAAAGAAAAATGAATTTAAAAATTAAAAATATAGAAATTTGAACAAAATATATAATGAGCAAAAGAAATTACAAAAAACTTGTGAAAAAAACAATAAATTTTGTATAAAAATAAAAACAAGAGGCAACAATTTTTAGTGAAAATTGCAACTCTAGAGATTTTGTGAAGCCTGATGAAGATTTTTCGGAGCCTGTGGATGATTTTGTGCAGTCTTTTGAAGATTTGTATACTCCAAAATTAAATTTGCACGAAAATTTTTTTTACTTTAATGAAATTTATAAAAAAAATGTTTATTAATAAAATATCTAATTTAACAAAATAAATGCACCTGTTTAATCTTCTTCCTTCCTAGTATGGAAATCAAGTAAAAAGTTCCAAAAGTATAGACTAGAATTACTAAAATGTACTAGTGAATCTCTGGTTCCAATGTCAACACCTAGTCAATAGCTGTGTAGATTCGCAATGACACGCACATGTTAAATGTGTACAGCAGAAAACGTTGTCTGGGGCATAGTTAGTCAGTAGTACTGGTGACAAAGTCAATAGTAAATCAGTATAGTTTCACTATCGACATTTCTTACAGGGGAAGTATTACCTTATTTCTTTAATTATTATAATATATATGTTTAAGCACTTACAAATAAAATAAAAAAGAATATGCAATAAATATCCCCTAAATACAGTCTTAAATTAATTCAAACATACTCATAAAGGGAACACGGTTGCCAGGCATGTTAGTCCTAAAATCGTAAATTTTTTTGAAAAAAACGTCAAAATCGTCAATTTATTTTGAAAAATCGTCAAAATAAAACAAATTTTGTTTTTACTAGTATAAAAGTTTTATTAACAAAAAAAAAAAACAAGACAACAATTCATTAAAACGTGTTCTTATAACAAAAAATAGTATTTAAAATCATATTTTAAACACAGAATGGCATACATTTTTTAGAAAAACAATAGTATTAATTTTAAAGATCTGAAGTAACCAATAAGATAGAATATTGACAATTATATATTTTACAAATATATATCTTTATTATACATTATATCTAAGCAATTTGATTTTTTCACTTTTAAATAATCTTTTGTATTAAGAGTTTGTGAATCTATGTGGTCTCACTTTGCAATATTTTATTTACATTATTAATCACAAAAAGAATATATTTTAAGAAAGATAAGTAAATTTTGTTTGTTTCATTCAAATTGATAAAAATGGATCTGGCCGTGTCGATTTTATCAATATTAACACAAAATGAGAAATAAATTTTTAAATTTTTAAACAACTATATCCAATGATGGCCATCGAGTTTGACTGGGATGGACATTTTTTTTTGGTTTTATATACAATAAGTTACTTCGTTTGGGACTATTTAAAATATAGTTGTAAATATCTTGAGCTAAAGTTTCAACAGCTGACGGTAATTGAAGATATGCATAACTAGAACATAATGCTATCGAATGACAGACACATTACATAATAAATAAGTTGGGAATATCTTTTTTAGTAATCAAGGGATTCATCATTTTTCATTTTCTGTAAAATTCAAAATAAATTAATTATAATCAAATAATTTTACCAAATGTTTATTAATTACCTTTTCTTTGTAGATGTCTTAGCATTTTAAAGCAGTTTTAATTTTACTTTTCTATAACTTCTGCTTGTTTAAACAACCATTAGAATTTAATTGCTTCTTGTTTTTTTTTTTAAAGTGTTGGTATTTTTATGTTCTGAACATAAAGATTTTCGTATAATACCAAGATGGTCAGCACTAAAACACAAAATTTACAACATTTATAGACAAATATGTCTATCCCTCTTTCACTTTACTTCTATTATACGGAAAACAAATATTCCATTTGTTGAATAACAAGGATGCAATATCACGAAAGAAGTTTATTGTTAAAAGGATGCCAATTCCAGCCTTATTTAAAAAATCGTCATTTTAGGAGCAAAAATCGTAAAATCGTCATTTACTCATTTTGGGTACCAAAAATCGTCAAAATGACGATAAATCGTCAAATCTGGCATCAGTGATAGGAAGGTGTATATTTACTCAAAAAGCTCTGCGTATATTCATCACTCATACTGATTCAATGCTTTTGTGAATGGTAAGAGCTTTCAGAATAAGCAAGCAATTACATGCATTTTGTAACAAACCACTTGCTGTGTTGAATCATGCAATAATAGCTTTGATTAAGTTTATGTTTAATGATAACTCAGTCTTCACTTTTGCAAAATAATAAATATGTCATTTGAATGGGATTCATGCACATCTCTGATACTAAACTTCAACTTACATCTATTTACATCGTGTAAATAAAGTGTGTTTTCCGTAATTTTGGTGCCTAATATAAATAAATAGTTCTACAAATAATTTCAAATTGTGTTTATGATTTGCAATATAGAAATAACTCGTAACAATATCAACAAAACATTTCAAAATTGAGTCAATATTTTCGATAAAAATTAACATAATATATATTTGCTATTTGTCCATTTTTATTTTATCTTGGAAGCACTTTTACCCACAATGTTTCAAAACAAAAGGTTTTGAACATATTGGATATCTCCACACATACACTGGCTTACAGCTTATTTGATGCAGTTAAATATTTTTTAAAAACGGTTATATATTTAAAATTTTTGTTCTATACAATTTTATAATATATATACAATAGAATTTTTTTCAATTTAAATTGATTTTCTTTGCAAGGCCAATTGATTTCTTTTCAAGTCCAATTAGATTTTAGCAGATTTCAGGGAAATTTGCTCAAATTCGTGCAGAAAGAGGAACAAATTGCCTTAAAAACGCAATTCAAACTCTTCTTAAAAGGAGTAATTAATTGATTTACAGACCGACTACCCATAATATGTGTGTATTATTGTTTTTAAATATTGTATATAGTGTGGTTTCCAAATTTTTATGAAAATTTAAAAATTTTTCAAATATTTTTCAAAACCTTTTGTAAATTTGTATTTAGTTAAGAATTTATTAAGCTACTTTCAGAATTTATTTAGCTACTTAAGATTAAAGATTAAGAATTTATAATAATGCTGACAAGTCTTGGAAATTCTTGTTTTTTTAATGCAAACAAAAATATTTGTCATAAAAATATGTATTTGAAATTTTTAAATTTGTAATTTTATAAAATTTTAAAAACAATAATGAATTATGTGTTTGTTTGTAAACGCAGAGCAGGGCAAACGATATAAACGCTCTAATTCGCGTTCCGGCGAATTACATACACGAAAAGAACTTTCTTAAAAAAGCGGACCCAAATGTTCAAATGGTATTTGTTTACAAAAAATAAAGAAAATTCAGGTATGTAGGGATAGTTATTTACTTTACAACTAGTTATAAAGGGTGGTTAAATTTTAAGGGCCGATGTTGATTTTGAATAAAACACAAATTATTTAGGACATTATTGTCATTTCTTTTTATTATGATAATATAGTATGGTTCAATGCAACAAAATATCGGTCAAATGGCCGCCGCGACCACACCTCCATCCGATGCTCCAAATTTTCGATGACGCTGAGGCATAATTGAGGTTCTATGCCGTTAATGTGCCGAATTATCTCATCCTTTAGCTTTTGAAATGTTGCTGGCTTATCGACGTACACCTTTGCTTTCAAATAACCCCAAAGAAAGAAGTCCAACGGTGTCAAATCACATGATCTTGGCGGCCAATTGACATCGCCACCACGTGAAATAACAGGGCCATTGAATTGTCGCGCAAAGGAGCTATTGTTTCATTAGCTGTGTGGCAAGTGGCACCGTCCTGTTGAAACCACATATCGTGCACATCCATATCCTCAATTTCTGGCTTCAAGAATTCCGTTATGATCTCGCGATAGCGAACACCGACGGCGAGTCGAGGTTGACGGCTATTCTACCACACTATCGCGAACAACAGCAATGTTTTTCGCAAAACGAGCTTGGCGATTTGCAGAAATATGTACACGATTATCCCGATTGTGGACACATTTGGTCGATTATGCTGACCAAAAAAATCACAAAGTTCATTTTGATTTGAACGACCATTTTCATAATAAGCCTGAAAAACTTTAACGCGTTGCTCGATTGTGTATCTTTCCATGGTTCAAATTGAGTTAGTCTGAAATTGAGAATTATCAAATGAAATGCAGAAAAAAACTTGACGTTTAGGTGTGGTTCACATTCAACATCGGCCCTTAAAATTTAACCACCCTTTATATAGTAGATATAAAATTCGAAAAAAGATTTTTTTTATAAAATAAAAAGATTTAAGTCAGTGTTGCCATAATCAAAATTACCCATATGAGGGCGGGATTGTAGTGTAATGGTTAGCGCATTACACAGAACGTTACGCATATATGAACATACAGTTATGTGTGAAAAAATAGGGACACTTGTATGCAACAAATTTGAAGTAAAAAAACACACATACATTTTGGAAAGAAACTAACAATATTATTTTTAGATTATAGTACAACAACAAATCTTTATTTTAAGCAACAAACAATTCACTATTAAGTCCTTAGAAAGCTGATTTCCTATCGAAAATCGGAAATTATTTACAAATTTTCAAGAGGATCGCAAAATTAATTTTGTTTATTGTGGGTTTTTAATTCACATTGCAATTATTAGTTGACAGTTCTTAAAAGTAGAAGTGTTTAGCTACATAATGACATTTAGAGATTTATTCTACGATTTGTAATTTTAAATTTCAAGACCAAGTAAATTATATGTACGGTTTTACTATATTCCTAAGTCGAAGCACCCGGGTGTCCCAAGACGAACGCAATTTTTAAATCTGGCAACATTCGAAGTGTCATTGTTTGACATTTAAACAATTGTTATTGTTTGCTAGTAGAAGGTACGAGGTTAGTAAAAATGGAGCGCTACACGAATGAACAACGCATTCTCATTGTGAAATTGTTTTACCAAAATGGTGAAAGTTTTGCGGCTACAGTTCGCAAATTGCGATCAATTTGGGGTCACAATAATGCTCTAAAAGAGTCAACTGTAAAGAGATTAATGGATAAATTTGCCGAAACTGGGTCTGTTAGTGATGTAAAGACAACAACGCGCCATCGACCAGGTCGATCGACCGAAAATGTCGCAGCTGTACGTGATGATGTTGCTCAAACTCCATCTACCTCAATTCGACACCGAGCTCAGCAAATTGGTGTCTCCAAATCCACTTTGCAGCGAATTTTGACGAAAGATTTGCACCTTCATGCATACAAAGTTCAATTGACTCAGGAACTGAAGCCAGCTGACCATGGACAGCGAAGGGAGTTCGTTAATTGGGTATTGGAGAGACAACATGAAAATGCTGATTTTGCCGATAAAATCATCTTCAGTGACGAGGCCCATTTTCATCTTGATGGCTTCGTCAATAGGCAGAATTGTCGCATTTGGGGTGAGGAAAATCCTCGAGTGATTCACGAGAAGCAAATGCATCCTCAACGTGTCACTGTGTGGTGTGGTTTTTGGGCTGGAGGAATCATTGGACCTTTTTTTTATGAAAATGAGGCAGGTCAAGCGCAAACAGTCAATGGTGTTCGGTATCGTGAAATGATAACCAGTTTTTTCTTGCCTAGAATTGAAGAAATGAATGTGGAGGGCATGTGGTTCCAACAAGACGGCGCCACATGTCATACAGCCAGAGAAACAATTCAATTGCTGCATCAGTCATTTCCCGGTCGTGTTATTTCGCGTTTTGGAGATCAGAATTGGCCGCCTAGATCGTGCGATTTAACACCATTAGATTTTTTTCTTTGGGGTTTTTTGAAGTCGATGGTTTACGCGAATAAGCCGACGACGACTCAAGCCTTAAAAGAGGAAATTGGACGCTGCATTAATGAAATACCGCAGCATTCATGCAAAACGGTCATTGAAAATTTCATTAAAAGATCGCGTGCATGCCAGCAAAGCCGCGGCGGCCATCTGCACGATATATTGTTCCATACATAACCTCATTCTGTCTACTTTACGATATAATAAAGTTTCACGATTTTTTTTTAAATATCTGTGTTTTATTTAAAATTTAAAAATTGCGTTCTTCTTGGGACACCCTTTAAATGATAAAATTAAAGCGAAAACGATCAAATAACTCTTGTTTGTTAATTTTATTATCAAATGGTTAAAATATTAAATGCATTTAAATCTTATTTTGTATCATCACGATTTTTTTTGGTATTTTTTGACTATTTTAAGAATTAAGTAGAATTAAGATTACCAAAAACTTTTTTCAACGTCTGACAATTAAAAACTATAAATGTTAAAATAAAAACATTAATGCCTTCAGTTAGCTAAGCACGTCTACTTTTAAAAACTATCAACTAATTATTGCAATGTGAATTGAAAAATCCCAAAAAAAAAACTTTAATTTTCGATGCTCTTTAAAACTTATAAATAATTTCCAATTTTCGATAGTAAATCACCTTTCTAAGGACTTAATAGTGATCAGGTCTTCTTTTGTTTGGCTTAGAATTGATAAACAACACCAACGAAGTAGTCTGGCACGAAAAAATTTTGAAAATTTCGTGCATATGACAATCTGTTCCGATTTTCTATATCCCATACCTTTTCCACCCTTGGCTCCATACTTGGTACATTTATTTACATAAATATGATAAAGAAATGTTTCCATCTATTAGATACAATAACCACTATTATATTTTAATCAAAAATATATAAAATACTAATAATATTTCAAACCATTTTTTTACTGTCCCTATTTTCTATTCACATTCGACTATAGGAAATTATAATACTTTTCAATGTTGTTTTTTTTTTCAATTGCAACAACAAAGTTTGAATTGTTGCTTAAAATGAAAATTTGTTGTTGTACTATAATCTAAAAATAATATTGTTAGTCTTTTCAAAATGTATGTGTGTTTTTTTACTTCAAATTTGTTGCATGCAAGTGTCCCTATTTTTTCGCACATAACTGTATATGTCATGTATGTAAGCATATATGGGCAATTACATTCAAAGAAAAAGTTCATATGCGGTAATATATATGGATGCCATAATGACGATATATCATAATATATTGCATATATTGCTCCATATATCAAATTATATATACGATATATGTTAACATATGAATGCATATATTATTCCATATATGGGTAATGTTTTTAGTTCTCCAGATATGGCCATAACATATATTAAAGCAAAAGTAATTTTTTCAATTTAAACCTTTGTTGTACCGAATTAAGATCCAGTGCAAATTCTTAAGTGAATATTTTAATTTTTTTACCCCACGCCTAGCGGAGTAACACTTACCCAAGATTTTAAAATATTTGTTATGAAAGAAATATAAATTTTCAAAAAAGAAGTCATTTTGGCAAGACAGGCCAGTCTTCGAAATCCCAACATCGATAGCGCCAAAAGAAAAAATATCCATTTTTGGTAAGTATACGCAACAATCAACTTTGCACTTTTAACACTTTTATTTTATTTTTTTTGTAGAGTTTTATATGGAATATGGCCAAAAGAGAGGATGGGTACACCAGAGTGCCTTCGATATAAACAAAGAGCTTAAACGGTCCCAAAAACGGCACGATCGCTAAACAAAATTTTTTTTGTTAATTAATATTAATTTTTTAATACATTTTTTAAGTTTTCTTTATTAATTTAGTTTTTGATCCCAGTATTTAAAACAATACACTTTATTTACTTTAAAATAGTTTTAAAAATTAATTAACTTGTTCGAACTCATTAGCAACATGTAAATAGTATTTACATATAATTTTAATAGAAAAACAATATTTTTTGTTGAAAAATACGTTTTTTTTTGGTATATGGGCATATAGGAAAAGTACTCATATATGACCATATATGAACATTCATATATGTCCATATATGACCATATACATTCAAATTACGGATCCTAGCATATATGGAATAATATATGAAACCATATACATATGTGGCCATATATTACTTTATATGAACATTTTTACCTGGGTTAAGAAATATTTATTTAATTGGTGTTTTTGAATTTCAATTGATGTTTTCTAAATTACATTTGTAGTCATACCAAAAGTTTTTGAAACGGTTGTCTTTGGATTTGACTAAAAATTTGCACGCGGGTTTCCCACGTTCCCCATGATATCTGTTCTGTTTTTCAAAATTCGGTGTATTTAACGGTATATCACTGCTCAAAGTTGGTTATTTTTTAAATGGATGTTGTGTTGTTTGAAATATTCCCGAATAAATAACGTTGTATATTTTTGCAAAAATTCTGTAAAGAAACAAGCCGCTTTTTTTTGAAGCAAGAGATACGATTTGTAAAAATAATTGCTCAAAAAGTAAGATCAGTTTAAACATGAGGTATTTATCCAACTTTTAGCCGGTAAAAGTATACTACTTTTAGCATCGATACACCGTGAATTTTGAAAAACCAAAACAGCACAGGATTTTAGAACATCCATGTCCAAATTTTCAGTTACATTCATAGAATAACTCTGTTTGTTTTTTTATAGTATTTCATACTTTTAATTTCATTTAATTTTTTTTAATTTCACGTGTTGTTTTAATTTGAAATAATATTTTTTAAATTTAAAATGTGACTTTGTTTTAAAATTGTTATTTTTTGAAATGAAAATGCTGTTTTTTTAAATAAATATTCTAAATAAAATTACTTATTAATTACTAATTAGTTATAATAAGTCAGTAAATCTTAATAAAATAAAGGCACATGAACATATCAATTTAGTAATTAATATGTTGAATTGGATGCGGAGAAATGCTGTATGGTATAGAGTTAGTTAGAGTTAGCAAAACGTGCGGTTCAAATTAACAACAGATGATCCAACGGAATATTACAGGTTAGTCTAATTCATTCCAAGTAGATTTTCAAGTCATGAAAATGTGGTGAAGAATTTATACAATATTGTTCTAAGCCGAGTGGTTGACGTTTCGTCAAAAGAATTTTGTAGCCTCATAGAATTTTATCAAAATGATCTAAAAGCGAAGAGAAACTTTACAACACAAAAGGAATTAAAACATACTTAAGAAATACAATGGTCTTACTTTCTGCATTGGCTCTATTTTCTGTACAATGTGAAGAAGTAGACCAGACAAAAGTTTTAACAGTTTTATGTTGAAAAATCGTCGAATTATTTTTTAAGTTCATGCCCGTAATTTCAAGCAATAGATAACTATTGTTGTAACTACCTATTAGATATCTTTACCTAGCCGTTAAAATTACTTTAATAATCTCAAGGTTTATTTTACCTACGTGTTTCTACCAATTACATTAAATAAAAATATGACAGCATTAATGTTTTTAAAGAAATAAAATAATTATATTTTAAATATTAAAAATAATAAATTTTTGTCTAGGAAAAAAACTTTAGAATATAGTTTGTTCCCAGGAAAATATCCTCAAAACCAAGAGTTTTAGAAAAAAAATCTAATTGTTATTTTCTGTAAGAAAAATGTCTTATAAACCAAACACTTTTTTCTACGAAAAGTCTTAAGAACTTATTTTTTAAAAACTTCTCAGAATATTTGAGCTTTTGACTGCAACACATTTTTTAGAACCTAAGAGTTTTTGTCCGGAAACAGGTCTTCAGAAGAACTTTTTCTAGAAAAATGTTATCTGAATCAAAGATTTTTATAAAACATAGTATTTATAATAAAGAAAAATTCGTTTGAATCTTGGAATCGGAAAGGATTTTTACGTAATAGAAATAGCTCCTGAGATTTTAAGGGATGTTTTCCAGAAAAAGCACGAACAAATTTAAGCGATTTTTTTCTTATTCTAAATATTTTTTGTAAAGAAAAAAAAACACACTCATATTATTTTTTAAAAAAAAAGATCTTGGATCCGAAAGAGCTTTTCAGAGACAAAGAAAAATACTACATTCTAAGTACTTTTCTCCAGATTATTAGAAAATTATGGTAGAGAAAAACTCTCAGACTCTGAGAAGTTTTTTTTTGAGAAAATCGAAGGATATAAAGACATTTTCTTGAATATTAAATTTTTTAAATTTTTAGATTTTGAGTTTGCTAAAGAAACATATTTTATTACGAAAGCTTCTTTTTAGGGAAAAAACTTTGAAAATATTTTTCAAAAAATATAAAAAAGAGATTCTATTTACTCTCACGCTCTAAAATTTTTTCCTGAGAAAGCATTCATGAAGTCAAATTCTTAGAACTTTTCTATATTCTTAGAACTTCTCTATAGAATGGGTCTCAATAGTTTTTTAAACGTAAGCCTATAAATGTACTATTCCGAAATATGTATTTTAAAAAGCTGAATAATTTTATTATTTATAAATAAGGGTATTAAATTTACAATGAACAAATGTAATTTATAAACGTATTTCTTATTGTGTTTTGGTTTAAATCGTAATTTCGTGACATTTTGCTCATACTTTTTTCATACGAATTTTGTTGTTGAATATTTTCAAAGGCTGGTATTTTGCCATAGTTTATTCGGCATATATTATGAAATATTGATATAGTAATAATAATATCTTGAGCAGTTGATAAATTTACTCTCGTTCCCCTTGAAAGTGTAGGAAAACGGCGTTTCCAAACATCAAAACATCTTTCAATTAAATTTCTTGTTCGAATCTGGGACTCATTGTATAGTTTTTCGGCCATAGTTCTAGGGTTACCTAAAGGTATCATTAAATGCTTTGATGAACTGTAGCCTGCATAACCTACATCTCCAAGAATTAGTTGATCACCACGTGACCCAGATTTAAACATAAACTTGAATCTACCGTTATTAAATATTTTACAACCATGAGTAGACCCTGGCCAGCGGCTAACTACATCCGTAAAACATAAATCAGCATCACAAACATCTTGAACATTGATAGAAGAGTATCGTTTTCGATTGATAAAAAGTTCTGCATATTCACCACCTGTATAATTAATAACTATTAAGCAATCTTTTTAAATTTCGGATACGTTTTTTTACATGGTCATATGATTCTTACGTGAGTGCAATCTAAGTCTCCGACACATCTGAGAAATTTCGCGATTTTATAGAACTTGCTTTGTGAGTTAATAATTTCTTCGTTTGTAAATGGGTGTTTCACATATAAATCATTCAATGTCTTTATTGCTGCAGAAACTTTTCGAATAATTCTGCTTGCTGTGAATTGATGGATTCCTCCAAAATCTGCGATATCTATTTGGGAGCTTCCCGATGCGTAAAATCGTAGAGTAAGCAACAATTGGATGCTTGATGAAATGTTTGTGTTTCTGAAATGCAAATATTTCTACCTTATTTTTGCTCCTCTATAACATACCATATAACATACATGCGATACTCTACGGGTGTTACTTTTTATGAAATACCGCAAATATATTAGCTTCTGCTGTTCTATATCCATTTTTGCATCTTTATTTATTAACTTATTTTTTTTTAATTTTTTGATAATGAATTTGAGAGTTTGCATAATTTGTTTTAATTTTTTATTTACCTAACAGAAAAACCAACCAAAATCGATAGTGTAAAATACATTACCAACGAGTTAAAATTACCAAATTTGATTTACACCGTAGATATCTAAGCACTGGTAGATATCTATTGCTTAAAATTACGGGCATCAATATTAAGTGTGTTCGACGTACGTTACCGCGGGTGCCCGCGGGAACCCAATCTTACCAGAAAGCGTTTCTTGTAACAAAAATTGGGTAAATGAGAGCGTTTATGAGAGAGTAATTGTGTTTCTCTTTTTACCAGAACTTACCCGTACTTTTTGTTTGGGTAAAATGGTAAAATTGTCAAATTATCAGCTGCTGCTAATAAATTAACTATTTTGCATTTTTGAAAAAAATTAAAGTTAAATAAACTTTTACTATAAACAACTTTTCCTTCTTAATAATGAAAAATACATTTGAAAATGTAAATAGATATTTGCAATTTCAAATATATTTATTAATTAAGCTGTTTTTTAATATGAATAAATTTGACGTTTATTTTTGGGTATGAAATGTGGTTTTGTGCGTTCGCAGAATTTTGGGCATTTTTATGGTTTTGTGAGAGAATGTTTTGCTTACTCCCATTTTACCAGACTTTACCCAAAATTACCTCGTA
Organism: Eustalomyia histrio; assembly: GCA_949748255.1. Taxonomy (NCBI): domain Eukaryota; kingdom Metazoa; phylum Arthropoda; class Insecta; order Diptera; family Anthomyiidae; genus Eustalomyia; species Eustalomyia histrio. The sequence continues at coordinate 128,966,149 of OX456525.1, forward strand.
CAGACCTATTAAATATGTGCATAAAATCTCAGTCAATATGATAAACAAGTTTTAAATAAAAATTTTATATGAGTTTAAAAGCTATAAATTTTGTTTTAAATTCTTTAGATAGGTCGAACATAAGACAAAAAATAAGATAAAAAACAATTTGGAAAAGTCAAATTTACACATTACCCATTTTAAATAAAAAATACAGATAATGCATCCAGCAAAAAAAGTGGCAGTGATTCTTAGGTTCACTTTTTTCATTGTTTCCAAAGTTTCTAAAAGTAGAAATTTGGATATGCTTATCTTAAAAATCACTCCTTTACTAACTTCTGCAGCATAAATTATTGCCTATTTTCTATACCTTAAGAAGTTATTCAAATAATCTGCAAAATACAAGTTTTCACATATTCATAAATTTAATTTTTTTTATGCTTTTGTTTAAAATTTTACTTTTATAAAAATTTGTTTTGTTGTATATAAATTTTTGACATTTTGTTTAATAGTTAAGTTATTTAAAAAAAATATATTGTAAATATAAAAACGAAACTCTTTTCTAATTTTCATGAAGAATTGGAATAATTTTTTTAAACACGTTTTATTTAATAAACAATTATGAACCTACAATTGCTTTGGTACCAGTGTAAAGAGAAAAAAATCAAAAAATTTTCCATTTTGACCCTGATAAATTTAAAAGTTAAATTTTAAACAAAAGTATAAAAATAGTTTTTAAAAAATAATGAAAGTTCTTTAAAACTGTTTTCTTATTAATACCTATGAATCTGTGAAAACTTGTATTTTGGAGATTATTTCAATAACTTTTTAAGATATAGAAAATAGGCAATAATTTATGCTGCAGAAGTTAGTAAAGGAGTGATTTTTAAAATAAGCATCTGGTTAATATTCAAATTACTACTTTTTTAGAATGTAAGCATGAATTCTTTTAAAAGTAAACATGAATTCTTATAGAAGTTCCTCAGAAAAACTTCTAAAAAGCTGTAAAGGAACACTAAGTGAAACTTAGGAAACATAAAAAAAGTTATAACCTAATAGCCTGTTCCTCTATTTCGAAAGAACACGTTCGTTCGCTTTCTAGTCGAAAGAAAACTGATTTGGGTTTCTCTAACTCTATTTCTATGCGAACGATGACTCGAACGACAAGTCGAATGAAAACGTAACTGTTTTCATACAAAATTTGGTTTCCCTATTTCGAACAGCTCGAACGCAAATGTCAAAATCAGTCACTTGCTATTTTTTTGTCGAGTAAATATATATTTGATATTTTTAAAAGCAAAATGAAGTAAAAAAGCAATGGATAACAAAAAGTAAGTACAAAATAATACAAATATTTATAGTTTATTAAAATTTTAAATTTTAGTTAAAAAAAAATCAACAATGGACCATCCGAAGACGCTTGTATTTTATATGGAAAAAAGGCCTGATTTTACCAGAAGGACTCTGGTGTTCGGAGCAAACAAATTTTCCGCAGAGGAGGAATATTTGACCAGAAAACTAAACTCCGTTTCACCCCCTATTACGCTGTTGCTGAGTGGAAAAGGTATGTGTGTGTTGTTTGTGGCTTACGTTTGCCCAAGAAACTCATATTTACATTTTTTATTTTACATCTTTTATTTTACAAGGACTTTAGCAGTGACCGCACCGAACAGACAACAGGCAACAGAAAAGCTCTTCAAACAACAATTTTACCACAACCAATCGATAACAAAAATTTTCACAAATAAACAGACTTTCCAATAAAAATTGATTTGTTTATTGTTATTTTTTTTATTTCATTTGTCATATACAGCTGATCACTGTTAAACAGGGTTGTTTTTGTCTTTAAGCAGTTTAGTAGTATTTTTGCTACTTTTAAAGAAAATTTTAACAAATGCTCAAAATATATGATCTGGCATCTCTGTGATTTGTAAATGCGTAAGAAACAAAAATTGACACAAGTAAGTCAAGTCGATCGAAGCCTTTCGAAATAGAGAAACCCAAATTGACTCGAATTCGAGTGACTTGCTATCGTTCGACTAGTTTTTCGTTCGAGATCGAGGAACAGGCTATAAGAATCAGTGCCACTTTTTCTTGCAGGATGCATTATCTGTATTTTTTTCTTTTTTGTTTAAAATGTTCAAAACCTTTCGTTTAAAACATTGTGAATAAAAATGCTTCCAAGATTAAATAAAAACAGACAAAAAGCAATATGTTATGTTAAATTTAATCGAAAAAATGGATTCAATTTTAATATGTTTTGTTTACATGTGTAATGCATTACCAGAGAATCGTAAATCATTGCTTTTTTTTAATTCAACATTTGTAATTTGAAAGCCTAGAGGCCAATTAATAAATTACAATATTCCACTCACTTAAGGATACCTTAAAATTTAGAAATTAAAACCCTCATAACTATTTATTTGATACTGTATAAATAAAATATATAATAATTTGCTATTCCAAATTGAAATGAAAAAAAGAATTATGTTGTAATAAAAAATTATCAAAAAGATAAGAAAATTGTTGTAATTATTGAAAGTTATTAAAACGTTTTCTTTTATTAACATGATCACTATAATCGAATTGCCTTAAAGATGCTGGCAGCGCATTAAATAATAAAACCACACGCCTATGAAAAGACCGACTTACCCAAGGAGTATTGAAAGGTGCAATTAGACTATGAGATCTAGTAAATCTAAAAAAATTTGACATAAACAAAGGACAATTTATACTAAAAACTCGATAGAAATATAATAGGAGAGGTATTTTAATAAAATCACGAAACGATGTTCCAAGAAAACGAATAACATGTTCTGTAATATGTTCACGAATTCGTACTGAATATATATATCTTATAACTCTGTTACATAGCAAATGAATGTCTCTAATGTTATAACCCCAAGTACCAGAAAATACCTCCAAACAATATAGAAAAAGAGGCATTATAGTACTGTGAACAATTGTTCCCTTGACATAAACAGGAATAATAAGATTTGTATTATATAATCTCCTTAAAATAAAAAATACACCTAAGATAGATAAATGGTGTACAAATTCAATATTAGTTCCATTAACAGATAAATATACATCCTGAACAAAATTATTTGAGGTCGAAAATAACATTGCCTTTGTCTCCATTGTATTAATTGATAAGTAATTATTAATCACCCAATTTGAAATACAATTTGTAGAATAATTTAACACAGACTGAAGTACATCTAAATTATCCTTTCTACCACAAAATAAAACTTGAATATTATCCGCATACCCAAAGAGATAACATCTTCCAACATTCAATATATTAAAAAAATCATTTACGAACATAGTAAACAGAAGGGGACCAATAACAGATCACTGTGGGACACCACTTATGACTGGTATAACATCAGAAACATCAGCACCCGAGGATGCAAACTGACCACGATCTGTGAGATATGAACAATATAATTAAGCTGCTGTCCTTGAAAAATTATAAACTTTAATAAGTTTCTTTAAAAGTAACTTATGATATATTCTTTCAAATGCCTTAGTAAGGTCAAGTGACACATAAATGTTTAGTATTCACATGAGTTCTTGTATCTGTGAGTCCCACCAAAAGCGAACTAGTACTATGTTTCTAACGAAAACCAAACTGACAGCTACTCAAAGATTATTTTGGTCCAAATATTCAGTTATCTGACCCTTCAGCAGTCCCTCCACAAACCTCGACAATACAGGTAGGACAGAAATTGGTCTCAAATTTTCCACATTATTAGACAAACCATGTTTTCTTATTGGTCTTATACGTGCTATTTTCCAAATATTCGGAAATGTAGAAGTAGTAATAATCGTGGTAATTGAATGAAGAATATGCCTACCACATTCAGTAGTTCTGATAAAAGGAACTACTGAATGTGCTGTATCTAAATTTTGATACAAGACACTCAGTTGATCATTTACATCAGTCGTAGTATAGAGGGCTGAAAAATCAGCAGACAACGCAAAACTCTCCAAAGACGAAACATCAACAGAATTATAATCATAGTATTCAATTTTTCTATCTACTCTTAAAACAGGCGCATACATAGAAAGATATAAAAGTGAATGAAGTGAAATACCAGGACATTGTAACTGACCAGATCTCTTAACCATATTTGGATCGGTTACTAAAAAATAATCCAACAATAATGTAGTTCTTGTCCTCACATCAAAGTGTGTATTCAGTGAATTATGAAAAGTAAACAAATTTAATCTGCCACAAACACGACGTACAATCTCTGCAGTTCGCGTATCAAACATATTATTGTTCATATCACCCATAATTACGATATCCTGATACTTCTCAATTAAGTTACCTATCACTAAAATCACTTATGTTCCCATGAGGAAGGTATACAACACCAACTAATATTTTCTTGTTATTAAAATTCACCTCAATAAATAAAGATTCCGCCACACCATACAAAGTTCCAACAAAAATAAATTTGAAATTAATCCTTTTAGAACTAAAAAAGCAACTCCTCCACCCCTATCGGGCAATGGTCGATCATTACGACATAAACTGTAACAAGCAATATTTACCGCATTAAATATTAACTAAGTTTCACTAATACCAATCACGTCGAGATAACTTTCCAAAAACAAGTTTCTTATCTGATCTAGTTTAGATTTATTTTGACTAAGATTATAATATTAAAATGTGCAAAGTTTATTTTATGGGTATTCGATCTAAATTGGGATTGCAAAAAAGTGTTATTATGAACTACATTACCAATATTTTCATTAAAATTCATTAAAATATAGTTAAATCCTTAATAGCTTCAAGCGATAAAGAAGACATATATAAAAAATATGTACCAAGAGAAAAAAATAATAATAAATAATAATAAGTATCAGGAAAAAAAAGAGAAATAGCCAAACTTAATTGACTTAAAAAATCATATAAACAAAATATGTACCAAGATAGAATAAAATAATAATGATTTTAATTATCATGAAAAAAAGAGAAATTACCTGCTTGTGTACATTTCTTGTAAAAAATAGAAAACTTAGAAAGTACAAAAAAATTGCCAAAAATTAATTTCTTTAAAAAATAGCAAATTTTACGTCAATAATGAATTTAAGAAAGAAATACTAGTAAAAATAGTAAATACTAGCATGTAAACAAACAGGCATATTGTTGTTATTTAAATTGGTTAGCGTCCTTTTCTGACAATCAAACACACGACTATTCGCTTTAGAGTTTTATTAAGAACTAATAAAATGTTTTTTTTTTTTTTTGTAACCAAAGACATTGATATCTAAAGAAAGAGCAAAATACATAATTTTTTTAGTGCCGCTACTTTTGAATAGGTAGCGCTGAATTAACTAAAACAATACCCTTCCCCATGGCTAGGTCCAAAGAAATTGATATATAAAGAAAGAGCAAAATGCATAATTGCTTTAGTGCCGCTACTTTTGAGTATTTAGCACCTCATGGCGATATAGCCTTGGATTAGGCTTTCAATTAATTTATTTACCAAAAATATTAAATTAACTACAAACGTCAAATTCTAATGCATTAAGATGTTACTAATAGACTTATTACATAATTTTAAAGTCAAATTTTCAAATGTTTGACGTAATAAAATAGTTTTTTTTATTCCATTTGTATTTTTGAGAATTGAGGGATTGGCAAATGTATATTTATGTTAATGTTTTCTTTTATAAAAAATACACATGAATAAAGTGTAATATTGTGCTCTTAAACATCTAAATGAATATTGATTTAAAAAATTAAGGTATAATATGCACATAAAACATATATTTTTTATAGTTTTTGGCAAATATACATTTATGTTACGAAGAAAATAGAAAATCAATAATACTATACTGCATATTGTAGCACAATATGGCTAATGGAGACTAGCTCTGCAGCAAAATATGCTTAATGGAGAGAATGCACCTTCTGATGGGCCATCTATTGATAAATAGTTACAACTCATGTTCTTTCTTTAACAAATTAATTTCTTTGCTGTATTCTCTCCATTAAACAAACACACTTCAATTTTTTAAAGAAAGAATATTCGTTGCAATTATTTATCAATGCGTGGCGCATCAGAAAGTACATTCTCCTCATCACGCATATTCAGCTGCAGAGCTAGTCCCCATCAGCCGGAACAAAATTGAGTATTTGACAAAAACTATGCTTTAAAATGGTTAAAAAAACAAGTGAAAATGTAAAGGTGCCTCTAAGTTGCCAATACAAATTAAGTACAATTTCATAGTAGCGACTGGTACATAACATATTTTCTCATATTTGTTTCACCAGTCGCTTAGCAGTAAATATTTTGTATTCACCTCAAACATTTTGCAACACAAAAATTTTTTTCACAACAAAAAATTTTTTCACCTCAAAATTTTTTTTTCACCTCTAAATTTTTTTTTTTCAAAAAAGTTCTTTTCACATTAAAAAAGTTTTTCTCCTCAAAAAATTTTTTCACCTACATAATTTTACTTCAAAAGTTTTCTTATATTATTTGTATCAAAAACAGTAGAGAACATCTTTTTAGGATATTGGTGGAGGGTATTCAAAGATTCGGCATAGCCGAATTTAGCCCTTTTTTACTTGTTTTTTTTCAAATTTTATATCTATAACTACTTGTAAAGAAAACGACTATCCCTACTTACCTGGCTTTTCTTAATTTTTTGTAAAAAAAATACAATTTGAACATTTGGGGCCGCCTTTGTACGAAAGCTGTTTTCGTATATGTAAAGAGTTTGCCTGAACGCGAAATATAGCAATTATATTGTTTGCCCTGCTCTACCATTACTTAACGCATAATAAATGTGATAGCTTTTGTTGTTTTTAATATTTTGTCGAATTAAAAATACAAAAATTTCAAATATTTTTGTGACAAATATTATTGTTTACATTTAAAAAGGAAAAGCCAAAAATTTATAATACTTGGCAGTATTTTTATACATTCTTATTTTTTAAGTAGCTATATCTATAACTACTTAGCAAGTCTTATATCCATTTGTATGGAATATTTATATAAAATTCGAAAAAAAACAAACCTATTATACACATATTTTTATCTTTCATTTAACATTTTGCCTTTTTTATTAAAAACTAGTTTATTCTTTAAGCTTTAGGTTTGTTTTTCATGAAAATATTATTTATTTTTCAATATTTTGATACTCCTGAAGATGCTACACAATGGAGTACCGAAATATTTAAAAATAAATAATATTTTTATAAAAAACAAACCTTAAGCTAAAAGAATAAGTTACTAAATTTACACATATCAAACGTATTGAGAGGTTTTTATTTTTCTTGGATTCGTGCATAATAATTTTTATTCTTTCTAATTTAGTAACCATTATTATCAAAACTGTTTTAAACACCAAACAACAAAAAACAAAAAGATTTTAATTGACAATAACATATTGAACATTTTGATTTAATTAGGAAAGTATTTTATGAGATAATTTAGATCAAAAGTGTTAGGATTTTTGCTGCAACCTTTATGCCCGAAGTTGGCTTCACGGGTTGAACATAGAGAAAATATACGTCGGATGAAAAGTATATTGGATCCCTTTCAAAAAAGTATTGGCACAGTAAAGCTTATATAAGCTGATATTTACATATTTTTTTACTTTTACAAATTCTTTGTTTTCAATTATATTTTTTCAATCGGCTGTTTTTTTTCTAACTGCCACAAATTTATTCAATAAATACCAGTAGTTCTCTTGCATCGAACTGTCATTTTTCTCTCTAAGCCTTTGTGTAAACAAACACCTTCTAGTAAAAACTTTTACAAATCTGTACAAAATTTTGAGTCGCAAACACACTTGTTATTAATTATACTGTGCTGGTCGAAAATGTTAACAAGCTAAGCAACTTCAAACAAATTAAAAACAATAAAGACTTATTTGGAGTATTTAGAATAGTATATAAAAATGTGAGAAATCGCAAAAAATGTGATCATAATGGGTATTTCTTAATGTTATGCACATTAAAATAAATATTTAAAGTCAACTAAATTATTATAAATTTTATTTTTGCTCGACAAAATAAATCAAAAAATAATTGTTATTTATTTATTTATATCAATACAAAGAAAGCCTTCATGGCAAATTATTTATGTATTGTTAGATAAAAACTAAATACCGTAATGAAAAAAAAACAAAAAAACAAAGCAATATATTTTATCATACAGTAGTTTATAAGGATGAATATGGTATCAGTTTTCCAAAATTTACTTCTATATGCTTTTTTTTTGTTTTAAAATTTCAAAATAACTGTTATATTCGGTCCCTGGAAAAACCGTTGTTTCGAGTTACTAAACGTTTATTTTGATAGATAAACAAGTCGTATCCCACTAAGCGACCACAGAGCTCTTATACACATAAGCTTTCTTAAAAAAATTAAAAATAGAACACATTTTGCAAAAAAAAAACATTCCACAAAATTTTTGAATGCAAAAAAGCTAAATAATTTTTTAATTTTTTTTTTAATTTTTTAAAACATTGAAGTAACATCTATCGAAAAAATTTTGGACAAAACTCCAAAAACAGGGACGAAAAAAATAAATAAAAGAAATCGGTTTTAAAAGTTTGTACACTTTAGATGTTTTCCCATATACATATATATACAGGCGCGGATCCAGGGTGATATATCCTCCCCCCCCCCCCCCCCCTAAAATAAACGAAGTCAACAAGGCTTAAATTCAGCTGTGCCTAATCTTTGAATACTCTTCACCAATGTCCTAAATAAACTGGCAGCCCTGAAATGTGCAGTTAAATTTTTTTATCGTGTGTGCCAAAGAAATTAAATAATAAATTAATTTAGTAAATTGAGTTGTATAAATATTTTCGTTTGAAAATAGTGAAGTTTTTTTTCATTTTGCTGTATTTTTTGGAAGTTGGATTTGAAAGTTGGACTCCTACTTGTTGTAGTCTTGTTGTTATTGTCGCCATGTAAAGTCATAAGTACTTTTTGTATATAATAAAGCTGTGACTTCCAGAACCAAAAGTTCCAGCCCTCTTTTTGGAAAAGAAACGATTTTGGCTAGATTTTATATTTTTTTTGTTTTTAAAAATATTCTTAAATCAAAAGTCAATTCCCAGGTGAAAATGTTCATATATAGCTACATATATGGGTTCATATATTATTCAAATTTGAGGGTATATGGTCATATATGGACATATATGAGTGTTCATATATGGTCATATATGAGTACTTTTTCTATATTCCGGTATATTAAAAATGCTTTTTTATTTTTAAACAAAAATATTGCTTTCTTTATTAAAAATAAATGAAGTAACATTAAATCAACATTAAATTCAAGGGAAAAAGGGATATTTATATGCAATAAATTTAAGGTAAAAAAACACATACATTTTGGGAAGACTACCAATATTATTTTTAGATTATAGTATCTTCATTTTATATAACAATTCAAACATTTTTGTTATTATTATTAAAAAACAGTAATAAAAATAGTATAAATAAATAAAAAAAAAATAAACCACAAAGTATGAATTGTAACATTAAATGAAGAGACTGAAAATTATTAATAGTCTTAAGAACCAACTACATTTGGCTTAAGTGACTTAAGCTTTGTTTTGGTATCAAACAAAATTTTGGAAATAAAAATTTTTAATTTAAAAAAATTTTGTATATAACGCAAATACAATACCTAGTATAAGTCACTTAATCTAATTACGTTTCTGCCTTTATGTTCAGTTAAGAATTCAAACTATATCTTAGTTCGGTAGAACCAGGTTTAAATTTCCCTCATATATGGCAATATCTGATAAAAATTAAAATATATTTCCCCATATATGGACTAATATATGTACTCATATATGAACATATATGGTGTATATAAACCAATATATGGACCAACATATGCAATATATTACCATATATTGCCATATATGGATTCATATATTACCATATATGAACTTCATCTTAAAATGTATTGTCCCATATATGCTTTAATACATGACATATATGTTCATATATGCTCATATATGAAAACATATACGGTCATATATGAAGCCATATATGATGATATATGAACATTTTCACCTGGGTTGGTATATTTGTGTACATCTGAGGTTGAAAACTATTAATTCTTAAATTGTTAAATCATGGCACCGCAAACTAAAATATATCAATGTCCGGAATGTAAAAAGAACATTAATAAAATTAATCCTAGTGTTGGCTGTGGATATTGCAATGATTTTTACCATTTGTCTTGTGCTAAAGTTCCGGAGGATGAATATAAATTTCTCTTAAAGTACAAAAATGTTTTTTTATTAATGCCAAAAATGTACTTCACATCCTGCAATATTTGATATTCGAGGTGAACTTCGTAGTGGATTTGCTGAATTAGTTAAATCGATGGAAGCAAAGCTGGGCGAATATCGAGAGCTAATGAATGAAAAGTTAAAGCTGACAATTTTAACACTTAAGGATGAATTTACGAAATCAATTAATACTCTGTGAAATGAAATAGTATCGGAAATAAAGGTGGTTAAATCGGATGTTTCAAATTGTTATTCGTTTGTTCAGCAAGTGGATTCACATACAAATGATAAAATTTAAGATCTGGAAACTACATGCAGCATACAACAACACAGATTAAATAGAGCGGATATTGTGATTACGAGTATTGCCAAGGGAATTACAGATTTAAGAGACCCTGTTAGAACTATTGCTTCACTTTGCAATGTGCAAATAACTAATCAGGATATACAACATGCTACTTATTTTGCGCGGAGAAAATCGGTGTTGGTGAAACTTAATTCTGTATATACTCGTGACTTAATTATGAGAAATTATATTAAGTCTCCTAATATTAACTTAAAAGATGTTGTGGGAGGTGAAGCTAATAGTAATATATCTTAATGATCATCATACACGGGCTTCGGCCAACTTGTTATTTAATTGCCGTAAACTTCGGAAAGTAGGAAAACTAAAAAAATATACACTTATTAATACAGATGTACCTTCATATACGGGCTTCGGCCAACTTGTTATTTAATTGCCGTAAACTTCGGAAAGTAGGAAAAATATAAAATATACACTTATTTATACAGATGTACCTTCAGTCAGGTTAACATTTGCTAATAACGATGTTTGGAAAATAAATCTTCAAGATTGTAGTGATCTTCTTAATGCAGTTACTACCAATTCAACTGATATTTTTAATAACATTGTTTTAGCTTCACCTAACATAAGCAGTTGAAAGTACAATATTTTTTTTCTCTTAAAACGTATTGTGTAATGCTATAATGTATCATGAAGAAAGAGGTGAAGGTAAAATCAACAATTTTTGCTTGATAGTATTTTGTTACACTTTAAGTCAATAAAAAATTACAGACAGAACAATATCAAATTTATAATCAGTGTGTAACTCAACATTAAGGTGGTGTTCCCAGAAACTCCATATAATTTTAACTTTAAACATATTTTTTTTTGTTGGCCAATTCAACCAATATTTAAATATTTATTTATAATTGATATGTGTTGAAAATATTACACGATGGCAACCCTAATTTGTGTTTCACTGTAGTCTAAAAGAACAGTTATTTTCTTCTATTGTTTTACCACTGTATTTTTCTAGACTCTAATATATTCTACTTTATATTTATCAGTTAGTTCTTAATAAAACTCTAAAGCGAATAGTCGTGTGTTTGATTGTCAGAAAAGGACGCTAACCAATTTAAATAACAACAGGTTATGGTGCCCAGTTACATGGACAATATTTTTTTAAGAAGAATATATTGTATTGGTTAAGCGTGGTGATAATTATTTAGAAACAAACGAAAAAAAATCGAGATGAGCTCGCTGTATCAAATAGACAAGTTAGATGATACAAATTATGATTGTTGGAGCGTGCAAATGAAAAGTATATTAATCCATTCTGAGCTGTGGAGTGTTGTTGATGGTACCTTAAAGAAGGAAGCTGGTGAAGCAAAGTGGATTGCCAACAATGATAAAGCATTGGCAATGATTGTTTTAAGTGTTAAACCATCGCAGTTGAATTATATAAAAAATTTTAGCACAGCCCTTAATGCATGGAAACGTTTGGAAGAAATTTATAAACCAAGTGGTCCAGCCCGTAAAGTTACTCTTTATAAAAAATTGTTATCGTTAAATATGTCTGCTGGTATGAGTATGTCAGAATATTTAAATCTTTTTACTGACATTGTAGAAAAATTATCGGAGGTAAACATAGATATGAAAGATGAGGTTTTGGTAATTATATTGTTATCCAGTTTACCACAAACGTATGAAAATTTCGTTATTGCTATTGAAACCAGAGACGAACTTCCGCCCCTTAAAGTGTTAAAAGTAAAGTTATTAGAAGAGGGTGAACGAAGACGCCAAGAAAAGAAAACAACAGATGAGAGTAGTGAACCGTTAGCTTTTTATGCACAGGACAGTAAAAGAAACAATAAGAATAATTACAACAAACACATGAAGAAAAAGTTACAGTTTAATGGCAAATGTTTTAAATGTGGCCTGCATGGTCACATAGCAGCAAAATGTACAACAAAGAAAAACGAAGGTAGTAAAGCTGAACAAAGTAACGCATTTCCAATGCTTGCAGCTACAGACCCACAAACTATAAACGTAAATACATGGTGCTTAGACAGCGGCGCGACGTCACATATGTGTTGTGAGCGAAGTTTGTTTTTAAAATTTAAAGAGCATAAGGAGATTATTCAGTTAGCTGGTGAAAATTACATTGAAACCGAAGGTATAGGCGAAGTAAAATTGAAATTCAAGAATTGTGAATTTATTCTAGGTGATGTGCTTTATGTACCGACAATGAAAGGTAATTTTTTGTCTGTTGACAAAATTACAGAGAGAGATTCGGTGTAAAATTCAACAAAAAATCTGCCAGCATTATTTTCAAAGGGAAAATTATTTTTAATTTCGAGAAGAAAAATAAGCTATATGTAGTTGAATATCAAACAAGAAATAAATGTTTTTCTGCAGTTTTGTGGCACAACAGGTACGGACACCTCAATTATAAAAGTTTGTGTGAAGCTAAGAAAATGGTCCGTGGTATTGAAAATGTAATTTTTACTAAAGATGAAAAATGTTTAACTTGTATGAAAGCAAAAGTGTGCACACAACCATATCCACAAGCGTCAGCGACAAGAGCGGAAAACGTTTTAGATTTAATACATACAGATCTGTGTGGTCCTTTTCAAAAACAATCGATTTCTGGTTCGAAATATTTTATTACGTTCATAGACGATAAGTCTAGGAGAGTTTTTGTTTATTTTTTGAAAACAAAAGACCAAGCTTTTGACAAGTTTATGTTATTTAAAAATATGGCTGAAAAACAAACAGGCCGTAAAATCAAAATGATTAGAAGTGATAACGGCGGCGAATTTGTTAATTAAAAATTTAGTATGTTTTTGGAAGATAATGGCATTGATCGGCAGCTTACTGTTCCTTATAGTCCCCCTCAAAATGGAGTGGCCGAACGTTTTAACCGTACTTTGGTGGAAATGGCCAGGAGTATGTTATTGCATACAAACATGGATGAAGTTCTGTGGGCCGAGGCAATTGCTACGGCTGTGTATATACGTAATCGATCACCGACAAGAGCGTTAGAAGGTGTAACGCCATATGAGGTTTGGAGTGGCAAGCAGCCATCGGTGAAACATTTGAGAACATTTGGTTGTATTGCAGTAGCGCTTGACAAAACACAACATGGAAAATTTAAAGCAAAGGGAAAAGAATATCTTATTATTGGCTATTCATTGACAGCAAAGGCGTATAGGCTTTATGATCCAACTACACATCAAGTGGTCGAAAAACGTGAGCCTAACCAGGTAACAAAAAATGTAGATAATTGTATATCGTTCGATCTTTTTGGCCATGAACATAAAAAAGTTGAAGTTTCTGCTAAAATACCGTATGATGAAGATGAAGTTTCTAATTCCGAGGAAAATAATAATGATCATAGCGAATTTTATGATAGCGCAGAAGAATTAGAAGACCTAGAATATTTTTCAAATGATGACGGTGAAAGACTGGTCACTGGTCCAGGTCGACCAAAAATTATTCGTACTGGTAGACCAGGCAGACCAAAGAAAGTATACAACGTTTTAAACTCAATGACTTGTGGTGATAGTGTAGATGTACCACAAAGTGTATCCGAGGCTATAAACAGTAATGAATCAAAGCATTGGATTGATGCTATGAATAAAGAATATAATTCTTTGAAGGCAAATAAAACTTGGAATTTAACAGAGTTGCCAGGTGGACAAAAAGTTGTTGTGTGTAAATGGGTTTATGCCGTGAAACGAGGTGGTGATGGTAAAATTGAGCGGTATAAGGCCCGTCTTGTGGCAAAAGGTTGCAGTCAAGAGTTTGGAGTAAACTATAATGAAACCTTCTCACCGGTTTGTCGTTTTGCTACCATAAGGATGGTTTTGGCGATTGCAGTAGAAAATAAAATGTATAGATGTATGTACTGCGTATCTAAATAGTGAGCTGACTGACGACGTATACATGAAGCAGCCTGAGGGTTACGAAGATAAAGCCCGCCCAAATCTTGTATTGAAGCTCAACAAAGCTATATATGGTTTGAAGCATTCTGGAAGGGAGTGGAACTCCAAAATAGACTCCGTGCTTAAAAACATTGGGTTCAAACAGTCTGATTATGAACCGTGTCTTTATAAAATGCATAGACAAGGTAAATTATGTTTAATTGTTATTTACGTTGATGATATCATTATAGGGTGTCAAGCCAAAGATGACGTTTTATACATCAAAAAGAAAATTTCCGAAAAGTTTGAGTGTGTGGACTCAGGACAACTTAAATTGTTTTTGGGTATGAGAATTACTCGTGATGGTGAACGTGGATCGATAACCATCGATCAATCACAATACATTAAACAATTATTAAGGCAACATAGAATGGGTGAATGTCGAACAGCAACAACCCCATTGGATCCTGGTAGTAAACTCAATTGTAATGATGCCAAATGTATAAGAGTTGATACTAAAGAGTATCAGTCTATAATTGGTTCTCTGATGTTTCTTGCTTTGGCAACCAGACCAGACATTTTGCATTCAGTTTCGAAGTTTGCACAACACAATGTAGATCCACACAGTGAGCACTATGCAGGTATAAAGCATATTTTCCGTTATTTGGCAAGTACCAGTGAAATGAAATTGGAATATAAGGCAACTGGTGTACGACTTCATGGGTATGTGGACGCAGACTGGGGAGGCGATAAATTGGATAGCAAGTCCCATACTGGTTTTGTTTTTTATCTTGCTGGGTGCGCTTTCTCTTGGGAATCCAAGAAACAAAATTCCGTTGCTTTAAGCAGTACCGAGGCTGAGTATATGGCCCTATGCACCGCAGCCAAAGAAGCAGTCTATCTAAGAGGAATTTTAAGCGAAATTGGTTATATGAAAGATGGGATGTCAATAGTCATCTATGGTGATAATCTAAGTGCGCAACAGCTTGCAAAGAATCCTGTCTATCATTCCAGATCTAAGCATATTGATATCAGATACCACTTCGTGCGAGAAGTTGTTGGCACCAAGGATATTGAATTGAAGTATGTGTCAACCGACAACATGGTGGCTGATGTTTTAACAAAGTGTTTAATGAGAGGGAAACATTCTAAATTTGTTAACAGAAAAACTACAGTGAAACACAAATTAGGGTTGCCATCGTGTAATATTTTCAACACCCTTCCACAATCCAAATTTGTGCTTTTACAACAAAAAATATAAATAACTATTTCAATCCTAACCTGGCCATTTCCACTAAATTACGGTTAAAACGTTCGGCCACTCCATTTTGAGGGGGACTATAAGGAACAGTAAGCTGCCGATCAATGCCATTATCTTCCAAAAACATACTAAATTTTTTATTAACAAATTCGCCGCCGTTATCACTTCTAATCATTTTGATTTTACGGCCTGTTTGTTTTTCAGCCATATTTTTAAATAACATAAACTTGTCAAAAGCTTGGTCTTTTGTTTTTAAAAAATAAACAAAAACTCTCCTAGACTTATCGTCTATGAACGTAATAAAATATTTCGAACCAGAAATCGATTGTTTTTGAAAAGAACCACACAGATCTGTATGTATTAAATCTAAAACGTTTTCCGCTCTTGTCGCTGACGCTGGTGGATATGGTTGTGTGCACACTTTTGCTTTCATACAAGTTAAACATTTTTCATCTTTAGTAAAAATTACATTTTCAATACCACGGACCATTTTCTTAGCTTCACACAAACTTTTATAATTGAGGTGTCCGTACCTGTTGTGCCACAAAACTGCAGAAAAACATTTATTTCTTGTTTGATATTCAACTACATATAGCTTATTTTTCTTCTCGAAATTAAAAATAATTTTCCCTTTGAAAATAATGCTGGCAGATTTTTTGTTGAATTTTACACCGAATCTCTCTCTGTAATTTTGTCAACAGACAAAAAATTACCTTTCATTGTCGGTACATAAAGCACATCACCTAGAATAAATTCACAATTCTTGAATTTCAATTTTACTTCGCCTATACCTTCGGTTTCAATGTAATTTTCACCAGCTAACTGAATAATCTCCTTATGCTCTTTAAATTTTAAAAACAAACTTCGCTCACAACACATATGTGACGTCGCGCCGCTGTCTAAGCACCATGTATTTACGTTTATAGTTTGTGGGTCTGTAGCTGCAAGCATTGGAAATGCGTTACTTTGTTCAGCTTTACTACCTTCGTTTTTCTTTGTTGTACATTTTGCTGCTATGTGACCATGCAGGCCACATTTAAAACATTTGCCATTAAACTGTAACTTTTTCTTCATGTGTTTGTTGTAATTATTCTTATTGTTTCTTTTACTGTCCTGTGCATAAAAAGCTAACGGTTCACTACTCTCATCTGTTGCTTTCTTTTCTTGGCGTCTTCGTTCACCCTCTTCTAATAACTTTACTTTTAACACTTTAAGGGGCGGAAGTTCGTCTCTGGTTTCAATAGCAATAACGAAATTTTCATACGTTTGTGGTAAACTGGATAACAATATAATTACCAAAACCTCATCTTTCATATCTATGTTTACCTCCGATAATTTTTCTACAATGTCAGTAAAAAGATTTAAATATTCTGACATACTCATACCAGCAGACATATTTAACGATAACAATTTTTTATAAAGAGTAACTTTACGGGCTGGACCACTTGGTTTATAAATTTCTTCCAAACGTTTCCATGCATTAAGGGCTGTGCTAAAATTTTTTATATAATTCAACTGCGATGGTTTAACACTTAAAACAATCATTGCCAATGCTTTATCATTGTTGGCAATCCACTTTGCTTCACCAGCTTCCTTCTTTAAGGTACCATCAACAACACTCCACAGCTCAGAATGGATTAATATACTTTTCATTTGCACGCTCCAACAATCATAATTTGTATCATCTAACTTGTCTATTTGATACAGCGAGCTCATCTCGATTTTTTTTTCGTTTGTTTCTAAATAATTATCACCACGCTTAACCAATACAATATATTCTTCTTAAAAAAATATTGTCCATGTAACTGGGCACCATAACCTGTTGTTATTTAAATTGGTTAGCGTCCTTTTCTGACAATCAAACACACGACTATTCGCTTTAGAGTTTTATTAAGAACTAACTGATAAATATAAAGTAGAATATATTAGAGTCTAGAAAAATACAGTGGTAAAACAATAGAAGAAAATAACTGTTCTTTTAGACTACAGTGAAACACAAGTTAGGGTTGCCATCGTGTAATATTTTCAACACATATCAATTATAAATAAATATTTAAATATTGGTTGAATTGGCCAACAAAAAAAAATATGTTTAAAGATAAAATTATATAGAGTTTCTAAGAACACCACCTTAATGTTGAGTTACACACTGATTATAAATTTGATATTGTTCTGTCTGTAATTTTTTATTGACTTAAAGTGTAACAAAATACTATCAAGCAAAAATTGTTGATTTTACCTTCACCTCTTTCTTCATGATACATTATAGCATTACACAATACGTTTTAAGAGAAAAAAATATTGTACTTTCAACTGCTTATGTTAGGTGAAGCTAAAACAATGTTATTAAAAATATCAGTTGAATTGGTAGTAACTGCATTAAGAAGATCACTACAATCTTGAAGATTTATTTTCCAAACATCGTTATTAGCAAATGTTAACCTGACTGAAGGTACATCTGTATAAATAAGTGTATATTTTATATTTTTCCTACTTTCCGAAGTTTACGGCAATTAAATAACAAGTTGCCCGAAGCCCGTATATGAAGGTACATCTGTATTAATAAGTGTTTGCCGTAAATGCGAGATATGGAAATAAAAATACAAAGTTTGGTTTGTTTTAAAGAGACAAGGGATCTCAATTTATTTAATAAATAATTACCTTTTAATAAAATTAGCACGTAATGCTGTGACGACAGTTGAAACGAATTAGAAGGCTTATACAAAAAAAATATAGCAAAGGCAGCAAACAATGCTTAAATGGACCGTTAACGGTTTTACTCGTTAGAATCTAGATAAATACTGCCACCTATGTTATAAAAGAGGGGAGTAAAAAGAAGATTCTACCGAATAGTTATCCCTACAAGGGGTAGGGGGTACCAAAAGGGCACATTAGATATAATTAAGCAAAAAAGTAAGGCTTAGGTTTAAACATTGCCGGCCACCTTGCAACATTAAGAAATGTTGCAACAAAATATTATTCATAAAAATTCTTATTAAGTACTATAAAGGTAAATAAATTTAAAATTATTTAGTTCAGATTTATTATTCATTTTTTTTTCAAAAAACACTTAAATCTAATCGGTCAAAGGGACCATCCAGTGTAGACTGGTTTTACGACGACCGGTAAAGTAACCGGGTGATCCAAGGGGACCGGATGGACACAAGGGTGCCGGATGGACTCAAGGGAGTCGGTTGATCGGTTAAGATCGGTGATCCAAGGGGACCGGATGGACACAAGGGTGCCGGATGGTCTCAAAGGAGCCAGTTTGATTTTAAAATGATCTTTCCTCTATAGAGAGGATTGGCCAGTAATAACCCAGCCAAAAATAGTATACTGAGCTAATGGAAGCCCCGGGCTCGAATGTATTTTTCCCTTCATTACTTGAGGTAACCTCTGGTCCTAAGACCAAAACGACGCGACCCGAACGGTTAAAATTGGGGTCGGCCAGCTGAAACCCAG
Organism: Eustalomyia histrio; assembly: GCA_949748255.1. Taxonomy (NCBI): domain Eukaryota; kingdom Metazoa; phylum Arthropoda; class Insecta; order Diptera; family Anthomyiidae; genus Eustalomyia; species Eustalomyia histrio. The sequence goes on from OX456525.1 coordinate 128,985,344, forward strand.
CAAAGTTTTCCTTTATTGTGTCCGAAACGGACTCCGAAGGAGTGTTTACCCCCTTCATTTTCGTCACCTTGGCTGTCACAGTAATCGTCTGCGAGGCATCATAAGTCGAGCAGACTGTAAAACGGCAGTATTTACTGTAATCCATGCTGGATACAGAAAGCCCAAGTCGATGCACTAATGACTCACAGACGTAACTAATGCCACAGCAAGGGTCCAAAGCTGCTCGGACCAGAATAAAACGGTTCGGCGTCTGGAGCTTCAGTATAAGTGTCGGCGAAAAAGTGACAACATGACGAATTGGAAGGGGGCAAGCCTGTGCTACGGACAATGCCGAAGGGTTAGCGGACGTAGTTTTCCTCGCTAAGTGCCTTTTAGAGTACTGTGCCGTTTGCTGAGCATGTCTTTTAGTGACCAAAAGATTGGGCCGATCGCCATGGAGAAGGACGTGGTGATCTCCATTGCACCGACGGCATTTTAGCTTGCTCGGGCAATCTTTGGAAACGTGAGAAAATGCCAAGCAACGACAACAATAACCGTGTAAAAGCACCTGTCGAAGTTTTTTCTCCACTCTGAATTTGAGAAAAGTTTTACATGCCCGTAAAGGATGTTTTCCGTCGCAAATTTTACACATCCGAACTTCTAAATTTTTGTTGGGTTCAACAATCGAGCCTGCGGTTCCATTAGCTTCCGAAAAAGATTCGGAAACCGACAAAGGTGGTGGTATTACGTCCGATTCGGGCGCAACCGTTGGAGGAGGTACAACAACAGGAGTAGCAGTTTCCACTATGGCAGGTGTTGAAGTGGGTGCAGCCGAAGGGACTGCGGCAGAAACAGGTGCAGCTATCTCCATTGTTTCGTCAAAGTCCTCCAAAATAGCATCATCAAAAAAGGGTAATGCGTCCATAGTGCTAGGGAAAGTTATAGATTAGCAAATAAGAAAAAAAGTTTTAATTAGTTGGTCAGAATGACCAGTTTTGCGATATGTCGCCTAACAACTCCATTCGCAGTGCGTACATCAACGATCCTAACATGACCGTCACTACCCGGATATAATTTTACGACACGGCCTAATCTCCACGAAGTTGGAGGTAGCTGTTCGTGCCGAATGACAACCACATCATTCTCTTTCAATTCGCGTTCCGGATATTTCCACTTATATCGTTTGTGCAAGCTCAATAAGTATTCCTCTTTCCACCGATGGCAGAAGTGTTGGAAAAGAGCTTTCATTTTCCGAAATCGATTAACTAAACTAATTGGAGAATCGTGAATTGCTGGTTCAGGAGGAGCAAGAATAGGAGAACCGATAAGAAAATGACCAGGAGTTAGAGCAACAGGTTTTTGGGGATTATCAGTAATAGAACACAGCGGACGCGAATTAAGACAAGCTTCTATTCTCGCCAGAAGGGTAGATAGTTCCTCAAACGTATATTTAAAAGCCTGGGCTTCTTTTCTAAAATGAAGTTTAAAACTTTTTACCCCGGCCTCCCAGAGGCCGCCCATATGCGGAGCTCCAGCGGGAATAAAGCGCCAAGTAAGTCCTTGAATGCCATAAGTCGAACACACTGATTCCTGACTTTCCCTAAGAAAAATCCTAAAATCCCTCTCAAGTTCACGTGAAGCACCAACGAAGTTCGTGCCATTATCAGAACAGATAGTATTCGGGCAGCCTCTACGAGAAATAAATCGTTGAAATGCCGACAAAAAAGTAGCCGATGATAAATCAGAAGTTGCCTCCAAATGTATCGCTTTCGTAGAAAAGCATACAAAAATACACACATAACCCTTGGTTATTCGGCAAGCCCTACCAGTAAAGCTCTTGATCTCGAAAGGCCCTGCGAAATCCACACCAGTTGTGGTAAAAGGCCTATCAAGAGAAGTTCTCTCAGGGGGTAAAGCGGCCATAATCTGACTGCAAGAGCGCTTCTTGTAAAGAATGCACCGTTTGCAGCGACCAATTACTCCCCGAATTTTCGACTTTAGCCTGGGGACCCAATTTTCTATGGGAAGTATTCGCAACATCAATTGATTTCCACCGTGGATCGAAATCAAATGAACAAACTCCGTTAAAAGCAGCGTAAATCTACTAGAGTATGGTAAAATAATGGGATGAGTCTCAGAATAGGTGAGAAAAGGTGATCTGACTAACCGACCATTAAGTCTCATAATCCCATTTTCGTCAAGAAAAGGATTTAAAGACACGAGAGTGCTCTTTGGATTCAAAGGTTCTCCGTCCAAAAGGCATTTATATTCATCCGAAAAGTGAAGCTTTTGAGACACCCTAGCCAAATGCAATTTTGTCCTTTTTAACTCAAAACTCGAAAGAGTTTTATTGACACACAAACGACGACCCGCTCTATGGGCTGGATGACTATTATAAAAGAATCGTAAAATATACGATATTACACGAAGGGCTCTATCAAGACGAGAAAAATTCTTAAGAATATCCTCATAAATATTCCCTCCGCTTGTGTCCGTAAAAAACGAAGCATAAACTTGAACAACTCGACATTCAATGTCAGTGTCAAGGCGAGAGAGATCGGCAGAATACCATTCGGATTTATCTCGTTGAAGCCACTGTGGCCCATGCCACCAAAGTGAATTGTCAGCCAGCTCCGATGGAGCAATGCCACGGCTGCCCAAATCGGCAGGGTTATCCTCAGAGCGAACGTGATACCAATTATGATGACCAACATTTTCTTGAATTCGACAGACCCTATTAGCAACAAATGTGGTCCAAGAACAAGGGTCTTTTTTTAACCATGAAAGGACTATCGTAGAATCAGTCCAACAATAAATTTGGTGAAGTCGAATATCAATCTCGTTAAGTACTGTCTTCAAAAGTTCAGAGGCCAAAACTGCACCGCAAAGTTCAAGCCGCGGAATTGAAATTGATTTTATAGGGGCCACTTTCGTTTTGCAAGACAACAAATGTGTATGAATTTCACCGCTGGTGGACACGATGCGAATATATATCACCCCCGCGTATGCCTTTTCCGAGGCATCAGAAAAAACATGTAATTCGACGAAAGATTCAGGAGTATAATGAACCCACCTAGGAATTCGAATATTATTGACTTCGTGATATGAAGTTACGAATTTCTGCCAATTTTCCTCCGTGGAGCGGGGAAGTGAATCGTCCCAGCCGATATTATCCAGCCACACCCTCTGCATTATTATCTTCGCCACAATCACCACTGGACCCAGCCAACCAACAGGATCAAACAATCTAGCAATAGTAGCCAAAACTTCCCGTTTAGTATGACTCGATTTCTGTAAAATAGTATTCACCTTAAAGTAAAATGAGTCTAATTGAGCATTCCACTGAATGCCCAAAGTTTTAGAACTACTTGACTCAACAAAAGTCAAAAGCTTAGCGTCGACCAAATGTTCCGGTGGAAAGCCTTCTAAAATCGTGCGATCGTTAGAAGTCCACTTTCTAAGTTCAAATTTTGCCGATTTCAACGCTGATATAAGCTGATCACGAGCAATTAGCGCAGTAGAAACGTCGTGAGTCCATGTTAAAACGTCGTCAACGTACATGCACCTTCGTAGAATGTGCGATGCCACAGGGTACTCAGCCTCGGAATCATCCGCCAGCTGCAGCAATGTGCGAATAGCAAGATACGGAGCGCAATTAACACCAAAAGTAACCGTTTGTAGCTCATAATCTTTAACGTTCTCCGTCGGAGTATCTCTAAACAAGATTCGTTGAAATGGAGTATGAGCTGGATCAACTCTAATCTGCCTATACATTTGCGTGATATCGCAATTAAAAACAAATTTAAAAAGTCGCCAACGCAAAATTAAAAGAACTAAGTCAGCCTGCAAAGTTGGACCAACATAAAGGCAGTCATTTAGACTAATTCCGTTCGACGTTTTGTTCGAAGCGTTAAAAACCACACGCAATTTGGTAGTTTTCCGTTCAGGTTTAACAACTGGATGATGTGGTAAATAGCAGGAAAAGGTAGTAGCGAAAGAAGGATTTAACATGAGTTTCATGTGGTCCAGTTGCAAATATTCCTTAACGACATTATCGTACACTTCCTTAAGTTCAGGTCTTCGCAGAAGCGATGATTCTGTCCTAAGATATTGCTTCAGGACGTTCGACCTTGACTCACCTAAAGTCACCTGCTGAGAAAATTCAGGCTTAAAAGGAAGTGTCACAATGTAGCGACTATCAGAAACCCGACGTGTTGTGTTCCTATAATTTTCCTCACAAATCTTATCAAAAGTCGATAAGATTTTCCGTTTAGGAGTTTCCTCAAGTTCCCAAAACCTAAGAAGATTTCTATTAAGACAATCCTCCTCCGAAAATTCGACCCGAGTAGAAAAAACATGAACTTGAGGTTGCAAAATTGGACCAGTGATAATCCAACCAAAGACTGTATTTTGAGCTAGCAATGAACCCAAAACATCCACAGGAGCTTCCCTTAAACAAATTCTAGGATAAATCTCACCACCAAGCAAAATATCAACAGGTCTGCTGTCACAATAGTTAGAATCCGCCAAACGAAGATTTGGCAAAATTCTGCTCATATTAGAAGGCAATGAAAAAGAAGGTATGTTCCCAGAAACATTAGCCAACACAAGAGCTAAAGTTTTCGCAGAAAAAGATGAATCAAGAGGAGAGCCAATTGTAATGGAGCAAAGTTTCTTTGACGTAGTCAAAACTTGTTCCACGCCAGATATTTGCGCATTAGTAGTATGCGTCAAAATTCCCAAGCGATTTCTAAAGCGTTTCGAAATAAAGGTACTCTCGGAGCAGGGGTCAATAAGAGCGCGGGCAGGGTACGTCATACCCTGGTGAACTACGTTGACCATAGCCGTCCCCAATAAAACGGTCCTATTCTGAGAGGTATGAAATACTTGTCTAGTGGTAGGCAATGTGGAATTGCTACCATTAGAAGTGGACTGTATGTTTGAATCAATATGTGCAGGGTTGGGAAGACGAGTAGCCGTACCCGAACCCGCAGCTATACCAGACGAATTATTTCCTCTATTCGAACCTTCATTAGAAGGAAAATCACGATGCAATAAAGTGTGGTGACGTTTATTACATTTCGAACAACTATGGGTGCTATTACAATTCTTAGCCTCATGTGTCCTCGAAAGGCAATTTACACAACAATGGAACTTTTTCACTGTTGAATACCGATCCGCTTCAGATAAACTTTTAAATCTAGGGCATGAGCGCAAAAAATGCACCTGATTTCTACATAAAATTCACGAAGTGCCTGTAGAAGTAGAGGCCGCAGTATGGTGCGATTTCACCTTTAATTCTGCAGACCTTTTTAAAACGTGTGAGCCACGAAGATCGCGAGAACACTCTAAAGTGTCGATCCTTTCCGTTAGAAAGCGATCCAAATCACTCCAGAGTGACAAAGCCTTTTTATCCCTAACGGACTGTTCCCAAAGGTTGACAGTGGTAGCAGGTAACCGTTGGATACAGATAAAAACGATTATATGTGAACTTAATTCCCCCGACGCGGAAATGTCCAAAGTAGACAGGGCCGAAAGACAACCATTTATACCGCGCTGTAAAGTTTTCAACCCCTCATCAGTCTGAGTTGATGGTTTACCAACCGACGTAAATTTTCGTACTTATCGGTCAAACTTTTCCAAGCGATATCAAATCCCCGATTCGTAAGCGGCGCTTTTGAAACGAGATCCCGTGCATCGCCACTTGTTTTCTCCAAAAGAGCAAATAATTGTACAATTGGACTAAGACGCGAGTTATTAATGTAAACCGCGGTAAAAAGATCGCGAAAAGTGGGCCAAGAAGTAACTTTACTGTCAAAGACAGGGATATTGCACGGCGGAATGTTGAAATTTTGACAAAAATCATCCGAGTTAGCCGATAAAACCGGAGACTGATAGTTGGTTTTTGTGGTATCTTTGTTCCGCGGTTCGAAATTATGCAATTTTTCCTTAATTGCTGCTAAACAGCTGACGTACGCATTAAAGCTCGCGTCATACTTAGCTTCAGCCGCATCTACATCAGCCGGTTCAGTCGTATCCGCATTTTCCAAAAAACTTAAACACGATTTATAAGACGTTTTAACATGTTCCCATTAAACTTTGCTTCGAATTTAATAAGAGCGTCCGACTCTCTTATAAAAATATCCATAGCGTTATCAGACATTTTGTTATTCAAAAAGTTTAAAAAATTTTAAAATATTCGAAAAAGCGAAAAAATTTACGAAAAATTATTAACTCGCGAAATAAGACCGAATTTGTTAATAAATTTAACAAAAATGTCGAAAAAATTGTATTTCCAAATTTGAAAACACAAACTATATGGGTCGCGACTATGACGGCCTGTAGGGTGACTTTTTTTTTGTTTACAAAAAACCAAACAAAAAAAACCGTATGTAGGTATGTATGTTTGTGTGTATATGTACGTATGTAAATCACAGCTTATAAACAAAGAGAGCACAAAGAAAAATATAAAAACAACCACTTTTTAATTTAATAAATGTTTTTGTTGTTTAAAAAAAAAAAAAAATTATTTAACAATGAAGAAAAGCTCTCAGTTTAAATACTTTCAAAGACAAATGCCGAAAATTTTCACGCAAATAACACTGACTTATTTAATTTACTTTAATTTCTTTTAAATAAATCTTTTTTTAAAAAATATTTTGTAAAAATTAAATTTTCCGTTGTAGAAAACAAAAACACACCGGTACACACTACGAAGGGAGACAATGCGATCGTTAACAGAAAAATATCGGCAAAAAAAAAAATTAATAATTTTAAAATAAAACTAATAAAAAACTTTTAATTTATTTTTAATTTGCACTATATTTTTTTCTTTTAAAACTTGCCAATATTTCCAATAGCACAACACCAAAAATTATTAAAGTACGCACCTTTTTTTTTATTTTGATTTTCCTTTTAATAAAATAAATTCCAATTTTTTTTTTTGTTGCGGATGATGTTATTAATACCACCAATTGTTTTATTTCCACTTGTTAGGGAGAAAATCCGGTTCGAAGAACCAAATGTTTGCCGTAAATGCGAGATATGGAAATAAAAATACAAAGTTTGGTTTGTATTAAAGAGACAAGGGATCTCAATTTATTTAATAAATAATTACCTTTTAATAAAATTAGCACGTAATGCTGTGACGACAGTTGAAACGAATTAGAAGGCTTATACAAAAAAAATATAGCAAAGGCAGCAAACAATGCTTAAATGGACCGTTAACGGTTTTACTCGTTAGAATCTAGATAAATACTGCCACCTATGTTATAAAAGAGGGGAGTAAAAAGAAGATTCTACCGAATAGTTATCCCTACAAGGGGTAGGGGGTACCAAAAGGGCACATTAGATATAATTAAGCAAAAAAGTAAGGCTTAGGTTTAAACAATAAGTGTATATTTTTTTAGTTTTCCTACTTTCCGAAGTTTACGGCAATTAAATAACAAGTTGGCCGAAGCCCGTGTATGATGATCATTAAGATATATTACTATTAGCTTCACCTCCCACAACATCTTTTAAGTTAATATTAGGAGACTTAATATAATTTCTCATAATTAAGTCACGAGTATATACAGAATTAAGTTTCACCAACACCGATTTTCTCCGCGCAAAATAAGTAGCATGTTGTATATCCTGATTAGTTATTTGCACATTGCAAAGTGAAGCAATAGTTCTAACAGGGTCTCTTAAATCTGTAATTCCCTTGGCAATACTCGTAATCACAATATCCGCTCTATTTAATCTGTGTTGTTGTATGCTGCATGTAGTTTCCAGATCTTAAATTTTATCATTTGTATGTGAATCCACTTGCTGAACAAACGAATAACAATTTGAAACATCCGATTTAACCACCTTTATTTCCGATACTATTTCATTTCACAGAGTATTAATTGATTTCGTAAATTCATCCTTAAGTGTTAAAATTGTCAGCTTTAACTTTTCATTCATTAGCTCTCGATATTCGCCCAGCTTTGCTTCCATCGATTTAACTAATTCAGCAAATCCACTACGAAGTTCACCTCGAATATCAAATATCGCAGGATGTGAAGTACATTTTTGGCATTAATAAAAAAATATTTTTGTACTTTAAGAGAAATTTATATTCATCCTCCGGAACTTTAGCACAAGACAAATGGTAAAAATCATTGCAATATCCACAGCCAACACTAGGATTAATTTTATTAATGTTCTTTTTACATTCCGGACATTGATATATTTTAGTTTGCGGTGCCATGATTTAACAATTTAAGAATTAATAGTTTTCAACCTCAGATGTACACAAATATACCAACCCAGGTGAAAATGTTCATATATCATCATATATGGCTTCATATATGACCGTATATGTTTTCATATATGAGCATATATGAACATATATATCATGTTTTAAAGCATATATGGGACAATACATTTTAAGATGAAGTTCATATATGGTAATATATGAATCCATATATGGCAATATATGGTAATATATTGCATATGTTGGTCCATATATTGGTTTATATACACCATATATGTTCATATATGAGTACATATATTAGTCCATATATGGGGAAATATATTTTAATTTTTATCAGATATTGCCATATATGAGGGAAATTTAAACCTGGTTCTACCGAACTAAGATATAGTTTGAATTCTTAACTGAACATAAAGGCAGAAACGTAATTAGATTAAGTGACTTATACTAGGTATTGTATTTGCGTTGTATACAAAATTTTTTTAAATTAAAAATTTGTATTTCCAAAATTTTGTTTGATACCAAAACAAAGCTTAAGTCACTTAAGCCAAATGTAGTTGGTTCTTAAGACTATTAATAATTTTCAGTCTCTTCATTTAATGTTACAATTCATACTTTGTGCTTTATTTTTTTTTTATTTATTTATACTATTTTTATTACTGTTTTTTAATAATAATAACAAGAATGTTTGAATTGTTATATAAAATGAAGATACTATAATCTAAAAATAATATTGGTAGTCTTTTCCCAAAATGTATGTGTTTTTTTACCTTAAATTTATTGCATATAAATATCCCTTTTTCCTTGAATTTAATGTTGATTTAATGTTACTTCATTTATTTTTAATAAAGAAAGCAATATTTTTGTTTAAAAATAAAAAAGCATTTTTAATATACCGGAATATAGAAAAAGTACTCATATATGACCATATATGAACACTCATATATGTCCATATATGACCATATACCCTCAAATTTGAATAATATATGAACCCATATATGTAGCTATATATAAACATTTTCACCTGGGAATTGACTTTTGATTTAAGAATATTTTTAAAAACAAAAAAAAATATAAAATCTAGCCAAAATCGTTTCTTTTCCAAAAAGAGGGCTGGAACTTTTGGTTCTGGAAGTCACAGCTTTATTATATACAAAAAGTACTTAAGACTTTACATGGCGACAATAACAACAAGACTACAACAAGTAGGAGTCCAACTTTCAAATCCAACTTCCAAAAAATACAGCAAAATGAAAAAAAACTTCACTATTTTCAAACGAAAATATTTATACAACTCAATTTACTAAATTAATTTATTATTTAATTTCTTTGGCACACACGATAAAAAAATTTAACTGCACATTTCAGGGTTGCCAGTTTATTTAGGATGAAATGAAACTCGATTAGTTTCTGGTTTTGTTTTATGTTTTTATTTAAAAGACAGCATAACTGTCTTGTTGTACACTTTGATTAACTCTAACCTATTCCTAATTTTACAACGACTTATATACTAAATTTATTTGTACTATGACAAAGGGGAAACGTCAAAACAAAATTAACATTGACCCACTTCAAACATCTGCGTGCCAGATTTACTGCAGTCGCAATGTTTCAAAGTGTCAAGTGGCATTTGTTGCACTTGAACTGTGTGAGGTCTAGTATCAACAGTCACATTACTTGACAATGGTCAGTACTACAAACAATGTAATGTGAAACCCTTTAGTACGTTTTTACTCATGGGTATTCATAATTGTTTTATGAATTTTATTTAGTTTTATTAGTTCTGACTAATTCAACTTAAGGTTGAAATACAAACTGTTGTTTTCCCTTTGTACACCATGTACCGTAAGTATGCACACTACACCCTCACCCTCAAGAGAAATCATCAAATTTCTGTAAAAAGAAAATCAACAGAAATTGGAGGATTTAAACAAGTGTGTTGTTTACTGTGCATACCCATAATATTACATTTCTTATTTAATTACTTGTCATTTGAGCAACTTTATAATTTTATATACACGTATTTATTTATATATTCTTCTTTAAAGTTTTTATTTTGGTTTGTTTACAATACTTCGGTTTTTTGTTAATTAATTAGTTTTGTATAAAAATTTCTTTTGATTTATTTACAATATTTTGCTTATGAATTATATTTCTTTAATAAGTTCTTATGGTATGTCTTAATATTATTTCCTATCTTAACCGATATGTTCACATCATCAATTGATACTATCGTATAAGGACCTTTATATGGTGTTTCATTTTTTCTTCTATTTTCAATTCTAACTAATACTAATTCTCCTATCTCTAATTTTATACTATTTACCTTATCCCTAGATTCTACTTGTCTATTTTCCTTTACTTTCATAGTCAGTTTTCTTGCATAGTCTAGTGAATATTTTAATCTAGCCTTAAGTTCGTTTGCATAATTTTCTAGATTGTATACCTTCGGATGATTCATGACTTCATCACCTGGTAAACTCGGTAATCTTCCAAATAGCAGTTCGAATGGAAAGTACTCAGTGTCCACATGAGGAGTTATATTGTATGCAAATGCATAATATGGAATCCATTGCTCCCAACTATCACCTTCTACAAAAGACAAAAAATATTCATTTAGAACCCTATGATTCCTTTCTACTGTGCCTAATGTCTCATGATGATAAGGAGTCGAAAACCGTTGTTCAATCTTCAATAATTCGCATATCTCCTTCATTAATTCGTTTGTAAATTCTGTCCCTCTGTCAGATTTCAAAGTTTTGAATATTCCATACCTCAATATAAGGTTTTCAGTCAATGCCTTAGCTACAGACTTTGCTTCTTTCGTTTCTATGGGACATGCTATAACATATTTTGTTAACTCGCATTGCATAGTCAATATATATCGATAGTTCATCGAAGGACGTAACGGTCCAACTGTATCGATTACAACCGTTTCAAAACTCTGTGTAGGTGTGTCCGTAACACAGTGGTTCTCTGGTGTGTCTTATCTGCTTGTTTCTCTGGCAGCGATCACACTTAGAAATATAATTTTTTACCATTATATACATGTTTTTCCATATGTACCGTTGTTTCAATTTCAGTAGAGTCTTTCGAACTCCAAAATGACCTCCCTGGGGGGTGTTGTGAAATAACTCTATAAGTTCTAACTGTTTACTCTCGCTTAGTATTTTCTGAGGTTTATTATATAACATTATTGTTACGTCATCTTCATTCGATTTATTCGATTCATTATATCTGGCCTTAAACTCTTCTGCAGGAATTATTCTAAATATTGCATCATCTCTGGCGATGGCAAATTTTCTATTTTTACTTTTCTTCAAATAAGATGAAAGCTTCTCCAATAGAGTACCTAAGCACTTTGGATTATCACTACATCTAATGCGCATTTCATTTCTATACTTATCATTCTCTGTTATATATCTATATATATCTTCTATTGGCCTGTTTTCTACTATAAACTTTAATTTACATGCATGCTTTATATCATTGATGGAAGTGCAATCCCACATATGGAGTTGATCAGACTCACCATGAGACTTGCTATTGATATTTTCATTCACTGATGACTTCTTTTTCATACCTCTCGTTACTACTAGCGTTTTCTTTATATTTTCATCATTTTCCAATGGTATCATATTCTTTAATATTGTTGAGTCTAATTGTATTCGTGATAATGCATCCGCATTTGTATTGTTGGATCCTTTCTTATATACGATATCGAAATCATAATCAGAAAGTTCCAAACGTATTCGTGTTAGTTTCGAACTAGGATTCTTATGAGAAAACAACGATACTAACGGTCGATGGTCAGTTACGACTGTGAATCTTCTACCATACAAATATGGTCTAAAAAATTGTATGCCCCAATAAATACCTAGTAGTTCCTTCTCAATTACGGGTTTATTCTTCTCGTGCTTGTTAAGGGATCTACTCGCGTATGATATGGGTAAATCTTCACCTATTGGACCTTGAGACAAAACTGCACCTAGCGCAAAATCCGATGCGTCCGTTGTTAATACAAACGGTCTATCAAAATCCGGATATTGCAAAACTGGAGGGCTTATTAAACTGTCCTTTAAAGCCTCAAATGCCAATTGGCATTTTTCAGTCCACTCAAATTTCGTGTTCTTTTTCAATAGGTCATTTAGACAGTTTGCAGTTTCTGCAAAATTTTTTATGAATCGGCGATAGTAGTTACAAAAAGCTACAAATCTTCTGACGTCGGAATTTCTTGGAATAGGATATTTGGAAATTGCTTCATACTTGCTTGGGTCTGGCTTGATGCCGTTTGCTGTGATCAAGTGCCCTAAGTACACAACTTCAGGTCTTAAAAAACAACATTTACCCGCATTTAACTTAAGATTATACTTGGATAATCTAGTAAAAACGTTCATTAAATTTTCATTATGATGTTTCAAACTACATCCAAAAACAATTATATCGTCTCTAATGAATAAGGTCTGCCTGATGATTTCCTTGCATTTGTTAATATAGTTTCTACCTGTTTATATATTTTATCCATTAGTCTTTAATTTCAATTCAAAAATTCTCCTTTCATGACAGTATCATCATAAAATTTTTATTCATTATTTTCAATCAAAACCTATTCATAGTTTCATTAGTTTCGCAGCTTATTTAAATAATCTTTGATGGAGGTGAATTTTTCCAACACTTCTGAGTTCTCTAATTTTTCTACTACAGAGTCGACCTTATCTTCTATTTGTAAATCGTGTATTCACTAAACAGTTTTTTATATATATAAACAATAATGCTATACTTGTTATTATAATTATTGTTATTGTTGTTATTAATAATGTAGCTTTTAACATATTTTTTTTTTATTTGTTTTTTTTTTTGTAATATGTATAACAAAAAAAAATATATTGTTTGTACAGTAGTATTTATGCAGAGCACTTAATACACTGTAATTTTGGAAAAAAAAATTTTTCTTTCTTTCTTATGAATTATTTAATACTTTTTTAATACTTAAGTGCAGCTGTAGTATTACCAACGGCAGGATTCTTTGTTCGGGCTGGGCTGGATTATCTCAGTTTAGCAGGATTTCGTTAGCATCACAGGATTTCGGCAGCGTCGGTATCGATGGTGTCTGGAAACATCACAGGATTTCTGCAGCGTCATAGGTTTTCGTCAGCGTGGCAGGATCGCCATGAAATGAAACTCGATTAGTTTCTGGTTTTGTTTTATGTTTTTATTTAAAAGACAGCATAACTGTCTTGTTGTACACTTTGATTAACTCTAACCTATTCCTAATTTTACAACGACTTATATACTAAATTTATTTGTACTATGACAAAGGGGAAACGTCAAAACAAAATTAACATTGACCCACTTCAAACATCTGCGTGCCAGATTTACTGCAGTCGCAATGTTTCAAAGTGTCAAGTGGCATTTGTTGCACTTGAACTGTGTGAGGTAGTATCAACAGTCACATTACTTGACAATGGTCAGTACTACAAACAATGTAATGTGAAACCCTTTAGTACGTTTTTACTCATGGGTATTCATAATTGTTTTATGAATTTTATTTAGTTTTATTAGTTCTGACTAATTCAACTTAAGGTTGAAATACAAACTGTTGTTTTCCCTTTGTACACCATGTACCGTAAGTATGCACACTACAAGGACATTGGTGAAGAGTATTCAAAGATTAGGCACAGCTGAATTTAAGCCTTGTTGACTTGTTTTATTTTATGGGGGGGGGGGGGATGATATATCACCCTGGATCCGCGCCTGTATATATATGTATATGGGAAAACATCTAAAGTGTACAAACTTTTAAAACCGATTTCTTTTATTTATTTTTTTCGTCCCTGTTTTTGGAGTTTTGTCCAAAATTTTTTCGATAGATGTTACTTTAATGTTTTAAAAAATTAAAAAAAAAATTAAAAAATTATTTAGCTTTTTTGCATTCAAAAATTTTGTGGAATGTTTTTTTTTTGCAAAATGTGTTCTATTTTTAATTTTTTTAAGAAAGCTTATGTGTATAAGAGCTCTGTGGTCGCTTAGTGGAATACGACTTGTTTATCTATCAAAATAAACGTTTAGTAACTCGAAACAACGGTTTTTCCAGGGACCGAATATAACAGTTATTTTGAAATTTTAAAACAAAAAAAAAAAAGCATATAGAAGTAAATTTTGGAAAACTGATACCATATTCATCCTTATAAACTACTGTATGATAAAATATATTGCTTTGTTTTTTTGTTTTTTTTTTCATTACGGTATTTAGTTTTTATCTAACAATACATAAATAATTTGCCATGAAGGCTTTCTTTGTATTGATATAAATAAATAAATAACAATTATTTTTTGATTTATTTTGTCGAGCAAAAATAAAAGTTATAATAATTTAGTTGACTTTAAATATTTATTTTAATGTGCATAACATTAAGAAATACCCATTATGATCACATTTTTTGCGATTTCTCACATTTTTATATACTATTCTAAATACTCCAAATAAGTCTTTATTGTTTTTAATTTGTTTGAAGTTGCTTAGCTTGTTAACATTTTCGACCAGCACAGTATAATTAATAACAAGTGTGTTTGCGACTCAAAATTTTGTACAGATTTGTAAAAGTTTTTACTAGAAGGTGTTTGTTTACACAAAGGCTTAGTAAGGAGAGAGAAAGTAGAGAGAAAAATGACAGTTCGATGCAAGAGAACTACTGGTATTTATTGAATAAATTTGTGGCAGTTAGAAAAAAAACAGCCGATTGAAAAAATATAATTGAAAACAAAGAATTTGTAAAAGTAAAAGAATATGTAAATATCAGCTTATATAAGCTTTACTGTGCCAATACTTTTTTGAAAGGGATCCAATATACTTTTCATCCGACGTATATTTTCTCTATGTTCAACCCGTGAAGCCAACTTCGGGCATAAAGGTTGCAGCAAAAATCCTTACACTTTTGATCTAAATTATCTCATAAAATACTTTCCTAATTAAATCAAAATGTTCAATATGTTATTGTCAATTAAAATCTTTTTGTTTTTTGTTGTTTGGTGTTTAAAACAGTTTTGATAATAATGGTTACTAAATTAGAAAGAATAAAAATTATTATGCACGAATCCAAGAAAAATAAAAACCTCTCAATACGTTTGATATGTGTAAATTTAGTAACTTCTTTTAGCTTAAGGTTTGTTTTTTATAAAAATATTATTTATTTTTAAATATTTCGGTACTCCATTGTGTAGCATCTTCAGGAGTATCAAAATATTGAAAAATAAATAATATTTTCATGAAAAACAAACCTAAAGCTTAAAGAATAAACTAGTTTTTAATAAAAAAGGCAAAATGTTAAATGAAAGATAAAAATATGTGTATAATAGGTTTGTTTTTTTTTCGAATTTTATATAAATATTCCATACAAATGGATATAAGACTTGCTAAGTAGTTATAGATATAGCTACTTAAAAAATAAGAATGTATAAAAATACTGCCAAGTATTATACATTTTTGGCTTTTCCTTTTTAAATGTAAACAATAATATTTGTCACAAAAATATTTGAAATTTTTGTATTTTTAATTCGACAAAATATTAAAAACAACAAAAGCTATCACATTTATTATGCGTTAAGTAATGGTAGAGCAGGGCAAACAATATAATTGCTATATTTCGCGTTCAGGCAAACTCTTTACATATACGAAAACAGCTTTCGTACAAAGGCGGCCCCAAATGTTCAAATTGTATTTTTTTTTACAAAAAATTAAGAAAAGCCAGGTAAGTAGGGATAGTCGTTTTCTTTACAAGTAGTTATAGATATAAAATTTAAAAAAAAACAAGTAAAAAAGGGCTAAATTCGGCTATGCCGAATCTTTGCATACCCTCCACCAATATCCTAAAAAGATGTTCTCTACTGTTTTTGATACAAATAATATAAGAAAACTTTTGAAGTAAAATTATGTAGGTGAAAAAATTTTTTGAGGAGAAAACTTTTTTAATGTGAAAAGAACTTTATTGAAAAAAAAAATTTAGAGGTGAAAAAAAAATTTTGAGGTGAAAAAATTTTTTGTTGTGAAAAAAATTTTTGTGTTGAAAAAATGTTTGAGGTGAATACAAAATATTTACTGCTAAGCGACTGGTGAAACAAATATGAGAAAATATGTTATGTACCAGTCGCTACTATGAAATTGTACTTAATTTGTATTGGCAACTTAGAGGCACCTTTACATTTTCACTTGTTTTTTAACCATTTTAAAGCATAGTTTTTGTCAAATACTCGATTTTGTTCCGGCTGATGGGGACTAGCTCTGCAGCTGAATATGCGTGATGAGGAGAATGTACTTTCTGATGCGCCACGCATTGATAAATAATTGCAACGAATATTCTTTCTTTAAAAAATTGAAGTGAGTTTGTTTAATGGAGAGAATACAGCAAAGAAATTAATTTGTTAAAGAAAGAACATGAGTTGTAACTATTTGACAATAGATGGCCCATCAGAAGGTGCATTCTCTCCATTAAGCATATTTTGCTGCAGAGCTAGTCTCCATTAGCCATATTGTGCTACAATATGCAGTATAGTATTATTGATTTTCTATTTTCTTCGTATATTTGCCAAAAACTATGAAAAATATATGTTTTATGTGCATATTATACCTTAATTTTTTAAATCAATATTCATTTAGATGTTTAAGAGCACAATATTGCACTTTATTCATGTGTATTTTTTATAAAAGAAAACATTAACATAAATATACATTTGCCAATCCCTCAATTCTCAAAAATACAAATGGAATAAAAAAAAACTATTTTATTACGTCAAACATTTGAAAATTTGACTTTAAAATTATGTAATAAGTCTATTAGTAACATCTTAATGCATTAGAATTTGACGTTTGTAGTTAATTTAATATTTTTGGTAAATAAATTAATTGAAAGCCTAATCCAAGGCTATATCGCCATGAGGTGCTAAATACTCAAAAGTAGCGGCACTAAAGCAATTATGCATTTTGCTCTTTCTTTATATATCAATTTCTTTGGACCTAGCCATGGGGCAGGGTATTGTTTTAGTTAATTCAGCGCTACCTATTCAAAAGTAGCGGCACAAAAAAAATTATGTATTTTGCTCTTTCTTTAGATATCAATGGGTTTGGTTACAAAAACAAAAAAAAAAAAAAAACATTTTATGGAATGAAACGAAAAACCAACAAAGCTTAACAGAAAAACCCAATCAGATTTACTATATCTTCTATAGTAGCCAAAGAATTGGAGATATTTTAAATGGAAAATCCTAAGAAAATGCATCGGAAAAAATTATGAAAATTTCATAAAACGATTTGTAAATAGTTACGTCTATAAAAATGCCGATGTTTTACCCTTCTGTAGGTACGCCATGTCGTTGCAAGCCAGATTTGTTGAGAAACTTGAGCTACACGATAATTTGCTTGTCAGCCAAATATACGAAAACGAGAAAAACACCATCAATGGACGTATTAACGACAATCCAGCTCCTCTGGAACTTACCTCATTCTATATGAGCCCAGCCTCCAGCAATCATAGGGGCTGAATATGATATACGTATATACTAAATTTTGGATGAACTGTAATATGAATATGTTTTATCAATTTATGTAACAGAACTTTTGTTATTTAATTTTAGTAATGTTATTTATTTAGTTTTGGTAATGTTATTTACAGAGGTCTGCTCTGTTAGCGACTTTAACAATGTTGCTTTTTACGTTAATTTAATTTTTACAGTAACACACACATAGCTCTAAGAATGTTATTATTCTCATAGTATGTAAGACAATAAATGTAATCGAACAAGAAGAAGACTTAATAACATTTTTACTTACTTACAGAAAATAAAAATAGATACAGAAAAATTGTACAAATTTGTATGGAAAATTTAGAGGTACCTTCACATTTTCACTCATAACTTTTGAACCGCTAAACCGATTTCGCTCATTTTAAATACCAAACTGCTCGGGAGGATGTTCAATAATCTGGGTAAAAATAGGCACCCCCGCTTGCGTCTTGGCGTCGTGATCGCCATTTCAACAGACAGACGGACATCGCTAAATCGACTTAAAATTGCATAAGGATCACGAATATATATACTTTATGGGGTCTTAAACCTATATTTTGACATATTACAAACGGAATGACAAACTGATATATACCCTCACCATATATGGTGGAGAGTATAACAAACCTTATTTTAACCTCCGTAACACGTGACACGAAATTTCCAAAATTTAAATTACGTCTGAGCGTGAGCAGTAAAAAAAAATTTCGTGCGTGAATCAATTTTTCCTTGTAATTATTCCTTTTATTTATTTATTTTTTCGTTTTTTTTCGATTTCTTTTACAAGACTGTATTTCTATTTTAACCGTAACCATAAACGCGGTTAACCGCACTATTTAAATTCTTTAAAACCCAGGTGTTGTAAAGAATTTAATATAATAGTGTAAACAATTAAAATTTTTTGTAACTTTTTGCCATTTTGTTTTCATGAATAATTATGTCTAGTACATATGAAATTGAGCAATATTTGTGGAATAAATTCAGAAATATTTATAAATTTTAAATAATAATGTTTTAATTTTTTCTCAATGATAATAAGCGATGTCATTAAACATTTATATAGTTTTAATTTAAACTGGTACCGGCAGACCGGTACCTTTGTGTAGGATGGGAGCAGTATTGCATTTCATATAACTATGACTGTCATGAAAAAATAACGCGGTTTTTTGTTATTAAGAAAAATAATAAGAATATTCGAGAAACAAATTAATTATTGTAGATTTTTTTAATAATTAATATTGATAAACATTTTCAACAAATCTATTTATCCCGCTGAAAGCTGAATATTAAAGTGGCAGTTTTTGTTTCTTCCATAATTTTGGTGTTACTAAAATCTTTGTTGGTGCTCCTTGTTGTGCTGTCTTTGTTTACATACAGTCAGAGCTGGTATTTACGTATTTGTTTATTTTCGCAATGCCACTGCACGATGTTTTTAAATGCCCTAAATGTGATAAAAATGTTACAAAGACTCAAAAAAGTGTTGGATGTGCTTATTGTGATAAATACTTTCATATTGAATGTGGGGGTGTTACAAATGAACAATTTTCAATTATGGCCCATGAGAAAGTATTCAATTTTATTTGTGATGATTGTAAAAAAATACCAAATAGTTGCAATATTCAAAAAGAGCTGAAAAATGGTTTTGCATCACTCAGATCCGCATTAGAAAATGAAATAGAAGCAAAATTGTGTGCATTTAAGAGTCAGCTTGATGATCAATTGCTTAAGGGTATTGAGGCATTTCAGGCTAAATTCGAACGTTCATCATTTCAACCCGTTGAAAAATCAACAGAATTTATTAAATTAAAATCGGATTTTAAGAATTGCAGTAAAGTTATTGAACATGTTGATACTGTTACTAACGGTAGAATGACTAGCTTAGAAATGAAAAATAACATTTTTGAACGAAGATTAAATAGGGCTAATATTATTATTAAAGGATTACCGCAAGGAATTGTGCACTTAAGGGAGCCAATAATAAAGATAGCATCCCTGTGCAACGTAAAAATTGTAAATAATGATATCCAGCATTGCACTTATTTTTCCAAAGGAAAGGCGGTTCTAGTTAAGTTTAACTCGGTGCAACTAAGAGACTCTATAATGATTAGTTATCATAAAAACCGCAACTTAGTGTTAAATAAAATTATTGGTGGCAGCTCTCAATCCAACGTGTTTCTAAATGACCACTTAACTCCAGCTGCGAAAAAGTTAGTTGCCATTTGTGGAAAGTTAAAATCCCAGAACAAAATAGTAAAATATACTTATATGAACTTCGATGTTCCCAAAGTTAAAATAAAAATGATTGATGGAACTGAAAAAAGGCTAACTTTAGACCAATGTGTGGAGATGTTGGATGGACCATGTGATACTGAAATGGGATCATTTGTTTTGAATTGTGAAAGTTAATATTTTCTTAAAAATTATTTATTTTAATTTTTCCTATATTTTTTGAATATTTTAAATATTACTTATTTGAGCCCTTTTTCAAAATGTTCTTTTGTAATTGGTTCTTTTAAACTTGAGAATCGAAAATGAATTTTTGTGTTAAAGTTTTAGTTTATATAATAAGCGGCTAAGCTATTTAGAATATGGGCTGGTTATAAGATATTATAGGGTGAAGGGTCTTTGCCAGTTTTTTTGAAATATTTAAAATTCTAAAAATGTTTATAATTTGTATATATTTGCTAAATAAAAACATTTTCTATTTATTATTTAGCTATGGATGTATATAACTACACTCATAGAAAACAGTTAAAAATTAGTAGTACATTAATTTATTCAACTTTGTAAAATATTTCGATTGTTTTGGGTATTTCCGAATTTCATATGTTTCATAGTATTTCGAGGATGTGGCTGGGTATCTTGCCTGGCTACGTGTTTCGTATGTTCCGAGGTATTCGTAGTTTGGCTTTGAAGTATTAATGTATTTTCACATTTTTCAATGTGTTTGAGGTAAATGGGAATATGTTAATCTCTCGGAGCTTAAGTATGATTTTTTCTTTCGGGTTGAATTTATATTTTACATTGATGAATATATATATATATTTTTTTTTTGATTTTTGGATTGTCTATCCTAAATATAGTGGTTTAACTGTCAATTGAAATAAATTGATATTTTGTATTATTGAGCAACTGGCGAAGGCTTTTCACTTTGAAGTAGCTCTTTTTTTTATTTAATTTATTTTACACTAGTAAATTGATTTTTTTAGCTTGTTTATTCTTGTTAATATTTTTTTTAATAACAAGTGTGCCAATTGTTTAAAACAACTATACTTTTAAGCTATTCCTAATTTGTGATTATTTTATGGATTTATTTAGCAATATAGGCCCTGTATGTAGCAATAATTCTATAATTTGTAATTCTCTCAATTGTTCCCTTAATGAATTGAGAATTGGTCATTGGAATATACAGAGCTTCTGTACTTTCTCAGCTTCCGTAAAATTGAATGTGATAAAGCATGTTCTGGAAGGTAATTTTATTGATATTGTTGGTATAAGTGAGACGTGGCTTAAGCCACATATTCTATCTCAGGTCATAAATATACCTGGTTATAAGATTTATAGGAATGATAGACCTAATAGAAGAGGTGGTGGCGTTGCGTTATTGGTTACTAGTAAACTTAAACATAAAGTAGTTTTTTCGTCTGATGAGTTTGGTGTATCCGAATCTTTATTTATTGAAGTGGCTCTAAATGGTGTAAAGATGTTAGTTGGTGTCTCCTATTTACCTTCTGGTAATTTATATGCTTTTGAAGAATCAGTTGGAGATTTTTTATTAGCTTATTCTAATGTTTGCATTATGGGAGATTTTAATTCAAACATGTTTTGTTCTGGAAAGTCAAATTTAGTCCGTGCAATGTGTCACAGGCTGGACTTGACATACCACCATAATTCTATTCCAACTCATTTCGATATCTCTACGAATTCGACTTCCCTTATTGATTTCTTTATTTTGAGTCATTCTCTTTCCATAAGTGGTTCTGGACAAATGCAATGTCCTGGAATTTCACGACATGCATTAATTTTTATTTCACTTAATATTACTACACGGACAGTTCCAAACTTTGTATCATATCCGGATTACAATTTATTGAAGATACAGGATCTTCGTGAATCATTATGCTTGTGTGATTTTAGCGGTATGTACTCTACATCCGATGTAAATATTCCGCTGGCAGTTTTTATGCATAACGTTGATAACTTACATTCTCTGGTTCCCATTGTTCGTAGAAGGGTTTGTTTTGAAACGGATAACTGGTTTAA
Source organism: Eustalomyia histrio (assembly GCA_949748255.1). Classification (NCBI taxonomy): domain Eukaryota; kingdom Metazoa; phylum Arthropoda; class Insecta; order Diptera; family Anthomyiidae; genus Eustalomyia; species Eustalomyia histrio. The sequence continues at coordinate 129,007,383 of OX456525.1, forward strand.
CTCACCCAATATCGCTTACCACATTTCATTGCGTGATCTTTCGTATAGGCACTACTTACAGAATAGGAACTCTGAAAATTGGTCTATATATTGTGTGCAGAGAAATCGTGCGAAAAGGGTAATAAGAGTGGCTAAAAGACGGGCGCACACAAGATTATTTCAGAATCTTAACGCCAGACAAATGTGGAGTTTCTTAAGGAATAATGGATGTTTAGAGTCAGATGACCATGATGTTGTCAATAATCCTGATGAAGTTAATGATTTTTTTGTATCTTCTCAAACCAGTGGCATGCCATATAGTTTTGAACTAATTGTGATACATTTGGGACAGGATTCTCATTTCGTACTGTTAATCAGGACGAGTTGTACTTCGCTTTAGGAAAGATAAAATCTAATGCACTTGGTTACGATGGTTTGTCGCTTAAATTTTTAAAAATTCTTTATCCCTTTGTTTCTTCGCATTTCCTTCACTTAGTAAATAGTATTATTATGACTTCATCGTTCCCTAATAATTGGAAAAAAGCTAGAGTGGTGCCCATTCGTAAGGAAGGAAATTCTAATGAGTTTGAGAACCTTCGTCCAATATCTGTTCTTTCAGTTCTTTCTAAAGTGGTTGAGCACATTCTCAAAGATCAGATGACTTTGCATTTGGAAGACCGCAATCTAATTCATTCATCTCAGTCTGGATTTCGAAGAGGTTACAATACAACTTCTCTTTTGATTGGGCTTACTGATTCTATTAGGGAGCTACATAATTTTAAAAAGGCTGCGGTTTTAATTTCTTTGGATTTATCAAAAGCTTTTGATAAAGTTATGCATTCGAAACTGCTGATTAAGTTGCGTGAGTACTTTGGTTTTTCTTTGCACGCTTGTAAACTCGTACAATCTTATTTTAGTGGTAGATCTCAATTTGTTTCTATTGGAAACTCCGTTTCTCAAATACGCCGTGTTACTAGTGGCGTCCCTCAGGGTTCTGTAATTGGACCACTGCTTTTTATGTTATATCTGAACGACCTCTTGGAAATTTTTAATGGAATTTCTTGTTTGCCTTTTGTTTATGCGGATGATATCCAATTACTCTGCTATGCTGATGCTCAGTTTGTAGATGTTCTTGAAGAGTCTGTTAATTTTGTTCTTCGACAAGTCGTGAGATGGACCTCTGAAAATGGATTATGTATAAATCCCAGTAAGACAAAGCTAATGGGATTTGGAACATCAACTGAAAATATCGTCGTTTCTCTTGACGGAGTTAGGCTGAAATTTGTGGACAAGTTAAAGTGCCTTGGTATCATTATCGACAATTCATTAACATTTTCTTCATACATTGATTGTATTTCTAGTAGGATATCGTTTTTGTTAAGGAGACTGTATTCACTGAATTTGTATTTGCCTCTTTCTATGAAACTGAATATTGCTAAGTCTTTACTTATGCCACATATTTTATATTGTGTTGAGTTATTATTCATAATTATGTCATTTAAATACCCAGGAAAACTTGCATTAGTTCCACAGCTAGTTCTAATTTACCACCCTCAACGGAACGATTCTAAAACCTATACTTGTTTCCTTGATTTTTGTATGAAATTCTCATGCTTGGGACTAGTTTCAAGAAGCCATCCAGGAGTATTAATCCCTAAGGTAGATCGAATTAAAAACTAATATTTTAAGTTATAGTGGAACAGTTCCAAGAACTATTATGTTAGTTCAAATTTTTTGCAAAATATATTTTAGACTAAAAAAAGATTCGTCTTAACAAATTTATTAAAATAAATATTTAAAATTATTCGTATGCATTGAAGCGTAAAATTCTCCCCCTTGACGGCCTGCCAAAACCGCTGGAGCTAGAAAGTTAAAATTTAGTATATTGGTTATACCTCCGACGCAATCACCTAGGTTGGATTACTACGGGGATGGGCAAAAAAGTGAAAAGTCTCTCCCTTTACGGGCTGCCCACACCGATTTAGCTAGTAAACTGAAATTTAACCTACATTTTAGAATTTTAGCTCGATAGTTTTAGTATATTTGTTTTATATGCGAAAATGGTACATAATCCTTTTATTATGGTACTTTTTTAACAATTCCAAGTTATTTTTTCGTATAGATATAACCATAAAATTAAAAAAAAAAAATTTTACTATCCTTCACAAGGAATATATGTCCTGGGATTATAGGTCCTACTGAGTTTTTTGAACAACATATAATGGGACTAAATATACCATCGGTAGAGATATGATATTTTAAATTTTACTTGGGATGGATGATCCCGATGGTAGTGAAAGGTCTAAATGATTTCCGGTTTCAACATTTTTTTTATTTTTCTGATTGATAAAAACTGGAGCCAATTTATGTGGTGTTTCCAGATGACGTTTTCCTTCAGACGAACGAATCGACAATAACAACATACATGCAATACAAAAACAAAATACATGTAGTCACTCGTTCGTCGCCAGACGTCTTAAGGAAATACCATGCTAGTCAATGTACGAATTTTCAAATGTTTTGAACAGATGAACTCACTTGTTGCCTATCAATGGATTTGGCAATTGCTTGCTATCATTTTATTGTATGTGAAGACACTAGGTAAAAATCAATGCAACATGTTAAAATGGCATCACTGCTCATGAATAGGCGAAAAAAATAAAAAATCTTTCTTTCAAAAATTTATAACTTTTACAATAAATCTCTTACAATTTTTCAAATTTAACATACATAATACGGGTATTTTATAAATCCATTTTTTAAGATTTACTATTGTTGTCACCCTCTAACAGCCAAAATAAAGTCATTATTCATTTTTACATATTTTTTTCTTATTATTTGCAAAGTTTATTTTAGACTTTGTGAAGGAGAAAAAAGTGATAGTTTAGTTCCTTTTTAACTTGGAATATTTAAATATCGTTGGAAATCCTGACCTTATGTGACAGGACACTGGCCATTTAAGTATTATATTTTAGAAAATAGTAGCAAAGGGATTGCATATGCACATATGTATATATAAATGTATATGCTCAATTCGTTACACTTATTAAATTTTAATTTATTTACGTTTTAAAGATGAGTATATACATATGTATAATATTTTAGGTTTTCTAGTTTATTTTATTTTTTTTTTTTTTCAATAAGTTTTAAAAAGTTTACTACACCAAACGCATCAGTTTAATCATATTTTGCATTCTTTTTTGTACATTGCTTAATTTTGCCTTTTGTTCACATAAAAATGTCCACTTCTTTCATTTTACCATTTCAACAAAACTTATTTACAATATTTTACTTTATTTTTAACACATCATACAATGTTGAATGATTTTCATAAAATTTATAATTTATATTTTAATATGATGGAGTTTTAATTTATTTTTGCAATAATTAAATGCTTTTAATTCAATGCACAAACTTCACCAGGGATAACGAACGACTATTGGAAAAAATCTTTCTAAATTTATTCAGGTTTATCTTTTGGTATGAAATTTACAAAGTTGCTTCAAGGAATAAAACATTCACAATAATTAATGTCACGAAAAAAAATGTGCAAGGTATTTTAAGAGATGCAAGGTGCAAAGAACTTTACCGCCTAAGCCGCTAACGACCATTTTTCAGGTACACTACCGCCGCCGGTTTCTGTGGCGAAAAATATGTGGGCAGTTTCTGTAACCTTTTACGAGATGTTTTCGCATCGAAAAGTATGAAACGAAAAACGTATATATAGTTTGTGAAGTATATATTCATATGAATTGAAAATAAAATTAATAGTCGTCTTTAAATTTTAGTTTAAGGGATGATTGGCATTCAAGCTACAGTTACTTTAAGAGTGATATGAAAATTTTAAAATGGGGTTTCCAATAAAGGCAAGTGTCTTTTTGTATAACCGGGTTTATTCCGCTATTATACTGGCTCAATTTTCAAATATCTTAAACTACCGTTATAATAACGTTAAACTCGAAAAAATATCGCGCGTTTTTTTTTTTTAGAAATATGAGTAATTTTTTGATAAATGAAAAGATTTGAAACTTGATCTAAAAGATATTTCACATTTTTATTTTTAATTAAGTTTTAATTTTTCTGTCACCAAAATAAACGATGAAGCCCAACTCTACTAAACTACAAAATCTCGCACATTTTTAAATTGCGAGTAATTTTGAAACTTGAAGTGAAAAACTTTTCACATTAAATGCTTACAGAAACATCTTTTCTCACATTTATCCAATAATTTAGGGAAAAAGTAAGTAAGTAAGTAAGTAAGTAAGTAAGTAAGTAAGTAAGTAAGTAAGTAAGTAAGTAAGTAAGTAAGTAAGTAAGTAAGTAAGTAAGTAAGTAAGTAAGTAAGTAAGTAAGTAAGTAAGTAAGTAAGTAAGTAAGTAAGTAAGTAAGTAAGTAAGTAAGTAAGTAAGTAAGTAAGTAAGTAAGTAAGTAAGTAAGTAAGTAAGTAAGTAAGTAAGTAAGTAAGTAAGTAAGTAAGTAAGTAAGTAAGTAAGTAAGTAAGTAAGTAAGTAAGTAAGTAAGTAAGTAAGTAAGTAAGTAAGTAAGTAAGTAAGTAAGTAAGTAAGTAAGTAAGTAAGTAAGTAAGTAAGTAAGTAAGTAAGTAAGTAAGTAAGTAAGTAAGTAAGTAAGTAAGTAAGTAAGTAAGTAAGTAAGTAAGTAAGTAAGTAAGTAAGTAAGTAAGTAAGTAAGTAAGTAAGTAAGTAAGTAAGTAAGTAAGTAAGTAAGTAAGTAAGTAAGTAAGTAAGTAAGTAAGTAAGTAAGTAAGTAAGTAAGTAAGTAAGTAAGTAAGTAAGTAAGTAAGTAAGTAAGTAAGTAAGTAAGTAAGTAAGTAAGTAAGTAAGTAAGTAAGTAAGTAAGTAAGTAAGTAAGTAAGTAAGTAAGTAAGTAAGTAAGTAAGTAAGTAAGTAAGTAAGTAAGTAAGTAAGTAAGTAAGTAAGTAAGTAAGTAAGTAAGTAAGTAAGTAAGTAAGTAAGTAAGTAAGTAAGTAAGTAAGTAAGTAAGTAAGTAAGTAAGTAAGTAAGTAAGTAAGTAAGTAAGTAAGTAAGTAAGTAAGTAAGTAAGTAAGTAAGTAAGTAAGTAAGTAAGTAAGTAAGTAAGTAAGTAAGTAAGTAAGTAAGTAAGTAAGTAAGTAAGTAAGTAAGTAAGTAAGTAAGTAAGTAAGTAAGTAAGTAAGTAAGTAAGTAAGTAAGTAAGTAAGTAAGTAAGTAAGTAAGTAAGTAAGTAAGTAAGTAAGTAAGTAAGTAAGTAAGTAAGTAAGTAAGTAAGTAAGTAAGTAAGTAAGTAAGTAAGTAAGTAAGTAAGTAAGTAAGTAAGTAAGTAAGTAAGTAAGTAAGTAAGTAAGTAAGTAAGTAAGTAAGTAAGTAAGTAAGTAAGTAAGTAAGTAAGTAAGTAAGTAAGTAAGTAAGTAAGTAAGTAAGTAAGTAAGTAAGTAAGTAAGTAAGTAAGTAAGTAAGTAAGTAAGTAAGTAAGTAAGTAAGTAAGTAAGTAAGTAAGTAAGTAAGTAAGTAAGTAAGTAAGTAAGTAAGTAAGTAAGTAAGTAAGTAAGTAAGTAAGTAAGTAAGTAAGTAAGTAAGTAAGTAAGTAAGTAAGTAAGTAAGTAAGTAAGTAAGTAAGTAAGTAAGTAAGTAAGTAAGTAAGTAAGTAAGTAAGTAAGTAAGTAAGTAAGTAAGTAAGTAAGTAAGTAAGTAAGTAAGTAAGTAAGTAAGTAAGTAAGTAAGTAAGTAAGTAAGTAAGTAAGTAAGTAAGTAAGTAAGTAAGTAAGTAAGTAAGTAAGTAAGTAAGTAAGTAAGTAAGTAAGTAAGTAAGTAAGTAAGTAAGTAAGTAAGTAAGTAAGTAAGTAAGTAAGTAAGTAAGTAAGTAAGTAAGTAAGTAAGTAAGTAAGTAAGTAAGTAAGTAAGTAAGTAAGTAAGTAAGTAAGTAAGTAAGTAAGTAAGTAAGTAAGTAAGTAAGTAAGTAAGTAAGTAAGTAAGTAAGTAAGTAAGTAAGTAAGTAAGTAAGTAAGTAAGTAAGTAAGTAAGTAAGTAAGTAAGTAAGTAAGTAAGTAAGTAAGTAAGTAAGTAAGTAAGTAAGTAAGTAAGTAAGTAAGTAATAGGCGCGAAGTTAGCAAAATCACTCAAAGTTAGCAAAATCACTCCAAGTTCAGCAAAATCACTCATTTTGCATAAAATACTCAATGTTTTTGATAGGCGTCAAGCAAGCAAAATAACTCAAAGTTAGCAAAATACTCAATGTTTTTGACAGAATGAGTGTATTACTCAATGTTTTTGACAGAATGAGTGTATTTACTTCCGCCAGCAATTGTGAACACAAAAAATTAACTTTTATATAAAATAATTAAAAATGAAAATTAAAAATATAGAAAATAGTGTTTACTAATATATATAATAAAATATTATAATAAAACATATATAATAAAACATTATTTTAATAAATAAAATTATATTTCCCTTGGTTTCTTTAAGTTCAGTGCCAGAGTATATAGAACAAACTTTTTTTACATAGGTCTGCAGACATTTTGTCTTGGAACTCCACATTAGCGGGACTTTTTAGAAAATGTTCTTGTGGCAATCGATGGACAAAAGGCTGGAGAACATTTTCCAGTTGGTAAAATTTCGCCCCAGTGTTTTTGAAAAAAAATTCCCAAACAAAAACTATTTCTCCCATTTTGGCTGTTTGTTAGAAAAAACTTTTGGTAAAGTCACCTTTTGGCCTCTAGGTCACATTTGCGGGATGTGTTAAGAAAAGTATTTGATGGGAATTGATAAGAAAAAGGTCAGAGAATAATCTTTAATAAGGGCAATGCTGCAATAGTGTTTTTTAAAAAAGATTCCCGAACAAAAAGTGATACACCTAATTTGCTAAAGTTATTTGTTAAAAACAACTTTTGGCCAAGTCACATTTTGGTCTCTAGATCACATTTGCGGGACTTGTTAGAAAAAATTTTTGACTTGAATCAATTGATAAAGTGTTAGAGAATAGCCTCCAGTAAGTGAAATGCTGCCCAAGTGTTTTTAAAAAAAGTTTCCCGAACAAAAAGTGTTACACCCAATTTGCTAAAGGTATTTGTTACACTCACCAAAAAAAGTCTGTAATGGCAACTGAAAATTGTGCTGTTATTACGAAAAATTCTGCTAATTTGAGCCCAGCGGTATTTTTTGCTAATCCTAGCAACACATGTCTGCTGACGTGTAGTGCAATGAAATTAGAAGAAAAATTAGTAGCCGCTACTAAATTTTAGAAGACTTTTTGTAAAGTGGTATCTACACTTCCGATCCCTTTTTTAATATATGTAACATTTTAAGGAAATTTAAGTTTGTAGGTGTAAGTTTTAATTAGAAATAACATTTCCTTCAATATCCACTTTTTTAAAATTTTAAAAAATTTGTAAAATGATTTCTGAAATTAGTAAATTTGTAAATATTCTGTGAAATTTCTGTAATTTGTAAAATGTAAATAGCAAAAAGATTTGCCAAATAATAATTTTTTACTAAAAATCAGTACAAAAATAGTAGAGTGCGATTGAAAACCGTTTACAAATTTTTCTACTAACTTTTTTTTCTGAGTGTAGAAACAAAAACTTGTGGTTAAGTCACCTTTTGGTATAGATCACATTTACGGGATTAATTAGAAAAAAGTTTTGTCGTGAATCAATGGATAATGGGTTAGAGCATAATCTATAGTAAGTGAAATGTTGACCTAGTGTTTTTAAAATGAGTTTTCCGAACAAAAAGTGTTTCATCTAATTTGGTAAAGGTATTTGTTAGAAAAAAAACTTTTGGCCAAGTCATCTTTTGGTCTCTAGATCACATTTGCGGTAAAGGATCAGAGAATATTCTCAGCTAAGTGAAATGCTGCCCTAGTGTTTTTAAAAAAAGTTTCCCGAACAAAAACTTTTTCACCCATTTTGGTCAAGTCATCTTTTGGTATCTAGACCAAATTTGCGGGACTTGTAAGAAAAAGTTTTGACGTGAATCAGTAGGTTAAGGATCAGAGAATATTCTCTAGTTAGTGAAATGCTGCCCTAGTGTTTTTAAAAAAAGTTTCCTGAACAGAAACTTTTTCACCCATATTGGTGAAGTCACCTTTTGGTGTCTGGACCAAATTTGCTGCCCTAGTGTTTTTAAAAAAAGTTTCCCGAACAAAAACTTTTTTACCCATTTTGGTCAAGTCACCTTTTGGTGTCTGGACCAAATTTGCGGGATTTGTGAGAAAAAAGTTTGACGTGAATTAGTAGGTAAAGCATCAAAGAATAATCTCTAGTTAGTGAAATGCTGCCCTAGTGTTTTTAAAAAAAGTTTCCTTAACAAAAACTTTTTCACCCATTTTGGTCAAGTCACCTTTTGGTGTCTGGACCCAATTTGCGGGATTTGTGAGAAAAAAGTTTTGACGTGAATTAGTAGGTAAAGGGTCAGAGAATAATATCTAGTTAGTGAAATGCTGCCCTAGTGTTTTTAAAAAAAGTTTCCCGAACAAAAACTTTTTCAGCCATTTTGGTCAAGTCACCTTTTGGTGTCTGGACCAAATTTGCGGGATTTGTGAGAAAAAAGTTTTGACGTGAATCAGTAGGTAAAGGATCAGAGAATAATCTCCAGTTATTGAAATGCTGCCCTAGTGTTTTTAAAAAAAGTTTCCCGAACAAAAACTTTTTCACCCATTTTGGTCAAGTCACCTTTTGGTATCTAGACCAAATTTGCGGAATTTGTGAGAAAAAAGTTTTGAGGTGAATCAGTAGGTTAAGGATCAGAGAATATTCTCTAGTTAGTGAAATGCTGCCCTAGTGCTTTTAAAAAAAGTTTCCCGAACAAAAACTTTTTCACCCATTTTGGTCAAGTCACCTTTTGGTATCTAGACCAAATTTGCGGGATTTGTGAGAAAAAAGTTTTGACGTGAATCAGTAGGTTAAGGATCAGAGAATATTCTCAATTTTAAAAAAAATTCCCGAACAAAAACTATTATAATTTTTTTTAACAGTTATTTAAACATAAATTTAAATAAATGAAAATAACACTAAAACGTAATTATAAAAAAACAGATATTCTCATAAAAAAAGAAAATAAAACACTTCACTTATTAAATTAAATAAAAGTAATTTAAATAAAAGTAAATTAAATTAAATAAATGTTAATGAAATTAAATAGAAACAGCTTTAAAATCAAACAATGTTTGTTTTCTTTTAAATTTAAATATGTTTCTACTTAATTTTATAATACGAAAGCATAATCCAAAAAGTAGACATATTAGTTGGAATACGAACAAGTTTATTTTAACTAGAATTATATTTGCTTTAATATGATTGATACTCAATTTAAAAATGTTCTTAAAAAATATGATGTTATTTCAGATATGATATAATATTTGATTTAAATAGAAATACATATAGTTATATTAAATATTATATCATATTTGAAATAACATCATATTTTTTAAGAACATTTTTAAATTGAGTATGAATCTTATTGAGTATGAATCATTATTTAAAAAAATCGTAATAAAAATAATTTCATTACAATTGATATCAATGCAATGCTAATGAAATCAATTAATTAGTCCCATGTACGGTTTATTATATATTTTTATTAAAATTAACCTTCCTTAATTTGTCGTTATATAAATAGTTTCACATCGATGGCCTGCAGTCGTTATAAATATGTTAGAGCTTATAGTATTTTAACCCTATGTTTGGAAAGTCTTGGGTTGATGGTTTTTCATAAATTTTCCAAAATATCCGATTTCGATAAACCAAATGATGGAAAAGGTAATGTGTGATATATCTAAAAAAGAAAATTAACAAACTTTTTTTATTTTTTGTGGCCTTAAATCTAATGAATAATGCTGTCAAAATTGTAATCGATAAATCTCATATGGACAAAGCGATTAATATTCTTTTGTATTTTGCAAGAAAGCATATGTCTTTAATGAAAGATACTCCTAATTATTGTTCTACGTAAACAGTTTGTTTCCTTCATCATATATTGTGAGTTGGTCCAACTAGACAAACAAGCAACCATATCCTCCAAATTACCATATCCTCCACATTCAGAGATTACTTAACTTGGCGCCAGACAGATGTACACATTAACAATTTTGCAATTTGATCTTAAACGGTGGTTTTACTTGTCAACATGCTAAAGCGTGGTACATTTTCAGCGGATACAGCGTGGTACATTTCCAGCGGATAAAAATGAAATCTCATTTTCCAAATTTAATATAAACTATAAAAGCCTACATGCAATATATAGGAGAAATCAGTACAATTAAAAGGCAATTTATTGTACCCTTGCGTGATCAAATGAGTAAAGATTAATTTTGGAAATTAGACAGAATATATGTAAGTAACAACAAGGAAAATAAGAAAGCTATCGCTATCGCCGGGAAACTTTTTTTAAAAACACTGGGTCAGCATTTCACTTACCAGATAATATTCTCTGATCCTTAACCTACTGATTCACGTCAAAACTTTTTTCTCACAAATCCCGCAAATTTGGTCCAGACACCAAAAGGTGACTTTACCAAAATGGGTGAAAAAGTTTTTGTTCGGGAAACTTTTTTTAAAAACACTAGGGCAGCATTTCAGTAACTAGAGATTATTCTCTGATCCTTTACCTACCGATTCACATCAAAACTTTTTTCTCACAAATCCTGCAAATTTGGTCCAGACACCAAAAGGTGACTTGACCAAAATGGGTGAAAAAGTTTTTGTTCGGGAAACTTTTTCTAAAAACACTATGGCAGCATTTCACTAACTAGAGATTATTCTCTGATCCTTTACCTACTGATTCACGTCAAAACTTTTTTTTCACAAATCCTGCAAATTTGGTCCAGACGCCAAAAGGTGACTTGACCAAAATGGTTGAAAAAGTTTTTGTTCGGGAAACTTTTTTTAAAAACATTAGGGCAGCATTTCAATAACTAGAGATTATTCTCTGATCCTTTACCTACTGATTCGCATCAAAACTTTTTTCTCACAAATCCCGCAAATTTGGTCCAGACACCAAAAGTTGACTTGACCAAAATGGGTGAAAAAGATTTCGTTCGGGAAACTTTTTTTAAAAACACTAGGGCAGCATTTCACTTACCAGAGAACATTCTCTGATCCTTTACCTACTGATTCACGTCAAAACTTTTTTTTCACAAATCCTGCAAATTTGGTCCAAACACCAAAAGGTGACTTGACCAAAATGGGTGAAAAAGTTTTTGTTCGGGAAACTTTTTTTAAAAACACTAGGGCGGCATTTCACTAACTAGAGAATATTCCCTTATCCTTTACCTACTGATTCACGTCAAAACTTTTTTCTCACAAATCCCGAAAATTTGGTCCAGACACCAAAAGCTGACTTGACCAAAATGGGTGAAAAAGTTTTTGTTTGGGAAACTTTTTTCAAAAACACTAGGGCAGCATTTCACTTACCAGAGAATATTCTCTGATCCTTTACCTACTGGTTCACGTCAAAACTTTTTTCTCACAAATCCCGCAAACTTGGTGCAGACACCAAAAGGTGACGTGAACAAAATGGGTGAAAAAGTTTTTGTTCGGAAACTTTTTTTAAAACACTAGGGCAGCATTTCACTAACTAGAGATTATTCTCTGATCCTTTACCTACTGATTCACGTCAAAACTTTTTTTTCACAAATCCTGCAAATTTGGTCCAGACGCCAAAAGGTGACTTGACCAAAATGGGTGAAAAAGTTTTTGTTCGGGAAACTTTTTCTAAAAACACTAGGGCAGCATTTCACTAACTAGAGATTATTCTCTGATCCTTTACCTACTGATTCACGTCAAAACTTTTTTTTCACAAATCCTGCAAATTTGGTCCAGACGCCAAAAGGTGACTTGACCAAAATGGTTGAAAAAGTTTTTGTTCGGGAAACTTTTTTTAAAAACACTAGGGCAGCATTTCAATAACTAGAGATTATTCTCTGATCCTTTACCTACCGATTCGCATCAAAACTTTTTTCTCACAAATCCCGCAAATTTGGTCCAGACACCAAAAGTTGACTTGACCAAAATGGGTGAAAAAGATTTCGTTCGGGAAACTTTTTTTAAAAACACTAGGGCAGCATTTCACTTACCAGAGAACATTCTCTGATCCTTTACCTACTGATTCACGTCAAAACTTTTTTTTCACAAATCCTGCAAATTTGGCCCAGACACCAAAAGGTGACTTGACCAAAATGGGTGAAAAAGTTTTTGTTCGGGAAACTTTTTTTAAAAACACTAGGGCGGCATTTCACTAACTAGAGAATATTCCCTTATCCTTTACCTACTGATTCACGTCAAAACTTTTTTCTCACAAATTCCGAAAATTTGGTCCAGACCCCAAAAGCTGACTTGACCAAAATGGGTGAAAAAGTTTTTGTTTGGGAAACTTTTTTCAAAAACACTAGGGCAGCATTTCACTTACCAGAGAATATTCTCTGATCCTTTACCTACTGGTTCACGTCAAAACTTTTTTCTCACAAATCCCGCAAACTTGGTGCAGACACCAAAAGGTGACGTGAACAAAATGGGTGAAAAAGTTTTTGTTCGGAAACTTTTTTTAAAATCACTTGGGCAGCATTTCACTTGCTAGAGGTTATTCTCTAACAGTTTATCCATTGATTCACATCAAAACCTTTTTCTAACAATTCCGCAAATGTGATCTAGAGACCAAAAGTTGACTTGACCAAAAGTTGTTTTTAACAAATAACTTTACCAAATTGGGTGAAACACTTTTTGTTCGGGAAACTTAAAAAAAACACTATTGCAGCATTTCACTAATTAAAGATTATTCTCTGAATCAATGGATAATGGGTTAGAGCATAATCTATAGTAAGTGAAATGTTGACCTAGTGTTTTTAAAATGAGTTTTCCGAACAAAAAGTGTTTCATCTAATTTGGTAAAGGTATTTGTTAGAAAAAAAAACGTTTGGCCAAGTCATCTTTTGGTCTCTAGATCACATTTGCGGTAAAGGATCAGAGAATATTCTCAGGTAAGTGAAATGCTGCCCTAGTGTTTTTAAAAAAAGTTTCCTGAACAGAAACTTTTTCACCCATATTGGTGAAGTCACCTTTTGGTGTCTGGACCAAATTTGCTGCCCTAGTGTTTTTAAAAAAAGTTTCCCGAACAAAAACTTTTTCACCCATTTTGGTGGTCACCATTTGGTGTCTGGCCCAATTTGCGGGAGTTGTGAGAAAAAGTTTTGACGTGCATCAGTAGGAAAAGAATCAGGGAATATTCTCTAGTTAGTGAAATGCTGCCCTAGTGTTTTTAAAAAAAGTTTCCCGAACAAAAACTTTTTCACCCATTTTGGTCAAGTCACCTTTTGGTGTCTGGACCCAATTTGCGGGATTTGTGAAAAAACAGTTTTGACGTGAATTAGTAGGTAAAGGATCAGAGAATAATATCTAGTTAGTGAAATGCTGCCCTAGTGTTTTTAAAAAAAGTTTCCCGAACAAAAACTTTTTCACCCATTTTGGTCAAGTCACCTTTTGGTGTCTGGACCAAATTTGCGGGATTTGTGAGAAAAAAGTTTGACGTGAATTAGCAGGTAAAGGAAAATGCTGCCCTAGTGTCTTAAAAAAAAGTTTCCTGAACAAAAACTTTTTCACCCATTTTGGTCAAGTCACCTTTTGGTGTCTGGACCAAATTTGCGGGATTTGTGAGAAAAAGTTTTGACGTGAATCAGTAGATAAAGGATCAGAGAATAGTCTCTGGTAAGTGAAATGCTGCCCTAGTGTTTTTGAAAAAAGTTTCCCAAACAAAAACTTTTTCACCCATTTTGGTCAAGTCAGCTTTTGGTGTCTGGACCAAATTTTCGGGATTTGTGAGAAAAAAGTTTTGACGTGAATCAGTAGGTAAAGGATAAGGGAATATTCTCTAGTTAGTGAAATGCCGCCCTAGTGTTTTTAAAAAAAGTTTCCCGAACAAAAACTTTTTCACCCATTTTGGTCAAGTCACCTTTTGGTGTTTGGACCAAATTTGCAGGATTTGTGAAAAAAAAGTTTTGACGTGAATCAGTAGGTAAAGGATCAGAGAATGTTCTCTGGTAAGTGAAATGCTGCCCTAGTGTTTTTAAAAAAAGTTTCCCGAACGAAATCTTTTTCACCCATTTTGGTCAAGTCAACTTTTGGTGTCTGGACCAAATTTGCGGGATTTGTGAGAAAAAAGTTTTGATGCGAATCAGTAGGTAAAGGATCAGAGAATAATCTCTAGTTATTGAAATGCTGCCCTAGTGTTTTTAAAAAAAGTTTCCCGGACAAAAACTTTTTCAACCATTTTGGTCAAGTCACCTTTTGGCGTCTGGACCAAATTTGCAGGATTTGTGAAAAAAAAGTTTTGACGTGAATCAGTAGGTAAAGGATCAGAGAATAATCTCTAGTTAGTGAAATGCTGCCCTAGTGTTTTTAGAAAAAGTTTCCCGAACAAAATCTTTTTCACCCATTTTGGTCAAGTCACCTTTTGGTGTCTGGACCAAATTTGCAGGATTTGTGAGAAAAAAGTTTTGATGTGAATCGGTAGGTAAAGGATCAGAGAATAATCTCTAGTTACTGAAATGCTGCCCTAGTGTTTTTAAAAAAAGTTTCCCGAACAAAAACTTTTTCACCCATTTTGGTGAAGTCACCTTTTGGTGTCTGGACCAAATTTGCGGGATTTGTGAGAAAAAAGTTTTGACGTGAATCAGTAGGTTAAGGATCAGAGAATATTATCTGGTAAGTGAAATGCTGACCCAGTGTTTTTAAAAAAAGTTTCCCGGCGATAGCGATAGCTTTCTTATTTTCCTTGTTGTTACTTACATATATTCTGTCTAATTTCCAAAATTAATCTTTACTCATTTGATCACGCAAGGGTACAATAAATTGCCTTTTAATTGTACTGATTTCTCCTATATATTGCATGTAGGCTTTTATAGTTTATATTAAATTTGGAAAATGAGATTTTATTTTTATCCGCTGGAAATGTACCACGCTGTATCCGCTGAAAATGTACCACGCTTTAGCATGTTGACAAGTAAAACCACCGTTTAAGATCAAATTGCAAAATTGTTAATGTGTACATCTGTCTGGCGCCAAGTTAAGTAATCTCTGAATGTGGAGGATATGGTAATTTGGAGGATATGGTTGCTTGTTTGTCTAGTTGGACCAACTCACAATATATGATGAAGGAAACAAACTGTTTACGTAGAACAATAATTAGGAGTATCTTTCATTAAAGACATATGCTTTCTTGCAAAATACAAAAGAATATTAATCGCTTTGTCCATATGAGATTTATCGATTACAATTTTGACAGCATTATTCATTAGATTTAAGGCTACAAAAAATAAAAAAAGTTTGTTAATTTTCTTTTTTAGATATATCACACATTACCTTTTCCATCATTTGGTTTATCGAAATCGGATATTTTGGAAAATTTATGAAAAACCATCAACCCAAGACTTTCCAAACATAGGGTTAAAATACTATAAGCTCTAACATATTTATAACGACTGCAGGCCATCGATGTGAAACTATTTATATAACGACAAATTAAGGAAGGTTAATTTTAATAAAAATATATAATAAACCGTACTAGAGCATAATCTCTAGTTAGTGAAATGCTGCCCTAGTGTTTTAAAAAAAGTTTCCCGAACAAAAACTTTTTCACCCATTTTGGTCAAGTCAACTTTTAGTGTCTGCACCAAGTTCGCGGGATTTGTGAGAAAAAAGTTTTGATGTGACTCACTAGGTAAAGCATCAGAGAATAATCTCCAGTTATTGAAATGCTGCCCTAGTGTTTTTAAAAAATGTTTCCCGAACAAAAACTTTTTCACCCATTTTGGTCAAGTCACCTTTTGGTATCTAGACCAAATTTGCGGGATTTGTGAGAAAAAAATTTCGACGTGAATCAGTAGGTTAGGGATCAGAGAATATTCTCTAGTTAGTGAAATGCTGCCCTAGTGTTTTTAAAAAAAGTTTCCCAAACAAAAACTTTTTCACCCATTTTGGTCAAGTCACCTTATGGTGTCTGGACCAAATTTGCGGGATTTGTGAGAAAAAAGTTTTGACGTGAATCAGTAGGTAAAGGATCAGGGAATATTCTCTAGCTAGTGAAATGCTACCCTAGTGTTTTTAAAAAAAGTTTCCCGAACAAAAACTTTTTTACCCATTTTGGTCAAGTCACCTTTTGGTGTCTGGACCAAATTTGCGGGATTTGTGAGAAAAAAGTTTGACGTGAATTAGTAGGTAAAGCATCAAAGAATAATCTCTAGTTAGTGAAATGCTGCCCTAGTGTTTTTAAAAAAAGTTTCCTTAACAAAAACTTTTTCACCCATTTTGGTCAAGTCACCTTTTGGTGTCTGGACCCAATTTGCGGGATTTGTGAGAAAAAAGTTTTGACGTGAATTAGTAGGTAAAGGGTCAGAGAATAATATCTAGTTAGTGAAATGCTGCCCTAGTGTTTTTAAAAAAAGTTTCCCGAACAAAAACTTTTTCAGCCATTTTGGTCAAGTCACCTTTTGGTGTCTGGACCAAATTTGCGGGATTTGTGAGAAAAAAGTTTTGACGTGAATCAGTAGGTAAAGGATCAGAGAATAATCTCCAGTTATTGAAATGCTGCCCTGGTGTTTTTAAAAAAAGTTTCCCGAACAAAAACTTTTTCACCCATTTTGGTCAAGTCACCTTTTGGTATCTAGACCAAATTTGCGGAATTTGTGAGAAAAAAGTTTTGAGGTGAATCAGTAGGTTGAGGATCAGAGAATATTCTCTAGTTAGTGAAATGCTGCCCTAGTGCTTTTAAAAAAAGTTTCCCGAACAAAAACTTTTTCACCCATTTTGGTCAAGTCACCTTTTGGTATCTAGACCAAATTTGCGGGATTTGTGAGAAAAAAGTTTTGACGTGAATCAGTAGGTTAAGGATCAGAGAATATTCTCAATTTTAAAAAAAATTCCCGAACAAAAACTATTATAATTTTTTTTAACAGTTATTTAAACATAAATTTAAATAAATGACGTAATTATAAAAAAACAGATATTCTCATAAAAAAAGAAAATAAAACACTTCACTTATTAAATTAAATAAAAGTAATTTAAATAAAAGTAAATTAAATTAAATAAATGTTAATGAAATTAAATAGAAACAGCTTTCAAACAATGTTTGTTTTCTTTTAAATTTAAATATGTTTCTACTTAATTTTATAATACGAAAGCATAATCCAAAAAGTAGACATATTAGTTGGAATACGAACAAGTTTATTTTAACTAGAATTATATTTGCTTTAATATGATTCATACTCAATTTAAAAATGTTCTTAAAAAATATGATGTTATTTCAAATATGATATAATATTTGATTTAAATAGAAATACATATAGTTATATTAAATATTATATCATATTTGAAATAACATCATATTTTTTAAGAACATTTTTAAATTGAGTATGAATCTTATTGAGTATGAATCATTATTTAAAAAAATCGTAATAAAAATAATTTCATTACAATTGATATCAATGCAATGCTAATGAAATCAATTAATTAGTCCCATGTACGGTTTATTATATATTTTTATTAAAATTAACCTTCCTTAATTTGTCGTTATATAAATAGTTTCACATCGATGGCCTGCAGTCGTTATAAATATAGGGCGGCATTTCACTAACTAGAGAATATTCCCTGATCCTTTACCTACTGATTCACGTCAAAACTTTTTTCTCACAAATCCCGAAAATTTGGTCCAGACACCAAAAGCTGACTTGACCAAAATGGGTGAAAAAGTTTTTGTTTGGGAAACTTTTTTCAAAAACACTAGGGCAGCATTTCACTTACCAGAGAATATTCTCTGATCCTTTACCTACTGGTTCACGTCAAAACTTTTTTCTCACAAATCCCGCAAACTTGGTGCAGACACCAAAAGGTGACGTGAACAAAATGGGTGAAAAAGTTTTTGTTCGGGAAACTTTTTTTAAAATCACTTGGGCAGCATTTCATTTGCTAGAGGTTATTCTCTAACACTTTATCCATTGATTCACATCAAAACCTTTTTCTAACAATTCCGCAAATGTGATCTAGAGACCAAAAGTTGTTTTTAACAAATAACTTTACCAAATTGGGTGAAACACTTTTTGTTCGGGAAACTTAAAAAAAACACTATTGCAGCATTTCAATAATTAAAGATTATTCTCTGACCTTTTTCTTATCGATTCCCATCAAATACTTTTCTTAACACATCCCTCAAATGTGATCCAGATGCCAAAAGGTGACTACCAAAATTTTTTTCTAACAAACAGCCAAAATGGGAGAAATAGTTTTTGTTTGGGAATTTTTTTTTTAAACACTGGGGCACAATTTTACCAACTGGAAAATGTTCTCCGGCCTTTTGTCCATCGATTGCCACAAGAACATTTTCTAAAAAGTCCCGCAAATGTGGCGTTGCAAGACAAAATATCTCCTGACCTATGTAAAAAAAGTTTGTTCTATATTTTTTAACTTGAAGATGGCAACACTGTATTTGTTTATTTGTCATATTATTCGTATTGATGCAAATCAATGATTACTAAATCATACGGTACTTGTTTCTATGCATTTTTTTGTAGTTTTTCAGAAAAATATTGTTTGTAGGGGATGAGACTCCAGTTATTATAATAATATATTAAATAATAGGGACAAAGCCAGAAGTAGTCGTCCAAGCTGTCCACTATAATTCAATATATTTTATTTTAATAATTTTTACGAGGCACGAACAGACAGCCGAAGCGTCAAATTAGCCTACGTATTCTTTTTAATTATAAGAACTTAATAATTTATAGTTTTTTATTTGTTTATTTATTTAGTCATTTATTTTAAAAAATTCAAACTAGATCTTGATTTTTAATAATTTGTTCTTTATTCTTCAAGATCTAATTATCGAATGACATTTTCTACAGTTTGATCTCTAGTTATATTTAATTTAATTGAGACATGTAATAAATCCATTGAGTGAAATTACGTTAAATTGAGAGAACAATAATATAAGATTTAACAAAAGAAATGGAGAAAATAATAAATCAATATAACTCGATTACAGTCAAGGCAATAATAATAATTACAAAAACATTTAATTTAGTAATTGAACAATAAACTTTTAAATGACAATTAACATAAAATAATCGTTATTCTTTGAAATATAATAATAATAATAATAATGTAAAATTGATAAAATAATATAAATGATGATAATTAAGTTAATAACTCCTGTTACAGCCTCCCCCTCTGCCTCATTGATCGTCTCGATGATGTGGCAGGACTTCAGTTGTATGTTATTTCTTGTGTTGCCTTGGCCTTAGAGTTCTCTTGTTTGTATTGTTTATATCGCCTTCATGGGTTATGTGTGTTGCTGGCGCAGATTGCTTTTCAAATTTTGTTTTTATAGATTTATCCATAGGATTCAATTTTTTTGCATTTGCAGTTACATTCATAGGATTGAAATTAATTACGTTTGATTTAGTTGTTGCGGTTGCATTCGCATTATTAGATTTAGGACGACCACGTTTTTTAATTGGATAAAGCGGTACATCTGCAGATCCATTATATGGTGTAAGGTCTGATACATGGTGAGTTCCCAGTGGTACATCAGGATTCTCCTCTGTTGCAATAGTAAAACATGATCCATTTTTGCTTATAATTTGGTAAGGACCGTCACGGCGAGGAACAAATTTTGCTGTTATATTTTTATTAGCGTTGCTTAATACATGCGTGGAAACCAGAACTTTATCGCCAATATTGAAATTGATTTGTGGTCTTCGTTTATAATCTGCATAAATTTTGTTTCGGTCCTGCATCTTTTCTTCTGCTTCTTTGGCATTATTTAACGTATCTGCAAGCCTTATTAAATGTGGTGTAATTTGAGGAATAAAATTTTCCGATATGATTATTGATCTGAGATCATAGTGTGCTTCTAAAGGACTTCTTAGTTCACGCCCAAAGGTTAAATATGCTGCTGAGTAGCCTGTACTCTCACATTTGGAAGTATTCATCGCAAAACGTATCATTGGCAATTTTAAATGCCATGTTGTATGCTCTTTTCCGACGCAAATCGCTAATTGTGTTTTTAGATCACGGTTTTTTCTTTCTACAGGATTCGCTTCAGGGTGATATACAGGTGTGAATGTTTGATTAATACCCAAACAGTACGTAAGTTTTTGCATAATTGCAGATATAAATTGACAACTATTGTCTGTATGTATTCGCCTTGGAACTCCATATCGCAATACTATTTCGTTTAAAATGATTATTGAACAATTTTCTGCTGTGGCTTCTTTAAGCGCAAATAATTCGACCCAACGGCTACAAATATCCTCGATTACTAAAATCCATTGATGACCTTGATTTGTGCGTGGAAGTGGTCCAACAAGATCTATGGCCACCACTTCAAATCGTTGATTGCTCGAGACTGTACGAAGTAAACCAGCTGGTTTCAAATTAGTTGATTTGTATTTTGACAGTCTACACATTTTTTTACGTGAGCAGCAATTTCTGATCTCATACCTTGCCAGTAATAGTGAGGAATAATACGGTTTATTGTTCTTTCTATGCCATAATGACCTGCAGTGGGATCATCATGAAATCTCCATAAAATTGTGCTACGCATCGATTTTGGCACTACTAGTTGACCACTTTCGGAATCTTGATCCGAACAATACCGGTACAATACTCCATCTATCATAATGTAACCACGGTTTGTGTATCTAGATACGTTTTCGTCATCCGCTTCAAAAGAGTTTATTATTACTTTAATTTCTTCATCTTCCATTTGTGCTTTTCTTATTTCAGCTGAACCTTTTTGAGGAAAATCTATAGATATAGAAAAGCATTCGCATGTTGTATTTGTATGACTTTCAATAGGGCAAGGTGGTCTAGACAGTGTGTCTGCCACGACGTTTTGTGTTCCAGGTGTGTACCCAAACTGTATATTGAAAGGTTGCAATTGCAGAGCCCATCTGGCTAATCGCCCTGTTGGTGATTTCAAACTGAATAACCACTTTAACGGTTGGTGGTCTGTTAAAATTGATATTTCCGAACCTTCAATATAGCCACGAAACTTTTTAACGCCCCACACGACAGCTAAAGCTTCTCGCTCTGTCGTGGAATAGTTTTTTTCAGGAGGTAACAAGAGGCGACTGGCATACTCTATGGGATGTTCGTTTTCTTTCTCCCCCTGGAGTAGAACAGCTCCGAGCGCATAGTTGCTCGCATCAGTTTTTAAATAAAAAGGTTTGTTTTCATCAACTTGTTGCAGTATTGGTGGAGATGCCAAAAGACTTTTTAATTTATTAAAAGAATTCTCTTCTTCATCTGCCCATTTCCATTTTATACATTTTTTTGTCAAATTTGATAACGGCTTCGAAATTTCGGCAAAATTTGGTATGAAACGTCGATACCATGAACATGTTTGTAAAAATGAAATTAATTGTTTTAAATTTTTCGGATGTGGTCTTTGTAAAATAGCAGTTGTCTTTTCTGGATCAGTCTTTAACCCATTTACTGTTAATACAAGCCCAAGATATTTGACTTCTGGTCTACAAAAATAACATTTATCGCGATTAAGCTGAAGATTATAAAGTTTTATTCTTTCAAATGTTTTACGTAAATCATTAATATGAGATTCAAAATTTTTCGAGCATATTATTATATCATCTAAATATGCTAAAATCGTAACTTGTGGAAGACCATTACGAAATTTGTCAACAAGTCTTTGAAATGTTGCTGGTGCGTTTTTAAGGCCGAATGGCATTCGGTTAAAAACATAAATGCCGAAAGGAGTTGTGAATGCAGTTTTGATTTTATCTTTTTCAGACATCTTTATCTGCCAATATCCTGACTTTAAGTCTATAGTAGACATAAACGCTGACGCTTTTGCAGCGTGCAACAAATCATCCATCCTAGGAAGTGGGTATTTATCTGTAGTGGTTATAGCATTTAGACGACGATAGTCGACGCAAACTCGTATTCCTCCACTTTTCTTTGGAATGAGCACCACTGGAAACGCCCAGGGTGATTCTTCTTCTTTAATAATTTGTTTTTTCAACTTATCTGCTAGTTCAATTTTGAGTTTTTCTTTCATTATGGGTGAGATACGGTATGGTGGACACGAAATTGGTGCATGTGTGCCAGTATTAATGAAATGTTCTACGTGTGGTATTGGATTAGCATTATCATCAAAAACATCTTGTACTTTAGACAACAAATCTTCTAATATTTGTCTTTCGCTATCATCCAGGTTGGATCCTTCGTGTTCTCTTAACTTGAAATCAAAAGTGTTCAACTCAATTGTTGTAATAGGATCATTACTATGTTTTTTATTTGTTTTGACTCTTTTTAATGGTGGAAATAAATCCGACTCATTAGAGGTTTTAAAACCAAGAGGCACACTGCCTTCAAAAATTTTGTTTATTCCACCTGGTGAATAATCATATGTTGATGTGTTATCTGTATTTTTAGGGGTAGATCCACCTTCATTACGTATTGTATTGGAATTTTCAAACCAATTTAAAAAATCATCAACTGAATTATGTTCAGTAATATTAGCTTGTGTTAATGGAATAGACTTCACTAATTTTGGTTCATTTATCTTAAACTCAAATTGATTATTAGGATCATCTTTGTAATGCCAATTCCTCTGGGCTAGATCTAACACAATTCCTGCCTGCTCGAGAAAGTCTATACCAATAAGAGTGCGATTTCCTCGTGCGCTAGGCAAACATATGAAACGAATTCGTTTTAAACGTTTTCCGATTAAGATATTAACAATTGTAGAGTACACTGTTTCCTCTCTACCATCAGCTAATATAACTTCTGCTGAAGCTTTTTGAAAATCTACGTCCCTTTCTTTTAGTTTTTGAAAAAGAGTATATCCTGCAACACTTGTACGAGCAGCTGTGTCGAAATATGCTTCACCATTCATTCCGTTTACGTTTATACCAACCGTCGGGACATTTCTACCAACTATAGTTGAATGGACTGCATTAAAATCAAGTTTTTGTGGGCTATTTATAGGATTATTCTTATTACAATTTGGACAATTTGACCTGTAATATCCGGTTAAACTACAGCCATAACAATTTAATGTAGTTTCTTGCGCTTTTGACTTTCCTTTTCGGTCAGCTTCTATCTTTTTATAGCAAGACTCTGAGGTATGGTTCTTTTTTCTGCAATAAGAACAACGGGCAGAGGACTTTTCAGCGACTTCAACAGCTTTTGGTTTTGGCTCTTTGTTTTCATTTATAAGCATTTCAACATCTCTAGCTTTTTGAAGCAAATCTTGAAAAGACTGTATGCTATCTCTTGATATTTTTTCTCTAATTGAAAGAAGTAATTGTGAAAATATCATATTGAGCATTGTATTTTCTGACAATCTCTCAGATAATTGGGCAAAAAGACGACGTTTTTTGCATATAAAATTATCGGTAGACTCAAAGGTCTTTTGTTTCTCCTGATTAATTTCAGCAAATATACGCCAATCTGGCTTTGGCGGTGAAAAGGCTTTTCGCAACAAATCAATAGCCATATTAAAATTTGTGGCTTCATTTTTAACACCTTGCCACCATGTGGAAGCATAACCTTCCAGTAGCAGGGGCAAACTAGTTAATGCAAGAAAATCAGACACATTTTCTGCATCTTTATAAACTAAAATAGTGGCAATGAAATCATCAACCTTAGTCGTACTTCTACCACCACTAAAACGAGCGCTACAATTGACAAAAGTAGTTTTATGTTCCTGTCTTATATTAAGACCACCCAATAAGTCCATAAATTGACCTTGCGTTAATGTAATATTGACGGAACTACCATTAGTCAAGACGTTTTGGGAATCATTTCCTGTAGTAGTGTATACACCAGCATTTTGTTGAAACTCCGTTGAGTTTTGTGACGAAATAGAATTTTGAGTAGTTATTGAGTTTTGATTATGATTTTGCAGTATGTCAGTAACATTTGGCAATACAGACGCTGATTGCTGTGCAGTAGGAGTTTGTACTGTATTAGAATTTTTAGAATTGCTGTCGTTGCGATTTGCAGCAGCATTTTGCGACGTAGACGCATTTTGCGGATTTGTTGCCGTATTACGTGGGCTTCTACGCATTTTATAATTTTATTTTAAATCAAATTTTCCAAAATTCAACTCAATTTATTTTGTTTAAAAAATTTAAATGTAAATAAACGATTTGTTTAAACTACGTTGTTTGTATGAACGATTCGAATATTATTAATCGATTCGATTTTAATTTCTTTTAAATGATTTATCAGTTTCACTTACAGACCCTGTATCTGTTTTACACAATGATATACGTGAGTGCGATTTACATATAATGTGAGATTAACTTTCCAGTGAGATTTTCTTTTTAACTCAATACTTGAGAAAAAATGCATACAAAATTCTGAGCATAAAAAACTCTTTATAAAGCAGTTACAAAAACGATGATGGATCACTCAAAAACAAAAATTGTTTGTACCCAAAAAAAAACTACTGTTAGGCAATAACAAAACAACATGCATACATCGAGATGACCACAAAAATAAGCGATGATGATATTTTAAATTCTAAGCTCCAACAACAACACACATAGCAAACCCAAAAACAATAACAATAACGTTGATCTGGTTACCTCCAAGACAACAACAAATAAATCGTACTGGACTGCTTTGAAAAATGTTGTACAGCGGTAAATTTTTGGCTTTTTTTTTTGTTGAAAATATCACGTCTAGCTTTTCCTCCGTGAGATGTTATGAAAATTTTGGACACGTAAGCAGGTTTTTTTTATAGTTGGGCGCCAATGTAGGGGATGAGAGTTATTATAATAATATATTAAATAATAGGGACAAAGCCAGACGTAGTCGTCCAAGCTGTCCACTATAATTCAATATATTTTATTTTAATAATTTTTACGAGGCACGAACAGACAGCCGAAGCGTCAAATTCGCCTACGTATTCTTTTTAATTATAAGAACTTAATAATTTATAGTTTTTTATTTGTTTATTTATTTAGTCATTTATTTTAAAAAATTCAAACTAGATCTTGATTTTTAATAATTTGTTCTTTATTCTTCAAGATCTAATTATCGAATGACATTTTCTACAGTTTGATCTCTAGTTATATTTAATTTAATTGAGACATGTAATAAATCCATTGAGTGAAATTACGTTAAATTGAGAGAACAATAATATAAGATTTAACAAAAGAAATGGAGAAAATAATAAATCAATATAACTCGATTACAGTCAAGGCAATAATAATAATTACAAAAACATTTAATTTAGTAATTGAACAATAAACTTTTAAATGACAATTAACATAAAATAATCGTTATTCTTTGAAATATAATAATAATAATAATGTAAAATTGATAAAATAATATAAATGATGATAATTAAGTTAATAACTCCTGTTACATGTTTTTATAAAACAAAAAATTTATGAAAATATAGTAGCTTTATTTAATTTTTATTTGGTTTTATTTTCAAATTACGACTTGTTATCCAACAAGTCGTTGTTCGTTTTTACAATGATGCTTAAAGATTATCCTAATTTTCTAAAAAAGGAAACTTAAGTCCTGTCAAAAGTCAATAATGAAGTTGGCTGTAATTCATAAAAACAGCTCTCATTACATTGACTTTACAGGGTTGCCAAAAGGCAGACTACTACAATATCGGCCGACCTGACAATACAATCGACCTCGATTGTCAGTCATCAACCAAAAAATAATCCTCTAAAAATTCATAGTCTTGATATTCAATACAATTTGACTCATTAGCGTTACATTCATCTTCTAAGAATTGATAGTCTTCATATTCACTAGTGTTGCCTTCTGAGACCGATAAGTTATTATCAACATCTTCCCTATGTTCCAGCCACTTTTTCTTTGACAGTTTTCTACATCTGATATTTTATAACGATCGTTACCCATTTGTTCCTGAATAATATATGGTCCTCTGTATTTTGGTATGAGTTTTTTATTTACTCCAGCCATTGTATCAACATTTTTCATTACCACTAAGTCTCCTACCTGAAACTGTTTGGCTGGTTTGTGGTGTTCCTTAAAATAATCTAGGTTGTAAGGTTGAGACTTTTTTATAGCTTCTAATGCAGAATTTCTAATTAAATCTAAATCAATTCTATCTTCAGCATATGCTTTTTGCAAATGTTCGGTTATTTCGTCTATTAACTCACCACGTTGCTCTATTCCAAACAGCAACCTACTAGGCGATTGCCCTGTAGCACGGTGGACCGTATTATATATAGCGAACTCTACTTGCGTCAGTTTTTCCACCCAATCAGAATGTTCAACCGGTTCCGTTACTTTAGCCAATATTGCTCTCAAATCCCTATTGACTCTCTCCACTTGACCATTCGATTGCGGGGATGCTACAGAGACCTTCACGTGAGCGATATTGCGTTCTTCTAAGTATCTGTTAAACTCATTGGACGTAAAGCACGTCCCACGGTCACTGATTATCCGCCTCGGCCGGCTGTAGTATTCGAAATACTTCTTCAACGCACATAAGGCTTCCTTGGTCCCTGGTGAATTCACCGCATACAGTTTGGTAAATTTTGTATAGGCGTCCACAATGACTAAAATATGTTTCCGTTTTGATCTTACCGATGGCAGAGGGCCAAAATGATCGACATGTATTGTATCGAATGGGATGGGTTTCTTTTCTATATTGTACAAATTCCTTTCAGTTTTCCTATTAGGCGCAGAATAATATATACACTTCAGACAATTTCTTATAAATCGGTTTAACTTGTCCTTCATATTCGGAAACCAATAAAATTTCTTTATCTGTTTCATACATTTCTCAATCCCCACATGGCCGTATTTCTCATGCATTAAGCGCATTATATTCTCCTCCATTTCGGCAGGTACCAATAACTGTTTCTGACCCAGCGGACCCTGTCGAAAAATAATCCCATTTTCCATTTCATAACCCTGTACATCTCCTTCCTCTAGTTTCTCCTTAATCTTCATAATGTCACCATCCCTATTCTGAGCAATCTGAATATTCAAGTCTACATCATACCCCCCAACAAAGGCAACTAATGGCGAACGGCTCAGAGCATCAACATGCGTCATCAACTCGGCCCTCCTATGTCGAATTCTGTAATCGAAATTCTCCAACTCTAATGCCCACATGGCTATTCTCGGATTTATCATTTTCTTATTTAATGTAAG
The DNA here is from genome assembly GCA_949748255.1 of Eustalomyia histrio. Classification (NCBI taxonomy): domain Eukaryota; kingdom Metazoa; phylum Arthropoda; class Insecta; order Diptera; family Anthomyiidae; genus Eustalomyia; species Eustalomyia histrio. The sequence continues at coordinate 129,034,522 of OX456525.1, forward strand.
CGTAAGTGAGTTACAATCGGTAACTATCGTGAATGATATTCCCTCCAAATAAACGCGAAATCGCCTAAGTGCATATATTATAGCAAGAGTTTCCAATTCGAAGCTGTGGTATTTTGCCTCCGCCTTCGTCGTACATTTCGAGAAATAAGCTACCGGATGAAATTTCATGTCCTCTTTTTTCTGTAGTAGAACTGAACTATAACCCTTCGAGCTTGCGTCGGTGTGTAGCTCCGTTTCGCAGAGGGGGTTGTACACTGCCAACACCGGCGCATCAACCAGTTTATCCCTCAACGTCATAAATGCCGCGGTACATTCATTGGTCCAATGGAATGTTTTATTCTTCAATTCAGTTAAGGGCCATGCTATTCTTGAAAAATCACAAACGAATCTACGGAAAAAGGAAAAAAGACCTAAGCAACGTTCCACTTCCTTATGATTGGTAGGCATCGGGTACTCCTGAATTGTCCTGATATGTTCATTATTTGGGCGAATGCCATTTTCATTAACTCTATAACCTAAGTAGTCCAATTCGCTATACGCGAATTTACATTTCCCAAAATTCAACTTCAAACCCGCACTTTTCAAAGTCTTCAATACCGCAGCCAAAATCTCCAAATGCTCTTCAAATGTCCTGGTAGCGATACTAATGTCATCCAGATATACTACTATTTTCCCTTTATCTATAAATTCCCTCAAAACCATGTTTATAAATCTCTGAAAAACCGCGCCCGCATTCTTGAGACCGAACGGCATGTAACAATACACGAACTGACCAAGTGGTGTAACAAAAGCTGTATATTGTATCGAATCTTCGTGCATAGGGACTTGGTGAAAGCTATTCTCCAAATCTAACGTTGAAAAAAATTTCTTATTACCTAAGTAATCTAGGCAGTCCTCGATCACCGAAAGAGGATAATTATCCTTTAAGGTTATTCTATTTAGCGATCTGTAATCAACGCACATTCTCAGACTTCCGTTTTTCCTCCTCACTAGCACAATTGGGGAGGCATAGGGGGATTCGCTCGGACGAATTATACCCTTATCTAATAATTCCTCAAGTTTCATTTTAACCTCGTGGGCCACTACAGACAGGCACATCATTTGTCAGTCTTATTCTCATAGAAAAGTCCAGTGATTTTGGAACCTTATCTAAACCTTCAAAATAATTTTCATCTATAACCGACCTTAAAGCATAAGCATTTGCTGAAGTTATATTGTTACATATATTTACATCAATTTCTGTCTCTACTGCACAAACCGTTTGCATTATTTCCTCACACTCACTATTTTCATCAATTTTTTCTAATTCACTTATATCCCTACCATCCGACCTTTCTACATCAGAAACAATTGGGTAAGTCTTGTAAAAATTTTTCACATTGTTAAATAATCTACTTGTATTCACTTTCTCAATTTTTTCTAAATTATTTTCACCATTATTTATATTAAATGGTAATACACTTAACAATTTCGTATTTTCATTGGCTGAAACATTTATTTCCTGTGGGTCTCTGTATAAATTAAACAACGTAAGCGCACTGATTATTTTATTATTTAGATTTTTATTGACGTTTTTTGAATTCAGTTTTATGAGATCATTCTTATCATAACACGTCTTTATTTTACATAAATGTATATTAAATTTTTTCAAAAGGTCGCGTCCAATTAGCATTGGTATAATGGCCTCTTCATCTGGCAAAACAAAAAATTCATGTGAAACGTATCTATTAGTTAAAAAAATTTCGCATTGAACGCGGCCAAACACACTTAGTTTTCTATTTCCAACACCGCGATATGGCATCACTGTTTTTACATTTTCAAATTTACACGACACAAGGGATTTCTTTATATAGCTAATTGGACTACCGGAATCAAGTAGAGAAAAAATTTGTATTACTTCAGTGCGCTTATTTTGTTTAAAGAAGGCAACACTTACCGTTTGGAATGCATCTAGGCGTTCGTCCCCATCGACATCAATAATGGCGGCGGTGACACTCTTCTTTTTTGGGCAATTTTGGTAAAAATGACCAACTTCTGCACATACGAAACACGAATTGGGCGGACGCTTCGGTTTTTGGCAACGGCTCTGGTAGTGTCCATATTGTGAGCAGTTGTAACAGCGGACATCGGCATCTACAACTTTGCTGTCGTCATTTTTTCCAACTGCGGGCATTTTAGATTTGTTGAAAACCGCTACATTGACACTTTTTGTTGACATACGAAATTGCTGGCGTCGCTGCTCATATCTGTCCATTCGTTTTATTAACTCATCCATTGTACTGGCTCCATATAAAAAGGTAATAGCGTTACTATTGTCAGGAATGCCGTCGATGATGATGTCAACCAGTTCCTGTTCATCAATATCCGATCTGGCAGCAATTGACTGCATGGCCACTAAATAACTCAGACAAGTTTCATTCGGCTTTAACGTACGTGACCGCAGTTGGCGGTATACCTCTTGTCGAGATATGGTGCGCTTAAATGTTTTAATGAGGTTCGACTTAAGTTCAGCATAATCCAGTAGACCCAGATTATTGACGTATTTTAATGCGGTTCCCTCCAAACGTCGACGGATACCTACGCATTTTTCCTTTTCTGTGTAGCCACAAATGTTTGCATACTCTTCGAACTGCAAAAACCACTTTAAAATATCATGGTGATCATCCCCGTTAAAATTTGGTACCGCCGCGTCGAGTTCCATTAGGTCGATGCGGCGGGCATAAGTAGGAGTACGTTCTCTGCCTTCTAACTCACGAATTTGTTGTTGTATTTTCAACACTTCCAAGCGGATTTACAATTTTTTTAGCTCGTCTTTGGCGTCAAATTAATTGTCATCGGCAGCGGGCATACTGGCAGAAATATTTACGGTCGTAGTAGTATATTGCTCTGGCGCAGCGGCAGCAATTTCTTTAACAGCGTCGGCAGCACAAACACCGGTATCCGGAACACCAATATTGTTATTGGTATGCACATCGTTGGCTGGTATATATTTTTTTTTTTACGTTAGACTAACACTCAGGGGATGTCCCCTACTAATGCAGTGCATTGTGTTAGAATTAGGAAAATATGTTATGAGAGGGAGGAAAGAGGGAGTAGTGTTGAAGAGTACAGACAATATGCAATATATCTGCAATAGTACAACAACCGGGTACACACTTTGTTGCTGAATTGGTTACTCAGTGATCAGTGCTATGCCTTCATCACTAATTGGCCCAACAACAAAAAGAATACAAGGCGGTTGTACCATGCAAAATAGAGAATAAAAATTAAAAAAGGGAGAGGAAAGGGAAGGAAAAAAATCTAGCAACAATAACCCAGGCAAATAGAGACATTAAAGCCCTTTGCCCCTTTCAGTTTTTTTTTATTAATTGATTTATTTAAATTATTATTATAACACTGGACAAAAAACGGCGCGTTTAAACTCGATTTAACGACACTAAAAACATAAACGATATATGCGGACAAAATGCGTGTTGACAGTTTAAAAGACAGAAACCTATTAAAAACTAAAATATAATAAACCTATTAAAAACTAAACCTATTTAAAAGACAGAACACTACTCAAATATAATAAACCTATTAAACACTAAAATATAATAAACCTATTAAAAACTAAACCTATTACAAAACTTTTTTATAACTGATGTTGCGAGCGAAGATAAATCACGTCTGTACTCTTCAACTGTATGTTTATGACTGTTATTACCAGTAGGCACTATAACATGTGCATCTATAGGCTTCTCAGCGTTGGTCACGTTGGCATCGGACACAGCAGCAACTTTATCAACATCAGACAGATTTTTAACAGCATCTTCAACCGAATCCTCAACAGAATCCTCATCAGAATCATCAACAGCAGGTGTTTTGTCATCAGGCTTCTCCAGGGCATCAGTTTTATTAGCATCGGATTCATCAGCAATAGACATAGCACCAACAGGCACAATTGCCGTTTCATTTATTGGTTTCGGTACAGCTTTGTAAAGTGTTCTTACTTGTGTTAATGTGGCAGATGGCGGAACTTCTACGCCGACCGCTTTCAAAGCTTCTACCATCACGAGGCGGCTTGGTCGTGATTCCATTTTATTTCAATCACCACTTACCAATCCTTGACTTTTTTTTGCTTTTATGATGTGGTACGGAAGAGATTATAGTAGCTTTATTTAATTTTTATTTGGTTTTATTTTCAAATTACGACTTGTTATCCAACAAGCCGTTGTTCTTTTTTACAATGATGCTTAAAGATTATCCTAATTTTCTAAAAAAGGAAACTTAAGTCCTGTCAAAAGTCACTTATGAAGATGGCTGTAATTCATAAAAACAGCTGTCATTTCATTGACTTTACAGGGTTGCCAAAAGGCAGACTACTACAAAAACTTGTTTATTAACTAAAAAAAATAAAAAAAAGAGTCAAAACAAAATGCCCAATAAAAGTGTTACATAGATAATGATTTTATTGTAGTTAAAAAAGTATTCAAATAACCGGTTTTATTTTCTTTGTTTTGATTAAACAACACACCACTATAAAACACAATGAATAATATCCAAAAATATTATTATTTTTGCTTAAATTTTTTATCCGGAATTGAAAACGGGTCGCTCCTCTTTTTGTAAATTTTCGTCTGACGATTGTTTGAAATTTGGGCAATAGTTTCTATTATAAACAAAATACAATTAAAAATATCACATTTTCCATATAAAAATGGTTCTTACCAATTCTTTTGATCAAATATAGAGGGTCTATTATTTATTTAACAAAAACAAATAACTTCTTTTGTTTAAATGCCAATTTTTTGCAAAAATGTTTAAAATTAAAATAAACACAAAGCAAAAATGTCATCTTAAAATAGGTTTTAAATAGGGTCGAACCAATTTTAAAATTCGTTTATTTAAACAAGGTTTAAACAAGGTATTTTAAGCTCAAATTCGTTTATGAATACAATTTTAGCAAATTTTGCTTAAAATTGATTTGAAATACTGTTTAAAATTTGTATGAATACCGCTGTAAGTATTTTATGCAAAATGATTTTGCTAACTTTGAGTGATTTTGCTAACTTCACGCCTATGATTTTGCTGACCACACGCTTACAAAAATTTGTGAAATACATTTTTGTACCTAGATCTGTATATTTCTTTCCACCCACAGAAAAGGATATTTACGCAAATGGAGTACGTAGATTTTAACGCCAAGGGCTCACCAAATAAAAAAACGGAAGAAGAAAAAGTAATTAAAATTAATACTATAAAGTGCTGTGACTGTGGTGTACCCATACAACCAAATTCTCGTAATATGTGCTTGACTTGTTTACGTGAACATATTGATATTACAAGTGGGATATGTAAAAAAGTAGAATTGCAATTTTGCAAAAGTTGCGACCGATTTCTACAACCTCCCGGTGAATGGGTTAATGCCAAATGGGAATCGCGTGAACTGCTGGGATTGTGTTTAAAGAAATTAAAAGGCTTAAAAAATTTAGAACTAATAGATGCTTGTTTTTTGTGTACCGAACGTCATTCAAAACGTATCAAAATCAAATTAGTTGTAGAGGGTAATGCTGCTGATTTTTCATCATTACGTCAAGGCGTTATAGTGGATTATACCATACAGATTCAAATGTGTCATGAGTGCCATCGTGTGGAAGCTAAAGATTATTGGCGTTGTGTAATCCAAGTCAGGCAACATGCAGAAAATAAAAAGACTTATTTGTATTTAGAACAGTTAATACTAAAACATAAGGCCCATGACAATACTTTGGGTATTAAACCTGTACACGGTGGTTTGGATTTTTACTATGCTAGTGAAAACCATGCCCGTAAAATGGTAAATTTCTTAGAAAATGTGGTACCGGTTAAGGTGACAGCATCTAGACGATTAATATCACACGATAAAAATAGTAATATTCATCATTACAAGTACACCTGGTCGGTGGAAATCGCTCCTTTGTCAAAAGATAGTTTGGTATGCCTTTCTCCAAAGATTAGACATCATTTGGGCAATTTGCCACCATTATGTTTGGTATATAAAGTAACACATGTTATGCATTTGATTGACCCTATGACTGGTCAACTATCCGAATTGAGTAGTCTGAATTATTTTCGTACACCATTCGAAGCCATTTGCAATCCTAAGCAATTAGTTGAATTTATAGTTATGGACATTGAGGTATTGCAGGAAAATATACGTGAAAGAGTTCCCAGTCAGGGACAAAAATCTTCGCGTCATCAATTGTGTGATATTTGGTTGGTGCGAGCTTCACAACTTGGTACAAATGATTGCTCTGTACATACCCGCTCCCATTTGGGTCATCTCCTCAGTGTTGGCGATTCTGTTATGGGTTACAGCATGAAAGAGGCAAATATTAATGATTCAGAATTTGATAAACTTAAATCAGATCAAATTCCAGATATTATTTTGGTTCGTAAATGCCATGACCGCCAGGAGCGCAATAAACAACGTTTATGGAAATTAAAACATTTAATCCATGGTCCTGTAGATGAACGTATTGCCAAAGATAAACTTGATTTTATTGAGGATTTGGAAGAAGATACCGAACTTCGTAAAAATGTTAATATATACTTAGATCATACAAAACGTTTTGAACAGGAAGATGGTGAGATTGTAAACGAGATTAATGATATGCCGATAACTATTATTGACTTGACTGAAATGTTAGATGAGGTAACAATAACATTTAAAAAAAGCTCCCAGAATGTATTAAGTTGAAACGAGTAATAATTTTATAAAAAGGATTAGTATTATAGTCAGTACATGGTAGAATTTTTAACTTAATTTTACTTAAGAAATTTAGGCCAACAACTGTATAACATAGTAATTATTCTGAGTGAGAATACTTAGAAATAAAAATACATAACAATATAATCTAGTATAATATAAAAATAGTACACTTATCGCCTAACATATTGTATAAATGAAAATGCTCGTGAGCATTTAAATAAGAGTCGTGTACTGGAGAACTGTAATTTTTGCTAATGAAGTGAAAGTAAACCTATATGGACCAAATGTAGGGTCTTTCATCTCGTCATTAGCAGTTCTTCAGAATTCTGGACTCTAATTTAAATGCTCACGAGCAAACTGATCCCTTTGGCTCTATTTTTTTTTTGATCAAATCAGCATTCGTGAATTGTGTCAGCATTGCATGAATATAAGCATAAATATTTTTTCAGCTTCGGAGCGCTGTTGCTGGATTTTTTGCGAGTTTGTTGCACTAACCACTTAGACTCACCTATGTAAAAATTTTATTTGGGGCTTGTCTACCAGAGAACTGCAACTGCTGATTGAAAACGTTCATACGCAATCAACACCGGAATAAACGTTCGTTTGCGTTCAATCGCTGAATATATTCAAATACAATTTATTCGTTCCTGATTTTAAGTCAATCAAACCACATGCTTCTTGTTGCGTCTTTGATTTAATCTTCGGTCGTTTTCATACCATACATTTCATTTATATTCGTTTGGTTCAGTAATGATTATTTTTATGTACAATAAATCAAAAAATAATTTTTTAGAAATACCTTTTCTAAATGATATAGTGTAGATTCGGATTATAAAATAAGATTTTTTTTTTAATTTTTTAAAAATAATTATTTATTTTCAGTTTTTTTTTATTTAGCAAAAAAAAAACAAAGAAAAAGAGTTTTCTAGTTCTACTTACAAACATAAATGTTTGAAGCACATTCAGCGGAATGAGATGTAAGTTTATTTCTTGGACTCTTTTATTATGGCGATTGTTTATATTATTGTTCAAATTTCTACCCGGTACCCTTTAGCTTTTTTTACATTTAAATTATTTCAATTGCCATTTTATTTTGGATTTAAAATTATTTTTTTTATGCACTTAATATATTTTTAGATATTTATTATATATGTATATTCTTCTAATTGTTTGTTAAGTAGTATGTTTTTAGTTGTATTTTTAAAACATATATGGTCCTCTGGGCTCGGTTTTTGTGTAACATTGTTTAAATAAATAAATAAATAAAATTGCAACTCATATTTCATTGTATTTATATTCATTTTTTGTATTTATATTCATTTTTTTAATGCTTTGATTTATACACGAAATGTATAAATATAAAGCAGGGGAGCCTAAAAGTTCCTTATGGAAGAGCAAACACCAATACATTTAAAGAATAACTAATTTTTATTCAATATTTTTTATTGTAAAAACGAATACATACAAAAAAAAGAAAAAAAAAATATTTCATATCATACGTTAAACTAAAACGAAATCTACATTGATGATCGCTGTCGTCAATGTTTACCAGCAAAGCATACGAAAGTGTTGTTGCTTTGCACTTGCGTGTATACAGTGAAGAATGACAAAAAAGTTAAAAAGGCAATGTTGTTTGTGTATTTCGTATTGCTATTGCTGAGTGCTCTATGTGTATTAAAACACACAGCCTATAGCTAAGTGCTTTTATAAAAACAAATGAGCATCAAGAGCATAGGGCTTGGACACCCTTGATATAAAGCATAGTCATCAGGGATGCGAAAGTTGGTACAATTCCACCATTTTTGTACTCTTATTTTGTTGCTTAATTCACATTTAGTTTTCGTGCAATTAAAGTCACCGTGTAAATAGACATAACTTTGGAAGCAACTTTGAAAAGGGAATTAAGAAAATTGCACGCAATCAATTGCATCGCATAAATTGTCAACAGTTTCCAGTCTAGTCCAAACGAAAGATTTGTTACATTCATCGAATTCTTGTTGCCATAATTTGAAAATAACAAATAGTTTGTTACCTACTTAAATATGAGTTTGATCTCATGGATTTTTGTACCTTATTTTTTCATATATACTTTTAATTTACAACTGAATTTTCTGTACGGTTTTTTTGTTATGTTTATTAAAAATAAAAATATTAAAAAAAAATTATAGTTGGTGTTTTTTTTAATACTAAAAAATGGTACAATTGAATTCAAAAAAGTACAATTTGGTAATGACCTTTGTACGAAATTGAAATTCTCATTTCGCATCCCTGATAGTCATATATTATTCAACGCACGGTTTCTCAAAAATGTAACGCTCAAATGTTTGCTAAGCTGAGTTAATTCAACGTTAAGTTTTGTTGAGGAATTAAATGTGAATAAAACATGTACTACAGACGATTCAAACTGACCCCAATTACTGCTTCAGTAACAAGTAGTATTTCCAATTCGGTTAATCGATTCCTCGATTAATCGCCTCTATTTCGGTTAATGTCGAAACAAATAATTTAAAACTCATATAATTATTCGACCCGAATAACCGATTAAAATAGGTCGATTTACCGGTTAAATTTTTAATATGAATTTGTATTTTATTCTTCTTAAAACTTCCTAATATTCTTAACTGAATTAAAGCAAATGTTATATAGGCTTTAGGAAATATGATAGACAATTTTTATTTTTGTTTCAATTCCTTTAAAAATAAATTTTAAATAATATAAAACTATATTTTCATCTCCAAAAATTTAAATAGAGCTTTCAACCTCCGTATACATGTATTTCGAGCTGACAAAAGATCTCATCAGTAGAAAAGCTAGAGCCTCTAAGCAAAGCTTTAACAAAAACACCTAAGAGCTAACTATATTATACTTTTGCTAGCTTAAGCAAATGTGCGAATACATGTAATCAAATGTGTATGACTATATTGTACTTAACAAACTTTTCGTTAAGTTTCGTCAAGTATCATTTGCTTAAGCAAACAGCGAAACTGACCGCACTTTACTTAAGGAATCATGTGTTTTTAAAAAAACTGTTTATGAAAGAAAAACAAACTGCAATGTACGCGGAAAATATTTGTATAGAAAATTTAATTGAAAATGTTAAAAAACAAACGTGCATGTATAACAAAAGGGGTGGGTTTTGTATTTGTTTTTCGATTAAGATGCAAGCACTGTTGCATTTTTTAGTACTTTTTTATTTATGTTTTCATTTGTTTCTTTAAATTATTTAAAATTAATATAGATTTACTCGTCAATTGTAAAATATTTATAAATTGAACACATTAAATAATATTTTTCGAAAAGACACATATATTTTGGAAATATAAGAAAAAAACAGTTTTGGCAAAAGTACAAATATTTGCAACTAAGTGTAGTAAGTATTTAAGTTTAAAAAGTACATTGTAGCCACCAAAAAGTCTTCAATAAGTTTATTAAGCATTTGACAGACTTTTCGTTGATTTTTGACAGTAGCTTAAGTTAGCAAAAGTATAATATAGTTAGCCCTCTATTAATATATATAGTATATTATAACAATGACACACGTGACTAGGTATATTCTAGTGTTTCCAAATCTTAACAAGTAAAAAAGGGCTAAATTTGGCTGTGCCGAAACTTTGAATACCCTCCACCATAGGGGCTGAAGATGATATACGTATATACTAAATTTTGCATGAACTGTAATATGAATATGTTTTGTCAATTTATGTAACGAATTTTTGTTATTTAGTTTTAGTAATGTTATTTATTTAGTTTTAGCAATGTTATTTACAGAGGTCTGCTCTGTTAGCGACTTTAACATTGTTGATTTTTACGTTAACTTAGTTATCAGAGTAACACACATATAGCTCTAAGAATGTTATTATTCTCTCTGTAAGACAATAAATGTAATCGAACAATAAGAAGACTTAAGAGCTAACTATATTATACTTTTGCTAGCTTAAGCAAATGTGCGAATACATGTAATCAAATGTGTATGACTATATTGTACTTAACAAACTTTTCGTTAAGTTTCGTCGTCATTTGCTTAAGCAAACAGCGAAACTGACCACACTTTACTTAATGAATCATGTGTTTTTAGAAAAACTGTTTATGAAAAAAAAAAACAAATTGCAATGTACGCGGAAAATATTTTTATAGAAAATTTAATTGAAAATGTTAAAAAACAAACGTGCATGTATAACAAAAGGGGTGGGTTTTGTATTTGTTTTTCGATTGAGATGCAAGCACTGTTGCATTTTTTAGTACTTTTTTATTTATGTTTTCATTTGTTTCTTTAAATTATTAAAAATTAATATAGATTTACTTGTTAATTGTAAAAAATTTATAAATTGAACACATTAAATAATATTTTTCGAAAAGATACATATATTTTAGAAATATAAGAAAAAAAACAGTTTTTGCAAAAGTACAAATATTTGCAACTAAGTGTAGTAAGTTTTTAAGTTTAAAAAGTACATTGTAGCCACCCAAAAGTCTTCAATAAGTTGATTAAGCATTTGACAGACTTTTCGTTAATTTTTGACAGTAGCTTAAGTTAGCAAAAGTATAATATAGTTAGCCCTTTAATAAAATTTTTACTTAACAGAAAAAAAAATAGATACAGAAAAATTGTACAAATTTGTATGGAAAATTTAGAGGTACCTTCACATTTTCACTCATAACTTTTGAACCGCTTAACCGATTTTGCTCATTTTAAATACCAAACTGCTCGGGAGGATGTTCAATAATCTGGGTAAAAATAGGGAGCCCCGCTTGCGTCTTCGCGTCGTGATCGCCATTTCAACAGACAGACGGACATCGCTAAATCGACTTAAAATTGCATAAGGAACACGAATATATATACTTTATGGGGTCTTAAACCTATATTTCGACATATTACAAACGGAATGACAAACTGATATATACCCTCACCATATATGGTGGAGGGTATAAAAATATGGTATGAATAGTTTTTGCGAAATGTACAAAGTTTTATAGAACTGCCACTGTTCCCCGACTTTTTTACTACCTGGTTTAAGCTTTAGAATTAAATAGGTTATCTATTAGAAAAAACATAAAAATCACGCATTATTTTTTAAATTAAAACACAAATAAAAATTGTCTATCATATTTCCTAAAGCCTATATAACATTTGCATTGATTCAGTCGATTTGAAAAGAATTTGATTGTATTTTAGTTGATGTTTTTTTCTACGAATTTCTTGCCAAAGTTAAGAAATTAAGGAAGTTTTAAGAAAAATAATAGAAAAATTCATATTAAAAATTATACCGGTTAATCGACCTATTTTAATCGATTATTCGGGTCGAATAATTATTTGAGTTTTAAGTTATTTGTTTCGACATTAATTGGAAACCGAATTGAAAACACTAGTTCTTATTGATGAAAAAAAACACATTTATTTTGCATTAAACGATTATCGATTGTATTTTAGTTGATGTTTTTTTCTACGAATTTCTTGCCAAAGTTAAGAAATTAAGGAAGTTTTAAGAAAAATAATAGAAAAATTCATATTAAAAATTATACCGGTTAATCGACCTATTTTAATCGATTATTCGGGTCGAATAATTATTTGAGTTTTAAGTTATTTGTTTCGACATTAATTGGAAACCGAATTGAAAACACTAGTTCTTATTGATGAAAAAAAACACATTTATTTTGCATTAAACGATTATCGACCCTAATAACCGATTAATGAATTTTGTTCATTATTGGAAACACTAGTAACAAGACGCTGATTTTGTTCAACGCTGAGTTTTGTTGAGTATTTTTTCTTGTTTGTGTTGTTTTCTTAACTATTGCTGCACTTAGGGAAGTCTGATGATTGTACTTATATTTCTACTCTTATTATTTATCTATATTATAGTTTTATTTACATTTCTATTTATTTATTTACATTATATTTTACAAATAAATTTACAAAATATAAGTTTAAAAGCGCCGGGTAACTAGACCATATGCGCTCGTCTATCTAAATTACAAACTATTTTTGAAAATGATATACATTTGAAATTGATGAGTTTTGATTTAATACAAATGAAATTAAAAAAACAAAAAATCTATAAAAATTAAATAATGAAAATAAAAATTGGCTCTAAACATCTCGTATATCATGTTTTCGTAGACATCTTTGGATCTTTGGCAAATTGTCATCTACTACACAATCAAGGATTTTCTCCAGCGGTTCTTCTATTTTAGAATAAGGGCAATCTGTTAGCATATGATGAATAGTAAGTATGGCATCACAATAGTTGCATTTTGGAGGTTCTGTTTTCTCGTAGTAATGTTTTGAGTTAAGACGGGCAAGCGTTATACACTGGAGCCGTGTTAAATTTCTGCTGTACTTAGGCCTTTTATGTGTCGAGTTCTGTTGTGCTTGCATTTTATTAAAGGGGTTTGTTAACGTCTTAGGAAAACATGGTACTTCTGTAATCTGGGATAAATTTAAGGCTTCTTTAGTACTTTTATCAGCCTTCTCATTGCCCTGAATTCCAATGTGAGAAGGAATCCAAAGGACTCGGACTTGATGGTAATCGTTCTGCAGTTGAAGCATATCATCATATGCACCATTTTGATTTTTAATTAAAGCCTTTGTGGCACTTAGGCTATCCGTGCAGATTAATGTTCTCTCACAGTGTACGGTGGAAAAGTTAATGGCGGTTTTGATAGCTGCGATTTCTGCGGTAAAAATTCCGTTATGGTCCGGTAAGCGAGCTTCATTTCTAACTTCGAACTGTGTTCCCGATATTTGTTCAACAACAGAATAAGATCTAGCACCATTTTGGAACGAACCATCGGTATAATATATTACCGATGGTGAGAAATCAGAAATTTTCTGCCTAAGCAGTTTTTTAAAATATAGTGGGTTGGTGTTATTTTTGTTGCAAACGCTTAAACTGTCGTCCACCCTGACATTTGTGTCAGAAGATGCAAGATTGTCCGGTTTAAGTGGCATAGCTATATTAGACTTACGAAAAAGCGAAATTATGTTATTGATGGCAGATGGAATCCCATTTGAAAATGAATCCAAATTTCTCCAAAATGTAGCGTGTAGGCCATCGGTTGATATAGTAATCGATCGGGCTGCCATACTAACAGCACTCTTCTCCAATAGAGTTTGAAAGTCGGTGTATCTTGCTTCTGCTCTCAGCAAACCAAGTGGAGTTGTCCTTAGCAAGCCTGAAGCGGTTCTAAAGCAATTGTTTATCGAGGTGTTAATCTTATTAATGTTTCTCTTTGAGGTAAATCCATAAATGGTAATGCCGTGCAAAAGTGCACCGATTGTTAATGATCGGCAGATATCTATGGCAGTGTCGATATGGGGTCCTTTGTTGCGAGAGCAGATAAGCTTCAAAAGGTTGTTAATTTTGGCTAATTTATAAGTCAGATGTTTTGTATGACCGTTCCAAAGAAGATTTTTAAAAAATTGAATGCCCAACACTCTCATTTGATCGATAAGTTGAAGATTAACATCTCTAATGCAAATTGTGTAATTTGAACAGTTCTTCTTTCTACAAACGTGGAGTACTTCCGCCTTATCAGCCGGAATAATGGCACCTCTGTTTCTCGCCCAATGGTGAACTTTAAGATCAAGGTCGTTCAAATTTAAACGAACAACTTCTGGACTCCCAGAAGCCACGGCAAATATATTGTCGGCATAGATACCAACGTAGTCAATACCTGGCAGATTCTCCACTGCCCTTGCCAAAAAATTCGCATATACGGTGTACAAAACTACTGAAAGTGGGTACCCTTGGGGAACTCCGTTGTCCAGCGAGTAAGTCATAGAAAAATTACCATCCACTTTAACAATTACCTTGCGACTATCCAGAAAAGACTTCAAAAGCTTCATAATCTATCTGGGGACACCCCACTCATTGAGTTCCAATATAATATATGTATAAACAACTCGGTCGAAAGCTTTTTCAATATCCTCTGACAGGACTAAACTATGCTTCGCATTTTTTAGGTTCTGACGTAATATTTCCTCTAATTGATGGCATATGGTATGTACGCCGTGTCTGGACATAAAAGCGTGTTGAATTTTCGAAATTTTATGCTTTGCAAATTTCCAGAAACGTTTGGCCAATATCTTTTCAAAAATCTTAGAAAGCACTGGTAACAGTGAAATAGGACGGTAACCCTCCAGATGGTTTGGGGTTTTGCTTGGCTTAGGAATTGGTGAAAGGATAGCTGTTTTCCTGTCCTGTGGGTAATTACCAGTGGCCAGTATGTTATTATATAGTTAGCAAAGACGTATTTTAAGATTTTTGGGAGCATTTTTAACCATTGAGTATGTGATTTTATCCCGAGCCGGTGTTGAGCCCTTTAGTGTTCTCATTATAAAATCAAGTTCGGAAACATCTATTGTCTGGGTCAGCATAAAAAATTGTTGGTATGATTGTAGTAAATCCTCAATGCGTAGACTTTTCTTTGCCGATACAATTTCGGGATCGAAAGCACCATCCGATCCGAGAGAGCACCAAAACTGGGCAAACCTGTCAGCAATTTTCAAAGGATGCGAAATAATATTCTCCTCTATATATATTGCCGGAAAGTTGCTAACACGATTTGATCTTAAATTTTTAACTTTACTCCATAATACTCGTACATCCATTGTGGGATTCAAGGAATTGAGAAAATTTTCCCATGTGGCTCTTTTTGCAGATTTGCATTCCCTTTTAACTCTAGCACAAAACCTTCTGTACTGTACTGCATTTTGTTGATTTCTACGGCTCTTAAAAATTTTCCACGCCTCTTGCCTTAAGCGGATCAATTTTCTAATTTCGGAGTTGAACCATGAAGGGCTGTTTCTTTCCCTTGGCCTGCGACTAAGTGGTATAGATTCATTAGCTGTTTTTCTAAAAATACGTTTAATCTGTGCCGCCTCTTTGTTGATGATTGAAGTTTTCTCATATTGCGCATTCACTAAAACAGCCCTCTTTTCGAAAAGAGGCCAGTCAGCTTTGCCATCTTGAAAACGTGCTTGGAATTTCTTTTTCACTATATCAATATTATTTGTAATCTTGATAGGAAAATGGTCACCAACTTCCGGCATAGGTAGACGGTTCCAGTTGAGACAGGGAGCCAAGTCAACACTAGACATGTAAACGTCAACAGCAGTGAGAGTATTTCTAGTACTTAGTAGGGTAGGGGATCCATCGTTTAAAATTACTAAACCCTGATCATCAGCAAAATTTTCTAAAATCCTACCATTTGTTGAATTTGAAGCCGAACCCCATAAGACGTTCTGCGAAAAAAAAGTCCCCCAAACACAAATTATGCGCATCTCTTGGAAGAGAGATGTTGTTAACCATTCTGTTCGTTAAGTTAACTTCGCCCTCCCTGTATACGTTTGTAATATGGAAGTCCACTTCACCACCAATCGTAATGGTTTGGTACAGTAAGTTTCCAGTAGATGTAGTATGCTGAGTAACATTTAAATTATTTCTTACCAAAATAGCTAAACCCGATTTCGCATATTCGTAATCTTTATTGTGATGGTAAACTTTAAATCCTGGCAAATGTAGCATACGAAGGTTTTTCTCTATAATATGTCTTTCCTGAAGTGCTACGATGTTTGGTTTATGCCTATCAACTAGGAGTTCTAATGCGTATTTGATATTTATAAATCCTTGTATGTTCCACTGTAGGAGGGTAATGCTTAGGCCACTAATCATAAAAATTATTTTAATTTTTTGCCCCTTGTAGATTGAGTTTTCTTTAAAGTTTTTTATAAAGTTGCGTACACTGTGTGTCTGCATTGTCTGATGTATTTAAAGTTGTTTTTGTTGGTGTGTTCAAACCAAGGCCTTCGGTTATTTCCTGATTTACCATATCCTCAGTTAAATTTTCATCTAAATTTGATTTAAAACAATCGTCAAAAGCGCCATTTAGGGTATCTGAGTTGGCATCACTAAAAGAAATGTCATCTTCAAGACTCTCAGCAGAATTTTAGTTTGTTGATTTTTTATTAATTGAGGTTATTCCAAAATATGAATTTTGTATTGGTGTGAGAGTATTTGAAAGTGTTGACGTAGAAAATATATTTTCGTTGTTGCTAGACGTATGTGTAATTGAGCTGGATGAATTTATTTTGTTGTTGCTGAAATATGGAGATGAAATATTTGTTGTTGATGGAATGATTTGAGGTAGTTGTGCGACGTTAGAATTTAAATTTTCTGCGGCTTTGTTTTGATCGTTTGTAAGATTTGTTTTGCTTTGCATGTCGGTGTCCTTTGATATCGATATGTTATTTGTTGCTGTTTGGGTATTTGCTATTTGGGCGTATGTTGTAGTTTTTTTGTTATTTCTTTGAACAGGTTTGAGAGTGTTTAGGGTGGGGTTTTCGTTGAAAATTGACCATGCCTCACGTGTTGTACATCTTCTAGAAATTCTCAAGTAATTAACAGATTTGTGTTTCCAGAATGTAGGACATTCCGAATCATAAGATGTATAGTTTTCTGCTTGGCAGTTAACACAGTACTTACGATTACAGACTTCATGTTTTTCAGCATAACCACACTCTTTGCATTGTTCCACACTTTTGCACCTTTTTTTTGTGTGACCTAGTCTTTGGCAGGTTAAGCATCTAATTGGATTTGGTATATATTCCTCTACGTTGACTCTTTCCCATCCAATTTTCAATTTTTCCGGGCGATATATTAAATCAAATGTGATGATTGCCGCACCTGTTGCTATTATTTTTTCCCCTTCCTTTTTGGTAATCATCCGTACGTCTACAACTTTTTGATCCTTTAAACATTCGAGCAATTCTTCTTGGCTTATATTTACAATTTTCCTGGAGAAAATACGACCTTGGGTGGTGTTCAAAGTTCTGTGTTGAATTATTTTAACAGGAATGATGTCGATGTATTTGGCTTTAAGAAATTTGTCTGCTGTCTTGCTATCTGGCACCTTTATGAGCAAATCACCGCTTTTCATCTCTTTAACCTCCCGAGATATGTAGTCAAGCCCCTTTTCCACTTGAAAAACGTTGTAAGCAGCTAAAGGGATAGCCTGCAATCCCTCCCCTTGGGGAACAGTTGATGCCACTAAAAAACGTGGTAGATTTCGTTGATTGTGCTCCGTTTCCGGCAAAGATATGAAGTCTTCAGGTCGTGGTCGTTTCGATTTGTTCGTTTTGCCCCTCCCGGCCGTGGAGCTAAACTCCCGGAACCGGTTGCTATCCGGGGGATTAACCCCCGTTCATTGTCCAAATATACTAAAAACTTATCGTTTTATTACCAAAATGTCCAATAAAAATAAAATGTATTTTCTCCCGGTAATACAAATTTCCCCGCGAAAGAAAATAAAAAACAAAAACACTCGATAAGTCAAATGTTAATCGATAACACTAAAATCAACCGCGCGTATAAAAGTGCGTGCTCTCTCGGCAATTGCCTGACATAGACTGACTTTACGTTTTTATATTTATAAATTATTTTTTCATTATATAAATTGTTATTTTGGTATGTAGTAGCTTTTATTAATCATATATGGCTTTGGTTATGTAATTGGAAGCGAATAAATTATATATTATGAAAAAAAAACTTGGTCGACAGACGATTCAAACTGATCCGAATTACGCGTTCAGTTACATGATGCTGATTTTATTCAACAGTGAGTTTTGTTGAGTGATTAAATGTGTATAAGAATTTTAGAGTATGATCAAATCAAGAAAAACTTTGATTTTGCAGTTCTCTCTTATCTACCTTTGTTTTCAACACGATTTTTACGTAAATAGCGTTTATTTATATGGTATCATTTAATACGTATCAGTTAAAACTACAATTGGGAATGATAACAGATATTTTTCAAATTTTAAGCTGAATCAACAAAAAATATTTTATTATTATTTTTAGAACAAAAATTTTAAATATAAAACTATTTTTAAAAAATATTTAACTGCATCAAATAAGCTGTGAGCCACTGTATATTTAAATAAAAATGAAAAAAAAGAAATAGTGAAACGTATTTTAAAGTGTAGAAGGATGTCTTCAAAGCTTAGATGTTTTGAAGAGTCAAAAATTTGTCTCAAAAAAATTTGGCCCCATCTGGAATAAAAAAAGAAAATTTTTTCTATCTCTTGCTTTTGGGGCGTAGTAACACGTGGCTGGATTTGTATCACTGTACATTATTTGTATATACAATATTTTTTTTGTGTTTTGTTAACATCCGGGATATGGCTGTCACCCTATTATCCAATAACTGTTATGCAGTTGAGTGAAGTGTTTGAGCATTTCACAGATAGTAGGGTGCAGTGTTCTGTGTATTAGTAAGTGAGAAAATAGATAAATGTAGATTAAAGAAAACGGCTTAGCTGATATGAAAATTTAGCGGCAAAAGAGATTGCTGCTAGAACCTTCGATCACGGCGGTGCGTTTTTGGTGTGAAGAATTTTTAGAACGGTTTTTTTGAAAGTAGAAGGAACGGATTATCTGCTAAGCCGTTTGGAGGCCATTTTTTATTCTTGAAGCCCAATCTCTGATAGGCAGGAAGGCCCAGAGAAAGATTTTGATTTGTGGTCCACGTCCCTTTTGTGTTGTTTTCGGAGCCAATATTTATCCCTGACAGACTTGGATGTTTGGTGGTATAGAAGATTTTAATTTACAAAAGTGTCTCTTTTGATTAACCCAGCTGGTTGGTAATTTTTGTCCAATGCGAAGAAACAAGCGGTTGGTTAGAAGAAGACAAAATGCACCAGGAACATATTGGTGAGTCCGTTCTTGTTTTTGAAAAACTAGTTCGTGAAAATCCGGGGAAAGTGCCGCCGACTCCAGAGGGAGGTGTGTTTCGAAAAAATATATAAATAAAAAAAAAATCAGCAATTATTAGGTTTTAAGGAAAATTTATTAGTTTTAGCCGTTTTTTTTATTGTAAGCCCGAAACTTCTGAGGTAAGAAAAACCCTGTAGAGTAGGGATTGTAGCTTAACTTGGCTACCATGAATATTTAATATAAAACGGTTTAGAGAGCTCTCTCATAAGTTTATTATGTAGTTCCTTAGTTTTTTTTGTTGTGACCGATAAATTGGGTCAAGGGTTTTAATTTAGGAATTTTTGGGAGGTTTAATTCGTTAGGTTTTTTTTTGTAGTCTTTTAGTTATTTTCTATTTAAACTTACCTTAGCGTTAATATTTGCATTCATTTATTATTTTTTTTTAAGTAATATATTGTTTCTTTTTATTATTGGAATTTGGAATGTTATTTTTATTTGGCTGAACGTGAGGTATACGATGTCTGGGTAAGGTGTTAGTATCTGTGTTAATTTTTTAATGTTGATTACCATGGTAGGGTGGGCAGCTAGAGGGGAAAAATCTATTAGTATTGACGAATGTTGCCTGTATATACGTTTGTGTCCGTCTGTTTAATGGAGTGTGTGCACCCAGTACGCTGTGGTGTAGTTTAAGTTTTTTGTTTGAGTTTTTTTTTTGTGATTTAGTTTTTTTTTCTATTATCAAATAGAAAATTTTATTGTTCTGCCTCTTACTAGATGACCGGTCGTTCCCCCCCTGACATCCCTGAGCTAGGCGGTCAGTTTAGGTCACACTGGGAACGTTAAGTCCGGGGTATTGTAACAAAGGAAAGGAAGTTTTCTCAGGATCATAAAAATGTATTTTTTGTTTGTTTTATGGGCACCAGGGTGTTTGAATGGATCTATAGGCGCCGCAGGGAAAAGTTTTTTTTGGGAAATCGTCTCAAAGGGGTATAAAATAGAAATTTAATATTTTGGAAAATTATCACCTTTTTAAAAATGCATGTACATGTGTTATGTATGGGCCACAAGAAAAAGCCGCCGCAGGAAATCTTTTGTAAAAAATCGAGCGATTTTTCCGAAAAATTTTCAATTTTTTGGAAAATCTGATAATTGATATTATATTTCTACTTTTATTATTTATAAATTATTTTTGTTATGTTTTTATTATATAAATTGTTATTTGGTTGCTGGCCCACAAATGGAAGATAGAAAAACATTTTCCTTTTTAATTCCAGAGGGGGAGTCACGAAAAACTTGTCAAATAGAAAAGTCGTAGAAAAGCTCCGTAAAATTTTTTGGAAATTATAAAATTATAAAACAAATTAAAAACAAGTAAAAAAGAGCTAAATTCGGCTGTGCCGAATCTTTGAATACCCTCCACCAAAGGGGATGAAGATGATATACGTATATACTAAATTTTGCATGAACTGTAATATGAATATGTTTTGTCAATTTATGTAACGAACTTTTGTTATTTAGTTTTAGCAATGTTATTTACAGAGGTCTGCTCTGTTAGCGACTTTAACATTGTTCATTTTTACGTTAACTTAGTTATCATAGTATGTAAGACAATAAATGTAATCGGACAATAAGAAGACTTAATAACATTTTTACTTAAAATCTTACAAATAATTAGCTATTTTGTTATCTTTTAAATGGTTTTTATACTGCATCAAATAAGCTGCTCAATTTGAAAATACTATTTTTTTTTGTTTTCCTTATAATTTTTTTCAAAATAACAAAATGTGAAATAAATGAATTACATAATTTAAAAACACATATTCTGAAATAAAAAATGGCTTTTAATTTTTGTAAATATCTCATTTAGTTTAGCAGATAATTGAAGTATTAACTTCTTTTTTCACTTGCATCAAATAAGCTGACAACCACTGTATACCCTCACCATATATGGTGGAGGGTATAAAAAGGAAAAAAAAAGAAATCGACTATCTCTCGTGGTTTACAAACGTGCGAAATTGACGCTTTTTAGATTTTATTGTGATTAACTAATTTTTAATCAGTAAATAAAAAAGAATTACATAAAAAAAAAATAATAAAAGGGATAATGGCCCCCAGGCCACCTGACAGACAATCCAATAGGTTTGCCATATTAGGTGACTACTTGGATCAACATAACAACATCAACTTTCCTCTACTTCCACCAATAAAAACCAATATAATAAATGATCCAAAATACTTAATAATAACAGCAAAAAATAATAAACTAAAAAAATAAGTCCATTTATTATCCAAAAAGGTTTACACTCTATTTCAACATTAATCGATTCCATTAGTCAACTAAGAGATGGGAGCCTTTTACTTTTAGTACGCAATCAAGTGATTGCTGATAAATTTTTGAAAGCTAAAACGTTATTAAATACTTGTGAAATTACTGTAAAACTACATGAAACCTTAAACTTTATTAAAGGAGTAATATGTGCCCCATGCCTAATTTAAGTATCAGAAGAAGAAATTGTTAATGAACTCAAAGATCAAGGCGTTGCTTCTGTATATAAATACACATTTACCAACGAGGATGGCACTAAACAATGTAACGGATATATGGTACTTACCTTTAATCTATATAATTTACCAAAAGTTATTGATATTGCCTGGTACAAGGTTAAAGTTAAAACTTACTTCCCAAAACCGATGCGATGTCGCAATTGTCAGCTTCTAGGACATACAAAAAACAAATGTTCCAATCAAGCCACATGTGAAAATTGCAATTTACAACCTCACCAACCAACTGAATGTACACGACAACAATGTGCAAATTGTGGGGATAAACACCCAGCCTCAGACAAAAACTGTCCTCGTTATATTCAGCACAAAGAAATTATTAAAATAAAAACCATTGACAAATGCTCTTTCAGTGCCGCAAAACGTAAATATGAAAACACGGGAAACTTAAATTCCAAACAAATAGAAAGCCAATCGTATTCCGAAACTTTAAAAAATAATGATAATTGCAAAAATATTCCGAACAAGCAAATACAGAAAAGATTAGCATCATCAGCTAAAACAACAATCGAAAAACTTCCTCGTCTTGAATCCCTGTCCAATCCCTCTTCTAATGAAATGGACATAACTGCACCATCATCTGAAACAACAAAATCAAAACGGTAGTAGGGAAATAGGGAGTCAATTTGATTTAATTGCTTTTTGATAAGGAGTCAATTTGATTTAATTGCCTTCATTTTTGATAGGGAGTCAATTTGATTTAATTGCCTTCATTTTTGATAAGGAGTCATTTTGATTTAATTGCTTTAAGCTGGGGTATCAGAATGCTATAATGATTTTTTTTTTCAAGTATGTCATAAATTAAATATTTATTAATATGAGATTTGTTTTGGACTGCACAATTTTTAGGATCAAGTGAAAGTCATTGATCTACATATTTGTTTTTGTATTAATAGGAAATTTGCATTTTTTCTTTCTTTCTTGTATTTATGTTATATTTTTGAATTTATTCCAGTATTTTTTGGTTGTCGGTTGTTTGCTTATAATGTAAAAGTGGTGGTTATACAAAATTTTTCTTGTGCGTGATTGGCTAGGTGTTATGTAACGAGGGTCTTTTTGAAATTATGTTGTTAGTGTTGCCGTCGGTTGTTTGCTTATAATGTAAAAGTGGTGGTTATACAAAAATTGTCATGTGTGTGTTTTGCTAGAAGGTGTTATGTGACAAGGATCTTTTTTGAAATTATATAGGGTAGCGTTGTCGTCGGTTAATTCTTTTTATCTCTTGTGTTTTTTGTTTCTATTCTTTGGTGGTCATTGATCTACATATTTGTTTTTGTATTAAGAGGAAATTTGCATTAAGTGAAAGTCATTGATCTACATATTTGTTTTTTGTATTAAGAGAAAATTTCCATTTTTTCTTTCTTGTATTTATGTTCTATTTTTGTTTTTGTTTTTATTTTTTTTTTTTTGTGTTTGGTATATACATTCTACATATAAATGTACAAGTAGGTTATAAATTAATTATTTATTAATGTGACATTTCCATTAATCTACAAATTTTTATGTTTTAATGAAATTCGAATCTGTTTGTTTCTTGTTCGATTTTGTATCTTGTAATAAAGCGGTAATTGGAATCTGTTAGTGTTTTGTTTGTTTGTTTATTTGAGTATAATAAAAAACAATACTAAAAATTAGTTTTATGTATTTGGTTTTATTTTACTTTCTTTTTTAATAATTCTTAAATTAAAATCTCATTAAATATTTCTTATAAATTTAAATACGTATAATATAATAATTTCGGTTATTTTTTTTATTTAATTAAAAATTTAGATGTTTATGATAGAGATTTATAGCGTGATACATGAAACACAAACGATTACACCCACCCTCCTCTGCCACTAGCGAATGAGACGCAGGCAGCGAGTCGAATAATAAAGATGTAGAATCATGGTTGGACGAAAATCCCATCAGAAAATTAAGTTCAGTATCCTTTACTTCATCATATAAGTAGATTACTTTATCCGGTTTTTTGTGTTTGTTGAACTTTTTCTGTCTGTAAAATAAATTTTAAATAAAAAAGAAAAAACAAAAATATATCTCTTACTTCATCATCCGGTTTTTCCTGTTTGTTGAACTTTTTAAAAATTTTTTGTTAAAACAAATTTTTTATAAAAAAAAAAAATCTCTGAGAACTTTATCCACTTATTTTTTCTGTGTGAAGTTATTTTTACTGTGTGAATTTTTTTTTTAATAAAAAAAAAAAACTAGCTCAAAATGTTTTTCTGCGTGATATGCCAAGCTGCTTTCAACACCAAACACAACCTGCTTCAACATAAAAATAAAATGTGTGTTGAGTGTGGAAAGTTTTTCCTTAAGCGCTCCACAATGAAGGAGCATGAAAGGACCCATGCAACCACCTCATCAAAATTTTGCGTTCCTTGCAATGAAGCAGTTAGTAGCTTAAACTATAGCCAACACTTGCGAACACTACAACATCGCAGCAATCGTGGGATGAAGACAATTAACCCTAGACTCACTGTAAGGAGCAGTGATTATAGTGAACGAATAGCAATTTATATGCTAGTAAATGAAAAAGATGAAATTCTCATTCTCGAGGAATTTTTCAAAAAAGAGGAATCTATTTTAATAGAACTCCTAAAGGATTGTCAAGCTAGACACATATCCTTTAAATTCAATATGGAGCTTGTGTGTGATTATATCAAAATAAGCGAGCAAGAAATGGTTGCAGCTACAATGACTCACTCAACAAAAATGGCAATGGTCACTTTAAGCGATGACTTGAATAATATCTATGACTCGCAAACTGATGAAATTAGAAATAAAATGTCTGAGTTCCAAGAAAGGGATAGTGGATGGTCTCTGGTTACCATAAAATTTTTAAATATTAATGTGAATGAAGTTAATATTATAAGAGGATCACAATATATACCTCTGCTTCATTGTATTGTGAAAAAGAATTGTCTCGTTGTCAACAAACGGAATGTTCACCCTACAACATAGAAAGTATTTCTGCCGACATAATAATTGTAAACGATTTGCAATTAAACTTGTCCAACCTCACCTTTCCATTAAGTCTAAAAAGCTTAAAAGACTTTGAAAGGCAAAATGTAGATATAAGTGTCAACGTCTTCGGATATGAAGAGAAAAATATAGTCGGACCCTACTATCTAACGAAGGAGGAGAAGAAATATCATATAAACCTCCTGCTTCTCATAGAGGAAGAAAGGTCGCATTACATCGTTATAAGTGATATTTCAAGGTTAGTAGCAAAAATAAAAATACATGTAAAACTTTATAAAAAAGAAATATTTCAAATTTGTTTTTTTTTTTTTGTTCTTTTTTATTAAATAAAAGGTTTATTCGAAGCAGTTTGACTGGATACAAAGGAAAAATATTTGTATGTAATGCATGCCTTACTTACAAATATAGTCAACGAGATTTATCACTTCATAAACAAACTTGCAATAAAGTTTGCACAAGGATGCCAGAAGGAGCTGATGCTGTTCTAAAATATTCTAATGCTCATAAGGAACTAGATGTTCCGTTTACAGTCTATGCGGACTTTGAATCGATTTTAAGTAGCATAAGTGAAGAGGTTAGTACTAAAACTACAAAAATAGAATGACATATTCCATGTGCTTTTAGTTATTTTATAAAATGTAGCTTTAATGATAATTTAGACAAGTTTAAAATTTATTTTGGAGAAGATGCACCTAATGTTTTTGTTAAAGATTTAGTTGAGGACTTAAAAGACATTTATAAAAATTATATTTACAAAGAAGTTGAAATAATAATGACTGAGGATGATATAATTTTTCATAATTCATCTCATATTTGTCATATTTGTGAAAAGGTGATATATTTGTCCAAAGTTAAAGATCACTTTCATTTTACTGGCAAGTATAGAGGCCCTGCTCACAATGATTGTAATTTAAAATATAGAAAACCTAAATTTATTCCAGTATTTTTTCACAACTTTTCTTCATATGATTGTCATATGTTCTTTAAATATTTAAATAGTATTCCAGATAGTGATATACGTGTAGTTCCTCTCAACAAGGAATTATATATATCTTTATCTATATATCTACCTTTTCAAGAAAACTCGACTAAGGAAAAATTCGAAATAAGATTTCTGGATTCGTTCAGATTTATGGCTTCAAGTTTAGATTCCCTAGCAAAAAATTTACGTGTTGAGGATTTAAATATTGTCCGCAAAAATTTCTCTGATGAAAATCATTTAAATCTAATTAGGAGAAAAGGTGTCTTTCCATACTCTTATATGGATTCTGTGGAAAGATTCAATGAAACTGAGCTCCCCAGTCGAGATAAGTTTTTTAATGTTTTAATTGACGCAGAATGTTCTGAAGAAGATTATGAACACGCGAAAAATGTTTGGAATACTTTTAGATGTAAAAATATGTTAGATTATACAAAATTTATTTAAAAACGGATGTGCTTTTATTGGCAGATATATTTCAAAACTTTAGAAAAATTTGCAAATCCATATATAAGTTAGATCCAAATCATTATTATACCGCCCCAGGTCTTTCATGGGATGCAATGCTTAAAACGACAAAGAAGGAATTAGAATTATTCACAGATAAAGATATGCATCTGTTTATACAAAAGGGAATAAGGAGTGGTCTCGTACAATGTTCACAGAGACATGTCAAAGCCAATAATATATATTTAGATGATTATGATAGTAGTAAACCATCTGAATATTTAGCTTACTTAGATGCAAATAATTTATATGGATGGGCAATGTCACAGTATCTTCCAGCTGGGGGATTTGAGTGGCTTGGCGAGGACGATTTAAAGAAATTTAATCCAAATAAAATATCCGATACTTCTCCTGTCGGTTACATTTTAGAAGTTGATTTAAAATATCCACACTCTCTTCATAAACTGCATAATGATCTTCCTTTTGCTCCTGAAAATAAAGTAGTTGGAAACTCAAAATGCAAAAAACTTATTGCAGATTTGACTAATAAAACAAAATATCTGATTCATTATCGAAACCTTAAACAATGCCTTGCAAATGGTTTAATTTGTACAAAATATCATAGGGGAATAAAATTCAATCAATCACCATGGCTTCAGAAATATATAAACTTAAATACACAACATAGAGCAGAGGCTCAAAATACATTTGAAAAAGACTTTTTCAAACTTTTAAATAACGCTGTTTATGGGAAGACCATGGAAAATGTTGAGAAAAGGGTGGATGTCAAAATCACAAGAAACTGGGAGAGTGAAGATAGAAATCGTAGAGGTGCAAGATATTTTGTTTCTCGCCCCAATTTTAAAAGCATTTCAAAGTTTTCTGAAGACTTATTTGCAGTTCAGATGGGTAAAGTTGATATATTATACGACAAGCCCATATACATAGGTTTTGCCGTACTTGAATTATCTAAATGGAAAATGTATGATTTTCATTATAGGATAATCAAGTCAAAATATGGTCAAAATATAATTCTCAATTATATGGACACCGATTCATTTATATATTCAATAAAAACTGAAGATTTTTACAAAGATATACTTAATGATTTGTTGTCTGAATTTGATACCTCAGATTATCCCGTTAATAATCCTTACGACATACCGTTAGTGAATAAAAAAGTTTTGGGTAAAATGAAAGATGAGAATAATGGTACTATTATGACTGAATTTGTTGGTCTTAGATCGAAAATGTATTCCATTAAAACTATTGACAACAAGGAAATTAAAAAAGCAAACGGGGTTAAGAAGTCTGCTTTAAATAAATATTGTATGTTTGATTATAAAACTGCCTTATTTAATCGTAAAATCGTAAGCGATAATATGTGTCTATTTGCATCTAGATTGCATAATGTTTTTACAATAAATATATGTAAAATCGTTTTAAGTTATAAGGATGAAAAACGAATAATTATGAACAATCAGGTTCAAACAGTCGCTAGGGGGCATTGTGAATATGATCAGTATAATAAAACCCCTGACAATGAATGTCTAAAATGTAGCAATAGGAATTATATTTTTGGTGAAGATGGAGATAATACTATTATGGGAGTAAATATTGACTTAGTACAATTCCAGAATGATTCTGAGGATGAAATATTTAATATCATCAATTATTAGGGAATAAAACATTGTATTTTAATAGCTTTAAATTAAATTAGATATATATTTTGTAATATAATTTAATAATTTCTTTTTTTTAATAATATAATTTAATAAGTTTAAGATTAAAAGAGATTCTTGAAAAAAAAAAATAAATATTTTGTATTTTCTCTTAAAATTTTTTGATTATTAAGCAAAATAAAACACTGGTATTTTAGTTTTCTATTTTAAGAATACATATTTTTATTTATAATTTTAAGACATTGTTTTTAAGTGTGTATTTTCTAAATATTTAATAAAGATAATAAAAATGGAAAATTGCCTTCATTTATTTTAAAGTTTAAAAATTTTTGTAGTAAAAGAGCATTTTTCAGTGCACATGTTCCATGTTTGTGAGAACTACAACGGATGCAATCGGGATATTTTTCATCGAGCTCTCTTAAATTACAGCAGTTGATATTTTCTATATTGAAAACGTTTTTCCGCAGCATATTCTCCAACCACTTTTTCTTTTCCAAACCCTTGACAAAAATTAAAGAACCCTCTGTGTTTGATTTGAGAAATTCGCACACAGACTTGAATGATACGGATCCATCTTCCCATTGCAGATGATGATGATTTTTTGTTAACCAATTGACTTGTTTTTGATCCTTTGGTGATAAATAACTATAATCGAAGGGGGGTTTTATGATGAAATTTATATACTCCTTAGCGTTAAAAACCAATGCAATTTCTTTGGCAATAAAATTATTAGAATCTGCCCTAAAGCCTTGGAGATCAATAAAAACTATTTTTGGCATTTCCATTGCTTAAACAATTTTATGAACCTGTCCTGTCAAAGGAGTATATTCAATTAAACGATCATGAATAAGAATGCAGTAAGCTGATGAGTTTGGTGGTATATTGATGCCAGTCTCAAAAATAATTTTTATATCAATCGGACCCCTTGCAACCGTTTCATTTTGATGGCTTACATCAATAACTGTAATAGGAGCTTTATTTTTGAATTCTTGACAAGTGAGTAGAGGTTGAGGTTCTCTCATATAGTAGTTTTGTTGAAATCTGATATACATATCATAGAGGATGGCAAACCGTTCTTCCCCAAATTTAATGTTTAGATCATCATAAGGATATGACTCTGAGTTTAAGTGAACTTTGATGTTGGTTAAATCACAATTAATAAATTTATTCTCACGCAGGAATGCTATCAAAACGAAGCGAGGTCGTTCCCTATTTGTAGATAATTTAACATTCCAAATGTGATTAGTTCCGCTTGATAATTGAGGATTAAAATGACAGTCCCAACTGCGGAATGCTATTGGTAAATTTGTTCCATTTTGTATAATTTTTATCATATTTATTTTACTCAAGTCAGAAAGCTGTACATGTGGTATCCTCCATGAAATATTCTTAATAGTAATTTTTGGTTTTTGAACAGATGCTGTTGAATATACGAGATCATCATCACTTTTGCTACGAAGTAATATCAATTCATGTTTGGAATTTGAAATAATTTTATTAAAGTCTTCAGCAAATCCCAATAATATTTTTAATGGTACATAAAAGTTAAAGTGTCCATTTATTACATTTAGGTCATCTACTTTACTCCAAGCAGCATTTTCCATGAGAGCACCGTCCGTTGCCATCAAAGAAACATAATTTTTAATATTAGTTGAAACTCCTAGGTGTCTTGTGCGATCAATTTCAATGCCATTTAGCTCATAACGAATTTAATCAAATAGATGAGCAACAAAATTATTTTTCAATCTGAAAGCAGAAGATGCTACCACTTTTTTACTATCGTCGCTTTCTTCTTCTACTAAACCTTCAATGTAAATAAAACTTTCACTCGGCAAAACATACAAATCCTGATTTTGTATTGATATTCTTATTTCATCGTTATTTTTAAATGATTGCAAGTATGGAGTATAAGTGTGATAATCTTTTTTTATAATGCTTTCATCCGATAAGGGTTTATCCAAAACATTAATTATTGATCTCATTCTCTTTGGTGTTGCTTTTTCAATTGGAAACTCAATGATTTGAGAAAATTTCTATTTGATTCTGTTAAATTGTTGGCTGAATGTGAAGATGAGAACAGCGTGGACGCTAATTTTGGTTTGACTGATGGCAATAATATGGATTTTGGCGATAACAATGTGGTATAAGGAATGCTATTTGAGAGAATTTCTTTGTTGTAAATTATCATTATTTTCTTGGCCTTAAATGTAATCGAATAGTAATTTCTTCTCCTCGAAAATTAATTAAATCACCGTCTTGATCAACTCTCCGTAGTGTTAGTGAACTTACTTCTTTGGAATTCACTGGCAAATAGATGAGATTTGTAGGTATTTCATCCATTTTATAGCCAGGTGGAACATTTATTGCAAATTCGTGTAATGTATGTGCATGAGAATTGTTTATATATGTGTTTACCACAATATTACATTCTATCCGCAAGAGATTTACCTTAAAAATATTTACTGGTAGATCTGAGAAATGGGGGACATTAGGAGAGAGGACATTCTTCAATAAGAAACAATTTTCCTATCGAATTCTTCGAGTTAAAGTATATCGAATCTTCGGAACCATACAATTTGACTTGCATTGTATTGTTATTAGCTTCTATAATAATTTTCTTCTTCCCCAACCCATCTTTCTCATATTCCTCCTTTATGAAATCAACAATATCATTCAGCTCATAGGATCCAATAGGTATTGTAATGATTTTACTACCAATGTGAAACAAATTATTGTATTTGTCCACATTTGGTATGCTGTTGTATGTGTGAAAATCTACGAGAGCACACTCGTAATCGCCGTTTAAATTTATTGGAGGAAAGTAATTTGCTGATAAATTTGAGGAGTTTCCGCTCAATGTTAGTGTAATTGACATTTTGCTTACCAAATGGCTAATGTAGGAAATAAAACAAAATATTGTTTTTTTAAAGGGTTGCTTTTTTCTTTATTTTAGATAATTTTATATCAATACTTAAAGTACATGTAGTATATACCTATATATATATATCAATTTTAACATTCTTTCCAGAAGAT
The DNA here is from genome assembly GCA_949748255.1 of Eustalomyia histrio. NCBI lineage: Eukaryota > Metazoa > Arthropoda > Insecta > Diptera > Anthomyiidae > Eustalomyia > Eustalomyia histrio. The sequence goes on from OX456525.1 coordinate 129,065,653, forward strand.
TCTCATTTATTAACTTTATTATCATCTTTCTTCTGATTACATTTATTTTTATTGTGATCATTACTACCACAATAATTACAATACTTTAGTTTTTCATATTTAATCTCAGAGCTCTTAAAAATCTTATCCATTCTCCTCCTGCTAATATATAAATATAATGTATTATCAAGCTAAAGTTTTTTATTCAACTAAAATAGTGGAGAAAACATTTAATCCTTTTATACTTAATTTTATAGTCGTAAAAGTAATCACACACATTACAAAATATCGTTTTTATTTATCCAAGAATTATGCTGATTTGAAAAACCCAACCATTTCACGAATACTTTATTATCTTTAGTTTTAATAACTTTTTCAACAAGATATGTATTAGGCAGTCGAGTTTTTGAGAGTTCTTCATCATAGAAGGCACCTTTAATTCTATTTCCCTCATAATCCACCAAAATATTTGTTGCTGGATAAGTGTTGTTTATAGATTTGATTTTAAAAATTTCTGTTGTCCAGTTAGGTGTGTATCCCTTTTCAAAAATATGCTTATATTTGCTGATGCGTACCGAATCTCCAACATGAAATTTTGAGATTTTGTACATTTTCAAGTGATTATACACTGTGTCTAGTAACATTTTCTCATTCGTAGAATTAACATTAATGGGTGCCATTTTTATGGTACGGTGAATCTTGTGATTGTACTCATCAATTAAATCTTTATATAAATCAATCCAATGATATGATCCGTTGTAGCTAAATTCCTTCCACATCATACCTTTAAGAGTTCTATTGAATCGTTCAACAATAGACGCTTTCATTACACTATACGTTGAGTAGTGATTAATATTATGCTTTTTCATCAATTTACTAAAGTTTTTATAAAAGAATTCCTTGCCATCATCAGTATGTAAATTTTTTGGCACACGACCCAAATTCAATATATTTTCCATTGCTTTGCAAACATCCGATGAACTTTTAGATTTGAGAGGTGCTGCCCAAGCATATTTTGAAAACGTATCAATGACCGTTAGCAGATAACGATAGTCCTTGTTATCCGATGAATAATTACCCATTTCAACTAGATCTGCTTGCCATAAATCATCAATTCCTTTCATTACAACTCTTCGACGCTTAAAATTTGTTCGAGCCTGTTTATGCAACTCTTTTACCAGAATTCTCTTTGTATTCATTATCGACAACATATATTAGTTTATTATGTTATCAGTGTTAGACATCATATGTAACACATCTTCCCTCGGCATCAATTTTAGTAGTAAACTCTGCAAAAGTTTAATTCGTTGACGCAACAACTCACGTTCCTTGTCAAAGTACGATTTTTGATTGTGATTTATATCAGAAATTTTCTTATATACTACATCATTATTTTTATCTATATTCAAAAGTATGTCTGTCTGCATTTTGTTGACTTGTAAGAGTAGAAAGTCTTTTGTGACGGCGTCGTTTTCTTCCACAGGGCTCGCAACATTTTTAATTCTTTTGTTTTGGATATTAAAGTTCTTATCGCTATCCAAAATGGGACAAAATATTTTCTAATCATTCTTTCTTATTATATTATTATAGTTCAGCTTAGAATTGTAATAGTGTCCGAACTTGTCGACAGACATTTTCAATATATATCCTTAACTCACAAAACTTTATATATATTATAATATTATATCAGCTTCCTGCAGTTCTTCGATAATAGAAACAATTTCATTGTTATGATTGTTATGACCAGCAGATTGAGAGGCGATTAATAATCTGAGGCGGTCAACTAACTCATTCGGATCATTCTAATATACATATAGGTTTATTAGAATTTAATTTCATTAGACCACTTCCTGTTTTGTCATTTTTAAATAATTTGCTGATAATGTTTACATATTTGTAGGCCCTTGTCCCTTTAATTTGTCCGTCTGATTTACAGTCTCTTTTGTGAGCATTTTTCTCCATTAAAATCTTTTTGTAAATCTCCAATTCTGTTTTATCATAATTTTTTGGAGTTTTATAAAACATTAACTGAACCAAACCTGGTGTTAGCAACCAATTTTGATTCCCAAATTTCCACTCACCATTCGAATCTTTGTGAGGACCATAAAGCGTTTCCAGTTAATTTTTTCGAGCTAAATGCGATAAATCGAGTGAGTTTATTATTGTATCGTTTGTAACATCAACGGGGGATTCAGTTTGATAGTAAATATCATCATTATCATTTTCATCAATTGTTTTGTATTCATCACTCGTAAAATCTTTCTTTGGGGTACTTGTCCCCAGTTTCATTGGTAATTTTCTAAACGATAAACTCGTCTCATTTTCTATTTCATTTTTTATTTCATTTTTAATTTCTTCTTTTTCATCTTTAGAAATTCTCTTTTCTTTAGAAGAATTATTTATAAATTCTTTCAACGGGTTAGTAATGGGCTTAAATGTTTTTTGTAGTCTTTCATGAGTATTAGCTTCACCCATTTTTATGCTTCGAAATTTCTTCTTCAAAGCATTTCTTACCTTGACCAGTTCCTCCAACACTTCAGTCATATCAGACCAGGAATAGTTAAGAAACAGACCAGGAATAGATCAGCAACAGACCAGAAATAGTTAAGAAACAGACCAGGAATAGATCAGCAACAGACCAGGAATAGATCAGCAACAGAGGAGAAATAGATCAGAAACAGACCAGGAATAGATCAGAAACAGACCAGGAATAGATCAGAAACAGACCAGGAATAGATCAGAAACAGATGAGCAACAGAGCAGGAATAGATCAGAAACAGATCAGGAATAGATCAGAAACAGACCATAAAATGTAGCAAGCTTATTTGGAATCAGCTGAATTCATAAAAGGATGAACATCCTTATATTTCAATGAAAACATTAAATGTCTTTCTATATCGACCAGCATTTAAGTTATCATCTTTACATATTGTTAAAAATCCATAGTTTTCTCTCCAACATTCTTGACATATTTTACGAAATCGTTCAAAGGACATATCCGTTCCAACATGATCACTATAGACGTGTTTCATATTCATTTCATCCTGCTTAAACATTATAATCATATTGGCATTATCTCGTATCAAATGTTTAGGTATTCGGGTATAAGTTTGACACAAGTAAAATGAATCCACATTTTTGTGACGACCAATACAAAAGTATGCACGTATATTATTTTGATTTTCACATGCAACGTCATCAAATATAATTATTGAGTTATTTTTAGCTTCATCTGGTGGAATAACACTTTCATTGTTAGAAAATGTAAAATAACCCATTCCTTTAATCGTTGATACGAGTTTATTTAAGTACTCATATTTAGGTTGAAATAATGATTTCGAATATAAATAGATGTTTTTGAATTTTTATCCATTAGGACTTTCAATCAAACTAATCATTACATTAGTCTTTCCACAGTTCGAAGGTCCCACTATAAGTGCTCTTATAGAATTTGGCAATAGAGAACTGTGTTTTCTTCTCATATCTGTACTTGTTGAGGAATCAACATTCCTAACAACTATATTTTTATGTTGTTTGGTCAACCGCATTTTAACAACTAAAACCAAAGTTTTAAATTTCCCTTTTAATTAGTTTCCAGATTATATAAATAGGTCTAACAATATCATAGAATTATCAATCATATGCATTCTGTCACTGGGAGTGGATTAGTAGATAGAGTAATAAATTCTCTACCATTTGAACTTCATTTACCGGGTTATGAATTTTGTGGACCAGGTACTAAGCTAGAAAACCGTTTAAAGAGGGGTGATAAGGGGATAAATCCGTTGGATGCTGCTTGCAGAGAGCACGATATTGCTTACTCTCAAAATAAGGAAATCAGTAAGCGACACCAAGCAGATAAAATACTTGAAAATCGAGCCTGGGAACGAGTTTTATCGAAAGACAGCAGTATTGGAGAAAAAACAAACTCATATTTTATAACTAACGCCATGAAGGCTAAAGTCAAACTCGGCATGGGTCTAAAGTCAAAAAATAAATTTGGAAAGAACATTTTTGGCACAGCAATACGAATGGCTAAAAACCTAAAGATATAAACGACGCAATTAAAATTGCTCGTAAAGTTTTAAATAAATCGCTGAAAGGAAAAAAATCAAAAGTTGTTATACCTCGCATTATCAATGTACCGAAAGTTGGAGGGTTCTTACCATTAGTGCCAATACTAACTGCTTTAGGGACCTTAGGTGGTCTGTCATCTGGTGGAGCAGCTATTGTTAAAGCTATTAATGCTGCAAAAGATGCTAAGAAACAACTCGAAGAGGCTACTAGACATAATAAGAAAATGGAGGCTATAGCAATGGGAAAGGGTCTTTATCTTAAACCATATAAGAAGGGGTATGGTCTTGTATTCGATAAAATGTCAAAAAACTAATTAAGATGCTCCCCAAAAGACCACTTACTGATATCGATTTGATTAAGTTTACCACACATATTCCACACTTTAGAGGTATTTTTATGAGAGATTCACTCCCCAAACATCCTCGACGAATAGAATGTGGCATTGTTAATCTGGATTCCTCAATTGGAGCAGGCACTCATTGGGTAGCATACTACAAAAATAAAGATCATAAGGAGTACTTTGATAGTTTTGGAAATTTGCAGCCACCACTTGAATTAGTAGCATATTTGGGCTCAAATATAGTGTACAATTATAGAAGACATCAAAAATATAATTCATTTAATTGTGGTCACTTATGCCTGAAATTTTTGTATGAAATTATTAATAAATAAAAACGCATTTTTTTCTTTTTGTTTTCAATGTATTTTAATATTTTTATTTCTCGTTGTTTAATACAAATTTACAATTTCATCTCCAAAGCGGATATTTGCCACTTTCAGGAACAATATATTCATTTATATCAAATAACTCCAACTCTAATCGGAAGTGTTTATCGTCTACTGTAGGTAATTTTTTGATGAAGTAATTACCAGATGATAACTCCTTTATCTCATCATCAGTTATAGCATTAAATCTTTTTGGCAGAAAGATGACACAATTTTCTCCCTCAATCTGGGTACTTTCCCCATATTTCGTTTGCATTTTAATTGCTTTCAATATTTTGTATAATTTAAGATCCTCCATATCTTTAATATGGAGAATTGGTTTGTTGTTGAGGTCATCAAATTTGTTTATTAATGATTTTGATACAGCGCTCATGGTTGTTGTTTCTTTGAAGACTTTGTTAAGAATAAAACTTTCACATGAATTAAATTTTAAATTAACTTCTTGTTATATATTAAAATTACTACAATAAATTGCATGGACTAATATGAAAAGAGGAATAAATTTGTTTTCTCTTTTTTTCTCTTTTTTTTTCAAAGACGGATTAATTCTTCACTCTTTATTTCAAAATATTGTGAAATGTATCCTAAAGATATTACAATAAATTGCTCACTTTATTTTCATAGTATTGTATTGTCAAATAGTTTAAATATTCACATTATGAATGCGGAGGGTACAATAAATAATAATTTCTGGATTCAGACAGAAAGAACGACTCAGACGATTAAGATGTCAATGCGGGAACAAATTGTAGAATTCCTTAATGAATATAAGGAGTTTATATGTCTAGAAGATTTACACTTCTTTTTAAAGAACGCTGATTATTTCGAATTATATGAGAATAAAAGAATTCTTAATTCAGCGCATGGAGAGCATTTTGAGGATTGCATATGGTCTGACGACAGATGTACTGAAGGACCTGATACATGTAGTTGCATCATCTATAAATTTAGAGAAAATTCAGTCAACGATCTTATAAATCTCTATCATAAACAAAAATAGAACATAAATACAAGAAAGAAAAAATGGAAATTTTCTCTTAATACAAAAAACAAATATGTAGATCAATGACTTTCACTTAATGCAAATTTACTCTTAATACAAAAACAAATATGTAGATCAATGACCACCAAAGAATAGAAACAAAAAACACAAGAGATAAAAAGAATTAACCGACGACAACGCTACCCTATATAATTTCAAAAAAGATCCTTGTCACATAACACCTTCTAGCAAAACACACACATGACAATTTTTGTATAACCACCACTTTTACATTATAAGCAAACAACCGACGGCAACACTAACAACATAATTTCAAAAAGACCCTCGTTACATAACACCTAGCCAATCACGCACAAGAAAAATTTTGTAAAACCACCACTTTTACATTATAAGCAAACAACCGACAACCAAAAAATACTGGAATAAATTCAAAAATATAAGATAAATACAAGAAAGAAAGAAAAAATGCAAATTTCCTATTAATACAAAAACAAATATGTAGATCAATGACTTTCACTTGATCCTAAAAATTGTGAAGTCCAAAACAAATCTCATATTAATAAATATTTAAATTATGACATACTTGAAAAAAAAACATTAAAGCATTCTGATACCCCAGCTTAAAGCAATTAAATCAAAATGAAAATCAATGAACTACAACTTTCAATTAAAGAGCACAACCCATCATTAATATCTATTCAGGAAACACTCTGCAAATATAATTTTAATCCAATTCCACCTAAAGGCTACACTGCATATTATTATAACTCTCCACTCAACTTTACTTCTAAACAAGGTATTGGTGTATTAATAAGGGATAATATACCCCATAAACAAATTTTTATTAATTCCACATTACAAATAATAGTAATAGAAATACAACTTAACATTGAGTTCACAGTTATTTCCTTTTATATACCACCAAGTCAATCTTTTTCTAAACAGGAACTTGTAAACATTCTCAATTCTATAACGACGCCAAAGTTCTTCATAGGGGATTTTAACTCCTGGAACGTAGCTTGGGGTTCACAAAGTAACAATCACAGAGGCAATATCCTAGAGAGTGCTATAATATCTTCAGATTTATGCATCTTGAATGATGGACGGCCCACTCATCTTTCCACACATGGAACCTTAACTCATGTAGATGTTTCCTTTTGCTCTCCAACCTTATTACAATTAACTTTATGGGATATACTAGATGAAATGTATAGCAGCGATCACTTCCCTATTTTTATCACGATATCATTAATGAATAATACAAAAAGATCTAACTTTAATCGTAAATTTCTAATCAACTTAGCTGATTGGACAAAGTACTCCAATACACTTGATTATGAACTACAAAAAAGACCTCAATCTTTGAACATAAACAAAGAAGCATCATTAATTACAAAAGCCATACGTAGTGCAGCAAACGTTTCAATACCTCAATCATCTAAGAAAAAGAAAATGAATGTTCCTTGGTGGAATAAAGATTTATCTTTTCTTCGAAATAATAAAATGAATGCATGGCAGAAATTTAAAATGTCACCTACAACTTCTAACCTAATAACTTATAAAAAAGAAAATGCCATATTTCGAAGAGAAATGAAGAAGCAAAAAAAAGCCAGTTTCGAAAATTTTACGAGTAGTATCAACAAATACTCATCAGTTGGTGATATATGGAATAAAATTCGCAGACTTTCCAATAATAATAGAAACAAGCAAATTTTAGCTATTAAAAATAACAATCAAATCATCACAGATTCCGCCTTAATAGCCGATACTTTTGCCAACAAATGGTCAGAATATTCTTCCGATAATAATTTCTCCCAACAATACAATCAATCGAAAGCCATTTATTTAAACATACAACCTAATAATGACCAATTCCAAAGCAGTTCACATAGAAAAAGACATCACACTTGGAGAATTAATGTATTGTTTGGCTAAGGTAAAAGGTTTAACTCCAGGTTTTGACAGGGTATCGTACAAAATGATTAAAGAGGCTAGTCTTCAGGCAAAGAAGAGATTATTATTACTTTATAACAACATATTCAAAACAAGCATAATACCAACTGTCTGGAAAACAGCTACTGTGATACCAATTCCAAAAACCAGCAAAAACTCACTCGAAGTTAAATCATATCGTCCAATCTCTTTGTTACCATGTCCTATTTTTGAAAAAATAGTGGCTACACGTCTGTATTGGTTCACTGATATAAATGGTTTGATATCCCGAAACCAGATTGCTTTTAAAGCTGGCAGGGGCAGTACTGATGCTCTTTTACATATTGACTTCTACGTATCTAAAGCTTTGTCATCAGGTAACCACGTGTCACTTCTTTCAATCGACTTTGAAAAAGCGTTTGATAGAGTTGGTGCCCATGTAATTCTTAACATTCTTAATAAATGGAAAGTTGGGTCAAAAATTTTCAACTTCGCTAAATCCTATCTAAAAAATCGTAAATTTCGTGTTAAAATAAATGAAATATACTCTTCAACATATTTATTACACAATGGGATCCCACAAGGTTCGCCGTTATCCGTAATTTTATTCACTATTGCATTCAACGAAATCAGCCTCATAATCAACAACTACAAATATCTGGATCATTGCATTTATGCTGACGATTTATATATTTTTTGCAAAAAGAATAGTAACATAGAATGCAATAATATGTTACAAGATTCTTTGAATAAATTAAATGAATGGTCATTAAAATTCGGTGCCAAAATATCTACTGACAAGACCAAAAAACTGCACATATGTAGGAAAAAATTATGTGATATTCAATCTAACCACATAAGTATTAATCACACTAACATTGAAAACGTAAATCAACTTAAAATATTAGGTTTTATATTTACCAACAAATACGTGTGGAAAGAACACTACCTATCTCTTAAAAAATCATTAATTCAAAGGGCAAACGTAATTTCATTTTTGTCTAACAAGAAAAGTTTTATTCATATTAACACCCTAATTTACCTGACTAGAACATTAATTCTTAGTAAAATCGATTATGGTATTTTCTTAACATCAAAATCAATAATAAAACTTATTCAGGGAATATATCATCAAACCTTTAGATCAAGCATTTATGCATTCAGAACTACCCCTGTAAAACACATACTTTCTGAATCTGGCTTACCATCACTCGAAGAACGGATATATGAAGCTAAATCTAAATTAATACCCAAAATCACTTATCCAAATAACTCGATTATTGACGAAGACGTTCAGAAACAGTTAACTGCCAAAAGAAAACCACGAATAACATCAACATTGTGCGAATCGTTAGAAATGATAGATCTTAAAACATAAACAATATAAACAAACCAGCAAAATTAATTTACCCTCCTTGGTTCTTTTCCAAGGATTTATGCGATGTATCGCTTTCAAAATTTAATAAACAAAATACACCTAACGACATCTTTTTAAAATTGTATCTTGAAAAGGAAGATTGCTTGCTTAAAAATGGTTGGAGCTTTTTCTTCACAGATGGATCAAAAATGACAAATGGTGTAACGTCTTACGCCATTGTCAATATTAGTGGTGAAATTATTCGTCTAAAAATTCTTCCTGATTTTACATCAATTTTTGCTGCTGAAGCATTTGCAATAATTAACGCTATACATATCGCTCTTGAAAAACGGCTTAAAACTGTAATTTGTACAGATAGTTTATCTGTTGTTCGGTCAATACTCAATCCACTCTCACGTAGATGGGATTCCATAAAACATATCCGTGATATATTAATAAAACACCCTGACACATTAAAATATAAGGGGAAATGAAAATGCTGATGAAGCTGCAAAATTCGCTTGCAATGCTGGTATTATTCTGGAAAACAAACCTGAAAAACTAGATATCCAAAATTATATAAAAAAATACATCAATCAAAATAAAATCACACTCTGGTCTGAATACTACCATCCTCATTACAAAGAGTTGAATATGAATTGTATTCAAACACAATATCCTACTAATGTTAGCAGACAACAAATTCTAATTTTTTCCCGCCTACGGTTGGGCATACATATGCAACACATGGTTATATTATTAGAAAAGAAACAACAACACCACTCTGTTCCGAATGTGGGCGTACTATCTCTATAAAACATATTCTACTTGAATGTATCCATTACCAGAATATCAGAATTGCTATTTTTGGTGCCACCAATCCAATGAGACTACTAATGAACCATACTTATGAAAATATTGTAAAAATTCATAAATTTATAATTCAAACTGGAATCATTATTTAATAAAATACTATTTTGTATTTATTTTTTTTTTTTTGTTATAAAGAAAAATATTATATATCAATATTGTAAATTATCCTTCTTATTATCTATCTAGAGCTGATAGCCTATGTAGCTAGTGATCCTTAAATTATATTAGATCTATAATTAATTATCAATCTAATAAATAATAATAATTCCAGAGGGGGTCATATTTTCTGTGTTTTAGCAACGCCCAACAAAGTACACTTCAACACTAAATTCTGAAAAACTGAGCAGGAAAATAGTAAGCGCAGAATAATAAACACAAAAATGGCGCGCAAATTATTGCAAAAAAAATTAGAAACGTCAAAATGAAAGTAAGTAAAAATTTTATTAAGTCTTCTTGTTTTTCGATTACATTGATTGTCTTACATACTATGAGATAAAAATAACATTCTTAGAGCTATATGTGTCTTACTCTAATAACTAAGTTAACGTAAAAAGCAACATTGCTAAAGTGAGATAGTATATGTAAAAAAAAGTACAAAATTAAAAGTAACAATACTAAAACTACATAAATAACATTACTAAAACTAAACAACAAAAGTTCTGTTACATGAATTGACAAAACATATTCATATTACAGTTCATGTAAAATTTAGTATATACGTATATCATCTTCAACCCCTATGATTGCCGGAGGCTGGGCTCATATAGAATGAGGGAAGGTCCAGGGGAGCTGGATCGTCGTCAATACGTCCATTGATTATACCGACAGGAGAAAGATATGTAGATCCAGCCCAGATGGGTACAACATCGGCATTTTCATAGACATAACTATTTGAAAATCGTTTAATGAAATTTTCATAATTTTTTCCGATGCATTTTCTTAGGATTTTCCATTCAAATATCTCCAATTCTTTGGCTACTATAGGAGATAAGTAAACCAGATTGAAAATCCATAAGACAGAACCGATCTTATGGCGACCTTGTAGAGTAAAAGCTTGGTGTTCTTAGGTAAATATGTGTTTTTCATTAGCGATGCAAACATTCCAGAAATCTTTTTCAACTTTCCCAAGAGACTTCTAGCGTTTCAATAAATTTCAATAATTTGTCAAAATTTATTCCGAGATATTTTATTGAATTTTTAAATGGAATATTTTCGCCGTCTAGTATAAGTTGAAGGGATTTACTTTCCGGCACCACATATCTGGGACATGTACCCGAAGGTTTCCTAATACAGATAGCCTCGGACTTGGCCGCGTTGATTTTAATGTCCCATTTCTTGTAATAGGCGCTTATTTCTCCAAGATGAAATGCAGCAGAGTTCAGAGCTAGTATTGGTGATATTTTGTGTGCATAAATAAGGCAATCATCAGCGTATAAAATAGTCTTTGAATTTCCAGATTTGTGAGGAAAATCATGCAGGAAAATGTTAAATAAGAAGGGAGCCAAGACACTTTCCTGAGGTACCCCACTTTTCACATGTCCTAGTTCTGAGGTAATGTTGTTGATTTGGAAGCCAAACTTTCTATAAGTAAAGTAGCTGCAATATATTTTTACCAGAAATGGGTCAACGCCAAGATTTATCAGTTTGTAGTGGATTCCATTATGATAAACCGAATCAAACGCCTTTTCTATATCCAATGATATAGCCACCGTGCATATTTTATGCCTTAAGTTGCAAGTTACATCATTGTGAAACTTCAACAATGCATGTTGTGTTGAGATCTTCTAAATCCAAATTGAAATTCCGATATTGGTTCCACAATGAACTCATTTTCTAGTTTTTTTTTACCAATGTTGGATAAAAGGGATATTGGGCGAAAATCCTCAGGCTTTTTACTGTCCTGTTTTTTTTTTCAATTGGAAGTATTTTTGCGCTTTTCCAGGCCGATGGGAAATAGCCGTTATTAATGCAATTGTTAAAAATAGCAGCTAATAATTTCAGTGTCGTATCAGGAAATTTTTTAATTATAAAATTTGAAACGCCATCAAAGCCAATTATGCTATTAATGTTGTTAATGTGCATTCTGATATTATTCACGTTTGTAAAATAGTAATTATCGGCCAGAAGCGTGTCATCAAATGTATAGATATGTTGCGGTAGTCTATCAACACATGATGAGATTTGATTCTGTATATTGTTAACCGTCTTTCAGGATTTACCTCTTGAAAAACAGCAGTATTATGAGTTCTAAATATCTCTGAAATTTGACAACTATTGGAAGTGATAGTATCATTGTGTATGAGCTGCTGGCAAAAAGAAGACTTCCTTTTGCCAACTAACCGAAATACGTCTTTAAAGGCAGTATGACCTGCTGTTATTTTTAAGAGTCTATGTTTCAAATTTTTAGCATCTTCAAGATTTATAAGCTCACTAATAATTGTTCTTAATAGTTGTAACTGTTTAGTAAGAATTTTATACTCGCTGCTAATTCTATTTCCAGTTCTGTGATATATTTTCTTTAGGTTCTTCTGCCATGCATACTTAACTTTAAAAATTTTCTTGATGTTATCAGGATACTGACGTTTTTGGTCATTTATATCCAGTTTGTTGGAGTGGCTTTCATGTATTAAGGTAAGTGTATTATTAAAAGTATTTATAAGCACATCTAATTTATCATTACTTAAATTGCAGTTGTTGGGATTTAAAATGGCATCTGAGGCTGCATCTAAATCTCTACTGAATGCGTTCCAATTAGTGTTCTTGTATGACGTTATTACCAGGAGACTTCTTAATGTTAAACAGGCTGCATCACTTTCCAGTTTCAGTACTAATGGGAAATGATCCGAGAAAGTTGATAAGCTTTCGATCTGATAATTAGGTTGGATACTGTTGATTATGCTGGGACTTAATAGAAAGTGGTCTAGAAAAGAAGACCCGTTAGGAAACGATGGAGATATATCGCAAACGCGTGTTACATCTAAACAGTTGTTCTGCAGCCAGCTATGTAGAACTTTTCTATTAGAACTTTCCCATCATAATTGTTGCTCAGTTGAAGAATCTGGTTTAAGCTGTTGTTTAACTCATGTGAGTCATATACACAAGGAATATACAAAGACCCTAATAAATGTTTTTAACTGATGCTGTTTGAAACCATTTCTATTTCAATAAAAACGTTATTAAATTGTGTTTTATTGCAAATAATTCTATTATACAGTGTTTTTAATAGCAATTGCTACTCCTAAAGCTGAATTATCGTAAACGAAATTATATTCATTAAGATTTACTTTTCTATTTCCGCGAAGATGACATTCTTGTATGAATCCTACATCAATTTGGTTATGATGAAGGATATTTGACAGTTCAATTTGGCGACTGATGTTAACAAGAGAGCGGACGTTAAATGTCATAAATTTAAGAGATCTATGGCCCATATTATTCACACTCTTAAGAAGCCGCAGGAACTCTGCTTTAGCTTCATTTTTTGGCATGTTTTTAAAATCCTTAAGGAAGTTTGTAATTTGCTGTTCAAGCGACAATTCCTCAGGTAAAAGGAACATATTGGCAAGTTTCAAGAATTCCTCAATTTCTTATAGTTAATGTGTCTGAGCCTGGGTAGCATTTACCTGAAAAAGACTGGCAAATGATCTGCCTGGTGAACGAATAGATTGGTTTACTATATTGTTTACTTTATCTTTGGCAACAAGCTTTTCTTCGCTAGCCTTTTTTATGCGTTCCCTTCGTACGTCAAGGTATTTTCTATAGGCTAGGCAACCTCTCCAGTTTACAGGATGACCACTTACTCCACAGTTCACGCAATGGGGTGCTGACGTCTCAGAATTTATGCGCTGGCTTTCACCCGGGGGATGCTTTCGCATTTCACACATTGGAATTCAGAATTGCAATTTTTAGCAATGTGACCCCAACGTTGGCATTGTACCTCTTGTTCCTTCCTTTAAGGTTTCTCCCAGAGAATAGTTTGCCTCAAAAGATATTTAATGTGCGAAACATCTGATAGTGAATTCCCTGCGTTCAGCGTAACCAGAAACAGGCCTGTGTCGTATGAGTTCTTTACGGAATACGGAGTTGTAAAACGTGTAATTTTGGACACAACGTTTGGAACCGATTTGTCAAGGGCAGACTTAACTTCCTCAACACTAGTACCGTTATAAAGACCTCTTAATACAAAAGAAGTCTGCCTAAGCTCCTTAGGTGTGTATGAGTAAGAGTGAATATTCTTCTCCCTCAGGATGGCCATCATTTCAGAATGCACTGTAGCATCTGAAAGGTATAACTTACTTTTACGTTTATAAACGTTTCTTATTTTAAACGTTATTTTGGGAGTTTTTGCCTCCAATTGATGAACTAAACGTTTAATGTTGACGTCAAATAAAAATATTGGAGGGCAAAAGGATTTGCCGGCATTTTCCTTTTTGGCTCTGGCAGTTTTCTCTGCCTTTCTCTGTATGGTGGTGTCCCCTGTATTTTCAATCTCCAATCCATCAAGTAAAGCAAATCTATTTTCACCCAAATGAGTTACGTCAACGTTTGTAGGTGAATGTTTGCTCTCCATAAATGAGTGGTGATCATCGTTGCTCAATTCCATGCTTGCACCACGTTGCAACGAAATGCACACGTGGTAGCCAAATTCAGTATCTCTTCTGGTATATATATATATATATATTTATTTTTTTATACAGCAATATTTATATTTTCCAGTTTTTATAAAAACTTTTTGCAGTATTAATAGTCTAATTCACTTTCTCCGTTAAATATATTAATATTTTAATAAACTTTCACACTCCGTAATTTTCTGTGCGTCTGTATCGTTCAAGGTCAGAATCCGTACTCCCGTCAAAATGAAACAAGAACAATCGTTTGAACACCAGGGTTCGCAATCGTCATTTTTGGCAGTGCTACACGTTCAATAGATATTGACCGCGATATTTATTGAACGTGTAGAATGCTGTATTGATGGATCGCGATCCATATCGCAGAATAGCCTTATATTCTGAAATCCAGACCGGGGATCACACGATAAATATTCAACGCGTTGCATACTTCGTGATATCAATGCGCGATACGTTAGTAAAAGAAAATAAAACAAAATACGCAGTGCAAAAAAACAAATAAAAAACTATAAAACGTCTTCTTTTGAGAGATCTTTTACTGTAAGAATTGCTCGATTGTGGAATTCTCTTCCTCTGGAATTACGTCTTTTCACACTCAAATAATGTGTTTCGATTAAAATTGTTTCGATATTTTTCAGATCAATTAACGTCATAAGAATTAACTTCATTTATTAAACTCTTGTTTCTATCGTCTGGCTGTGGAGCCTGTTAGTAAACCTATAAAGTATAAAGTAAATCTATAAGCACGTGTAATACATTTTATTTTTTTACTTATGTACGATACACACCATACAAATACAATGTTTATATAAGTATAGATATATTATATAATTTTAGTTTTCTTTTGATCTCATGTTAAATAACTATGTAATATTATTTAATGGACCATGAAGGCCTTATATTACAAATGAAGCAAATAAATAAATAAAACATTTTTAATATATAAGTTAATGTAAATCAGTACAGAAATATAAGGTCTGTTCGACGTACGTTACCGCGGGCACCCGCGGGAACACAATCTTACCAGAAAGCGTTTCTTGAAACAAAAATAGGGTAAATGAGAGCGTTCATAAGAGAGTAATTGTGGTTCTCATTTTACCAGAACTTCCCCGTACTTTTTTGGGTAAAATTGTCAAATCATCAGCTGTTGCTAATAAATTAGCTGTTTTGCATTTTTGAAAAAAAAATTAAAGTTAAATAAAAATTTACTATAAAGAATTTTTCCTTCTTAATAATGAAAAATACATTTGGAAATGTAAATAGATATTTGCTATTTCAAATATATTTATTATTTAAGCTGTTTTTTAATATTAATAAATTTGACATTTATTTTTGGGTATGAAATGTGGTTGTGTGCGTTCGCAGTATTTTGGGCATTTTTATGGTTTTGTGAGAGAATTTTTTGCTTACTCTCATTTTACCAGACTTTACCCAAAATTACATCGTACAGACCTATTTAGGCTCTGGGGGTCAGTGATGTCAATCTATATGGTTAAAGATTAAAATAAACCATTTCCTGCGCATTTACAAAAAAAAAACTTTTTGTAAAAAATTAAACGAATGTATTTTTTCAAAAAATAAACTTCTATGCTACTGCTATTGAAATTTGATGACAGTTATAGTGATTGTTAAAATTTTAGTTTTTAAAGTAGCTGTTGAAACAGTTAAAAAAGCACCTAAGCTTTTGCTGAAATCGCGCTAGCATTTTAATCACTGATTTAAAATATGAGCAAAATTTTACAATATAACGGGCTCTGGACCGTCTGTACGCCGAGAAAAAGCAACCATAAAAAATCCGTAACAAAGTAGGGTGACCATGCGAAAACCTTAAACGGATTATATGAAAATAATGCGGTTTTTGTCTGTGCTAGCTAAATTCAAATTTGCACATATGACGATATGTTTTAAAAATCTTTATTATACACTACAAATTTAGTTGATGCAAAATTGTAAATATAATAATTCATACATTTTTTATTACTTTATAATTGAGACTCTTAACTTGATTCCTCATTCCCACCCATTTCATCATCAGCACATTCAAGTGTTAGATCCTCCAACATTTCTGCCAGTGTAATACGTGGTACATTATCATGGAAACCTAAAGTATCCCCACCATCAACAGGTGTTTTCTTAGCATCACGATATATGTTTACTTGTTTCCGATATTCTGGATCTTCTTCCAAATCTTCTAAGAACTCATGATAATCATGCTTGCTTCGTTCATCTGTAGCTTCATCAGCCAAATGCCGTAATTTCCATAAACGTTGTTGGCTACGCGTCTGCCGATCCGTATAGCATTTCTTTACCAAAACTACATCTGGCACTTGTTCTGGGGCAAGTTCTTCAAATTCTGTATTATTAACATTTGCTTCACCTAAATTATAACACAAAACCGAATCGCCAACCTTAAGGAGGTGGCCAAGATGTGACCGAGTGTGTATGGGATTAACATTGATACCCAACTCCGATGATCTGACTACCCAAATATCACAAAGTACATGACGAAAAGATAATTGCCCCTGACCTGGGTAATTTTTACGATCTTTATCCATGATAATTTCCACGTCCATCACCACATATTCCACCAGTTGTTTGGGATTGCAAATGGCATCTAAGGGAGAACGATAAAAAACCTGACTTGATAATTCAGCAATTTGTGCTGTCATTGGGTCAATTAAATGTATGCCACTCGCAACTTTGTGAATTAAACAAATCGGTGAAAGATTTCCCAATTGCTGTCGCAATTTCTTGGGCAAACATATAGCACTGTCTTTGGACAATGGTGCAATATCAACGGACCAGGTATATTTGTAATTTGCAATATTACTGTGTATATCAGTTGAAATCAAACGTTTTGACGATGTTACTTTAACCGGAACCATTGTTTGTAAGAAATCTATCATTTTACGTGCATGATTTTCACTGGCATAGTAGAAATCTAGACCACCATGCATCGGTTTGATTCCTAAAGTATTCTCATGGGCCTTATGTTTCAATATCAATTGTTCCAAATAATAAAAAGTCTTTTTGTTTTCAGCTCTTTGTCGTACTTGCACCATACAACGCCAGAAATCTTTTGCCTCAGTACGATGACAATCATCACACATCTGATTATTTATTGTGAATTCAACAATGAAGACTTGTTGAAGAACAGTACCTCCAGATATTTCTCCATGTACTGTTAATTTAACTTTAATACGTTTAGAGTGTGCTTCAGTCCACACAAAACCAGCATCAACTAGTTTGACTTCTTTCAAACCTTTCAGTTTCTTAAGGCATAATGCCAATAATTCACGAGATTCCAAAGCTGCAGATATCCATTCCCCAGGTGGTTGTAAATAACGTTCGCAATTACGACAAAAATGTAAGACAGCTTGTTTGGGAATACTTTCGGTAATATCAACATGATTACGCAAACAAGTGACGCACATATTGGAGGGATTTGGTTGTATGGCCACACCACACTCGCAACACAAAATCACAGATGATTGTGGTTTATTGGTTGAAGCGCCGTTATTAGCAGCGATTGTGAAATCAACGTATTCCATCACAAAATTCTTTGTCTTGAGATATACTTTTAATTGTTTATAATTTTTAAATAAAGGTACAGTCACAGTTGTCGTTCATAGACTTACCAGTTCAATTGAACGATTTACATTTAATGTTTAAACTAGAACACCATTTATATTTTTTATGCGGCAACCTATCACCGTTGGCTTATGTCATTCCTATATTTTGTTGCAGTTAATTTATGTGAAACTTTAAACAATTTACAATGTATGCCACTAGATTTTTTTTAACGCCTTTAATCTTTCTGAATTTTTTTTTTCCTATTTAACTTTCTCGTAAACAGCTAAAAATTTAAAAAAAAACCCTAAAAAGTCTTATAAAAGCTAGTGTCATAAAAACTTTAGCTTGAAGAAAAGTCTGATTTATAAGTTATTTTTAAAGATAATTTACCACATAAATCTTTTGAACCAAAATAATAAAAAAAACTATATAGATAGTTTCCCAAAACGAACTAGAATGGCAAGTATTAGAAAAAAAAAACACGTGTAACCATCTACTAAAAAATAGCAACTATGGAACCAAGCGGCTAAGACCAGGCTGAACTTAGCCGCCGTCAACTTTTAGCAGCCACCGCTGAAAATTTTTCGCCTAAGAACCGGATAAATATAAAAGCCACCAATATTAAAATAATTGGCAACTCTGCTCGTAAGCTGCAACAAGTGAAAGTTGTGTTTTACAATTTCGATTCTTTTTTTAGTATATTTTTACAAAATAAGGTTTATTTCATAAAAAAAATATGACACTCTCTGGAACAAAAAAAAGAAAATTTTGTGAGGCCTCGCAGGGTCAAAAACTGGTACGCGTAGTAACATATATGTGTGGGTACTCAAATGAAAGTAATTTGCTCTGGATCTCAAATAATATATTTTCTGTTTCACGATCCATGATCTATTTAAGGCCCCAAAAATGGTGGAACAAAATTTTCTTTTTTATTCCAGAGGTCATATTCCTCAACTACTGATGGTTTATGTGTTTGAGCTTGGGTAGCATTTACCTGAAAAAGACTGGCAAATGATCTGCCTGGTGAACGAATAGATTGGTTTACTATATTGTTTACTTTATCTTTGGCAACAAGCTTTTCTTCACTAGCCTTTTTTATGCGTTCCCTTTGTACGGCAAGGTATTTTTTATAGGCGCAGGAACTCTGCGTTAGCTTAATTTTTTGGCATGTTTTAAAAATCCTTAAGGAAGTTTGTAATTTGCTGTTCCAGCGACAATTCCTCAGGTAAAAGAAACTTATTGGCAAGTTTCAAGAATTCCTCAATTACTGATGGTTTATGTGTTTGAGCTTGGGTAGCATTTACCTGAAAAAGACTGGCAAATGATCTGCCTCATGAACGAATAGATTGGTTTACTATATTGTTTTCTTTATCTTTGGTAACAAGCTTTTCTTCACTAGCCTTTTTTATGCGTTCCCTTTGTACGGCAAGGTATTTTTTATAGGCGCAGGAACTCTGCTTTAGCTTAATTTTTTGGCCTGTTTTAAAAATCCTTAAGGAAGTTTGTAATTTGCTATTCCAGCGACAATTCCTCAGGTAAAAGAAACATATTGGCAAGTTTCAAGAATTCCTCAACTACTGATGGTTTATGTGTTTGAGCTTGGGTAGCATTTACCTGAAAAAGACTGGCAAATGATCTGCCTGGTGAACGAATAGATTGGTTTACTATATTGTTTACTTTATCTTTGGCAACAAGCTTTTATTCACTAGCCTTTTTTATACGTTCCCTTTGTACGGCAAGATATTTTCTATAGGCTGGGCAACCTCTCAAGTTTGCAGGAAGGATGACCACTTACTCCACAGTTCACGCAATGGGGTGCTGACGTCTCAAAATTTTATCGCATTTCACAAATTGGTATTCAGATTTGCAATTTTTAGCAATGTGACCCCAACGTTGGCATCTGTGGCATTGTACCTCTTGTTCCTTCCTTTTAGGTTTCTCCCAAAGAATAGTTTGCCTTAAAAGATATTTAATGTGCGCAATATCTGATAGTGAATTCCCTGCGTTTAGCGTAACCAAAAAAAGGCCTGTGTCGTATGAGTTCTTTACGGAATACGGAGTTGTTAAACGTGTAATTTTGGACACAACGTTTGGAACCGATTTGTCAAGGGCAGACTTTACTTCCTCAACACTAATACCGTGATAAAGACCTCTTAATACAAAAGAAGTCTGTCTAAGCTCCTTAGGTGTGTATGAGTAAGAGTGAATATTCTTCTCCCTCAGGATGGCCATCATTTCAGAATGCATTGTAGCGTCTGAAAGGTATAACTTACTTTTACATTTATTAACGTTTCTTATTTTAAACGTTTTTTGGGAGTTTTTGCTTCCAATTGATCAACTAAACGTTAATGTTGACGTCAAATAAAAATATTGGAGGGCAGAAGGATTTGCCGGCATTTTCCTTTTTGGCTCTAGCAGTTTTCTCTGCCTTTCTCTGTATGGTGGTGTCATCTGTATTTTCAATCTCCAATCAATCAAGTAAAGCAAATCTATTTTCACCCAAATGAGTTACATCAATGTTTGCAGGTGACAATAATACATCTGCTCTTCTTCGCTTTGAATGTTTGCGCTCTATAAAAGAGTGCTGATCATCGTTGCTCAATTCCATGCTTGCGCCACGTTGCAACTAAATGCAGACGTGGTTGCCAAATTCAGTATCTTTTCAGGTATATATATTTTTTTTATAAATACAGCAGTATTTATATTTTCCAGTTTTTATAAAAACTTTTTGCAGTTTCAATAGTCTACTTTACTTCTCCGTTAAATATATATTTATATTTTAATAAATTTTCACACTCCGTTATTTTCTGTGCGTCTGTATCGTACAAGATCAGAATCAAGACTCCACCTTATACTGTGTTGGAGACTGTATACCAGTATTGTCAGAAGTGACAGCTGTCAAACGAGTGAGCACAAACCTTTTAGTGAGGGTTGTTGTTGTAATTCCCAAGCATAGTGCGAAAGAGCTTTAAAAACATGTATACAAAATATGTAAAAGTGAACAACTACACGCATGCTTTCGAACATATCGTCAAAAGTATATAAAGCGGGGTTTAGACTATACCACAAGTCTTTGGATCTGTCAAAAAATAGCCAAACTGCGATGGTGTAAGCCCATTTCGACTGATACAAACAAAAAATCCGATTACAAAATTTGACAGTCCGATTGACTTTTACATTTTATGAAATTTAAAAAAAAAAACTGAGAACCATTGGTATCAGGGTTGAGTTTTTACACCAACAAACAAAAACAGCTGTAAAATAATTGGAGGGAAAAAACTTAAAGAAATAAATTTTCAGTAAATAAATAAATTGAAAGTAAAAACAATATTGAAAGTAAAAACAATTTCTTCCTTAATTTGTTTTTTTTTTATTTTGTTGTAATAGCAGTAGACATTACACCTCCTATTGCTGTCATTAATAAGTCTTCGTCCATCTTTTAAACTTACCCTCTTTAGATTTATAGTTTAAAAAAACACGTCTTTCCAGAACACAACTTTTTTCTTTTTTATATTTTATTTTTCTTAGAATTTTTGTTTGCTTTAAAACAGCTGAATTTAATTTTCATCCGATGGTGTAAACTCGAAAGGTTTTTTGGAAAATATTTTTTTGACAAGCGTTCCATTTCATCGGATTTTTTTTTTTTGATTTGTCCGATGAAATATCCTATAGTCTAAACCCCGCTTAAAAGATACCCTAGAAGTGAAACAAGAATGTATTTGGCTGAAGCCCATATTACTCTGACGTAAATGTGCAGAATCAGCTAATGAAAAAACAAATAGAAAGGAAATAAAAAAGTTTAACATATTTAATACCACATTTTGAAAAACATAAAAAACATACAATGGATGATGAAAAGCTGATATTGTTGTCCAGGGCAATGATGTGCTGTACAAAAAGCAAAAAACTTGGATGGAAGTTGCAAAATCGAGTCCCTGGTAAGTAAAAATACTTAATATAATTAAAAACTATGAGTTTGTTCACGGTAGGTTGGTTATCAGCATATTTGGTTATAAAATTGAAATTAACCTCTGGTCACCGTGAACACCCTTTAATGTTGGTTATCTACTTATTTTTTCAATCAGCTGTGCTTACACCAGTGGTCGAGAGGAGATAATATGAATGTATTGGTGCCGTAAGAAATTATTTTATCTTCTTAGGTAAATCAATGAATGAATAAATTAATAAATGAATTAATAGTTAAAAGAATATCCGTATTCATAAAATTAAAATAGTTAATGTTAATGTAATTCATAATAATAATTTTTTGATTGCATACAAGGGGCTCTGCCTCATTTAATATATTTAAAGAAAATAATTTTTCCCACTCAACGTTACACATTTTTAATTTAAAATGTAAACGCAAAACATAATAAATACCTACAATAAAAAAAAAATACCTATAATAAAGAAAAAAAAAATTTAGAGTGTATTTTATTTCTTCAACAAAGCGGCATATACTTGCTCTGTTAAAAGTTAGAGTGCTACTGAATCAAATAATTGTATTTTTTGTGCTTTTAGCTGTGAGATTTTTTGACATTCGTGTTGTGTTCGTGTAAGTAGCCGATTGTGTTCGGCTTCTGTGTGCTATGAGTGCCGATTTTTATGAAATTTCGTAAAATATAGAAATAAAAATTTGATACTATTTTTGAGCTCATTTGTATATATTACAAAATTTTTCGTAATGTTAAAATAATCAAATCTTTGGAAAAATGAACCACAGTTTCTGTGTATTTTACCTATGCATAATTATGAGTGTAATTACTTCTAATTTTTATTAATTTTTATAAATAAAAACCAGATGTGAATGCCAATGCTAGCAACATTTAATATAAAATTTGAGATGCCATTTGCTGAAAAATAGCTTTTTTATGTGTTGCCAGTTAGTTAAATTTATACTATTTTCCAACACTACAAATAAGCACATAACTACATAATCTCTAAACAAGGGTATAGGTTGTGCAAAGTTGGTTATTTCCTTCTAATGTATTTTTGTTGTTGATATAAGCATTTAATCACATAACATAATAACCAGCCTACCGTGAACAACCTTTATGTATAAACAAATTATTTTGTATTGATAGAGGAAATATGTTCTAAAAGGTGGACACCCTTCGCGAACGATGTGTAAGGGAACAAGTATGAGCGGCTAAATTCGGCTATGCCGAATCTTATATACCCTTCACCATGGTTGGGAAAAAACTGAAGTTTATATATGGAATGGTCAGATTTATATACGGACGCCTTTAAGAGGAAATTAACCATTTAGTTTGGTGATAAAACTTGGACTCGGGAAGAATTATGGTTCCAGAAAATAGGTATTTCAAAAAAATTTATGATTTGGCCATAACTTTTTTATATCTGAACCGATATTTCCGAGTTTTTTCAGCAAATATGTTATACTAAAGATTTTCGATCTTTTGCTATATAAGACGTATCCATAGGTCATATTACAGCTCTAGAATAGTGTTTGCTATTTGTGTATAAAAGGTGAAGAGGTGAAAGAAAAGAATTTCAAGAAATCGTTAAAAGAAATCACTAGAACTACATGTGTTTTATTTCTACAAAAACGTTTGATTTAGCTGGCAAATTTGCATTTGGGATTTTATTTCACTTTTTCATTAAAAAATATTTTTAATTTCTTTAGCTTAATTTTAAAAATTTTAAGGAAAATAGTTTATAAATTTTTTTTTTTTATAAATTATTATAAGTTATGACCTAAAATAGTTGCACTCAAAGGGAAATTATGTATAAAATTTTCTTAATATATGAGAAATAAGATGGTTTAAAAATCTTTTTATAAATTCTTTTAAATCGGAGCAAAAATAGAAATAAAACCGTTTGTATTTTGTTTGTATCAAAGGGTTTTATAAAAATTTTGATGTTTTAAGCCTATTTATGGATTATTTAATTATTAATATAAAATTTTATTTAAATTAATTACTAAATGTTAAAAAACACATAAAAAAAGTCTTAAGAAAATAAAAAAAAAATTGTACAAAAAAAAGTTGAATTGAGCGGGTGTAGGATTCGAACCCGCGGCCTTAGAGAAAAAAAGCATTTGTGACATAGCGTTTAGACAACTGAGCTACTAAAGTCATGCCGAACCATCGTTAATAGAATTAAATAAACAGTTTTCGTTCATTAAAGATTTGTTTGGTTGGGAAATTATGTATACAATTTTCTTAATATATGAGAAATAAAATGGTTTAAAAATCTTTTTATAAATTCTTTTAAATCGGAGCAAAAAATAGAAATAAAAACGTTTGTATTTTGTTTGTATCAGAGGGTTTTTATAAAAATTTTGATTTTTTTAGCCTATTTATGGATTATATAATTATTAATATAAAATTTTATATAAATTAATTATTAAATGTTAAAAAAACCAAAAACTTACAAAAAATAAAGTCTAAGAAAATAAAAAAAAATGTACAAGAAAAAAGTGAATTCACCGGGATTCGAACCCGCGGCCTTAGAGAAAAAAAGTATTTGCGGCATAGCGTCTAGACAACTGAACTATTGAAGCTCACACAAAATCATCGTTAATAAAGGTACATATATAAAAAGTCTTCGTTCATTAGAGATTTCTTTGGTTTTTATTTAAATGACAAATCTTTGTATGTGTTTGTTGTTTGTGTATAAAAAGTGGAGATGAAAGAAAAGAATTTCAACAAATGGATGTGTTTGTTAATATCTCAGCCATTTATTAACCGATCTGTCTGATTTTCAATAGCAAACAGAAATGGATCACATGTAACAGAAATAAATAACAATCAAGTCCTCATCATGTCTGGGTTCTTCGGAAAACCCATTTCAACACACAGACGGACAAACGGACATCGTTAAATCAACTTCGCTCTTCATAAGGACCCAGAATATGTCCCATATGTTAGCCCTAAAATGTAAAACAATTTCATTCTCAAAGTTGCCAGTATGCAGCTTCCAGAAGGTGCTGCCATATTCTAGTTATTTTAACCCGCATATATAAAAACGCCAGCAAGGTGGCAAAGTAGCTCAGCTCATAAGTAAAACGCAGAGTGTGAAGAACTAAAGTGTGGCTAACATTTAGTTTATCTACATCGTGTAAAACAAGTTTGCTATTAAGAGTTTTTCTGTAATTTTTTAGTGACTGTTATAAATAAATAGAGCTATAAACAATTTCAAACAGTGTTTATTATTTGCAATATAGAAAGAACTCGATTTATTTAAAAGGTAAATAAATCAACGATTTTATAAAGGGTAAAATCGTAACAATATATATACTTTATAGGGTCTAAGATCAATATTGTAGAAATTACAATCGGAATGACAAACTTATATATACCCTTCCACCTGTGGTGAAGGGTATAAAAACGTCAGGAATATTTTCCATCAGGCAGTGGCGCTACTTTGAAATATCGGTGGTAACTAATGGACAATTTTTAGCACCACATGCAGCTTCTCGTCCGTAAGTATTTCTTACTTTTTTATACCCTTCATCATATATGGTGAGGGTATATATCAGTGTGTAACATGTCGTAATTTAAGTCCAAGACCCCATAAAGTATATATATTCGTGATCCTTATGAAATTTTAAGTCGATTTAGCGATGTCCGTCTGTCTGCTGAAATGGCGATCAAGACGCGGACGCAAGCGGGGTGCCTATTTTAACCTAGTTTATTGGACATCCACCCGAGCAGTTTGGTATTGAAAATGAGCAAAATCGGTCCAGCGGTTAAAAAGTTATGAGTGAAAATGTGAAGGTACCTCTAAATTTTACATACAAATTTGTGTATCTTAGTACAATTTTTTTCTCCATCTATTTTTTTCCTGTTATTTTCCATTGATAAGCTTTGTTGGTTTTTTGTTTCATTCCATAAAATGTATTTTTGTTTTTGTAAAACTCATATTTTATATTTTTGTTATTGTTTTGTCAATAGCGCCACCTATTGAGATAAGTTTTGTCTGTGCTGCAATCAGACAAATTCACCAAAGACATTAATTAATTTTTTAAAAAAAGAACATGAGTTGTAACTATTTGTTAAAAGGTACATTCTCTCCATTAGGCATATTTTGCTACAGAGCTACTTCAAAAGTTTTTTACATTATTTGTATCAACAGTAGAGAAAATTTTTTTAGACATTAGTGGAGGGTATTCAAAGATTCGGCACAGCCATATTTAAGACTTTTTTTTACTTGTTTTAGAATGCTTTACTTGTTTTAGAATGTTTAGAAATATTTTAGAAGAATTGTCTCATCAATCTCCACTACCATCACCCCTCCGATTTTTACAAAATTCATAAAATATTTGTACAATGTCACCAACGAAATTAACATTGATACACCCACCGTTGAAACACCTCCAATCGAAGCAGAATCCATGGAAACTTTACCCATCGAGGTCTTTATTCTGATCTTGAACGATACAGATGCACAGAAAATAACGGAGTGGGAAAATTTATAAAAACCTAAATATATTTAACGAAAAATGTGAAGTACACTATTGAGACTGTAAAAAGTTTTTATAAAAACTAGAAAATATAAAAAGCTAGGGATATAGCTTAAAAGAAACTGAATTTGGGTACCACGTGTGTATTTAGTTGCAACCAGGGGTGCCAGATGATTTTGATAAAAAATCGGCGCATCATATGTGATACACAATTTGCCTTATTTCCTTTCACAAAGTTTTGTATTAACTTATGAAAAGTAAAGTTATTTAACGCTCTGGGCGTGTAGACAATGTTTTTTTTTCATATAAGACCTGAATATTTGTATGGGAGAAAACTGCAAATTTCCACGATATATAGCGACAAAAATATTTTTTTTTCGAAGAAAATAAACTTTATTCATGTTGAAAAACATTAAAAATATAACAAAAACATAGCAATAAAAATAAAACTTAAGATAATTTCATTATAGTCAAAACAAAACCGAAAATCAAATAGATAGTAAAGAATAAAAATGGCATTAATAAATAATAAATAGTTGAAATATTGGTCCGTGTATCATATATGATGCACGTCATTTTTACTAGATTATGTACGTGGACGTACGTTATAAAAACATTTTTTGTTTGGGGACAATCAAATGCTGGTTTTCATTATGTCATATGAACTGACAACAAAAACTGACTCAAATGAATTCTCGTCATTTTGTGTCATATGCGTTTTCATTACATCTTAAAAACTGACAATAAGTCGATAAAGCAGAGCGTGTCAGTTGACTGACACGCCGTTTTCATTACAAAGGTGAAATATGATGAGGCTAGCGAACAGCTGATTAGAAAATATTAATTTGTGTTCAATAAAAAGTCAAAAAAAATTAAAAATTATAAAAAAGAAACAAATGGCTATATCTAGAGCGGCGTTTTGTGTTATTACATTACCATTTCTTTCTTTATTTAAAAAATTTCCATTGCAATTAATTTTTCCAGCAAAAAAAAAACCAGTTTTGCGATCGTCAAACAAAAAAAAATTGACAACTTGTTGTCAATTTTATTTTAGATAAAAAATGCTGCCATATCTGTTGACAAACTGAAATTTGACGTTTTCACTTGTCTATCATTTTAGACGGCAGTTCGTGTGCATAACTGACTGCAAACTCAGATGACACCATATGACAGCCCGTTTTCATACAATTGCCAATAATTTGGACAAATTGACATTAAAAATGACATAGTGAAAACCATGCAAAAGGGTTAAATACAAAAAACTAATTTTAAATACAAAAAACATATTTTATTAACAAAAATAACAAATCAGCATTAACTAAAAAATAATAATAATATATGTTGTTGCAAACCAGATTTGTAGAATAACTTGCGATACACGATAATATGCTTGTCAGCCAAATATACGAAAGCGAGAAAAACACCATCTGGGCTGGATCTACATATTTCCCCTGTCGGTATAATCAATAGACGTATTGATGACGATCCAGCTCCTTTGGAACTTCCCTCATTCTATATTATCCCAGCCTCCGGCAATCATAGGGGCTGAAGATGATATTTTAAATTTAATTTTGCTGAAATTTTACATTTAATTACCTATACCGGGACTTTAAAGGCCGAAAGCAAGCCCTAACTGGTACTTTTCTACATATTCTATCTCACTTTAGCAATGTTGCTTTTTACGTTAACTTAGTTATTAGAGTAAGACACATATAGCTCTAAGAATGTTATTATTCTCATAGTATGTAAGACAATCAATGTAATCGAAAAAGAAGAAGACTTAATAAAATTTTTACCTACTTAATCCATTCCTAAAGCCCGTATTTTGTATTGATGAATTTTCTTAAGGTAAAATAATGAGTGTGAAGAGTTCAACTATGGAGACAAAATTATTTGTCATGAGTTGTATTCTCGTTTTTTTAACATAAAACTAACTTGTCTTCATTTGGTGTTAATTTTTTGCTGCTATTGGCGCATTATGGCATTCATATAGCTGTTTTCTTTCTACTCATTTGCATTTCAATAATATTAATGCCTTAAGGTGTGCTTTAAACTCATGGTCGTGACCCTCTGGGGGTCCGCAGCTGCATCCAAAGAGGTTCGATAAGAGTTCGGGAAAAATTCTTTAAAATAATAATTAACAATCTTCCAGTATCAGTTGCCATAATTGTATTTAAAAAAATAAAGAATATAGCCCGATTTTAAAAACTTTTTGAGGAAATAAGAATTATGTGTAGCTTAAAAATAAACTCGTGGTAAACAGATTACGGAAATTGTTTTGTTTTCCATTAAAATAGAAAAAGTTTTCAGATTCGAAAAAACATCAGTGTTGAAGAATCAATTATTCTTATTAAAATATCAAAGATACTTAATTTTTTTTGTATAGAAAACCCCTCAAAGTCCAGAGTTTTTAAGTTTTTTTAGGGTAATTTAATTAAAAGATTCTTCCAAAAATTTTATCACGCAAACCTCTTAAATTTTGTAAATTCTACAATAATAAAAACGTTTTACCATTTTTCGTATTTTTTACTACTACTATCTTTTCTGAAAATCTTCAGATTTAAATGTTTTTAAAGGGTAATTAAATTTTAAGGGCCGATGTTGAATGTGAACCACACCTAAACGTCAAGTTTTTTTCTGCATTTCATTTGACATATCTCAATTTCAGACTAACACGAACAACGCGTTAAAGTTATTCAGGCATATTATCAAAATGGGCGTTCAAATCAAAATGCATTTCGTGCACTTCGTGATTTTTTTTTGGTCCACAATCGGGAGAATTGTGGGCAAATTTCAGCAGACCGGGTGTGTGAAAGCACCTGTGCATGCTCGACCAGTTCGTTCTGTTCTGTTGTTCGCGATAGTGTGTCATGAGGTTGGCCAAGCATTTACAGTGAATGGTGTTCGATATCACGAGATGATAACGAACTTATTGTGGCCAGGAATTGAGGATATGACCCTGGACGATATGTGATTTCAACAGGACGGTGCCACTTGCCACACAGCTAAAGAAACAATGCCTCTTTTGCGCGACAAATTCAATGCCTGTGTTATCTCACGTGGTGGCGATGTCAATTGGCCGCCAAAATTGACAACAAGTTGTCAATTTTTTTTGTTTGGCGATCGCAAAGCTGCTATTTTTTTCTTTTGCTGGAAAAATAAATTGCAATGGAAATTTTTTAAATAAAGAAAGAAATGGTAATGTAATAACACAAAACGCCGCACTAGCTATAGCCATTTGTTTCTTTTTTTATCATTTTTAATTTTTTTCCACTTTTTATTGAACACAAATTAATATTTTGTAATCAGCTGTTCGCTCGCCTTTGTAATGAAAACGGCGTGTCAGTCAACTGACATCAAAATTTGACATAAGTCCTTGACACGCTTTGCTTTATCGACTCATTGTCAGTTTTTAAGATGTAATGAAAACGCATTTGACACAAAATGACGGGAATTTATTTGAGTGAGTTTTTGTTGTCAGTTCATATGGCATAATGAAAACCAGTAGGCAGTTCCTGTAACTTTTTGCGAGAAGTTTTCGCATCGAAAAGTGTGAAACAAAAAATTCCACTGTTTCTCGATTTGTGAATAAAAAGTGTTTCTGTATTTCAACGCGAAAAGAGACAACGCTGTTTACGTTTATATTACGTTTTTGTTGGAATATTTCAAGGCATCTGTCAAATACTATTAAAAAAATATAAACAAACAAAAAACCGCGAACATTCACTGCGAAATAAAGTTATATAAATAAAAAAAAAAACTAAAAAAATGTATGGTGTTGCATTGATAAGCGCTTCCGCCCATGGCGTTTAATTTCCACTAATTTCACTTTCTGCTCCTTGGGAATTCGTTCCGTTTTCTGAAAAAAATTAATAAATTAAAAAATTTTTAATATAAATAACTTTTCTGTATTACTTACCTTCTTACTATCCATTTTATTTAATAAATATTTTAAAGTTTTTGTTTTAATATATTTTACGTGATGACTAGTTCATTTAAACAATTTACTGAGTTGATCTATATCAAGTTGTTTATCGTTCTTTAAAACAAGTATATTTTAGTGGTACCTACCCGATTCCTCTCCCAACGCTCCCAGATATTACATTTTGGAAAAAATGTCCGCGAAAAGACCCATGCCGGGAGTCACTTCGGTGCAAAGTTAGAAAATGGACTTGGCTGTGTCTTCGTCATTTATTATCGGATTGAAAAAATATGTACATCATAGGAAAGATAATAAAAACATCTTTTGACTTTTTTATTTTTTTAACCCATTACAGTCCGGTGAAGGAATTTTAATTTTCTGTTTAGTTTTTAAAAAGGGATTTTGTAAGTGGAAAATTCAAGACTTTAGGCTTTATTTAGTATAAGGTAAAAATTTATTTTTTTTGAAAAAACATTTAAGAACTCCAAAAGATTTTAAAACTAATTATATTATTTAATTTTCAAACTACTTTTTTGTTGATGTACGTGTTGTTTCAATCCGACCATCAATGACGAAGATAACCAAGTCCATTTTTGAACTTTGCTCCGAATTAAATGCCGATATACATCTTCCCCGAAAAAATTAAAACCCATGGACTCAATCGGTGACATAACCTTAAATTGTACATGAAACATTTTTATTTTTAATAAGATGTAGTTTTTCACATCAACATGA
This sequence comes from Eustalomyia histrio, assembly GCA_949748255.1. Lineage (NCBI taxonomy): Eukaryota > Metazoa > Arthropoda > Insecta > Diptera > Anthomyiidae > Eustalomyia > Eustalomyia histrio. The sequence continues at coordinate 129,096,886 of OX456525.1, forward strand.
ACAATAATGGCAAACTCAACTAAAATACAGAAAATTCGCACCGTTTCAAATTGTGAGTAAATTTGACAGTTGAAATGAAAAACTTTTCGCCTTAAATGTTTACAGAAACACTTTTTCTCACATTTTTCCAATAATGGTGGAAAAAAACCTTACGTGGCAGAAAGTTTTCACAAAAAAATGTTATAGAAACGATCGTGTGAGAAATATGACATTTTGTGTCAATTCATATCATTTTTGTTTTAATCCATACGTTTCATGCGAAAACTTTCTCGATTTGTAGGTTACAGGAATTACCTACAGGCATTAAGAAACATTAGTTAGTAGCCATTTAATTGTTTTACATTTTAGGGCTAACATATGGGGATTTGTGTTTCTACGAGTAAATGAAATTTCTGTAACAATATATTGACCGTTAAACTCGGTCTAAAAACATTGTTGTTAGTGGTCTCAATAGCTCCAATATTACTGCTGTCAAAACTAATGTTGATTTTTGTACAAACACTGTTAAGGTTAATAAAGAGTGGTCCATCCATAATGTACAATGTAAATTGTAAACAAAACAAAAAGTTTTGAGATAAATATCTTAATATTTTTAATAATGATAGAAGGATCTATGACAATTATGTGTGAAACAAAATGTCGGCAAAATGCTCAATGCTCAAAATGCTTCGGTGGCATACCTTTATCTGATAGTCCATATTTTCAATGACTCTGAGCCATAATTGAGGTTCAATGTCGTTAATGTGCCGAATTATTTCATCCTTTAGCTCTTGAGTTGTTCTTGGCTCTTTGACGTAGACTTTTTTTTTTAAATATCCCCAAAGAAAGAAGTCTAACGGTGTCAAATCACTTGGTCGGGAGTCACTTCGGTGCAAAGTTAGAAAATGGACTTGGCTGTGTCTTCGTCATTTATTATCGGATTGAAAAAATATGTACATCATAGGAAAGATAATAAAAACATCTTTTGACTTTTTATTTTTTTAACCCATTACAGTCCGGTGAAGGAATTTTAATTTTCTGTTTAGTTTTTAAAAAGGGATTTTGTAAGTGGAAAATTCAAGACTTTAGGCTTTATTTAGTATAAGGTAAAAATTTATTTTTTTTGAAAAAACATTTAAGAACTCCAAAAGATTTTAAAACTAATTATATTATTTAATTTTCAAACTACTTTTTTGTTGATGTACGTGTTGTTTCAATCCGACCATCAATGACGAAGATAACCAAGTCCATTTTTGAACTTTGCTCCGAATTAAATGCCGATATACATCTTCCCCGAAAAAATTAAAACCCATGGACTCAATCGGTGACATAACCTTAAATTGTACATGAAACATTTTTATTTTTAATAAGATGTAGTTTTTCACATCAACATGAACAATAATGGCAAACTCAACTAAAATACAGAAAATTCGCACCGTTTCAAATTGTGAGTAAATTTGACAGTTGAAATGAAAAACTTTTCGCCTTAAATGTTTACAGAAACACTTTTTCTCACATTTTTCCAATAATGGTGGAAAAAAACCTTACGTGGCAGAAAGTTTTCACAAAAAAATGTTATAGAAACGATCGTGTGAGAAATATGACATTTTGTGTCAATTCATATCATTTTTGTTTTAATCCATACGTTTCATGCGAAAACTTTCTCGATTTGTAGGTTACAGGAATTACCTACAGGCATTAAGAAACATTAGTTAGTAGCCATTTAATTGTTTTACATTTTAGGGCTAACATATGGGGATTTGTGTTTCTACGAGTAAATGAAATTTCTGTAACAATATATTGACCGTTAAACTCGGTCTAAAAACATTGTTGTTAGTGGTCTCAATAGCTCCAATATTACTGCTGTCAAAACTAATGTTGATTTTTGTACAAACACTGTTAAGGTTAATAAAGAGTGGTCCATCCATAATGTACAATGTAAATTGTAAACAAAACAAAAAGTTTTGAGATAAATATCTTAATATTTTTAATAATGATAGAAGGATCTATGACAATTATGTGTGAAACAAAATGTCGGCAAAATGCTCAATGCTCAAAATGCTTCGGTGGCATACCTTTATCTGATAGTCCATATTTTCAATGACTCTGAGCCATAATTGAGGTTCAATGTCGTTAATGTGCCGAATTATTTCATCCTTTAGCTCTTGAGTTGTTCTTGGCTCTTTGACGTAGACTTTTTTTTTTAAATATCCCCAAAGAAAGAAGTCTAACGGTGTCAAATCACTTGGTCGGGAGTCACTTCGGTGCAAAGTTAGAAAATGGACTTGGCTGTGTCTTCGTCATTTATTATCGGATTGAAAAAATATGTACATCATAGGAAAGATAATAAAAACATCTTTTGACTTTTTATTTTTTTAACCCATTACAGTCCGGTGAAGGAATTTTAATTTTCTGTTTAGTTTTTAAAAAGGGATTTTGTAAGTGGAAAATTCAAGACTTTAGGCTTTATTTAGTATAAGGTAAAAATTTATTTTTTTTGAAAAAACATTTAAGAACTCCAAAAGATTTTAAAACTAATTATATTATTTAATTTTCAAACTACTTTTTTGTTGATGTACGTGTTGTTTCAATCCGACCATCAATGACGAAGATAACCAAGTCCATTTTTGAACTTTGCTCCGAATTAAATGCCGATATACATCTTCCCCGAAAAAATTAAAACCCATGGACTCAATCGGTGACATAACCTTAAATTGTACATGAAACATTTTTATTTTTAATAAGATGTAGTTTTTCACATCAACATGAACAATAATGGCAAACTCAACTAAAATACAGAAAATTCGCACCGTTTCAAATTGTGAGTAAATTTGACAGTTGAAATGAAAAACTTTTCGCCTTAAATGTTTACAGAAACACTTTTTCTCACATTTTTCCAATAATGGTGGAAAAAAACCTTACGTGGCAGAAAGTTTTCACAAAAAAATGTTATAGAAACGATCGTGTGAGAAATATGACATTTTGTGTCAATTCATATCATTTTTGTTTTAATCCATACGTTTCATGCGAAAACTTTCTCGATTTGTAGGTTACAGGAATTACCTACAGGCATTAAGAAACATTAGTTAGTAGCCATTTAATTGTTTTACATTTTAGGGCTAACATATGGGGATTTGTGTTTCTACGAGTAAATGAAATTTCTGTAACAATATATTGACCGTTAAACTCGGTCTAAAAACATTGTTGTTAGTGGTCTCAATAGCTCCAATATTACTGCTGTCAAAACTAATGTTGATTTTTGTACAAACACTGTTAAGGTTAATAAAGAGTGGTCCATCCATAATGTACAATGTAAATTGTAAACAAAACAAAAAGTTTTGAGATAAATATCTTAATATTTTTAATAATGATAGAAGGATCTATGACAATTATGTGTGAAACAAAATGCCGGCAAAATGCTCAATGCTCAAAATGCTTCGGTGGCATACCTTTATCTGATAGTCCATATTTTCAATGACTCTGAGCCATAATTGAGGTTCAATGTCGTTAATGTGCCGAATTATTTCATCCTTTAGCTCTTGAGTTGTTCTTGGCTCTTTGACGTAGACTTTTTTTTTTAAATATCCCCAAAGAAAGAAGTCTAACGGTGTCAAATCACTTGGTCGTGGCGGCCAATTAACATCGCCACGACGTGATATAATACAGCCATTAAATTTCTCGATGTTTTCCCCAGAACGAACTGGGCGAGCATGCACAAGTGTTTCCACATTTCCTACAGACCCGGTTTGCTGAAATTTGCGCACAATTCTCCCGATTGTGGACACATTTGATCGCTTATGCTGACCAAAAAATCACGAAGTGCAAGCAATGCATTTTGATTTGAACGCACATTTTCGTAAAAAGCTTCAACAATCTTAACGCGCTGTTCAATTGTGTACCTCTCCATGGTTGAATTTGCCAAACACCGAAAAAAATAAATGTTAAATTAAGTTGGGTAAAAAACTTGACGTTAAGGTGTGAGTCACAATTAACATCGTGCATTATGGTTGGACCACCCTTTATAATGTTGTAACTGTTCGTACACTTAACCCCATAACAGGGCTATGAACTAAAAAGTTTCAACAATATTGCCAACTCTCCAGCATAATATTATTGGCAGCACTGATATGTCAAGTTGAGTTTTTTTGCCTTACGACTAGTTGTCCTTAAATTTAATTTAAAAATATAGTGAAATTTAAGTTTTTAATTCCTGTCTTCCTTCGTAAACCGTGAAATATAGTGGGAAATACTTTAGTTATCATTGAATAACTTATTTTATGCAATTTAAGAAAATTGCCTTATTTTTTTTTTTTTGCACATAACCTCAAAACATCTGTAGTGTGATCTACTATACAACGTTCGTCATATTGCATATACATACATAATCTGTGAGAGTACTTTCATCATTTTTAAGGCACAATGCCACCCAGTGAAAATGTTTCATGCAACCTGGATTCGTGTGGTAAGAACATCACTAAATCAAATGGAAGTGTTTGTTGTGCAATATGTTCTAAATGGTATCACTCCAAATGTGTTGCTGTCACAGATGATGAGCTAAAGTTTTTAGTCAAAGTCAAAGGGAAGTTTGGATACGTATGCAATTCTTGTGCTGATTCACCATTAGGGAGTGTGAATACTGAAATATCTCAGCTAAGAGGCGAAATCCGAAGTGCAAATAAAAATGTTGAAAACAAATTGGATGCTGTTTTGGCCAGGGTTGGGAGTTTCGATAAAGATATTGACACCCTTAAAGAAGATGTGATCAACTGTAACAAAATTATAACAAAAGTCGATGAAACAAGTCGTCGTAAAATTAAAGATTTAGAAGATAAAAATGAAGTCCTTCAGAGTCGGTTTAATAAATCGGACATTATTATCAGTGGATTGCCACGTGATAAGATCAACATAAAAGAGACTGTTCATACAATTTTTCAAACTCTGGGTGGTAATGTAACTGATGCGGATTTGAATATATGCTGTTATATTAACAACAGGAAGAGTATTTTAGTTAATTTTAACTCTGTGATCAAAAGGAATATTATAATGCGTAATTATTTTAAGAGGGGAAGTTTGACAGAGGCTGAAGTTCTTAATAACAGTGGTAAGAATGACATCTACCTTAATGATCATTTGACCGAAACGGGTGGTAAGCTGTGTAAACTCTGCCGTATGCTGCGTAAAGATAGAGTAATTGAAAAATTCCGTATGTTGAATTCTGATTTACCTCGTGTAAAAATCCACTTTAAGGATAAATCTGATAAAATTTTTGAATATGAAGAATGCTTGACTTTTTTTAATGAATATTTGATGTCGCATGGTTTATTACAACAAATGAATGAAACCAACCCTCAGATCGCTGGTGGTAATTTACCTGTACTTAATGAGGTTTCCGATGATATAGATGGGAATGACTGTTAAGCTTAGTTTATGCTTTTACTTTTTATCCGTATATTTTTGTTTTTTTATTGAATACTACTTTTTTGATGCTATCCTGTCTGCACTTCTATTTTTCGTAATAGGAGTGTTCTGACTGGCTTTATCTTGGATCTCACGGGTCAATTTAGTAATTTTTATATATTTTCTTTTTGTTATGTACTTTTAAGCTAGATTACTACAGCGCTAATTGATCAATGATATTTTTATTTCCAATTTTTGATTGGATTTGGAAATGTCATGAGATGCATTTATTGATCTCTTTTTCAACATATCTCAATTATTTTAAATAATTTATCTTAAACTTAATAGTTATTTTTTTTAATGTGTTATGATATTGCCCTTCATTTGCTCTTTTTTTCAAGTAATTATTTTTCTGCTTGCAGATACTTTAATTTCTAATGTAAAATTTATTCTTTTATTATTTTACTCTTAAAAGAATAAAATTGGACTTTTTTTTATTTTCTGTAAAGATTAGGAGCAAGAGGAGGGTCTCCATCATAACATCATTATCATTATAATTTTTATATTGCTTTTTTGGATAAATTAGTTGTACATGAGTATTTAAACTTAATATGTTATTTTTTTTACCAAAAAATTTGTTATATTGTTATTTATAGTCTATACACTCTTGTTATTTTATGGCTTCGGGTACACAAATTTGAATTTAATGATGTGCTATAATAGAAATTTGGGTCCCATTATCAGTGATAGTTCAGCCCTAAGATGTGCTCTGTCCAATTCTGGAAATAATCTTAACATTGCACATATTAATTGTCAAAGTATAAATCCATCTACTATGTCAGTGAAACTAAATGAATTGAGAAGTATTTTAATTGATTCCAGATTGCACATCTTAGGATTAACTGAGACCTGGCTTAAACCCTGGGTTACTGATAGGTCAGCTCAGATACAGGGTTACTCTATTTGTCGAAATGATCGTCCCGATGGAGTGGCTGGTGGTGTATGCCTTTATATAACTAAAGGCCTCAGATTTAAGAGGGTTTCTCATTCAGTAACTTATCATTCTTGCGAAGCTTTATTTGTGGAGATTATTCTCCCTACTTCTGTTATTCTTGTTGGCGTAGTTTATAACTTACCAAATAATGGTTTAGGAACTTTAGAGACCTCTTTAGGCGATCTTTTTATGGAATATAAAAATGTGGTCATAATGGGGGATTTTAATTGGAACTTATTTGATCCTGTTAAAGCCACCTCTTTAAGATCTTTATGTAATAGCCTGAGTTTGTTCTACTTGCATAACTCTCTTCCCACCAACTGGGATTCTGGAAGAGATTCTACTTCTTTGATTGACTATTTTATTTTAACTGATCTATCAAAAGTTTACTTATCTGGTCAAGTGGCAGTACCTGCACTTTCCCATCATGCTTTGATATATGTCTCTCTTTCATATTCAGTTGAGATTCAGGTGGAGTTTATTGAATGTAAAGACTATAATAGGGTGAACAACGATGTTCTAAGTTCATATGCTGAAAATTTTGATCTCTCGTCATTTTATGGTACAAATTGTGTTAATATTAAATTACATATTTTGAATACCTTAATATCTGATTTGTTTGCATTTGTTCCTAATGTGAGAATTAGATCTAGATCTATGAAAGATCCTTGGATGAGAAGAAGGGAAGTTATTTGCGCCAGGAGATCTCGGGATTTAGCCTACAGGGCATTTATGAATAATCGTTCGCTGGAGAATCGCACGGAATTTTGCAAACTTAGAAATAAATTAAAATCTATTATTCGTAGATGCAGGAGGCAGTATCATATGAGACTGTTTGGTGGTATTGACAATAGGGGGATGTGGAGGCTATTGAATAATGCATATCTTGGGAGGAATAGTGATTGCTTGGATGAAGTTGATGTTGATGATATAAATAATTATTTTGTTTCTAAAAGTAATGTGAATAGTTTAGCTACTTTGGATATTGAAAACTTATGTGATGGTCTGGAGGGTTTCTCGTTTAATTGTGTTGATATTTATGACTTATGTTTGGCGTTGGGTAAGGTCAAATCTAATGCTATTGGAACTGATGGTTTTCCTATTAAGTTTATTAAACTAATTTTTCCATATATTTCTAAACCTATTTTGCATTACTTTAACATGATAATAACAACATCGACTTATCCAGACTGCTGGAAATTTGCACGTGTGGTTCCCATACCCAAGAGGGGTTCCTCGTATAATAATGAGAATCTTCGCCCTATTAGCATTCTGCCATCGCTTTCAAAGATAATGGAGCACCTGTTAAAGGATCAGATAATTATTATGTATCGCAGTATTACCTCATTAAAGACTTCCAATATGCCTATAGGGATAAGTATAGTACATCGGCTATGCTCCTAGGCATTACTGAGAGTGTGAGAGAAAATCTTAATGATGACAGAAATGTAATTTTGGTGTCCTTGGATCTATCTAAAGGCTTCGATCGTTTAAATTATGACATCCTTATTAGAAAGCTTTATAGAATTTTTGGTTTTTCTAAGGTGGCTTGTAAGTTAATTTATTCATATTTGCAGGGCAGATCACAATTTGTCAGTTTACGAGGTTCTAATTCTAATGTTGCTTCTCTTTATTCTGGATTTCCTCAGGGTTCTGTCATTGGACCTCTTCTCTTTTTGTTGTACTTAGATGATTGTGTGAATTGTTTAGACTTACAATTGGTTAAACCCTTTATATTTGCAGATGACATTCAACTGCTTTTTAGTAGTAAAAGGGAGTTTCCTGATGTCTTGGAGGCGGTAATTAATTTCAATCTTACTAAGTGGCGAGAATATTATGTTTGTTAATAGTCTCAAATGCTTAGGTCTGTTAATTGATGAGTACTTAAATTTTGGTCCCCAGGTGGATATTATATCTGCTAGGTTACCTTGGGTCTTAGATCACTATATCACTCTGGATTGCACTTACCATTAAAATCTAAGCGCACAATTGCGCACGCTTTACTTATGTCGCACATTAATTATGGTATTGAGGTTATAAGTGGTACGCTATCTTATAATATTGATAGGCTTGAACGTGTTCTTAGAAGAATAGTACGTTTTGTGTTTGGAATTGCTTTTGATGATCATGATCGCATTATTGGAGCTGTTTATGAATTTTTGGGCTGTACCTTTGAACAATATCTCCAATTACGTAATATTATTTTCCTTTTTAAAATCCTCAAATTTCAGGTACCTCATTGTTTGGCTTCTAAATTTGTGTTTTTTAGATCTGAGAGAAACACACACATTGTTTATCCTATTTACAGTTGCTCAGTTTATGAACGATCGTTTCTTGTGAGAACTGCGAGGATTTGGAATCGCTTGCCAGAGAATTTGCATGATTTAACTGTTTCCACCGATACTTTTACAAATAGACTTTTTCGTTATTTCCAGAGAAACCAATTTCTGATGAATCAGTAACTTTGTCTGAACTTCGCTGATTGTGACTACTGATTCTTGGGTTTCATATTTGTGTATTTCGGCTGTATCTTACAAGAGTGTTTTAGTTTTAGATTTAAGTTGCTACTTTATATAGTTTTCATATTTTTATTATTATTAACAATTATTTGAATATTATGTACTACTTAGTAATACGTTTTTTGGCCTTATAGGCTTACTGTATTACGAATGAATAAATAAATATGGCGGGCAACAAATTTTCTAAGATATATCTCTCGCGCAAATACAGTATTGCCATATTTGGAGCCATTCATCTTTCACCACCTTTTATATGTTCTCTATCCCCTTTCGAAAAGAAAGCAACACATTAATAAGTAATTAGTGGGAAGAATTTCTTGAGTGTTTGTTCTCTTAAAAAAAAGATATCTACTCCAAACAGTAACTTAAAGGTGATTCTCGGTGAACTTTGCATTTTTGTAAATAATGAAAGGTATACCTGCGCCTTGTTTCTGTATTTCTCGCATCGATAAAGTTTACATAAAATACATGTAAAATGCAAACTTGTTCTGCTTTCTAAAGGGTGTCACAGTTATTAAATATATATTAATCTAAAGAAGATAATAATGAGCAATTCATTAATAAGCAATTTTACAAAATTAAATCTGTCCACAGCTTAGAAGTTAAAGGCTCTAAAAAATTTCCAGTAAAAATTCAACCAATTATGTATCATCTTAAGGAAATAACATATATGACAAATTATAAAACGAACATAAAATAATATTATAAAAAAATAATAATTTTTTTTTAAAAAACAAACCTTAAGCTCAAAAAAAATAAATAAGTAATTACATAGAAAGAATATATCGAATTTATTGATGTATTGAATAAAATTTTTCGAAATTAAGGCATATTCTACATTGCTATTGCGTGGACATATTTAAATGTAATATTAAAAAAACTTTTTAATGCCAAACGTTACCAATTAATGCCAAATTTTACCAATTTACAAACTTAATGATCTCTATTCATTTGATATGAATATAGTTTTATAAAATATATATGTGCACAGCGCATGTTGCGGGGACGGTTTTTTGTTTTACAGGCTACTATAAAGACATTTTGATTCTTTGCGGACTGTCCTCAAACATTTCATTAATCTACTGTCAACACTGAAGACATTTTACTGGATACAGCGCATATTACAGGGACTTTTTTGGCTGTATATACAGATGTCTCCAAAGTATGGGCAATGAATATATATATATATATATATATATATATATATATATATATATATATATATATATACATACATATATATATATATTATATATATATATACATACATATATATATATATATATATATATATATATATATATATATATTAATATATTATTATATTGATACAAGAAATTTCCACAACTGGAAATTTCTTCACGCGAATTTTGACAGCTAGAAACATCTAGTGTCGTAATAAACTGGAAATAACTAGAATACCTGACAACTCATATAAATGCGGGTATTTGGTGACGCAGTAGTTCAGTTCATTAGTAAAACGCAAAGTGTGAAGAACTAAGGTTAGCCACACCTTTAGTCTATCTGCATCGTGTAAATAAAGTGTGCTATTAAAGTGTTTTTCTGTAATTTTTAGTGACTGTTATAAATAAATAGAGCTATAAATAATTTCAAACGGCGTTTATTATTTGCAATATAGAAAGAACTCGATTTATTTAAAAGTTATTTACCTTTTATAAAGGGTAAAAATCGTAACAATATATTATAAAACTATTTCTGTTTTTTTTTTTTGTAATAAAAACAATATTAACAAATTATATAAGCTTTTTATTCAAATTAAAAAAAAACCGGTTGACCGCTTTTTTCTGCAAAAACCGAAACCAGTTTTATTAAAATTCGATTTTTCGAAGAAAACCGAAACCGGTTTTTTGAATACTCTAAAGGACATACAAAAAACTTATAATTTAAATTTTTTTATTTGATTGTAATAGTAATGTTAAACTGAAAGCCACATTTGTTTTATTTTATTATTATTAACGAATATATGAAAAAATTCACGAATGAGGACAAACAAAAGTACCATTCTGTTAGTACTAAGTATTTAAATACCTGTCGCGATAGAAAAATGAAATATTAAAATGAAAATCTACAACACTTTAAGGCCGAATTTTTAGGATGTAGATTATGTTTAACCCCGCTACTATGTTAGGGTCATTTCATGACCCCAAGCGTGTTTAACATTATCAAATTTCTAACTGGTGGAATATATTTGAAAGTTTCTACTACTCAGTGCATAAATTGTTGAAATATATTGAATTCGATTAATTACAACAACAAATTAGGCTTTAACAATTTTTATTGCAAGTGTTTACACATATCATGTTCGGGTCACATTATGACCCTTATCAATTTTGAAAAATTTATAATAAATGTATAATATAATAAGTCCATTTTTTTTGTAAATTTGTAAATTTTTACAAACATTTTCGTTTTGCAAGCTAGATAGGTTCCTGAAACGCTGTTTTCGAAACTTTTCAAACTATAGATGATATTGAGTTTCATGTAACCTGGGACTTCTTATTCTTATTGGTATTTGTATGCAATATTTCCTTTATATTATAATTATAAAATGGACATATTATTATTATTTATTTACGATCCATACGGTGAAAGTCTTAATTTTGTGTGGCACGTCCATGAAGTCCTTTTCTGAGAGCAATGATGTCTTTGGAGCGATTTAGCAATATTTCTCGTATACCAGTTTTTGACGATAGGCAAAGAAGATCAGAACAGAGAGGAGATAAACTTGCTCCTATTCGCAATTTTTATGAGCAATGGGCCCAAAACTTGCAACTGCTTTATGTTCCAAATGCTAATATAACGGTAGACGAACAGTTTATTCCTTTCCGTAGTAGATGCCCTTTCCAAGTATACATGCCAAGTAAACCTGGGAAATATGGCATGAAAGCTTGGATAGCAGCAGATTCTGACACCGCATTTTGTTTACAGTTCCAAATTTACTTGGGCAAAGTGAGAGACAATGCTGAACGGAACCAGGGCGATAACTTTTTTACGAGTCACAATCTTGCATTAGAACTGCTAAAACAAAAATTTACTATTGTTGGTACAGTTAGAAAAAATAAACGTTTTTTGCCGGTTCATGAACCAGCACAGCACTTGCGTAAGCTTCCAATATACTCAAGTATTTTTTTTTCATGAAAAAGAAACTGTAGTTATAAATGTGCCGAAAAAATAGAGAATGGTTTACTTGCTTAGCACTTTTCACCATAACAGCACTATTTTGGAAGATCATCAAAAAAAAAATTCCGGAAGTAATTGAATACTACAACTTGACCAAAGGCGGAGTGGACACCATGGACCAAATGATTCGTACATATTCGTGCAAAAGAAAAACCAATCGATGGCCAGTTGCCTTGTTCTCAAATTTACTAGATATTTCTGCTCTCAACGCTTTTATAATATGGACCGAAATATATCCTGAATGGCAGAAAAATAAGCTGCACAAAAGGCGCTTATTTTTAGAGCAACTCGGTCAACATAACAAGAGGCGTAGTCGGCTTCCTCGCGCAGAAGCACCTGCATCATTACACATTCACCATCTACACATTCACCTTCACCAAAATGTCAATGCGCTAGTGAACGGAAAAGGTGCAATACTTGCAAAAAACCTGTTTGTCCATCGCACCGACACACAATAAATGCATCTACGACTTATTGCAATAATCACAAGCCTTAAATTTTTTAAACTATACAAATGTAAATTTTTTATATATAAATATATGGGGTCATAAAATGACCCAAACATAACATGTGTATTTTTTTTCTAACGTAGTAGCGGGGTTAAACACAGTTTATCGCTGTTTGTAACTAAAATACCGCTTATAAAATTTGGTTTATTTTGTTTTATTTCTATGAAGACCAGAATTCTATGCAAAGAAAAGTTGTTCAGATAAATTTATGTTAATAAACTTGGAAATGGCTATGGAAATTTGTTTTCGGTTTAACTAAACCAAGTTTAACTGACATCCAAAAAACTCGGCCTAACTCGATTAGCTCCAGTTTCATAAATGTACAGGCGGCAAATGCAGCATTTGAGCGTTTTTGAAGCAGAAAAAACATATGATTGAAAAAATGTGGGAAATTTTTGTAAAATTAAATTAAGATTTTTTGAGACTTTTAAAAATTAAATTGTGCTAATTTGAAAAAATACAAAAAGAAAACTTTCTGTTGGATTATTCTACAATCATGTCAAGTAAATCATCGGGGAAAAATCAGTAGGGGTTTCCAATTTAGACATCACCTCTGGCAATTCCTTGGTTCCCAAAAGAGGAAAATCGTCTTCCTTGTATGTACCAAATTTAGTTTCCTTCCAGCTTATTTTCTGCTCCCTCTTCTATTTTACCGTAAATAAACTGACCAGCGGAACCTCATCCCCAGAATAAAATTCGCTACTTTCATCCGTTTCAGGTATCACCAGACTGATTTGCCACTGATTCATTTCCTGACTCAGGTATTTCTGTATCACTTTCTAACGCTGATGTCATGGACACAGTTCATAATATGAAAAATATGAAAACAAAATTCCTTAATTTTTATTCGTAAATGCATGAGAAGCCAAATATGGCACACCAAAGTTGGACGAATTTTTATGTGAATGCATTAGAAGCCATATATAAATGTTTTAAGAAATGCGTGATGTCATGAGTTCTACATGCACAATTGAAAAGAAATCACATAAAAACTATTTACAAAGCTATTCCTTAATTTTTATTCGTAAATGCATGAGAAGCCAAATATGGCACACCAAAGTTGGACGAATTTTTATGTGAATGCATTAGAAGCCATATATAAATGTTTTAAGAAATGCGTGATGTCATGAGTTCTACATGCACAATTGAAAAGAAATCACATAAAAACTATTTACAAAGCTATATATTTCATAAAAAAAGTATAAAAGCTCACCAACTTATATGTAACTTGAAAAAATAAATGTTTTATTTTGTGTATTTTCAATGACATAGCGCACTGATAAACAAGACTGAGGTTTTCTATGCAGCTATGTAGAGAAAAGAGAAAACAAAATTCGTCTCATATTCATAAAGGCCTTTTGAAAACTATTATTTTTCGTAACTGTTAATTTTCGTTGAGAATTTGAAAATGAAAAGCCATAGCTTCTCATGCAGTAGAGGGTTAACTCGATTAGCTCCAGTTTCATACATGTACAGTAGAGTGGGTCGCACTCCATACAAAAAAAGTTGTGCCGGTCACCCCCTAGAATTAATGATAATGTGAAGACGATCTCAAAAATTTTTTTTTTGCCACGCCCCTTTTAGTTTTTTCCTGTGCCTCTATTTATAGTCAGATCGTAACGTTTGATATATCATTGTTCTTACAATGACAACAGCTACATTTTCCACTTTGATCACTTTTGACTCCGACGTCAACTTCTAGAAGTACAGGCGGCAAATTCAGCATTTGAGCGTTTTTTTATGAAGATCTGTTATATTGTTGATTGTTTATGTATCTCTCTATAAACGAAAAAAAGAGAAGAGAATGGTTTTTTGGTGGCGTAAAGTTTCATCCAGATTCTACCCCGCATTAGCAGCACAAAACCAATACATGCACATTTAAAAAAAACGGTAAATGTTAAATGCATACAAAAAACACTAACACACACAAAGCTAATGTATACGTATACATTTTATGCCAGATGAATCATTCTTGTGTGTTTTAAAAAGAACAAAAATTGTACGGCTTAAATAGTAGTCTATGGTAGGTCTGTACGAGGTAATTTTGGGTAAAGTCTGGTAAAATGAGAGTAAGCAAAAAATTTTCTCACAAAACCATAAAAATGCCCAAAATACTTCGAACGTACAAAACCACATTTCATATCCAATAATAAACGTCAAATTTATTCATATTAAAAAACAGCTTAATTAATAAATAAATTTGAAATGTGAAATATCTATTTACATTTTCAAATTTATTTTTCATCATTAAGAAGGAAAAGTTATTTATAATAAATTTTTATTTAACTTTAATTTTTTTCAAAAATGCAAACCACCAAATTTATTAGCAACAGCTGTTGATCTGACAATTTTACCATTTTACCCAAACAAAAAGTACAGGTAAGTTCTGGTAAAAAGAGAAACACAATTACTCTCTCATTTACCCAATTTTTGTTACAAGAAACGCTTTCTGGTAATATTGAGTTAGGTTTGTACGAGGTAATTTTGGGTAAAGTCTGGTAAAATGAGAGTAAGCAAAAAATTATCTCACAAAACCATAAAAATTCCCAAAATACTGCGAACGCACAAAACCATATTTCATACCCAAAAATAACGTCAAATGTATTCATATTAAAAAACAGCTTAAATAATAAATATATTTGAAATATCTATTTACATTTCCAAATGTATTTTTCATTATTAAGAAGGAAAAATTCTTTATAGTAAATTTTTATTTAACTTTAATTTTTTTTTTCAAAAATGCAAAACAGCTAATTTATTAGCAACAGCTGATGATTTGACAATTTTACCATTTTACCCAAACAAAAAGTACGGGTAAGTTCTGGTAAAATGAGAAACACAATTACTCTCTCATTAACGCTCTCATTTACCCAATTTTTGTTACACGAAACGCTTTCTGGTAAGATTAGGATCCCGCGGGCACCCGCGGTAACGTACGTCGAACACACCTCTTGTGTGAGCTATCACATAATTCATAACCAATGAGCTATCATTGGTTATGAATTATGACGGACAATAGAAATCGTCTTAATCATGACACATTGGAAAACAATTTACTTGCAAGGCTTAATTCGGAATTTCTTGATGATGCTATGTTACAGAAGATAGTTCATGAAATATTAAATACATATTTAAGCTCGTAAAATATAAAAATTAAAAAAATTTATATATTTAATTGAATCATTTGAATATTAAATGGTAAAAAATTAAGAATGGAATATAATAATATACTATATTTTCTTTTTAATAAATTCAATTAATTTGTAAGTGCGCAGAAAATGGTTTATTTCAATTCTAAACTATGTAGATTGACATCACTGACCCCCACCCCATCCTTTATTATATATTTCTTCTTTGGTAGTTAATAATTCCGTTCGTTTACTCAATAATTTGTACCAAGGCGAATTCATACCAGGTTTTGTTATTAACACAGCTGAGCTAC
Organism: Eustalomyia histrio; assembly: GCA_949748255.1. NCBI lineage: Eukaryota > Metazoa > Arthropoda > Insecta > Diptera > Anthomyiidae > Eustalomyia > Eustalomyia histrio. The sequence goes on from OX456525.1 coordinate 129,112,927, forward strand.
TTTTTTATTACCTAATTGGACACTTACCTGTCAAAAGTTGTTTATGTTTACGTTTTCGTTTCTTCAAAAGTGAATAAAAAAAAAATAAATATGAAAAGTTGCAGCACGAAACATTAAAGGAAAATAATGTTAAAACCTCCACAGTCAGTGGTCACTCCAACATTGCATCAGCCTTTACACTCTAAAGTAACTAATTATTTTAACGCTCAAAGACGCCAGGGGCAACTTTGTGATTTAATACTCGAATTGGAAAGTGGCGATTACATTTATGGACACTTTTGTGTAGTGGCCGCACAAATTCGTTTAGTAGGTGGTTCACATTTCCAGCAAAAGACACTACAATTTTCTATACATAATCCATTAAAGGTACAGATTAAAAATTTCAATTGTACAGAATGTTTACAGACAGTTGGAGATTTCTTCTATGAGGATATGGTCACAATCATTAAGGAACATGATATTTGATGAAAAGAAAACTTATTTTAAGTTAAAAAATCCTCGTGCATCATCAACAAATAGTAAAATTAACTACTGCTTAGCTTGTGGTTACAAATGCTATCGGGTTCAGGAAATGATAACACATATGCGCAATTGTGAGGCCTCTCATTTGACGTGCTCTCTATCCCACTTCACGATTTTTAAGTTGGCGTGAATATGATTTCCATCTAAGATGGCATGATGCCGATGTTAAGAAACCATTTTTTTGCCTCGAGTACAATATACGTTTTATGACAAGAGCTGCTCTAATTTTGCATCATCCTAAACATTCGAAAGGGTGGTAAGGGTTTTAAGTGGAAACAAGGTCTTAGCACACATCTACAAGTTCATAATGCCGAAAAACGTATGCTCTGTGATGTTTGTGGATATAGTGCCATTCATATGAAAGCATTAAAATCCCACAAACTACGTCATGCTGGACAATTTTTCAAATGTCCCCGTCCGGGTTGTCATCATCAAGCTAATCGCAAGGAAAATCTTAAACTGCACATAGAAACTCATAAGCAAGAACGTCCGTTTGTTTGTGAAATTTGTGGTTGTAAGTTTAGTTTATCGAAAAATCTTAAACGTCACGCAATGAATCATTCTTCGGATGATATTAATAAATACAAGTGTCAACTATGTTCATTTAACAGTCATCGTACTGATAAGCTAAAGGAGCATGTCGAACGCATTCATACGGAAAAGGCTATGCAATTGGAATTGCCAGAAATTGTTGAAAATGCTTTTAAATCGAACAAAGATTTAGATCAATTCAATTTACCCGTGTTACCACCTGATACGACAAGTTCTCAAGAAATCGATGAACATCTTAATAAGTCACCAGAGGAAAAAGAGAAAAAGAAAGTTCGTAAAAGATGTCCTTCAAGTGATGGTGACAAGAAAAATTTAGCCCATAAAACCAAAAGTTGACGTGGCATTAGTTAAAATCAAAAAGAATTAATTATAAAAAGGGCAATATACAATCGGCAGTCATGTTTTTTTAGGTTATTTCTAAGCAAGGATTCAGTTTAAAATTGATTCTTGAGAAACCAATTACTTTGAGCTACACTTGATAGGCCTGATTGTTGTTTTTTTTTTTTGTTGTAAGTTCTAATTTTAGCTAAAAAAAATACTTATTTTTTTTACTAATATTTCGTTAATTTTAAGTCGACTTTTCAATTATAAGTGCTTTTTAGCTTCTAATTCCTACATTTTTTTATGAATAAAAAAAGAAATATTATTTTCGAATTGACACACATTTTTTATAAACAAAATATTTGTGTTTAAGTTTAAACAACAAAAGTGTTTCAAAAGAAATCAAATTAAAAAATATTCTTAAAGTATAAATACTAAAATATTTTGTTATTAATTTGCTAATTTTTATGAAAGTAATTTTAAAAATCTCTTTTTGAGTTTCCGGCGCTGATTTTAAAAGCTAAAAACACTTCCTTATTTTTATGTTGCCCTAGTTAAGAAGTACTGATTTCATATTTTATTAAATTAATATTATTATGAAACTTTCTCAAAACTGAAAGTAAATAATATATTTTTGTAAAAAAACGAACCTTAAGCTTAAAAATAAATTAGTTATTAAAAAGAAAAAGGCTCAATATTGGGATTTTGTAATATTAAAAATAATTTGTTTATTTAATGTTGTGTTCCTCACAAAATAAAAATATTTTAAATAAAACCAATACAAAATTTGTTTAAATTCGTGTTTTTTTTTTAATTATTTAAGAATAAAAATAATACAAGTTATTGGTAATGCAATTTTTAAAAACATCAGTTATTTTCAATTTCGAAAAAAATGTACAATAATTATTTCAAAAGTTTTTAAAACATAACAATAAGCAGTAATAAAAAGTTAATTAATTTTTTATATTTTTTTAAATGGAATATTAATGGGTTTCACAAGGTGTACTAAATATTGTATCGTCCCATTAAAAACAGAATTGTTAAAAAAAATTTCACAATAAGGACGATTTTTTGTTGTTTTTTATCACACTTTTAAATAGCACACTAAACATAGACACAGGCATTGTCCTATCATTACAATTCTGTTTTTAACAGGACAATACAGCACATACAAACCGTTTTAGAATCTTCAGACAGCATACTTCTAACGTATCCACAAATGAAGCTTTGAACATACCTTGCTTCTCCTAGATAGTGTATTCCATTTATTATTTTGTCAGTTATGGCTAAGTTTATATTGCCTGTTTTAAATCACCAGCTAGTTTTTTTTTAATATCTACATATGGATGACTTTGGAAGATAGTTTGTAGTACTTTAAAACGGTTCGCCAATATGCGACATACCATAAAATGATCTAGGAATAATGAAGATTCCATTGGTATATGTGCCATCTTCCAAATCATCGTAGGAGCTGAGAAAATTCCATTTAATTTTTTTTCTCAAAGTAAATGAAAAATCATATATAGACATGGTTGCTAATTGCACATTGCAGTTCCTCTTTACTTGTGGAGTCAATATATTGTAATTCTATATTACCACATGCACTTTTTCTTTAGTATTTTTTCCATTTGAAGTAAAATAAAAGATTCCAACAGTAGATAGATTTCCTTACATTGGAAGCATTATAAAACATAGGGGTTTGGATAGTTTTCGGAAGTGCATTTTAAGATTTCACCACATTTAATATACCCATAATAATTTAACTTATTTTGTAATATTGTTTGCATTTTGTAAAAACATTAATTTAGCCTTTTAAATTTTATTTGGCACAACAAAATTTTGTTGTGCAGTACAAAAACTTTTGCTTTGTTTCACTCAGCTGTTTTTGACATATAGATAAACAAAGCAACAATAAAAAACCATGTTGTTTCTGTAATATTGTACATGTTGTAAAATTAACACCACCTCTAAGTGAATTCGCCTTGATTTGTACAAATTTTTACTGAATGGCGTTCTTTTACACAAATACTCAGTAAACAGAAAAAAAGAGAGAAAAAAATGACAGTTCTATGTTGAGAGTTTGCAAATTTTTACTGCACAAATTTTTGCCAGCAAGATTTTTAAGCAGAAAAAACATATTGAAAAATGTGAGAAATTTTTGTAAAATTAAATTAAGATTTATTGAGACTTTTAAAAATTAAATCACAAAAGCAGCTCTATTAAAAAGAAAAAGGCTCAATATTGGGATTTTGTAATATTAAAAATAATTTGTTTATTTAATGTTGTGTTCCTCACAAAATAAAAATATTTTAAATAAAACCAATACAAAATTTGTTTAAATTCGTGTTTTTTTTTTAATTATTTAAGAATAAAAATAATACAAGTTATTGGTAATGCAATTTTTAAAAACATCAGTTATTTTCAATTTCGAAAAAAATGTACAATAATTATTTCAAAAGTTTTTAAAACATAACAATAAGCAGTAATAAAAAGTTAATTAATTTTTTATATTTTTTTAAATGGAATATTAATGGGTTTCACAAGGTGTACTAAATATTGTATCGTCCCATTAAAAACAGAATTGTTAAAAAAAATTTCACAATAAGGACGATTTTTTGTTGTTTTTTATCACACTTTTAAATAGCACACTAAACATAGACACAGGCATTGTCCTATCATTACAATTCTGTTTTTAACAGGACAATACAGCACATACAAACCGTTTTAGAATCTTCAGACAGCATACTTCTAACGTATCCACAAATGAAGCTTTGAACATACCTTGCTTCTCCTAGATAGTGTATTCCATTTATTATTTTGTCAGTTATGGCTAAGTTTATATTGCCTGTTTTAAATCACCAGCTAGTTTTTTTTTAATATCTACATATGGATGACTTTGGAAGATAGTTTGTAGTACTTTAAAACGGTTCGCCAATATGCGACATACCATAAAATGATCTAGGAATAATGAAGATTCCATTGGTATATGTGCCATCTTCCAAATCATCGTAGGAGCTGAGAAAATTCCATTTAATTTTTTTTCTCAAAGTAAATGAAAAATCATATATAGACATGGTTGCTAATTGCACATTGCAGTTCCTCTTTACTTGTGGAGTCAATATATTGTAATTCTATATTACCACATGCACTTTTTCTTTAGTATTTTTTCCATTTGAAGTAAAATAAAAGATTCCAACAGTAGATAGATTTCCTTACATTGGAAGCATTATAAAACATAGGGGTTTGGATAGTTTTCGGAAGTGCATTTTAAGATTTCACCACATTTAATATACCCATAATAATTTAACTTATTTTGTAATATTGTTTGCATTTTGTAAAAACATTAATTTAGCCTTTTAAATTTTATTTGGCACAACAAAATTTTGTTGTGCAGTACAAAAACTTTTGCTTTGTTTCACTCAGCTGTTTTTGACATATAGATAAACAAAGCAACAATAAAAAACCATGTTGTTTCTGTAATATTGTACATGTTGTAAAATTAACACCACCTCTAAGTGAATTCGCCTTGATTTGTACAAATTTTTACTGAATGGCGTTCTTTTACACAAATACTCAGTAAACAGAAAAAAAGAGAGAAAAAAATGACAGTTCTATGTTGAGAGTTTGCAAATTTTTACTGCACAAATTTTTGCCAGCAAGATTTTTAAGCAGAAAAAACATATTGAAAAATGTGAGAAATTTTTGTAAAATTAAATTAAGATTTATTGAGACTTTTAAAAATTAAATCACAAAAGCAGCTCTATAAAAGAAAACATAAAACGTATATAAACTTAAAACTATATTGTACCCAGCAAAAACAAGGGGTTTAACTACTTACTAGCCTATTTACTCGCTTAATTACTTTTGTTCGTGATGTCCCAAAAGTAATGAGTGGTCATTACCTTCTCACTTACAAAAAACACAATGTAATGGGTGGTCATTACCCTCTCGCTTACGAACAGCCAAAAAATAATGAGTACCCATTACTTTTTGGACATCGCGAACAAAAGTAATTAAGCGAGTAAATAGCCTGGTAAGTAGTTGATACCATGTTTTTGCTGGGTATTGTTTTAATAAACATTTCATGCATTATAATTTTTGAATAACGCTACATGCTTATTTTAAAAGACGGATATGAGGTTTTACATGAAACGATAAACATTAAGATTATTTTGCTCAAAATATAATAAAATTTTACAAGACTAGATTTGTCAATAGTGAGATCCTATGAACAAACTTAAAACTAACACTTTAACTAGAAATAACATGTATACAACGACGTTTAAGCCCCTATTGGAACCAGGAGTTGATTGAGAGTAAAACTCAGGTAGACTGTAATCAATTAAGTTAATTAACGAATTAATGTCCTCATTTAAAATACCAACTAGTGAGTAGTATAAACTATTTGACCAACAAAAACCGGATTGCGACTGAAAGACAAAGTTTATTAGACTATTTTCGGGGTTTTCCAGACGCTTAACGAACTTTTTCAGCAGAGCTAAGGAGTAAGATAAAAGAGGTTGAACCTCGGCCTTTTTATATATGACGATGCTACAATATCTTTTGACAGAGTTTTCATAGTTTGCGTTAACAAAAGTCTTAACAATCTCTCCAACTCCAACATAACTGTTGAAGAAATTGAGAACCAAATGGGAAACCCATACATTACTGCAGAACGAATGCATACTTTGTAGATTTGTAACTTGGCCTTCTGACTCAAATGATTAAATTAAAAAGTTTATTTACAGTGGCTCCGAGGTACTTTTTATGATCTTAAATGGGAATAACATTTCGGGGACCCTTTCCCGAAGCGTTCCGAAAACATATCGCCTCAGATTTTAGTGTGTAAATCTTTATACTCTTTTATCTCTGTAAAAATTGTCAATTAAATAAGATGATTCTGAAAATAAGATGATTCTGAACCAGTGCCCTCCGAGGGTCACTGTCATGCGCATAAATCAACGAATCATTCGCATAGATAATACTTTTAGAACCGTTGAAAGTATGGGGAAAGTCATGAACCAGGGAATCATTTAACATAGGGGCCAAAATAGCTCCTTGCGGTACACGACAAAACATACTACCGAACTCCGATTTAGTATAATTAATTTCCACGAAAAATTTTCTATTATTGAAATAGTTTATAAAGAGCTTCACAAAAAACGGATCACATCCCATATTATTTAGTTTAAAAACAATAGACCCCCGATCGAAAGCTTTCTCAATATATAGCGACAGTACATTTCTTATTTCTCAAGTTGAAAATTACGTCATTATGCAAATAAAGCAATGCGTCAACAGACGAATGACCCCGCTTAAAACCAAATTGAAAGATGGGCAGTAAATTAAGCAAATTAGGGTTTTCTTATTCAACTTTCATAACCCTTTTAAACAACTTTTCAATGTTTGACAACATTAAAATTGGACGAGCATTATTAATCCGAAAATCATTTGGCTTTTTCAAGTGTATAAATTTTAGCCAATTTCCATACCTCGGGGAAATACCCATTATTCATACAATTATTAAATACTAGCTGACCCGGCAAACGTTGTTCTGCCTAGGAATAAATTGTTAATAAGGCATTTTTTAACAATTGGAACGAAGTAGAAATCATAGAAAAATCCCGGGTAAAAAAACCTCAAAAAGGCTCAATATTAAAAACTTATAATTATGTTTAATGATAATCAGTATCAAACACAAAATATATTTATGTTTAATGATAATCAGGGTCAAGTACAAAGTATATCTAATTATAGTTGTAACCGAGGTCAAAATGTTTTTTTCCTTTCGAAATTTGTGTAAATTCGCATCAACTGCGAACGGCTGGACCGATTTGGATATTTTTTTTACTAAAATGTTCGTATTAGCCAGAGCAAGGTTTTTATTGAAAGGAAAACTTTGAAAGTTTCCGGAAAACCGAATAATTTGGGAAAAACTACTTAAAAGTTCTTAAATTTTAGGAAATTAAGTTTTTTGAAAATTATCCAACTTTCCGGCGAGCTTCTTTAAATTTTCTTTCCGTAAAAACCAAGTTCGGGCCATAACAAACATTTAAAAAAAAAAAATTAGCCAAATCGGTCCATCCGTTCCCGAGTTATGCGCTTACCAACGAACATCATTTCATTTTTATTTATATAGATTACAACCAAAAATTCTATTGCTGAGAACGGTAGCTTTTTAATCAAGAAATCGGATAAATTATCTACTCCTGCCGATTTTTTTTGCTGCTCACTTCAGAGACGTTAGTGATAAAAGAACGGCACTAGCATTGTCGCTGAATTGGCAATAAGAACCAGGGCAATTATCAAGAAAATAACTTATCGTGCCTATCACCTTCCCGACATCAGCCCTAACGGGCGAAGTAAAAGTATAAAAAAATATCAATTTAAACTTGTCGGCTTTAACCACATCCTCCTCCCATTTGCAATAAGTTTCTCAAACCCTTTTGAATTCCTATTACCAATGACCTTAAATATTTCCCTAAATGCTCTAGGACCAGGTTTTATGTTTACAATCCTCTTATTAAAGTTTTTAACCTGATGCAGCTCAACCTGTTCCTTGATAATGGTTTTCAGAAGCTTAGTTTCAGCACTTAAAGCTTGATACTCGACAGAGTATCTGTTACTACGTGTTTCTGTGAAAAATCTTCTTTAGATCCTTTTGCCAGAAATATTTAATATTAAAAAGCTTTTTAATGCTATCAACAATTTTCTTTTAATATTATTTAATATTATTATTCTTTTAATATTATTCAATATCCAACACGATTTTCTTTTAATATCTTTTAACAACGCTGTTGATACAGTCATTAAAATGAGCAATGCTCACATCAGTTTCATCTGTACCCAAATTTCTTTTAAAGGGTGTTACGTATTAACCCTGGGATTAACCATTGCCATTTGACAAATCTCTTGTCATTTAATCCCGGTGGCATATCTTGTTGGCAAGCTGTCAGTTGGTGTTGCCCAGCCAGTGACAGTAGACCGCGAGGGTTCACCAACAAGATAGCCACAGGTTACAGTGAACAAAAAAGAAATTGCAGAAACATAAAAAAAAGGATTCCACCAACTATAAAAAAGTAAGTACAAAAAAAAAAGAACATTGTTGTTGTCGATTCTCCCAATACTCTAACCTGCTTTCGTTCGTTCATTCTAGCTTGTTGTTGCCCAAGCATGATTCGCTTTTGGCGGCCAGCAAGGATCTTGTGCGCTGCCGGACCTGCCCACCCTCTTCCATTGCAATCGGTGGTCCACTTTTCAGAGAGCCCCTAATCTTATCCACTACGGCCATTTCTAGCTCATATACCTACAAACAGGTTTCACTCCGTGCTTACATCAATCCCATTTTAAATTACAAAAATAAAGTTTCTTTTATGAAATCAAATTTCTCCATAGCTCTGTTATTTACTTTAATCCTATTATTTTTACAATTTATTTAGCTTTCAAATTCTTCTCAAAATTCAGCTTCAAGGAACAAGTGTAGCGGCTGCAAATTTCTAAAATTTAAATTAAAATTTTTAGTAATTAAATGATAGAATAAACTTTTATATTTCCGGACTACCTCTTAATCTTTTTCGACCTCTTCTACGGATTACTGCCGGGTGTTAATTTCCTGCAGGTTAGTCCGTCAGTATGCTGTCCGGGTTAAGCGTCTGCACGATATACCAAACAAAAATTCAATAATACGATTTAACCCTTTATAAAATCGTTGAGTTATTTACCTTTTAAATAAATCGGGTTCTTTCTATATTACAAATAATAAACACAGTTAGAAATTATTTATAGCTCTATTTATTTATAGCAGTCACTAAAAATTACAGAAAAACACTTTAATAGCACACTTTTTTACACGGTGTAGATAGACTAAACGTTAGCCACACGTTAGTTCTTCCTGAGTGTGAAGCAGAGAACTGCAAAATCAACTTCTTTCTTGATTTAATCATACACAAAAATTCTTGTTCACATTTAATAATTCAAAAAAATTTACTGTAGAATAAAATCAGCATCATGTTACTGAACGCGTAATTCGGATCAGTTTGAATCATCTGTCGATTATGTTTTATGCAAATTTAATCACTCTGTTAGGTTCGGCGTTCATGGCCGAACATTTAATTTGAAATGATTAACGCTGTGGTTCTTTTGTAACTGCCTTTAATCTTTATTATCAACTTGTAATATATACTTATAATTATATGTATGGTAATACTTAAAACTAAGCGAATTTGAGGGTAAGTGAAAATACTTAATGACTAGTCGCCAATAATGTAATGCGATCCAACGACGGTATCAAATAAATGTGCATACCTAAAATCTATTGTTCGTTGGCATAAAGTATTTGAACCAAAAGTAGGCCAGTCATTGACTTTAAATGTTTGAGTTTAAAATATTATTATTATTTTGAATAAAAAGGTCTTATGGAGATCATTGATCAAGTGATGTCGATAAGAACTTTCTTTGTAAATGTTATAATATTCGTATAATATTTATAATATTTTTACTAAAGGTAATTCGTAAATTTTTTTTTTTGGTTTTTTATTTTTTTTTACATAAATTTAGTTCAAATTGGTATTGTATGAATTTCTAAATGCTATTGGTAAATATAGAAAATTATTAAAATTATTTATTAAAAGTCTTTATATTTTGTTTATTAATTTTTTCCTTTTATGTTTACAAATAGATTGTTTTTATCATCAATACCAATACCTTTAAAAGGCGCTTTGTAAATTGGTTCTAATTTGTGTGCTGTGTGATTTTTAATAAATATTTCTTGACCTATGGTTATTTTAGTATTGTTTGTGTTTTGATCATGTGAATATTTTTGGCAATGTTTTGTTTTGTCAATTAAGTGTTGTGCCCTATTTAATGCTGTTTGTAGACGGAATTTAATTTCCTTTGTATAGTCATCAAAATTATATATGGTATCTATTTTATCGGCTTGTGTCAGTGGATTATGATATGGTAGGTTTGGAAAAATTAATTCAAACGGGCAATACCCATGAACAGTTGAGGGTGTAGTATTAAAAGTATACGCAAAATATTTTATCCATTCATCCCAATCGTTCCTGGATGCGTGAATGTATGAGCGTATGTACTCATTTAAGTTGCGATGTGATCTTTCAACTGTTCCTACTGTTTGATGGTGGTAAGGGGCTGATGTTGCTTTTTCTATTTTCAAAAGTGTAAAAAGTTCCACAAGAACTTGATTATTGTACTCGGTACCCATGTCACTAAGTATTTTATTCATGGGTCCATAAATTAATATAAAATGCTCCAATAATGCCTTAGCTATGGTTTTGGCGCTTTTATTAGTTACTGGTATTGCTACTAAATATTTAGTAAGATCGTATATTATGGTAATAATGTATTGATTACCATTTTCTGATACTTGAAGGGGTCCTACCGTATCTATTATAATAGGTCACAAATAACAAACTTTTGTCTGTTATTTGTTTCTAGCATACTTTTTCTCATGGATTTGGACCTACTGAACACGAAAATGAATTTTAAAAATTTTTCTGTCGATTGGTTTGCGAGATACAAATTTTTTAATTTTTTTTTTTTTAATTTTTGGAGGTACACTTACTATTTTGAGCATATCTTTAGTCTTCTTTGACCTATTTTATCCTACTACTACTCAAATTAAAGACAATTGAGCCGTCTACAACTTATTCTCAGAAAATTTTCAAATCGGGTTAGTAGTTTTGATGTTGGCGGCTTAAAAAGGTTAAAAAACTGCGTTTTTTTAGTAAAAATGTGGCTGAAAAATTCATATAAAAATTCATATAAAATGTAAAACGCGATGTTAACAGCGATTTTAATTTTTTTACGTATAGCTGACACTTTTCCAAAGAAAATAAGCCCTTACTTAACAAAATCTGATGACAAATGGCCGACTTATTATTTTTTTGGTAAACGACCGAAATTCCGCTATTTCACGATTTTTTGATTTTCATTATTTGCACAGCTTACCTACCCAACGCAAACGAATAAATACATTTGAACTTAATTTAAAATAAACAAAGTAGTCTTCGTATATTTTTTTTTAATTTATTTACAGCACTACATGCTCATACATATTTAAACATAAGGAGACACGGTTATCAATTGCATTTCAAAACTGTCTGTGAAAGTGTAAAGAAGTTAATATTTAGAAAACGCAAGGAAGACAATGAGTAAAAGACTACGTGTGTTCGAGTGTTTGAACGATCCAGACAATTTCTGCAATGTTTGTGGCCAGTTTATAAAAAAAAATCACGCACACAAGTTTACTCCAGCAGTACAATTGCACTATTTGAATTATTTTGGTATTTCACCAAATATCACAGAACCATGGACACCTAAGTCGCTGTGTGATCTTTGCTATATAATCTTAACCAACTGGGCAGCTGGCGGAAGGTAAGAATTTTTATTTAAACACATTATACATAGCGAATATAGTAATTTATTTTAATTTTAGCCGCCATATGAAATTCGATACACCAATGATGTGGAAAAAGCCGCTATGCCATTCCACAGACTGTTATTTTTGCCTCACCACAAACAGTGGGGTAGGAAGATTTTTTAAATGGAACTACGCTCAAGTGGGATCGTTTGCGCTTCCAGTACCACATTCGCATGATGTGCCATATCCAGTGTGCCCTGGTGCATCTCTTCAAAAAGCAGAATCGTCAGAAGAAGAGTCTGAGTCAAATGCAAGCGAATTTGAGCCGGGTGCAAAGCGAAAATTACTGTCACAGGCCGAACTAAACGATTGGGTGCGCGATTTTGGTCTCACTAAGGAGAAATCCGAACTTTTTGCGTCTCGGATGATACAGTGTGGATTTGCGGCTTCAGAAGTGAAAGTATCAGCGTACAGAAACCGTCACAAGGAGTATGCAAAATTTTATACAAAGAAAGACCAAATATGTTTTTGCAGCGACATTTCAGGCTTGTTCCAAGAGCTTCACCAAATTCACAACCCCAACGAATGGAGGTTGTTTATTGACAGCAACAAAGAGAGCTTGAAGGCAGTTCTCTTACATAATGGGAATGAAAAGCCATCTGTTCCTATTGCTCATGCGGTTCATTCAAAGGAGAACTATGAAACTATGGACATTTTGCTGAAATGCATAGAGTATAGGAAATACAATTGGAAAATATGCGCCGACCTTAAAGTTGTGGCCATTCTGTGTGGACTCCAAGGAGGCTATACGCGACATTGCTGTTTTCTGTGCCTTTGGAATAGCCGCGCTGATGATCAGCATTATATAAAAAAAAATGGCCGGTACGAACGAAACCTGTAGTTGGAGAAGCGAATGTTCAGCGCAAACCACTAATAGAGAACCGTGAAAATATAATACTTCCGCCGCTGCACATAAAATTGGGTTTGATTAAAAATTTTGCCAAAAAATTAGACAAAGAAGGTGAAGCTTTTGCCTATTTACGGTCAATTTTCCCTTACCTTTCGCTGGCAAAAATTAAAGAAGGAGTCTTCGCAGGACCCGAGATAAAAAAAATGTTGAAAGATGAAAAATTCCCAAAGCTGTTATCACCCATCGAAGCCGCAGCATGGAATTCCTTCAGGCTTGTTGTGGAAAACTTTTTAGGAAACAACAAAAGCCCGAATTATAAGGACATAGTTGAGGATCTGGTAAAGAACTATGAAGCCATGGGAGTGCACATGTCACTTAAAATACACTTTCTGGATTCTCATTTGGATTTTTTCCCTGAGAATTTAGGAGACGTGAGCGACGAACACGGCGAGCGCTTTCATCAGGAATTGAAGGCTATGGAACGACGCTATCAGGGCAACTATGACACGGCTATGATGGGTGACTATATTTGGACCCTAATACGTGAGACCGATTGCAGCGAATACAAAAAACAAAGAAGAAGTCAGCAGTTTTTCCACATGCCATAAAATGTACACTTATATCTTTGTTTTTACTCATTTTTTTGTGCGTTGATTTGCTTAATTTAATTAGTTAGTTTAATTTCGTTAGTTTAGCTAATTGTGCGATACATTGAGCATGTAGTGCTGTAAATAAATTAAAAAATAATATACGAAGACTAATTTGTTTATTTTAAATTAAGTTCAAATGTATTTATTCGTTTGCGTTGGGTAGGTAAGCTGTGCAAATAATGAAAATCAAAAAATCGTGAAATAGCGGAATTTCGGTCGTTTACCAAAAAAATAATAAGTCGGCCATTTGTCATCAGATTTTGTTAAGTAAGGGCTTATTTTCTTTGGAAAAGTGTCAGCTATACGTAAAAAAATTAAAATCGCTGTTAACATCGCGTTTTACATTTTATATGAATTTTTATATGAATTTTTCAGCCACATTTTTACTAAAAAAACGCAGTTTTTTAACCTTTTTAAGCCGCCAACATCAAAACTACTAACCCGATTTGAAAATTTTCTGAGAATAAGTTGTAGACGGCTCAATTGTCTTTAATTTGAGTAGTAGTAGGATAAAATAGGTCAAAGAAGACTAAAGATATGCTCAAAATAGTAAGTGTACCTCCAAAAATTAAAAAAAAAAAATTAAAAAATTTGTATCTCGCAAACCAATCGACAGAAAAATTTTTAAAATTCATTTTCGTGTTCAGTAGGTCCAAATCCATGAGAAAAAGTATGCTAGAACCAAATAACAAAATGGCTGTTGCCTAGTGTTATTACAGTTTCAAAGGGTTTCTGCGGTGTTGGGGTTATTATCATTTTTGGTTTTATGTGTTTCGTTGTTTTATTGGTTTGGCATTGAACACATTTTCTTACGTATTGTTTCACATCCTTAGTGATATTTTCCCAATAATAAAATTGTCTAAGCTTCTAAAGTAATCTAGTTGTTCCAGGATGTCCTCCAAAAAGAGGGATATCGTGGAATTTTTTTAATAAATATTTTTGTTCATCTTTGTTAGTTATTATGCATATTTTGGGTGTTAGCGCTATTTGTAATTTGTTAACATGTTGGTTGGCTTTTTGTTTAAATTGTTCAACTGATACGAGGTCAAATAAATTATCATTTAAATTTATTTGTATTTTATTAAAATTTCTACTTCTTGCTTCTTTTTCAAGAATTGGAAAAAATTGATCTAGATCGATATTTCCATTAGCAAAAGTGTTTTTTATATTAATTCCTGGTGCTAGTATCTTTTTACCTCGTTTAAAATTTAGTGTGGGGGTTTTTCCGTCAATATTTACCCTAACCTTGACCCACTTTTTTACGCAATCGAAGCCAATAGTTTCGAAAACTTTAGGCTTTTCGGTAATTACTTTATTATCTTTCTTAATTTTCTCTTCAGTTTTGTTTCGTGATTGTGCGCGTGTGGTTACCATAAAAACACTGTTTATTGAAGGTATTGATTTAATATAATTGAAGGTAATTCGAGATAGCGCGTCCGCTCCTCAATTGTCTTTACCTTTGATATGTTCTATAACAAAATCATACTCCTCTAGGTCCAGACGTATTCTTGTCAATCTGCTGGATGGGTTTTTTAAGGAATATAAATATGTTAGTGGTTTATGATCACTACGTACTATAAATCTTTTTCCATATATGTAGGGTCGAAAGTGATTAATGTCCCATTGGATTGCTATTAATTCTTGCTCTATTGGGGTTTTGTTTGATTCCCCGTTTGTAAATGCACGTGACGCATATGCTATAGACAACTGCATCCCATCTCTTTCCTGTGATAATATTGCACCACATGCGATTTTACTCGCATCTGTAGTTATATAGAATGTTTCATCAAAATCTGGATATTGAAGAATTTGTGGAGAAAGTGCTTTTAGGTGCTGGAAGGCCTGCTCACAGTGAGCCGACCATATAAAGGGTTCTTTCTTTCTAGTCAGTTTAGTTAAATGGACAGAATAGAATGCGAAATTTGGTATAACGCGTCTGTAATAATTACAGAAAGCTACGAATCGACGAACCTCATCGCCATTAGTACGGTGGGGTAGTTTTTAATTGAATCGTATTTGCTACTGTCTGGTAAAATACCTTTATCAGTACATTTATGACTCAAATACGTAACCTCGGATCTGAAAAAAGTGCATTTGTCTGGATGTAATTTTAAATTACAATCCCTGCATCTTTGGAAAACAGTTTCCAAGTTCTTGAGAGTGTTTTGCTCTTCCCAATTGACCTAAAATATCCTCAATTCTGGGTAATGGAAATTTGTCTGCTATTAACTTTTTATTTATTTGCCTGTAATCAACAACTAGACGCCATCGTTTGTCAGGGTTATTTGGCAATGATTTCTTTGGTACGATCATAATAGGACTATTATAATTGGAAGCCGATGGTTCCACTATTCCGTCTTGCCGAAGTTTTTCAACCTGCCTTGTTATCTTATCCTTTTGTGAGTGTGGCGTACGATAATTTTTTATGTATACAGGATTATGATCAGAAACTCTTAATTTTTGTGTATAAAAATTTATTTATTTATTAATTTTATTTATTAATCATATAATTACAAATTATATGTTGTAACGGGGGAAAAGATTTAATTTATTTATTAAAAAAATATAATATTATTTCCTGGACCAAAAGAGACGCAAAGGTCAGCTATTGTCCTCAGAATAAACAACAGCCTCAAGAGACTTAATTCTTCAAGTCTTGTTGTTTTTATTATTTTATTATATTTTACTTTATTTTGTAAGGAAAACCCTTTTATTTTTATGCGGTCTTTATTGCTCGGAAGCTAAATGCAGAGTGATCTGTTTTACAATGGTAAACTTAAAATAAACCTCTTACTAAAACAAAATAAAACATAAAAGTGACTTTCAAACTATATATAAACGTCATAACTTTCTCATAGTTGTATTTTAAAAGTAATCGAAATCATTGATAACTATAAAGAATATCAATGAATATTTTAAAATGACCGTTAACTTGAATTTTGAATTTAACTTGAATGGGAAACAAACTTAAATAATTATCAATTTCAATGATTGAAAAATATAAAATAGTAATAATTACAAAACAAACAATAATTTCAAAATTTAACATAATTAATATAATGATTATAACGATTGAAAATTAATACAAAATAATATATCGGCGCTACAACCTCCCCCTCTGTTGCATCAGATCGTCCCGATTTCGCAACAGCACTCGAAGCTTAATCGTCATCATTTGTATGGCCAGCTTGCTGATTTTGTAGACGTACTGATCTTCTTTGTGTAGTAGTAGGTTGTTGCTTTGCATTTGTATCGTTGCGGCTTGTTGAATTGTTGTTTTGAAAAATTTGTTGCATAAAGTTGCTGCTGTTGTTATTGGTGTTTCTGTTGGTGTTATTTGACTTCTCAATAGCTTTTGGACGACCTCTTTGACGTATAGGGTATATCGGCTTGGATGAGGTACCTTCATACGGTGTTAGAGCTGATATGTGATGTGTTGCTATAGGTATAGTTGGATTTTCTTCAGTTGCTATTGTAAAACACGATGATCCTTTCTTAGCTATCAATCAATCTCGACGTGGTGTAAATTTAGACGTCAGCCCTTGACTCGCTTTGCTGAGTATATGAGTTGAAACCAATACTTGGTCACCAATATTTATGTTTGCTTGGGGTTTACGGTTACGATCTGCAAGATTTTTATTTTTGTCTTGCATTCTCTCTTGAGATTCATTTGCTAATTGTAATGTATTTGCCAAACGTAACAAATGTGGAGTAATTTGTGGTATAAAGTTTTCGGATTTTACAATCGCTTTAAAATCATGTTGCACTTCTGTCGGCGTTCTCAATTCTCTCCCAAACGTGAGATATGCAGCGGTGTAGCCTGTGCTGTCGCACCTCGCGGTGGTCATGGCAAATCTTATACACGGCAACATCAAGTTCCACTTTGTGTGTTCCGTTTTCATGCAAATAGATAATTGAGTTTTTAAATCTCGATTTTTTCTTTCAACAGGGTTTGCCTCTGGATGGTAAATCGGGGTAAATGTTTGTTGAATACCCAAACAAAATGTTAATTTTTGCATCAGTGATGATATGAACTGAGTACCATTATCTGTGTGGATTCTGCGTGGAATTCCATATGTTAAAATTACTTCGTTCAATAACGTTAAAGCACAATTTTCAGCCGAACCTTCTCTTAACGCAAATAATTCAACCCAACGGCTGCACAAGTCTTCAACGATTAAGATCCATTGGTATCCATCACTGGTTCTAGGCAAAGGCCCGAACAAATCAACTGCGAGTATTTCGAATCTTTTATTACTGCTGATCGTTTGCAATAAGCCCATAGGTTTCATGTTTGTTGGCTTGTACTTTTTACACTCGTCACATGATCTTACGTACTTTTCGATATCTGCTCTAATGCCAGACCAATAGAATAGTGGTGTTATCCGACTAGTAGTTTTGTCAATTCCATAATGACCAGATAGGGGATCGTTATGATATTTGTAAAGGATTTCCTGACGAAGAGATTCAGGAATAACTAATTGGCCGTTCTCCGAATCTTGTTCCGAACAATATCTGTAAAGAATACCATCAACCATCATGTATCCACGATTAGTATAACGAATAACATTTTCATCATTATCTTCAAATGACGTAATGATTTTCTTTAGTTGTTCATCTTCTAGTTGTGTGGCTCTAAAGTCCTCAGACCCCTTTCTTGGAAAATCTATTTCAATATGATTACATTCAGATACTTCGAAGCATTGCTCATTAGTACAAGGTGGCCTAGATAAGGTATCAGCAATCACGTTCTGTTTACCAGGAGTATACGAAAAAATCAAATTATAGCTTTGTAACAAGAGCGACCATCTGGCCAATCTTCCGGTAGGAGATTTTAATGTAAATAACCATTTCAACGGCTGGTGGTCGGTTAAAACCATGATTTCAGCTCCCTCAATGTAACCTCTAAACTTTTGTACTGCCCATACCACGGCTAAAGCTTCTCTTTCGTGGAATAATTACGTTCGGCAGGAAGTAACAGTCGGCTTGCGTATTCTATAGGCCTTTGTTCTTCTTTCTTCCCCTGCATCAAAACTGCTCCCAAGGCATATTTGCTAGCATCGGTTCTCAAATAAAACTTTTCATTCTCCTTCACTTGTTGTAATATAGGGGGTGTGGTTAAAAGTTCTTTAAGTTTATCAAACGATGTTTGTTCTTCAGCTGACCATTTCCAAATAGATTTCTTCTTTGTAAGATTAGACAATGGCTTTGAAACCTCAGCAAAATTACGAATAAAGCGGCGAAACCAGGAACATGTTTGAAGAAATGAAATTAGTTATTTTACGTTTTTCGGTTCTGGACGTTTGAGAATGGCTTCTGTCTTTTCGGGATCGATTTTAAGCCCATTTGTAGTTAAAATGTGACCCAAAAATTTTACCTCCGGGCGACAAAAGAAACACTTTTCACGATTCAAATGAAATCGAAGTCTCTTTAACTTTTCTAGCGTAATTTTTACATCATTTACATGCGACTTAAAGTCTTTTGAACAAATTATTAAATCGTCCAAGTATGCCAAAATAAGGACATTAGGTAAACTAAGACGAAATTTATCTATAATACGTTGAAACGTGGCTGGCGCGTTTTTCAATCCAAACGGTATGCGATTGAAAACAAAAATACCATATGGTGTAGTAAAAGCTGTCTTAAGTTTATCTTTATTAGCGACTTTAATTTGCCAGTACCCTGATTTTAAATTTAATGTGGTCATAAAAGGTGTAGTTTTTGCTGCGTGCAGTACATCATCTATTCTCGGAAGCGGATAAGTATCTGTTATTGTTATCGCGTTGAGACGTCTGTAATCTACACAAAATCGTATACTATTATCCTTCTTGGGTATAAGTACGACTGGGAATGCCCATGGCGATTCGGTTTCTTCAATTACCTTCTTTGCCAACATGTCATCAAGCTCATGACGTAATTTTACTTTCATTGCGGGCGAAATACGGTAAGGAACTGTTGCAATTGGTTCATGATCACCAGTATTTATTGTGTGTTCAACACCATGTATTGGTTGAATTACGTTCTCGAATATATCTTTTTGTTCTTTAATTAGTTTTTCCAGATTTTCTTTTTCAGTTTCTGTCAGATTAGGGGCTTCCTCAATTATTGGCGACTGTTCATTTGATTTTACTTTTTTAAGTGGGGGAATAAATCGGATGCTTTTGGAGTTTGATATGTTTCTGGTAGACAATTATAAAAAATTTTGTTTATACCATCGGGAGAATACCCAGTTTTCATCGGAGAACTTCTATTTGGAGTTTTATTGTTTTCTACGAACCATGACAAAAAGTCATCTATGGCTTTTGGTTTAGATGTTGTAGGTTGTTGTTCAAAATTAGTTTGACTGATGGACACATTTTGAGTTATCTTTGGCGGATTGTTTTTGAACTCAAATATTTTGTGAGGCTCATCTTTAAAATACCAATTTCTCTGTGCCAAGTCCATAACTATGCCAACCTGCTCTAAAAAGTCGATGCCTAGCAGAGTTCTGTTGTCTCTTGCATTCGGCAAGCCAATTAATCTTATACGTTTGAATCGTTTTCCTATTATAATGTTAGCTATGGTTGAAAATACTATTTCTTTACGAGAAATTCCATCAGCTAACGCAATTACTGCAGGTACTTTTTGAAAAACGACTCCTTTTTCTCTTAGTTTTTGAAACAAGTAGTAACCTGCCACACTGGTTCTAGCGGCTGTGTCCAAATAAGCTTCTCCATTTAGTCCGTTGATATTAATATTTATAGTAGGAACATTTCTACCTACAAGTGTGGTTTGAATGCTATTAAAATCTAACTCTCTGGGACTTTCCATACTACTTTTATTATTACAAGATGTACAATTTGACCTATAGTAACCTGCAGTACCACAACCGTAGCAGTTCAGTTTAGTTTCTTCCTGCTTACCTTTCCTTTCTGCTTCTATTCTTTTGTAAAAAACGTCTGCGGAATGATTTTTTTTCCTACAGAATGTGCAACGCGCATTTGATTTTTCTTTAGGTTCAACCTGTTTTTGTATGGGATCTTTGTTTTCATGTATGGTTAATTCTATTTCACGAGCCTTATTAAGTAAATCTTGAAAAGTTTCAACATTTTCTTATTGATCTTTTCTCTTATTTGAACATTAATTTGGTGAAATATCATATTTATTATGGATTTTTCGGGCAGTCTGTCCTTAAGTTGGGCAAACAATCTCCTTTTTCTGCAAACAAAACCATCAGTTGTCTCCAGAGGTTTCTGTTTATCCTGAAATATTTCCGAAAAAATTCTCCAATCGGGTTTTGGAGGTGAAAATGCATTTCGTAAAAGTTGGATTGCTTCATCAAAAGTCCCAGCTTCATGTTTTAAACCTTGCCACCAGGAGGAGGCATATCCTTCGAGGAGAAGAGGAAGGCTAGTAAGAGCAAACGAATCGGACACATTTTCTGCTTCTTTGTATACGAGTATAGTGGCAATGAAATCTTCCACTTTCGCTGAGTTACGACCGCCGTTAAATCTAGCATTGCAGGAACTAAACGTTGACTTATTATCTTGTCTAACATTAAGGCTACCTAGCAGATCGGAAAACTGACGTTGCGTAAGGCTAATTATTGGAGGATTCATTCCCGCATTTGGGGCATTATTGTTAGAGGCTGATTTATATTCTAAACTTCACCAGCTGATTTGCGTTTTGCATACTACTTGAGGCAGATACTGTAGATGAAGTAGAATTAGTACCATTCAGGCGATTCTGGGTATTTACATTTGGTTCTGTGGCAGAATTATTTGCGTTTTGAGAATTTATTGTGGTTCTTGGCATTTTGCACTAAAAGTTTCTATTTAATGGTATATGGCAACCCTGTTTGAGATTTTTCAGAGAGCACCAAAAAGCGTATGCAAAAAAAATTGCAATAGATACCCAAAACAAAATCGTGACGTCACATTGTGTAATACGAAGAATAGCAAGAAATATTCGATAATGTAAAAAAAAATTGAAGAAATTATAGCAAGAACATTGTACTGGTGTGTGGGTTGAACACCAGTGGAAAATAACCTTATTCTCGATAGATGAAAAGGGATGGCCGTTGAGAGATAAACGGTGGGCTATCAAAAAAAAGGGTATGATTATAATCGCTCCAGAGGAGAAATTATAATGGGTTGAGTTTAAGGAAAGAAAATGAAACCAGACTTTAGTAATCTTTTAAATTTTATTTATAATAATTCAGGTTTCTTTCTTAACGTAACAATACATACATGGGTTGAAGTAGGCTTGACAAAGGTACAGTTAGTATACCACAACTTAAAGTAAATTTGTTGATAGCTGCTCGCACTGCCGGTTAACGATGTTGTTCAATATCTTGCTCAAAGGTAAGTGTCTGCCTTCGCATCAGCACAAAAAAATATAGGATACACACGTAAGTACTTAACGAAAGTTCGTTACTGGTGACAAATGGAAAGGCTACAGCGAGTGTCAATTCTACAGTGCGGGCAACTTTCATAAACTTTACGAGATTAGGTATGGTGAGTATGAATAAATCAATAAGTATTCAGTTATATTTAACTACATATTTCAAATTTTAGTATTCAATTCAACGATTAGGCTCACGAATATAAGAAAAAAAAGATTAATCAAAAGGATTTTTAGACGTAAATTCAAAGTTTTAGGATGCATTTTAAATGTACAAATCTGATTTGTACATGCCGCCGCCTCCGAGTTAGGAACTGGATGCTGGGGTATCGGTGGCACACAGAACTTGTGCTAAGGATTTAATGGCTTCAGCCAAGACCTTTGGATCTGGAATGGTTACTTTCGGTAGCTGCCTACGCTGGTTGTTTGCGGCCTGCGATGCCGTAGTTGTTGGATGCCTTTCTGTAAGTCTGTTTATTGCTTGTTGATTCTGACGTGATCGACTGGCGGTCTGGGGACCTTCGACACGTACAGAACGGCGACGTCTTGAGTGTAAAAGTGTGTGGTGAAGTTCATCACACTTCCTGCATGTCTCCAGAGACGTACAAGACCTAATGGTGTGGCTTTTGGCTAGACAGTTGCGACAGTACCGATGTCGTTCTACAACCTCTTCTCTTGCGTGGAAATCCATTCTCAAAAACAAACGGCAAACTTTTAACGGGTGGTATCTTCTGCACAAGTTGCATTTGAAGATGTCAGGGTTTTGACGTCTTAAACGGTTGTTGGTGGTACTGTTTCTGGTTTGGGTTCGCCGGACTGTAGTTAATCGTCGGTTAGGCCTGCTGGGAAAGAAAAAATAGAAAAGTAAAAATTATGGGAGTTAGTAATTTTGCTAAAATATAATGGGTTAACGTGTTAAGTGGTTGTTTGTGAAAAGTATGACAATGGTAAGTAATGAGAACGAGTATGAAGCATAAACTACAGGGCCTCAGGCCCATTGCCCAAAAAGGGAAGGTAGCACAACTTCGCAATTGGGCGCGTTATCACTCCGGAAGCCGTGCGTATGTCCGCGATGCGTACATTGTTGTCGAGACCGGGGAATGTTTTATCAACCCTCCCTAAGCGCCATTCGTGAGGAGGCTGTAGGTCATCCATAACTACCACGAGATCTCCTACCTGAAGATTGGGGACAGAATTTCTCCATTTGTATCTTTTGTGAAAAGATTTAAGATACTCATCCTTCCATCGCCTGGCCAGCTTATGGTGGAGGGCTTTTAATTTTTCCCACCGGTTGATTATAGACATGTTTTCGCAATTTTGCTCTGGAAAGGCCATTAGGGGTGCTCCCCGTAAGAAGTGTCCGGGAGTTAAGGCCGTTAGATCTGAAGGATCTTCGGATAGAGCTGAGATAGGCCGGGAATTAAGGACTCCTTCTATTCTAGCTAAAATAGTAGAAAATTCCTCGAAAGTGAACTTTTGAGCGCCTGCGATACGTTTAAGGTGAAATTTAAAACTTTTCACTGCGGCCTCCCAAAGGCCGCCCATGTGTGGTGCGTATGGGGGGATAAACTTCCACTCAAATCCGTGAGCAATGTATTTTTGAGCTATCTCTTGCGAAGTGTTTTCTAAAAATTCCGAAAATTCTTGCTCAAGTTTTTTACTAGCCCCCAGGAAATTTCTTCCGTTATCTGTTATAACCCGTTGGGGTAGCCCCCGCCTCCCAACAAATCGGGCAAATGCCGCTTGAAAAGCAGCTGAGGAGAGGTCAGAGCATGCTTCTAAATGCATTGCCTTTGTGCTAAAGCAAACGAAGACAGAAACGTAACCTTTCACTGAGGGAGATCTTCTTAGGGTCGATGTTTTGATCTCAAATGGGCCAAAGTCAATTCCGGTTACCTGAAACGGTAGAGATAGACTACATCTATCAACAGGTAAGGGAGCCATGATTTGTGAACAGGCTGTTTGTTTGTAAATTACACAGGTTTTGCATCGCCGTATTATGCTTTTCACTCGAAGTTTGAGTCTGCAAATGTAGAATTCCGTTTGCACCATTCTACACATCTGGCTGCACTCTGCGTGAAAAAGAAATTGGTGCAAGTGTGTGAGATATAAATGACAAAACCGTGATTTACCTGGTAGTATTATCGGATACCGTTCATTATATGAAAGAGACGCTTGAGATAATCTTCCATTTGCTCTTATGATCGAGTTTTCCTCTAGAAATACGTTTAGGGACCTTAATGAGCTTTTGTTAGATGGGGCTTTATTATTCTTTAAACATTGATACTCATCTGGAAAAAATTGGGTTTGAGTTATAATAATAAGTCTTTCTTTTGCAAACTTCATCTCTGGTTGAGTTATGTTGTTTTCAATAGTGACATGAACATCTGCACGAATTTTTCTGATACATTTATTGAAAAATCGAAAAATATAACTTACAACTCTAAGAGCTCTGCTATAGGATGAGAATTTGTTTAGAATTTCATTATCTTGTACCTCTACGTGCAGAACTTGGGTTACTTCAGGGGTTTTTGTGACTTTCAATGGGTTTCTTTTAGGCCATTCAGACGCGGGTTTTGATAACCATGATGGTCCATGCCACCAGAGGGAATTGTGTACCAAATCTTGGGGTTTACATCCTCTCGTTCCTATATCGGCTGGATTATCATGTGTTGAAACGTGGCGCCACGTCGCATCTGGTACCAAACTGTGAATCTGGGAGATTCTGTTCGCGACGTAGGTTTCCCATGCCGATGGATGTTTTGAAAGCCATCCTAGGGTTATGGACGAGTCTGTCCATAAATATACTTGTTTTGGTTCTAGCTTTAATAATGTAATGACGTACTTAACAAGGTTTGCAAGCAAGACTGCGCCTGTGAGCTCTAATCGCGGAAGTGAAATTGTCTGTATCGGGGCGACTTTGCTTTTAGCTACTATTAAATTAGAGAAAGTATTGTGTTTACTGTTCTCACACCGCATGTATACCGTGGCACAGTATGCCGCTTTGGGCGCGTCTGAGAACCCGTGAATTTCTATGGTGTCAGAGGGCAAATACTGTAACCATCTTGGGATGGAAATTAGTTCAACTTGTGATAAATCCTGGACTAGAATGTCCCAGGTTTGCATTGACTCATAAGAAACTTCGTCATCCCAATCTAGGCCTTCTAGCCATAATTGTTGGATGAGAATTTTTGCCCTTATTACTATTGGCGTGATCCATCCAGCTGGATCAAATAACTTTGCCACTGATGACAGAATCTTTCGTTTGGTATTTTTCGTGGAATGTTCAAATGGTGAAAAAGTGTAAGTAAATGTGTCTGTTAGGGCTTTTGTGGCACTGGTATCGTGAAAACGGAGAAAATCTGAATCATACAGATCTTCTTTGGGTAAATGGTATAAAAGTTCTTTATTATTTGCGGTAATCTTTTTGAGAGGAAATCCCGCTGATTTTAGGGTTTCAATCAGCTGGTCCTGGGCTTCTAGGGTTTCTTCTACCGTATGTCTCTGAGCGCAGTATTGATGCTACTTTAGGGTGTGTGGGTTCGGAATCAAGAGCGAGTTGAATAAGGGTCCGAATTGCTAGGAAGGGAGCACAATTCACTCCGAAGGTTACCGTTTTAAGCTGGTAGTCTTGAATAGGGCCAGCCGAGTCTGGCTGGAATAAAATTCTCTGATAGGGTCTGTCATCAGCATGTACTAGTATTTGGCGATACATTTTCTGAATATCGCCACTAAAAACAAATTGATATTTTCTCCAGTTGAGAATAATGGATATCAAATCGTTTTGTAGGGTTGGGCCTGTGTACAGAATGTCATTTAGAGAGAATTGCGATTTAGACTTTCTAGACGCATTGAAAACGACTCTGAGTTTCGTCGTTTTGTGCTCTGGTCGAATAACCGCGTGGTGTGGTAGATAATATGAGCCATATTTACCTTTGCAAATAATCTCATTTGATGGAATTTCTTGCATGTGGTCAAGAGTTAGGTATTCATTGATAACTTCCTTATATTGTGTTTGTAGGCCGGGATCTTTGGCCAGTGTTTTTTCCATGGTAGAGTACTGGGCTAAGGCTATGAATCTTGATGATCCTAGAAAGACTGTCTCGGGAAATTCTTTCTTGAAGGGTAGCCTAACAATATATCTACCAGTTTTATCGCGCGTAGTGGTCTGAGTATAAAACTCGTCGCAGAACTCATCTTCTGCTGATTTTGTGCGAGCTATGGGGACTTCTTCTTGCTCCCAAAATCTTTTTAAGAGTACATTAAGTTCCGAAGTTTCAGAGGGAACAACTGTCGTTGTAAAGGTTTGCACTGTTTGGGTTTCAATTGGACCACTGAGTACCCATCCGAAAATGGTATTATACGCCGATGTTTGACCACAGATGTTTTTCTTTATGCCATCAATGTTTACCGAGTGCTCGTAATCATTCCCCAGAATTAGATCTATTTGAGACGCTTTATTAAAGGTAGGGTCTGCTAGATCTAAGTCTGCAAGTTCAGGGGAATGGGGTTTAACAAAAGTACACGCTGGAAGTCTTTTTGTGACTTTTGGTAAGACTATCGCTTTGATGGGAATTCTCATATTGTGTCTTTTGGCATATAACACAAATTCGCATTCTTTATTTGCTGACTGTCGTTGACCACCAATGCCAATGACGTCAAAGTGCGATTTTTTGTATGGCAGTTGAAGTCTATTTCTCACTCTTTCCGTTAGAAATGTACGTTGCGAGCCAGGATCAATTAATGCCCTGACTGTAAATAGCTCACCTCTGTGGTCTATTTCAATCAATGCTGTGCGCAATAACACATTCTCGTTACTACTAGAGCAATGTGCCTGAACCTTTCTTGAGGTTTGAGGAAGTTCTTCTGCTGTGTTATTTTGAACTAGTTGAGTGTTATGTGTAGAGAAATTTCGAGAAACTTTGTTCTGAGCATTAGGGGTTTCAGTATGCTGAGCACTTTCTGGTATTTGAGTTGGGTTATGTGTTTTTTGCCTCATATGCAATAACGTGTGGTGGGGTTTCTTACAGTGAAAACAAGTATGTTTACTGCCGTACTGTGCTTTAAGGTGGGATGCGGCTAAACAGTTATTACAAAACTTGTTCTTAAATACATAATCAAGTCTTTGTTGTATCGTGAAAGACCGAAACTTTGGGCATGTTCGTAATGAATGAATTTCATTGCATAATTTGCAGGATGAGGAGCTTAAACTCTCCTGAGATGCATACGCTTGTATCTTATTACTCTGGGGTGATTTTGTCATTGTGAAGCAATCTTTTGAGCCTTTTATACTCGTGAGACGTTCCACAACTTCATACCGATCAATTAGGAATTGAGACATTTTACTCCAACTCGGTAGCTCACGGGGGGATGTAAGGGATTGTTCCCAAAGTGAGAGTGTGGTTTCTGGAAGTTTCGTGGATATTAATCTAATCAAGATTGGGTCCCAGCTACTCACTTCAACACCAAGGGTTCTAAGGGTTGCTAAGGAGTCATTTACGGATGATTGGATTCTTCTGATGGAATCACTATCTTCCTTTGTGGCTGATGGTATGTCGAACAGAATTTTTATTTGGTTGTCAACCAAAACTCGCTTGTTTTCATACCTAGTTTCTAGTGCCCTCCATGCGAGATCGAAATTGTCATGAGAAAGAGGATATCTCTGCACAATAGCACCAGCTTCGCCTCTCGTTTTATTTCGGAGGTGGTACAATTTCGTAACAGGAGTGAGCTTGGGGTGATTTATGTATACCGCTGTGAACATATCGCGGAAAGATGGCCATTGCTCATAACTACCTTTAAAAATTTCTGTGTCGCAGGGTGGGAGTTTAAGAAAAATATTAGCGGTATCTGACACTACGTTATGAGCGGTAGATTGCCGTCCCATAGAGAATCGAGGGGACACTTCGAATCCTTGAACTTGGGTTCGATCTATTTCAAAAACTTTCATAAGCTCAAGAGCTTGTGAGTTACAATGGTAGAATGCTTCAGAACACGCCTCAAAATTCAATTTTGATTCTTCTTTAAATTCTGGGGGAACTAGCTCGTTTTGAGCTAACATAACTTTTTCATAAGAGGATTCTACCTTGTGCCATCTTGAGTCCAAATCTTTTAGTTTCACCTCAAGAATTGCCTCACTATGACTTTCAATAGGGGCACTGTTAAATTTATTACAAAACTGAAGCAGATGCTCACAGTCGAACACAAATTTTTCCCTAATGGAAGATGTAGATGTGGAAGTCGATGTCATATTTCTTTATGGGGTTGGTTTTAATGTACTTTAAGGTAAATTATTTTAAATTTGCAACTAAAAGGATTCGTAAAAGGAGTGTCAAGCAATGTGTATACTAATTGCAAAATTAAATTATCTAGCAAATTTTATTTTTTGGAAAAAAAAAAAATTTTTTTACCTTACGTAAATGTCTTAAATTATTGATTTAACTGCCCCCAAAATTGAAAACTATCACAAATCTCTATTGTATTGTATTAAATAAATTTTCAATAAAATGTTTTTATTTAACTTTAATAATTTAAAATCCAAAACTTTTAATGTAATATTGTAACAGTAAAATAGCCAAAGCAATATCAATTAATAAATAATCCAACCATTAATAACAGTAGCTTTTCTCCAATTATAATTTGTTAGATGGGTTCACAATTTTCCTGTAAACAGCATATATAATTTGGAATCAGTTTTTGGTTTGTGGAAACCAGTAGTGTGATATTTTATAATTGATTGATTCCTTGGGATAACCACCAATTTTTTCGTTCGAGTATTGTGTCAATAATACTCTTTTTTTTTGTTCACCAGTATAGACAATTGTTTTACTTTCGAATTTACAAATAAATAAAAGGGCAAATTTTTTTTTCTTAAATTTTTTCTTTCTATTTATTCTTTAATCTATGTAATAATCTTAATTTTGGTTTGGTAGCAATACCAAGGAAAATTGTAAAGAAATTAATCAAAAAATAAATAAAAGTTTTTTTCTAGTATGTTAGATTGATTCCCAAATTTTAAATTAGAATTTTGTGTGTTAAGCTCAGTACTTAAACAAATTTTTAGTACGGCTCAACAAATTTTTTCGGGATGTCAGCGAAATACACAGCGGTAACGCTGTTTGAGTTTTACTTGTGAGACTTTTTCTTTATGTTAGCAGGGATGGAAAAATGTTTTTTTTTTTTCAATCAACCACAATCACAAACGATTTATATAACAAAGGGGTAAATTTATTTAACTTCAGTTTAATGAAATGTTAATCGTGATTACAGTCTAAATATTTATATTTAAATTTAGTTTGAGAACATAAAGTGAACTTATGTTATTTTTTAAAATTGAAAGGTTGAATAAAAGAGTAGCAAGTATTACCTATGTTTCATTTAACAATTTACCTTGACTTTCACCAATATAATTTGCTAGTTAATACTTATTGTTATTAATTTCTATTTAAAGTATTTCTATACCATTGAAGTTTCCATCTCTGGTTGGTATAATTCTAATTTGTTTTGTTTGGTTATTTTATTTATTCGTTTATTTTCCACTAAGAACTTTACAGTAATCTATTCCGTGTAAAAGAGTGCAAAAAAAACTCAAGAGCACAATACTGTGCAAATATTTCGTTGGCAAATTTGGTGGTGGTTTTTTTCCTTGTATTTATGTATGTTGATGGGATGTTTCATATACTAAAGTTTAGTAATTAATGGGTGTTTTTTTTTTATATATATTTACAAATTATTTATTTTAGGTATTGCTTAATATGAACTTTTCTTATTTATTAATATTTTATGTAATTGAATGAATAAAACAAATAAAAAATAAATAAGCAAGTGTTTATTTGATATATGTTAGTAGGAAACTTTCAGTTTTAATTTTATTTTTTACTTTAAAATCGAAAATGAATATATGAAAAGTATCACTGCGGTAACGCTGTTCCCAAGTTCAGTGTACCTTGCATACCAAAGATATTAAAAACTCAAAGAAACAAGAGTATGGATACGCTAAATTGGTTGGGTATGGTGAAAATTTAACGAGACTGAGTTTTTCCCCTTTTCTGAGTTATAAGGAGAACATAACTTTGGCTTTCAATATATGTTGTTATTTCTCTTTTTTTTCGAAATGATTTAATCAACTTTCCCTTTTACACATTTGTCCACATCCTTAAATAACCGTGAGTTTGATTTATTACTTAAAATTTGTCTCACTATTGTTAATACTGCAACCAACACAATTTTAAAATAAATTTAATTTTTATTTTCCAAAAAATTTATTTTTCTATTTTCTTTGTGTTCATTTATTTAACAAAAATAATTCCCTTTTTTAAATCTCAGTATTTTCTTTACTAACACTTTCCATGCTAAAAATTGCGGCCCTTTAAAATTCAATTTCAATTTGAGTTATTTAAGTTTTTCACTAAACCGTGAGAGAATTCTCATAAATTGCGGTATTAAGAGAATGCGATCTACACCAAAAAAAATGGATTACTCTCTTAGTATGTTGAATAAATTGTGTATGGTGACTGTTAATGGATTAGCGAACAAAGAAAAAGTATTTAAGTTTGTTTTTCTCCCTTTTCTTTGTTATGCAGTTACAAGTGTTAATATGTTTGTTTTCAATTTGTACGAATGTGTGTAGTTTACACAAAGTGTATTCTAAATACCTGCTCTTCCTCCAAGTTTTTGTTGTTTTGTTCTTTTTCACTGGTTATGGGTACCTATGTATGTAAATATGTAATGTATTTTACCATATGTGGGTACATACATATAATTGCCAAAAATATTAAAACACAATTTTATTTCTCTTTCTTTTTCTATTTGCAATTCTTCTTTTTCTTGAAAACGGTATATTTTCTTCTTTTTAGCTTTTTCTTTTCGTACCCTTTTTTCCACCGTTATTCACTTTTTAAAATTATTTTTTCTGTATACTAATTTCTATGATTTTACTTTTATTTTCGGTTTTCTTGACTTTTTTTTTGTCGATTAGTATCTATACTAATTTTGGTTTTTTTTTCCACTTGTTTCCTTCAATAATTTTCAATTTTTATATTTTTTTTCTACTTTTTTTCACAATACTAATAAGTTTAGGTCTTTTTCCTCTATATTTTTTAAATTAATTAAGATTTTCGGTTTTCTTCCCTTATAATTTTTTGAAAATAATTACAAGTTTTGGGTTTTTCTTCATATTTTTTCACGCACATTCACGTTTTGGGGTTTTTATATTTTCTCACAATAATTTAAATTTTTGTTCTTTTTTCTTTAACTTTTCTGTTTTCTAATTTTTCAATTTTTTTTTTTAATTTGTTTGTTTTGCAAATACCGTCGGCTTACTGCACTTTTCTTTGATCGCTTCACTACTGTTTCTTTTTTTTGCTAACTACATAGAATTTACCTCATGCTTGGTGTGTTTTACTTGCTCCTTTGTTGATATTTCTTGTTGAAGAGACACTCTCTCTTATAAGTAAATGAATAGTACCCTATAGTTCTGTGTTGAATATTTCTATTTTTTTTTTTATTATTAACCACTTGTTGGAACGTCGACCAAGAGCTGATTGCTTCCTCGAAGGACCATGTACTGGTGTGTGGGTTGAACACCAGTGGAAAATAACCTTATTCTCGATAGATGAAAAGGGATGGCCGTTGAGAGATAAACGGTGGGCTATCAAAAAAAAGGGTATGATTATAATCGCTCCAGAGGAGAAATTATAATGGGTTGAGTTTAAGGAAAGAAAATGAAACCAGACTTTAGTAATCTTTTAAATTTTATTTATAATAATTCAGGTTTCTTTCTTAACGTAACAATACATACATGGGTTGAAGTAGGCTTGACAAAGGTACAGTTAGTATACCACAACTTAAAGTAAATTTGTTGATAGCTGCTCGCACTGCCGGTTAACGATGTTGTTCAATATCTTGCTCAAAGGTAAGTGTCTGCCTTCGCATCAGCACAAAAAAATATAGGATACACACGTAAGTACTTAACGAAAGTTCGTTACTGGTGACAAATGGAAAGGCTACAGCGAGTGTCAATTCTACAGTGCGGGCAACTTTCATAAACTTTACGAGATTAGGTATGGTGAGTATGAATAAATCAATAAGTATTCAGTTATATTTAACTACATATTTCAAATTTTAGTATTCAATTCAACGATTAGGCTCACGAATATAAGAAAAAAAAGATTAATCAAAAGGATTTTTAGACGTAAATTCAAAGTTTTAGGATGCATTTTAAATGTACAAATCTGATTTGTACATGCCGCCGCCTCCGAGTTAGGAACTGGATGCTGGGGTATCGGTGGCACACAGAACTTGTGCTAAGGATTTAATGGCTTCAGCCAAGACCTTTGGATCTGGAATGGTTACTTTCGGTAGCTGCCTACGCTGGTTGTTTGCGGCCTGCGATGCCGTAGTTGTTGGATGCCTTTCTGTAAGTCTGTTTATTGCTTGTTGATTCTGACGTGATCGACTGGCGGTCTGGGGACCTTCGGCACGTACAGAACGGCGACGTCTTGAGTGTAAAAGTGTGTGGTGAAGTTCATCACACTTCCTGCATGTCTCCAGAGACGTACAAGACCTAATGGTGTGGCTTTTGGCTAGACAGTTGCGACAGTACCGATGTCGTTCTACAACCTCTTCTCTTGCGTGGACATCCATTCTCAAAAACAAACGGCAAACTTTTAACGGGTGGTATCTTCTGCACAAGTTGCATTTGAAGATGTCAGGGTTTTGACGTCTTAAACGGTTGTTGGTGGTACTGTTTCTGGTTTGGGTTCGCCGGACTGTAGTTAATCGTCGGTTAGGCCTGCTGGGAAAGAAAAAATAGAAAAGTAAAAATTATGGGAGTTAGTAATTTTGCTAAAATATAATGGGTTAACGTGTTAAGTGGTTGTTTGTGAAAAGTATGACAATGGTAAGTAATGAGAACGAGTATGAAGCATAAACTACAGGGCCTCAGGCCCATTGCCCAAAAAGGGAAGGTAGCACAACTTCGCAATTGGGCGCGTTATCACTCCGGAAGCCGTGCGTATGTCCGCGATACGTACATTGTTGTCGAGACCGGGGAATGTTTTATCAACCCTCCCTAAGCGCCATTCGTGAGGAGGCTGTAGGTCATCCATAACTACCACGAGATCTCCTACCTGAAGATTGGGGACAGAATTTCTCCATTTGTATCTTTTGTGAAAAGATTTAAGATACTCATCCTTCCATCGCCTGGCCAGCTTATGGTGGAGGGCTTTTAATTTTTCCCACCGGTTGATTATAGACATGTTTTCGCAATTTTGCTCTGGAAAGGCCATTAGGGGTGCTCCCCGTAAGAAGTGTCCGGGAGTTAAGGCCGTTAGATCTGAAGGATCTTCGGATAGAGCTGAGATAGGCCGGGAATTAAGGACTCCTTCTATTCTAGCTAAAATAGTAGAAAATTCCTCGAAAGTGAACTTTTGAGCGCCTGCGATACGTTTAAGGTGAAATTTAAAACTTTTCACTGCGGCCTCCCAAAGGCCGCCCATGTGTGGTGCGTATGGGGGGATAAACTTCCACTCAAATCCGTGAGCAATGTATTTTTGAGCTATCTCTTGCGAAGTGTTTTCTAAAAATTCCGAAAATTCTTGCTCAAGTTTTTTACTAGCCCCCAGGAAATTTCTTCCGTTATCTGTTATAACCCGTTTGGGTAGCCCCCGCCTCCCAACAAATCGGGCAAATGCCGCTTGAAAAGCAGCTGAGGAGAGGTCAGAGCATGCTTCTAAATGCATTGCCTTTGTGCTAAAGCAAACGAAGACAGAAACGTAACCTTTCACTGAGGGAGATCTTCTTAGGGTCGATGTTTTGATCTCAAATGGGCCAAAGTCAATTCCGGTTACCTGAAACGGTAGAGATAGACTACATCTATCAACAGGTAAGGGAGCCATGATTTGTGAACAGGCTGTTTGTTTGTAAATTACACAGGTTTTGCATCGCCGTATTATGCTTTTCACTCGAAGTTTGAGTCTGCAAATGTAGAATTCCGTTTGCACCATTCTACACATCTGGCTGCACTCTGCGTGAAAAAGAAATTGGTGCAAGTGTGTGAGATATAAATGACAAAACCGTGATTTACCTGGTAGTATTATCGGATACCGTTCATTATATGAAAGAGACGCTTGAGATAATCTTCCATTTGCTCTTATGATCGAGTTTTCCTCTAGAAATACGTTTAGGGACCTTAATGAGCTTTTGTTAGATGGGGCTTTATTATTCTTTAAACATTGATACTCATCTGGAAAAAATTGGGTTTGAGTTATAATAATAAGTCTTTCTTTTGCAAACTTCATCTCTGGTTGAGTTATGTTGTTTTCAATAGTGACATGAACATCTGCACGAATTTTTCTGATACATTTATTGAAAAATCGAAAAATATAACTTACAACTCTAAGAGCTCTGCTATAGGATGAGAATTTGTTTAGAATTTCATTATCTTGTACCTCTACGTGCAGAACTTGGGTTACTTCAGGGGTTTTTGTGACTTTCAATGGGTTTCTTTTAGGCCATTCAGACGCGGGGGTTGATAACCATGATGGTCCATGCCACCAGAGGGAATTGTGTACCAAATCTTGGGGTTTACATCCTCTCGTTCCTATATCGGCTGGATTATCATGTGTTGAAACGTGGCGCCACGTCGCATCTGGTACCAAACTGTGAATCTGGGAGATTCTGTTCGCGACGTAGGTTTCCCATGCCGATGGATGTTTTGAAAGCCATCCTAGGGTTATGGACGAGTCTGTCCATAAATATACTTGTTTTGGTTCTAGCTTTAATAATGTAATGACGTACTTAACAAGGTTTGCAAGCAAGACTGCGCCTGTGAGCTCTAATCGCGGAAGTGAAATTGTCTGTATCGGGGCGACTTTGCTTTTAGCTACTATTAAATTAGAGAAAGTATTGTGTTTACTGTTCTCACACCGCATGTATACCGTGGCACAGTATGCCGCTTTGGGCGCGTCTGAGAACCCGTGAATTTCTATGGTGTCAGAGGGCAAATACTGTAACCATCTTGGGATGGAAATTAGTTCAACTTGTGATAAATCCTGGACTAGAATGTCCCAGGTTTGCATTGACTCATAAGAAACTTCGTCATCCCAATCTAGGCCTTCTAGCCATAATTGTTGGATGAGAATTTTTGCCCTTATTACTATTGGCGTGATCCATCCAGCTGGATCAAATAACTTTGCCACTGATGACAGAATCTTTCGTTTGGTATTTTTCGTGGAATGTTCAAATGGTGAAAAAGTGTAAGTAAATGTGTCTGTTAGGGCATTCCATATAATACCTAGGGTTTTTGTGGCACTGGTATCGTGAAAACGGAGAAAATCTGAATCATACAGATCTTCTTTGGGTAAATGGTATAAAAGTTCTTTATTATTTGCGGTAATCTTTTTGAGAGGAAATCCCGCTGATTTTAGGGTTTCAATCAGCTGGTCCTGGGCTTCTAGGGTTTCTTCTACCGTATAACCTCCGGTCAAAATGTCATCGACATATGTCTCTGAGCGCAGTATTGATGCTGCTTTAGGGTGTGTGGGTTCGGAATCAAGAGCGAGTTGAATAAGGGTCCGAATTGCTAGGAAGGGAGCACAATTCACTCCGAAGGTTACCGTTTTAAGCTGGTAGTCTTGAATAGGGCCAGCCGAGTCTGGCTGGAATAAAATTCTCTGATAGGGTCTGTCATCAGCATGTACTAGTATTTGGCGATACATTTTCTGAATATCGCCACTAAAAACAAATTGATATTTTCTCCAGTTGAGAATAATGGATATCAAATCGTTTTGTAGGGTTGGGCCTGTGTACAGAATGTCATTTAGAGAGAATTGCGATTTAGACTTTCTAGACGCATTGAAAACGACTCTGAGTTTCGTCGTTTTGTGCTCTGGTCGAATAACCGCGTGGTGTGGTAGATAATATGAGCCATATTTACCTTTGCAAATAATCTCATTTGATGGAATTTCTTGCATGTGGTCAAGAGTTAGGTATTCATTGATAACTTCCTTATATTGTGTTTGTAGGCCGGGATCTTTGGCCAGTGTTTTTTCCATGGTAGAGTACTGGGCTAAGGCTATGAATCTTGATGATCCTAGAAAGACTGTCTCGGGAAATTCTTTCTTGAAGGGTAGCCTAACAATTGGACCACTGAGTACCCATCCGAAAATGGTATTATGCGCCGATGTTTGACCACAGATGTTTTTCTTTATGCCATCAATGTTTACCGAGTGCTCGTAATCATTCCCCAGAATTAGATCTATTTGAGACGCTTTATTAAAGGTAGGGTCTGCTAGATCTAAGTCTGCAAGTTCAAAAGTACACGCTGGAAGTCTTTTTGTGACTTTTGGTAAGACTATCGCTTTGATGGGAATTCTCATATTGTGTCTTTTGGCATATAACACAAATTCGCATTCTTTATTTGCTGACTGTCGTTGACCACCAATGCCAATGACGTCAAAGTGCGATTTTTTGTATGGCAGTTGAAGTCTATTTCTCACTCTTTCCGTTAGAAAAGTACGTTGCGAGCCAGGATCAATTAATGCCCTGACTGTAAATAGCTCACCTCTGTGGTCTATTTCAATCAATGCTGTGCGCAATAACACATTCTCGTTACTACTAGAGCAATGTGCCTGAACCTTTCTTGAGGTTTGAGGAAGTTCTTCTGCTGTGTTATTTTGAACTAGTTGAGTGTTATGTGTAGAGAAATTTCGAGAAACTTTGTTCTGAGCATTAGGGGTTTCAGTATGCTGAGCACTTTCTGGTATTTGAGTTGGGTTATGTGTTTTTTGCCTCATATGCAATAACGTGTGGTGGGGTTTCTTACAGTGAAAACAAGTATGTTTACTGCCGCACTGTGCTTTAAGGTGGGATGCGGCTAAACAGTTATTACAAAACTTGTTCTTAAATACATAATCAAGTCTTTGTTGTATCGTGAAAGACCGAAACTTTGGGCATGTTCGTAATGAATGAATTTCATTGCATAATTTGCAGGATGAGGAGCTTAAACTCTCCTGAGATGCATACGCTTGTATCTTATTACTCTGGGGTGATTTTGTCATTGTGAAGCAATCTTTTGAGCCTTTTATACTCGTGAGACGTTCCACAACTTCATACCGATCAATTAGGAATTGAGACATTTTACTCCAACTCGGTAGCTCACGGGGGGATGTAAGGGATTGTTCCCAAAGTGAGAGTGTGGTTTCTGGAAGTTTCGTGGATATTAATCTAATCAAGATTGGGTCCCAGCTACTCACTTCAACACCAAGGGTTCTAAGGGTTGCTAAGGAGTCATTTACGGATGATTGGATTCTTCTGATGGAATCACTATCTTCCTTTGTGGCTGATGGTATGTCGAACAGAATTTTTATTTGGTTGTCAACCAAAACTCGCTTGTTTTCATACCTAGTTTCTAGTGCCCTCCATGCGAGATCGAAATTGTCATGAGAAAGAGGATATCTCTGCACAATAGCACCAGCTTCGCCTCTCGTTTTATTTCGGAGGTGGTACAATTTCGTAACAGGAGTGAGCTTGGGGTGATTTATGTATACCGCTGTGAACATATCGCGGAAAGATGGCCATTGCTCATAACTACCTTTAAAAATTTCTGTGTCGCAGGGTGGGAGTTTAAGAAAAATATTAGCGGTATCTGACACTACGTTATGAGCGGTAGATTGCCGTCCCATAGAGAATCGAGGGGACACTTCGAATCCTTGAACTTGGGTTCGATCTATTTCAAAAACTTTCATAAGCTCAAGAGCTTGTGAGTTACAATGGTAGAATGCTTCAGAACACGCCTCAAAATTCAATTTTGATTCTTCTTTAAATTCTGGGGGAACTAGCTCGTTTTGAGCTAACATAACTTTTTCATAAGAGGATTCTACCTTGTGCCATCTTGAGTCCAAATCTTTTAGTTTCACCTCAAGAATTGCCTCACTATGACTTTCAATAGGGGCACTGTTAAATTTATTACAAAACTGAAGCAGATGCTCACAGTCGAACACAAATTTTTCCCTAATGGAAGATGTAGATGTGGAAGTCGATGTCATATTTCTTTATGGGGTTGGTTTTAATGTACTTTAAGGTAAATTATTTTAAATTTGCAACTAAAAGGATTCGTAAAAGGAGTGCCAAGCAATGTGTATACTAATTGCAAAATTAAATTATCTAGCAAATTTTATTTTTTGGAAAAAAAAAAAATTTTTTTACCTTACGTAAATGTCTTAAATTATTGATTTAACTGCCCCCAAAATTGAAAACTATCACAAATCTCTATTGTATTGTATTAAATAAATTTTCAATAAAATGTTTTTATTTAACTTTAATAATTTAAAATCCAAAACTTTTAATGTAATATTGTAACAGTAAAATAGCCAAAGCAATATCAATTAATAAATAATCCAACCATTAATAACAGTAGCTTTTCTCCAATTATAATTTGTTAGATGGGTTCACAATTTTCCTGTAAACAGCATATATAATTTGGAATCAGTTTTTGGTTTGTGGAAACCAGTAGTGTGATATTTTATAATTGATTGATTCCTTGGGATAACCACCAATTTTTTCGTTCGAGTATTGTGTCAATAATACTCTTTTTTTTTGTTCACCAGTATAGACAATTGTTTTACTTTCGAATTTACAAATAAATAAAAGGGCAAATTTTTTTTCTTAAATTTTTTCTTTCTATTTATTCTTTAATCTATGTAATAATCTTAATTTTGGTTTGGTAGCAATACCAAGGAAAATTGTAAAGAAATTAATCAAAAAATAAATAAAAGTTTTTTTCTAGTATGTTAGATTGATTCCCAAATTTTAAATTAGAATTTTGTGTGTTAAGCTCAGTACTTAAACAAATTTTTAGTACGGCTCAACAAATTTTTTCGGGATGTCAGCGAAATACACAGCGGTAACGCTGTTTGAGTTTTACTTGTGAGACTTTTTCTTTATGTTAGCAGGGATGGAAAAATGTTTTTTTTTTTTCAATCAACCACAATCACAAACGATTTATATAACAAAGGGGTAAATTTATTTAACTTCAGTTTAATGAAATGTTAATCGTGATTACAGTCTAAATATTTATATTTAAATTTAGTTTGAGAACATAAAGTGAACTTATGTTATTTTTTAAAATTGAAAGGTTGAATAAAAGAGTAGCAAGTATTACCTATGTTTCATTTAACAATTTACCTTGACTTTCACCAATATAATTTGCTAGTTAATACTTATTGTTATTAATTTCTATTTAAAGTATTTCTATACCATTGAAGTTTCCATCTCTGGTTGGTATAATTCTAATTTGTTTTGTTTGGTTATTTTATTTATTCGTTTATTTTCCACTAAGAACTTTACAGTAATCTATTCCGTGTAAAAGAGTGCAAAAAAAACTCAAGAGCACAATACTGTGCAAATATTTCGTTGGCAAATTTGGTGGTGGTTTTTTTCCTTGTATTTATGTATGTTGATGGGATGTTTCATATACTAAAGTTTAGTAATTAATGGGTGTTTTTTTTTTTATATATATTTACAAATTATTTATTTTAGGTATTGCTTAATATGAACTTTTCTTATTTATTAATATTTTATGTAATTGAATGAATAAAACAAATAAAAAATAAATAAGCAAGTGTTTATTTGATATATGTTAGTAGGAAACTTTCAGTTTTAATTTTATTTTTTACTTTAAAATCGAAAATGAATATATGAAAAGTATCACTGCGGTAACGCTGTTCCCAAGTTCAGTGTACCTTGCATACCAAAGATATTAAAAACTCAAAGAAACAAGAGTATGGATACGCTAAATTGGTTGGGTATGGTGAAAATTTAACGAGACTGAGTTTTTCCCCTTTTCTGAGTTATAAGGAGAACATAACTTTGGCTTTCAATATATGTTGTTATTTCTCTTTTTTTTCGAAATGATTTAATCAACTTTCCCTTTTACACATTTGTCCACATCCTTAAATAACCGTGAGTTTGATTTATTACTTAAAATTTGTCTCACTATTGTTAATACTGCAACCAACACAATTTTAAAATAAATTTAATTTTTATTTTCCAAAAAATTTATTTTTCTATTTTCTTTGTGTTCATTTATTTAACAAAAATAATTCCCTTTTTTAAATCTCAGTATTTTCTTTACTAACACTTTCCATGCTAAAAATTGCGGCCCTTTAAAATTCAATTTCAATTTGAGTTATTTAAGTTTTTCACTAAACCGTGAGAGAATTCTCATAAATTGCGGTATTAAGAGAATGCGATCTACACCAAAAAAAATGGATTACTCTCTTAGTATGTTGAATAAATTGTGTATGGTGACTGTTAATGGATTAGCGAACAAAGAAAAAGTATTTAAGTTTGTTTTTCTCCCTTTTCTTTGTTATGCAGTTACAAGTGTTAATATGTTTGTTTTCAATTTGTACGAATGTGTGTAGTTTACACAAAGTGTATTCTAAATACCTGCTCTTCCTCCAAGTTTTTGTTGTTTTGTTCTTTTTCACTGGTTATGGGTACCTATGTATGTAAATATGTAATGTATTTTACCATATGTGGGTACATACATATAATTGCCAAAAATATTAAAACACAATTTTATTTCTCTTTCTTTTTCTATTTGCAATTCTTCTTTTTCTTGAAAACGGTATATTTTCTTCTTTTTAGCTTTTTCTTTTCGTACCCTTTTTTCCACCGTTATTCACTTTTTAAAATTATTTTTTCTGTATACTAATTTCTATGATTTTACTTTTATTTTCGGTTTTCTTGACTTTTTTTTTGTCGATTAGTATCTATACTAATTTTGGTTTTTTTTTCCACTTGTTTCCTTCAATAATTTTCAATTTTTATATTTTTTTTCTACTTTTTTTCACAATACTAATAAGTTTAGGTCTTTTTCCTCTATATTTTTTAAATTAATTAAGATTTTCGGTTTTCTTCCCTTATAATTTTTTGAAAATAATTACAAGTTTTGGGTTTTTCTTCATATTTTTTCACGCACATTCACGTTTTGGGGTTTTTATATTTTCTCACAATAATTTAAATTTTTGTTCTTTTTTCTTTAACTTTTCTGTTTTCTAATTTTTCAATTTTTTTTTTTTAATTTGTTTGTTTTGCAAATACCGTCGGCTTACTGCACTTTTCTTTGATCGCTTCACTACTGTTTCTTTTTTTTGCTAACTACATAGAATTTACCTCATGCTTGGTGTGTTTTACTTGCTCCTTTGTTGATATTTCTTGTTGAAGAGACACTCTCTCTTATAAGTAAATGAATAGTACCCTATAGTTCTGTGTTGAATATTTGTATTTTTTTTTTTATTATTAACCACTTGTTGGAACGTCGACCAAGAGCTGATTGCTTCCTCGAAGGACCATGTACTGGTGTGTGGGTTGAACACCAGTGGAAAATAACCTTATTCTCGATAGATGAAAAGGGATGGCCGTTGAGAGATAAACGGTGGGCTATCAAAAAAAAGGGTATGATTATAATCGCTCCAGAGGAGAAATTATAATGGGTTGAGTTTAAGGAAAGAAAATGAAACCAGACTTTAGTAATCTTTTAAATTTTATTTATAATAATTCAGGTTTCTTTCTTAACGTAACAATACATACATGGGATGAAGTAGGCTTGACAAAGGTACAGTTAGTATACCACAACTTAAAGTAAATTTGTTGATAGCTGCTCGCACTGCCGGTTAACGATGTTGTTCAATATCTTGCTCAAAGGTAAGTGTCTGCCTTCGCATCAGCACAAAAAAATATAGGATACACACGTAAGTACTTAACGAAAGTTCGTTACTGGTGACAAATGGAAAGGCTACAGCGAGTGTCAATTCTACAGTGCGGGCAACTTTCATAAACTTTACGAGATTAGGTATGGTGAGTATGAATAAATCAATAAGTATTCAGTTATATTTAACTACATATTTCAAATTTTAGTATTCAATTCAACGATTAGGCTCACGAATATAAGAAAAAAAAGATTAATCAAAAGGATTTTTAGACGTAAATTCAAAGTTTTAGGATGCATTTTAAATGTACAAATCTGATTTGTACATGCCGCCGCCTCCGAGTTAGGAACTGGATGCTGGGGTATCGGTGGCACACAGAACTTGTGCTAAGGATTTAATGGCTTCAGCCAAGACCTTTGGATCTGGAATGGTTACTTTCGGTAGCTGCCTACGCTGGTTGTTTGCGGCCTGCGATGCCGTAGTTGTTGGATGCCTTTCTGTAAGTCTGTTTATTGCTTGTTGATTCTGACGTGATCGACTGGCGGTCTGGGGACCTTCGGCACGTACAGAACGGCGACGTCTTGAGTGTAAAAGTGTGTGGTGAAGTTCATCACACTTCCTGCATGTCTCCAGAGACGTACAAGACCTAATGGTGTGGCTTTTGGCTAGACAGTTGCGACAGTACCGATGTCGTTCTACAACCTCTTCTCTTGCGTGGACATCCATTCTCAAAAACAAACGGCAAACTTTTAACGGGTGGTATCTTCTGCACAAGTTGCATTTGAAGATGTCAGGGTTTTGACGTCTTAAACGGTTGTTGGTGGTACTGTTTCTGGTTTGGGTTCGCCGGACTGTAGTTAATCGTCGGTTAGGCCTGCTGGGAAAGAAAAAATAGAAAAGTAAAAATTATGGGAGTTAGTAATTTTGCTAAAATATAATGGGTTAACGTGTTAAGTGGTTGTTTGTGAAAAGTATGACAATGGTAAGTAATGAGAACGAGTATGAAGCATAAACTACAGGGCCTCAGGCCCATTGCCCAAAAAGGGAAGGTAGCACAACTTCGCAATTGGGCGCGTTATCACTCCGGAAGCCGTGCGTATGTCCGCGATACGTACATTGTTGTCGAGACCGGGGAATGTTTTATCAACCCTCCCTAAGCGCCATTCGTGAGGAGGCTGTAGGTCATCCATAACTACCACGAGATCTCCTACCTGAAGATTGGGGACAGAATTTCTCCATTTGTATCTTTTGTGAAAAGATTTAAGATACTCATCCTTCCATCGCCTGGCCAGCTTATGGTGGAGGGCTTTTAATTTTTCCCACCGGTTGATTATAGACATGTTTTCGCAATTTTGCTCTGGAAAGGCCATTAGGGGTGCTCCCCGTAAGAAGTGTCCGGGAGTTAAGGCCGTTAGATCTGAAGGATCTTCGGATAGAGCTGAGATAGGCCGGGAATTAAGGACTCCTTCTATTCTAGCTAAAATAGTAGAAAATTCCTCGAAAGTGAACTTTTGAGCGCCTGCGATACGTTTAAGGTGAAATTTAAAACTTTTCACTGCGGCCTCCCAAAGGCCGCCCATGTGTGGTGCGTATGGGGGGATAAACTTCCACTCAAATCCGTGAGCAATGTATTTTTGAGCTATCTCTTGCGAAGTGTTTTCTAAAAATTCCGAAAATTCTTGCTCAAGTTTTTTACTAGCCCCCAGGAAATTTCTTCCGTTATCTGTTATAACCCGTTGGGGTAGCCCCCGCCTCCCAACAAATCGGGCAAATGCCGCTTGAAAAGCAGCTGAGGAGAGGTCAGAGCATGCTTCTAAATGCATTGCCTTTGTGCTAAAGCAAACGAAGACAGAAACGTAACCTTTCACTGAGGGAGATCTTCTTAGGGTCGATGTTTTGATCTCAAATGGGCCAAAGTCAATTCCGGTTACCTGAAACGGTAGAGATAGGCTACATCTATCAACAGGTAAGGGAGCCATGATTTGTGAACAGGCTGTTTGTTTGTAAATTACACAGGTTTTGCATCGCCGTATTATGCTTTTCACTCGAAGTTTGAGTCTGCAAATGTAGAATTCCGTTTGCACCATTCTACACATCTGGCTGCACTCTGCGTGAAAAAGAAATTGGTGCAAGTGTGTGAGATATAAATGACAAAACCGTAATTTACCTGGTAGTATTATCGGATACCGTTCATTATATGAAAGACACGCTTGAGATAATCTTCCATTTGCTCTTATGATCGAGTTTTCCTCTAGAAATACGTTTAGGGACCTTAATGAGCTTTTGTTAGATGGGGCTTTATTATTCTTTAAACATTGATACTCATCTGGAAAAAATTGGGTTTGAGTTATAATAATAAGTCTTTCTTTTGCAAACTTCATCTCTGGTTGAGTTATGTTGTTTTCAATAGTGACATGAACATCTGCACGAATTTTTCTGATACATTTATTGAAAAATCGAAAAATATAACTTACAACTCTAAGAGCTCTGCTATAGGATGAGAATTTGTTTAGAATTTCATTATCTTGTACCTCTACGTGCAGAACTTGGGTTACTTCAGGGGTTTTTGTGACTTTCAATGGGTTTCTTTTAGGCCATTCAGACGCGGGTTTTGATAACCATGATGGTCCATGCCACCAGAGGGAATTGTGTACCAAATCTTGGGGTTTACATCCTCTCGTTCCTATATCGGCTGGATTATCATGTGTTGAAACGTGGCGCCACGTCGCATCTGGTAACAAACTGTGAATCTGGGAGATTCTGTTCGCGACGTAGGTTTCCCATGCCGATGGATGTTTTGAAAGCCATCCTAGGGTTATGGACGAGTCTGTCCATAAATATACTTGTTTTGGTTCTAGCTTTAATAATGTAATGACGTACTTAACAAGGTTTGCAAGCAAGACTGCGCCTGTGAGCTCTAATCGCGGAAGTGAAATTGTCTGTATCGGGGCGACTTTGCTTTTAGCTACTATTAAATTAGAGAAAGTATTGTGTTTACTGTTCTCACACCGCATGTATACCGTGGCACAGTATGCCGCTTTGGGCGCGTCTGAGAACCCGTGAATTTCTATGGTGTCAGAAGGCAAATACTGTAACCATCTTGGGATGGAAATTAGTTCAACTTGTGACAAATCCTGGACTAGAATGTCCCAGGTTTGCATTGACTCATAAGAAACTTCGTCATCCCAATCTAGGCCTTCTAGCCATAATTGTTGGATGAGAATTTTTGCCCTTATTACTATTGGCGTGATCCATCCAGCTGGATCAAATAACTTTGCCACTGATGACAGAATCTTTCGTTTGGTATTTTTCGTGGAATGTTCAAATGGTGAAAAAGTGTAAGTAAATGTGTCTGTTAGGGCATTCCATATAATACCTAGGGTTTTTGTGGCACTGGTATCGTGAAAACGGAGAAAATCTGAATCATACAGATCTTCTTTGGGTAAATGGTATAAAAGTTCTTTATTATTTGCGGTAATCTTTTTGAGAGGAAATCCCGCTGATTTTAGG
The DNA here is from genome assembly GCA_949748255.1 of Eustalomyia histrio. Taxonomy (NCBI): domain Eukaryota; kingdom Metazoa; phylum Arthropoda; class Insecta; order Diptera; family Anthomyiidae; genus Eustalomyia; species Eustalomyia histrio. The sequence continues at coordinate 129,157,870 of OX456525.1, forward strand.
GTTTCAATCAGCTGGTCCTGGGCTTCTAGGGTTTCTTCTACCGTATAACCTCCGGTCAAAATGTCATCGACATATGTCTCTGAGCGCAGTATTGATGCTGCTTTAGGGTGTGTGGGTTCGGAATCAAGAGCGAGTTGAATAAGGGTCCGAATTGCTAGGAAGGGAGCACAATTCACTCCGAAGGTTACCGTTTTAAGCTGGTAGTCTTGAATAGGGCCAGCCGAGTCTGGCTGGAATAAAATTCTCTGATAGGGTCTGTCATCAGCATGTACTAGTATTTGGCGATACATTTTCTGAATATCGCCACTAAAAACAAATTGATATTTTCTCCAGTTGAGAATAATGGATATCAAATCGTTTTGTAGGGTTGGGCCTGTGTACAGAATGTCATTTAGAGAGAATTGCGATTTAGACTTTCTAGACGCATTGAAAACGACTCTGAGTTTCGTCGTTTTGTGCTCTGGTCGAATAACCGCGTGGTGTGGTAGATAATATGAGCCATATTTACCTTTGCAAATAATCTCATTTGATGGAATTTCTTGCATGTGGTCAAGAGTTAGGTATTCATTGATAACTTCCTTATATTGTGTTTGTAGGCCGGGATCTTTGGCCAGTGTTTTTTCCATGGTAGAGTACTGGGCTAAGGCTATGAATCTTGATGATCCTAGAAAGACTGTCTCGGGAAATTCTTTCTTGAAGGGTAGCCTAACAATTGGACCACTGAGTACCCATCCGAAAATGGTATTATACGCCGATGTTTGACCACAGATGTTTTTCTTTATGCTATCAATGTTTACCGAGTGCTCGTAATCATTCCCCAGAATTAGATGTATTTGAGACGCTTTATTAAAGGTAGGGTCTGCTAGATCTAAGTCTGCAAGTTCAGGGGAATGGGGTTTAACAAAAGTACACGCTGGAAGTCTTTTTGTGACTTTTGGTAAGACTATCGCTTTGATGGGAATTCTCATATTGTGTCTTTTGGCATGTAACACAAATTCGCATTCTTTATTTGCTGACTGTCGTTGACCACCAATGCCAATGACGTCAAAGTGCGATTTTTTGTATGGCAGTTGAAGTCTATTTCTCACTTTTTCCGTTAGAAAAGTACGTTGCGAGCCAGGATCAATTAATGCCCTGACTGTAAATAGCTCACCTCTGTGGTCTATTTCAATCAATGCTGTGCGCAATAACACATTCTCGTTACTACTAGAGCAATGTGCCTGAACCTTTCTTGAGGTTTGAGGAAGTTCTTCTGCTGTGTTATTTTGAACTAGTTGAGTGTTATGTGTAGAGAAATTTCGAGAAACTTTGTTCTGAGCATTAGGGGTTTCAGTATGCTGAGCACTTTCTGGTATTTGAGTTGGGTTATGTGTTTTTTGCCTCATATGCAATAACGTGTGGTGGGGTTTCTTACAGTGAAAACAAGTATGTTTACTGCCGCACTGTGCTTTAAGGTGGGATGCGGCTAAACAGTTATTACAAAACTTGTTCTTAAATACATAATCAAGTCTTTGTTGTATCGTGAAAGACCGAAACTTTGGGCATGTTCGTAATGAATGAATTTCATTGCATAATTTGCAGGATGAGGAGCTTAAACTCTCCTGAGATGCATACGCTTGTATCTTATTACTCTGGGGTGATTTTGTCATTGTGAAGCAATCTTTTGAGCCTTTTATACTCGTGAGACGTTCCACAACTTCATACCGATCAATTAGGAATTGAGACATTTTACTCCAACTCGGTAGCTCACGGGGGGATGTAAGGGATTGTTCCCAAAGTGAGAGTGTGGTTTCTGGAAGTTTCGTGGATATTAATCTAATCAAGATTGGGTCCCAGCTACTCACTTCAACACCAAGGGTTCTAAGGGTTGCTAAGGAGTCATTTACGGATGATTGGATTCTTCTGATGGAATCACTATCTTCCTTTGTGGCTGATGGTATGTCGAACAGAATTTTTATTTGGTTGTCAACCAAAACTCGCTTGTTTTCATACCTAGTTTCTAGTGCCCTCCATGCGAGATCGAAATTGTCATGAGAAAGAGGATATCTCTGCACAATAGCACCAGCTTCGCCTCTCGTTTTATTTCGGAGGTGGTACAATTTCGTAACAGGAGTGAGCTTGGGGTGATTTATGTATACCGCTGTGAACATATCGCGGAAAGATGGCCATTGCTCATAACTACCTTTAAAAATTTCTGTGTCGCAGGGTGGGAGTTTAAGAAAAATATTAGCGGTATCTGACACTACGTTATGAGCGGTAGATTGCCGTCCCATAGAGAATCGAGGGGACACTTCGAATCCTTGAACTTGGGTTCGATCTATTTCAAAAACTTTCATAAGCTCAAGAGCTTGTGAGTTACAATGGTAGAATGCTTCAGAACACGCCTCAAAATTCAATTTTGATTCTTCTTTAAATTCTGGGGGAACTAGCTCGTTTTGAGCTAACATAACTTTTTCATAAGAGGATTCTACCTTGTGCCATCTTGAGTCCAAATCTTTTAGTTTCACCTCAAGAATTGCCTCACTATGACTTTCAATAGGGGCACTGTTAAATTTATTACAAAACTGAAGCAGATGCTCACAGTCGAACACAAATTTTTCCCTAATGGAAGATGTAGATGTGGAAGTCGATGTCATATTTCTTTATGGGGTTGGTTTTAATGTACTTTAAGGTAAATTATTTTAAATTTGCAACTAAAAGGATTCGTAAAAGGAGTGCCAAGCAATGTGTATACTAATTGCAAAATTAAATTATCTAGCAAATTTTATTTTTTGGAAAAAAAAAAAATTTTTTTACCTTACGTAAATGTCTTAAATTATTGATTTAACTGCCCCCAAAATTGAAAACTATCACAAATCTCTATTGTATTGTATTAAATAAATTTTCAATAAAATGTTTTTATTTAACTTTAATAATTTAAAATCCAAAACTTTTAATGTAATATTGTAACAGTAAAATAGCCAAAGCAATATCAATTAATAAATAATCCAACCATTAATAACAGTAGCTTTTCTCCAATTATAATTTGTTAGATGGGTTCACAATTTTCCTGTAAACAGCATATATAATTTGGAATCAGTTTTTGGTTTGTGGAAACCAGTAGTGTGATATTTTATAATTGATTGATTCCTTGGGATAACCACCAATTTTTTCGTTCGAGTATTGTGTCAATAATACTCTTTTTTTTTGTTCACCAGTATAGACAATTGTTTTACTTTCGAATTTACAAATAAATAAAAGGGCAAATTTTTTTTCTTAAATTTTTTCTTTCTATTTATTCTTTAATCTATGTAATAATCTTAATTTTGGTTTGGTAGCAATACCAAGGAAAATTGTAAAGAAATTAATCAAAAAATAAATAAAAGTTTTTTTCTAGTATGTTAGATTGATTCCCAAATTTTAAATTAGAATTTTGTGTGTTAAGCTCAGTACTTAAACAAATTTTTAGTACGGCTCAACAAATTTTTTCGGGATGTCAGCGAAATACACAGCGGTAACGCTGTTTGAGTTTTACTTGTGAGACTTTTTCTTTATGTTAGCAGGGATGGAAAAATGTTTTTTTTTTTTTCAATCAACCACAATCACAAACGATTTATATAACAAAGGGGTAAATTTATTTAACTTCAGTTTAATGAAATGTTAATCGTGATTACAGTCTAAATATTTATATTTAAATTTAGTTTGAGAACATAAAGTGAACTTATGTTATTTTTTAAAATTGAAAGGTTGAATAAAAGAGTAGCAAGTATTACCTATGTTTCATTTAACAATTTACCTTGACTTTCACCAATATAATTTGCTAGTTAATACTTATTGTTATTAATTTCTATTTAAAGTATTTCTATACCATTGAAGTTTCCATCTCTGGTTGGTATAATTCTAATTTGTTTTGTTTGGTTATTTTATTTATTCGTTTATTTTCCACTAAGAACTTTACAGTAATCTATTCCGTGTAAAAGAGTGCAAAAAAAACTCAAGAGCACAATACTGTGCAAATATTTCGTTGGCAAATTTGGTGGTGGTTTTTTTCCTTGTATTTATGTATGTTGATGGGATGTTTCATATACTAAAGTTTAGTAATTAATGGGTGTTTTTTTTTTTATATATATTTACAAATTATTTATTTTAGGTATTGCTTAATATGAACTTTTCTTATTTATTAATATTTTATGTAATTGAATGAATAAAACAAATAAAAAATAAATAAGCAAGTGTTTATTTGATATATGTTAGTAGGAAACTTTCAGTTTTAATTTTATTTTTTACTTTAAAATCGAAAATGAATATATGAAAAGTATCACTGCGGTAACGCTGTTCCCAAGTTCAGTGTACCTTGCATACCAAAGATATTAAAAACTCAAAGAAACAAGAGTATGGATACGCTAAATTGGTTGGGTATGGTGAAAATTTAACGAGACTGAGTTTTTCCCCTTTTCTGAGTTATAAGGAGAACATAACTTTGGCTTTCAATATATGTTGTTATTTCTCTTTTTTTTCGAAATGATTTAATCAACTTTCCCTTTTACACATTTGTCCACATCCTTAAATAACCGTGAGTTTGATTTATTACTTAAAATTTGTCTCACTATTGTTAATACTGCAACCAACACAATTTTAAAATAAATTTAATTTTTATTTTCCAAAAAATTTATTTTTCTATTTTCTTTGTGTTCATTTATTTAACAAAAATAATTCCCTTTTTTAAATCTCAGTATTTTCTTTACTAACACTTTCCATGCTAAAAATTGCGGCCCTTTAAAATTCAATTTCAATTTGAGTTATTTAAGTTTTTCACTAAACCGTGAGAGAATTCTCATAAATTGCGGTATTAAGAGAATGCGATCTACACCAAAAAAAATGGATTACTCTCTTAGTATGTTGAATAAATTGTGTATGGTGACTGTTAATGGATTAGCGAACAAAGAAAAAGTATTTAAGTTTGTTTTTCTCCCTTTTCTTTGTTATGCAGTTACAAGTGTTAATATGTTTGTTTTCAATTTGTACGAATGTGTGTAGTTTACACAAAGTGTATTCTAAATACCTGCTCTTCCTCCAAGTTTTTGTTGTTTTGTTCTTTTTCACTGGTTATGGGTACCTATGTATGTAAATATGTAATGTATTTTACCATATGTGGGTACATACATATAATTGCCAAAAATATTAAAACACAATTTTATTTCTCTTTCTTTTTCTATTTGCAATTCTTCTTTTTCTTGAAAACGGTATATTTTCTTCTTTTTAGCTTTTTCTTTTCGTACCCTTTTTTCCACCGTTATTCACTTTTTAAAATTATTTTTTCTGTATACTAATTTCTATGATTTTACTTTTATTTTCGGTTTTCTTGACTTTTTTTTTGTCGATTAGTATCTATACTAATTTTGGTTTTTTTTTCCACTTGTTTCCTTCAATAATTTTCAATTTTTATATTTTTTTTCTACTTTTTTTCACAATACTAATAAGTTTAGGTCTTTTTCCTCTATATTTTTTAAATTAATTAAGATTTTCGGTTTTCTTCCCTTATAATTTTTTGAAAATAATTACAAGTTTTGGGTTTTTCTTCATATTTTTTCACGCACATTCACGTTTTGGGGTTTTTATATTTTCTCACAATAATTTAAATTTTTGTTCTTTTTTCTTTAACTTTTCTGTTTTCTAATTTTTCAATTTTTTTTTTTTAATTTGTTTGTTTTGCAAATACCGTCGGCTTACTGCACTTTTCTTTGATCGCTTCACTACTGTTTCTTTTTTTTGCTAACTACATAGAATTTACCTCATGCTTGGTGTGTTTTACTTGCTCCTTTGTTGATATTTCTTGTTGAAGAGACACTCTCTCTTATAAGTAAATGAATAGTACCCTATAGTTCTGTGTTGAATATTTCTATTTTTTTTTTTATTATTAACCACTTGTTGGAACGTCGACCAAGAGCTGATTGCTTCCTCGAAGGACCATGTACTGGTGTGTGGGTTGAACACCAGTGGAAAATAACCTTATTCTCGATAGATGAAAAGGGATGGCCGTTGAGAGATAAACGGTGGGCTATCAAAAAAAAGGGTATGATTATAATCGCTCCAGAGGAGAAATTATAATGGGTTGAGTTTAAGGAAAGAAAATGAAACCAGACTTTAGTAATCTTTTAAATTTTATTTATAATAATTCAGGTTTCTTTCTTAACGTAACAATACATACATGGGTTGAAGTAGGCTTGACAAAGGTACAGTTAGTATACCACAACTTAAAGTAAATTTGTTGATAGCTGCTCGCACTGCCGGTTAACGATGTTGTTCAATATCTTGCTCAAAGGTAAGTGTCTGCCTTCGCATCAGCACAAAAAAATATAGGATACACACGTAAGTACTTAACGAAAGTTCGTTACTGGTGACAAATGGAAAGGCTACAGCGAGTGTCAATTCTACAGTGCGGGCAACTTTCATAAACTTTACGAGATTAGGTATGGTGAGTATGAATAAATCAATAAGTATTCAGTTATATTTAACTACATATTTCAAATTTTAGTATTCAATTCAACGATTAGGCTCACGAATATAAGAAAAAAAAGATTAATCAAAAGGATTTTTAGACGTAAATTCAAAGTTTTAGGATGCATTTTAAATGTACAAATCTGATTTGTACATGCCGCCGCCTCCGAGTTAGGAACTGGATGCTGGGGTATCGGTGGCACACAGAACTTGTGCTAAGGATTTAATGGCTTCAGCCAAGACCTTTGGATCTGGAATGGTTACTTTCGGTAGCTGCCTACGCTGGTTGTTTGCGGCCTGCGATGCCGTAGTTGTTGGATGCCTTTCTGTAAGTCTGTTTATTGCTTGTTGATTCTGACGTGATCGACTGGCGGTCTGGGGACCTTCGGCACGTACAGAACGGCGACGTCTTGAGTGTAAAAGTGTGTGGTGAAGTTCATCACACTTCCTGCATGTCTCCAGAGACGTACAAGACCTAATGGTGTGGCTTTTGGCTAGACAGTTGCGACAGTACCGATGTCGTTCTACAACCTCTTCTCTTGCGTGGACATCCATTCTCAAAAACAAACGGCAAACTTTTAACGGGTGGTATCTTCTGCACAAGTTGCATTTGAAGATGTCAGGGTTTTGACGTCTTAAACGGTTGTTGGTGGTACTGTTTCTGGTTTGGGTTCGCCGGACTGTAGTTAATCGTCGGTTAGGCCTGCTGGGAAAGAAAAAATAGAAAAGTAAAAATTATGGGAGTTAGTAATTTTGCTAAAATATAATGGGTTAACGTGTTAAGTGGTTGTTTGTGAAAAGTATGACAATGGTAAGTAATGAGAACGAGTATGAAGCATAAACTACAGGGCCTCAGGCCCATTGCCCAAAAAGGGAAGGTAGCACAACTTCGCAATTGGGCGCGTTATCACTCCGGAAGCCGTGCGTATGTCCGCGATACGTACATTGTTGTCGAGACCGGGGAATGTTTTATCAACCCTCCCTAAGCGCCATTCGTGAGGAGGCTGTAGGTCATCCATAACTACCACGAGATCTCCTACCTGAAGATTGGGGACAGAATTTCTCCATTTGTATCTTTTGTGAAAAGATTTAAGATACTCATCCTTCCATCGCCTGGCCAGCTTATGGTGGAGGGCTTTTAATTTTTCCCACCGGTTGATTATAGACATGTTTTCGCAATTTTGCTCTGGAAAGGCCATTAGGGGTGCTCCCCGTAAGAAGTGTCCGGGAGTTAAGGCCGTTAGATCTGAAGGATCTTCGGATAGAGCTGAGATAGGCCGGGAATTAAGGACTCCTTCTATTCTAGCTAAAATAGTAGAAAATTCCTCGAAAGTGAACTTTTGAGCGCCTGCGATACGTTTAAGGTGAAATTTAAAACTTTTCACTGCGGCCTCCCAAAGGCCGCCCATGTGTGGTGCGTATGGGGGGATAAACTTCCACTCAAATCCGTGAGCAATGTATTTTTGAGCTATCTCTTGCGAAGTGTTTTCTAAAAATTCCGAAAATTCTTGCTCAAGTTTTTTACTAGCCCCCAGGAAATTTCTTCCGTTATCTGTTATAACCCGTTGGGGTAGCCCCCGCCTCCCAACAAATCGGGCAAATGCCGCTTGAAAAGCAGCTGAGGAGAGGTCAGAGCATGCTTCTAAATGCATTGCCTTTGTGCTAAAGCAAACGAAGACAGAAACGTAACCTTTCACTGAGGGAGATCTTCTTAGGGTCGATGTTTTGATCTCAAATGGGCCAAAGTCAATTCCGGTTACCTGAAACGGTAGAGATAGGCTACATCTATCAACAGGTAAGGGAGCCATGATTTGTGAACAGGCTGTTTGTTTGTAAATTACACAGGTTTTGCATCGCCGTATTATGCTTTTCACTCGAAGTTTGAGTCAGCAAATGTAGAATTCCGTTTGCACCATTCTACACATCTGGCTGCACTCTGCGTGAAAAAGAAATTGGTGCAAGTGTGTGAGATATAAATGACAAAACCGTAATTTACCTGGTAGTATTATCGGATACCGTTCATTATATGAAAGACACGCTTGAGATAATCTTCCATTTGCTCTTATGATCGAGTTTTCCTCTAGAAATACGTTTAGGGACCTTAATGAGCTTTTGTTAGATGGGGCTTTATTATTCTTTAAACATTGATACTCATCTGGAAAAAATTGGGTTTGAGTTATAATAATAAGTCTTTCTTTTGCAAACTTCATCTCTGGTTGAGTTATGTTGTTTTCAATAGTGACATGAACATCTGCACGAATTTTTCTGATACATTTATTGAAAAATCGAAAAATATAACTTACAACTCTAAGAGCTCTGCTATAGGATGAGAATTTGTTTAGAATTTCATTATCTTGTACCTCTACGTGCAGAACTTGGGTTACTTCAGGGGTTTTTGTGACTTTCAATGGGTTTCTTTTAGGCCATTCAGACGCGGGTTTTGATAACCATGATGGTCCATGCCACCAGAGGGAATTGTGTACCAAATCTTGGGGTTTACATCCTCTCGTTCCTATATCGGCTGGATTATCATGTGTTGAAACGTGGCGCCACGTCGCATCTGGTACCAAACTGTGAATCTGGGAGATTCTGTTCGCGACGTAGGTTTCCCATGCCGATGGATGTTTTGAAAGCCATCCTAGGGTTATGGACGAGTCTGTCCATAAATATACTTGTTTTGGTTCTAGCTTTAATAATGTAATGACGTACTTAACAAGGTTTGCAAGCAAGACTGCGCCTGTGAGCTCTAATCGCGGAAGTGAAATTGTCTGTATCGGGGCGACTTTGCTTTTAGCTACTATTAAATTAGAGAAAGTATTGTGTTTACTGTTCTCACACCGCATGTATACCGTGGCACAGTATGCCGCTTTGGGCGCGTCTGAGAACCCGTGAATTTCTATGGTGTCAGAAGGCAAATACTGTAACCATCTTGGGATGGAAATTAGTTCAACTTGTGACAAATCCTGGACTAGAATGTCCCAGGTTTGCATTGACTCATAAGAAACTTCGTCATCCCAATCTAGGCCTTCTAGCCATAATTGTTGGATGAGAATTTTTGCCCTTATTACTATTGGCGTGATCCATCCAGCTGGATCAAATAACTTTGCCACTGATGACAGAATCTTTCGTTTGGTATTTTTCGTGGAATGTTCAAATGGTGAAAAAGTGTAAGTAAATGTGTCTGTTAGGGCATTCCATATAATACCTAGGGTTTTTGTGGCACTGGTATCGTGAAAACGGAGAAAATCTGAATCATACAGATCTTCTTTGGGTAAATGGTATAAAAGTTCTTTATTATTTGCGGTAATCTTTTTGAGAGGAAATCCCGCTGATTTTAGGGTTTCAATCAGCTGGTCCTGGGCTTCTAGGGTTTCTTCTACCGTATAACCTCCGGTCAAAATGTCATCGACATATGTCTCTGAGCGCAGTATTGATGCTGCTTTAGGGTGTGTGGGTTCGGAATCAAGAGCGAGTTGAATAAGGGTCCGAATTGCTAGGAAGGGAGCACAATTCACTCCGAAGGTTACCGTTTTAAGCTGGTAGTCTTGAATAGGGCCAGCCGAGTCTGGCTGGAATAAAATTCTCTGATAGGGTCTGTCATCAGCATGTACTAGTATTTGGCGATACATTTTCTGAATATCGCCACTAAAAACAAATTGATATTTTCTCCAGTTGAGAATAATGGATATCAAATCGTTTTGTAGGGTTGGGCCTGTGTACAGAATGTCATTTAGAGAGAATTGCGATTTAGACTTTCTAGACGCATTGAAAACGACTCTGAGTTTCGTCGTTTTGTGCTCTGGTCGAATAACCGCGTGGTGTGGTAGATAATATGAGCCATATTTACCTTTGCAAATAATCTCATTTGATGGAATTTCTTGCATGTGGTCAAGAGTTAGGTATTCATTGATAACTTCCTTATATTGTGTTTGTAGGCCGGGATCTTTGGCCAGTGTTTTTTCCATGGTAGAGTACTGGGCTAAGGCTATGAATCTTGATGATCCTAGAAAGACTGTCTCGGGAAATTCTTTCTTGAAGGGTAGCCTAACAATTGGACCACTGAGTACCCATCCGAAAATGGTATTATACGCCGATGTTTGACCACAGATGTTTTTCTTTATGCTATCAATGTTTACCGAGTGCTCGTAATCATTCCCCAGAATTAGATCTATTTGAGACGCTTTATTAAAGGTAGGGTCTGCTAGATCTAAGTCTGCAAGTTCAGGGGAATGGGGTTTAACAAAAGTACACGCTGGAAGTCTTTTTGTGACTTTTGGTAAGACTATCGCTTTGATGGGAATTCTCATATTGTGTCTTTTGGCATGTAACACAAATTCGCATTCTTTATTTGCTGACTGTCGTTGACCACCAATGCCAATGACGTCAAAGTGCGATTTTTTGTATGGCAGTTGAAGTCTATTTCTCACTTTTTCCGTTAGAAAAGTACGTTGCGAGCCAGGATCAATTAATGCCCTGACTGTAAATAGCTCACCTCTGTGGTCTATTTCAATCAATGCTGTGCGCAATAACACATTCTCGTTACTACTAGAGCAATGTGCCTGAACCTTTCTTGAGGTTTGAGGAAGTTCTTCTGCTGTGTTATTTTGAACTAGTTGAGTGTTATGTGTAGAGAAATTTCGAGAAACTTTGTTCTGAGCATTAGGGGTTTCAGTATGCTGAGCACTTTCTGGTATTTGAGTTGGGTTATGTGTTTTTTGCCTCATATGCAATAACGTGTGGTGGGGTTTCTTACAGTGAAAACAAGTATGTTTACTGCCGCACTGTGCTTTAAGGTGGGATGCGGCTAAACAGTTATTACAAAACTTGTTCTTAAATACATAATCAAGTCTTTGTTGTATCGTGAAAGACCGAAACTTTGGGCATGTTCGTAATGAATGAATTTCATTGCATAATTTGCAGGATGAGGAGCTTAAACTCTCCTGAGATGCATACGCTTGTATCTTATTACTCTGGGGTGATTTTGTCATTGTGAAGCAATCTTTTGAGCCTTTTATACTCGTGAGACGTTCCACAACTTCATACCGATCAATTAGGAATTGAGACATTTTACTCCAACTCGGTAGCTCACGGGGGGATGTAAGGGATTGTTCCCAAAGTGAGAGTGTGGTTTCTGGAAGTTTCGTGGATATTAATCTAATCAAGATTGGGTCCCAGCTACTCACTTCAACACCAAGGGTTCTAAGGGTTGCTAAGGAGTCATTTACGGATGATTGGATTCTTCTGATGGAATCACTATCTTCCTTTGTGGCTGATGGTATGTCGAACAGAATTTTTATTTGGTTGTCAACCAAAACTCGCTTGTTTTCATACCTAGTTTCTAGTGCCCTCCATGCGAGATCGAAATTGTCATGAGAAAGAGGATATCTCTGCACAATAGCACCAGCTTCGCCTCTCGTTTTATTTCGGAGGTGGTACAATTTCGTAACAGGAGTGAGCTTGGGGTGATTTATGTATACCGCTGTGAACATATCGCGGAAAGATGGCCATTGCTCATAACTACCTTTAAAAATTTCTGTGTCGCAGGGTGGGAGTTTAAGAAAAATATTAGCGGTATCTGACACTACGTTATGAGCGGTAGATTGCCGTCCCATAGAGAATCGAGGGGACACTTCGAATCCTTGAACTTGGGTTCGATCTATTTCAAAAGCTTTCATAAGCTCAAGAGCTTGTGAGTTACAATGGTAGAATGCTTCAGAACACGCCTCAAAATTCAATTTTGATTCTTCTTTAAATTCTGGGGGAACTAGCTCGTTTTGAGCTAACATAACTTTTTCATAAGAGGATTCTACCTTGTGCCATCTTGAGTCCAAATCTTTTAGTTTCACCTCAAGAATTGCCTCACTATGACTTTCAATAGGGGCACTGTTAAATTTATTACAAAACTGAAGCAGATGCTCACAGTCGAACACAAATTTTTCCCTAATGGAAGATGTAGATGTGGAAGTCGATGTCATTTTTCTTTATGGGGTTGGTTTTAATGTACTTTAAGGGAAATTATTTTAAATTTGCAACTAAAAGGATTCGTAAAAGGAGTGCCAAGCAATGTGTATACTAATTGCAAAATTAAATTATCTAGCAAATTTTATTTTTTGGAAAAAAAAAAATTTTTTTACCTTACGTAAATGTCTTAAATTATTGATTTAACTGCCCCCAAAATTGAAAACTATCACAAATCTCTATTGTATTGTATTAAATAAATTTTCAATAAAATGTTTTTATTTAACTTTAATAATTTAAAATCCAAAACTTTTAATGTAATATTGTAACAGTAAAATAGCCAAAGCAATATCAATTAATAAATAATCCAACCATTAATAACAGTAGCTTTTCTCCAATTATAATTTGTTAGATGGATTCACAATTTTCCTGTAAACAGCATATATAATTTGGAATCAGTTTTTGGTTTGTGGAAACCAGTAGTGTGATATTTTATAATTGATTGATTCCTTGGGATAACCACCAATTTTTTCGTTCGAGTATTGTGTCAATAATACTCTTTTTTTTTGTTCACCAGTATAGACAATTGTTTTACTTTCGAATTTACAAATAAATAAAAGGGCAAATTTTTTTTTCTTAAATTTTTTCTTTCTATTTATTCTTTAATCTATGTAATAATCTTAATTTTGGTTTGGTAGCAATACCAAGGAAAATTGTAAAGAAATTAATCAAAAAATAAATAAAAGTTTTTTTCTAGTATGTTAGATTGATTCCCAAATTTTAAATTAGAATTTTGTGTGTTAAGCTCAGTACTTAAACAAATTTTTAGTACGGCTCAACAAATTTTTTCGGGATGTCAGCGAAATACACAGCGGTAACGCTGTTTGAGTTTTACTTGTGAGACTTTTTCTTTATGTTAGCAGGGATGGAAAAATGTTTTTTTTTTCAATCAACCACAATCACAAACGATTTATATAACAAAGGGGTAAATTTATTTAACTTCAGTTTAATGAAATGTTAATCGTGATTACAGTCTAAATATTTATATTTAAATTTAGTTTGAGAACATAAAGTGAACTTATGTTATTTTTTAAAATTGAAAGGTTGAATAAAAGAGTAGCAAGTATTACCTATGTTTCATTTAACAATTTACCTTGACTTTCACCAATATAATTTGCTAGTTAATACTTATTGTTATTAATTTCTATTTAAAGTATTTCTATACCATTGAAGTTTCCATCTCTGGTTGGTATAATTCTAATTTGTTTTGTTTGGTTATTTTATTTATTCGTTTATTTTCCACTAAGAACTTTACAGTAATCTATTCCGTGTAAAAGAGTGCAAAAAAAACTCAAGAGCACAATACTGTGCAAATATTTCGTTGGCAAATTTGGTGGTGGTTTTTTTCCTTGTATTTATGTATGTTGATGGGATGTTTCATATACTAAAGTTTAGTAATTAATGGGTGTTTTTTTTTTTATATATATTTACAAATTATTTATTTTAGGTATTGCTTAATATGAACTTTTCTTATTTATTAATATTTTATGTAATTGAATGAATAAAACAAATAAAAAATAAATAAGCAAGTGTTTATTTGATATATGTTAGTAGGAAACTTTCAGTTTTAATTTTATTTTTTACTTTAAAATCGAAAATGAATATATGAAAAGTATCACTGCGGTAACGCTGTTCCCAAGTTCAGTGTACCTTGCATACCAAAGATATTAAAAACTCAAAGAAACAAGAGTATGGATACGCTAAATTGGTTGGGTATGGTGAAAATTTAACGAGACTGAGTTTTTCCCCTTTTCTGAGTTATAAGGAGAACATAACTTTGGCTTTCAATATATGTTGTTATTTCTCTTTTTTTTTCGAAATGATTTAATCAACTTTCCCTTTTACACATTTGTCCACATCCTTAAATAACCGTGAGTTTGATTTATTACTTAAAATTTGTCTCACTATTGTTAATACTGCAACCAACACAATTTTAAAATAAATTTAATTTTTATTTTCCAAAAAATTTATTTTTCTATTTTCTTTGAAGATTTTCGGTTTTCTTCCCTTATAATTTTTTGAAAATAATTACAAGTTTTGGGTTTTTCTTCATATTTTTTCACGCACATTCACGTTTTGGGGTTTTTATATTTTCTCACAATAATTTAAATTTTTGTTCTTTTTTCTTTAACTTTTCTGTTTTCTAATTTTTCAATTTTTTTTTTTTTAATTTGTTTGTTTTGCAAATACCGTCGGCTTACTGCTTACATAGAATTTACCTCATGCTTGGTGTGTTTTACTTGCTCCTTTGTTGATATTTCTTGTTGAAGAGACACTCTCTCTTATAAGTAAATGAATAGTACCCTATAGTTCTGTGTTGAATATTTCTATTTTTTTTTTATTATTAACCACTTGTTGGAACGTCGACCAAGAGCTGATTGCTTCCTCGAAGGACCATGTACTGGTGTGTGGGTTGAACACCAGTGGAAAATAACCTTATTCTCGATAGATGAAAAGGGATGGCCGTTGAGAGATAAACGGTGGGCTATCAAAAAAAAGTGTATGATTATAATCGCTCCAGAGGAGAAATTATAATGGGTTGAGTTTAAGGAAAGAAAATGAAACCAGACTTTAGTAATCTTTTAAATTTTATTTATAATAATTCAGGTTTCTTTCTTAACGTAACAATACATACATGGGTTGAAGTAGGCTTGACAAAGGTACAGTTAGTATACCACAACTTAAAGTAAATTTGTTGATAGCTGCTCGCACTGCCGGTTAACGATGTTGTTCAATATCTTGCTCAAAGGTAAGTGTCTGCCTTCGCATCAGCACAAAAAAATATAGGATACACACGTAAGTACTTAACGAAAGTTCGTTACTGGTGACAAATGGAAAGGCTACAGCGAGTGTCAATTCTACAGTGCGGGCAACTTTCATAAACTTTACGAGATTAGGTATGGTGAGTATGAATAAATCAATAAGTATTCAGTTATATTTAACTACATATTTCAAATTTTAGTATTCAATTCAACGATTAGGCTCACGAATATAAGAAAAAAAAAAAAATCAAAAGGATTTTTAGACGTAAATTCAAAGTTTTAGGATGCATTTTAAATGTACAAATCTGATTTGTACAAACATCAACATTAATATAAGCTCAGTAACAACAACAACGTAGTATGTAAGAGAATAGCAAGTTATTTCAATTACAATGAGTGGCTTCAAAATGCAACAAAAACAACAACGTGACATCAAACGGTATATTTCCAACCACAACTGTATGATGATTTTGTTATGCGCAAATTATATTGATGAGTGACGAATTATTTTAATTTTCGTCAAAAATTATAATTTTATTTTAAAAATTACAAAAAAAAGTTATTAACGTTGGGCGCCAGTGTAACGGGGAAAAGATTTAATTTATTTATTAAAAAAATATAATATTATTTCCTGGGCCAAAAGAGACGCAAAGGTCAGCTATTGTCCTCAGAATAAACAACAGCCTCAAGAGACTTAAGTCTTCAAAAGTCTTGTTGTTTTTATTATTTTATTATATTTTACTTTATTTGGTAATAAAAACCCTTTCATTTTTATGCGGTATGCTGGTCTTTATTGCTCGGAAGCTAAATGCAGAGTGATCTGTTTTACAATGGTAAACTTAAAATAAACCTCTTACTAAAACAAAATAAAACATAAAAGTGACTTTCAAATTATATATAAACGTCATAACTTTCTCATATTAGTATTTTAAAAGTAATCGAAATCATTGATAACTATAAAGAATATCAATGAATATTTTAAAATGACCGTTAACTTAAATTTTGAATTTAACTTGAATGGGAAACAAACTTAAATAATTATCAATTTCAATGATTGAAAAATATAAAATAGTAATAATTACAAAACAAACAATAATTGCAAAATTTAACATAATTAATATAATGATTATAACGATTGAAAATTAATACAAAATAATATATCGGCGCTACAATGTTAATACCCTAACCGAGCACTAGCAACAAAGGCCTACGGCTCGTTGTAGCGAAAACAGACCAGAGCCTCTGGTGGGAATTGAACCAACGAACCCCGCACTGATAAGCTAGCACGCTACCAACTATCCTACCGGGTCGCTCAAGTGTGTATAAAAATTGTTTGTACTTATCTTATCACTTTCCAAAGCAAAAATATCAATATATTTTGAACATAATTGAATCAATTCAGATTTTACAATTTCAGGAAATTTGTTTGCTAACCTTTCCAAAATTGTTTGGTTTCTTTTACTATCAACATTGGATTTGATAGTCAGACAGTTTTTCATATTCTATTGGTATTCCGTTTAAAGATTTGATTTCAGAATTTGTGTTCATGATTCTTATGTATGGAAATTTTCTTGATACTATGCAACCAGCAACAAATATTCCATCTTCTATTATATGGCTTGGAACTACCAAATCAGAGACTTCGTTGTCAATTGTAATAGCTCTAAAAACTTCAGATCGAGCTGGTATTGTTTAGGGAATGTTTATGGGATAATTTAAATTGAAAGGTCTCAATGAAAGTAAATTCTAATTTGGATCTAGTCCATATTGAATAGTAGCATTGTGTCTTCAAAAAGTCTAATCCCAGTATATCTTGAAATGGTATTGGGAATGCATCTGAAATTACATAAAATGTCTGAGGGATAAGAAAGTTTTTCACTTTTAAATCAATTTCAATTGCTCCTAGGGATTCAATAATTCCCTCTCCAATTCCAGATATTTGTATAATTTTTTCCGTGTTGAAGTGTAATGAGCCGAGAGCACTGATTTTAGTTAGTGAGATGTCCGCTCCAGTATCTACAAGGAACGTACATATATTATTATGAGGGGATATTTGAATCTCGATAAAACTACTCAAATTGAGGTTTAGGTGGAAAACTTTTCCTATGGGTTTAATATTTGTTTTTTTTTAATTTTGGTGATGACCCCCCGAATTTTGGGGGATAATCTCGTTTTCCGAGACTTCCTGCGCCAATCTTACCCGTCCTCTGTTTTGTTGTCGGTTGGAATGATTTCCATAACCATTGCTTTGGCCGCTACGTTGCCCATCGTAACGTCTATGTTCATTATAATTTCGTGAATTGTTATTACCATTAAAATTTCAAGAGTTGTTATTCCGACGCCAGTCTTGTCTACGTCCACGGTTATTAAATCCACTGTTTCTGTAGTTCTGATTACCGGAACCACGACGCTTAAAATAGAATACTGAAGAATTTGAAATTGATGCTTCAGTGCTGGCTTCTACGAATTTAGAAACGACTTCATTAAGACTCATGAAGTTCCCTGTTTTAATGATGAGTTTTACCTCATCACTTGCAGCGTTTCTGGAAATGGCCTTGGGTGCATTTTGCCTTATTAATTTTTCAACAACATCCTGTGGGTAGCCTTCTCTTATATAGGCTCCACCTAGTTCGCGATTTCTTGGATCTCCTCGGCATAGGTTGTAGCCGATTTTGATTGTTGTTTTATGTTCATTAGTTTCGAACACAAGAACTCAGACGATTCTCCTTTCACTGAAGATTGTAATGTAGCCCTAACAGCTTGTATGGTATCTTCATTTGTTATAAGTTTCTTGCATGCCCCTTTAGTTTATTTTTAATCACCTCTATTGCAATCCCTTCATGTGTTTCCTTTATTCTATTTATCAGTGTTAATGAATCAAAAAAACTTTGCAGTTCATTTATATTACCATCAAATACGGGTACAATTTTCGTGGTTTTTCAATGACATCATCCTCCGTTCGTGGCATGATGATCGTTTTTATTTCCCTGTAGGTTTCCTTTTGTGAATCTTCCTTGCCGCTTTCGTCCGTCTCAGTAATTTCGCTATCTATCTCACAGGTTAATGTCAGTGGGACTTTGATATTAATGTTATGTTTGTCAAACGCTTTTATCAATTTATCCCTAAATGTGTGAAATATTTCATTGGCTTCCTCCTTGTGAGGTGTAGTGTACCTGTCGTATTGTCTGTGTAATGTTGCCCTAATAGTATTAAATGTTTCTATTAAAATTTGAATAAATCTTTAATAAAAAAATTCAAAATCTTTAATAAAAAAAAACTTTAATAATAAAAAAAAAACTTAATTTCTAAGCTTACACTTGTCTCTTCTTATATCTGAATATTGGATCTTCTTATATCTGTTGTTGGCGTGCAGCAGCATTTCTATTTCTATTTACAGCTTTTAAAATCGTCTTTGTTTGTCTCTTCCTCAATTTGATTATTGGTTTCTTATATCTGTTGTTGGAGTGCGGCAGCGTTTCTATTTCTATTTACGGCTTTAAGTATCATCTTCATTACGTAGATAACGGCTATGCTGATAACTGTTATTATCGACAATGTTTCGATGTAATTCATGTTTTCGTTTTTGGTTGTAGTTGTAGTTTCTTCAATGTTCATTTTCAAATTGTTACGTAGTATTTCTACCACTTCTTTATTATTATAGTCTTCCGTGGATTTACCCACTTCATAACCCGCAACAAGTAACGGGATTGTTTGTAAAATTTTCTTCCACCACGTCATATTTTATTTAATGTTTATGTATTCAGTTATAATGTTTGTTTGACGTTCAGTTTTTTTTTTATGCACTTTTGATTCAGTACAAATCATCAATGCATTTATGGGTGCTCTAATATATATATTTATATATATACATATATATATATATATATATATATATATATATATATATATGTGCATAGCGCATGTTGCGGGGACGGGTTTTCGTTCCACAAGTTACTATGAAGACATTTTGTTACTTTGGGGACTGTCCACAAACTTTTCATTATTCTACTGTTTACACTGAAGACATTTTACTGGATACAGCTCATATTACGGGGTCTTTTTTGGATGTATATACAGATGTCTTCAAAGTATGTGAAATGCATATATATATATATATATATATATGTATATATACATATATATACATATGTATATATACATATATATATATATATATATATATATATATATATGTGCACAGCACATGCTGCGGGGACGGTTTTTCGTTCCACAAGTTACTATGAAGACATTTTGTTACTTTGGGGACTGTCCTTAAACTTTTCATTATTCTAGTGTTTACTCTGAAGACATTTTACTGGACACAGCGCATTTTATAGGGACTTTTTTGGCTGTATATACAGATGTCTTCAAAGTATGGGCAATGCATATATATATATATATATATATATATATATATATATATATATATATATATATAATAATATATATATTTTTAATGTAAATATTTCACTTTTGAATTTAAACTTGCACTTTATTTCTTCACGGTCCGATTTATATTTTTCACGTGTGATTTTCTTTTATCACGTTTTTTACACTGCCACGGTCGCCATGTTAGGTTCGGCGTTCATGGCCGAACATTTAATTTGAAATGATTAACACGGTGGTTCTTTTGTAACTGCCTTTAATCTTTATTATCAATTTGTAATATATACTTATAATTATATGTATGGTAATACTTAAAACTAAGCGAATTTGAGGGTAAGTGAAAATACATGATTAGTCGCCAATAATTATTGACATTATAATGTATAATACATTATAATGTAATGCGATCCAACGACGGTATCAAATAAATGTGCATACCTAAAATCTATTGTTCGTTGGCATTAAGTATTTGAACCAAAAGTAGGCCAGTCATTGACTTTAAATGTTTGAGTTTAAAATATTATTATTAATAGTCACTTATTCATTTATTTTGTATTTTCACTACAACTCAACAAAAAGTCAGCGTTGAATAAATCAGAAAAAACAACAAACAACGGGTATGTGTGTACTCATAATTAAAACAAAATAGAAACACATTTCATAAATGATATTGTGTACATAAGGGTGGGGCTTAAATTCGCTTTTTTCGAATTTTTATTAGTAATACAATACTAAAAATATTCTTCTTTGTGAAATAAAAACATTAAAAAAAAAAAAAAATTAGGTCGATATCTCAGGCTTGCCTAATCCGGAAAAATTTAAATATTGTCTAAATTTTTTTTTCATCTATTTTGATTGGAAAATTGGGCAATATTTAACTTTAACCGGATTGGGCGAGCCTGAGATATCGACCTAATAAAAATTTTAAAAAAACGTATTTTAGACCCACCCTAATGTACATATACTATTTATGAAATGTGTTTCTACAAAACCACCCCCTTTTTATAGATAAGAAACTATTTTGTTTTAATTATAAATACACTCATACACGTTGGTTGTTGTTTTTTCTGATTTATTCTACATCAAAATAATTATTGTTGGCTCGAATAAACAGAATAAAATCAATGGTATAACAACGACCGATGATTATAAATCAGTGACACAACAATTTGCACGACGTTTGATTGATTTAAAATCATCAACAAATATGTGTGTTGGAGTATATTCAGCGTTTGAACGCAAACACATATTTATTCTTGATTGCGTATGAATGTTTTGCAATCAGCAGTTGCAGTTCTCTGGTGTGAACTAAAGTTTTATTTAGCAACTGAACTACTGCATCAACCAAGTACCCGTATTTATTTGAGTAGTCAGGTATTCTATTTATTTCCAGTTATTACTACACAAGACTTTTCCAGCTGTCAAAATTCGTGTGAAGAAATTTGTAGTTGCAGAAATTTCTTGTAACACTGCCACCCACTTAAGCCTGTTCGTCCCGAACAGACAGAACTATTCCTTTTCCATAGTTAGCTAGTCGTTCTAGATGCACAACCTTCATTTTGGACCTTGGGCTCTGATCTTTCTGTATTCTGTATACCACATCATTCAATCTTTTAATTACTCTATAGGGTCCGTCCCAATGCGTTTGTAGTTTGGGAGATAATCCTTTCTTTCGATGCGGGTTAAACAGCAGAACCAACTCGCCGTCATTAAATCCTTCAGAATTCGCTGCTTCAACTTATCGCTGACTATTTTAATTCAATTGCGCACAAACTCATGAAGCTCGTTAAGGTCTTCTTGTTCCTGGGAAGCGTTATCGTTGTCTTTATCTATTTCGCCAGGTAATTTAAGTTCCGTTTCCAAAATAACTTTTGCAGGTGGAATCGTGAACAGCGATCTGTATGCCAGCAGAAATTTAGGGATGTGTTCCTTCCAGTCCTTCTGATGTGCACTGACCACAAAAGCGCTTATTATCGTTCTGGCTTCCTGGTTCGGTATAGCGTATACCTCAGGACATTTACTGAAATAGTCGATCACCACAAAAACGTAACGGTTTCCGGAATCACTGACAGGGAAAGGGCCTGCTACATCCATTGCTATCCGCTCAAATGGGGCACCCGAGTTGTATTGTTGAAGTTGCCCACGACTTCTTCTTACTGGTCCTTTAGCTGCGATGCATTGCGCGCAATTTGCTATCCAATCGCTTACAGCTTGCTGGCAGCCGACCCAGTAGAATCGTTGTTTTAACTTCTTTAGGGTTTTCGTGACCCCGAGATGACCACCGCTGGGACCGTCATGGAACTCTTTTAATACTTCGTCTATTTTGTTTGACGGCACCACAATTATCTTTGTCTCAGTTTTGCCGTCCGCACTTTCCCATATACGGTAGAAGCAGTGATTAATTACCCGTAGACTGTTCCACTGGACCCAATACGCTTTCATTAACGGACTTTCAGCTGATATTTGTTCACGGGTAGGCCTCCTGTCCTCTGCTTTGGCTGACATAATTTTTGACAGTATGGGGTCATTCTGTTGCGCCGCCGACCACGCTTCACTTGACTCAATATGGCTAAGTCTTATATCAACAATGCACTCTTGTCCTTCAGCCCTCGGATGTTTGCACTCTAAATTACAGGGGCGTCTTGAAAGGGCGTCCGCATTGCAATGCTTTATGCCTTTCCTGTGCTCGATGCTGAAATCATAGCTTTGAAGTCGTTCAATCCAACGAGCTAGCTGCCCTTCTCGTTGTTTAAATTGCAGCAGCAACCTGAGTATAGAATGGTCGGTTGTAGAGTTCCCGCCGTGTTACGCAGAAGTTCCTTTCGGGCTTCGAAAGTACTCGACTGTAATAGGCCATGACTTTTTCGGTTCCATTGATCACCTGCGACAGCACACCATCTATTCCGTGTCGCTATCCAGCACAAATTTTTCTTCGGCGCAGGATATCCAAGAATCGGTACCGTACATAATAACTCCTTGAGCCTTAGGAATGCTTGGTCTTGGGCTTCTCCCCAATAAAATGGTTGCGCCTTCTTAGTCGGCTCATGTAGACTCTCAGCCACACTGGCAAAATTTGTTTCAAATCGTCGGTAGTATGTACAGAGGCCTAGAAAGCTGCGCAACTCGTGCAGATTTTTCGGGCGAGGCCAATCTTTTACAGCCCGAATCTTATCTTCATCGGTTGATATACCCTCTGCAGTTACGCGGTGCCCTAAATACTTGACTTCTCTCTGGAACAGTGTACATTTCTTTGCGCTAAGCTTGAGCCCAGCCGCAGATATTCGCCTTAAAACTTCTGCTAAGTTCTTCAGGTGCTCATCGAAAGTTTTTCCCATGACAATTATGTCATCAAGGTACATTAGGCAAGTTTTCCAGTGGAGTCCTTTCAGCACATTTTCCATTAACCTCTCGAATGTTGCTAGAGCATTGCAGAGTCCAAAGGGCATCACATTAAACTGCCATAATCCGTCACCTGTGCTAAAGGCAGTTTTCTCCTTGTCTTGGTCATAAATTTCTACTTGCCAATAACCACTTTGCAAGCCCAATGTGGAGAACCATTTCGTTTCTGCTAGCGTGTCTAGAGTGTCGTTTATTCTCGGCAGTGGATAGCTGTCCTTCTTGGTGATATCGCTTAGTTTTCTGTAATTAACACAGAATCGGGTGCTGCCATCTTTTTTCTTAACTAATACTATAGGTGAGCTCCATGGGCTAGAAGATGGTTCGATTACTCCACTACGCTCCATTTCGTTGACTAACTCCTTTACTTCATTTCGTTTTGCTAGATAAATACTTTTGGGCGCCTGCTTTATTGGCCTCGCTTCACCAGTATTTATTCGATGTTTTACAATCATCGTTCTTCCTTGACTTTTATTTTTCATGGCGAAGACAGAGCCTTATTTCCTGATTAGCTGTTTGGCTTTATTTCTATCAGGCGGCGCCAGTTATTTTACCCATTTCTCCACATATTCTGCCAGCATCTCTCGATCTTCAATAGACGCATTTGAAGGTTCCAAGTTCTTTTCAACTGATTATTGCTTCTGGCGCAGTACATTTGGCTATTTCAGAGTTCGCTCGGACAACTTAGGTTCAATACTCTTACAGGAACTTTTTGTCTTTGCTGGTTTTCACGAGGGCTTTCGCTATTATCAGGTTACTTTTATTTCTGTTGGTTCTACCACCCACAAGCTGTTGCCCTCACAATCTCCCTCCATGCGCACCCATACTAAAGTTTCTGACCGTGCCGGTATTTTCTGATGTCTGATGGCTACTAGCTTTGTTACTCGTTAGTTTTACATTTATTTTACCATAGACAGAGGCAGGCTCCCCAGTAGCTGTGCGCAGACTTACCCCGTATAGTGGTTCAACTGTCTTTTTCCCTAAATCGGGCCTGATGATTGACTGTGATGCTCCTGTGTCTATCGTAAAAATGTGCTTTCACCCGTTGATGTACCCATGCTTTTATCCTGCTGTATTACTGATATGGAGATTGTGGGGCCATCGGTTGTGGGAGCTAGCTCATGGCCCATAGTGCTAGCTCTTTTTAGTTTAACGGTGACTCTTTAGGTGACTGCTGATCGGCCCGGAGGCTCTTTCTTGGTGTTTTGCAATTTCGCTGGAAATGTCCCACTCTACCGCAGTTGTAGCATTTATCACTGGCCTTAACTTGCTTCTCCACTAATGCCTGCTTAAATGCATCTTTTAACTCCGTGAGCACTTCTCTGAATCCTTCTGTTAGCTTTGTGCTTATATCTTGCTCTCTTTCAGCAGTTACTTCGAGTTTACGCACCTTAAATATTTGTGGCTTGGAAATCACCTTCGTAGTCTCTTGGGCCAGCGCGAATGAGACAGTTTAAGCAAAAGTCGAATTCTGCGTAGCACACACCGCATGCCTCACATCAGAATCCCGAATTCCATTCACAAATGCTTCAATTTTGAACTGATCTAAGAATGGATGATTTTCACCTGGACAAGTCAGCTGCACCAACCGCTCAATTTTTGTCGCAAAATCTTGCAGTGACTCATTTGCTTTCTGCAGTCTACCTCTAAGTTCCATTCTGTATATTTCTTTTTTGTGT
Source organism: Eustalomyia histrio (assembly GCA_949748255.1). Taxonomy (NCBI): domain Eukaryota; kingdom Metazoa; phylum Arthropoda; class Insecta; order Diptera; family Anthomyiidae; genus Eustalomyia; species Eustalomyia histrio. The sequence goes on from OX456525.1 coordinate 129,182,588, forward strand.
TCGCCACCATACTTTCGCTGCAGTGCCACCATTATGTCGTCATAATTATTTCTGCAGGTAATTGGCACACTTTCTAGAATTTATGCAGCGTTTCTGGAACTGGAACTTAAAAACATTAAATGGAATGCTGCCATCAAAAGTAGGGGCCTTTGCTCTACCAGAAATTTCCTGAATAATTCGAACTGGACCCATTTGACATTGGAGATTATTTACTTTATTTTCTAGATCTTGTAGTTTTCTATCAACATCTTTGGTTTGTACCTCGAATCTATCTACGCCGTTCTATAAGTCGGAAACTCTTTTGGAGACCTCAGAGATTTTCTCATTAGTGGCTCTAGAAGATTCTTGAAGCTTTTCTTCCACCTTAGCTAACGATTTCTCGTTGTCTGCTCTCGATGTTTCTAGCAGTTTCGTTTCCATCTTAGCTAACAGTTTCTCGTTGTCAGCTCTCAAAGCTTCTAACACTTTTATGTTGTCTGTTCAAGAAGTTTCCTGAAGTTTTGCTAACATTTTTATGTTGTCTGCTTTAGAAGTTTTTAGCTTTTCCATCATAGCAGCCAACATTGTGCTTAACTCTATGTTAGCTTCTGTTTTACGGGTACTAACCTCCTTTTCTTCTTTTTCATCAAATTCGTACGTTGCAATGTCAATGTTACGCCGCTCAAATTCCTCTATGAGCCTCTTTTGCACTTCGACCTTATTTCCTGCTGTCGGTAGCGCCAATTTGCTCAATTCCTTCTTGAGCTGTTCCACCTTAAGCTCCTCCAATTTCATGACTGCTTATTATTTTGCAATCCCACTTCTGACACCAATTGTTACGATTTTACCCTTTATAAAATCGTTGAGTTATTTACCTTTTAAATAAATCGAGTTCTTTCTATATTGCAAATAATAAACACTGTTTGAAATTATTTATAGCTCTATTTGTTTATATCAGTCACTAAAAATTACAGAAACCTTTTAATAGCACACTTTATTTACAGACTTTATTTATAGACTAAACGTTAGCCACACTTTAGTTCTTCACTTTAGTTCTTATCATCTAAACTAAACTTTAGTTCTTATCAACTAAACTACTGCATCAACCAAGTACCCGTATTTATATGAGTAGTCAGGTATTCTAGTTATTTCCAGTTATTACTACACTAGACTTTCCAGCTGTCAAAAGAAGAAATTTCTAGTTGCAGAAATTTCTTGTAATAATATGTATATGTTTCCTTCTCACACTTTTTTCTCTTTTTAGTTTAGGGTCAACATTCCTAAGCTTCCTGGGCCATTACACCCCAATACTACAATTCCCTAGGCCTGAGCTCACCCCTATGTACGTGGCGCGCACCTTCCCCAAAACTCCCGAAGGGTCTGATAAAACGGGCTAACGGTTAGCGAATGTTTTTCCTAACTAGATATTTTTCTTCAAACCTACTTTATTAAAGGGGCATTTACATATTTATTTTATTTACATAATGTCACGCCTGTCAGTCCTCTGGTTATGAGGCCCTAATTCGGTGTAATATATTCTATATTAACATTATTATTATTATCATTATTATTCGTATTATTATTATTATTATTATCATTCTCATTATTCTTTTTCATTTTTACTGTTATCCCTTAAATAATATTATAAATATGTGCCACCCTAATTAATGGGAAATCTATTGGAATTGTAGTTTGATTACAACAACTATTTTAATGAATTTGTAGATTTAAGGATACCGTTGTTTTTATTTATAAGGAAAAGAAATTTCAATAAAGAGAACATTAATATTTTGCCTCTAAAATTGGCATTTTGTCTTTAGGCATATAAATCTGCCTTACCAAACAAAATATATTTTCGGCATATAAATCTGCCTTTTAAAATAGCATAAATACCAGTGGCGTTTGTTAGCGCCGGTATAAATTTTTATTGTATATTTGCATCCAAAAAAAAAATAAAGATCAAAAGATCATTACATCGGTCCTAAACCTTCTAATGGATACCTGTTCCCGATCGCGGCCACTACTTGTGCCCCTGGCAGATTGGGGCTCCCACTCTCCTTGTGTGTACGTGTGGTTTGTCTTCGTTACCTTATTTTCTTCTTTTACTTCAAATAAAATTTTAAATTTTGGCTCCTTTTTTTTATATGGGTGTCTTTACTTTTATTTGTTGGGTATGTTTTTGGGTCTTATTTTTCCTGCTACCTTTTTCTTTTGCTGTTGTACTTTTCCCAACTTGATAAATTTCCTTTTGGCTGTTGTTCTTGTTTATCCTTCTATTGGTTTTTTCACGTATTCTTTACTTTTATTTAAAATTCTTCATTCTATTTATTTTTAACTTAATTATTTTCAAAAACAAAAAATAAACATTTTCTCCACCATACTTTCTACCACTTTTCTTTTTCTTTCTCCAACCTCACTTTCCGAATTCCAAAACTTAACTTTTTCTAACCTTTTTCAAAAACTTAACTTAAAATATTGATTGACCACGTTCATAAGACTTGAACTGATAAGGAAGTGATCTAAAAAATATGGTCCACCGGGAAAAGGAGGATTTACGTCACAGAGTCCAGTTAAATTAGTACCAGAAAAGTTTAACCAATCAACGAAGCTTATCCCATTTAGTTTGTCAAATGAATCTCCCCACTCCGCTTTTCTCGCATTAAAGTCGCCACCTATTAAGACTCCGTCGTAGGGAATTGAAAAATTCCTAATACAATCTAAACTAGAATTTAAGTCAATGCGGGAAAAATTTTTTGAAATATAAACGCGACACAAAAGAAATTTTTTAATTTGACCAACAAAAGAAACATTCAGTTCAATGAAACAATTAGGAAAATTCAAATCAGTAGAACTATACTTAACACTCTTTCTTGTAAGAATTGCTGTGCCTTGGGTATAATAATCAAGAACAACATTGTAGTTTCCAAAAGTAACTTTCGAGTTTAAACGAAAATGTTTCTTGTAAGAAACAAAAATAAACTTTATTATAGTTTAGAATTTTAACTAATTCAATACGTCGCTTAATTCGACTAACGACCTTACATTGTGTGTAATAAAAATTAAATTATTTCGAGCCATAAAAGAAAGAACTTCATTTAATAAATATCCATACTCTTGTTTTGTCCTTTCTTACGGCAATGATTTAAATCAACTAAGAAAATTGGAAATTTTCGCTTCCAAAGTATGCGTCCTTAGCTCCTTAAAAGAATCCCCGAGCTTTAGGAATTTCTCTATAATTGAAACTGTTGTTTTTACCAAGCTGATCTTTACACGTTGCGTTAAAAAGACTTGCGAAAATTTTTCCTTCGTATACCCATTGACTATTACTTATTGCTGCATTTATATTATTTTTAATTTCCTCTTTCTATTTTTAGCTTTCTCTTTTTTTCTTACTACATACGATTTGTAAGCTGAACAGCCCCTATAATTTGTGGCATGTTCGCTTTCATTGCAGTTGGCACATACAACATATTACAACATCCTGGTTCATAACTAAACACTTAAATCTAGGATTACAGTTTCATGCTGAGTGTCCCCAAGATTGAGACTTAAAGCTTTTATAAGTTTCATTTCATTACTTTTAGACTTGGGCGACTCCCACTAAGGTCATTCCAGGTACGAAGGTTACAACAAATAAGCCCGTTTCAAAATTATTTTTAGCAGAAAACTGCGTAATTAATTTACTAACTTATTCAACCGTATTAGGAATTATCCTATCAAGGGCCATCTTCATTTCCGTCACTTCAGACAGATGATATAAACCTCTTAGGGTAATCGATGTTCTCCTTAATTCGGGCGGAGTAAAAGAGTATGATTTAATATTTTGGGACCTTAAAATTTTCCATCATTTCTAGATGCGCGGACAGATTCTCGAAATAAAGCTTGGAAGTACTATCCATAATTTCTTCATCAGTCACCGAATGTGTAAAAATTCCGCTTTGCATCATTAAATCACCGATAACATTGGTAGTTTTTCCCTCCTTTTATCCGGTGGTATTTTTTCAGAGCTTGGTGGTGCGTCCACCAAACTATTAGATATTTCATCCCTATTGGAATCCAATATTGGATGTTGTCCAAATAAACTAAATATTAGGGGTTTGTAGCAAAAGCAGCTTAAATTAACCCATTAATAGCCAAATACAATTTGGAGAAGAAAATTCAATAAAAAAAATATATTTATGTTATAGGCAAAGGCATCAAATAGAATAAAGAATAAACGAAATTGAAAGAAAACTTAATATATCCTATTAAATTGTGCTACCAACTTTTCCTGCTTGTCGCTAATTTATAAATCAAATTTTTGTAAATACAAATAACAATGTTTTAAAACTACGTTGTTATATGTATATTGTAAAGCAACAAATGTTACTTTTCTCAGTCAAGCAATGTTGCCATACATTTTTTTGAAAAATCTGTTAATTAAAAAAAAAAAAATTTTTCGACATAAATCTTTTTTTCAAACAAAACCAAATTTAAAGAAATAAAAATAAAGAAAAAGTATTTTATTTTTTCAATTTATTTTTATTGAAACAACGTTAAAAACATATTCAAATTTATATTATATAGAACTATGTAACATAAAAAACTAAAAGTAAAAACAAAAAATACCCCTGTTCCCAAAAACGAATCGGAATAAAATTATTGGTTTTTTTACAACAACAACATGAATTTAGATATGAAAACGAAGAATTTTATTCTGATTCGTTTTTTGGGAAAAGGGGTGAAAATATATGATTCATTTAAAAACAATTTGAGATCATATTTCTTAAATTTGTGAGATCATAGTAGAATTAAAGAAAAATTCGTTACTATCCATAATTTCTTCTCCAGTCACCGAATGTGTAAAAATTCCGCTTTGCATCATTAAATCACCGATAACATTGGTAGTTTTTTCCCTCCTTTAATCCGGTGGTATTTTTTCAGAGCTTGGTGGTGCGTCCACCAAACTATTAGATATTTCATCCCTATTGGAATCCAATATTGGAGGTTGTCCAAATAAACTAAATATTAGGGGTTTGTAGCAAAAGCAGCTTAAATTAACCCATTAATAGCCAAATACAATTTGGAGAAGAAAATTCAATAAAAAATATATATATGTTATAGGCAAAGGCATCAAATAGAATAAAGAATAATCGAAATTGAAAGAAAACTTAATATATCCTTGTAAATTGTGCTACCAACTTTTCCTGCTTGTCGCTAATTTATAAATCAAAATTTTGTAAATACAAATAACAATGTTTTAGAACTACGTTGTTATATGTATATTGTAAAGCAACAAATGTTACTTTTCTCAGTCAAGCAATGTTGCCATACATTTTTTTGAAAAATCTATTAATTTAAAAAAAAAAAATTTTCGAATCAGAATAAAATTATTGGTTTTTTTACAACAACAACATGAATTTAGATATGAAAACGAAGAATTTTATCCTGATTCGTTTTTTGGGAAAAGGGGTGAAAATATATAATTCATTTAAAAACAATTTGAGATCATATTTCTTAAATTTGTGAGATCATAGTAGAATTAAAGAAAAATTCGTTACTGTATTTATTTGACATTTTTTTGTCATTATAAAATTCGTATTATTAGAGTTATTTTTTTAAGAAAATCTTTAGTTCTTAAAATACCACACAGAGAAGGGGTTTCTAATTTATTTCTTCTTTTGGTTTTATTACTATTAATTTGGGAAAATATTCTCTCTACATTGGCTGTTGTACATTCGATTAAATTAAATCCAATTTTGTTATAGTAATTTGTACTCGTTGTAATCGATCAAAATCAAAAAATATGCTTTAATTTTAAAAATCTTTTTTTTCGCAAAAATCTTAAAATCTGTCCAGAACTCAAAAAATCTGTAAAAAAAATATAAATCTGTCCATTTGGCAGCACTGCAGTCAAGTCCAGTAAGAATTACTTGACTAAGAAAAGTAAACGAATAGACCTATTGTTTTTTAACCTTCTACCAGCACATAATTGAAGTTATTTTGTTGCACAGCTAATGATAGTTTTTTTGGCTGGAACTTTTTAAATTATTGGAAGTTAAAGTTAAAAGAAAAATCACAGTATTTTAAACTTTCTGGAATAAAATTATCTGACGAAATTAAATCATAAGGGCCAACTGTTGTAAAGCATATAAGGTGTTGGTGGTGAATTGTATTGGTTTCTGTTTGTGGGGTGAGATAGTGTGAGACGTTCTGCCGCCATTTGTAAAATGTAAAAGTGACGTCATGGCGTCACAACAAACCGTTGCGTCAATTGATGATGAAGTGGCCATCTACCAAGGCGTTGAGGCAAGGCAAAAAAGAGTGGAAGAACAGTATCAGGAAGATGGCGATGGACAGGGCAGGTGAAACAAACCCTTCTAAGAAAATTTATGAAATAATGCAATTGGTTTTGAAGGAAGGTAAGCAAAATGAACTTAAACAGGGTGTTGTTGATATTGCTGATAATGATAAGTACAAGTCGGCCTGTTGCAATGCTGATGAGGTTGAGATGACTGAAACTATTGAAAAGACTGATCCTAAGGCTAATTTTAAACAACAAACACAAACAGCAGGTACAAAGCAAGTTGGTGCTACAGATAAGACTGAGGGCGGAAACGCAAATCACAGTACAAATTTATATAGTGGTGACAGGGACCTAGTCCTATACCCGGCTAAACATGTGGGCGATATAATCGTTCTCATTGATACATCCCAAGCGGAGACAGTGTAACGAGAAGCCAAACGATTGTTTTGCACGACCGTGCTCAGGGCTTAATGGGGGGAGGTCTTGTTTGGCCATTACAAAATTAAAAGATATAGATAAAGATTTAGAGAAAGAAAAAGGAAAAGGAAAAGAAATACAAAAAGGAAAAGGAAAAGAAAATGTATGTTACATCCTTAGTTTACCTGTCCACCTCATGTTTCATCAACCATAAAAAAATTTGTGATTCATTTTAATTATTAGACAATATTTATTCCGAAATAACAGAAAAATGTCATTAGAAACAAAAAAAAAAATAAAACTAAAAAAAATAATATTTATGACAATAGATTATGTGATATTTAAGAGTAATTAAAGGATTGAGTAATTAAACAATTAAATTTCCTTATAATTTAATAAAATTAAATTAAAAGTATATTTTAACTTACTTAGATTCCATTGCGGTGATCACTGCATTGAATTGGGTATCGTTAAGAAATTAGTAATAAATGTGTAAGTTAATTATTAAGTGGATATGTTCGATTAAAGATTCTAATAAAAAAAATTTAAGTTCAAATAATATAAAACAATGTTTAAATTATCCATTAATAATATTTAACGGTTATTTTTCATTAAGGTAAAGTCTTGTATTTAAGTATAAAATTAAATTGTAATATAATTTTTTTTAATTCGCGTTTTAGTTGATATTGAAGTTAAAATTAAGTTTAAAGTTAAACTACACTTTTCTTTATACGCGATTTGCAAAATATGCTCAAGTTTAAAAATTACTAATGGTAAATGACAATTTAGTATTTTTTCATTTTATATATATTCACTGCATAAAAATTAAAAATTAACAATCCAATGATTGTCCACTGCTGTTGTGATGACGCTATTATATTTTTGATGGTCCTTACACACAGATGCCATAGCGTATTATAATTTAGATATCAAGACTAATCGAATTTGCAGTTAGATAACAGTTTGATAAGGTAAATTGCGATATTCGTAAGAAAGCAAATCGAAATAATATATAGAAATTGAAATGCTGAATCTCTTCTAATCCTTCGCAGCACCGTTGTATGAGAATTGAATTATTGGTTTGCTCTGTATATTTTTAGCTTCTTCCTCTTGAGAAACTGGCTAACTTCTCTTTTTAAATTTTTCTTGAATAATTCTTTATTTTCTTTTTTTTTTATTAATTGACAAATTTATTTTATTTTACGACTTCACTTTTTAAAATTCCAATTTCTAATCCCTTTATTGAAAATTTTTGAAAGTTCAATAAATCAAAGTGAATTCTTTTTTTAAAAAAAAATTTCGTAAACTAAAATTCAAAGTGTTTTACAATCAAAATTTTAACCCACTCATTCCTTATAACAGTTAATAATAAGAGGGTCAAAAATGGCCTGTACTTATGGGAGAAGATTCGGGACCTGAATATTCCTGGTATTAAGTCGATTAAGGCTACAGGAGTATCGTTGTATAAAGTTATTCTTGATAGTGTAAGTAACGCCAATAAGTGCATTAAAAATGCTGAACTAAAGAAAAGAAAAATGAGACCATTCATCCCGCGAACATATCTTGAAACTTTTGGTGTTATACGCGATGTTCCAATGTATCTGACGGATGAAGCTATTAAGGATAGCATCAGATCGTCGGTTAGTGTAATATCTGTAAAGCTGTTAAAATTGGTTTTGCTGGGACTGAATTGCCTGATGAGGTGTTTCTCAACTTCACAGTACTCAAAGTTGATCACTATTTTCCACCGGTTAGACAATGTCGTAACTGTGGACGTATTGGCCACACTCAACTCGGTTGTAAACCTTCCTGTAATATAATCAAGTGTATTTTGTGCAATGGTGATGATCATCAGTCGCATCAGAAGAATAAATGTCCTCAATGGGCACGGGAGGAAGAGGTAAAAAAGATAATGACTACTTAGAAAATGTCTAGAAAAGAGGTTTATGAATCTTATGGTGCACCGGCAAATAAATTTAGCTTGTTCTCTAACTATGAGGAAAATTTCCCAGAATTGAACCGGCAGCCTTGGGCCCAATTTAAGAACAAGGATAATGAAGTTAATAGGATACTAACACCGAAACCGTATAATAGGGTTGTAAAGCAAGTCAATGGGCCAGTTCGGAAAATAAATTTTGAGAAGAACTTTGATGCACCAGAGGTGTGGGAGGCGGAATGTCGGGGTAATGTTTTGAATCGTCCCAACCTTCATAAGGTAAGCCTTCTGAACTTTTGAATCTTATTAAGGATGTTTTTAACAAGGATAATAATAAACATGACTTAAATGCCATTGCCCACTTTGGAGAAATTTTTGATAAAATTTATAAGGACCTAGACTGTGACATAATTACACAGTCATCTCTGAATTTTGATAATGAGGCTGCTGCAATATAATTGTCAGTCGCTTAAAGCTAACCGTAAGAATATAGAATACTTTATTAATAACCGTAACATAGATATTGCTTGTCTAAGCGAAATTTATGCACATGACACTCAACAACAACCACACAAATTATAATATTTTAACATTATCGAAAAAGTTGACAGGATGGATAGATATGGAGGAGTGGCCATCGCCTTGACAAGGGTCCATTCGCTTCAAAAGAATAAAATTTATAACGACCTTTGATATTATTATTGTCAAAACCTTTAATCTTATAACAAACTTTACTATATGCTCTGTATACTTTGAACATTCGAGAACTCTCGCAGAATTTGAACTGGAGATGCAGAAGTTGATTGACTTTTTGCAGGCCTATGACAATGTTATTATAGCGGGCGACTTCAATGCTCATGCTAGAAATGGGGTGATTATGCTGATTTGCCAAGGGGTTCAAGGTTAGTTAGACTCATGGATGACACAGATTTTGTTTGCTTAAACGATTTAAGTGTGACCTTTAGACGCGATCTGAATGGAGGTCTGGGAACGGTGTTAGATTTAACATTTGTGAATACTCGACTGACTGCAAGCTGGGATGTTGTTCCGGTGCAGCTTGGTGGAAGCCATCATTGTCCGGTATTGGTCAACTTTGCTGATGTTGGTCAGAGGTCAAGTAAATTTTTAGCCAAGGATAAGCTAATTGCGTCACTGAGTGTAGTAAATTTTGAGGCAGATATTTAGAATATAGAATCCACTTTTGCGGAGGAATTGGAACATGCTACTTATGATATTAAGGGGAACAAGACTCCGAAGGCATGGTGGCATGATGATCTTAACAGGTTATTTAAATAACAAATTGCTACTCGAAGAAAATGTGACAAGTACCCAACGGCTGAGAATTTTGAAAGAGCCATAATTGCTATAGCTGATTGGAAAGAAGCTGTTAAATTGGCTAAAAGACAGAGCTATGAGTATCAAATTAACAAAATGAATGAGCATCCTTATAACTAATACATCCCCTCTTACTCAAATGGTACACGCAAATAATTTGAATAATGATGACGACAACACTGGATCGGCCTTGGACATCTCATCCTCTCTGACACGTACGGAGAATAAACAAACTGAGCTCGATGGTAATGGACTGCACCTTTTTCACGTTTGAAGAGTTTGCGAAAATTCTCGGGGATAAGGTTAAACCCTCGGCGGGGGGAGCGGACAGGATAACATATGAAATGGTTCGCGCTCTTCCTGAAATGGCAAAAAGGTCACTGCTAACGGCCCTAAATGATGCTTTTCTAAATTGTCATATACGGGAGTCATGGAGAATAATTAAGATTGTACCAATACCGAAAAGAAACAAGGACCTCTCTGACTATAAGAATTTTCGTCCTATCTCATTGATATCTGTACTGCTTAAATTGATAAATCTAATGACTAAGGAGCGTATAGCCGGATTTCTGAATCGGAATCAGATACTTCCCAACAGGAGCTTTGCCTATAGAAGGGGTAAGTCATCCTCATGTTTGAATGAAATGCTTCACAACATTGCAGTGCTCAAGAACAATACATTTAGTGTGGTTATTCTGGTACTTGATATTAGTAATGCATACAACTGTGTCAATAACAAAAAGTTTTGGCGTATTTTAAACAATCTAGGAGTTTCTGAGATGTATGTTGATTGGATCGAAAATTTTCTGGCTAACCGGACTTTGAAGCTGGGTAGGGAGACGATCACTGTTGATGATGGACTACCACAGAGGAGCTGTCTATCACCATTATTATTTAATGTATAAACTATAGCTCTTCATAATGTGCAAGACCAGAATACCATGGTTTACCAATTTGCTGATGACTTTACACTGTTCTCGTTTGATAGGGATTTTGATACTGCTGTTGGAAACTTGGGAGATAAGATCAATAACTTCATGACAACGTGTCGATCTTTAAATCTGTCTTTTAATCTCGAGAAGACAAGTGTTATGTACATGGCAAAAGGGAGCAGGAAAAAGGTTGATATGAAAATTAGAACATTGAGATTGAGCAGGTTAATAAATTGAAATTACTAGGAAGAACTATTAATTCTTCAATCACGGTAGGGGAGCATTATGATCGTGTGTTAGCGGAGGCGAAAAGCAGCTCCTGTTTGATAAGTAAACAGACTACGATTAGGGGTGGTCTATCCCCAAAGACCTCGGTCAATCTTTATAAGAGTTTTGTACGCTCTAAATTGATGCTCGCACTACGGCTGCACATACTCCGAAATCAATTAATCAGAAAATAACAACGTATCAGAATAGGATTTTGGGCAGGTGTCTGGGACTAAGGAAGTCAACTCCTGCACAGATATTGTATGTTCTGGCAAATGAACTTCCCCCTGGTGAACGTAGTAGATATCTTGCAGAGCGAGAGCTGATGAAACTTAAAAGGGAGAATAGTCCCGTATTTTGCCTGGTTGCTGATGGTCCCAAAGTTAAATCTAGCTACAGTGTAATCTACAATGAGTTTAAGGAAACTTTTGATCGAGTCAATGTGCAATGTAACTTCTCTAGACAAGGAGGATTTGTGTCCCGTAGCAATATACTCCCAGGTGAGAAAAATAATGTATCCAGTGAACACATTAGAGCCTTGGTTCATTGTGAAGTCAATGAATATAGAAAGAATGGTTTCATAATCTTTGCCACAGATGCCTCCCTAACGGACAATGCACAGGGTGTGGTGTTTTTAATGTAAGCCTGAATAGGAAGTCATATTTCAGAATATATCACAAAGCCTCTAGAATGTTTGGTAAACTGTGGGCGATTATAAAAGCAGTAGAGAAAGCTACACAGAGTGGAGTGAACAGATTGGCTATTTTTACAGATAGCATGATGGCCTGTAGGGCCTTAAATGTTAGAAATACGGACAATTACTGTGTTGCATATTTTCACAACAGAGTGGAGATGTGTCATATAATTTGGATCCCAAGTCATGTCGGCATCAATTTCAATGAAACGGTTGACGGAATGGCTAAATGGGCAACAACAACGGGCACTTTATTAAATGTTGATCTCACCCCAAATGAAGCACTTGTGATAATACGTAATAAACCAAAAGAGGACTGGAATCGAAAATACATTAACACCTCCAGTCAGACAGGAAAATTTTTTGCCGTAATTTTTCCATCTATTCCTGAAAAACCTTGGCACTTCAAGTGTGACATGAAACCTAAGGAAATTAAAACCATCAACAGACTACTCTCTGGGCATGTCTATGACAACAAATATGCTCGTGAAACCGATTCTAATAACATGTACATATGTTCGGTCTGCAGCGTTGAAAAACAGCAAACCATTTGATTTTTGAGTGCCCTGAATATAACGTCGTCAGGACAAGGCATTCCTTGTTTAGTTCCTATGATAATTTACAGAATGTTTTGAAAACTAAGAATATTAAGATCTACCAATTGCTTATTCAATTTATGAAGGAGGCTGATATTGAACTCTGATCGTTTCTTTCTTCTTTGTGGGACAACATGGCCTTATGAGTATTTCACTCGCCAACTGGAAGTAAAATAAAAAAAAATCATTTACAATAGAATTCATTTAGCTATTCGACAATTTATGAATTCATTTCAGATGAATGATTTTAGCGAATAGAATTTGAGTCATATTAAATTCATTCTAAAATATTAAAGAATTATTTTTCAAGGTTTGGTTATGGGTAACCTTGTATTTTAAATCTGTTTCTCAGTACATTTTTTATACATTTCCTTATCTTAAACATAACGAACAGAAGACTGAAATGAAAATTTAGACATATTAGAGCTAATCGATTTTACAACAAAACTTTTTCCAAATTGTCGCAGTTGCATTAATAAATTAAATTGTTACCTGGTATTAACACTAATATATTTTATTTAGTTTAATGTCGTTACTTTTTGATCTAAGATTTGTTTAATAATTGGTAATATGTGTTTTCTTGTGACCCTTATATTGTATTGTTTGTAAAACGATCCATTCATAAAATCACTATAGTAAAATTCTAAGGACAACTTCGGTTCATTTAGTTTAACAAGTTTATCTTTTATCGTTGCACATAATGACATATTATTTATATTAATTAAACCAAAATCACGATATACTCTATTGTCCTCGGGGTTAACATACATCCCCATAAGTAGAATAACACTGCAATTGAATTCATTGGCAAAATCTTTTACTGCTTCTTCCGCATCTAATTTCTGTATGAATTGTTGTACGGGTAATGGGAAACCAGGTAAAGCTATTTTAATATTTACATCCTTAGAGCAACTAAGTATTTTAAGATCTTTTTTTAGTAGTTGAGATGATGTTAAAGAACTAATATCTGCTTTAGCTTTAACTAAAGTTTCGAATAATTCATTTCTGCTTTGCAAAACATCATCAAACTTTTTCAATTCATCCTCCAGAGCCAAACAAATTTCAGCATCTTTGGTTGTAGCTCTGGCAGCCGATTCAGAAAAATTAACAGTATCTAATACTATGGTACTACGTAACAAATTCAAAATATATTTTTCATGCTCACTTATCATTTTAGCCTTGATAAATAATTCTGCAATTAGAGTCGCACATGAACCAACTAAATTTAAATTCACTTGACAATTTTCTGGAAACATTGCAGTCTCATCTTCGGGCCTATGATCATAGATTGCTATACATCTTGCAGTCCAGGGGCTATAGTGATGATCGACCAGAACAAATTGATTATTATTTAAAAAATCATCGGCTAGTTCATCCTTGAATGTTAACAACTCATCGGTAATATTATATTTTTGGAACAAATACTGTACTTCTGTCTTTAAAGCATAATCTTTTTTGGGTATATTCAGTATTGGAAGAAAATTGCATGATTTAAATGATTCTTTTTTTGGATTTGTGTTTTGATAAAAATATGCTAAAGACACAGCAGAAACGGCAGAGTCTAAATCACAGGATTCATTGCCCAAAACTAGACAAGTAGGTTCCTGTGTGAAAAGTAACAGTAATTATTTTTTTTTTTTAATATTTTAAATATTTACCTTAGCATTGACAAATTTACGCGTTTGCTTTAAGAAATTAATCATTTTTTAATCTCAATTTACCAGTCCAAATATAAGCCTTCACACACCAGAACAATTGTTGCCATACGTGGGGTCACAGCGTACACAGTGAAGACACGGTGATTAGAGCGCCTTTTTTTTACGGCCTTTTAGAAAACTACGTGGAAACTATTATTTTAATACACTATAAAAGCAACTGCGCTATGAAAAACTGTAGTGAAACAACTGTATGACAATTATTCTGTCTCTCTTTCTTGCGTCTGATTTTCCAATTCGTCAGCTTATTATTGGTTTGACCCACTCATAGAGTATTCAAAAAACCGGCCTTTTGAAAAAACCGGTTTCGGTTTTCTTCGAAAAATCTAATTTAAAAAAAACCGGTTTCGGTTTCGGTTTTTGCAGAAAAAACCGGTTTTTTTCGGTTTTTTTTTAATTTGAATAAAAAGCTTATATAATTTGTTAAAAGAACAGAATTTAATAAAGCTAGAAGTGGAAAATACTCTTTCACTAATAGTAGATGTTGGACAAATAGTCAAAAGACAATTATATAAATTGTCCAACTTTTCAGTTCTTTTGTCGCATTTATCAAGATATATGAAATCATCATATGTGACCTTCTCCGAGAAAAGAGACCTAGTGTGTCAAAAAACGGGTTTGGACTTAAGAGTGGATTCTGGTACCTAAAAGGGTGTAGAATAAGATGAAATGAGTTAGATAGATATTTACCCCATAAAAACGTACAAAACGAACTTGGGAAAATCTATCAAAATGGAAAAAACATTAAAATTTTACTTTTTTTTTTAAATTGTTTTTAAATTGTCACTCTAAAAGCGGAAAAAAAATACGTCACCACATAGGCAAGACGTCACCAAAGTCGGCACCCAATCATAACCAACCATACCAAATCGCATTTCCCAACTGAAGGTGTGTTCACAGTGATAATGCGTTATAAAACTTTAAATGCGTTTTTCCCAAAACTTTACTTTCAAACACTAGGTCCCTTTTCTCGGAGAAGGTCACATATAATGATGAATGATTTTGTACAGTCTCTTTTTGAGGATTTTGAATGCTCTTTGTGTTATATAGATCAGAAATTAAACTATTTGAATTTGGAATATCCACAGTTAAGTCTTCATCGGAATTTATCAGACTTACATCTAAATCTTCATAACCAAACAAACGATTATAAAAGTGTTCGGAAAAAATAAAAGAGACCAAGTAACCCAGTTGGTGATGTAATTAAAAAAACCGGTTAACCGAACAAAAAAGACCGGTTTTCGGTTTTCTTCGAATTTACAAAATATTCGAAACCGATCGGTTTTTAAAAATAAAGAAACCGGTTGACCGGTTTTCGGTTTCGGTTTTTGAATACTCTACCCACTCACCATTTTTGTAATAATAGAGGCGAATGGGTTATATATAATATCAATATCCTCTTTCTAATTCTGAAACCCGTTTTTCGATATCTGGCATCATAACTGAGATAACTAATATCAACTTTGATATAAAATTAAGAATGAAAACCAATTTCATTGTTTTTCTTTTAAATCTTTGGGCAAACTAATAATAAGCTGACGATTAATTAAATGTGTTTTGTGAGTGTGTTTATTTGCTTATACATTTCACAGATCATATAAATGTGAAACTTTGTTGTATGTTTTGTTCTTTTGAATACTAAGATAAAATTAAAAAAATACATTAATCATGTGCAAAAATGTTATAAAAACATAAAACAGTTTTTGTTATTACAATATGTAACCCAAGTATAAAATTTGTTGTGAGTTTGTACTAAGTTTATGAAACAACAATTTTAGTAAATACAGTCATGTTGCACTTCTATGGTATCTTTTTAATATTTTTGGCGATCATATGTTTTAAAACATCCTGTGTAGTTGTTCACTTTTACACATTATTTTTTTGTATACATTGTTTTTAAATCTCTTTCTCGCCTAGGACATGAAATACAACAACCCTCACCATACGGTTTTGGATCACTCCTTTGACAGCTGTCACTTTTGACATCACTGTGTACCCTGTGCGTGGGGTATACCAGTGTTGTCGAAGTGACAGCTGTCAAACGAATAAACAAAAACCGTATGGTGAGGGTTATTGTTGTAATTCGGAACTAAGGCCAGAAAGAAATTTAAAAACAATGTATACAAAAAAGTAATGTGTAAAAGTGAACAACTAAAAGGATGCTTTAAAACATATGATCGCCAAAAGTATCTAAAAGATACCATAGAAGTGCATCATTACTGTATTTTGTAATGTACTTGTTGTTATAATCACTTGTTTAATATAATTTTATATTAATCATAGTTTCATATTTATTATATTCACAAAAATAAAAAAGGAATTTAAAGTTCAGGTGTGGGGTCTTTCAAACAAAAATAATAAATAATTGATTTACGTTCAAACCGTCAAAAAATAGTCGATGCTTTATTGGCTGCTGGAATTTCCTATCCAGAGTCAGCAACTATGAGTCAATTAAGGACTCTATATGGGTCTTTAAAAACAAATTATACTCTTGTTGAACAAGATATTATTGATCATAATAGTGAACTGGAAGTAATTGAAAATGCTGTTACTTCCGCTAACTTAACCTCAGTTACAACCGATGTTACCTCCGTTACTTCCGCTAATTTAACCTCAGTTACAACTGCTGTTGTCTCCGTTACTTCCGCTATTTCTTTTGGATTAAATGCTGAAATTTATACAACTGTTTCTTCTGCGAGTCCATTATCAGTTTCTTATGACTTCAACCAGATGCCAAAATTTTCAACTTCCCAAAGTTTGTTATGCTTTGGATAAATATTTTAGTTATTATAGTAGACCTAGGCGTGTCATATCGGATAGAGGTTCATGTTTCACATCAAATGAATTTTCAGAATTTTTGCTCAAAAACAATATTGATCATGTAAAAGTAGCTGTCGCATCACCCCAAGCCAATGGCCAGGTTGAACGAGTTAATCGTGTTATAAAGGACATGTTATGCAAAATAAGTAATCCCATCGATCATTCTGACTGGTCACTAAAGCTATCTCAAGTTGAATATGCAATCAATAACTCTGTCCACAGCTCATATATTATGTTAATGTTTTAATTTGATTGGTGTCAATCAATTTGTCAGGTTGGCCGAGCTGTAATGTACTTGTTGTTATAATCACTTGTTTAATATAATTTTATATTAATCATAGTTTCATATTTATTATATTCACAAAAATAAAAAGATTCAGTTTTAAAAAAAGGAATTTAAAATTTACTAAAATTTTAACTATCCTGTTGTTCCAGAAACTTAGTACACTCACAGCAAATTTTATATTTGGGTTACATATTGTAATAACAAAAGACTGTTTTATGTTTTTATAACATTTTTGCACATAACTAATATATTTTTTTAATTTTATTTTAGTATTCAAAAGAACAAAACATACAAGTTTCACATTTATATGATCTGTGAAATGTATAAGCAAACAAAACACTCACAGAACACATATAATTAATCGTCAGCTTATTATTAGTTTGCCCAAACATTCAAAAGAAAAACAATGAAAATAGTTTTCATTTTTAATTTTATATCAAAAATGATATTAGTTATCTTAGTTATGATGCCAGATATCGAAAAACGGGTTTCAGAATTAGAAAGAGGATATTGATATTATATATAATTCATTCACCTCTATTATTACAAAAATGGTGAGTGGGCCAAACCAATAATAAGCTGACGAAGTGGAAAATCGGACGCAAGAAAGAGAGACAGAATAATTTGTCATGCAGTTGTTTCTCCTACAGTTTGTCATAGATTAGTTGCTTTTATAAAAAATCAGAGTTGCCGAAATAGTAGTTTCCACGTAGTTTTCTAAAAGTCCGAAAAGAAATAAAGTGCGCTAATCATGGTGTCTCCACCGTGTACCCTGCGAAATGACAGCTTGTGACACAATGTCCACAGTGAAGACACGATCTTTAGCGTCCCTTACTTCTTCACGGACTTTTAGAAAACTACGAGGCAAGTACTATTTCAGCAACTCTGCTTTTATATAGGTAAGTAAGTAAATATATTATTAAGTCTTGATTCTGATCTTGAACCACAACGTACACAGTGGGGACACGGTGATTAAAGTGCCTTTTTTTACGGCCTTTTGCTTTTATAGTGTATTAAAATAGTAGTTTCCACGTAGTTTTCTAAAAGGCCCACTGTGTAAGCCACAATGTAACACAGTGAAGACACGGTGATTAGAGCGCCTTTTTTTTTTTACGGCCTTTTAGAAAACTACGTGAAAACTACTATTTTAATAGGCTATAAAAGCAACTGCGCTATGAAAAACTGTAGGTGAAACAACTGTATGACAATTATTCTGTCTCTCTTCCTTGCGTCTGATTTTCCAATTCGTCAGCTTATTATTGGTTTGGCCCAATCACCATTTTTGTAATAATAGAGGCGATTGGATTATATATAATATCAATATCCTCTTTCTAATTCTGAAACCCGTTTCTCGATATCTGGCATCATAACTGAG
This sequence comes from Eustalomyia histrio, assembly GCA_949748255.1. Taxonomy (NCBI): domain Eukaryota; kingdom Metazoa; phylum Arthropoda; class Insecta; order Diptera; family Anthomyiidae; genus Eustalomyia; species Eustalomyia histrio. Next base: position 129,201,226 of record OX456525.1, read on the forward strand.
ATAACTAATATCAACTTCGATATGAAATTAAGAATGAAAACCATTTTCATTGTTTTTCTTTTAAATCTTTGGGCAAACTAATAATAAGCTGACGATTAATTAAATGTGTTTTGTGTGTTTATTTGCTTATACATTTCACAGATCATATAAATGTGAAACTTTGTTGTATGTTTTGTTCTTTTGAATACTGAGATAAAATTAAAAAAATACATTAATCATGTGCAAAAATGTTATAAAAACATAAAACAGTTTTTGTTATTACAATATGTAACCCAAGTATAACATTTGTTGTGAGTTTGTACTAAGTTTATGAAACAACAATTTTAGTAAATACAGACATGTTGCACTTCTATGGTATCTCTTTGATATTTTTGGCGATCATATGTTTTAAAACATGCTGTGTAGTTGTTCACTTTTACACATTATTTTTTTGTATACATTATTTTTAAATCTCTTTCTCGCCTAGGACATGAAATACAACAACAACCCTCACCATACGGTTTTGGATCACTCGTTTGATAGCTGTCACTTCTGACATCACTGGTATACCCTGTGGTGTAAGCTGTGCTTTTGGCGATCATATGTTTTAAAACATGCTGTGTAGTTGTTCACTTTTACATATTATTTTTTTGTATACATTGTTTTTAAATCTTTTTCTCGCCTAGGACATGAATTACAACAACAACCCTTACCATACGGTTTTTGTTCACTCGTTTGAAAGCTGTCACTTCTGACATCACTGGTATACCCTGTGTCTTGAACGATACAGACGCACAGAAAATAACGGAGTGTGAAAATTTATTAAAATATAAATATATTTAACGGAGAAAGTAAAGTAGACTATTGAAACTGCAAAAAGTTTTTATAAAAACTGGAAAATATAAATATTGCTGTATTTATAAAAAAATATATATACCTGAAAAGATACTGAATTTGGCTACCACGTGTGCATTTAGTTGCAACGCGGTGCAAGCATGGAATTGAGCAACGATGATCAGCACTCATTTATAGAGAGCAAACATTCAAAGCAAAGAAGAGCAGATGTATTATTGTCACCTAAAAATAGATTTGCTTTACTGGATGAATTGGAGATTGAAAATACAGAGGACACCACCATACAGAGAAAGGCAGAGAAATCTGCTATAGCCAAAAAGGAATATTCCGGCAAATCCTTTTGCCCTCCAATATTTTTATTTGACGTCAGCATTAAACATTTAGTAGATCAATTGGAGGCAAAAACTCCCAAAATAACGTCTAAAATAAGAAACGTTAATAAACGTAAAAGTGAGTTATACCTTTCAGATGCTACAATGCATTCTGAAATGATGGCCATCCTGAGGGAGAAGAATATTCACTCTTACTCATACACACCTAAAGAGCTTAGACAGACTTCTTTTGTACTAAGGTCTTTATCACGTTTTACAACTCCGTATTCGGTAAAGAACTCATACGACACAGGCCTGTTTCTGGTTACGCTAAACGCAGGGAATTCACTATCAGATATTTCGCACATTAAATATCTCTTAAGCAAACTATTCTTTGGGAGAAACCTAAAAGGAAGGAACAAGAGGTACAATGCCACAGATGCCAACGTTGGGGTCACATTGCTAAAAATTGCAATTCCGAATTCCAATGTGTGAAATGCCATAAAAAGCACCCCCGGGTGCTTTTATGGCAAACTGGAGAGGTTGCCCAGCCTATAGAAAACACCTTGCCGTACAAAGGGAACGCATAAAAAAGGCTAGTGAAGAAAAGCTTGTTGCCAAAGATAAAGTAACCAATCTATTCGTTCACCCGGCAGATCATTTGCCAGTCTTTTTCAGGTAAATGCTACCCAAGCTCAAACACCTAAACCATCAGTAATTGAGGAATTCTTGAAACTTGCCAATGTTTCTTTTACCTGAGGAATTGTCGCTGGAACACCAAATTACAAACTTCCTTAAGGATTTTTAAAACATGCCAAAAAATGAAGCTAAAGCAGAGTTCCTGCGGCTTCTTAAGAGTGTGAATAACAAATATGGCCCATAGAACTCTTAAATTTGTAACATTTAAGTCCTCTCTCTTGTTAACATCAGTCGCCAAATTGAACTGTCAAATATCCTTGATGTAGGATTCATACAAGAATGTCATCTTCGCGGAAATAGAAAAGTAAATCCTAATGGATATAATTTCGTTAAGGACAATTCAGAAGTAGCAATTGCTATTAAAAACACTAGATTATAATAGAATTATTTGCAATAAAACACAATTTAATAACGTTTTTATTGAAATAGAAATGGTTTCAAACAGCATTAATAAAAATATTTATTAGGGTCTTTGTAATTCCTTGTGTATATGACTCACATGAGTTAAACAACAGCTTAAACCAGATTCTCCAACTGACCAACAATTATGATGGGCTTATATTCGGTGGTGACCTAAATACGAAAAGTTTAAATTGGGGATAACGCTAATGGAAAAGTTCTACATAGCTGGCTACAAAACAACTGTTTAGATATAACACGAGTTTGAGATATATCTCTACCGTTTCCTAACGGGTCTTCTTTTCTAGACCACTTTCTATTAAGTCCCAGCATAATCAACTGTAACCAAACTAATTATCAGATCGAAAGCTTATCAACTTTCTCGGATCATTTCCCATTAGTACTGAAACTGGAAAGTAATGCAGCCTGTTTAACATTAAGAAGTCCCCTGGTAATAACTTCATACAAGATCACTAATTGGAACGTATTCAGTAGAGATTTAGATGCAGCCTCAGATGCCATTTTACATCCCAACAACTGCAATTTAAGTAATTATGAATTAGATGTGCTTATAAATACTTTTAATAATACACTTACGTCAATACATGAAAATCACTCCAACAAACTGGACATGAAAATCACTCCAAAAACGTCAGTATCCTGATAACATCAAGAAAATTTTTAAAGTTAAGTATGCATGGCAGAAGAACCTAAAGAAAATATATCACAGATCTGGAAATAGAATTAGCAGCGAGTATAAAATTCTTACTAAACAGTTACAACTATTAAGAACAATTATTAGTGAGCTTATAAATCTTGAAGATGCTAAAAATTTGAGACATAGACTCTCAAAAATAACACCAGGTCCTACTGCCTTTAAAGACGTATTTCGGTTCGTTGGTAAAAAGAAGTCTCCTTTTTGCCAGCAGCTCATACACAATGATACTATCACTTCCAATAGTTGTCAAATTTCAGAGATATATAGAACTCATTGTACTGCTGTTTTTCAAGAGGTAAATCCTGAAAGACCGGCTAACAATATAGAGAATCAAATCTCATCATGTGTTGATATACTACCGCAACATATCTATACATTTGATGACACGTTTCTGGCCGATAGGAATCTTAATAATTACCATTTTACAAACGCGAATAACATCAGAATGCACATTAACAACATTAATAGCAAAAAGTCTTTTGGCTTTGATGGCGCTTCCAATTTTATAATTAAAAAATTTCCTGATTAGCTGCTATTTTTAACAATTGCATTATTAACGGCTATTTCCCATCGGCTTGGAAAAGCGCAAAAATACCTCCAATTAAAAAAAGCAGAACAGTAAAAAGCCTGAGGATTTTCGCCCAATATCTCTTTTATCCAACATTGGTAAATTATTTGAACACGTAATTAAGGAAAAACTAGAAAATGAGTTCATTGTGGAACAAATATCAGAATTTTAATTTGGATTTAGAAGATCTCACTCAACACAACATGCATTGTTGAAGTTTCACAATGATGTAACTTGCAACTTAAGGGATAAAATATGCACGGATACAGAGAAGGCGTTTGATTCGGTTTAGCATAATGGAATCCTCTACAAACTGATAAATCTTGACGTAGGGCCATTTCTGGTAAAAATATTTTGCAGCTATTTTACTAATAGAAAGTTTGGCTTCTAAAATCAACAACATTACCTTAGAACTAGGACATGTGAAAAGTGGGGTACCTCAGGGAAGTGTCTTGGCTCCCTTCCTATTTAGAATTTTCCTGCATGATTTTTCTCACCAATCTAGAAATTCAAAGGCTATTTTATACGCTGATGATTGCCTTATTTATGCACACAATATATCATCAATACTAGCTCTGAACTCTGCTGCATTTCATCTTAGAGAAATAAGCGCCTATTACAAGAAATGGGGCATTAAAATCAACGTGGCTAAGTCTGAGGCTATCTGTATTAAAATCCCTTTGGGTAATTGTCCTAGATATGTGGTGCCGGAAAGTAAATCCCTTCAACTTATACTAGATGGCGAAAATATTCCATTTAAAAATTCATTAAAATATATCGGAATATATTTTGATAAATTATTGAAATTTAACGCCACGACTTTAAAGGCCGAAAGCAAGCCTTGTCAAACTATTAATTTTGTACTTTTTTTAAATATTCTATTTCACTTTAGCAATGTGGCTTTTTACGTTAACTGATTTATTAGAGTAAGACACATATAGCTCTAAGAATGTTATTATTCTCAAAGTATGTAAGACAATCAATGTAATCGAAAAAGAAGAAGACTTAATAAAATGTTTACTTACTTACTTACTTACTCTATTATGTCTTCTTCTTTTTCGATTACATTGATTGTCTTACATACTATGAGAATAATAACATTCTTAGAGCTATATATGTCTTACTGTAAAGTGAGATAGAATGTTGTTACGATTTTACCCTCTGATCTTTCTGTATTCTGTATACCACATCATTCAGCCTTTCAATTACTCTACAGGGTCCGTCCCAATGCGTTTGTAGTTTGGGAGATTATCCTTTTCTTCGTTGCGGGTTAAATAGCAGAACCAGCTGACCCTTATTAAATCCTTCGGAATTTGCTGCCCTATCGTACCTCGCCTTCATCTTATCGCTGACTATTTTAATTCGATTGGGAAGCGGGAAGCGTTGTCGTTGTCTTGATCTATAGCGGCGGGCTTAACACCAAATTCTAAATCGCCAGGCAATTTAAGTTCCGTTCCGAAAATAACTTTTGCAGGCGTCCGGTAGGTGGAATCGTGAACAGCCGATCTGTATGCCAACAGAAATTTAGGGATGTTTTCGTCCCAGTCCTTCTGATGTGCACTGACCACTTTTCTTAAGTATTCCTCTAAAGTGAGATTGAATCTTTCGACCATACCATCAGATTGTGGATTCAGCGGGATAGTTCTTGTTTTTCTTATTCCATACAATTCACACATTTCCTTGAAGATAGCAGATTCGAAATTCCTTCCCTGGTCAGAGTGCGATTCTAATGGAGCACCGTAGTTTACAAATGCGCTTATTATCGTTCTGGCTTCCTTGTTCGGTATAGCGTATACCTCAGGCCATTTACTGAAATAGTCGATCACCACAAGAACGTAACGGTTTCCGGAATCACTGACAGCGAAAGGGCCTGCAACATCCATTGCTATCCGCTCAAATGGGGCACCCAAGTTGTATTGTTGAAGTTGCCCACGACTTCTCCTTACAGGTCCTTTAGCTGCGATGCATTGCGCGCAATTTGCTATCCAATCGCTTACAGCTTGCTGGCAGCCGACCCAGTAGAATCGTTGTTTTAACTTCTCTAGGGTTTTCGTGACACCGAGATGACCACCACTGGGACCGTCATGGAACTCTTTTAATACTTCGTCTATTTTGCTTGACGGCACCATAATTAGTTTTGTCTCAATTTTGCCGTCCGCACTTTCCCATATACGGTATAAGCAGTGATTAATAACCCGTAGCCTGTTCCACTGGGCCCAATACGCCTTCATTAGCGGACTTTCAGCTGATATTTTTTCACGGGTAGGCCTCCTATCCTCTGCTTTGGCTGACATAATTTTTGACAGTAGCGGGTCATTCTGTTGCGCCGTCGACCAGGCTTCACTTGACTCAATATGCGTTAATCTTATATCAACAATGCACTCTTTTTCTTCAGCCCTCTTTTTCTTCAGCACTCTTTTTCTTCAGCACTCTAAACTACAGGGGCGTCTTGGAATGGCGTCCGCATTGCAATGCTTTATGCCTTTCCTGTGCTCGATGCTGCAATGATAGCTTTGAAGTCGTTCAATCCAACGAGCTATCTGCCCTTCTGCTTGTTAAAATTGCAGCAGCCACCTGAGTGCAGAATGGTCGATTTTTAGTTGAAAGTGCTGACCATACAGATACTTGTGGTAGTGCTTTACACATTCTACCGCCGCCAAGAGTTCCCATCGCGTTACGCAGTAGTTTTTTTCAGGCTTCGAAAGTACTCGACAGTAATAGCCTATGACTTTTTCGGTTCCATTGATAACCTGCGAAAGCACACCTCCTATTCCGTATCTGCTTGCATCGCTATCCAGCACAAATTTTTCCCCGGCAACAGGATATCCAAGAATCGGTGCCAAGAATCCTTGAGCCTTAGGAATGCTTGTTCTTGGGCTTCACCCCAATGAAATGGTCGCGCCTTCTTCGTCATGTAGACTTGCAGCCACACTGGCAAAATTTGGTACAATTCGTCGGTAGTATGTGCAGAGACCTAGAAAACTGCGCAACTCGTGCAGATTTTTCGGGCAAGGCCAATCTTTTACAGCCCAAATCTTATCTTCATCGGTTAATATACCCTCTGCAGTTACGCGGTGCGCTAAATACTTGACTTCTCTCTGGAACAGTGTACATTTCTTTGGGCTAAGCTTGAGTCCAGCCGCAGATATTTGCCTTAAGACTTCTGCTAAGTTCTTCAGGTGTTCATCGAAAGTTTTTCCCATGACAATTATGTCGTCAAGGTACACTAGGCAAGATTTCCAGTGGAGTCCTTTCAGCACCGCTCGAATGTTGCTGGAGCATTGCAGAGTCCAAAGGGCATCACATTAAACTGACATAATCCGTCACCTGTGCTAAAGGCAGTTTTCTCCTTGTCTTGGTCACAAATTTCTACTTGCCAAAAACCACTTTGCAAGTCCAATGTCGTCAATTATCGGTAGTGGATAGCTGTCCTTCTTAGTGATATCGTTTAGTTTTCTGTAATCAACACAGAATGGGGTGCTGCCATCTTTTTTCTTAACTAAAACTATAGGCGAGCTCCATGGGCTAGAAGATGGTTCGATTACTCCACTACGCTCCATTTCGTTGACAAACTCCTTTACTTTATTTCGTTTTGCCAGAGGAATACTTCTGGGCGCCTGCTTTATTGGCCTCGCTTCACCAGTATTTATTCGCCGTTCTTCCTTGACGTTGGGTTTGAATGGCGAAGACAGAGCCGTATTTCCTGATTAGCTGTTTGGCTTTATTTCTATCAGGCGGCGCCAGTTTTTTTACCCATTTTTCCACATATTCTGCCAGCAACTCTCGATCTTCAACGGACGCACTGGGAGGTTCCAAGTTCTTTTCGAAACTGATTATTGCTTCTGGCGCAGTACATTTGGCTATTTCAGTGTTCGCTCTGACAACTTTTTCACAATTTGATAGGTTCAGTACTCTTACAGTAACTATTTTGTTTTTGCTGGTTTTCACGAGGGTTTTCGCTTTTATTAGGTCACTTTTTATTTCTGATGGTTCTACCACCCACAAGCTGCTGTCCTCATAATCTCCCTCCATACGCACTCATACTAAAGTTTTTGCCCGTGCTAGTAGTTTTTGGTGGCTAATGGTAACTAGCTTTCTTACCTGGTCCTCGCGTTCATATCAAACACAAAGGGGTATTTCAACATTCTGCCAAATCATAACTTTTTGCCCCATATGCAGGTTAATAACGTGCCTAAACATAAAATCTGCACCAATAATTACTTCGTCCACAATATCGGCAACAATAAATACGTGACTGACGCTAATGTTGGCAATTGTTAGTTTCACATTTACCTAACCATAGACAGAAGCCTCCTCTCCAGTAGCTGTTCGCAAACTTACCCCGCGAAATGGTTCAACTGGCTTTCTAATTATATCGGGCCTGATGATGGACTGTGATGCTCCTGCATCTATGGTTAAAATGTGCTTTTGTCCGTTGATGCACCCATAAGCAGTAAGATTGCTTTTCCCCTGCTGTGCTACTCATATGGAGATTGTGGCGCCATCGGTTGTGGGAGCTAGCTCATGCCCCATAGTGCTAGCTCTTTTTAGTTTAACGGTGACTCTTTAGGTGGTTGCTGATCGGACCGAGGGCTCTTCCTTGGTGCTTTGCAGTTTCGCTAAAAGTGTCCCACTTTACCACAGTTGTAGCATTTGACCTTCAGTTTGCCTCGCTTTTCACCTAATGCCTTCATAACTGCCTCCTTAATTGCCTCTGTTAACTTCGTGCTCATACCTGCCTCTTTTTCAGCAGTCACTTCGGGGTTATGTACCTTAAATATTTGTGGCTTGGAAATCACCTTCGCAGTCTCGATTTCTGCGTAGCACTCACCGCATGTCCCACATCAGAATCCCGAATTCCATTCACAAATGCTTCAATTTTGAACTTATCTATGAATGGATGATTTTCGCCTGGATAAGTTAGCTGCACCAACCGCTCAATCTCTGTCGCAAAATCTTGCAATGACTCATTTGCTTTCTGCTGTCTACCTCTTAGTTCCATTCTGTATATTTCTTTTCGGTGTTCGCCACCATACTTTCGCTGCAGTGCCACCATTATGTCGTCATAATTATTTCTGCAGGTGATTGGCACACTTTCTAGAATTTCTGCAGCGTTTCCTTTTAAGGCCAGAATCAACTCTATAGCTTTTTCTTCGATGTTCCACATATTTCTGGCGGCAACTGTCTCGAACTGGAACTTAAAAACATTAAACGGTATGCTGCCATCAAAAGTAGGGGCCTTTGCTCTACCAGAACTTTCCTGAATAATTCGTACTGGACCCTCTTGACATTGGAGATTATTTACTTTATTTTCTAGATCTTGTAGTTTTCTTTTAACATATTTGGTTTGTATTTCCACGCTAGTCTTTAAGTCGGTCAGTCTTTTTGCCACCTCGGAAACTTCTCTAGAATTTTCTTCAAGTTTTTCTTCAATTTTAGTTAACAGCTTCATTTCCATCTTAGCTAACAGTTTATCGTTGTCTGCTCTCGAAGCTTCTAACATTTTCATGTTGTCTGCTCTAGAAGTTTCTAGCAGTTTCATTTCCATTTTAGTTAGCAGTTTGTTCCGATACCCATCAAATTACTGGTCTTGGTTGCCGCCTCGGCCAGCTCATAGCACGTCATGGATCCCTTACCCGCAAACCAAAGACCGTGGGCGAAACGGCTCGAAAAAAACTGTACAAACAAAATGGTTTAAAATACAAAACAAAAAAAATCAAACACCAAACACATATTACAACCGGCTTCTCCTCTTATCATGGGGAGGATGTCATTCCCCTCTACGTCGCCCACCCTTTCCTATGCCATCTTACTAATCGTTCTAATGGCCCCTTAAATCTCCACCAAGGACTGCATGTAACTATTCTAAATGCATTCCATGTTGCACCACTGTACCTGAATTGCCCCTAATACAAAAAAATTAGCAAAATATTTTCAATATTAAAGCTCAATGCATTATTTAAAAAAAAACTAGAACTAAATAAAATAAAGCAAAAACAAAATTAAATATATCTACTTAAATCAAAAACGGTATGAAATTTAAACGGTATGTAATTTAAACGGTTTGTAATTTGAACGGTTTGTAATTTAAACGGTTTGTAATTTAAACGGTATGTAATTTAAACGGTATGTAATTTAAACGGTATGTAATTCAAACGGTATGTAATTTATATATAAAAAACTCATGTTATACTTTAAATAACAAATCAAATCTAAAATTACCCTTTTACTTTTCACCTAATATTTCTCCTGTCTCTAAACATAACACAACTAGAAACTTTTTAAAGGATCGAACTGTTATCTGCCTTGGCCAGCATTCAAATCTAATATGGCCAAATAAAATGACTAATACAAATGTTCTAAACTCTATCGTCCCTAAAAGAGCTCTGTGAAGGAGTTTCGAGATAAAGATAACGTGTAAAATGATATAAATTGGTTTACGATGTGCTTTAAAAAAAACTAGCTAGATCCCTTTTACAGAATTCATATATCACAAACAAAAAAATAAATAAAATAATTTGCAACGAAGCTTAACCTTTTGACCGAGAATAAAAATTTTCTTTTATAAATATTACTAAATATACCAAATAATAAATTTTGTTTTTAAATACAACTTTTGTTTTAAATATCACTCTACGTTTCTGGCCCTCAAATATTGCGTTTTGCTCCTGGCCATATATCCACCACACTTTCAAACTTAACGCATCTAATACGCCACCCCACAGTGCATGGGCTTAAATCTTGGGTATTTTAAATTTGTCTTTGCTTGTGACAATCAATTCGCCTATCCTATCTTCTTATTATCCGAGCCAGTTGGTTACTGGTGCTGCCAATTGGACACTTTCAAGTCACAACCAATGTGCTGCTATTTTATACCTGTATTTGAATTCTGCGGGATTTACTAAAAAAAACAACAAAATGTTACCTGTTTAATTAAAGAAAAAACGTATCCTGTGGCCAATGTAGGCAGACGCCTCCTATTTTCCTTTTCTAAACAGATACGTGGGTTCCAAACAAAATATCTTTTAACGGGTACCAGCGACTCCTTACTGTTTCTAATTGTAAGCGGTTCAATTTGTATATTTTTACAATTTAAATGTATCTTTCGTTTATGTTCTTCTTTGTTACTTTTTAAAACACAAAATAAACAAAAGTTTCCACTTTAAATTTCCTGGCCCTTTTTCTGACACTGTTGCGTTTGGAATGAACAAAACTGTGACACGTACAGGCCTTAATACCTACTTTTTCATAAAATTTCATAACAGAACAATTCTACTAACAAAACTCTAGTTAAAAAAAAAACAAAAAATACAGTTTATAGCAATACTAAGTATATCTAACAGTTCAATGCCGAAATCCTTCACCTGGAAAATAATCGTTAACACTTTAATATAGCCGCATCTCAATTCCAAAATTTCTCTTAACTACTTATTCGAAACCAATACAAGCGGCAACACTTCCACCATTTTATCCAAAAAAAACTTTCCTACTTTTTACAACTGTGTTTGACAAACATATTCATTTCTACTTGACAGCCATATAGTGAAATAAAATATAGAAAATACATTTTTTTGTTTATTAAATAAACTAAAAAAAAAAAATAACTAATTAAATAAAGGATTCAACAAAAAAAACCAAATAACAACAAAAAAATTTTATCACACTGCAAAGAATGCAAGTTGCCGTATAGCCAACAGTTGAAGCAGCTACTAAAATAAATACGGGGAAGAAAGAAGGCAATCGTGTACCAAAAAGCAACACCATTAGATGTATCAGTGAGCCCCTACCACCATCACAACCATCATTAAGGGAAGTATCACCGGCTCTTGTATTCCACCCAGCAAGATGTTATTCGGCTAGTCATATGGGTTATGGTGATTCACCCACAACAAAACTCTGCTATTACCAGGCCAGCCGCAGAAAAAGCAGTGAAGGGTGTATACTTGGCACAAAAAGGTAAAGGTCCAAAAAAATTAAAAAAAAAAATAATAACATGATTTCTTGCAGATCTCTGAACAGCGCCCAACGTAGGCTAAACCCACGATTGAAAAAAAAAATAAAAAAACAAGAGTTAGAGTTTCAGGGAAGTAATTATAATTAAATTTTAAATGAATATATTTACTTTGTGTAAATATTTTCCATTTCAGTAGCTGATTTATTAAATAAAATTCAGATATCAGGCAAATATGGAGAAAAAAACTACATAAAGCGGGCAAAACCGAGCGAACCCTTACCTCAATGAATATTAAATTAGTTTGAGCTTTACACGCACAGTTTATGAATCAACGTATATGCTCCGTTCGATTCCAACCCTACAAAACAAACAAAAAAAAACTATGCATAAGGCAAGGATTACCAGTCTGCTATATAAAGTAAAACGGCAACCGAAAAACTAATAAAAAGTATTAACATAAGCAGTAATTAGAAATTTTCGTATCCATTTATTTATTTGTTTATGGCACTTCTCCCTTGAAGATGAACCTTATTGCTCCTATGCCTAGTTCAATCATTGTTTAATGTCCTTGGCATGATAGATTCCTAATGGTTTACGATTTAGCGATTCAAGCTCATACATATTATTTCTTATAACCCTTAATATTCTACATTTCGAAAACTTTTTACAAAATTTGGCATTTATATTACTTCTGAAATAACTCAGTACAAAATTCCTTTTAAAGACCTTTTGCCCAGGAACAAAACGAACTAATCGCGCCCCTTTATTATAACGTAATGCACTTTTCTCATATGCATTATGTCTATTCTCCTTCATTTTTTCTTGCATAAGCCTTATCTTATCCGATCTATCCAACACAAACTCATTATCCTCTAGAGCATGTGAACATGTTATGCCCAAACAAGGCGAAAAATGGACTCACTCCGGTCGCAGTGTGAATCGCAGTGCGCAAAGCCAACTCGATTGAAGGCAAATGGATATCCCACTCTCTATGGTCGTTTGCCATATATGCCCTAATAGCTGAAATCACACTTTGATTTACCCTTTCCGATGCATTTGATTGTTGAGAATGCACCGGGGTTCTCATGTGGGTGATTTAATAATCTTGTATCAACTTTTTAAATTCTTTAGAAATAAATTGTGCTCCGTTGTCGGAGTGAATTATTTCAGGAACCCCAAAAACGTGAAAGATTTGTTCAACTAAAAATTTTATCACATTCGAAGCCGTTGCCATTGTCATTGCCTTTAAAAACATAAATTTTGTAAAATGATCTACTACAATGAAAATATAGGCATTTCCTTTTTTCGAACGGGGATATTTGCCAAGGAAATCTATATATAGTTTCTGAAAAGGCCTATCAGTTACTACCTCCTTTCCTATTTCAGGCATCATATTCTGAATCGTAGTCTCCTTACATACTGTACAATTGTTTACAAAATTTCTAACCTGAATAATCATATTGGGTCAATAGTACTTTATCCTTAACCTGTGCAGTGTTTTATTGATCCCTCCATGGCCTTTATCCTCTGGTTCATGGGCCTCTCTAATTAAAGCATCCGTTAACGAATTCGGTACCCACAATTTCCATTTAAACTCTTCTACACTATCAATTTCTGAAGCAAAATTATTACGTTTGAACACTATATCGTTAGCTACATTTATATCAGGAAATTTATCTTTATTATTTGAAATCTTTTCTACTAAATCTTTATATTCCTCTGAACTAAACTCTACTGTTTCGAAACCCAAAATTTCTGTTGGATTTAACTCGACTTCTTCTACTAACCTTGATAAGGTATCAGCGACAACATTTTCTGACCCTTTTCGGTGCTCTATTTCAAAATCATACGTTTGAAGCTGTAATGCCCACCTGGCCAACCTGCCATTCAAATGCTTCAACGACATTAGACATTTAAGACTGGCATGGTCTTTTATAACCTTAAAAGGCATTAACTCTATATATGGGCGAAATCGTTTGACTGCCAAAACTGCGGCTAAACACTCTTTTTCTGTAACACAGTAATTTCTCTGCGCTGTGTTTAATTTTTGTGAAAAAAATGAAATAGGCCTTTCGTGATCGTTTACATCCTTTTGAAATAATACCGCACCAATTGCATAACTTGAAGCATCACATTGCACATAAAAACGTTTATTAAAATTGGGGTGAGCTAACACTGGGCCGTAGTTAACGCGTGTTTTAAATCATTGAAACTTTTTATAGCCTTTCTTAATTAAATTGGTTAGGGGTGTAGTCATTGCAGAAAAATTTCTTATAAAACGGCGGTACCAACCATAAAACGGCGGTACCAACCAGCAGTGCCTAAGAAACTGCGTACCTCCTTTACAGACCTTGGTAACGGAATAGCCCTGATGGCCTCAATCTTCTCAGGATCCGTTTTCATTACTCCTCCATCTATTGCAAATCCTAAATATTTCAATTCTTTGAAAGAGAATTTAGATTTGCTCAAACCAATAGTTAAGTTAGCATCTTTTAAGCATTTTGCTACCTTTTCTAGCAGTTGAAGATGGCTATTAAAATCTGCCGATATGACCAACAAATCGTCGAGGTAAACGAAGATATTAGATTTTAGTTCTTCAGGTATAACTTTATCCATCAGTCTACACAGCCTTTGTGCAGCGTTACATAGGCCAATGGCATGACAACATATTGATATAAGGGCCGACCTAGGATAGTAAAGGCTGTTTAGGCCCGACTTTTCTTCTCCAAGGTATTCTGCCAAAACGCATATTTCAGATCCACACTACCAATGTAGTGAGTTTCATCTAATCGGCCTAAAATTCCCTCAATATTTTGTATGGGGTAGTTTTCTTGCATCTAAACACAACCGGTTTTTTCTGGTCTTTTAACTAAAATGCACCGGGAGCTCCATGGACTATGGCTCTCTTCAATAACGCCTAATTTTAACATACTATCTACTTCTGCATATATTAACTCCTGCACCGCCGGTGACACTGGGTAATATCTATCCTTAACTGGAGTAGCTCCTTCGATTAAATCAATTTTGTGAGTTTCTAAACTTGTTTGGCCTAAACCGTGTTGCTCAAATGTTAAAAATTTTGCCTTAACGGCTTCTAAATCCTGCTTTTGTTTCTCCGATAAACTATGCATTTCAACCTCACTAAATTTTATGGGAAATTCTTCAGCTATCATTTCGGGACTAACCTCCTCTGCATTCAAAATTCCTGGTGCCGATATAAATAGTTTCCAAAAGTCAACGCCTAGATAAGCTTCCTGCATCAAATTCGGGCAGATATAAAATTCCATTTCCTTAAATTTACCATCATATTCAACCGATACAGTAGTTTTACCAGGTACATTATACTTATCTCCTCCGGTAGTTTTCACTCGCGAAAATACTGGAGTCATATCGGCATCAGTTTGATCAATAATCTTTTCACAATTTTTGCTAATAAACCTTTGACAACTTGATCGTCTATTTTAATTTTGACAAAAGCTCCTGTGTCACTAAGCTCTTTACAAGAAATAGCGCTTCATATTTGAACGGACTCGTTTATTTTCTGTAATATAACTTTCTTATTCCAATTTACTATTTCTTAATTCATAACCAAATATCCTGTCTTTAATTTTGTAATCGTTCGATATATGATTTCAAAATCTCATTTTCTACTTCCCTATCTTTACCTTTATCTACTGCTTTTTCATCCCTATTTATAATTCTATTTAACAATTTAAAATTTTGATTATTTGCATTACTGTTATCCTCTTTCTCATTTCTTCTTACAGGATCATAAGTATAAATTGCCAAAGTTTGAGTTCCTACGAAACATTGGCGGCAGTCTGAGTGGAACGTGATTCCGCCGTTTTTTGCACGCTCCTCTGGTTGTTTAACGAGCATTTTGGGCAATTTGGAGTTATAGCCTCCGGCAAAACAGACTTCTTTGCATTGAAGGACAGTCCTGAAACATATGACCTGGCAAACGACAGTTCCAGCAAATTAGTGACCTTGAGTTTTCTTGAGGTATGTTACTGTTACTATTTTTATGAACATATTTAATTTCATCGATTAATTTCACCTCTTCATCTTCATGATCATCTTCGAAGACCTCTTCCACGTGTCTCCTTGGATTTGTGTAACGATATGAGACGTTTGTATTCCCTGGTTCTCTTTTGAGGTAATTCTTTTCAACCTCTTTACACTCATCTCTTAATTGTTCAACAGTGAAAAGTTGCATCGGGGAAAATATCTGAGATATATTCTTTTCTTTTGATTATTCGAATAACCTCATATTCTGGGAGTGAAGTTCGGAGTCTTGAACGTAATTTCTTCATCGCTTGGAAATAGGCATCAATTGACTCTCCTGGTTTTTGTCGGCGCTCTTCAAAATCGCGCATAAATTCATATTCGCTTCTATAAGAGTCATACTGCAATCTCAACGCTTTTTTCAAATCACCCCATGTTTTTATTTTTCTTTGTTGCACCATCAACCAGTACCAATCTTTAGCTTCATCTTTGAGCAATTTATGAAACTCTCCTTGAAGTTCGTTCC
Organism: Eustalomyia histrio; assembly: GCA_949748255.1. Taxonomy (NCBI): domain Eukaryota; kingdom Metazoa; phylum Arthropoda; class Insecta; order Diptera; family Anthomyiidae; genus Eustalomyia; species Eustalomyia histrio. Next base: position 129,217,240 of record OX456525.1, read on the forward strand.
AAGGGCATGCATGTAAATTTTTCAGATATTCAATTCGAAAAATGAAGTCTTTAATATAGACATTATCATAAGTCTTTAATATAGACATTATCATATCATATCGTCGAATGTTATATCCCATTTATCTACTCGGATTGAACCCCTTGTTGGAAATTGACGTACGTAGAAATTACTTTCTCATTTGGTATATCATCATCCCTATCAACTATATTTCGAACGGGAGAATTTGAAATACTATTCATTGTTGTACTAGAATGAATTTCCTGAAAATCTAAACTTCTCTGTGGACAATGAGGAAACTGAGTCTTTTTCTTAGTGGGAGCTTTTGGGACTTCATTACACGACCTTGCTCTCTCTCTGCTCTCAATTGATTTCAGGCATTCAGAAGTTTTATGGTTAATATTTAGTTTTTCCATCTCATTCATTAATTTTAAAAATCCTGCATTTACACTTTCTTCTATTTTAGTATATATATATTAGTATATTATTTAGCATATATATATATATATATATATATATATATATATATATATATATATATATATATATATATATATATATATATTAGGGCGGGTCGATTTATTTTTCGACAATTTCCCTATGATTTCCGTATTCTATGGGTTATTCCATGAAAATTTGCCGAAGGAACCATACCTCTATCGTTAAAATCGAGTCCCCTACTTTTTGTTGGTAGATTTTTTCCCAAATTGACGTTCGTATGAAATATTACCTACACGTTCACATCCATAACTCAAAAACTATCCATCGGGCTTAATCGCCAGGATTGGAAAGGTGAGCTCATTTTGATAAATTTACAAAAAAAAATCTCCAACATTGTTCCAACGGTTCAAAAGTTACGGGCATTTTTGTCTAAATTTTGGAGCCTTTTTCCATTTTTTTCATGATTTTGTCCAAGAATATTACTTTCATGGCCATTTTTTTGGCTCAATCCATTATTTAATTCAATTTACAATTCAAAACGAAGAGTTTAAGCCCAAATTTATCGAATTCGGTTGATTAATTCATGCGATATTGCTAAAACAAAATAACACATAAAACCAACTTTTTGATTTTTTTTCCCTTTTTATTTTTTTTTTCTACAAAAATTCAAATTAAGAGATAATAAAGTATCTATCAACCTATTATCAAAAAAAAATATTCAATTTGAGTGTAGTAAAAGACAAAATGTGAAAAAAAACATTATTTTTTCTGAAAGTCTTGTTTGCTTTCAAGTCTGGGTGTTTTCGTACGGCTCTCTAATGTCGTCTCCATAGCGCCTTCTACATTCTTTCCTGCAACTCGTTTAGCAGTGGCAGCCAGCAATTGGACATGTCTTTCCGTTCCTTGAATGTGTAAAGGAATTTGTGGATCATCGAACGGTGGCACTTCGTAATTTAAATATCCCTCCAAATGTTCATACGAATAACTTTGCGTAAACGGTGGTTCGAATAAAATGGTATCGTCATTTAAATCAATCATATTTGTATATTCCGTACAATTAAAGTTTATAAGAGATTTTTTATAAACTCTAAGTTCCGTTGGGTCGACAATATCTCTTCGGTAATGTAAAATCTTCTTTATATATTTTAGACAAACAGATAACATATAAAAGGTTTCAGGTACAATGGTGATATCTTCCCTATCATGGCAAATCTGCGTATCCAGTGGCTTAAATTTATTCAGAAGTATATTCCTCTCAATGCCATTATAATAGTTTATACTAGTAATAAACTAATATGATTATACTATCTAACACCATATCGGTTAGGCTACAATCGTATACATACTGGGAAACTACTTTGCAACTACCTATCATTATACGTTAGGACTTCATAATCCCCTTCTACAAAATTTTACTATAATGCAGCTAGCACCTTATTCTCTGCCTAGGCCACAATAGCATCCTAAAAAATATATATATTGAAATTTACTGAATTTGAGTTCACAAAATAACCTTAATGCAATTAATACACTTTCGGTTAAGACATTTAGCTATTCTGCATCATTAAACACAATTCCACAGCATTGTGATTCAATGTTGGGCTATTTCCGTTGGATATTCTGTTTTAATTGGGCGCTACTTACTGTTTCGATACCCATCAAATTACTGGTCTTGGTTGCCGCCTCGGCCAGCTCATAGCACGTCATGGATCCCTAACCCGCAAACCAAAGACCGTGAGCGAAACAGCTCGAAAAAAACTGTACAAACAAAATGGTTTAAAATACAAAACAAAAAAAAAATCAAACACCAAACACATATTATTACCGGCATCTCCTCTTATCATGGGGAGGATGTCATTCCCTTCTACGTCGCCCACCCTTTCCTATGCCATCTTACTTATCGTTCTAATGGCCCCTTAAATCTCCACCAAGGACTGCATGTAACTATTCTAAATGCATTCCATGTTGCATCACTGTACCTGAATTGCCCCTAATACAAAAAAATAGGAAAATATTTTCAATATTAAAGCTCAATAAATTATTTTATTAATAAAAACTAGAACTAAATAAAATAAAGCAAAAACAAAATTAAATATATCTACTTAAATCAAAAACGGTATGAAAATTAACGGTATGTAATTTAAACGGTATGTAATTTAAACGGTATGTAATTTAAACGGTATGTAATTCAAACGGTATGTAATTTATATATAAAAAAACTCATGTTATACTTTAAATAACAAATCAAATCAAAAATTACCCTCTAACTTTTCACCTAAATTTTCTCCTGTCTCTAAACATAACACAACTAGAAACTTTTTAAAGGATCGAACTGTTATCTGCCTTGGCCAGCATTCAAATCTAATATGGCCATAAAAAAATAAAATGACTAATACAAATGTTCTAATATCTCTATCGTCCCTAAAAGAGCTCTGTGAAGGAGTTTCGAGACAAGCAAATGTATAAAACGATATTAATTGGTTTACGATTTGCTTTAAAAAAAACTAGCTAGATCCCTTTTACAGAATTCAAATATCGCAAACAAAAAAATAAATAAAATAATTTGCAACGAAGCTTAACCTTTTGACCGAGAATAAAAATTTTCTTTTATAAATATTACCAAATATACCAAATATTAAATTTTGTTTTTGAATATCAACTTTTGTTTTAAATATCACTCTACGTTTCTGGCCTCAAATACTGCGTTTTGCTCCTGGCCATATATCCACCACACTTTCAAACTTAACGCATCTAATACGCCACCTCACAGTGCATGGGTTTAAATCTTGGGTATTTTAAATTTGTCTTTGCTTGTGACAATCAATTCGCCTATTCTATCTTCTTATTATCCGACCCAGTGGGTTACTGGTGCTGCCAATTGGACACTTTTACGTCACAACCAATGTGCTGCTATTTTATACCCGTATTTGAATTCCGCGGGATTTACTAAAAACAACAAAATGTTACTTGTTTATTTAAAGAAAAAACGTTTTCTGTGGCCAATGTAGGCAGACGCCTCCTTGTCTATCCTCAGAGTCCTAGACGTCACAAAATCTGCTTGACCACACTATTAAATAAAATTACACACATTTCCCTAGTTTGGAAAATGTCCTCCAAACCAAAGAAAAGCACAGTCAACTTACGGTTTCTTCGTTTTTATTTTCCTTTCCTAAACAGGTACGTGGGTTCCAAACAAAATATCTTTTAACGGGTACCAGCGGCTCCTTACTCTTTCGAATTGTAAGCCGTTCAATTTGTATATTTTTACAATTTAAATGTTTTTCAAACACTTTATATCTCAAAAATTATATATCACGTTATTTTTCGTTTATGTTCTTTCTTGTTACTTTTTAAAACACAAAATAAACAAAAGTTTCCACTTTAAATTTCCTGGCCCTTTTTCTGACACTGTTGCGTTTGGAATGAACAAAACTGTGACACATACAGGCCTTAATATCTACTTTTTCATAAAATTTCATAACAGAACAATTCTACCAACAAAAATCTAGTTAAAAAAAAACAAAAAATACAGTTTACAGCAATACTAAGTATATCTAACAGTTCAATGCCGAAATCCTTCACCTGGAAAATAATCGTTAACACTTTAAAAAAAACTTTCCTACTTTTTACAACTGTGTTTGACAAACATATTCATTTCTATTTGACAGCCATATAGTGAAATAAGATATAGAAAATACATTTTTTTCTTTATTAAATAAACTAAAAAAATATAACTAAATAAATTAAGGATTCAACAAAAAAAAACCAAATAACAACAAAAAAATGTTATCACACTGCAAAGAATGCAAGTTGCCGTATAGCCAACAGTTGAAGCAGCTACTAAAACATATACGGGGAAACAAGAAGGCAATCGTGTACCAAAAAGCAACACCATTAGATGTATCAGTGAGCCCATACCACCATCAGAACCACCATCAAGGGAAGTATCACCGGCTCTGGTATTCCACCCAGCAAGATGTTATTCGGCTAGTCATATGGGTTATGGTGATTCACCCACAACAAGTTTCTCGTTGTCTGCCTTAAAAGTTTCCTGAAGCTTAGCTAACAATTTTTCGTTGTCTGCTCTAGAAGTTTTTAACAATTTCTTGTTTTTTTCCATCATAGCGGCCAACATTGTGCTTAACTCCATGGTAGCTTCTGTTTTACGGATACTAACCTCAATTTCTTCTTTTTCATCAAATTCGTACGTTGCAATGTCAATGTTACGCCGCTCAAATTCCTCTATGAGCCTCTTTTGCACTTCAACCTTATTTCCTGCTGTCGGTAGCGCCAATTTGCTCAATTCCTTCTTTAGCTGTTCCACCTTAAGTTCCTCTAATTTCATGACTGCTTTTTATTTTGCAATCCCACTTCTGACACCAATTGTTACGATTTTACCCTTTATAAAATCGTTGATTTATTTACCTTTTAAATAAATCGAGTTCTTTCTATATTTCAAATAATAAACACTGTTTGAAATTAATTATAGCTCTATTTATTTATAACAGTCACAAAAAATTACAGCACACTTTATTTACACGGCGTATATAGACTAAACGTTAGAAATTTCCAATCTTAGAAATTTTTTGTAACAATATGTAAAAAAAAGTACAAAATTAAAAGTTTGACAAGGTTTGCTTTCGGCCTTTAAAGTCGCTAACAGAGCAGACGTCTGTAAATAACATTACTAAAACTAAATCGTCAATACGTCCATTGATTACACCGACAAGAGAAAGATATGTAGATCCAGCCCAGATGGTGCTTTTCTCGCTTTCGTATATTTGGCTGACAAGCATATTATCGTGTAGTGCGAGTTCCTCAACAAATCTGGCTAGCAACGACATGGCGTACCTACAGAAGAGTAGAACATCGGCATTTTCAAAGACGTAACTTTTAAAAATCGTTTTATGAAATTTTAATAAATTTTTCCGATGCATTTTCTTAGGATTTTCCGTTCAAATATCTCCAATTCTTTGGCTACTTAGGAGATATAGTAAACCAGATTGGGAATCCATAAGACAGAACCGATCTTATGGCGACCTTGTAGAGTAAAAGCTTGGTGTTCTTAGGTAAGTATGTGTTGTTTATTAGTGATGCAAACATTCCAGAAATCTTTTTCGCCTTTCCCAAGAGACTTCTAGCGTGGGCGTTAGATTTCAATAATTGATCAAAATGTATTCCGAGATATTTGATTGAATTTTTAAATGGAATATTTTCGCCGTCTAGGGATTTACTTTCCGGCACCACATATCTAGGACATTTACCCGAAGGATAACAGATAGCCTCGGATTTGGCTGCGTTGATTTTTATGTCCCATTTCTTGTAATAAGCGCTTATTTCTCCAAGATGAAATGCAGCAGAGTTCAGAGCTAGTATTGGTGATATATTGTGTGCATAAATAATAGCCTTTGAATTTCTAGATTGGTGAGGAAATCATGCAGGAAAATGTTAAATAGGAAGGGAGCCAAGACACTTCACTGAGGTACCCCACTTTTCACATGTCCTAGTTCCGCCAAACTTTCTATTAGTAAAGTAGCTGCAAAATATTTTGACCAGAAATGGGTCTACGCCAAGATTTATCAGATTGTAGAGGATTCCATTATGATAAACCGAATCAAACGCCTTTTCTATATCCAATGATATTGCCACCGTGCATATTGTTACGATTTTACCCTTTATAAATCGTTGATTTATTTACCTTTTAAATAAATCGAGTTCTTTCTATATTGCAAATAATAAATACCGTTTGAAATTATTTATAGCTCTATTTATTTATAACCGTCACTAAAAATTACAGAAATACACTTTAATAGCACCCTTTATTTACACGATTTAGATAAACTAAACGTTAGCCACACTTTAGTTCTTCACACTTTGCGTTTTACTTATGAACTGAAAGTGTACTAAATCAATCAGGTATTCTAGTTATTTCCAGTTTATTACGACACTAGATTTTTCCAGCTGTTAAAATTAGTGTGAAGAAATTTCTAGGTGTAGAAATTTCGTGTAACACTGCCGCCCACTTAAGCCTGTTCGTCCCAAACGGACATATAGATGAACAACCTTAATTTTTGACCTTGGGCTCTGATATTTCTGTATTCTATAGACCACGTCATTTAACCTTTTAATCACTCTGTAGGGTCCTTCCCAATGCGTTCGTAGTTTATGAGATAATCCTTTCTTTCGTTGCGGAATAAACAGCAGAACCAACTCGCCCTCATTAAATCCTTCAGAATTCGCTGCTTGATCGTACCTCGCCTTCATCTTGTCGCTCACCATTTTAATTCGATTGCAGACGAACTCCTGACGTTTGTTGAGGTCTTCTTGTTCCCGGGAAGAATTGTCGTTTTCACTGTCTGTTGCGGCGGGCTTAACACCAAGTTCCAATTCGCCAGGCAATTTGAGTTCCATTTCAAAGATTGTTCTTACTGGTCCTTTGGCTGCGATGCATTGCGCGCAATTTGCTACCCAATCGCCTACAGCTTGTTGACAGCCCACCCAGTAAAACCGTTGTTTTAACTTCTCTATAGTTTTTGTGATACCAAGATGACCACCACTGGGACCTTCATGGAACTCCCTCAATACCTCGTTTATTTTAGATGCCGGCACCACAATTAAATTGGCCACATTTTTTCCGTCGGCACTTTCCCATGTACGGTATAAGCAACCATTTAACACTTGCAGGCTATTCCACTGGGCCCAATATGCCTTCATCAGCGGACTTTCAGCTGATATCTGCTCGCGGGTAGGCCTCCTGTTTTCTTCTTTGGCTGATATAATCTTCGCTAACTTGGGGTCACTCCGTTGCGCCGCTGACCAGGCTTCACTCGGCTCGATATGCGTTTGTTGAATATCCACGATACGGTCTTTTCCTTCAGCCTTTGAACTGTGCTTGCCATGTTTCCTACCCTTGCTGTGCTCAATGGTAACCGGTTTTCTTACTTGAGCCTTGTGCTCATATCCAACATCAAGGGGTATTTCAACATTCCGCCAAATCATAACTTTTTGCCCCATATGCAGATTAATGCCGTGACTAATCATGAAATCTGCACCAAAGATTACTTCGTCCACAATATCGGTAACAATAAATACATGATTGACGCTTATGTTGGAAATCGTTAGTTTTACATACACTTTTCCATAGACAGTACCAGTTTCCCCAGTAGCTGTGCGCAGTCTCACCCCAAACAATGGTTCAATTGCCTCCTTAACTAAATCGGGTCTGATGACAGACTGTGATGCTCCTGTGTCTATAGTGCAAATGTGCTTTCTGCCATTGATATATCCGCAAGCAGTAAGACTGCTTTTTCCCTGCTGTATTCCAAGTTGGATCGTGCGCCGCAGTGATAGCTCTTTTAAATTTTAACGGTGAGCCCTGGGTTAATCGGTGATCGGCCCGAAGGCCATTCCTTGGTGCTTTGCAGTTTCGCTGAAAGTGTCCTATTTTACCGTAGTTGTAGCACTTGTCCTTCGGTTCGCCTCGCTTTTCACCTAATGCCTTCAGAACTGCCTCTTTTAGCTTTCTTAACATGGTACTTATATCTTTCTCTTTTTCAGCGGTTACTTTGAGGTTTCGCACATTAAATATTTGCGGCTTAGCAATTATTTTCGCAGTCTCCTGTGACAGCGCAAGTGAAACAGTTTCCGCAAAAGATGATTTTCGTGTAGCACACACCGCGTACCTTACATCAGGATCATGAATTCCCTTCACGAATGCTTCAATTTTGAATTCATCTAATAATGGATGATTTTCGCCCGGATACAGCTGCACCAACCGCTCAGTTTCTGTTGCAAAATCTTGCAACGACTCATTTGCTTTCTGAAGTCTACCTCTAAGTTCCATTCGGTAAATTTCCTTTTTGTGTTCGCCACCATACTTTCGCTGCAGTGCCACCATCATGTCGTCATAATTATTTCTGCAGGTGATTGGCACACTTTCTAGAATTTTTGCAGCGTTTCCTATTAAGGCCAGAATCAACTCTATAGCTTTTTTTTCGTTGTTCCACATATTTCTGGAGGCAACTGTCTCGAACTGGAACTTAAAGACATTAAACGGTATGCTGCCATCAAAAGTAGGGGCCTTTGCTCTACCAGAACTTTCCTGAATAATTCGTACTGGACCCTCTTGACATTGAGAATTATTTATTTTAGTTTCCAGATCTTGCAGTTTTCTCTCAACATCTTTGACTTGTATTTCCACGCCAGTCTCTAAGTCAGACACTCTTTTTGAAACCTCAGCAATTTTCTCATTAGTGGATCTAGAAGATTCTTGAAGCTTATCTTCCACCTTAGCTAATAATTTCTCGTTGTCTGCTCTCGATGTTTCTAGCAGTTTCGTTTCCATCTTAGCTAACAGTTTTTCGTTGTCTGCTCTCAAAGCTTCAAACAATTTCGCGTTGTCTGCTATAGAAGTTTCTAACATTTTAATGTCGTCTGCTATAGAAGTTTCTAGCAGTTTCTCATATTTTTCCATTTTTTCCATCATAGCAGCAATTATTGCGCTTAACTCCATATTAGATTCCGTTTTACGGGTACTAACATCCATTTCATCGAATTCGTAAGTCGCTATGTCAATCTTACGCCGCTCGAATTCATCTATCAGCCGCTTTTGTAATTCTGTCTTATTACCTGCTGTCGGTAGCTCCAACTTACTCAATTCCTTCTTGAGTTGCTCCACTTTAAGCTCCTCCAATTTCATGACTGCTTATTATTTTGCAATCCCACTTCTGACACCAATTGTTACGATTTTACCCTTTATAAAATCGTTGATTTATTTACCTTTTAAATAAATCGAGTTCTTTCTATATTGCAAACACTGTTTGAAATTATTTATAGCTCTATTTATTTATAACCGTCACTAAAAATTACAGAAATACACTTTAATAGCACCCTTTATTTACACGATTTAGATAAACTAAACGTTAGCCACACTTTAGTTCTTCACACTTTGCGTTTTACTTATGAACCAGACCCCTATGCATTTTGTATGAACGCATAGGCAAAGCACATGGCACGAGTTGGAAATTTGTATTTACTTTATTCATTTATGCTTCTTTCATTCTTCTGATTTTGTTTGTGAGTTAGTTATTCATTGAACGTTGAACAGTGAAGAAGTAATCTAGTTTTTGTGCGGTAATTTTGAACTTGTGAATAATTTTACGCAGGTAGATTTGTTGCGTTGTTAGTATATTATGGCTGATGAACTGGAATTTATTTATAATACATTGCAACCCCAATTGTCAGAGGCATTAGTGCGTGATTTTCAAAGTCAGAAGCTGATGAAAATTATGATGTTTTTGAAAACGATGGTGACGACACTGCTGATTATGTGCCAGAAGATGATGCATCAGACATAGAAAATGATTTGGAAATTGAACCTAACGAACTTTATGATAGTGATGAAGACGTAGATGAAGAAGAAGAAAGTGGAAATGATGCTGAAGCAGCAAATGAAGTCGACTCAGGCTATTTTTATGGTAAAGACGGTACTAAATGGAACGAAACTGAACCCCCTGCATCTCGTTTGCGCCAGCATAATATCATTCGTTTTCGATCTGGAACAAAAACAAGGCTCACCAATCCAGTTGAGGTATTCAAGCTCTTTTTCTCAACCAATATTACGTTCGTCATCATTAGTGAAACAAATCGGCATGGGCGAGAATCAATTAGAAAATGGAATGAAGAACATCCAGAGTCTACCCAAAGAAAATGGATTGATTTGACAAGCTCTGAGCTAGATGCATTCATTGGGATTTTGTTGGCTTCTGGTCTCAGCCATAATAATATGCAAGACTCCAGTATATTGTGGCGTTCTGATTCGCTGCCCATATTCCGTGCGGCTATGTCGCACAAACGATTCATTACTCTGTCCAGATATATTCGTTTCGATAATAGTCGTACGCGGGCATTCCGACAGCAAACAGATAAAGCAGATCCTATCCGGGACCTTTGGAATTTTCTCAATGAAAATCTGCAAAATTATTATGAACCTTATGAAAATATTACCATCGATGAGCAGTTGTTTCCGTATCGTGGGCGCACAAAGTTCACCCAATATATCCCATCAAAACCTGCAAGGTATGGGATCAAAGTTTGGTGGGCATGCGATGCTAAGACTAAGTTTCCATTGAAAGGAAAACTATACACTGGAAAGGAAGGAGACAATCGGGAGATAAATCAAGGTGAAAACGTTCTAATGTATTTCGCAAATTGTTACGCAAACAGCGGCAGAACAATTATTTCTGATAATTTTTTCACCTCATTGAACGGCGCTAAACGACTGGCTGCTATGGGACTGGCATTTGTTGGCACCATTCGAGCAAACAAAAGATGTCTTCCTAAGGAAGTTATGAAGAGCACCAGACGACCAATTCTTTCAAGTGTGTTTGGTTTTCATGAAAATCTTGTTGCACTTTGCAGCTACGTGCCCAAAAAAAAATAAGGCAGTCAAATTAATTTCATCCGTGCATTACACGAAATATGTTGAAGGCGTAGCCATGAAACCGGAAGCAATTTTATTTTATAATTCAACTAAAGCCGGAGTCGATACGATTGATCAAATGCTAACTCATTACACAACAAAACAGTCAACCAGACGCTGGACATACGCGTTTTTCTGCAACATGATTGATGTGATGGCATTGGCAAGTTACATTATATGTAAGCTAAATGATGAAAATACAAGAAAAGAAAGAAGACGCATATTTTTATATAAACTTGCAAAGCAATTGGTACTGGCTAACGTTGAAAATCGCATCAATAATCCGCACATTGTGGCTCAACCAACAACTCGTATAGCATTTGAAGCGTACTTTGGAAGACCTCTCAATATAGCAAACCGTAATGTGGCTTCACGCAGTGGTCCAGACACACTAGCTGCCAAAAAAGATTGCAGAATTTGCCTGCAGCAAGGTGACAAAATACGCCGTAAGACACGCTTTTTTTGCTGCAAATGCAACAATCCTGTTTGTCAGCAACATTCAAAAGTAGATTATTTATGTTTTTGTTGCCTTCCGCAAAATTCTGAATAAAAAAATCAATGTATTCTTCATAATAATTTTCTATTTTGTCATAAACATTTATTACTTTACCCATAATAAAAAGAAATATATATAGAACAAAAAAATTGTTGCCCTTTTCATTCCAAAGAATTTTCAGGCCTATTTTTTCTTCCTCAGGTAGCTAATAACATAGTAAAAAGAAATAGAAACACAAAATATAACAAATATTTTCCTATCTTAGTAAAAAATTTAACGGCAAACAGCCCTTATTTCCATACAAATGCATGTAAATGTATAGGGGTCTGGCCAGACACCATGTGCCAGAACTAAGGGCTCAAAATATGTGCCTGACGAAGGCTTAAGAGAGGAACTCACCCATACAATGGCAACAATATGATTGTATTAGCGTGCCGACCACTAATCTAAACAGTTTTTTTATAGCCAGCTATTTAGAACTTTTTTATTAGCGTTATCTGCAGTGTCTCCCAATTTAAACTTTTCGCATTTAGGTCACCACCGAATATAAACCCATCATAATTGTTGCTCAGTTGGAGAATCTATTTTAAGCTGTTGTTTAACTCATGTGAGTCATATACACAAGGAATATACAAAGACTCTAATAAATATTTTTTACTAATGATGTTTGAAACCATTTCTATTTCAATAAAAACGTTATTAAATTGTGTCTTATTGCAAATAATTCTATTATAATGTACATTGTTTTTAATAGCAATTGCTACTTCTAAAGCTGAATTCTCGTAAAATAAATTATATCCATTAAGATTTACTTTTCTATTTCCGCGAAGATGACATTCTTGTATGAATCCTACATCAATTTGGTTATGATGAAGGATATTTGATAGCTCAATTTGGCGACTGATGTTAACAAGAGAGCGGACGTTAAATGTCATAAATTTAAGAGATCTATGGGCCATATTTGTTATTCACACTCTTAAGAAGCCGCAGGAACTCTGCTTTGCTTAATTTTTTGGCATGTTTTTAAAATCTGTTAGGTCACCGTATAAATGTATTTGTTTGATTTATTTTGTATTTTAATATGGTTTTAAAATGGTATAATTGTTAAATTGTATTTTTTTGTAAATTAAGGGCCACCCTAATTTATTTCTATTAACTGTCCGTTAGTTTTTATTTTTTTTTGCTTATTGTTTGTCTCTAAGTTAATGCAGCAAGAGAATATTTTAATTGTTGTTGTTGTTAACAGTTAATATTTACTTGTTTAATAAAGTAGAGACAAACAAGCAACAACAATTGTATTGGCTCATGACTGCAATGTACATATGAATATACATTGTAGACTTTTTCTTTTGTTTTGTAGCCCTTAAACCTTTAAATTATTAATAAAGAGAATTGTTGTATTTTGGCATTTGAAGCGATCGTAGCTTTTATTTACACGGTTTCACGGGCGTAACTTTCTAAATTCAATTTTTACACTGTCATAAGAATCTTTCAGCAGCTTTGTGGATAACTTTTATAAAATAATAATTGCTCCACATTGCTGCCGGTAAGGAAAAAGCTCCTTATCGAACATTTTGGCGACCGTGACAGGACAGTGTAAATAAAAACAAATTGTCGTTTTCGGTACGTCCCGTGAAAATTTCTTTGGTTTTTAACATTGTGCGTGTAAAACACCGTTTGTTAAATAAAAAAAAAAAAATAAAAAATTGTGGTTCGCGATATACATATGTCGTGAAAAATTCTATCGTCTTGGTTTTCGTGCGTGTTTAATACACCATTTTGTACAAATAAAAAAAAAACATTGGATTTGGAAAAATATAATAAAAAATTTGTGACTTTTGTAAAAATTTATTATTCAATCTTTAGACAATTTTTAATATCGAACATTTTTGAAAAAAGTGTTGACTTTTTGAACGAAAAAATATTTTCGAAGTTTTGGAAAAATTTATTGTGCCTTTGGAAAATTTTGTGGCTCATCTATAAAAAAAAGATGACATTGGAGGAAGCAAAACAACAACGCGCTAATACAAAAAAAAGTATTACGCGCATCAAAAATCAAATCGAAGCCAATGCAAGGGGTGAAGGTAGGACACTTACAACAGCTGAATTGAAATGCCGCTTGGGAATTTTGGAGTCATATTTTAAGCAAATGTTAACATTTCAAACTCAAATTGAAAAATATGACCCAGACGACAACGGAAGGCCCGAAGTTGAGGATTTATATGTTGCAACAAAATTATGCATCCAGTCTCAGCTTGGTGAGGATATACATAATGCTACTGCTACTGAGTCTTCACTTTGTTTCCCTGTCCACAACCATAAGTTGCCCCAGCTCAAATTGCCGACGTTTAGTGGTAAGTACAGTGAGTACAAAAATTTTATAACCACTTTTAATCAAATAATTGATCGTGAATATGGCCTTTCAAATATCGAAAAATTTAACCATTTGCTCAATTGTTTGAAGGGTCAAGCATTAGAAACAGTGAAAGCTTTTCAAGTTACCAATGAAAATTATCCTAAGGCTCTTGGAAGGTTAAAAAATCGATACGATAATAATTCTTTGATTTTTATGGAAAATATAACCTCACTTTTTGAACTTCCCTCCATGGCCCAAAATAATTCTGACCAATTAAGAAGTCTTGTCGACAATGTTTCTGCGATTTTTAGTTCACTTTTGTCCCTTGGATCTGCCAACGATATAGTCCATTCTATGTTAATCTATATAGTTATGGAAAAGGTTGATAGTGAAACGAAAAGAAAATGGAAAGACTCTTTGGATTTTACTAAACTGCCATTATGGGATGATTGCTCTAGAATTTTTAGAATTTTTTAGAATCTGTAAACTCAAATCATAGTCATACTGTTACACATAAAAAAGATTTTCATCCAAGTAAATCCAAATTCAAAAATTCAAAATATGGTTCAACATTTTCAATTTCTAACATTTCCAAACCAACTTGTTCTATTTGCTCGAAGTCAGACCATACTATTAGTCGTTGTTCTCGCTTTAAAGATATGGATATGGCCCAACGTTTTGAAAATGTCAAACGATTAGGTCTTTGCCTCAATCGGCCCTACAATTCAAAAGGAACTTTATATTATTTTGCTTCGTTTTCGCCTTCATCGTTTGGCAATTACTGCTGACATCGTAAAAATGTATAGGCAGTTACTCATTGATTCTTGCGATCGAAAGTTCCAATATATTTTGTGGAGAAATTCTGAGCAAGAAGAAATTAAAACTTACCAGCTTAATACTGTCACATATGGAATATCTTCTGCCCCATATCTTGCAATCAAAGGCCTTCATTACCTTGCAGACCAATATATGGACCAATTTGAACTTGGAGCAAAAACTATCAAATCATCATTTTATGTAGATGATTTTCTGGGTGGAGCAGAAACTTTGGAGGAATTGGCCCAAATCAAAAAAGAGGTAAATGAAATTTTAATAAAGGGTTGTTTCCAGTTAGACAAATGGCATTCAAATCATAAGGATTTTCAAGATGATAAAACCACAAAAGATTTGAATATAGATGAATCTGCCATAACTAATGCTCTTGGAATAACGTGGGATCATCAAATGGATGCTTTTCTCTTCTCGTTTTCACCGAAAACTAAGACAGATGAAAAGATAACAAAAAGAACAATTTTGTCGCTCTCATCATCACTTTTTGATCCCCTTGGACTTGTGTCACCTCTTATTATAAAGGCCAAAATTCTAATGCAAGAATTATGGATTCTTATATTAGGCTGGGACGAATCTATTCCTCAAGAACTACATACTGCTTGGGAAAAATTAGTCTCAGATCTCAAAACTTTACCGCTTTTAAAAATTCCTCGTTATTGCCTCGCTTCTGCTTCAAATTCTGTTCAACTGCATGGTTTTTGCGATTCATCAATTCGTGCCTATGGCTGTTGTTTGTATCTTCGAGTAAAAACGGCCTCAGGTAATATTTCTGTTAAGCTTTTTACCGCTAAATCAAGAGTTGCTCCTACAAAACGTAAATCCTTGCCACAATTGGAACTATGCGGTGCTCAACTTTTGGAAAAATTGTACTCTAAACCAAAAATCTTTTGCAAATACCAAATCTGGAAATTGTTCTTTGGACAGATTCTCAATTGGTTCTTCACTGGCTTAAACAACATTCTGCAACATTATCAGTTTTCGTTGGCAACAGGGTATCAGAAATTCAGGAACTTACAAATGGTTGTACTTGGAGACATGTTCCAACTAATAACAATCCTGCTGATATCGTTCCTCGTGGCTATACTGTGCAGGAACTCGCATCATCAATCTGGTTCAATGGACCTGCCTTTCTCGCTCTCGATCCTGCTCAGTGGCCTTCTACCAAATTGGACTCTCTCGACTTAGATGTCATAAATAAAGAAAAACGCAAAACTGTATTTCACATTAAAACCGAATCAAATTACATATTGGAATCTATTGAAAAATATAGCTCGGATTTGAAAATAATTCGTATTGTTGCCTGGTTGTTACGATTTTATCAAAAAACTTTAAATCGAAAAACTAAATTATTTGACTATGAATCTTTACAGCCCCAAGAATTAGAGAATGCATTGGTTCGTATAGTTTTGAATATCCAGCAGCAATACTTCCAGGAGGATATATCTCGAGTTTTGAAGAAAAAGGATCCACAAGGTGCCTTAAAGTGTCTCAACCCCTTTCTTGAAGCAACAAATGGCTTCAATTTGCTCAAAGTTGGTGGTCGATTACAATTAGCTGAAATCCCAGAACGTCAAAAACGCCCGATGATTTTGCCAAGTAAATGCCACTTTGTTGAATGTTATGTACGACATCTACATCTCAAAAACTACCACGCTGGTCCAAAGGCTCTAATGTCATTAATTCGTCAACGATTTTGGATCATAAACTCAAGAAATCTATGCCGTCGCATTGTCAATTCCTGTCCTCAATGTATTCGAAATCGACCTAAACTGCTACAACAAATGATGGGAAATCTCCCGGTGGAACGCCTCAACCCCTCAAGGTCGTTTGCAAGATGTGCTGTCGATTTTTGTGGTCCTGTCAACACCTATTTACGAGTTAGAGGAAAAGTACCCTACAAAACTTACATTGCTATTTTTGTTTGCCTTGCCACGAAAGCAGTCCATATTGAAGTTGTCTCGGACTTATCAAGAGATGCATTTATTGCCGCCCTAAAAAGGCTAATTGGAAGGCGAGGTTTGCCCACCGATATTATCTGTGATAATGCTACAAATTTTGTTGGTGCAAATTCTAAGTTGAAAGAATTAAAATCGTTCCTTTTTCATTCAAATAATTCTAATATTATTGCTAATTTTTGTTCAAATCAATTTATTAATTTTCGCTTTATACCCCCCAGGTCACCTCATTTTGGAGGCTTGTGGGAAGCTGCTGTCAAATCAGCAAAGGGTCATTTAATTCGCAGTTTTGTCGACACTAGGCTCACTTATGAGGAGCTTGCAACAGCAATGATCGAGATAGAGGCTATACTAAATTCTAGACCGATTTCGCCCCTGTCTTCCGATCCCAGCGATATCGAAGCGCTCACACCAGGTCACCTTTTGATTGGTTCATCCCTACGTTCGTTACCTGATCGTGATGTCTCAACAAAACAAATTGATAATTTGCAATATTGGGCTCGTATCAGTGCTATTAAACAACAATTTTGGAAAAAGTGGTCTCATGATTACATCAATGAACTTCAGACCCGAAATAAGTGGACTAGTGCGAATACAAACATTGCTTCTGATGCGCTAGTAATTATACAAGAAGACAATATTCCCCCTCAATAATGGCTCATGGGAAAAATCGTAAATATAGTTCGTGGTCGAGACGATAGAGTACGAGTAGTTGACATCAGAACAACAAAAGGAGTAATACGTCGCCTTATCCACAGATTGGCATTGCTGCCTTCATAATTGAAATGGTCCTTTCAATGGGGCCGGTATGTTAGGTCACCGTATAAATGTATTTGTTTGATTTATTTTGTATTTTAATATGGTTTTAAAATGGTATAATTGTTAAATTGTATTTTTTTGTAAATTAAGGGCCACCCTAATTTATTTCTATTAACTGTCCGTTAGTTTTTATTTTTTTTTGCTTATTGTTTGTCTCTAAGTTAATGCAGCAAGAGAATATTTTAATCGTTGTTGTTGTTAACAGTTAATATTTACTTGTTTAATAAAGTAGAGACAAACAAGCAACAACAATTGTATTGGCTCATGACTGCAATGTACATATGAATATACATTGTAGACTTTTTCTTTTGTTTTGTAGCCCTTAAACCTTTAAATTATTAATAAAGAGAATTGTTGTATTTTGGCATTTGAAGCGATCGTAGCTTTTATTTACACGGTTTCACGGGCGTAACTATCTAAATTCAATTTTTACACTGTCATAAGAATCTTTCAGCAGCTTTGTGGATAACTTTTATAAAATAATAATTGCTCCACATTGCTGCCGGTAAGGAAAAAGCTCCTTATCGAACAAAATCCTTAAGGAAGTTTGTAATTTGCTGTTCCAGCGACAATTCCTCAGGTAAAAGAAACATATTGGCAAGTTTTAAAATTCTTCAATTACTGATGGTTTATGTGTTTGAGCTTGGGTAGCATTTACATGAAAGACTTGCAAATGATCTGCCTGGTGAACAATAGATTGGTTTATTATATTGTTTACTTTATCTTTGGCAACAAGCTTTTCTTCACTAGCTTTTTTTATGCGTTACCTTTACAGTTTGCAGGATGTCCACTTACTCCACAGTTCACGCAATGGGGTGCTGACGTCTCAGAATTTATGCGCTGAAATTCACCCGGGGGGTGCTTTTTATGGCATTTCACACATTGGAATTCGGAATTGCAATTTTTAGCAATGTGACCCCAACGTTGGCATCTGTGGCATTGTACCTCTTGTTCTTTCCTTTTAGGTTTCTCCCAAAGAATAGTTTGCCTTAAAAGATATTTAATGTGCGTAATATCTGATAGTGAATTCCCTGCGCTTAGCGTAACCAGAAACAGGCCTGTGTCTTTACGGAATACAAAGTTGTAAAATGTGTAATTTTGGACACAACGTTTGGAACCGATTTCTCAACACTAGTACCGTGATAAAGAACTCTTTAATACAAAAGAAGTCTGTCTAAGGTCTTTAGGTGTGTATGAGTAAGAGTGAATATTCTTCTCTCTCAGGATGGCCATCATTTCAGAATGTACTGTAGCATCTGAAAGGTATAACTTACTTTTACGTTTATTAACGTTTCTTATTTTAAACGTTATTTTGGGTGTTTTTGCTTCCAATTGGTCAACTAAACGTTTAATGTTGACATAAAAATAAAAATATTGGAGGGCAAAAGGATTTGCCAGCATTTTCCTTTTGGGCTCTAATAGTTTTCTCTGCCTTTCTCTGTATGATGGTGTCCTCTGTATTTTTAATCTCCAATCCATCGAGTAAAGCAAATCTATTTTCACCCAAATGAGTTACGTCAATGTTTGCGGGTGACAATAATACATCTGCTCTTCTTGAATGTTTGCTCTCTATAAATGAGTGCTGATCTTCGTTCCTCAATTCCATGCTTGCACCACGATGCAACTTATATTTTTCAGTCTTTATAAAAACTTTTTGCAGTTTCAATGGACTACTTCACTTTCACCGTGAAATATATTTATATTTTAATAAATTTTCACACTCCGTTATTTTCTGTGCGTCTGTATCGTTCAAGATCAGAATCAAGACTCCGAGTGTTTTGTAATGAAAATACAATTTTGCCTAACACAATGTAGCATTTGTTTAAAAACAAATAAGAAAATACGAAAAGATAAAAATCAAGGAGATTTATCAGATTGTAGAGGGTTCCATTATGATAAACCGAATCAAACGCCTTTTCGATATCCAATGATATTGCCACCGTGCATATTTTATCCCTTAAATTGCAAGTTACATCATTAGCTCTGTTCCCTTACTTTCTGGGTAAAGTTCGGTAAAATGAGAGTAAGCACAAAATACTCTCATAAAATAACAAGATTACCCAAAAGTACGGGAACGCAAAAAACCACTTTTCTAGCCCAAAAAAAAAATGTCAAAATGCATCAGTGATGCCAAATTTTTAGGTGCAATAAGTGTAACACGACAAGTGAAAACGCGCTAATGGAGAAATGCGAAAATTGAAATAAGACTCAAATAAAATTGCCCGCCGTTTACAGTGGCAGGAAATTTCGAGATTTTGATATTTTCCTCTTTGAAAAAACACACATAGTTATTTCTAATAAATATATTTTTCTCATAATTTAATGTTTATGAGCTTTTTTTTCATTGTGGTGTATATAAAAATCTCGTGATTTCGTGCCAATGTAAAAGAGGGGGTTACAATTTTCAAAAAAAAAGCGGTAAGAAAAATTAAAAGGTGCCGATCTGTCCCTGTTTTTTAAACATAAAATATTTCAGTTTTTAGAAAGTAAAAAACCGCTTATTGTAACACGAAAAGGGCTAAATTAGCCTCGCAGAAGTTCCTTAGTTTTATTTTTTACAATTATAAAACAGCTGTTTTTGTTTATCAACTGTTCTTTTGACAATTTACCCAAAGAAAAAGTTTGGGTAACTTTCGGTAAAAAGATAAAAAAGATAAAAATTAAGGAGTTGCCATACTACATAAACAATGAATATAAATAGGGTAAATGTTGAAATAAGTGAATATCAAATTATTATTTAGGAAAAATCTGCGAGAGTATCAAATGTGTCTCGGAAGTATCACGGTACTTTCTAAAATCAAATAGTATCAAAAAAAGTACAATTGTATCAACTTTTCCATCCCTGTGCCGAACACTGAAATAAACCAAACAGCAAGGAAACGTTCAAAAAAACTACACGGCAACTACACTACCGAGCTGAAAATATGGCAACTTCAAATGAATAAACTTTACGGTAAAAATTAAAGGTAAGATGATCGTTCCTTTAGCTTATCGGTAATTTTTTGGGTATAGTATACTTAATATAACGAAAAACTAATAGCCTGTTCCTCGATGTAGAACAGAAAACTAGTCGAACGAAAGCAAGTCACTCGAACTCTAATCAATTTGGATTTCTCTATTTCGAAAACCTTCGATCGTCTTTACTAGAGTATTCAAAAACCGAAACCCGGTCAACCGGTTTTTTTTTTTTAAAAAACCGATCGGTTTCGAATATTTTGTAAATTCGAAGAAAACCGAAAACCGGTCTTTTTTGTTCGGTTGACCGGTTTTTTTTAATTACATCACCAACTGGGTTACTTGGTCTCTTTTATTTTTTCCAAACACTTTTAAAATCGTTTTTTAGGTTGTGAAGATTTAGATGAAAGTCTGATAGATTGCGAGGAAGACCTAACTTTGGATATTTCAAATTCAAAAAGTTTAATTTCTGATCTAAATAACACAATAAACAGTATTCAAAATTCTAAAAAAGAGACTGTACAAAATAATTCATCATTATATGATAATTTCATATATCTTGATAAATGCGACAAAAGAACTGAAAAGTTGGAAAATTTATATAATTGTCTTTTGACTATTTGTCCAACATCTTCTTAAAACGAAACATTGTAATTGAATATTATTTCTAAAATATTATTTTAGAAGTGAAAAATATATTTTCATTTTGCATATTTAAAATGTAATATTAAAAAAAATTATTTTATGAAAAACGTTTTAAACGTTCAAATTACCAACGTACCTAATTTTACCAATTTACAAACTTTATGACCTCTATTCATTTGATATGCATATAGTTTTATAATATTAATTTTTAAGATATTATATTAAAAAATATTAAAACCAATAAATAAAATGTTAAAATGGAATACAATAAAAAAATATTATAAAATACTTTTTTCAAAGAATGTATTTTTTTATTTTTATTACTTTATATATTAAATTTCTTTTTTTTTGTTTGTAATTAAAAAATTATATAAGCTTTTTATTCAAATTAAAAAAAAACCGAAAAAACCGGTTGACCGATTTTTTCTGCAAAAACCGAAACCGGTTTTTTTAAAATTCGATTTTTCGAAGAAAACCGAAACCGGTTTTTCAAAAAGGCCGGTTTTTTCAATACTCTAGTCTTTACTTACGTGTCTCAATTTTTGTTTCTAACGCATTTACAAATCACAGCGACGCCAGATCATATATTTTGAGCATTTGTTACAATTTTCTTTAAAAGTACCAAAAATACTACTAAACTGCTTTAAGATAAAAACAACCCTCAGTATTTGCCGAGCGCTTGAGGCGTGAACATCGTTTATTTTATCTTCTTAAACGTTGTGTTTTTTCGGTATTTTATTTTTGGTATTTTATTTTTTCTGAGTGCTGATTGGAAGGACTCCTTAAGAGTGAAGAGAGCTTCGGATTTTAACATGAAGGGGGTGATCCCCCCAACCATAATCGGTTTGGGGATCTTGATCCCTCGTACGGAAAACCTAAGCCAACTAAAATGAAAAGACTAAGGGCCGATGATTTTTTGCCTCTACCTAGCATTGCACCCAACGATGACCATGTTCCAAGATTTTTGGTTGCATCTGCCTTACCACAATGCGAAAATAAGGAGGCTAAACCTTTAGCTTCTTACAATGTCTTTCAAATTGAAAAGGGCTTAAATTTCATTTCACGTGACTATATGGACGTTACTGAGATGCGAAGCGGTGATTTAATGATTAAGACAGTGGATATGAATGCAGCTAAAAAGTTTCTCAAAGCGAAATATATTGATGTCGTGCCCGTATCTATAACTATGCATAAAAATCTTAACTCAGCCCAAGGAAGAATTTTTTCAAGAAAGATTATTGATATATCTGAGGATGATCTTTTGAAATCACTGGAGGACCAAAAGGTAATTGAAATTCGTAAGCTTACGAAAAGAAAAGGTGATAATTATACACCAACGGGAGCAGCAATAGTAACGTTTAATCTCATACACTGACCAGAAACTCTAAAACTCGGATGGGAAAGAGTAAAGGTAGAAGAACACGTGTCTAACCCAATGAGGATTGTTAACTGCCAGCGATTGGGTCACACAAAAAAAAGGTGTAAGAATGTTGAGCTTTGTAGAGTTTGTGGTTTTACCCCTCCACACGATGCATGTGCGAGAAAGTTTTGTGTTAATTGCAACAATGAAACACACACGTCATTTGACTCATCATGTCCCTCCTTTTTAAAGCATAAATCCGTTAATAAAGTTAAAGCCGACAAAAGATGTACAATACGTGAGGCATGGACAATATATAATGATAACCCTGCAATATATACCCTTAAACCTTTCAATAAAATAACACCAACATTTGCTGAAATTTTGCAAAATAAATCATCAATAACAACAACAGATATTCAAAATTTAAATGAAAACAGCTATGACGCCATCTTATCTAACGGCAACAAAAATTCCTCAGCTTCCATAAAAAACAAGAACAATTTCTCAAACACCAACGAAAACAATAAAAAGATTGCGACAACACACTTATCAACTTCCAATAATAATAACAGTATCGCCAGTGTAAATTCTTCAACTTCCAGTTACAACAAAAATAGCAATACAACAACCACCATCACCAACGGCAACAAAAGTAAACTCGACGAGTTTAATTCAAAAGACAATTCAGCTAATATGATCATAAGTAATATTCCTTTAACAATAACGGAACCAACTCAGCAATCACCGTCAAGGTCATCATTTAATAATACAGAAATACCAAGAGGTAATAATGACAATATTATCGCTAGCAATCAACCTTTTAATATAATCACATCTATGGAAGATGATATTCTTAATAGCACATTAGTTGAAAACGAAACTAAAACTCCAAATAATGAGCCTACAAATGTTGATGTTTTGACACCATGCAGTAGTATTTTTGAAAGATTTACTGACATGAATGTTTTATTAACACCAGAAACATATAAAAAAACCATGCCTAAAAATAAGAGCAAAAAGTGAAGTTGTGATTAACTGATTTAATTTGCAATCAATATGGATATTGGATTGAACATCACAGTGTTACAGTGGAACATCCAAGGTTTTATAAACCATAAATATGCCCTGGAAAATTAAGTTTATAAACACAAACCTACAATAATTGCGCTTCAGGAGACCCACATTGTTCCTAGAAATTTGAAATATTTGCATCTACCCGGCTACAAAGTTTTTCATCACAATAAAACCTATAATTATGCCAAATCCGGGATTGCAATTTTAGTTTTGAACAACTTTCATGTCACCCAACACATTAAATCGTCTGGTGATCTTCTTTTCCAGACAATCACAGTTAAGGGTAGCGCTAATTTACATATTACGAACGTTTATAAAGAATATGACATAGTTTTAACATCTGACATGATCAGTGCAATTGGTAGTTGTAATGGGGAACATCATTTACTTGTTGGAGATCTCAACTCTCAGAATCCTATATGGGGTTCTCGAAACTTGTCACCAACTGGCGCTCTCTGGGTGGAATTTGCAGACGACTCTGGTCTAGTAGTTTTGAACGATGGTTCTCCCATATTGCTCAACACACGACACACATTTACTTCTGTTGATGTTTCAATGGCTAGCTCTGATCTGGCTTCGTGGCTTTTTTGGACCACCTTAAGTACTCCTGAAGTTGCAGATCATTTTCCTATAATGGTAAGCAATGGCATACAATCTTACAGGAAATGTTTTCATCCAAGGTTTATTATTGATAAAGCTGACTGGTCTATTTTTTCGAATAAGGTAGATAAAGTTATGAGAGAATTCCCCGATTCGTTGAACATTAATAAAGAAGCAGTCCTAATTAAGAGAATTATTCGTAAATCAGCAAATGAAACAATACCACAAACCAGTAAACCTGGATCAAATAATTCTCCGACTTGGTTTAATTCATCAATTGCAAAATTAATCAAAGAAAAAAATACAGCATTCAATCTCTTTAAAAGACATAGAACCCAAGAGAATTCTGTATATTTTAGAAGAATGTGTGCTTTAGTAAAGCGAGAATCAAGAATTGCTAAGCGCCGAACATGGAGTAATTTCGTAAACTCACTCAACCCTAGATTGGATATGAAAACGCTGTGGTCTAGAATAAGAGGCATCAGAACTGAAAGAATCTGTAATTTTCCAACACTAATTGATGATAATACTGCTATTTCTAATCCAGTTGACAAAATTTGCTCAGGTTTGGTTTGGCTGATAAATTTGCTCAGGTTTGGTGTTTAGTTGGATCTGATGAAAATTTTGATGAAAATATCATATTAAGAAAGCACACATTTATTGAAAGTATTGAAGGTCACATATGTCACCGAAACAATTTTCTCTCAGAAATTATTACACGCGACGATCGAGAGCAGGCGCTTAACAAAGTCAAGGGTACAACACCATCTATCGATCGAATAACATATTCGATGATAAAACATTCACCAAACTCCCTGAAACTTCGCATTGTTAAGCTGTACAACATTTTGATAAGTGGTACATATCCACATGATTGGAAGATAGCGTTATTGTCACCAATACCAAAGCCGGGAAAAAACCCAAATAGTACAGATGGATATCGACCCATTTCGCTAATTCCTGTGCTATCAAAACTATTGGAAAAGATTATTGCTATGAGATTTTGGAAGAATACTAGAAGTAAGATTTCACCATTACAGCATGCCTTCTTGCAAAAACATGGAGTTCACTCTCTTACCCATCAACTTGAATACAAACTTCGTCAAAATCTTTCAAAAAGAAAACACAGTCTAATATTGTCAGAAGATATCGAGAAAGCATTTGATCGCGTGATTTCAATTTTCATTCTTGATGAGTTGCGTGATTGGGGTGTATCGTTTTCAGTAATTAAATTTATTCATTCATTTTTATCTAATCGTCAAATTATGATCAAAATTGACGGCCATTTTTCACGGCCATATTATCTTGATAACGGAATTCCTCAGGGATCACCGTTATCGGTGGTTCTTTTTACTATTTATGTAAATTCTCTGGCTAGGTCTATTCAAGAAGAACCAGGTATTGATTTTGTTGGAATATATGCCGACAACATATTTGATTTGACGTCAGGAAACCATGACTGTGTTTCGAATACTTCGAAATCATTAAACGATAATATCCAGAATTGGGCATGTTTACGTGGTGCGGTCGTGTCAGAAAACAAATCAGATTTATTGCATATTTGTCGACGTAGGAACTGCTACCCACCCAGTATTCGTTTTGGAAGCGTTGAGCTGCAATGTAAAAATGAGTTAAGAATTCTGGGTATCATGTTTACTAAGAATTTATTATGGAATTGTCATATTAGGAATTTGATTTGAAAATTGGGCAGGGTCAATAATATTCTGAAGTTAATATGTTCAAAAAAAAAGGGCCCTCATATTGAGATTGCCATAGACATATGCAAAAGTTTGGCTCATGGTTTGATTCTTCATGGCATATCTATTTATGGATGGACTTCAGGAACAAATATCAGGAAACTAAACACCTCATTAAATAATTGCTTTAGAACAGCTACTGGTCTATTGAGAGTAACACCTTTACCATCTCTCAGAATTGAATCAAGATCATCAGATTTTTCAACATTACTTTACAAAAGATGTATTAACATGGCGGCAAGGGCTATAACGAATCCAAAGGATGGGCTACATTGTACGATTTGGCGAATCATCACATCTAATCACGAAAAGGGTTTTTGTGCACTGCACAATATCATCTTTTTATTTAATAAATATCAAATTCCTTTGCCCTCCAAGCTGGATGCAGCATTAGAAGAAAATAACATGCTTAAAATTGATTTTAGTTTATCCTCACATAACAAATCTAACACCAGCCCAGAATTTTTTAGAAGTATGGCGTTTGAAAAGATCTCCAATTTCTCTGCTGATGTTGAACTTTATACAGACGGCTCTTTTCAGAACGGAATAACAGCTTACTCAGTGGTTCAACACCAACCTTGTTCTGGCTGGGTGGTGGTTAAACAGAGCCAATTACCTTCACATTCTGGTATTTTTTCAGCTGAACTTGCTGCAATAGTTGCAGCAATTGATCACGCTGTCAAAATTAATCAGAAGGCTATAATATGCACAGACAGCCTGAGTGCAGTTAAGGCTATGTTCAAGAACAAAAATGATTCATACGACAGCATTTTAAAAAATCCAAATATACACCAACCTTTGCTTATTATGTGGTTACCAGCACATTTGGGTATTACTGGAAATTAACAAGCGGATAAAGCGGCGAAGGAAGCAATCACGTTACCATTAATATTGGAGATGCCATGTTTTGATGTTGTTATTACTAACATCTTTAAATATGCTCACTTGAATGCCTTAAAGGAGGAATGGGAAAGGTGTAACTGTTTTTTGAGACAGCACAACCCCGGCATATCTAGGCCCAGATACCATCATGAATATTCAAGGTGACAATGCATTTCGCTTGCTCGTATTAGAGTAGGAAAGTGTCTATTTAATTCACGGCATTATTTTGATAATTCAAATTTACCATTGTGCTCTCTCTGTCTGATATTTATTAGTGTGTCTCATATTCTTATGGATTGTTCTGTATCTAGGTTATCTGGAACACTTGATAACATATTGGACTGCACCAAACCTCGCCTAACAACGCTAATTTTGAAATCGTTAGCCAAACACAGTATATCTGATATTTAGTAAATCGTGCTTATTACCTCCAGTATCTATTCTAAATTTATTGATATCGGTCTGATACGTATACTTTTATATTTAATTTTTATAACTATCTTTCTTACTTTTATATATTATGGAATTTTATTTTTAAGAGAACTTTTTGGATTATCGTTTTTTTTTTTTTTTTGTATTATTTTAAATAACTAGTAGTTTTATGTTAATTGAACGCGCAATATGGTTTTTGTTACCCTGCGCTTTATCTTTTTTTTGTATTTTATATATTAATATATAAAATATACGATTAATAAATAAATAAAAACAACCCTGCTTAACAGTGATCAGCTGTATATGACAAATGAAATAAAAAATAAATAAAAATAATAAACGAATAAATTTTTATTTGAGAATGTGTTTATTTGTTATCGATTGGTTGTGGGTGGGATTGTTGTTCGTAGGGCTTTTCTGTTGCCTGTTGTCTGTTTGGAGTGGTAACTGCTACAGTCCTGTTAGCTCTTGTAAAATAAAAGATAAAATGTAAATATGAGCTGCTTGGGGCAAACGTAAGCTACAAACAACACACACTTACCTTTTACCACTCAGCATCAGCGTAATAAGGTGTGAAACAAAGTTAAGTTTTCTGGTCAAATTTTCCTTCTCTGCGGAAAATTTGTTTGCTCCGAACAGCAGAGTCCCTCTGGCAAAATCAGGCCTTTCTTCCATATAAAATACTCGAAAAAGGCAACACCAATGTTAATAGCTGATTGAAAATTAAATAAATAAAAAAAAATTTACATACGAAAACATAGGGCACGATGCAATTTATAATCTAATATAATAAACAACACACAAATATGTTGTGAAAGAAAAAATATTAGTATGCCAGATTCCCAATTCGTTCCCAGAAATGGAAACATTAACATTAAGAATTGCAACCCGGTCAATTTGTGCTTCAAAAATCGAAGTTGGTTGCCAAAGAGTATTTCTATAAATATATGGAAAAAGCTCATTTGTACGGGTAATCATTCACTTAAATGATAAATGTAATTTCGCAGTAATTTTCCTTAGGAGTGTGTGATATAAAAGCCTGTTCAAAACCATGATTTATTTGCGGCTTGGGTGGTTCATAAGGAGGCTGAAGATGACCTGCTCGCTCGGGTCGAAACTGTGCAATTTTACCATTTAATAAAAAAAAATTGTGTTTACTATTCATTAGTAACATTAAGTTATGATCTCGAGCCTAATAAAATTAAAAATATATAAAAAAAATAATAATTTTATTTTTTTTTTTTTTTTGTATTTTGTGTATAAAATTATAAAATCTTGTATAAAGAATTGTGCAATAAAATAAATAAAATCAATAAAAAATGTACTCATTACGAGGTATCAAACCTCTTCTTCCTCGGATGATGAAGAATCCAGCCAGGGTATTGGTGTTGACAAACATCAATTACGGTACAATATTGATGTCAAATTACAAATTGTTTTTTCAAAATATTTGAAAAAAATTTCAAACCAACGCTCAAACGATTCAAGTGATGATATTGACATCTCAAGTGATTAATTTTGCAGCGCAGTGATTTATGAAATTCTAATTTGTATGTATAAAATTTTAAATAACGTATCGAACAGCTGTTTCGACGCGAGCAATTACACTAGGCAACAGCCATTTTGTTATTTGGTTCTAGCATACTTTTTCTCATGGATTTGGACCTACTGAACACGAAAATGAATTTTAAAAATTTTTCTGTCGATTGGTTTGCGAGATACAAATTTTTTAATTTTTTTTTTTTAATTTTTGGAGGTACACTTACTATTTTGAGCATATCTTTAGTCTTCTTTGACCTATTTTATCCTACTACTACTCAAATTAAAGACAATTGAGCCGTCTACAACTTATTCTCAGAAAATTTTCAAATCGGGTTAGTAGTTTTGATGTTGGCGGCTTAAAAAGGTTAAAAAACTGCGTTTTTTTAGTAAAAATGTGGCTGAAAAATTCATATAAAAATTCATATAAAATGTAAAACGCGATGTTAACAGCGATTTTAATTTTTTTACGTATAGCTGACACTTTTCCAAAGAAAATAAGCCCTTACTTAACAAAATCTGATGACAAATGGCCGACTTATTATTTTTTTGGTAAACGACCGAAATTCCGCTATTTCACGATTTTTTGATTTTCATTATTTGCACAGATTACCTACCCAACGCAAACGAATAAATACATTTGAACTTAATTTAAAATAAACAAATTAGTCTTCGTATATTATTTTTTAATTTATTTACAGCACTACATGCTCAATGTATCGCACAATTAGCTAAACTAACGAAATTAAACTAACTAATTAAATTAAGCAAATCAACGCACAAAAAAATGAGTAAAAACAAAGATATAAGTGTACATTTTATGGCATGTGGAAAAACTGCTGACTTCTTCTTTGTTTTTTGTATTCGCTGCAATCGGTCTCACGTATTAGGGTCCAAATATAGTCACCCATCATAGCCGTGTCATAGTTGCCCTGATAGCGTCGTTCCATAGCCTTCAATTCCTGATGAAAGCGCTCGCCGTGTTCGTCGCTCACGTCTCCTAAATTCTCAGGGAAAAAATCCAAATGAGAATCCAGAAAGTGTATTTTAAGTGACATGTGCACTCCCATGGCTTCATAGTTCTTTACCAGATCCTCAACTATGTCCTTATAATTCGGGCTTTTGTTGTTTCCTAAAAAGTTTTCCACAACAAGCCTGAAGGAATTCCATGCTGCGGCTTCGATGGGTGATAACAGCTTTGGGAATTTTTCATCTTTCAACATTTTTTTTATCTCGGGTCCTGCGAAGACTCCTTCTTTAATTTTTGCCAGCGAAAGGTAAGGGAAAATTGACCGTAAATAGGCAAAAGCTTCACCTTCTTTGTCTAATTTTTTGGCAAAATTTTTAATCAAACCCAATTTTATGTGCAGCGGCGGAAGTATTATATTTTCACGGTTCTCTATTAGTGGTTTGCGCTGAACATTCGCTTCTCCAACTACAGGTTTCGTTCGTACCGGCCATTTTTTTTTTATATAATGCTGATCATCAGCGCGGCTATTCCAAAGGCACAGAAAACAGCAATGTCGCGTATAGCCTCCTTGGAGTCCACACAGAATGGCCACAACTTTAAGGTCGGCGCATATTTTCCAATTGTATTTCCTATACTCTATGCATTTCAGCAAAATGTCCATAGTTTCATAGTTCTCCTTTGAATGAACCGCATGAGCAATAGGAACAGATGGCTTTTCATTCCCATTATGTAAGAGAACTGCCTTCAAGCTCTCTTTGTTGCTGTCAATAAACAACCTCCATTCGTTGGGGTTGTGAATTTGGTGAAGCTCTTGGAACAAGC
Source organism: Eustalomyia histrio (assembly GCA_949748255.1). Taxonomy (NCBI): domain Eukaryota; kingdom Metazoa; phylum Arthropoda; class Insecta; order Diptera; family Anthomyiidae; genus Eustalomyia; species Eustalomyia histrio. Next base: position 129,247,657 of record OX456525.1, read on the forward strand.
CTGAAATGTCGCTGCAAAAACATATTTGGTCTTTCTTTGTATAAAATTTTGCATACTCCTTGTGACGGTTTCTGTACGCTGATACTTTCACTTCTGAAGCCGCAAATCCACACTGTATCATCCGAGACGCAAAAAGTTCGGATTTCTCCTTAGTGAGACCAAAATCGCGCACCCAATCGTTTAGTTCGGCCTGTGACAGTAATTTTCGCTTTGCACCCGGCTCAAATTCGCTTGCATTTGACTCAGACTCTTCTTCTGACGATTCTGCTTTTTGAAGAGATGCACCAGGGCACACTGGATATGGCACATCATGCGAATGTGGTACTGGAAGCGCAAACGATCCCACTTGAGCGTAGTTCCATTTAAAAAATCTTCCTACCCCACTGTTTGTGGTGAGGCAAAAATAACAGTCTGTGGAATGGCATAGCGGCTTTTTCCACATCATTGGTGTATCGAATTTCATATGGCGGCTAAAATTAAAATAAATTACTATATTCGCTATGTATAATGTGTTTAAATAAAAATTCTTACCTTCCGCCAGCTGCCCAGTTGGTTAAGATTATATAGCAAAGATCACACAGCGACTTAGGTGTCCATGGTTCTGTGATATTTGGTGAAATACCAAAATAATTCAAATAGTGCAATTGTACTGCTGGAGTAAACTTGTGTGCGTGATTTTTTTTTATAAACTGGCCACAAACATTGCAGAAATTGTCTGGATCGTTCAAACACTCGAACACACGTAGTCTTTTACTCATTGTCTTCCTTGCGTTTTCTAAATATTAACTTCTTTACACTTTCACAGACAGTTTTGAAATGCAATTGATAACCGTGTCTCCTTATGTTTAAATATGTATGAGCATGTAGTGCTGTAAATAAATTAAAAAAAAATATACGAAGACTACTTTGTTTATTTTAAATTAAGTTCAAATGTATTTATTCGTTTGCGTTGGGTAGGTAAGCTGTGCAAATAATGAAAATCAAAAAATCGTGAAATAGCGGAATTTCGGTCGTTTACCAAAAAAATAATAAGTCGGCCATTTGTCATCAGATTTTGTTAAGTAAGGGCTTATTTTCTTTGGAAAAGTGTCAGCTATACGTAAAAAAATTAAAATCGCTGTTAACATCGCGTTTTACATTTTATATGAATTTTTATATGAATTTTTCAGCCACATTTTTACTAAAAAAACGCAGTTTTTTAACCTTTTTAAGCCGCCAACATCAAAACTACTAACCCGATTTGAAAATTTTCTGAGAATAAGTTGTAGACGGCTCAATTGTCTTTAATTTGAGTAGTAGTAGGATAAAATAGGTCAAAGAAGACTAAAGATATGCTCAAAATAGTAAGTGTACCTCCAAAAATTAAAAAAAAAAAAATTAAAAAATTTGTATCTCGCAAACCAATCGACAGAAAAATTTTTAAAATTCATTTTCGTGTTCAGTAGGTCCAAATCCATGAGAAAAAGTATGCTAGAAACAAATAACAGACAAAAGTTTGTTATTTGTGACCTAGTGTTACCTACTTTAATCGATTTACAATTTATGTTTGAAAATTTAATTTTAATTTTGGTTGTATTTTTTACTTATATTAAATATGACTAGTTTTAGTAAAAATAAATAGTATATTGAACAAATATTATATTTTTATATAAAAAATCTGAAAAAATACATGAATAAAATAAAAAACAATTTTTTATGGAAAAATCTCAAGCATCCCAAAGAAAGGCAAAAAATAGTTAAAACTGGTTATATGGCAGCACCGCTAAACACTACTTAAAGTTGCCAACCAAAACTCATATTTGTTGCCGCCAAAACTATGTTCATGCTCTAAGAGAATACTAAAGAATTCGTGAGAGGGAACTTCTCTCTACCCTTTGTATACTTTTTGCAGCGACGAATGAACACGTGTAGCGGAGTATGCCAGTGGTCGGCAGAAAGAGAGAATATGAATGTATTGGTGTTTTACACCGTAAGAAATTATTTTATCCTTCTAGATAAATTAATGAATGAATAAATTTATAAATGACTTAATGGTTAAGAGAAAATCTGTATTCATTAAATTAATATAGTTATGTTTTTGTTGTCTCTATTATAAAAAATAAAAATAATTCATAGTTATAATAATAATTTTTTGATTGCATACAAGGCAATCTGCCTCATTTAATATATTTCTAGAAAATAAAAAAATTCTCACTCAACGTTCCACATTTTTAATCTTAAATGTAAACGAAAAAGAAAATAAATACCTACAATAAAAAAAATACATATAATAAAAAACAAGTAAGAGCGGCTAATTTCGGCTATGCCGAATCTTATATACCCTTCACCATGGTTGGGAAAATAGTGAAGTTTATATATGGACATACATGGAATGGACAGATTTATATACGGACATCTTTAAGTGGAAATTTACCATTTAGTTTAGTGATAAAACTTGGACTCTGAAAGATTTATGGTTCCCGAAAATAGGTATTTTTTTAGGTTTTGGTCATTACTACTTTCAGCAAATATGTTCTACTAAAGATTTTCGATTTTTGGATATATAAGACGTATCCATAGGTCATATTACATTTTAGTTTTTATAAAAATTTTGATGTTTTTAGCCCATTTATGGAGTTTTTAATTACGGTCTTACCGTTCTTAAGATATAAATTAATCTATTTTGTGCCACGCCCAATTCAAGGATCCCGCCCACATTTGGTCAGATGTGTATTGATAACCAAGATGCTTGTACCTTATTTGGAAACTTTTCCTCTTTCCGTTCTCCAATTATACAGAAAAGCTGACCAACAGCGTTAAGACAACTGTGCTGGAGGCATTTGTTTTGTTAAAAAAAAATAAAAAAAAATAACAAAAAGTTTTTCAAAAATCTTTTTAGTTCTAAAAAAAGCTTTTTCGACCAAAAAAATATTTTTTTACAAATCGTTAAAAGAAATCACTAGAACTGCATGTGTTTTATTTCTACAAAAAAGTTTGATTTAGCTGGCAAACTTATATTTGGGATTTTATTTCGCTTTTTTATTACAAAATATTTTAAATTTATTTAGCTTAATTTTAAAAATTTGAAGGAAAATAGTTTATAATTTTTTTTGTTTATAAATTATTATAAGTTATGACCTAAAATAGTTGCACTCAAAGGGAAATTATGTATAAAATTTTCTTAATATACGAGAAAATGGTTTAAAAATCTGTTCATAAATTCTTTTAAATCGGAGCAAAAAATAAAACCGTTTGTATTTTGTTTGTATCAGAGGGTTTTTATACAAATTTTGATGTTTTAGCCTATTTATGGATTATTTAATTATTAATATAAAATTTTATTTAAATTAATTATTTAATGTTAAAAAAAAAACAAAAAAATAAAAAAAGTCTTAAGAAAATAAAAAAAAAAAAAATGTACAAAAAAAAAGTTGAATTGTGCCTTCAGTAGGATTTGAACTCGCATTAGAGAAAAAAAAATATTTGTGACATAGCGTTTAGACGACTCGGCTATGAAGGCTATATGGAATCATAGTTTATAGAGTTAAATGAACAGTTTTCGTTCAATAGGGATTTGTTTGGTTTTTATTTAAATGAGAAATCTTTGTATGTGTTTGTTGTTTGTGTATCAAAGGTGAAGAGGTGAAAGAAAAGAAGTTCAGCAAATCGTTAAAAGAAATCACTAGAACTGCATGTGTTTTATTTCTACAAAAAAGTTTGATTTAGCTGGCAAACTTGTATTTGGGATTTTATTTCGCTTTTTTTATTACAAAATATTTTTAATTTATTTAGCTTAATTTTAAAAATTTGAAGGAAAATAGTTTCTAATTTTTTTTTAAAAGTTATGACCTAAAATAGTTGCACTCAAAGGAAAATTATTTATAAAATTTTTTTAATATATGAGAAATAAAATGGTTTAAAAATCTTTTTATAAATTCTTTTAAATCGGAGCAAAAATAGAAATAAAACCGTTTGTATTTTGTTTGTATCAGAGGGTTTTTATAAAAATGTTGACGTTTTTAGCCTATTTATGGATTACTTAATTATTAATATAAAATTTTATTTAAATTAATTATTAAATGTTAAAAAAACAAAAAAATAAACAAACAAAATCTTAAGAAAATAAAAAAATATGTACAAAAAAAAGTGAATTGACCGGGATTCGAACCCGCGACCCTTCCACCTGTGGTGAAGGGTATAAAAACGTTTGTATTTTGTTTGTATCAGAGGGTTTTTATAAAAATGTTGATGTTTTTAGCCTATTTATGGATTATTTAATTATTAATATAAAATTTTATATAAATTAATTATTAAATGTTAAAAAAAACCAAAAATAAACAAAAAAAAAAGTCTTAAGAAAATAATAAAAAAAAATGTACAAAAAAAAAGTGAATTGACCGGGATTCGAACCTCGAACCCGCGGCCTTAGAGAAAAAAAGGATTTGTGACATAGCGTCTAGACAACTGAACTATTGAAGCTCACACAAAATCATCGTCAATAGAGGTACATATATAAAAGTCTTCGTTCATTAGAGATTTGTTTAGTTTTTACTTAAATGACAAATCTTTGTATGTGTGTTGTTTGTGTATAAAAGGTGGAGATGAAAGAAAAGAATTTTAACACATGGATGTGTTTGTTATGCTTAATATTCTACATACATATTAAACAAAGGGATTTTACCGAAAAAATTATAAGTAGTCCTGGTTTTTTGCTAATATCTCAGCCATTTATTAACCGATCTGTCTGATTTTTAATAGCAAACAGAAATGGATCACATGTAACAGAAATAAAAAAACAATGAAGTCCTCATCATGTCTGGATTCTTCGGAAAACCCATTTCAACATACAGACGGACATCGTTAAATCAACTTCGCTCTTCATAAGGACCCAGAATATATATACTTTATAGGGTCTAAGATCAATATTGTAGAAATTACAAACGGAATGACAAACTTATATATACCCTTTCACCTGTGGTGAAGGGTATAAAAAACTAATTTTTAGAGTGTACTTTATTTCTTCAACAAAGCGCCATATACTTGCTCTGTTGAAAGTTAGCGTGCTACTGAATGAAATAATTGTGTTTTTTGTGCTCTTAGCTGTGAGATTTGTTGACATTCGTTTAATGTACGTGTAAATTGCCGATTTTGTACGGCCCCTGGGTACTATGAGTGCCGATCACTGATGTATGCTGATCTTTATTTTAATGCACTGAAAAAAATTAATAGCAATGTACGAGAAATATTTTATGATAATACAAGATCTATAAAAATCTTTAATAGACTTTTAGGGTGTGTGTCAAACGGTAGCAAAGTGGCAAGGTAAAAAATATTTTTTCTATGGTGAATAAGTTTTAAATTTTTATGTGTGAAAAAGAATTTAATTTTTTTATTTGTTTTGTTTTCACTTTGCTTTAAGAAGCTTTCAAATTTTAAAACTTCAAAAATTTCTATTCTTATGTCAAAAATTCTACCAGCCTTATGGGCTAGTGAAATTTTATTCTCCTCAAAACTGTCAAAAATTTACCAAGAAGCTTACTTTGCTATCATTTAACACACACCCTTAATAAAAAACAATTTTTTTTAATATAAAAGTTAAAATGTTTTTAAAAATTCGAGTCGTATCGTTCATTAATTTATTCCGATCGAATGTATTTTGTTCCTACCAAAGATTGCATTCTTTTCAACATGATAACATAATAAATCCAACATATTTAAGATATTTTATTTATATGTTAATACAATGAAATCATTAACATTGATTGAAATATTATACTTTTTGTTTTTTATACAATGAAAAAAAAAGCCAGCCTAATGTATGCATGTATTTATTTTTTTCCTTTCATAAATTGAACTTTTGTTTAATTTTTATTTTATTAAAACAGTTTTACACAAAACATTAAAAGTTTCATATTTTCAATAAAAATAAATTCATACAGATACTAACACTGCTATTAACCCCATCCCTGAAGGAAATGTCGATAGTGAGACTGTACTGATTCACTATTGACTTTGTCACCAGTACTACTGACTAATTATGCCCCAGCCAACGGTCTCTGCTGTAGGCATTTAACATGTGCTTGTCATTGCGAATCTACACAACTATTGACTAGGTGTAGACATTGGAACCAGAGATTCATTAGAGCATTTTAGATTTCCACACTAGGATGGAAATAAGTTAAATTATAAATTTCTTTAAAGTAAATAAGTTTTTCGCGTAATTTTTATTTTGGAGTAGACAAATCTTCAAAAGACAAAATGTCTAGAGTTACAACTTTCACTTAGAACTGTTGCCTTTTTCTCGTTATTTTTATACAAAATTAATTGTTTTTTCACAAGTCCTTCGTATTTGATTTTGCTCATTATAAATTAATGTTCTTTATATTTTTATTAAAAACTAATTTTGCACGCGCTATGTACATGTATTTTCAACATAATGAAACAATAAAAAAATCAAAAAGAATCACGGCTTTGTAGCTACAAAGAAAGGAATGCCGTAGACACTTTGTTGACAATGTAACCAAAAATAGGAAATGTAAAAAGTGTAGAAATTTTGTTGACACTTGGCTGGGGAGACACTTGACCCCAGGCTTCCTACAGGGATTGAACATTTCTTACAGTGCAATTCTCATTTTCTCACTAACACAACTACATTTTTATTTTTGAGCAGCACTTTTGTATGTGTACAACATTACATAAAAACCAGGGATGCGAAATGAGAATTTCAATTTCGTACAAAAGTTATTACCAAACTGTACTTTTTTGACCTCAATTGTACCATTTTTTTAGTATTAATTTAATATATTTATTTTTAATAAACATAACAAAAAAAACTTTACAGAAAATGCAGATGTACATTAAAAGAATATAATAAAAATATGTAAAATAAGGTACAAAAATTCATGAGACCAATATCATATTTAAGTAGATAACAATTATTTTAAAATTATAGCAACAATAATTTAATAAATGTAACAAAACTTTCGTTTGGACTAGACTAGAAACTGTTGACAATTTATACGATGCAATTGATTGCGTGCAATTTTCTTAGTTCCCTTTTCAAAGTTGCTTCAAAAGTTATGTCTATTTATACGGTGACTTTAATTGCACGAAAACTGAATGTGAATGAAGCAACAAAATAAGAATAATAAGAATACATAAAGAGAATAAGAATACATAAAGAGAGATAACCGAAACATGCACGAAAAACGAAAACTGTGCCTTTTTTGTTACCCCGCTTGCGTCTCTATCCCGTTCGACAACAATCAAAAATTGCACGCAAAAATTATATGCAACAAAGTCGCCGTCTAAATTGGCTCTTATATAAAAGATATTCACAAAGATGTGACAGCAAAAATAAGTTGCCAAGAAAATACAGTTTGGTGCAAAAGGGAGCCAATGGTTAAAATAAAACGAGCAACCTTTGTTTTTTTATCGTGTTTATTAAATAAATTAAAAACTATTTACTTAAACGAAAATATACACCATTAAAAAATAAAACAACTAAAACACAAACATGTAATCCAAACTTAAGTATCTAAAAACATAATACTTTGAAATTCAGGCCATTGGCTCACTTTTGCACCAAGGGTTTTCTAATCTAAATTTAATACTTTATCCAACTGATTTATTCTTGAGGTGGCCACTCCATGAGCCTAAACACCAGAGAACTATTCAATTCCTTTACCATTTTCGCAGAATGTTTGGGGTCGTTGTCATGGTGAAAGATAACATTTTCAGGTCTATCTGGTATTTTTGCGAGAGCTAAAGGCAAATTCTTTTGTAATATGCGAAGATAGTCCTCCTTTAGCATAATACCTTCAACCCGTATGTGGACCCACACTATATGGTGTTATACACCCCAAACCATAAGAGAACCACCTCCGTGCTTTATGGTTTGAGTTACATGGGCTAGGTTTGGTGTGGTTGATGGCTTGGCCCAATACCAAACTTTTCCATCCGATTAGTATCTGCTGATTTTGGTCTCATAGGACCATATTATCTACAAAATAAAGATATGTATATGACAAAATTAGCTTGTAAAATTAACATACCTTATACCAATTAAAAACTGTCCAAAATTTAGATTTTTCCAAAAATAATTTTCGCGCTTTTACGTTTTTTTGTGATAGCTTTGTCTTTATCTTTTTAATACTGGCTTTGTAGTCAACGCTTTTGAGAGCCCTTGGGACTGTCCATCTGCTAACATTGACCGAACATTCAGAAACTGCCTCTTTTATGATCTTGATTTTGCCCTAGCTTCAGTGTCACTGATTTTTTTTAGTCTTCCAATGTCGGATACTGATCTCCATTAATTTTTTCTCACTTGCAGTAATTCTTCTCACTGTTCGCTGACCCATTTTTAAGAATTAGGCGATTTTACGTGTGGAATCACCATTTTTAGCTTTGGTGCTGGAATCTCTTTTTTCACGTTATCGGCTGTTGGTTTCATCGAATTTTTTTTTTTATTATTTTTCACTTTATTATGCAAAAATTTAAAAAAATTTCAAACTAGTAATAAATTTTAACAATTTTAGTACCCTTAATAATTTTTTTTGGTGCAAAAATTGGCCAATTGCCTTGAGTTGAAGAGATCGATTTTTTCAAATGACGAGAACAGATTTTTGGTAAGATTACTTAAATTTTAAGAGAACTATAAGTATGAAATCTAAATAAGGAAAAAGTTTTGTTTTTGCAAAGCAAACAGAAAAATAATAGATTTACAAATATTTTACTAGCATTGGCTCACTTTTGCACCAAACGATAAACTGTGAAAAATTGTAAATTATACCAAATAAACCATGGGAGTATCATCGTACTTTTAAGACCCAAATCGTATCAAAAAATGGTACAATTGTACTAACTTTCGAATCCCTGGTGGGCACACAATTTTTGCAGTTCTATTAGTGAGCGAGAGTAAAAAAATGAGAGAAACTATTCTAGTACACGCATAAATGACAGTTAGTAGTAAACGGCATGATGTACATTATAGTATAATAATAATATAAGAAATAAATGAACTAAGAAAAAAATTCCTTAGTTTTTGTTATTTAATCTTTTATCCTATAACGTCATTTGGTGACATTACATGGTAATAGAATAAAGAACAAAAGACAAGATTTTTATGTATCTCATTTATGTGAATGGCCTATTAAATAAAATCTTGTATATTTGTACTCTTATGGCAGTTTAGAATTAGTAAAATGTTTTTTTAATTGTGATGAAGATAATTTGTTCCGTTGTTTTGAACAAATGAATTTTGAATCAGAAAAAATTTGTTCGCAGAGATAAGTTGAGGGAAATAAAGATAAAATGAAGGGTATAAAAATAAAGGAATATCCAAGCTTATTAAGCTGGAAAAAGGCATTGGATGTTACCAAAAGAATTTTTAAACACAATATTTTTTGAGTGTCATCATTAATTTATTTTCTGTAAACTTGAAAAAAAAATATCAAAGCATCCTCTGAACATGTGCATTCGTCGCTGTCTCACCGATGACTAAATGCAAGAGCATAAGAATGCGTGGGTATTGGTATTTAACAATTGTTGAACTAAACCAGTGATGCACAAAAAATTTTTTATTGTGTATTAGTGGGTAAGAGAGAAAAAACAAATTGAGAAAATTGATTTAATTACAGCCAAATTATAATGTTAGTGAGATTGAAAAACAGAATAATTAAATTCATATAAAAAAGCAAACATATTAATATACATATTTTTAAATAAAACAATTCAATTTAATTTTTTAAATTTTAAATTAAAATACTCAATTATTTATAAACTCTATAAAAGTAAAAGATGTTAATATGATATTTATGTTATATTGCGCATAAATTTTATTTAACAAGATGCAAGAGCTGCTTGGTGTATAACGCAATGGAAATTTTTACCATCCAAAGCTTGTTTTTTAATTTGACCCACGAAACCTTCATGTCTTCCAGTCATTACATTTGCTCCATCCGTACAAACGCCTGCAAATTTTCTAGGGTCAGCAACAGAAAAAAGTTTGACATTCACGACATCAAACAATAATTTCTCTGTAACGCTGCCAAGGGTAAACATTGTTTCAAAAACATCATAGTTTGCATCAACACATCTTATGCAAACGACAAGTTGGCTAAGGACGTTGATGTCTGTGCTTTCATCTAAACAAATTGAAAAGAAATCAAAATTTTTTACTTTTTCTCTTATTGCATATTCTACAGATGCTCCTTATTTATTTCTACGCCGAGTTACACTATTACGGGACAAGCGGATAGATTCCATGACAGAAAAATTAAAATTCAACTTTTGCAAAACTTTTATCAAAATTTCTTTAATAAACTTCCCATCAGAAAATGGTCTACCATGTCTAACAATATAAAGGCTTATTAGGCTTGATTAACTCAGTTTTTAATTTATTAGCATAAAATTTTGGTTCATTGTTTTCAACCTCAAACATCCATCCTTTAATTTTTTCCAGATAAAGGATTTTATACTTCTTCTAAAGCTTTTTTCTCTCGTTATTATTAAATTTATTCATTTCAATATGAAAACAATCAAAATGCCTTTTTAAAACACTAGGCCAATTTGACTTAAAGGTTTGATAACATAATAAGCATTCAACATTACCAAAAGCATTTGTTATCATAAAATATTGTTCGTGCGTCATAGTCAATTTCATTTAGTTCATATAACAACAAAAAAAAAAAAAACAACAGCCGCCACACATGTGCATTCATCGCTTGTTCATTGGCACAGGGTATACCAGTGATGTCAGAAGTGACAGCTGTCAAACGAGTGATCCAAAACCGTATGGTGAGGGTTGTTGTTGTATTTCATGTCCTAGGCGAGAAAGAGATTTAAAAACAATGTATACAAAAAAATAATGTGTAAAAGTGAACAACTACACAGCATGTTTTAAAACATATGATCGCCAAAAATATCAAAGAGATACCATAGAAGTGCAACATGACTGTATTTACTAAAATTGTTGTTTTATAAACTTAGTACAAACTCACAACAAATTTTATACTTGGGTTACATATTGTAATAACAAAAACTGTTTTATGTTTTTATAGCATTTTTGCACATAATTAATGTATTTTTTTATTTTATCTCAGTATTCAAAAGAACAAAACATACAACAAAGTTTCACATTTATATGATCTGTGAAATCTATAAGCAAATAAACACACTCACAAAACACATTTAATTAATCGTCAGCTTATTATTAGTTTGCCCAAAGATTTAAAAGAAAAACAATGAAAATGGTTTTCATTCTTAATTTTATATCAAAGTTGATATTAGTTATCTCAGTTATGATGCCAGATATCGAAAACCGGTTTTCAGAATTAGAAAGAGGATATTGATATTATATATAATCCAATCGCCTCTATTATTACAAAAATGGTGATTGGGCCAAACCAATAATAAGCTGACGAATTGGAAAATCAGACGCAAGGAAGAGAGACAGAATAAATGTAATACAGTTGTTTCACCTACAGTTTTTCATAGCGCAGTTGCTTTTATAGTGTATTAAAATAGTAGTTTCCACGTAGTTTTCTAAAAGGCCGTAAAGGAAAAAAGGCGCTCTAATCACCGTGTCTTCACTGTGTACGCTGTGTTCATTGGGGACTAAATGAAAGAGCATTAACATGGCATTGAATGACCACGTAACATTTTTTTAGTGTAAACCTGAAAAAAGTAATAAAGCATCCGCTAAACATGTGCACTTGTCGACTTATCATCAACGACTAAATGAAAGAGTATAAGAATTTGTATGAGTTCTCTCCAAACAATTGTTTTATGAACTGGACATCCCTGAACTAAGCGCCCTACCCTGCAGAAAAACATGGTTTTTTATTGTTGCTTTACCCGGCCCAATATACCATATAGCAATCAAACTGCAATACAACTTGAGAATAAGCTTAAATTAATAGTGTGTTTTAAGCTTTTCTTAATTTCGCTTATTATAATATTTATAAAATGTGAATTCACAAGCAGTATTTAACAATGCTAGAGAAAAGATTATTATACATAACTTTTTCTCAAGTATGTTTATGAACAACATACAACAACAACGCAATATGACGATTGATATAGAAATATTTTTCAATACATTCTAGTCTTGTTGTCTTTGTTCTACGCTTATAATGCATACATCAAGTGCCATAACTATTTTTTTTTAATTTGTCAAACGTGTTTTGCGTGTACATTTAGTTGTAAATTTTATATAGTGAACGTGCAATTGCATATTAAATTTAATTATTATTATTTATGGTTAAAATTAATTGTTATTATTTATATTTAAAATGAATTATTATTTTTTATATTTAAAATGAGTTATTATTAATTTTTAAAATTAAAAAATAAATTAAATTAAAGAAAATAATTATGAGTTTTTGTAAAAACAGCTGATTCCTTAAGTAAAGTGCGGTCAGTTTCGCTGTTTGCTTAAGCAAATGACGCTTGATGAAACTTAACGAAAAGTTTGTTAAGTACAATATAGTTATACACATTTGATTACATGTATTCGCACATTTGCTTAGGCTAGCATAATATAATATAATTAGCTCTTGAAAATTGCTTGTCAGAAATTGAGTGGGTTAGTAAAAAAGTGTGATTGTATTGCAAATCGAGAGAAATGGAATGTTAACCCCCCCCCCCAAAATACCAAATGACTTGAGAAAAATATTATTATAAGCTTACAAACACAAGCCTTAAGCATGAAAAAGACTTGAGAATATATTGAAAAAGGCTATCGTAACAATTGTAGAAAAATCAAAACGGAACCCTCGTGAAAATATAATGTGTGTATGATTACTATAAGCTTATTCTTGCAATTGTAGAATAAGCTTACAAAAATAATATATTATTAATAGTTGAAAAAGAGAAATCATAATTATTTTCTTTAATTTCATTTATTTTTTATTTTAATTTTAAAAATAAATAATAATAATAATTCATTTTAAATATAAATAATAATTAATTTTAACCATAAATAAAAATAATTAAATTTAACATGCAATTGCACGTTCACTATATAAAATTTACAACTAAATGTACACGCAAAACACGTTTGACAAATTTAAAGAAAAAGTAATGGCACTTGTTGTATGCATTATAAGCGTAGAACAAAAACAACAAGACTAGAATGTATTGAAAAATATTTCTATTTCAATCGTCATATTGCGTTGTTCAATATGTGTATGTTGTTTATACGCATACTTTAGAAAAAGTTATGTATAATAATCTTTTCTCAAGCATTGTTAAATACTGCTTGTGAATTCACTATTTATATAAGCTTATTCTCAAGTTGTATTACAGTTTGATTGCTATATGGTATATTGGAAAAACAAAGAAAATTTGTTTCTGTAAATGTCAGCCTGCATTTACAGTGTGAAAATTTTAAATTAGTGTGTTCTATTTTCATCTGACAAAGCACCTGACAATTGTTTTTGGCGGCAATAATATTAATAACAATTAATATAAAGCACGTTTTTTCTTTAACTTTTCTTGCTTCATTTTTTTATTATTCAATTTTATGGCAGCTATTATTAAAATAATTCTGCTAATTGCAATTTTTACTCCATTTTTTAACTTTATTTTCAAGAACACAAAACTCTCGCGAAAAATAAAAAAAGTCGTAACAAACACAGCTGTTATTGTAGGTTATGTCAGATGAAACTAAAAACGATAGTGTGAAAGAAAAAAATATAAACCTGTTTCAGTTGAATACAACTCTGATTTTTGTGCTATCAGTTGTATTTTTGTGTTTTAAGTACCTGATTTTGACACTTGTGTTTAAATTCAAGAACTAGACAAGGTTAAACGGACGAAAAATGGCTAAAATAGAAAAAAAAAGTTGTGAAAAGATCGTCTAACTGGGAACAGGAAGAAAAGGTAAGTGGTATTATATTATGTAATAAAATGCTAATATTTAATATAATCTTAGGATATTTTATCACAACTTGTATTGGAGAAATTAGAAATCATTAAAAATTCCAAAATTGACACAGAAAGAAAAAAGATGCCTGGAACTCTGTCCTCACACTTTTTTATTCTTCTAAACAGAATGAAAGAACGTTGGAGGAAATACAATCACAGGGGCGAAAAATTAAATCTGTTGCAAAAACCAAAAACTCGTTGTTTCTAAGACAAACAAAACAGGGGGAGCAACTCAACACTCCAAGAATTGTCAGACCAAGTGGAAGTGAGCAACCAAAAAATCAAGAAATGTTAAATGATTTACTGGAGATATCAAGCGAAGATTGATTTCTTTACCAAAGAAATCAATCTGCCCGCGTTTCCTTTCGTGAATCTGTATCTTTTTCGAAACTCTTCGTCACTATAGATCAGAAATCGATTTTTCCTTTTCTTTTAACACTGCAAATCGTCTTTTTCTTACTTTTAATAAAATTAAGGTATCCAATGTATCAAGTGTATCCATCGCATTAATAATTAAACAAAATATAATTTATGTTTGCTTCACAGAAATTTTCATATTTGTTTTGTTATTTAAAACAGCTGTTGTTGACAGCTGCAATTCAAAAGTTAAACAGTGTTTTTGCATAAGTTAAGCATAGTTTGTTAAATGGTGTTATGAATAAACAAACCTTATTCAGCGGATATGCAGTGCCTAGTTTTTGTTTATGAATACCGCTAATAGTGTGTAAAACTACACATATGAAAAAAAAGTGGAACGAAACAAGATTTTTTCACGATTGCACAGCACTGGCGATTCTTGTTTTGTGTAACAGTGCAAACATTGTTTACACAGACTATTTATAAGTGTTTATACATGGAGAAGTTGCATGCCTGCGAAAGCCAAAAGGAGTATTAAATTAATTATTAAGGAAAGCATGTGGACATTGCAAACGATAAGTAAGTTGTTTTATTACCATAAGCACACTTTTATAAACCCCATATTTACAGATTTGTAACTGCAGATGGTGCCAAATTTAGAGACGAAAAGTGCAACGAATTAGCCGCGAGCTTAACAGTCAAAAGGACTGTGAAAAATGGAAAAGAATTGGAGCGACTTAAGGTTTATTTATTTATAGTTTACTTATATTCTTTATGAAATGTTTTTTTTTTCTTTAAGTTATATAGTTCACTTAACCCTGCTTAGATAACGTTATTTTAGCTTTCATAACATTAGCATAGAAAACGTACGTCTCGCAGACGTACGTTATCTAAGCAGGGTTAAGCAAGCCGCTATAAATCCATGAAGTGCTCGTCGGTTGTCTTCTCGAATAGATTTTGGCCATCACGAAATATGCGTCTTAGCACTCTTAAAAAATTCCTATAAATTATTAAATTATTTACTGCAATGAAATGCTTGTAACATCATTGTCTTACCTTTGTTCATCCCGAATTCTTTGAGTAATATCCAATAATACAATTAGTCCAGACATTTTTATATAGTAATTTAAAATACATTTTATGAACTTAATTCGCTTTTGTTTACGTTTTTCTCTGTTTTGACATTTGCTTTAAATTTTGGATAACACAGTTACAAAAGTTTCATGGGTACTGTGCGAATGAAACATTTTTTTCATAATACATACGAGAATCGCAATTTATGTGTTTGTGAAAAGTTCGAGTGAAAAGTGCTTATGAAAACGAAAATGAAAAGTTTTTTTTTCACTTCACATTATTACAGAACGAGAATTGACCCTCTGGTGTAAATTCGGCTTGGGTATCTAAAAGAAGCATTTGCACTGTTTGTCCCCCGTTATTTCATACCCATTATGCAAATGCAAAAAATATTTTCCCACCAGCGCCACACTACAAATTTGTGGTTTATAATCAATGTATCTGTAATCCATACTACTATAGATAGCTAGTTATTTCCAATAACAAGACTTAAATCATTTCAATTTTAAAAAGTTCTTTTTATTTTAGTAAAAAAAACTTACTTGAGTATAAAAAAAAATCATTAATTTACTCAGCGTCTTCATCTTCATCATCATTAGAGCTGATTCTAAAGTAACGGAGTTCATAAGAATCTTTTTCGTTGGCGACAACACGGATCCAATCACGCAAACTGTTTTTTTTTAAGTATTTCTTGGTCAAGTACTTCAAGTATGCCTTGGAGAAGTGAACATCAGAGTTGACATACAATTTCATTTTGACACGTTCGAAGCTGACATTATTGCCCAAATTGTTAACTTTGCCGTTAACCTTCATGCGGGCCTTAACGTACTTTTCCTAAAGTAATAATAAAAATTTAAAATAACAATAAGCGAAAGTTCAAATAAAACAGTAAACATTATTTAAAGTTTGTCTGAAAGAAGGTGGATTTAAACAACAAATATCTCTTTTATTGTTAAGCTTTCAAATCTAGAAATATAATTTAAAAACCAAATATAAAAAGAGTGTGGTTTATTGTGCCACTGAGTACACTGTCGTCAGAGCGAGGATAATCAATCTCTAACAACAAATCAGGTGTGGCGATTGTAAGACAAATTTTAAATAGTTTAAATTTGATTTAACAAATGAAGTGAAATGATTAATAATTTACCTTTTTGATTTTTTTTATATTCACTATTTTTTGCCTTATTTTAATGCAACAAATAGAAATCCTCGTTGGATGAGAATGCATAGGATCGGATCTTCAGAAATACTTTTAGCTTTGCTTTTTTACGATTGATTACTTGCAGCGCCCAACTTGGAAATACGCTTTGGCAAGGCGCGCTATGCGTTTCGGCTTGAGCACTTGCGGTTGCAAGTGTTCTCAACCCAGGGCCCACCTCGTGGCGGTTTACATAGAACGACTTGATGTAGTTCACAGACGGTTGCACCACTGGCCAGTCCAGGTTCTGACAGTCAGAGGCTACCCCGTTGTGCTACACCCAGAGCCCCTCTTAGGGAAATTTGAGATATTAGTTGAAAAAAATAGGGACAAGTTCGTTAAGAACTAGGGACATATTAAACCTTAAGCAAAGGTTAAAAGATTTGCAAAGCAAAAAAAAAAAAATGCCGTTGAGGCCATATATATTGTAACATATTTCTTTGCTTATAAATTTATAATTAGTTTTTAGTGAACTTACAAAATCAGCAACATCCAAAATGTTATCTTCAGCAATGTTGGTGCAATCGATAGCATAACGCAAAGAAACCTTCTTCTTCTTAAGGCTCTTGCCGCGCAAAATGGCCTTTTTGCCTACCTTACCGGTAGCGGCGGCGGCAGCAGCATTAACGCTCTTTTTAGGCTTAGCAGCTGCTGGCTTGGTAACTACGACTTTAGCGGTCTTTTCAACAACGGGCTTATCTGTTTTGGCAGGTTCAGCCTTTTTAACAGGAGCATCGGATGGTTTAGATGCAGACTTAGCGTCTTTCTTGGGGGCGTCCTTAGCATCCTTCTTAACAGGGGCAGCAACCTTGGTGTTTTTTTTGGCTGGAGCAGCCTTGGAAGCGGCAACCTTAACATCCTTAGCGGCGTCTGGTACATTCTTTATATTTTTGGCGGCAGCAGCTGGTTTAGCAGCTTCAGCTTTTGGTTTTTCAACCTTGCCTTTAGCAGCGGCTGGAGCACCCTTTGATGGTTCGGTCTTCTTGGCGGTAGTGGGCTTGTCACCCTTTTGGGTCTTAGCCTAGAAAATTACAAAAGGTGTTTCCTTTAATATTTGGTTTTAAAGTTTAAGAACTAGTTTTTTTTTGGATTAGGTTTACGTATAATTTTCGAGCAGGGTTGGCAACCGTTTGTTATGGTTAGTGGTAAGCCTATTCGAAACTTGCTAGTTTCAATATTATTAATCCTAATTAGAGAGTGGTCAAGCCAACTTATGTGAAAAATAATGAGTGTGAAGGGATCATCCATATAGAAAAAATATCAATTAGTCAAATTAAAGGCAGTGTTCTTGAAATGACTTGGATTGATGGCCAAAAAACGGGAATCTAGAAACGGTATTTCAAAATATTTTCGTTAGTATTAACAATTTGCAGTACAAAGTAATTTTCGGGCACTGGGTTTTTGCTTAAGTTGACAGATTTGCGACGACTTCGCTCACTTGTATAAATGAATTCGGTATAAAATTAAAAATATGTCAGTATTCTCTAAAAACACAGTACAGCACAAAAAATGCATCAGACAAGCGACTCATAAATTCTGATAGATTCTAGAATGTAGATCACGAATGTGAACACCAAATTTAACAATTAGCTCTACTTTTTGAAATTTTTCGCAAAATTAACTTTTACCGAAAACAGTTTTTTTTAATTTTCTTATTAATTTGTATACCTGATAAAATTTCAGATAATTCCCGTTCGTTTACCCAATAATGTGTACAAATTTTTACTGGATGTCGTTTGTTTACCCAAATACTCAATAAATATAAAGAGAAAAAAGAGGGAATAAAGCGACAGTTTGATGTTCAGAGTTCTTCTTCTTTCTGCAAATTTTTAATGGTCAAATTATTGCCAGCAAGAATTTACAACCAGAAAAACATGTAATAAATTTTTGTAAATACAAATAAAAATGTTTTACAACTACGTTGTTTTATGCAAATGCAAAGCAACAAATATTGTTAAATAAATAATAGAAAAAACAAGTAAAAAAGGCTTAAATTCGGCTGTGCCGAATCTTTGAATACCCTCCACCAATAACCTAAAAAAATGTTCTCTACTGTTTTTGATACAAATAATGTAAAAAAATTTTTATGTAAAATTATGAAGGTGAAAAAAATTTTTTGAGGTAAAAAAATTTTTTGTGGTGAAAAAAATTTTAGTGGTGATACAAATTTTTTGAGGTAATACAAAATATTATTAATTTCTAAGCGACTGATAAAAAAATATGAGAAAATAAATTTTGTACCTGTCGCTTCTATGAAATTGTACTAAAATACATTTTCACTCATAACTTTTTAACCGCTAGACCGATTTTGCTCATTTTCAATACCAAACTGCTCGGGAGGATGTCCAATAATCCAGGTAAAAATAGGCACCCCTGCTTGCGTCTTCGCGTCGTGATCGCCATTTCAACAGACAGACAGCCGGATATCGCTAAATCGACTTAAAATTGCATAAGGATCACGAATATATATATTTTATGGGGTCTTAAGACTTATTTTTCGAGATGTTACAAACGGAATGACAAACTGATATATACCCTCACCATATATGGTGGAGGGTATAATAAGAACCCCTTCTAAAATGTTTCTGCTTAGTCGCGTTTCACACAGAGCCATTTATCGAGCAACTCTTGAGTTTGTGGGGGAGAGAAGGGAAAGAAGAGTGGGGGGTTGGTACGGAGTTGCTTGTACTCGGCAATACGTTTTGTTTTATATTTCTTGGTTTTTTATACCCTTCACCACAGGTGGAAGGGTATGTATAAGTTTGTCCTTCCATTCGTAATTTCTACAATATTGATCTTAGACCCTATAAAGTATATATATTCTGGGTCCTTATGAAGAGCGAAGTTGATATAACGATGTCCGTCTGTGTGATGAAATGGGTTTTCCGAAGATACCAGATATGATGAAGACTTGATTGCTATATATTTCTGTTACATGTGATCCATTTCTGTTTGCTATTGAAAATCAGCCAGATCGGTTGTTTTTATATGTATGTTGAATATTACGCATAACAAACACATCCTTTTGTTGAAATTCTTTTCTTTCACCTCTTTACCTTTTATACACAGACAACAAACCAATACAAAGATTTGTCATTTAAATAAAAACCAAACAAATCTCTATAGAACGAAAACTGATTATGTACTTCTATTAACGATGATTCCCCATGAGCTTCCACGGGTAAGTTGTCTAAACGCTGTCACAAATACTTTTTTTCTCTTAGGCGTGGGTTCGATACCACCTCCCGTCTATTTTTTTTTTGTACAATTTTTTTATATTTTCTTGACTTTTTTTTATTTTTTGTTTTTTTTAACATTAAATAATTAATTTAAATAAAATTTTAAATTAATAATTAAATAATCCATAAATAGGCTAAAAACATCAAAATTTTTATAATAACCCTCCGATACAAACAAAATACAAACGGTTTTATTTTTATTTTTTGCTCCGATTTTAAAAAATTTATAAAAAGATTTTTAAACCATTTTATTTCTCATATATTAAGAAAATTTTATACATAATTCCCCTTTGAGTGCAACTTTTTTAGGTCATAACTTATAATTATTAAAAAATAATTTTATAAATTACTTTCCTTCAAATTTTTAAAATTAACAAGATTGCCATAACATTTTTCTATTAAAGATAACTGGTTTAAACAAAGACAATATTGTTCTTTGTATAATTCTCAATTAGTTGAAATTATACAACCAATATAGTTATCTTTTTACTTTCTAAAGAGATCTGAAGATGGGGACCTAGAAAATTACCGAAACGCGTCATCTCATTCTTGAAATAGATCAATGTTTTTGGCTAATAAAACTGTATGAAGTATTTATTTGGAGAATATCCCGATAAAGAAAAATAGTGTTTTAATGACCTAAAACATGAGTAGAATTGTTGATTAAGCTAAAAAATTAAAAATATTTAAAAAAAAAAGCGAAATAAAATCCAAATGCAAAATTTGCAGCTAAATCAAAGGTTTTTGTAAAATAAAACACATGCAGTTCTAGTGATTTCTTTTAACGATTTGTAAAAAAATATTTTTTTGGTTGAAAATAGTTTTTTTTACAACTAAAAAGATTTTTGAAAAAAAAAAATAATATGACAACACTGTTGTTCTTTTTTATTTGTTGAACTTCTTTTCTTTCACCTCTTCGCCTTTTATACACAAACAACAAACACATACAAAGATTTACCTAAAAACAAATTAGTTTTAAACGAAAACAGTTTATTTAATTCTATTAAAGATGATTGCGTATGTGCTTCAATGGTTCAGCGGTCTAAGTTGCTTTGTCGTAAATAGTTTTTTCTTTTAGTCGCGCGATCGATCCCCGTCTATTCAACTTCTTTGTACAATTTTTTTTTATATTTTATTAAGACTTTTTTATCTTTTTTTAACAACAAATACGTACAGCACAGTTGACTAAACGATTTCGGTCAGTTTTTCTGTATATTTGGAGAACGGAAAGAGAAAAAGCTCCAAAATAAGGTACGAGCATCTTGGTTATCAATACACATCTGACCAAATGTGGGCGGGATCTGTGAATAGGGCGTGGTACAAAATATATTACTTTATATCTTAAGAACGGTAAGACCGAAATTAAATAATATATAAATGGGCTAAAAACATCAAAATTTTTATAAAAACTAAAATTTTAAAGCTGTAATATGACCTATGGATACGTCTTATATAGCAAAAGTTCGAAAATCTTTAGTATAACATATTTGGTAAAAAGCTCGGAAATATCGGTTCCCATACAAAGAAGTTATGCTCAAAATAAAATTTTTTTTAAATACCTATTTTCTGGAACCATAAATCTTCCCGAGTCCAAGTTTTATAACCAAACTAAATGGTTAATTTCCTCTTAAAAGCGTCCGTATATAAATCTGTCCGTTCCATATATGTCCATATAAACTTAAGTTTTTTTCCAACCATGGTGAAGGGTATATAAGATTCGGCATAGCCGAAATTAGCCGCTCTTACTTGTTTTTTATTCATTTTAAACCAAATGTAGACGAAAGTTGCTGAAAAAAGTTTCTGTGTGAAATTAAAGGCAACTTTAAAAGAGAATTGACAAGAATCGCCGCGACAAAAGTTGCTCTGCGTGAAACGGGACTTTGGATTTTACACAAGAATACTCTTTTTCCATATCGAACAGTTCAACAGTTTTACAATCAGCTGTTTAACAAACTTGTAAATTATTGCAAATTTTACGTTCGCGTACTTTTTTAGAATATTTTAATTTTAAGAGTAAATTTGTCTTACAAAGTTTCTATCAAGTTCTCAAAGGCAATATGGAAAACGACCGAAACTTTTTTTTAACTACAAAAAATGCAATTTACATTAGTTGTTTCACTCTTATATTGTTTAAGTGGTAGTTTCAGTCATCAATTTCTTGTAGGGAAGCGATTCTACGCATTGACGGGTATTTCCGTCAACACTACCAGTCAAATGACCGGTCATATAACCGTCACTATCATTGTAGGGGAGGTAACATCACTACAAGAAATTGATAACACATAAACAGAATAAAATACCCGTCATTTCACTTTTGCATATATGCAAGAGTGAAACAACTAATGTAAATTTAATTTTTTGTTGTTAAAAAAAGTTTCAGTCAAGTTTTTCATATTGCCTTTAAGAACTTGATAGAAACTTTGTTCTACGCATTGACAGTCAAATGACCGGTCATATAACCGTCACTATTCTTGTAGGGATTATCTTTCATTCATATGTATTTTTTTTGTTGCTTCATTCACATTAGAGTATTCAAAAACCGAAACCGGTCAACCGGTTTTTTTATTTTTAAAAACCGATCGGTTTCGAATATTTTGTAAATTCGAAGAAAACCGGTCTTTTTTGTTCGGTTAACCGGTTTTTTTAATTACATCAACTGGTTTACTTGGTCTCTTATTTTTTCCGAACACTTATAATCGTTTGTTTGGTTTTGAAGATTTAGATGTAAGTCTGATAGATTCCGATGAAGACTTAACTGTGGATATTCCAAATTCAAATAGTTTATTTTCTGATCTAAATAACACAATAAAGAGCATTCAAAATCCTCAAAGAGACTGTACAAAATCATTCATCATTCATCATATGTGACCTTCTCCGAGAAAAGGGACCTAGTGTGTGAAAGTGAAGTTTTGGGAAAAACGCATTTAAAGTTTCATAACGCATTATCACTGTGAACACACCTCCAGTTGGGAGATGCGATTTGGTATGGTTACCCTACAAAAAATTGATGACTGAAACTAACACATTAACAAAATAAAATATCTGCCATATCACTCTTGCATATATGCAAGAGTGAAACAACTAATATAAATTGCATTTTTTGTTGTTAAAAAAAATAGAGTTTCGGTCAAGTTTTTCATATTGTCTTTAAGAACTTGATAGAAACTTTGTTCTACGCATTGACGGGTATTTCCGTCAACACTACCAGTCAAATGACCGGTCATATAACCAGTCGTATTCTTGTTGGGTAGTTATGATTGGGTGCCGACTTTGAAGACGTTTTGCCTATGTGGTGACGTATTTTTTTCGCTTGGAATGACAATTTAAAATCAAAAAGGTAAAATTTTAATGTTTTTTCCATTTTTATCGATTTTCCCAAGTTCGTTTTGTACGTTTTTATGGGGTAAAAAAATTTTTTCAGAAATCTAACTCATTTAATCTTATTCTACACCCTATTAGGCACCAGAATCCACTCTTAAGTCCAAACCCGTTTTTTGACACACTAGGTCTCTTTTCTCGGAGAAGGTCACATAAGATGATTTCATATATCTTGATAAATGCGACAAAAGAACTGAAAAGTTGGACAATTTATATAATTGTCTTTTGATTATTTGTCCAACATCTACTATTAGTGAGAGTATTTTCCACTTCTAGCTTTATTAAATTTCTGTTTTTTTAACAAATTATATAAGCTTTTTATTCAAATTAAAAAAACCGCAAAAACCGAAACCGAACCGGTTTTTTTAAAATTCGATTTTTCGAAGAAAATCGAAACCGGTTTTTTCAAAAGGCCGGTTTTTTGAATACTCTAATTCACATTCAGTTTTCGTGCAATTAGTCACCGTATAACTAGACATAACTTTGGCAGCAACTTTGGAAACGGAATTAAGAAAATTGCACGCAATCAATTGCATTGTATAAATTGGTTCTAAAAGGCAGAGTTCATACCACTTGAATGTTACAAAATAAATACACCTCCATTATTTTCAATTATGTATTGTTTTGCAGTTTATAAAAACTCTTACAAACTCTCTTTTGCAAATAATACTCAAATTATAGACAACTTTGAAATTCTAAGTCCACATTCGCGATATGTGAAAAACTCTATTACAAAGAATTGATCGCAACCCTGATGCATCAAAATTTTTCTTAAAATGTACTGTGTAATATATACTTTTATAAAAAAAATTATTTTTAACATAAAACTTGTATTTAGTGTTAAAATTAAAACCAGGGTACAAATCTAGTTTACGGGCACAGCTAAAAACTGTAATTAGGGGTAAAATGAAAATTTTCGTAAAAAGCCTAATTTCTGGTCACGGTTAAAACCTAATAAATTGACTTGTTGGAACCACGTTTTACGGATGTGAAAAATATCTCTCATTTGAATAAAATCACTTGATACGCATACTAGCCTGCTTTCTAAAATGTATCAACTTAGGAGTGACCAGAAAAATAAAAAATTTGAAATCGAGAAATTTTCTTTCACTTTTTGTATAAAAATCTTTGTACTGATTTTTTTGAAGCACTAATTTTTTTAATTTTGTTTCATCTTCCCGAGGCAATATTTTTTTTTATCTACATCCGGTAAAGTGCATTTTTTGCAAAAAATTTTTAAGCCGACATAAAAAATTACTTGTGGTCACCACGTAGTTTCATTGATTTTAATCAATTTTTTTTTCAACAATCCTTAAATTTAAATTTTCTTCAAAATGTTTTTATACTTAATAAAACCACAGTTGAAGTCCCTCCTGCATTATTCATGGTTATATTTTATTACACTATTATTAAATTAAATTTTGTGGAACTTACAGTTGGTGCCATGTTTAATCGCAAAAACCACGGAGAAAAAGAACTAAAATATTGGATGTCAAATTTGACAACACATTGCGATTCTTGGCTTTATTGCAGTTAAATCCATATGGTAAGGTTTGGAAATATTGGTGGCATCATTAAAGTGCCACCCCTGTCTTACAGTGTTGTAGTTGTATAACCTGTTTCAGAGTTGCCGCGAACCAGTTGACATAAATCGTAGCAAATGTCAATATTATTTTACCTGCCTTTACACATGCAAGTAGTGGCATGCAAATGTTCTATACGTATTATAAACGAAAAATTCTTCGAAATGGTCTGATCTCTTGCCAATTGCTTTTCTGTTTACACACCCCATCTATATTTGCAATAAAAATCTTAACAATAAGAAAATGCGTTGGCAGAACAACGGCCCAAAATTGCTAATTGCTGATCTTGTCTTTAATACCATCTTGCCATATGACCAAAATAACATGTTTTGAGGAAAACATTTTAAACTGCTTTTAATAGCAAAAATGTGTTTTGATTGTTTGAATTTTCGAAATTAATTTAACGTTTCATATTCATAACAAATAAAATAAAAAAAATTAACTTTTTGTAGCCATTTTTTATTTATTATTGTACAATTTCAAACCAAGCCCCTAGGCCAAATATGGTTCATAAACAACACACATTAAAAATAAAAATAATAAAAATTATGCTACTACATAATACGTAAATATTTATCAATAAAACAAATTATAAATTAAATAACTTATCAAAAAAAAAATAAAATAATAATACAATTAACAATAAATAAATATTAATTGAATACAAATTTTCCCTTTCTAAAACTACCCTATGGGTTACTGCGTTCAAATATTTAAAAATTAGTCAACAAAAATTTAATTATAGATAAAATTCATTAAACGTTAAAATATAAAATAAAAAAAAAATAATTAATGATCATTATGGTAGGCATATTCTTTTAATTTGGTTTTAAATACATTTACAGAAAAATTAAAACTTCTAAGAAATAAGGGCAAAGAATTCCAAATTTTAGCTATTCTATACTCAAACGATCTTTGAAGAATTGACGTGTTACAATGTGGATAAATTAATTGTGGGTTTCTTAAAGAACTAGAAAGTACGAAATGCTTTAGTAAATATACCGGACATTTAGCCTTAAATATTTTGTAAAAATATATTAAGAATCGCGTGTGTATAAATGTTTTAAAATTGCATCCTAGAAAATCCTCTACGTAATTAGTAACGTGGTCACGATATTTAAGATTGTACACAAATCGAATAATTCGATTGAACAAAAGATTATATCTACGCATTACACGACCATTAACACCAGTAAAAACCTCAGCACAATATAACATATTAGACATTCAATTTACTAAATTTTCGTTCAATTTACTAAATTTTCTTTTTTATAAACTTATTATTATTATTTAAACTGTTTTATATTTATTACTACCACCTTGAATGACGCTTAATTTTTTTTCGTACTTGTCAAATGCAAAATTAAATTTTTTCGAATTTATCATTCTCCATGAATGGATACACACAGTTGTATATACACAATTCAGTGTTGATCAGACTATTTTCAAAATGTTTTGAAATTGAATAAATGGGAAAATATGTATCAAAACACGTATATATAAAATAGAAAATTTAATAAATCGAACGAAAAAAAGGCTACAAAGAGTAAATTTTTTTTATTTTATTTGTTATGTTCATATTCATTATAATCAAAATAATTTCGAAAATTCGAACACTTAAAACATATTTTTGCTAGTGGAAACAGTTTGAAATGTTTTTCTCAAAACATGTTATTTTGGTATCAATGGAAACATAGTATAAGGGTGGAGGAAACGCATTTATGTTAAATCATATTCTGAAAAATTTCAAGGAAGAATGTTCTTCTTTGAATACTTGTAAATACACTTGTAAAGTGAAAAAATTGTTAAAATTTTCTATTTTTTTATAATTTGTTAATATTTATTTAATTCTTTTAAATTTAAAAATTTTTTGTTGTTTTTCTTTAATTTTTATATTTTTTTTTATTTGCACCGTCTTATTTATAATTGTAAAAGGAAAATGACAGCTTAGCAATAATTGCTAACGAATACTTCTGGAGAATTATTGCTACATATTTGCCGGCAATAAAAATGTACGAAATCCAGTAGCGATTTTTTAATTTTGACGTTTGCTGCAATTAATGTTAACATATTTATCACTTGTCTAGACTTCAAGACATGCGAGTGTAACCAACCCCCCGTTGTCACATGCAAGTAATTACTTGCAAGTAGTGTATACGTGATATCAACAAAAAACAATACAATTTTTTGAGTGGATACACTGTACAGTGCAAGTTAATTTGTAATATGTCGTCAACAGGAGAAGTTCTATCCCAAACGGCTGTCTTAAATGAATTTCAGTATTGGCAAGTTCTTCACATTAAATACATTTACATTTTTGCGGTACCTAGGGATATAAATATCTTGTTATTATATTTCTTTGATAAAAAGTAAAATTAGTATTAAAGTTCATCTTTGCACGATTGCACAGCACTGGCGATTCTTGTTTTGTGTAACAGTGCAAACAACTGTCAAAATATTTTCATATGAAAAAATTGTTTACACAGACTATTTATAAGTGAAATAAACATGGAGAAGATTGTAAGAGGAAAGCGTGCCAGCGAAAGCCAAAAGGAGTATTTAATTAATTATTAAGAAAAGCATGTGGACATTGCAAACGATAAATAAGTAGCTTTATAACCATAATCACACTATTATTAATCCCATATTTACAGATTTGTAACTGCAGATGGTGCCAAATTTAGAGACGAAAAGTGTAACAAATTGGTGGCGAGCCTTAACAGTTTTAGTGGGACCCAAAAGGACAGTGAAAAATGGCATAAGTATGGCATATTTATTTATAGTTTATTTATATTCTTTATGAAATTTTTTCTTTAAGCAATATTAGACTTCATACGCGCACCTAATATAGTTCACTTGAAGTAAGCCGATATAAATCCATGAAGTACTTGTCGGTTGTCATCTCGAATGGATTGTGGACAGCACGAAATATGCGTCTCAGCACTCTCAAAAAATTCCTATAAATTATTAAATTATTTACTGCAAGGAAATGCTTGTAACATCATTGTCTTACCTTTGTTCATCCGGAATTCTTTGAGTAATATCCAATAATACAATTAATCCAGATATTTTTATATAATTATTCAAAATAAATTTTACGAACTTAATTCACTTTTGTTTACGTTTTTCTCTGTTTTGACATTTGCTTTAAATTTTGGATAACAGTTACAAAAGTTTCATGGGTACAGTGCGAATGAAACATTTCACTTGAAGTAAGCCGATATAAATCCATGAAGTACTTGTCGGTTGTCATCTCGAATGGATTGTGGACAGCACGAAATATGCGTCTCAGCACTCTCAAAAAATTCCTATAAATTATTAAATTATTTACTGCAATGAAATGCTTGTAACATCATTGTCTTACCTTTGTTCATCCGGAATTCTTTGAGTAATATCCAATAATACAATTAATCCAGATATTTTTATATAATTATTCAAAATAAATTTTACGAACTTAATTCACTTTTGTTTACGTTTTTCTCTGTTTTGACATTTGCTTTAAATTTTGGATAACAGTTACAAAAGTTTCATGGGTACAGTGCGAATGAAACATTTTTTTCATAATACATATGAGAATCGCAATTTATGTATTTGTGAAAAGTTCGAGTGAAAAGTGCTTATGAAAACGAATATGAAAAGTTTTTTTTTCACTTCACATTATCACAGAACGAGAATTGACCCTCAGTACTCGATTTAAACAAAAAAAAAATTTTGTTTTTAAATAAAAAAAATCATGCATGGAAGGATTAATCTACAATATTTTTTCCAATTATCATCAGTCCTGAGGGTCAATTCTCGTTCTGCGAAACGGTGGAATGAAAAGTCTTTTCACGTTTTCATAGTACTTTTGATTCGCGTTCTGTGAAAAAATGTAAAGAAATATCAAAACGTTTTCATATGAAAAAAAAGTGGAACGAAACAAGATTTTTTCACGATTGCACAGCACTGGCGATTCTTGTTTTGTGTAACAGTGCAAACAACTGTCAAAATATTTTCATATGAAAAAATTGTTTACACATACTATTTATAAGTGAAATAAACATGGAGAAGATTGTAAGAGAAAAGCGTGCCAGCGAAAGCCAAAATGAGTATTTAATTAATTATTAAGAAAAGCATGTGGACATTGCAAACGATAAGTAAGTAGCTTAATAACCATAATCACACTTTTATTAATCCCATACTTACAGATTTGTAACTGCAGATGGTGCCAAATTTAGAGACGAAGTTTAGTGGGACCCAAAAGGACAGTGAAAAATGGCAAAAGTATGGCATATTTATTTATAGTTTATTTATATTCTTTATGATTTTTTTTTCTTTAAGTAATATTAGACTTTATATGCGCACCAAATATAGTTCACTTAAAGTAAGCCGATATAAATCCATGAAGTGCTTGTCGGTTGTCATCTCGAATGGATTGTGGTCAGCACGAAGTATGCGTCTCAGCACTCTCAAAAAATTCATATAAATTATTAAATTATTTACTGCAATGAAATGCTTGTAACATCATTGTCTTACCTTTGTTCATCCGGAATTCTTTGAGTAATATCCAATAATACAATTAATCCAGATATTTTTATATAATTATTTAAAATAAATTTTACGAACTTAATTCACTTTTGTTTACGTTTTTCTCTGTTTTGACATTTGCATAAAATTTTGGATAACACAGTTACAAAATATTCATGGGTACAGTGCGAATGAAACATTTTTTTCATAATACAAACGAGAATCGCAATTTATGTATTTGTGAAAAGTTCGAGTAAAAAGTGCTTATGAAAACGAAAATGAAAAGTTTTTTTTTCACTTCACATTATCACAGAACGAAAATTGACCCTCTGCTATCTTTAAAAGTTGCATAAGCCAAACCTCTTATTGAAACTGCATATGTTATATCTCCCGAATTAAACCAAGAATCACGCTTAGGTTGAATTTTACGTCTGATAAAAGGAACAACTGAATGTGCTGTATTTAAATTTTGATACAAGACACTCAATTGATCATTTACATCAGTCGTAGTATAGAGGGCCGAAAAATCAGCAGACAACGCAATACTCTCCAAAGACGAAACATCAACAGAATTATAATCATAGTATTCAATTATTCTATCTACTATTACAACAGGCGCATAGATAGAAAGATATAGAAGTGAATGATGTCAAATACCAGGACATTGTAACTGACCAGATCTCTCAACCATATTTGGGTCGGTTACTAAAAAATAATCCAACAATGATGTAGTTCTTGTTCTCACATCAAAGTGTGTAGGCAGTGAATTATGAAAAGTAAACAAATTTAATCTGCCACAAACACGACGTACAATCTCTGCAGTTTGCGTATCAAACATATTATTATTCATATCACCCATAATTACAATATCCTGATACTCCTCAATTAAGTTACCTATCGAATCACTAAAATCACTTATGTTCCCATGAGGAAGGTATACAACACCAACTAATATTTTCTTGTTATTAAAATTCACCTCAATAAATAAAGATTCCGCCACACCATACAAAGCTCCAACAAAAACAACTTTGAAATTAATCCTTTTGGAAATAAAAAAAGCAACTCCTCCACCCCTATCAGATAATGGTCGATCATTACGACATAAACTGTAACCAGCAATATTTACCGCATTAGACAATATAGGTGCCTTTAACCACGTTTCACTAATACCAATCACGTCGAGATAACTTTCCACAAACAAGTTTCTTATCTGATCTAGCTTAGTTGTATTTTGACTAAGATTAAAACTTTGAATATTAAAATGTGCAAAGTTTATTTCGATTTAAAGACTTTGGGCCTTAAAGAGCTGAAGAAATCGCATACATCCCAAAATCTCCGTGTTGAAATTGAGTCGATATTAAATGATTTCAACATATGTAAGTAATAATCAAATTTTTACCATCACCACTGACAATGGTAGGAATATGATTAAAGCAGTAGAGCTATTAAATTAATGCGAAGATGGTGATGACTGAGAAATAGTAGCTGAGGAAGATTTGGATGATGAAGAGCTGGTTAAGAATATAAAAATTAATTCAATCACCTCCATCAAATGTGCACAAAAAGTATATAATTTTCTATAGAGTATTTTTCCCGCTCTACCAAAAATTCAACATGGTACAGAGCAGGAAGGAAAATATGTTTTCTGTTATTGTACCAAAATTTTTTCCGCTTTTTTTTAACAATTTAATCGTATTGAATCAGATTTGCTTGGACACTAAAAAGACTTCAAAAATTTAAATTTACCGGGTGAAACAAAATTTATCGTTAATTTTATGTAGTCGTATAATTACCACAAAACTTTGAGGGCAATTTAACTTTTTCAGGATTTGCTGTTAAAAAATTGAAAGTCATTTAATTGCTTTTTAACAATAATACACTTTTTTCTTATTTTTTTTGTTTTGAGAGGTAATTTAAAATCAGCTGTTCAATTTTGCCACTTCCGAATATTTTAGTACAATGTGTATGCAAACATTTGGTACATTTGAGGTGACACCAATTTAGAGCCGGTTGAACTTAAAACTGGCTATTTTTTACTATAGTAGCTGAATAAATAAAAACAGGATTTAATTTAAAGTTGCTTTAAAAAAAAGTCGACTTCATGTTATGTTGTTTTATCAAGTTATAAATTGAAAATTTGAAAAATTTCAAATTGTACTAAATGAGCCGCGGTAGTACCACGGTACCAACCAAGGTAAAAATGTACCAACAAAAGTACAATTGTACCATGTTTTCCATCCCTGGTACAGAGTTCAGCGGCAACATTTTTAAATTAGAGGGCAACATTTTCAAAGTTGCTTTTTTTGACTCCAAGAACAAAATTATTGCATTCAATACTATTTTTTTCAACTATAGCGACGTCGTTAGCTTTTTCAATCATGTAGTACTGTTTTTAACAACTGCAATACTTTACGTCGCTAACTTTTTTACCAAATTAAATGACTTGAATATAATTTGGAGTTCCCAAAAAACCTTATCTATGGAGCACTTAGACCCGTCGTTAGACTTTTAAAACCAGAAACTGATAGGTAGATTCTTTAGTTACGTTTTGGTGTATAGCAGTTGTATGGTACCAGTTTTTTTGTGGAATTTCTCCACGAAAATATGAACCACAACTGGTGGTCAGTAAACAAAAACTAGTTTTGTGGAACACCAACAACTTTTTTCAGAATTTCATAAACAGGAACTGGTAGCCAGTCCCCTTGCCAACGTTTCTGTATATAACATTAGTATGGTATCAGTTTTTTGTGGAATTGCTACGCGAAAATATGACCCACAACTGGTGGTCAGTAAACAAAAAATAGTTTTGTGGAACAGCAATAACTTTTTTCAGAATTCTAAAAACAGGAACTGGTAGCCAATCCCCTTCCCAACATTTGTGTATATAACATTAGTATGGTATCAGTTTTTGTGGAATTGTTCCACGAAAATATGACCCACAACTGGTGGTCAGTAAACAAAAACTAGTTTTGTGGAACACCAACAACTTTTTTCAGAATTTCATAAACAGGAACTGGTAGCCAGTCCCCTTGCCAACATTTCTGTATATAACATTAGTATGGTATCAGTTTTTTGTGGAATTGCTTCACGAAAATATGACCCACAACTGGTCGTCAGTAAACAAAAACCGGTTTTGTGGAACACCAACAACTTTTTCAGAATTTCATAAACAGGAGCTGGTAGCCAGTCCCCTTGCCAACATTTCTGTATATAACATTAGTATGGTATCAGTTTTTTGTGGAATTGTTCCACGAAAATATGACCCACAACTGGTGGTCAGTCAACAAAAACTAGTTTTGTGGAACACCAACAACTTTTTTCAGAATTTCATAAACAGGAGCTGGTAGCCAGTCTCCTTGCCAACACTTCTGTATATAACATTAGTATGGTATCAGTTTTTTGTGGAATTGCTCCATGAAAATATGACCCACAACTGGTGGTCAGTAAACAAAAACTGGTTTTGTGGAACACCAACAACTTTTTTCAGAATTTCATAAACAGAACCTGGTAGCCAGTCCCCTTGCCAACATTTCTGTATATAACATTAGTATGGTATCAGTTTTTTGTGGAATTGTTCCACGAAAATATGACTCACAACTGGTGGTCAGTAAACAAAAACTAGTTTTGTGGAACAGCAATAACTTTTTTCAAAATTCTAAAAACAGGAACTGGTAGCCAGTCCCCTTGCCAACATTTCTGTATATAACATTAGTATGGTATCAGTTTTTTGTGGAATTGCTCCACGAAAATATGACCCACAACTGGTGGTCAGTAAACAAAAACTGGTTTTGTGGAACACCAACAACTTTTTTCAGAATTTCATAAACAGGAACTGGTAGCCAGTCCCTTTGCCAACATTTCTGTATATAACATTAGTATGGTATCAGTTTTTTGTGGAATTGTTCCACAAAAATATGACCCACGACTGGTGGTCAGTAAACAAAAATTGGTTTTGTGGAAAACCAACAACTTTTTTCAGAATTTCATAAACAGGAACTGGTAGCCAGTCCCCTTGCCAACATTTCTGTATATAACATTAGTATGGTACCAGTTTTTTGTGGAATTGCTACACGAAAATATGACCCACAACTGGTGGTCAGTAAACAAAAAATAGTTTTGTGGAACAGCAATAACTTTTTTCAGAATTCTAAAAACAGGAACTGGTGGCCAGTCTTAGAAAAAAGTCACACTTTAATTGTATTTGAACATAATTTGCATTTTGTTTGGAATTTTGAATTTATGTTTGTATTGGGAATTTATGTTTATATTGGGAAGTATCTATACTTTTTTATGTCAATTTATTTATTCCAGGTAATAAATAGTCAACCTCAAGGAATCTACATATATTAAAAAGGTCGAAGAAATTAAACTTATTAATTCAATATATTTATTTTACAAAACTTAAAATTTCATTAAAGAAATAACAAAAATAAATATTATATACATACGTATTTTCTTTTTTTATATATTTACATATAGTGATATATTTATTACATATATACATTTACTACATATATATTTAGATATATTTATTATATATATACATTTATTAAATATGTACATATATGTATTACATATATACATTTATTACATACAAAAAATCTTATATTTTTATTTATGTTATATTATTATTTATTTATAATATTTCTTTAAAATTTTAATAAATTTGTTTGGTACCACAACTTAACAAATTTATCTAAATATCAACCTTTTTAAGGATTTCTATATTAAAAGATATTTTGTTTTAAAAGGAATACATTTTTTAATATCAAATCCATGAAAATGCATGAAGATTGCATTAACGTTTTGCTCAAAATCTAGTTTAAACTGGATTTTGATCATATGGTACTGTACACTATTGTACACGAAATAGATTTCGAAATCTAGTTTAAAATAGATTTGGAGTGTAATGTAAATGCAGTTTAAGAAGATTTTAAATTATTTTCAAATTGGCATAACTTACAAATAATACTTGTGGCACCATCACTTAAATACACAATTTCAATACACTTAGAGCAAATTTTTTTTTTGCACTTAAAACATTCAGCTTCAAGGTCTCTAGTACAAGAACAATGAAGGCATACTGATCTACTAGAATATTGCATAAGTTTAGTATGAATTTTTTTCTGTATTCAAGTTTTGGCTCTAACTTTGTCATTGGAAGATTTTTTATGTATCTTTCAGCATACTGTAAAACAAAAATACCACATTCCACACTATCATACTGTTTATCACAAATAAAATTTTTAACTGCCCATTTTTCATTTTTAATTATTAAAATTTCTCTTAAGTAATGTTCAATAAACTTTTCAGTCGATCTTTTTTGATGCTTAGGATCTAAACAAGATATTTCCTTCTTTTGTACATTTAATATAATGAGGTAAAAATGGTTATTCAAAATCTGAGGAATTATCAATGATGTTAAACAGCCTTTTAAAGCATATATTAAAATAAGGTGATTTTTAAAACAATCATTACACTATGGAACATTTTTGGGATTATTGTCTGGGGGATGAGAAATTCCAAGTCAGGGTGATGGTACTAGGTCAGTAAAGTAAAACCCTCAAAGGGTTTGGCGTTCGTATGTGTCAGTTTTTTTATGACCTTTTAAATTTTTTCCTTATCTTGATGTTTTTTCGCTTAGTTGTAACATTTTGGCAAAAACGTAGTTTAACATAACTCGAGAACCACTTGTCCGATTTTGATGAAACAAATTTAGAAAAATTAAGAATTAAAATTTCTCTAATCTGTTTCACAAAACCAGTTTTTGTTTACTGACCACCAGTTGTGGGTCATATTTTCGTGGAGCAATTCCACAAAAAACAGATATCATACTAATGTTATATACAGAAATGTTGGCAAGGGGACTGGCTACCAGTTCATGTTTTTAGAATTCTGAAAAAAGTTATTGCTGTTCCACAAAACTAGTTTCTGTTTACTGACCACCAGTTGTGGGTCATATTTTCGTGAAACAATTCCACAAAAAACTGATACCGTACTAAAGTTATATACAGAAATGTTGGCAAGGGGACTGGCTACCAGTTCCTGTTTATGAAATTCTGAAAAAAGTTGTTGGTGTTCCACAAAACCAGTTTTTGTTTACTGACCACCAGTTGTGGGTCATATTTTCGTGTAGCAATTCCACAAAAAACTGATACCATACTAATGTTACATACAGAAATGTTGACAAGGGGACTGGCTACCAGTTCCTGTTTATGAAATTCTGAAAAAAGTTGTTGGTGTTCCACAAAACCAGTTTTTTTTTACTGACCACCTGTTGTGGGTCATATTTTTGTGGAACAATTCCATAAAAAACTGATACCATACTAATGTTATATACAGAAATGTTGGCAAGGGGACTGGCTACCAGTTCCTGTTTATGAAATTCTGAAAAAAGTTATTGGTGTTCCAAAACCCAGTTTTTGTTTACTGACCACCAGTTGTGGGTCATATTTTCGTGGAACAATTCCACAAAAAACTGATACCATACTAATGTTATATACAGAAATGTTGGCAAGGGGACTGGCTATCAGGTTCTGTTTATGAAATTCTGAAAAAAGTTGTTGGTGTTCCACAAAACTAGTTTTGGTTGACTGACCACCAGTTGTGGGTCATATTTTCGTGGAACAATTCCACAAAAAACTGATACCATACTAATGTAATATACAGAAATGTTGGCAAGGGGACTGGCTACCAGCTCCTGTTTATGAAATTCTGAAAAAAGTTGTTGGTGTTCCACAAAACCAGTTTTTGTTTACTGACCACCAGTTGTGGGTCATATTTTCGTGGAGCAATTCCACGAAAAACTGATACCATACTAATGTTATATACAGAAGTGTTGGCAAGGAGACTGGCTACCAGCTCCTGTTTATGAAATTCTGAAAAAAGTTGTTGGTGTTCCACAAAACTAGTTTTTGTTGACTGACCACCAGTTGTGGGTCATATTTTCGTGGAACAATTCCACAAAAAACTGATACCATACTAATGTTATATACAGAAATGTTGGCAAGGGGACTGGCTACCAGCTCCTGTTTATGAAATTCTGAAAAAGTTGTTGGTGTTCCACAAAACCGGTTTTTGTTTACTGACGACCAGTTGTGGGTCATATTTTCGTGAAGCAATTCCACAAAAAACTGATACCATACTAATGTTATATACAGAAATGTTGGCAAGGGGACTGGCTACCAGTTCCTGTTTATGAAATTCTGAAAAAAGTTGTTGGTGTTCCACAAAACTAGTTTTTGTTTACTGACCACCAGTTGTGGGTCATATTTTCGTGGAACAATTCCACAAAAACTGATACCATACTAATGTTATATACACAAATGTTGGGAAGGGGATTGGCTACCAGTTCCTGTTTTTAGAATTCTGAAAAAAGTTATTGCTGTTCCACAAAACTATTTTTTGTTTACTGACCACCAGTTGTGGGTCATATTTTCGCGTAGCAATTCCACAAAAAACTGATACCATACTAATGTTATATACAGAAATGTTGGCAAGGGGACTGGCTACCAGTTCCTGTTTATGAAATTCTGAAAAAAGTTGCTGGTGTTCCACAAAACTAGTTTTTGTTTACTGACCACCAGTTGTGGTTCATATTTTCGTGGAGCAATTCCACAAAAAAACTGGTACCATACAACTGCTATACACCAAAACGTTACTAAAGAATCTACCTATCAGTTTCTGGTTTCAAAAGTCTGGCGACGGGTCTCAGTGCTCCATAGATAAGGTTTTTTGGGAACTCCAAATCATATTCAAGTCATTTAATTTGGTAAAAAAGTTAGCGACGTAAAGTATTGCAGTTGTTGAAAACAGTACTACATGATTGAAAAAGCTAACGACGTCGCTATAGTTGAAAAAAATAGTATTGAATGCAATAATTTTGTTCTTGGAGTCACCCTGTTATTTACGAAAAGAATTAAAAAAAAGTTAGCGACGCCGCTAACTTCACGGAGGTGCTAAAGTGTTGAAAAACATTAACAGCGTTATTCATAAAAAAAATCTTAATTCAAGTTTCAAATGCATTTTAGTTAAAAAACATTTTAAGCCTAATAAAGGTTTATTAAAAATTCGTATTCATAATCAGTATTTTAACTAATAAACGATTTAATGATTTTTTAACTTGAAGATGGCAACACTGTATTTTTTTTATTTGTCAAATTAATCGTAATGATGCAAATCAATGATTACTAAACCATACGGTACTCGTTTCTATGTATTTTTTTGTCGTTTTTCAGAAAAATATTGTTTTTATAAAACAAAAAATTTATGAAAACTAGTTTATTAACTAAAAAAAGAAAGAGTCGAAACAAAAGTGTTACATAGATAATTATTTTATTGTAGATAAAAAAGTATTCAAGTAACCGGTTTTATTTTCTTTGTTTTGATTAAATAACACACCACTATAAAACACAGTGAATAATATCCAAAAATATTATTATTTTTGCTTAAATTTTTTATCCGGAATTGAAAACGGGTCGCTTCTCTTTTTGTAAATTTTCGTCTGACGATTGTTTGAAATTTGGGCAATAGTTTCTATTATAAACAAAATACAATTAAAAATATCACATTTTCCATATAAAAATGGTTCTTACCAATTCTTTTCATCAAATGTAGAGGGTCCATTATTTATTAAACAAAAACAAATAACTTCTTTTGTTTAAATGCCAATTTTTTGCAAAAATGTTTAAAATAAAAATAAACACAAAGCAAGAATGTCATCTTAAAATAGGTTTAAAATTCGTTTATTTAAACAAGGTTTAAAAAAGGTATTTTAAGCTAAAATTCGTTTATGAATACAATTTTAGCAAATTTTGCTTAAAATTGATTTGAAATACTGTTTAAAATTTTTATGAATACCGCTGTAAATTTGGTGTATGCAGTGCTGTTACATAAACAGTGTAATTTTTTATCACAGTTTTTGGGATTCTTAACTGTTTACCAGTTTTTTCATGAAAATATTTTTTTAAATTATTGCATTTTTTATAGGCTTTTAGTTATATGTTGGAAAAATTAATAGCATATTTATTCTCTTTATTATATATTTTTAATATGGAAACGGGAAATAATGGATATGAATAGGCATAGTTGGTCAATGTGTGTGTACTAGAGTATTCAAAAAACCGGCCTTTTGGAAAAACCGGTTTCGGTTTTCTTCGAAAAATCGAATTTTAAAAAACCGGTTTCGGTTTCGGTTTTTGCAGAAAAAACCGGTCAACCGGTTTTTTCGGTTTTTTTAATTTGAATAAAAAGCTTATATAATTTGTTAATTGTTTTAATTACAAACAAAAAAAAAATAGAAATTTTATACATAAAGTAACAAAAATAAAAAAATACATTCTTTGAAAAAAAAAATATTTTATAATATTTTTTTATTTGTATTTCATTTCAACATTTTATTTATTAGTTTTAATATTTTTTTATATAATATCTTAAAAAATAATATTATAAAACTATATTCATATCAAATGAATAGAGATCATTAAGTTTGTAAATTGGGTAAAATTAGGTACGTTAGTAAATTGAACGTTTATAACGTTTTTTTAATATTACATTTTAAATATGTAAAAAGAAAATCTATTTTTCAGTTCTAAAATAATATTTTAGAAATAATATGCAATTTAAATGCTTCGTTTTAAGACGGTTTTTTTGTTTGCTTTTGATAAAGCTAGAAGTGGAAAATACTCTTTCACCAATATTAGATGTTGGACAAATAGTCAAGAGGCAATTATATAAATTTTCCAACTTTTTAGTTATTTTGTCGCATTTATCAATATATATGAAATCATCATATAATGATGAATGATTTTGTACAGTCTCTTTTTTAGGATTTTGAATACTGTTTATTGTGTTATTTAAATCAAACTATTTGAATTTGGAATATCCAAAGTTAAGTCTTCATCGGAATCTATCAGACTTATATCTAAATCTTCATAACCAAACGATTATAAGAGTGTTCGGAAAAAATAAAAGAGACCAAGTAACCAAGTTGGTGATGTAATTAAAAAAACCGGTTAACCGAACGAAAAAGACCGGTTTTCGGTTTTCTTCGAATTTACAAAATATTCGAAACCGATCGGTTTTAAAAAAAAAAAAAACCGGTCGACCGGTTTCCGGTTTCGGTTTTTGAATACTCTAGTGTGTACTCACTTTAATACTTTTCATGCCACAATGTTATGTTTGAATTCGTAACCATTTTTTAAAACAATTGCAAATTTTTGTTGTATTTTTTTACTTTATTAGACATGTCTAATTTTAGTAAAAAGTAAATAGTATATTGAACAAATATTATATTTTTATATAAAAAATTTGAAAAAATACATGAATAAAATAAAACAACATTTTTTTATGAAATAATCTGAAAAATCTCTAGCATCCCAAAAAACAGCAAAAAATAGTTAAAATTGGTTATATGGCAGCACCGCTAAACACTACTAAAAGTTGCCGACCAAAACTCACCTTTGTTGCCGTCAAACTATGTTCGTGTTCTAAGAGAGTACTAAAAAGTTCGTGAGAGAGAAACATACTCTATAGAAAATTATATACTTTTTGATGTGCAGCACACACTGCAACTTGTTTTGGATTTGTTTTATGAGGATATGGAAACATGTTGGTAAAAAACCTCACAAAAAAGTCATAAATTGAAAGTGAGTTTTATTTTAAGCGAAAAAAATAAATATCATATATAATGATTATTTTGAGTTTTTTTTTTTTGCTTAAAAATAATGATCATGACTGATTTTTTTATTATTACTCAGAAATAATCATTACTATTGAAGAAAATCCTTAAACTCATACAGCGGTATTCATAAAAAATCTTAATTCAAGTTTCAAATGCATTTTAGTTAAAAAACATTTTAAGCCTAAAAAAGGTTTATTAAAAATTCGTATTAATAATCAGTATTTTAACTAATAAACGATTTAATGATTTTTTAACTTGAAGATGGCAACACTGTATTTTTTTATTTGTCATATTAATCGTAATGATGCAAGTCAATGATTACTAAATCATACGGTACTCGTTTTTATGCATTTTTTTGTAGTTTTTCAGAAAAATATTGTTTATATTAAACAAAAAATTTATGAAAACTTGTTTATTAACTAAAAAAAGAAAAAAAGAGTCAAAACAAAATGCCCAATAAAAGTGTTACATAGATAATGTTTTTATTGTAGATAAAAAAGTATTCAAATAACCGGTTTTATTTTCTTTGTTGATTAAACAACACACCACTATAAAACACAATGAATAATATCCAAAAATATTATTATTTTTGCTTAAATTTTTTATCCGGAATTGGAAACGGGTCGCTCCTCTTGTTGTAAATTTTCGTCTGACGATTGTTTGAAATTTGGGCAATAGTTTCTATTATAAACAAAATACAATTAAAAATATCACATTTTCCATATAAAAATGGTTCTTACCAATTCTTTTGATCAAATATAGAGAGTCTATTATTTATTTAACAAAAACAAATAACTTCTTTTGTTTAAATGCCAATTTTTTGCAAAAATGTTTAAAATTAAAATAAACATAAAGCAAGAATGTCATCTTAAAATAGGTTTAAAATAGGGTCGAACCAATTTTAAAATTCGTTTATTTAAACAAGGTTTAAAAAAGGTATTTTAAGCTAAAATTCGTTTATGAATACAATTTTAGCAAATTTTGCTTAAAATTGATTTGAAATACTGTTTAAAATTTTTATGAATACCGCTGATAATATATATGGATTAAAGTATACTTTTACTTGTCTATAGTATGCCTTAAGTATACTTAAGGAAAGTATACTTTATTTTAACTATGATTATGCGCCAATATATTTCAATCTTATCGCTGAACAGTTTGGTAACATTTTTAAAACGATAGAATTTGAATTTCGAAAGTAGATGATAATCGTCGCTCGTCTCATAGAATATGTGCCCTATTCTCTTTACCTGAATCGATTCCGCCAGTATTGCTTTTTGTAATACAGCTGATTGGCTACACGTGCATTTGTTTATTGTGATATAAAAAGTCGCGTATATATTTTTGTTGTTTAATTTAACTGAAAATAAACTTTTTCGTAATGGGTGGCACATATAAAAAGAAATTACGTGCAGAAAAATCTAAAGTCAAGCTAAAAGGTGCAAAATTACCGAAAGGTTTAAATGTTACCAAAACAGAATTCAAAGTTCGCAAAATTACTATACGAGAACAAAATAGAAAACAATATATAGAGGGTCAAAAACAAGTTAACTTAAAAGACACATTATCCAAACTCAAACACTATAGTTCAAATTTTCGCATTGAAGCCCTAAGAGATATTAGAGATGCTATAGCTATGAATCATCCTGGATTATTGTCCTCACTCAACGATGTTATACAAAATATTGCGGCAATTTGTTTAGATCAGGAACGTGATTCTCGTAGGGAATCATTTAAAACCCTCAATAATTTATTGATATATTTGTCTAATGAGGCTGTGGCGCCCTTCTTCCATATCATATCATCGTATTTGCGATGTGCCATGACTCATATACAACCTTCAATACATGAAGATGCTTTGCTTATGTTGGATATTTTACTTCAGCACGTACCTCATTTGGTGGCTACTCATAGTGCAAAAATCTTTCAGAATTTCTTAGAAATGATATCGAGAGTAAGAGCTGAAGGAGATAAGGCCGGTCGTATGCTAACTGTAAATATGGGCCAAAATCAAACTACCATTAAGTGGCGTTCGAAGGTTCTATTGCGTTTACAACAAATGTTGCAAACTTTAGCTGAACACAAACGCCAAGAAAGGGATGATACTGCAATAATTGGCAATAATAATAATGGCATTTTAACATTTAGTACAAAAACTGAACAACATTTTGGCATAAAAAGATATTATGCACCCAATCGAATTTGTGATTTATCTTTAATTTTTAATCGCTCTTTAGGTAGTTCATCACTATTGGGTGGAGTTCATGCCACTGATGAATCTGCACAATTACATTTGTATGTGGAACATTTAATGCCACTGTTATTGGAATCATGGCTAGAGGTACGACCACTGCATACGTCTACTTCGGAAGGTGTAGAAACTTTGTTAACACTAGATGCTGCCATTACTTTGAAAATTGTTTTAGAAATAATTGAGAATTTATGGTCGCTAATTCAAATTTACGAAGATCAAATTAAGAATCATGATTTAAGTTTATGGTTTAAGGATCAATATGCTGATGTTTTTGCAGCCAACTTTTTACAGGGTTCTTATCCTTATCAACAAATGCTAATACCTGAAGGTAAGTCAGATTTTTAAAAAATTTAACATTTTTTATTTAGTTATTTTTCTTACCGAAAAGGTTTTTGCCTACCCGATATACCATATAGCAATCAAACTGCAATACAACGTGAATACAATGTGAATTCACAAGCAGTATTTAACAATGCTAGAGAAAAGATTATTATACATAACTTTTTCTCAAGTATGCTTATGAACGACATACAACAACAACGCAATATGACGATTGAAATAGAAATATTTTTCAATACATTCTAGTCTTGTTGTCTTTGTTCTAAATTTTAAATAGTGAACGTGCAATTGCATATTAAATTTAATTATTTTTTTTATTTATGGTTAAATTTATTATTATTTATATTTAAAAAGAATTATTATTTTTTATATTTAAAATAAGTTATTAAAATTAAAATAAATTAATATAAAGAAAATAATTATGATTTCCCTTTTTCAACCATTAAAAATATATTATTTTTGTAAGCTTATTCTACAATTGCAAGATTAAGCTTATAGTAAGAATACACACATAATATTTTCACGAGGGTTCTGTTTTGATTTTTCTACAATTGTTACGATAGCCTTTTTCAATATATTCTCAAGTCTTTTTCAAGCTTAAGGCTTGTGTTTGTAAGCTTATAATAATATTTTCCTCAAGTCATTTGGTATGTTGGGTAGACTTCTACTAAAACTTCTCCATGTATTTTTATAAATAAGGGGCGGGGGCATTTTGTTT
This sequence comes from Eustalomyia histrio, assembly GCA_949748255.1. Lineage (NCBI taxonomy): Eukaryota > Metazoa > Arthropoda > Insecta > Diptera > Anthomyiidae > Eustalomyia > Eustalomyia histrio. The sequence goes on from OX456525.1 coordinate 129,290,892, forward strand.
AATGGCAAATTGGCAACACTGATATGTTAAGTTTAGTTTTTTTTGCCTTACGACTAGTTGTCCTTAAATTTAATTTAAAAATATAGTGAAAATTAAGTTTTTAATACCTGTCTTCCTTCGTAAACCGTGAAATATAGTGGGACATACTATACTATACATGAATAACTTATTTTATGCAATTTAAGAAAATTGCCTTATTTTTTGCACATAACCTCAAAACATCTGTAGTGTGATCTACTATACAACGTTCGTCATATTGCATATACATAATCTGTTTTTAAGGCACAATGGCACCTAGTGAAGATGTTTTATGCAACCTTGATTCGTGTGGTAAGAACATCACTAAATGAAATGGAAGTGTTTGTTGTGCAATATGTTCTAAATGGTATCACTCCAAATGTGTTGCTGTCACAGATGATGAGCTAAAGTTTTTAGTCAAAGGGAAGTTTGGATACGTATGCGATTCTTGTGCTGATTTACCATTAGGGAGTGTGAATACTGAAATATCTCAGCTAAAAGGAGAAATCCGAAGTGTAAATAAAAATGTTGAAAATAAATTGGATGCTGTTTAGCAAAAGTCGATGAAACAAGTCGTAAATTAAAGATTTACAGCTGTATTCATAAAAATTTATTTTTGATTTATTAACCGTTTTTAAGCAAAATGTGCTATTGTTGTATTCATAAACGATAAATAGTCTATTAAACCTTTAATAAACCAATCATAAAGTAAGAAAATTTATTGTTGGATTTACCCTTCTATAAACCAAAAAAAAGGTGACATTTTGCATTTAGACATTTTATTTAAACTTACATTACTTTTGTTTACATTTTATAAAAATATTTCTGCAGAATATTTTTGAAAAATAGTAAGGAAAAGTGTTTAAATCATTAGTATGCATTCGATAAACGCAATCCGTCAAATAATCAAATCACAGAAATAAAACAAAAAATGTGACAAAATGTGGTAGTGATGTAAATCAGATGTAAACAAACTCGTTATTCGATTATCTTTGTTACCGTATACTACTAAAATAGAAAAATCTAAACAGTTTCTGCAATATTTTTGTTTAAATTTTGTCCGGAACTCATTTTTTTTTTTTTTTAATATTAAAAGATACTTTTTAAGTAAAATGTTCAAGAAAAATTATGGACAAATTTACGTATATTTGATTACCGGGTTTTTAAACCAGTGCTTTATAGCGTCACTAACAACTAAATGACAAGTGAATAACAAGAGAGTTGCCATACATAAACAAAAAAATTACTACAAACGTTCAATAGTTATGCAGCTGTTATTGTTTCTTTATGAATACCAATTTTTATGAGTGATATATAAGACAAAAAGTCTTTAATAGCAATTGTACTATGTAAACTGACAATAAGACTTTTTTATGAATACAGCTGTTAGAAGATAAAAATGAAGTCCTTCAGAGTCGGTTTAATAAATCGGACATTATTATCAGTGGATTGCCACGTATACAATTTTTCAAACTCTGGGTGGTAATGTAACTGATGCGGATTTGAATATTTATTTATTTATAAGAATATACATTGCAAATTAATTTACAAAATATAAAAAAAAGGCGCGGGTAACTAAACCATAAGCGCTCGAATAAGCAGTAAAATGATAGGAAGATAATTAAATAGATAAAAATAAACTGAATTATAAATTAGAAAGTTAGTAAATTCGATTATATACATACAAAATTGAAAAGGATTAAACAAAAATTATATAAAAAGTTAAAACATCAGATTATGTCAAATATCCCGAATATTATGCTTCAGTAAACATCTCCTTATTCTAGCCCAATTCGCCTCAATAGAGCAATCAACAATATTCTCCAGGGGATCGTCTAGTCTGGAAAGCGTGCATTCTGTAAGTATTTGTGGAACATTCAAATAGGTGTTGCAGTTTATACAGATAGGAGGATCAGATCCGTCATAATAATGTTTTGATAAAAATAGTGACTTCCCAACTCTTAAACGAGCCATCATAATACATTGACTTGTGAAATTGGTGTTATATTTGGGTCTTCGTTGTATTGGTTGTAGCTGTGATCGTACAATTTTGAAAGGATTCATTATGGCTTTTGGTAAACATGGAGTTGCAGTTATATTTGTCATATTCAATGCGCTTCTAGCAATATTATCTGCGAACTTATTGCCTTGTATACCAATATGAGAAGAAATCCAAAGCACAGAGATTTCATAATTTAGACCAGGTGGAAAGATTATATCATCGTAGGAACCATTGCGATTATTAATTAGGGCTCTACAAGCACTTAAACTATCTGAACATATAAGTGTTTTTAGTTCATGTTGAGTTGCATAGGAAATAGCAGACGTTATCGCCGCCATTTCAGCGGTAAATATCCCAGTAAAATCGGGCAAACGTTCTTTGTTAACAACTACGAATTCGGATGCCGACAGCTGCTTTATTACTGAGTACGTGGTTACTCCATTTAAAAATGAGCCATCAGTAAAAAGAGTAAGCTTAGGTGAAAAATCAATTATTTTTTGTTTCATTAATTGCTTAAAAAGTTTGGGTCTGTAATTCCTTTAGCACGTTCTCTCAGACTCTCATCAATCAAGATGAATTGCTTAGATCTGTCGGGAGTTACAGGTTTATTAGGAAACGAGATATTATGCTCCTTTATTAAAAACACGATCTTACTAATTGCAATCTTAATGATGTAGGTGAATTAAGATGCTTCCAAAAAGTACTATGCAGTCCATCAGAACTTATTGTTATTGATCTCGAAGCCAATGAAACAGAACTAGTTTCGAGCAATGACTGAAAATCTCGAGATCTGTATGGGTGTTGAACGTAATAAACCATACGCAGTACGATAGCAGTTGTTAATAGAAACATTTAGTTTCCTGATATTCTTTTTGGACGTCCAGCCATACAATGTGATTCCGTGTAAAAGAAGGCCTGTAGTCAGGGAACGGCAAATACCGGGAGCAGTTTCAATGTGCGGTCCTTTAGTTCTAGAGCAATTTAGCTTTAATAGATTATTAATCTTGCTTAGTTTTGTTACCATAAAGTTAACATGTGCATTCCAAAGAAGATTTCTAGAAAATAATATTCCTAAAACTCTCATTTCCAGCTTAACGGAAAGGTCGCAATTACGTATACAGATGGAGTTGCAGTTGCAATCCTTTTTACTACAGACATGCAGGAGCTCAGCTTTATCAGGCGGAATAACGGCACCTCTACTCTTTGCCCAAAAGTTTATTTTAGAATCCAAATTATTTAAAGAACATTGAACTTACGCCTCACTTCCTGATGCAACCGCAAAAATATTATCAGCGTATATGCCAACGTATTCAATACCTGCAACATTTTCCATGACCCTAGCTAAAGAATTAGCATAAATGGTATACAAATACACTGACAATGGAGAGCCCTGTGGGACTCCATTGTCAAGTGGATAATGTGATGAAAAATGACCATCGACTTTCACCGTAACCCTGCGGTTCTCCAGAAATGATTTAATTAGTATTAAAATTTGTTTAGGTATACCCCATTCGTTGAGTTCAGCGATCACAAAAGTAGATACTACACGGTCAAAGGCTTTTTCTAAGTCTTCCGAGAGGACAACACAATGTTTACGCTTCCTAAGATTTGATCTCAAGGACTCTTCTAATTGATGACATATTGAATGAACACCATGTTTCGGGATAAAAGCGTGCTGTAAACCAGAAATTTTGTGTCTGGAGTAATTCCGAAAACGTCTAGCCAATATTTTCTCAAAAATCTTAGAAAGTGTTGGTAGTAGAGATATAGGACGGTAGCCACTTATCTGGTGGGGATCCTTTCCCGGTTTTGGAATGGGAGACAAGATGGCGATTTTCCAATCATGAGGAAATATGCCATTAGACAAGATGTTGTTGTATAAATTACAAAGACGACTTTTTAAAATAACAGGAGCATTTTTCACCATGGAATAAGTTATTTTGTCGCCTGCTGGTGTCGATCCTTTTAAAGTTTTCATGATGTTGTTAAGCTCGTTAATGTCTATATTACGGGTAAATATCTCAAAGCCCTTATTTGGTTGTTGTCTATGTTAAGATTTCTTTTTGTAGACATTAATTCAGGATCAAATGTTTCATTTGAACTAATGAAGCTCCAGAATTTAGCAAATTTATTGGCTATTATTCCGGGATGAGATAAATTATTATCATTTATACAAATAGAAGGAAAGTGTTCTATTCTATTGGCTCTCAAGTTATTTACTTTGCTCCATAAAAATTTTATATCCATATGAGGAGTAAGAGAGTTGAGGAAACGATCCCAAGTTTCACGTTTGCCTTTTTTGCATTCTCTTTTTACTTTTGCGTAAGACCTCCGGTCTTCCATGCTTGATTTCTGATCCTAATTAAACTGCCAATATAATAATTAAACCAAGTAGGATTGTTATTTTTCACGGGCTCACGCGTAAGAGGGATGGTCTCGTTCGCTGTTTTTCTTATAATACGCTTTATTTGAGCAGCTTCCTTGTTGATGTTATTAGATTTAGCGAATTCGCTGTTTACTAAAATTGCTCTCTTTTCAAAAAGAGACCACTTAGCATTATTAACCCGGAAACGCGGTATGAAGTTTTTCATAATTGTTGTATGGTTATTCATAATTTTGATTGGGAAATGGTCGCCAACCAAATCTGGCGCAATGTCTACACTAGCCATGGAGACATCCACAGATGTCAGTGTATGCCTCGTATTGAGCAAAGTTGGAGAACCGTCATTTAATATCACAAACCCTTTGTCATCTGCAAATTTTTCCCAAATTATTCCACTTGGAGAACTTGTCGTAGAACCCCAGAGAGTGTTTTGAGAGTTAAGATCGCCTAACAAGATGTGATGAATGTTATCAGGAAACACAAGACAATTTGGAGCTGAATTTGTTATGTTAAGCTCACAGTCCTTGTAAACATTGGTGATGTAAAGCTCTGAGCCACATTTAATAACAATTGTGTTAAAAAGAAGTTCACCGGAAGAAGGAAAATGTTGAGTGACATTGGTGCCATTCTTCACAAACAGAGCAATGCCGGACTTCGCGTATGAATAGTTGTGATTATGATGAAAAACTTGGTATCCTGGTAGGTGCATGAGATGTCGATTTTTATCCACTATATGGGTCTCTTGTAAAGCAATCACGTTTGGTCTATGCCTTGCAACTAGAAGTTCCAGAGCGTATTTGTGACAGACAAATCCTTGAATGTTCCACTGAAGTAAACTGATACTAAAATTAAAACTCATAAATAAGAAGAAATAATAAATATTATTTTTCTTTTGTAGGAGGTTTTGTTCTCTTATATGTGTCGGGTGTTATTAACACATTTAATTCAGGAAATTGAATGTAAAGTCGAGTGCAAGGAGATGTATCGTTATTACAACCCGTATCTGATCTTTTAGGGGTACTTAACCCAAACTCTCACAGTCATCCATTGTAATGTTCGCTTCATTTAAATTTTTATCAATCGGCAAATTTGTGGGTAGGCTATGGCATTCAAAGTCGTCATCTATAGAATAAACCAATTCGAAATCATTTCCAGGTCTGCATGGATTAGAATTTGACAGATTGGCTTTTGGTTGTTCCATTTTTGATGGTTGTTCTTTGTTGTTGTTGATAATACTGTCATTGTTAATAATGTTTGTGTTCTCGTTATTTTTGTGGTTGTTGTTGGTAGGTATGGTGAGGTCGATTGAAAGAGAATTTTTTGTACCTGTACATTCAGATAATATATTATTGACGATGTCGTGAGAAGAATAAGGCGATGAAGCGTTGGTGACGCTTTGAGATGTTGGCATATTTAAGTTATGAACACTTACATTAGCAGTTGTTGAATTCGTAATTGTTTTGGATAAATTTGCGGTCATCGTGGTTGGGACCAAAGATTTATCTGTAGTATTTGTGTTATTTACAATGTTAGCATATGTTAGGTTGTTTGTATTTGTTTTCCTCGAGGGAGGCTTAAGAGTGTTGACTGTAGGATTTTCATTGAAGATTTTCCAGGCTTCCCGATATGTGCATCTTTTTGATAAACGAATATAATTGACTGATTTGTGCTTCCAATAACTTGGACAAAGGGGATCGTATGAAGAACTACATCCTTCATACATGTTAGACAATTAACACAATATTTTCTTGAGCATGTTTCATGAGGAGGTGGAAGTGCACATTCTTTGCATAATTCAACGGATCTACATCTATTTTTGGTGTGACCAAGTTTTTGACAGATTATACACCTCATCGGATTAGGTATGTATTCATCTACTGCTACCAGTTCCCAGCCAAGTTTTAATTTATCAGGAAGATTAAAAAGTTCGAAGGTGATTATTGCAGACCTGTTGGTAATAATTTGTCGCCATCTTTTTTCATAATCTTGCTCACTTCTACTACTTTTTGGTCTCTAAGACAATCGAGTAATTCCTCTTGTGGAATATCAATCAGTTTTCTAGAAAACACACGTCATTGAATAGTGTTTAATGTCTTGTGTAAGGTAATTTTAACGGGAATGCAGTCTATGTATCTAGCTTTTAGGAATTTATCCGCAGTTTTGCTGTCAGCCACTTTAATAAGAAGATCACCACTTCTCATTTTATTTGAATATATGCTGTTATATTAACAACAGAAAGAGTATTTTAGTTAAATTTAACTCTGTGATCAAAAAGAATATTATAATGCGTAACTATTTTAAGAGGGGAAGTTTAACAGAGGCTTAAGTTCTTAATAACAGTGGTAAGAATGACATTTACCTTAACCCTTTAACCACTAAGACCGTATACAGAAGGTCATCGCTAAAGTCCAATTATATCCAAAGCAATATTTTTGGTGCAATAATTGCCAACGACTTTTTTGTCAGTTTGAATTAACCTTTCGAACAGTGACGGTTTGAATACGCTCAGTTGAATAGTTTGATAGATACACCCATTTCTGTCAAGATTTTTGTCAAAACAGACACGAAAATTATTTATGATTTTGGTGCAAAATTAAAACTAAAAAAAAACATACTTTCCAACAGTTCAATCGACTCGAATTTTTTTTGGAAAGTAGCTTCAAGCTGTATTTTGATAGTTTGTTGCGTGTTTAATTTGTGAAACAAATATTTTTGTTTGAGTCGAGCTTTTTGTCTTCAGGTTGTCTTTCATTTTTTCCACCTGGCGCTTTCAGGTTAAATTTTTTTGACAAATGGACCACATTCGTGCTTTTTAGTCCAAAATGATACTAGAACCAAAATTTCCTAACAAAATACCTCGTATTTCGACTCCAGTGGTTAAAGTGTTAATGATCATATGACCGAAAAATGTGGTAAGCTGTGTAAACTCTGCCGAATGCTGCGTAAAGATAGAATAATTGAAAAGTTCCGTATGTTGAATTCTGACTTACCTCGTGTAAAAATCCACTTTAAGGATAAATCTGATAAAATTTTTGAATATGAAGAATGCTTGTCTTTTTTTAATGAATATTTGATGTCGCATGGTTTAATACAACAAATGAATGAAACCAACACTCAGATCGCAGGTGGTAATTAACCTGTACTTAATGAGGTTTCCGATGATATAGATTGGAATGACTTTTGAGCTTAGTTTATGATTTCACTTTTTATCCGTATATTTTTTTATTGAATACTACTTTTTGTAATAGGAGTGTTCTGACTGGCTTTATCTTGTATCTCACGGGTCAATTTAGTAATTATTATATATTTTCTTTTTGTTATGTACTTTTAAGCTAGATTACTACAGCGCTAAATTGATTCAATGATATTTTTATTTCCAATTTTTTATTGGATTTGGAAATGTCATGAGATGCATTTATTGATCTCTTTTTCAACATATCTCAATTATTATTAAATAATTTATCTTAAACTTAATAGTTATTTTTTTAATGTGTAATTATTTTTCTGTTGCAGATATTTTAAATTCTGATGTAAAATTTATTCTTTTATTATTTTACTCTTAAAAAAATAAATTTGGACGTTTTTTTTATTTTCTGTAAAGATAAGAAGCAAGAGGAGGGTCTTCATCATAACATCATTATCATTATAATTTTTATATTGCTTTTTTGAATAAATTAGTTGTACATGAGTATTTAAACTTAATGTTATTTTTTTTACCAAAAAATTTGTTATATTGTTATTTATAGTCTATACACTCTTGTTATTTTATGGCTTCGGGTACACAAATTTGAATTTAATGATGTCCTATAATAGAAATTTGGGTCCCATTATCAGTGATAGTTCAGCCCTAAGATGTGCTCTGTCCAATTCTGGAAATAATTTTAACATTGCACATATTAATTGTCAAAGTATAAATCCATCTACTATGTCCGTGAAACTAAATGAATTGAGAAGTATTTTAATTGATTCCAGATTGCACATTTTGGGATTAACTGAGACCTGGCTTAAACCCTGGGTTACTGATAGGTCAGCTCAGATACAGGGTTACTCTTTTTGTCGAAATGATCGTCCTGATGGAGTGGCTGGAGGTGTATGCCTTTATATAACTAAAGGCCTCAGATTTAAGAGGGTTTATCATACAGTAACTTATCATTCTTGCGAAGCTTTATTTGTGGAAGATCTTTATGTAATAGCCTGAGTTTGTTCTACTTACATAACTCTCTTCCCACCAACTGGGATTCTGGAAGAGATTCTACTTCTTTTATTTTAACTGATCTATCTAAAGTTTACCTATCTGGTCAAGTGGCAGTACCTGCACTATCCCATCATGCTTTGATATATGTCTCTCTTTCATATTCAGTTGAGATTCTGGTGGAGTTTATTGAATGTAAATACTATAATAGGGTGAACCACGATGTACTAAGCTCATATGCTCAAAATTTTGATCTCTCGTCATTTTATGGAACAAATTGTATTAATATTAAGTTACATATTTTGAATACCTTAATATCTGGTTTGTTTGCATTTGTTCCTAATGTGAGAATTAGATCTAGATCTATGAAAGATCCTTGGATGAGAAGAAAGGAAGTTATTTGCGCCAGGAGATCTCGGGATTTAGCCTACAGGGCATTTATGAATAATCGTTCGGCAGATCACAATTTTACAGTTTACGAGGTTCTAAATCTAATGTTGCTTCTCTTTATTCTGGAGTTCCTCAGGGTTCTGTCATTGGACCTCTTCTCTTTTTGTTGTACTTAGATGATTGTGTGGATTACTTACATTTGGTTAAACCCTTTATATTTGCAGATGGCATTCAACTGCTTTTTAGTAGTAGAAGAGAGTTTCCTGATGTCTTGGAGGCGGTAATTAATTTCAATCTTACTAAGTTAAATGATTGGATGGTGGATAATGACTTTACTATTAATGCCCTTAAAACCAGGGCTATCATGTTTCGTTCACTTGTTGTTGTTCATCTCAATATTTGGATGGGTGGCGAGAATATTACGTATGTTATTAGTCTCAAATGCTTAGGTCTGTTAATTGATGAGTACTTAAGTTTTGGTCCCCAGGTGGATATTATATCTGCTAGGGTTACCTTGGGTCTGAGATCACTACATATATTACTCTGAATTGCACTTGCCATTAAAATTTAAGCGCACAATTGCGCACGCTTTACTGATGTCGCACATTAATTATGGCATTGAGGTTATAAGTGGTACGCTATCCTATAATATAGATAGGCTTGAACGTGTTCTTAGAAGAATAGTACGTTTTGTGTTTGGAATTGCTTTTGATGATCATGATCGCATTATTGGAGCTGTTAATGAATTTTTGGGCTGTACTTTTGAACAATATCTTCAATTACGTAATATTATTTTCCTTTCTAAAATCCTCAAATTTCAAGTACCCCATTGTTTGGCTTCTAAATTTGTGTTTTTTAGATCTGAGAGAAACACACACATTGTTTTTCCTATTTATAGTTGCTCAGTTTTTGAACGATCGTTTCTTGTGAGAACTGCAAGGATTTGGAATCGCTTGCCAGAGAATTTGCATGATTTAACTGTTTCCACCGATACTTTTAAAAATAGACTTTCGTTATTTCCAGAGAAACCAATTTCTGATGAATCAGTAACTTTGTCTGAACTTCGCTGGTTAAGACTACTGATTCTTGGGTTTCATATTTGTGTATTTCGGCTGTATCTTACAAGAGTGTTTTAGATTTAGGTTGCTACTTTATATAGTTTTCATATTTTTATTATTATTAACAATTATTTGAATATTGTGTACTACTTTGTAATATATTTTTTGGGCTTATAGGCTTACTGTATTACGAATAAATAAATTGTAAATTCTTGTAATTTTTATTCAGATTCAAGGGACCAAAAGTTGTTCTTTTTGCGCATCTAGCTTAATGACTGACTATATAATATCATGGGCTGAAAAATATCAGAAGTTCAAAAGAAACAATTAAAAAAGGGCTAAATTCCGGGGGCCGAATCTTTGAATACCCTCCACCAAAGGGGATGAAGATGATATACGTATATACTAAATTTTGCATGAACTGTAATATGAATATGTTTTGTCCATTTATGTAACGAACTTTTGTTATTTAGTTTTAGCAATGTTATTTACAGAGGTCTGCTCTGTTAGCGACTTTAACTTTGTTCATTTTTACGTTAACTTAGTTATCATAGTATGTAAGACAATAAATGTAATCGAACAATAAGAAGACTTAATAACATTTTTACTTACTTAACAGAAAAAAAAAATATATACAGAAAAATTGTACAAATTTGTATGGAAAATTTAGAGGTACCTTCACATTTTCACTCATAACTTTTGAACCGCTTGACCGATTTTGCTCATTTTAAATACCAAACTGCTCGGGAGGATGTTCAATAATCTGGGTAAAAATAGGCACCCCGGCGTTTTGTTTGCACGGTTGGCGTTTTGTTGCATTATCTACACCAAAATACAATTTAAGTAAAATGTATATTACAAAAATATGCAAATTTGTTTCAAAATTTTGACTTATTTTTTAAATAGTTATATACCATGAAACATTTTCATATACCATGAAACATTTTCTTCACACAAATTTTGACAGCTGGAAAAATCAAGTGTAATAAACTGGAAAAACTAGAATACCTGACTACTCATATAAATACTGGTGTTTTTCTGTAACTTTTAGTGACAGTTATAAATAAAGCTATAAATAATTTCAAACAGTGTTTATTATTTGCAATATAGAAAGAACTCGATTTATTTAAAAGGTAAATAAATCAACGATTTTATAAAGGGTAAAATCGTAACAATTGGTGTCAGAAGTGGGATTGCAAAATAATAAGCAGTCATGAAATTGGAGGAGCTTGAAGTGGAACAGCTCAAGAAGGAATTGAGCAAATTGGAGCTACCGACAGCAGGTAATAGACAGAATTGCAAAAACGGCTGATAGAGGAATTCGAGCGGCGTAGCATTGACATTGCTACTTACGAATTTGAAAAAGAAGCAATGGAGGTTAGTACCCGTAAATTGGAAGGTAATATGGAGTTAAGCGCAATGTTTGCTGCTATGATGGAGAAAATAAAAACTTCTCGAGCAGACAGCGAGAAACTGCTAACTAAGATGGAAAAAAATGAGAAACTGTTGGAAACTTCTAGAGCAGACAACATGAAAATGTTAGAAACTTCGAAAGCAAACAACGAAAAACTGTTAGCTAATGGATGGAAACGAAGCTGTTAACTAAAATTGAAGAAAAACTTCAAGAAAATTCTAGAGAAGTTTCTGAGATGGCAAAAAGAGTTTCCGACTTAGAGACTGGCGTGGAAATACAAGCCAAAGATGTTGAGAGGAAAGTTCTGGTAGAGCAAATGCCCCTACTTTTGACGGCAGTGTACCGTTTAATGTTTTTAAGTTCCAGTTCGAGACAGTTCCCGCTGAAATATGTGGAACATCGAAGAAAAAGCTATAGAGTTGATTCTGGCCTTAAAAGGAAACGCTGCAGAAATTCTAGAAAGTGTGCCAATCACCTGCAGAAATAGTTATGACGACATAATGGTGGCACTGCAGCGAAAGTATGGTGGCGAACACAAAAAGGAAATTTACTGAATGGAACTTAGAGGTAGACTTCAGAAAGCAAATGAGTCGTTGCAAGATTTTGCAACAGAAATTGAACGATTGGTGCAGCTGTCATATTCGGTCGAAAATCATCTATTATTAGATGAATTCAAAATTGATGCGTTTGTGAGTGAAATTCGTGACCCTGATGTAAGGTACGCGGTGTGTGCTACACGAAAATCATCTTTTGCGGAAACTGTTTCATTTGCGCTGTCACAGGAGACTGCGAAAATAATTGCTAAGCCGCAAATATTTAATGTGCGAAACCTCGAAGTAACTGCTAAAAAAGGGGAAGATATAAGTACCATGTTAAGAAAGCTAAAAGAGGAGGTTCTGAAGGCATTAGGTGAAAAGCGAGGCAAACCGAAGGACAATTGCTACAACTGCGGTAAAGTGGGACACTTTCAGCGAAACTGCAAAACACCAAGGAAGAGCCTTCGGCCGATCACCGATTAACCCAGGAGTCACCGTTAAAACTTAAGAGAGCTAGCACTGCGGGGCACGATCCAGCTTGTACAAACGAGGACCCCACAATCTCCATATCAGTGATACAGCAGGGAAAAAGCAATCTTACAGCTTTCGGATATATAAACGGCAGAAAGCACATTTGTACTATAGACACAGGAGCATCACAGTCTGTCATCAGACCCGATTTAGTTAAGGGAGGCAATTAAACCATTATATGGGGTGAGACTGCGCACAGCTACTGGGGAAACTGGAACTGTCTATGGCAAAGTGAATGTAAAACTAACGATTTCCAACGTAAGCATCAATCATGTATTTATTGTTGCCGATATTGTGGACGAAGTAATCATTGGTGCAGATTGCATGATTAGTCACGGCATTAATCTGCATATGGGGCAAAAAGTAATGATTTGGTGGAATGTTGAAATACCCCTTGATGTTGGATATGAGCGCAAGGCTCAAGTAAGAAAACCGGTTACCATTGAGCACAGCAAGGGTAGGAAACATGGCAAGCAGAGTTCAAAGGCTGAAGGAAAACACCGTGTCGTGGACATTCGACAAACGCATATCGAGTCGAGTAAAGCCTGGTCAGCGGCGCTACGGAGTGACCCCATGTTAGCGAAAATTATATCAGCCAAAGAAGAAAACTCACCTGCCGGACACTTGCAAGAACAATCTGGAACGGAACTCAAATTGCCTTGCGATTTGGTGTTAAGCCCGCCGCTATAGATAAAGACAACAGCAATGCTTCCCGGGAACAAGAAGACGTTAACGAGCTTCATTAGTTTGTTCGCAATCGAATTAAAATAGTCAGCGATAAGATGAAGGCGAGGTACGACAGGGCAGCAAATTCTGAAGGATTTAATGAGGGTCAGCTGGTTCTGCTTTTTAACCCGCAACGAAAGGAAGGATTTTCTCCCAAACTACAAACGCATTGGGACGGACCCTATAGAGTAATTAAAAGTTTGAATGATGTGGTAAACAAAATACAGAAAGATCAGAGCCCAAGGTCCAAAATGAAGGTTGTCCATCTGGAACGACTAGCCAACTATGGAAAAGGAATAGCTATGTCTGTTCGGGACGAACAGGCTTAAGTGGGCGGCAGTTTTACAAGAAATTTCTAGTTGTAGAAATTTCTACACACGAATTTTGACTGCTGGAAAAATCTAGTGTCGTAATAAACTAGAAATAACTAGAATACCTGACTACTCATATAAATACTGGTACTCGGCGACGCAGAAGTTCAGTTGATAATAAAACTCTGTGCTAAGAACTAAAGTGTGGCTAACGTTTAGTCTATCTACACCGTGTAAATAAAGTGTGCTATTAAAGTGTTTTTCTGTAGTTTTTAGTGACAGTTATAAATAAATAGAGCTATAAATTATTTCAAACAGTGTTTATATTTTGCAATAAAGAACTCGATTTATTTAAAAGGTAAATAAATCAACGATTTTATAAAGGGTGAAGTCGTAACAGTATGTAACTCTGTTAAAAAAACAAACGTGTTTTTTAAAAGCTAGAATATATGCTACTTAAGTGTTATAATAAGCTTACAAATTTAATTTTGCTGATTTTTCAAAGATTTTATATTTGTTTAAAGGTACACTCTTTAGGTGTGCCCTGAAAGTATGCAATATCTTTGGAAATACGAGGAACTGGTGTAGTTTAAAGAAGCATCAATCATATAAATACTAGAAAAGCTATTTTGTCTTGAATAAAATCAATTCCTCTTTTTTTAAAACGAAGACTAATGCTTTTAGCGAAGAATAATGTTTTATGATATCAAGATACATATTAAAATTTACGCTTGATTATTCAAATCGATTCAAAGTACAATAAAGTGGTGTTTTTAAAAAAGTGTAAAATTTGTCAAACATGTATTATAAAACTTAAAATTCCCAACTTTCATACTTTTCAAAGCAAGGATTCATAGTAAGTGTACTGGGGAACTCTAAAATCTGTACAAATTCGTGGAAATTTGTAAAAGCTTTTACTGGAAAGTGTTTGCTTACACAAATACTCAGTAAGCAGAGAGCAAAAATAGAAAGTGACAGATCGATGCAAGAGAACTTTTACTGGTTTTCGCTGACTAAATTTTTGCCAGTTAAGAATTTGTAAGAAAAAAAAAAACATCTGTTTGAAATAATTATGATTGAACAACAAAGAATTTGTCCAAGCACATTAAATATTTTTTTATAAAAGTAATAAAAAAATATGTAAAACTCAGATGAACTGTAAAATATAAACTTCAATATTAAAATATAACTTGGCACGGTTAAAAGAATTGTTTAATATGTAAAAACAATTTTAAAAAAACATGTCTTTAATATAAGCTAATAGCTAATTTGGACATACGGTAAACAAAGGAGAATATAAATAACACAAAAATAGTTAGCAAATTTCATCTGTACTCAATAATAAAAATCAGCTGTATGTTAGCATAAAATAGCTTTTTCCGTTGATTTGTGAGTTAAATAGAGATATTTACAATTGGTATTTCGGCACAAAGAATGTTGATAAAAGTCGTAGCTGACCAAAAAATGCATTCCATTCGGCTGGTGTCTAATAACTTTTTCTGTGTATTCCCCATGTTTACTTAAATTAAAAAATAAGGAAAAAATTTTCATTTGAAAAAACTTTTCCTATGATCTCGAATCAAACTAAAAATACATTTTCATACATAAAAACTCAGCTTATTTAAGATATAAGTTCGGAATGTTCCTGAAGAACAGTTCACATCTAACTTCCGTTTTTTATTTATATTTTCCATATTGACCGGTAGTATTTTTTTGTTGTTTGGTATTTACAATCAGCTGTTTTTATTATCTTACAAATTTTCCGTTTGAGTACTTTTTTGTATATTTTTCTTTTTGGGAGTAAATTTTGTCTTACTCTGTAATTTTCTTAACGAGTAATTTTTACTAAACTTTACTGGAAAAGTACCCAAACGGACCTAATATTAATTCATTAATTAAAAAATCAATGCAAATTTTTTGAAACAAGATTTTTTGGTGTAATAAGGCACAGCCTTATTGTTTTAATACATCAACTTTATAGACCCAAACTATGGTTACACAGTACAACAGCCAATGGTACTAGGTCAGTATAGTAAAACCCTCAAAGGGTTTGGCGTTCGTATGTGTCATTTTTTTTTATGACCTTTTAAATTTTTTCCTTATCTTGATGTTTTTTCGCTTAGTTGTAACATTTTGCCAAAAACGTAGTTTAACATAACTCGAGAACCACTTGTCCGATTTTGATGAAACAAATTTAGAAAAATTAAGAATTACAATTTCTCTAATCTCTTTCTATACCGTTTTCCTATATGTGCAACACTTTCGAAGTTAAAAATGAATGTATGAAGGGAAAAAAGTATTTTTTGCCTAAAAATTTAAATATTTTTATTTTTTTAAATTCATAAAAAATCCAAAATGGAAAAAAGTGGCAAAACTAATTACTTTCGCGTAAAGTCACATAACTCATGAGCAAAAAAAGGCATAGATCATGAAAATCGATGCACGCGTTTCTGATTTATTCACAATTAGGTAAATGTATGAATTTAAAAAATTTGCTCCAGATATGCACAACATTATTTGGAGAAAACATTGACACTCACAAGCCGAACTCTCTCATATTTTTCTACTGTACTAAAAGAGAAATATTGATGTGGCAACACTGGTTCTGTAATGTTCACATAAAACATGCATTGTCATTATACTTCTTCTCTTTCTCACACTGGTTCTGTGATTTTTGTCATTCAACAAGTGCCGACGAACGCGAACAGTAAAAGTGATTTTTCTCCAGTTTTTTAAAAGTGAACAAAACTGAACAGAATATGGAACTGTGCAAGCTAGATATAAATAGCTTTTGCTACTGCTGTGGTCAATATGTCTCAACACATAAAAAAAGAGGAAATTTCAGTACTGATTTTGTTCAAGCATACGAGATGTACTTCAACCAAAATGTTATAGTGAACGAAAATTGGGTACCAAATATAGGGTGTAAAAGCTGCTACAACCGTCTAATGGATTGGAAAAATAGAAGACGTGAAAGTATGCCATTCGGTATCCCAATGACTTGGACTAATCCTGGCGAAGGTCACAATCCATTGAATTGCTATGCATGTGCGAATAAAGGAGCCGCAAAAAGGATAAGAAAATCGTATAATTACGTTGGTGTTGCAAGTGCCGCAACACCATTGCCTCATTCGGACCACATTCCTGTGCCAAAAGCTTTTAGCCCAGATATTTTCTCTTCTACGACTGCTCCGACATATCATGCACGTGATGATCCCCCATATGAGCCATCAGTATCCAATGAGCCTATTTTAATAAATCAAAATAAGCTTGATTCAATTGTTGCCAAGTTGGAATTAACACAGCATAAATCGGAAGAGCTGGCTTCCATTTTGAAATCAAACAATTTGTTGGCACCCGGTGTGAAAGTCACAGCTTATCGAAGTCGTCAGGCAACACTCCAAAGTTTATTCCTTGTGAATGATGAAAAAACTTCTGCATATTGCCCGGATGTAGGAAAATTGATGGACGCAATGGAAATAAAATATGAAGCAGATGACTGGAGATTATTTATTGACAGTTCAAAACTCAGCTTGAAGGCGGTTTTACTGCATAAGACCAATAAATAACCTTCAGTTCCAATCGCCTATAGTACAGAAACGAAAGAAACATATGATGCACTGGAAAATATTTTAAAAATGGTTAACTACGCCAAACATATGTGGCGCATATGCTGCGATTTAAAAGTTGTAGCAATGCTTTGCGGTCTTCAAAGCGGCTATATAAAATATATGTGCTTTTTGTGCGATTGGGACACACGATTTTCCGGTGACCAATATGCATGCCACGGATGGAAACACAGAGAGCACAGCAGGTTACAAACGGCCAATATTATTCGTGAGCCTCTAGTGCCGAAGGAGAAGATATTGCTGCCTCCACTGCATATTAAACTTGGAATTGTTAAGAATTTTATCAAAACTGTCGCCAAAAGAGATGAAGTTTTCTTGTGTTTTAAACTAATTTACCCGAGACTCAGCGAAAGTAAAAGAAGGTAAGTTATAATATCACATTCATTTCCCATGATTTTCCATCTTAAAAAATTAATTTTTGCCAATCAGGTGTGGTAAATGGTCCAGATATACGAAAGCTGATTAAAAGTGACGCATTCAACAATATTTTGATTGACGCTGAATTGAATGCATGGCAGGCAATCAAAGAAGTAATAGACTTGTTGGGAAAGCATCGTTCTAACAACTACGATGTTACTTCAGCAAACAATTGGCTACCGAATCTGATGAACAAGGTGAACGCTATCATCAAGTTGCTATGCCATTTGAAATGAGGTTATACTGAACAAAAACTTACTGATATAGAGGCAAAAAGTCGCCGAGTGCAATAATTGCGGAAATTTGCTGGTGGAGTAAGCTTGTGTGGCAAGACAAGGATGATCTTGATGATAAAGAATTTTCAGGAGATGCAGAAGGGCCAACAGTGGAGTCACACATTGACATTATGTGTGGTTCAGAAACTGATGATAGCGATGAATGCGATGCCACTAGTCCCGAACAACCACCATCGAAAAAGTCTAGGCAATATTTATTAAAATAAATAAAAATAAATAAATAAAATAAAAATAAAAAATTATAAAAATGTTTACTTAATTTTTTTAGTAGTTTATGGCCAGAAGTCTGGAGTTATTGGGGAAAATTTATAAAAAAGGCGATAAATGACACTTTTTTGAATAAAAACAAATATCAATATTCTTGTCAAAATGGGATACCTTCACTTAATTGTAAATAAAAGCAGAACGAGTTAATCGATTTCTATGATCTATGTCGCATTTTGTTTATAGGTTATGTGACTTTACATGAAATTAATAACACTTGATCCATTTTTCCGTTTTCGATTTTTTATGAATTTAAAAAAAAAAAATTTAATTATTAGACAAAAAAATATTTTTTTTTCTCCACAAATTTATTTTTACCGGCAAAACTGTTGATTATAAAGAAAAACGTTATATGAACGGATTAAAAAATTGTAATTCTAAATTTTTTTGAGTTTGTTTTAGCAAAATCGGACAAATGGTTCTCGAGTTATGTTAAACTACGTTTTTGCCAAAATGTTACAACTAAGCGAAAAAACATCAAGATAAGGAAAAAATTTAAAAGGTCATAAAAAAACTGACACATACGAACGCCAAACCCTTTGAAGGTTTTACTATACTGACCTAGTGCCATCACCCTGACTTGGAATTTCTCACCCCCCAGACAATAATCCCAAAAATGTTCCATGGTGTTATTATTCATTGAAGAGTGTAGTGTGAACATGATTTTAATGTGTCCAAATTCTTCCTATAAAAGCACGGTTTTTGTTTTTCGTGCATGTTTTTGATATTTCTCTTTCGCACTCATATGTATTCTTCTTTTGTTGCTTCATTCACATTCAGTTTTCGTGCAACAAAAGTCACCGTATAAATAGTCATAACTTTGGAAGCAACTTTAAAAAGGTATTAAGAAAAATGCATGCAATCAATTGCATCGTATAAATTGGTTCTAAGAAACAAAAGAAGCATCATTCAACAAGTAGTGGTAGCAGGTTTCTCTGCGAAAAGCGTTTTTTAGCTATCAAAAATTCTCATGCCCATACAATTGGTATGTAGCATACCGAAATAACGCGGCGGCAACGTGACGGCAACGCTTTGCAATTGGAAAATCCGATTTTGACAAGGCGTTTAAAAGTGAAGTTAGCTGCAGGGGACAACAAATGTAAACAAATACAAATAAAAGGAGAAATAAGCAAGCAAGCAAGAAATAAATATATTTCTTATTAAAAAATGGAGAAAGGTAAATCTTTTAAATTAAATATTGTGCTCTGTGTTAATTATAGTATATATTTTTGTTTTATCTTTCTTTTTTAATTTAGAATTTAAAAGAACAAATTATAGGGCTAGTTCACCATGCCTGTACGACGAAGGGATGGCAAATATAAAGACGTCCATATAACTTATTTTTAAACTTTAATATTTTGTTTTCTTTTTTTATTAAATTTTAATTTACAAATCACAAACACCAATATTGTAATTTTCTTTATTGTTAAAATAATCAGGGTTATATTTATTTTTGTTTTTTTGGTAACCCTGTTTTTATCGTTTTGACGTAGCGTTGCCGCTCTTGTTTAGGTATGTCATTTCAGCGTAAAAGCTAAGCGAAAGAAAACGTTCCGCCTTCAGCTCTTGTTTACTCTGCGGTTACACGTACAAGATTATTCCTTTAAATTTTTCTCATATACTGTATGTCAAAATCTCTCGAATTGCGGTATATAAATACGTATCCGTCAAAGCTTGTGCTACATTAACGAACAGTATAATTAAATTTTCGAAAACAATACGTTTTGACTCTGTTTTCGAGTTTCGTTTCTGTACCATCAAATACGGACTTCACCGATTTTCATCAGTTTTTCTTCCGTTGCTTTTGTTTGTCCAAAATTTGATAATAATTTTATTGAATCAAAATTCTATATATATAATAAATTAATTTTGAAAAATTATAAATGAAAAATCAAAGGCAACTCATTGTTAACAAAGTTTTAAAATGTTCTAAGTATACACAGCGGGCCTGAATACATATCACTTACGAAATTTAAGAGTATTTTTGGAAATAAAAAATTTACAACATTTAATTTTTATTATTTTTTCGAACCCTGTTAATATTTTGTAAATTATGGTAACAGTATAGAGTGGTAAAATGTGGATAAAGCGGAGTTTATATTATCTGATTTTGCATTTGATTTTACCTAAAGATAATGAAATTTAAAACCCTATGAAATGATGCGCTTGTCAAAAAAATCTCTGGTAAACCGCTTTGGGTTTACACCTTCAGATGCAAATCTTATGCAATCAGATGAAAACAGCTGTTTTTGCTTTGTGCTCTATTGTTATTTACTGCCAATTTACTTCACAACTGTTTTATTTGTGCTTTTCTTTGTCTGCAAGAAAATGCAACACTGATACCATTTGATTCTCATAATTTTATGAAATATTTCAAAAAACGAAAAAAATCATCCTGTCAAAATTTGTAAACGGATTTTCTGTACGTATCAGACAAAATGAGTTTACACCATAGGATTTTTGCTATCTGACTCGTTTATTTGACAGATGCTATGACTTGTGGTATTATGTAAACCCCGCTTAACTCGATGCTACTCAATACTTTTTATATTCAAACAGCGTTGTATTTCCATACCAAAAATAGGGTTATATTTTCATAATGTTTTTCAGACCAAATAACACTTATATACAGAATATTGAGGGGGTACTTTTAGGTATTGAGTACGTACTCAATACCTAAATGGTCAATTATGTTTTAACTATATAGCAGTGAATAGTTTGAAATTATACTATGTTCATATTGAACCCAAAATACGTATTTTTTTATTATTATTTTTTTTTTGTTTGAAGTTTTCGACTCAAATTTTATACACATTTTAAATAGAAAACTTTAAAAAACTGAAAAACGTATTTTGGGATTCAGTACAATCAAATTATTAGACAAATTGTATCTAGTAATACTATACACAGAATAAAATTACAAAATTCTGTTCGTAATACTGAACATATTGTATAGAATATTTTTGTAAATACAAATAAAAATATTTTTAAAACTTCAATTTTTATTTTCAAAGAATTTTTATATGAAAAGTAATAATTTACAAACATTTTAAACAAAAAATTGTTAGAAATCGAATTTGAATTTTAACAAAAATGTTTAATTACTTAAAATTTTGTGATATTTTTTCGGTGTATGAGTACAAATAAAAATATATATCCATCTACTAAAACTTTTAATGAATGTTTTTAATACAAAAAGTTATTTAAATTATAAATTATTATTAACCCATTTCTGGCCAGTGATCCGCGTATTCCGTTAACATTCACCAAAATTCAGTATCAGATATGTCCTGGCCAGTATTGGGTTTAAATATTAATTTCCCATAACCATAAATTTTTTATAAGTACAAATCAAAAAAATTTTAATATATAACTTTCCATCAAAAACAGGGTTTCAACTACTTACCAGCCTATTTACTCGCTTAATTTCTTTTATTCGCTATGTCCCAAAAGTAATGAGAAGTCATTATCTTCTCACTTACAAAAAATACAAATTACCCTCTCGCTTACAAACATCCAAAAAATAATGAGTACCCATTATTTTTTTGACATCTCGACCAAAAGTAATTAAGCATATAAATAGGTTGGTAAGTAGTTAAAACCCTGTTTTGCTGAGTACGGTGGCAAATGATTTGCATTACAAAAATATGTTTTATTTTTGATTTGAAAATATAATTGTTTTTTCAAACTAAATTTTGAGGATTTTGGGAACCAAAAATAGCAATTTGGGGCTGAAAAATCGGTAATTGGGGATAATGCCTTTAAAAAAACTGGCAACACTCAAATAGATGTCTATACTCTAAATTTTAGAGTAAAGCTCTCTTACATTAGGTTCATTTGTTTACTTTTCTCAGTCAAGTCCAGTAAGATTTACTCAGTAACAAACTTACAGAGAGTAAGACTAATTTACTCTCAAAATGAAAATTTTCTAAAAAAGTACGCGAACGGAAAATTTGCAATAATTTACAAGTTTGTTAAACAGCTGATTGTAAAACCAAATGCAAAAATAATTTATAACTGGTCAATATGAAAAAAAGGATTCTTGTTGTAAAATCTTAAGCAGAATCATTTTAGAAGGTTTTATTATCTTTTCTATAATTCATTTAACAATAACAAAGCCTTATAGCCTTTTTCCACTGAGCTACATCTTTCATGAATTTGCAAAGATGTTAACATCTTCCCATTAGAATTATAAAGGCCAAAAATTCTACATCTTTCTACATCTACAAAAGATGATCTTTTCTCATTTTGCTCCACCTTACATCTTTCGTTATTTTAAGTGTCATCACTAGTATAATATAATAGTAGTAAAGTATAATATAAAAAAATACTAAAAAATGCAACAGTGCTTTCATCTCAATTAAAAAACAAATACAAAACCCACCCCTTTTGTTATACATGCACGTTTGTTTTTTAACATTTTCAATTAAATTTTCTATAAAAATGTTTTCCGCGTACATTGAAATTTGTTTTTTTTTTTCATAAACAGTTTTTCTAAAAACACATGGTTCCTTAAGTAAAGTGCGGTCAGTTTCGCTGTTTGCTTAAGCAAATGACACCTGAAAAAACTTAACGAAAAGTTTGTTAAGTACAATATATTTATACACATTTGATTACATGTATTCGCACATTTGCTTAAGCTAGCAAAAGTATAATATAGTTAGCTCTTTTATAGCCAAAGAATTCTGAGACGTCCATTATAAAATATTATCAAGGCAGAAATTTATATTGGGCTCCAAAGCATCAGCAAAGTCACGATTTGTACTGAAAAGTAACAGAACATCATATATTTATTTATTAAATCCGGATTCCGTTTGTGACGGACCGAAAACGGAACATTGTTTGTTGGGAATTGTTTAGTGGTAGTATATTCGAACACACAGAAACACATGTTTCTACTAATTTGTTCTCGTGTGTGAGCAGCTTATTAGTTTATTTTTTCATGATAAATTTGGCGATTTTTCGGTAATAAAAGTTAGCAACAGTGAACGCATTCTTAATAAACTGAATCATTGACAAGAAATGTCAGAGTAATAATAAATATCGAATGGTATAATTTTATGTTTTGCAATGAAAGTAATCAACTGAAAAATATAAAAAGCTGTAAAATTTATGATAAGATAAAAAAATAAAGTCTAATGTCACCGCTTTTGTGTTAATTAATGTATTCAACTTGTTTTTTTTTAATCCAGCTAATTAAAAGACACTAATAATGGACAAAGATTACTATTTAAATGTCGCTATAAGCAAGGCTTTAAGTCTATCGGAAGCTCCACTTAAAATGAAACACGCCAGATCTGTTATCATTGCAACACATCGCACAAAAAGTGTAAAAGCTTTTTGGGCTATAGTAACACGTCAACCATTAATGGAGAATAGATTTACAGCATGGAAATTTTGTCATATTTTACATAAAGTTTTGAGAGAAGGTCACGAAAATGCAATTAAACAGTCACAAACTCATAGAACTTTAATACTAGAAGTAGGAAAGCTTTGGGGTCATCTACAAGATGGAGTTGGAAAGTGCATTGAATTGTACACTAAACTTCTTGTAAATAAATTAGATTTCCATCAAAAAAATACTTTCTTTCCAGGATCAATGGCACTGGATTTTAGTGAGATTGTAAAAATAGCAGGAAATGATTTTAATATATATTTTCAGCTTTGCGTGGAAGTTTTCGATTACTTGGATCATATTATTGATATAGAATCACAAATATTTTTGACCATAAACACATACCGTATGTCGTCGATGACACCACAAGGCCAGTGCCGACTGGCTCCATTAATTACTCTTATACAAGATTCCAACCCTCTTTACGATATATGTGTCCGTTTAATGTTTCGTCTACATGAAGGTTTACCACACGATGTTTTAATGGGTCACCGTAATAGGTTTATCGAAATATTTTCAAAACTAAAGCTATTTTATGAAAATATACGCCCTCTTCAGTACTTTTCCGATGTTATTCAACTTCCTCATTTACCCGAAAATGTACCAAACTTTTCATCCGAAGTAGACCTTGGAAATTATACAGCACCGGTAATGGTTTTACAGCAGGAACCAGAACCATCTATTGAAAACTTGGTTGATTTAGATAATACAGCGGCAAATCCTCCTTCAGTCGAAAATATGTTATACGAAAAAAATGTCATTATTGCAAAATTACAAGATGAGTGTCATGAACAAAAAATGGAAATAGAAAGATATTTGGACTTAACAAATATAGTAAAAAATTTACAATTAAAAAATGAAGCATTAGAAAGAGAAATGGCAATGACAAAACAAATATTACAAAACACAATTCTTATCAAGGATAATTTGGAGCAGAAACTAGGCGAAATTTCTTCATTGGAGGTGGAAGTAAAAGAAGGCGATGAAAAGGTTAAAAATGTCGAGGAAAAGTTTGAAAAAATAAAAACCATGTACACAAAACTACGAGAAGAACATATAGCACTACTTAGATTGCGTAATGAAGATTCTAAACAGTTGGTTTATGAAAAAAATGAGAATCAACAGTTGAAAACGGAAAGGGAAAATCTAAGAGAAAAATTGGATACATTTTTAAAAACTGAAGAGATTAATTTAGATTTAAAAAATAAAGCAAGGGAATGCGAGCATATTATTGCCGATAAAGAACTGAGCATCAAAAAACTAAGCTCAAAATTAAATAAATCTAGAGAAGAACATGAGAGCCTACAAAGAATAACCAACGAAAATTCTAAACAATTGGTTAAAGAAAAAAATGAGAATCAACAGTTGAAAACGGAAATGGAAAGTTTAAAAGAAAAATTAAGTCATTATTTGCAAAGTGATGAGTTGAATTCTTGTTTTAAAACAAAAATAAGGGAGTGCGAAGATATTATCGCTAATAAAGATATAAGTATCGAAAAACTTAGTCTTGAACTTACCCAGACAAGACTCCAAATGGATGAAAACAATGAAAAAAACACATCTAAAATAAAAAATTATGAACATCAATTAAGCCAACAGCTTTTGGAAAGTAAACAAATTAAAGAAAACCAAGAAAAAGATCTACAAAAGAAGGTTGAACAAATAAACAATCTAGTACGCCTTAACGAATCTGCAATTGAAAATTTGAATTCCAAAATAAATACAGTCTACGATGAAAAAAGGAGCATCGAGGTTGAACTTAGTAAGACCAGTGAGCAACTTGATTACTTGAAAAAATTAGAATTTGAATCAAATAAGGCCTTTAGTGCCATAATAAAGACACTTTTAAACTCCTTGAAGAGAGATTTTACGTTTAAAAGTTTCGAGGCTAATTTAGTAATCGAAAGTGCGCAAATGAATGTGGAAACATTAAAAATACAATTAAATCACGTTCAAGAAGAATATAGAATTTGCCATGTATATAATAATCGCAATGAGGGCTTTATGGTATCAATTATTGAACTGTTTAGCACTTTAAAAGGCCAACATGAATATATTACATTAATTTTCCAAAATACAACGGATATGGAGAAAGCCCAGGACTTACCTAACATTTGTAATGACATTTATGAATCTTTATTGAAGTTATACGATATGTTGTTGAACAATTCGAACCCAAATAATATAGAAGCAGTATGTAACAATGTTATATTTGACAAGTTAAATGAATTGAAACATTTATTATCATTATTGAGAAACTCTTTTAAGGAAAATCTCAATATCGGCGATTTATTACAAAAAGAGTTAAAAGATATGGACGATATTATGGAAGAAGCGACCAGAAGAATGTTGGAAATTCAATCAAATTCTAAATCTAAAAACGAGGGTATTAAGTTGGAAGTTAATGAAAAAATTTTAGACTCTTGTACAAATTTAATGCAAACAATTATTAATCTTATACGAAAGTCGAGAGCTCTACAAAATGAAATAATTGTTAATGGAAAAGGCAGTTTTACAGAAAAGGAATTCTACAAACGCAATAGCCAGTGGACAGAAGGCTTAATATCAGCGTCTAAGATGGTAGCAAAAGGTGCAAATTTTCTGGTTGATGTAGCTAACAAAGCCATTATATTGGAATCAAATGAATTTTTTGAAATAATCGTTGCTGCTCAAGAAATTGCTGCAAGCACTGCGCAGTTAGTTATCGCTAGCAAAGTTAAAGCAAGCAAAGACAGTCAAAAACTAATAGATTTAACGAAAGCGTCTCGTGATGTATCGCTGGCGACTGGCTTAGTTGTTGCTACTGTAAAAGATGGCAGTAACAAGCTCGAATATAAAAATGAAATTGATACAACAAAGTTAACAACTTCACAAAAGAAAGCTATGGAGATGGAAATGCATATAAAAGTTTTGCAATTAGAGCAAGCCTTAGGTAATGAAAGGCAAAATCTTATGTCATTCCGTAAAAAGTTTTATCAAAGTGCAGATGATGATTAATAGTACATAATCATATTTAATTAAACAGTGAAAATTAATTTTGTAGCAGAATACGTAAATGTTATGTAAATGTAAATTTTAACTTAGCATTTAAGTAAGAATAAAATAACAGGCACATTTTGTAAAAAAATACGTTTCCAAAGGTTTACTTTTAAAACTGATTTAGTTTATTATACACGCTTAAAATATATTTCGGTTAAATAATATATATTTTCGACAATTTAAAAAAAACGGTACTTTTCATAAAAAGCTTGGAAACGTTTTTCTTTCAAAATGTGCCTATAAATATAAAAAAACAATATAACCAGTTATACTGTTATTTTTTTAGAACATTTGGAAGGGGTAATAATTTGCAAAACTACTGATCATAAACTACTGATAAGTACCTTCAAAACTGATTTAACTGTTTACACCGATACTTTTAAAAATGGACTTTTTCGTAATTTCCAGAGAAACCAGTTTCTAATGAATCAGTAACTGAATTTCACTGATTGGAACTACTGATTGATTCATGGTTGCTACTTTATATAGTCTGCATATTTTTATTTACAATAATTTGATTTTGAAAAAGATAAATCTTTATTGAATTCGCGGAAAAAAATTCTTTTTGTAAATCAGCGAGTTGATTCAATATTTTTTAAATCAATTTTTTAAACTGTTTTAAAATCATTAATCAATTTCATTTGAATATTTTTTGATTCAATTGAATCAAATCATTTCAAATATATTTTTTTTTTTTTAATTCGCGAAATAAAAAAAAATTGATTTGATTTGCGAATTAAAACAAACTAAAATACATTAAAATTGACTTGCAAATTTCGCTGTTTTCAAGGTATCTAGAAAACTAAGCGAGATAGAGCAAAACGGACAAAATTTTTGCTCCAATAGAGTATTAATATACTGCGAGAATAAAAATGGGCCAGCTCCGGAAGACATCCCGAGGAGGCTGTTTTATAAAAATTCTAAGAAACTCTTCGGGTTTAAAATTAAATTTATCATGATTTAAGGAAAATTATTTTAATTCGCGAATCAAATCATATTCAAGAATCAAAATAATTCTTTTTGATTGATTTTATTCTTTAATTTAAAATTGAATTATTAAAATTGAATTATTTCGTTGGATTTATAAAAAGGATTATTTAAATTAACTTGATTCTTCCAATAAGATAAAGATTGAATTATGGTAGTAAATAATTCAATCAAAAAAATTAATTCGTCAAAATTTAAAGATCTGCTGTGTACTACTTAGCAATACGAATAAATAAATAAATAAGCCTAATAATAAATAAATAAAGTGAATCATGCGATATCTCTTACAGTTTCCGAAGTATTTGCAATTGAAAAATGTTTTTTTTTTTTAACTCAGGAGATTCAATCATCATCGGTTTGTACCTACCCAGCCAGAAGAATACGAACGGCAAAGCGTCAGCCTAGTGATTTTACCGGTGGTGCCAGCGTTGGCAAAAGATATGATGCTGCAGGTTGTTGGAATATCCATGCTATTGACAAATCGTCAGCATAATCACTATATAGATTATTTTCTAAGATACTGCTATGCATTGTACCTGTCATTTTGTCGTCGATTTTCGCATTCTGATACCAGCACCGATGACCCACCGTGTTTCACTAGCTTTTTTTTTTGGTATATTTGGAATTTTATTGATTGTTTTGTGAACAATTTACATGCGGTCTGACGTCATTACCAAGAACATTAAACTTAGATTAATCGCTCACTTCCAATTTCAAAAAATTTTCAAATTGCAGATATTCTTTTGCAAATTTTAGACAGTGCTTATAATTTTTTTTTTTACCAAACGCCTTACAGTTCTTGCTGATATTTTATCATTGTAATCTGACTCCATATTATATTCCACTGGAGCATAGGGTGCTTAGATATAAGGAAAGTGTAATTTTTACTCATTCTGATCATTAACCTGTCTGAGGAAGAATACGTTTTTCGGTTTTTTTTTCTTGGATAATCACTGATAGTCTTATATTTTTTATAATGTTTAATTGCATTGACTATTTTTAATTTCATTTATTCAAATTTAACGAGCCCTTTTGGGCCACGCGATAATGTAAGTGATAATACCACATTAGCCTACGAACCAAAATTTTGGAAGAATTTAAAAATAAGTTCCCTTTCTTTATGTGTTGAGGTTTATTGAAAAAGTAAATTTTTTTTTTTTTTTTTTTTTTAGATTTAGATTTTTTTTAGCATTTTTAGCATGATGCTATTAAATAAAAAATTTGTATAAATATTACATTCATGGATTTTTTAGATTAATTAATAAAAACTACAAATTCAGTGAATATTCAATTGTATTAGCAAAGTATATTTCACGTCAAGTCTATTCCAACACCCCCACTAGAGTTGAAGTCTCTCAAACCAAGTTCATTACTGATTCTTGAAACTTCCCAGCAAGTAACGCTTACCATATTTTCTGTACCTACATGATAAATTTTCACCAAATCACGGACAAAATGACATATCAATATGTTTTGAACGAGCATGATATACGTTGTTGTGGGCTCCTTGAAATAAAAATATATAGCCAGTAGTAGTAGAACGCCTATCAAAATCATTAGCCCAGTCTACATCTGCAAACCCAGTGACTTTGCCATCTGACTCTCTGGAAAATTCTAGATTAAAATTGAGTGTGGGTACGTTCGTAAATGCAGTAGTTGCGCATCACTGCAGCATAATAAAAGTAAAACGTTCAAAAAAGCATCATTAGACAGCACTGATTTACGTCAAACGTTTTTTTATGCAAACAATTGACAGCGCTGCCGCAAATTTTTGCAACTATGGCATCATTAAAGTTTCTGATGCAATATTGCGAAATCATTCTTCATTTTCATTTTAATTGATTTTTAATAATCAAAAGTCGTTTCATCTTTCTATTAATTCTTTTTTTATTATAAGTTAACAAAAAGTTTTCATTTTACCATCAAGATTTTAAATAATATTTTTTAATTTTATTGTGGTGAACATATTTTTATCTTTTGCAAAACGTTCTAAAAAGTAAACTGTGCAGTTGTTGAGCAGTAGCAAAGCATCTGCAACAGATGATCACGCATCAGCAACATAAATTGGCATAACTGCCGCAGTGATGCGCAAGTTTTTTGCATTTACGAATGTACCCTGTATTTTATAAATACCTAAATACACGCTTAACAGCAACCCAATGTGCTTTTTCAGGATTTTTGTTGAATCTAGATAAAGCCCCCACTGCATAAGCAATGTGTGGTCGGAACTCGGGGATAATCCGAACGATAACTTTTGATTCACATCCATTGGTGTACTGACTCCCTTTGATTCTTGCATATTAAATCATTTTATTATATCTTTTAAATACAATTCTTGATCAATCCACAATTTATCAGTATTTCTGTCGCGTGTTATCTTCATACCAAGAATAAAGTTAGCTTGACCAATGTCTTTCATTTTGAAATTTGAAATCAAGAACATTTTAATTTTATTTTTCATTTATCAGTCATAGAAACATATACAAGGATCAGTTTTGGATTGCTTCATGACAAATCTTTTAAAGTTTTGTTTAATTTTTTGTTCCAGCATCTACTTGCCTGCTTTAACCCATACAAAGATTTTTTTTAGCAGAAACGCTGTGACGACACTCATTTCAACATGTCATGTTTAACAGCCAGTGCAAGCAGTAAACGTATTGATGAATATCTTATAACAGGCGAGAATGTTTCCTCATAATCAATCCCCTTCTTTTGCGAATATCCTTTTATATCTAAACGAGCCTTGTACCTTTCTGCATTTCCATTAGCATCACGTTTTATTTTAAAGCACCATCTGTTTGATATTGGCTTTTTACCTTTTGGCAAATCACAAACTACCCAGGAATCATTATCAATTAAGGATTTATATTCCTCTCCCATTGCACGTTTCCAAAAATGGGCTTGAGGACCATTTAGGGCTTATTTAACCGTACTTGGTTCATTTACGACAGAATTCATCACGGCATTAGCATAACGACTAGGAATTTTTCAACCCTATTAGATTTTCTTAATTCTTAGATGCATCTTGATCATTGAGAACCTCTTCCGTAGAAGTATCTTCTTATAACATGTAGCATAATCACTTAAAGAAACAGCAGGCGTATTTTCTACATCAATTGTTGATTGATCATATCCGTATCTGAATCGGAACCCTTATTATCAATCATTTGATTTTCATTAATTAAACTAACGTCAATTGATTTTTCATTAAATGAAATATAAAAAACATTTTTATCTGCATTTAAATTACCCTCTAGAAATTTGTTCTCAATACAGCATTTCTACTAACTGTAATCTTATACGTTTTGGTATTAAGGAATCTGTATGCCTTAGACGTTTCACAATAACTAAAAATTAACAACTCTTTACCTTTAACATCAAGTTTTTTACGCTTCTCTTTTAAAACCTGTACAATAGCCATACAACCGAAAATCTTTAAATGTTTTAATGTACGTTTACGTCCTGGCCAAGCTTCCTCAGGACTTAAATGCTTATGACATTTACATGGTAAACGATTTGTTAAATACTGCCTCCGCCCAATACTTCTTACTTAAATTGGCTTGAATTAGAAGGCACCTAGCTTTTTCAATAACTGTACGATTCATTCTTTCGGCTAAACCATTCTGCTCTGGCGTAAAAAATCATTATTATTATTTTATGGTTACAAAATTCAGTACCATTGTCGGTACTTAGAAGTTTTATCTTTCGATCAGACAGATTTTCGACAAGATTCTGTAATCATCAATGAAAACGCGCAGATAGCGATAACTACTTAAGGAAGCTTCTTCCATTGGACCACATAAGTCGGAGTAAACAACGTCCAGACACTCTTTCGCTCTAGATCCACGACCTTTGAAGGGTAAACAAGCAGTTTTTCCTTTGAGACAGACGGATAATTTATCTTCTTGTGTGTTAATATTATCTATACCATGAACAACCTTTTCCAAATTTTCACTACAAGGATAACAAGCTTTAAATGCCATTTGTCACACTAAAACTTCTTTGCAGCATAATTTTTCATATCGATTTTATTCAATCTAAACATATTTTCTATTAATGAACCTGTTGCAACTATTTCATTCTTCGAATCAATGACCTCGCAGCCTTTAGAATCAAAAATTACCTTGTGTCCATGTTCGACTATTTTTGAAATTTTTTTTTTTTTTTCCATATTTTATATTATTTATTGAATCTTCACTTTTAAAAACTGTGAACTAACAATAATTATCCAAATCTTAAAACTAAATATTAACTGTTAAGTCCAGCCAGTGCCAGACTGATGTTGTGTGGTTCAACTGGGACCATTATTTCCCCTTATTATTAGCGGACCAGATCCGCAGTGTCCCTCCTCCTAAGACGCTGGTGGCCGTGATTATCAGTTAAGTTACGGGCTAGTATGTTGGGGTGTGTTTCCAGTTTTGTTAAATAGCGTTGACAGTGTCTAATAATTTCATCTTTGACCAGGGGTACATTCAGGTCTTTATGTATGTTGTAATTCCTAACATACCAGGGTGCGTTCGTGATCGTCCTCAAGAATTTATTTTGCATTCTCTGAATTTTCCCTATATTGGACGCAGAGGCAGTACCCCAGAGCTGAATTCCGTAGCACCATATGGGTTTCATGATCGAATTGTAAATGAGTAATTTGCAGTCCAGGCCTAGTTTAGAGTTTTTGCCAGTAAGCCAAGCGAGTTGAGCAGTTTTTAGCCTCATCTGAGTTATTTTCGCATCTATATGATTTTTCCACGTGAGTCGACGGTCAAGGTGAATACCTAGATATTTCACACATGTGTGTTGGGGTATATTCAGATTATTAATTTTAATGGGTGGACACGTCTCTTTTCTCAGTGTGAAAGTAATGTGGATACATTTCTGTTCATTCACCTTAATTCTCCACTTATCCAACCAAGCTTCCAATTGTGAAATGTGAGTCTGCAACATTCTAGACGCTATTTTTGAGTCATCGTGGACGCTTAAGATTGCAGTATCGTCAGCGAACGTCGATGTGTGGGTATTAATATCTAATGGCATGTCTGAAGTATAAATGATATATAACAGAGGACCCAAAATGCTACCTTGTGGAACTCCGGCTTGTATATCTTGAGGAGAGCTGACAAAACTTTTTTCAGCAAGAGTGAATTTTCGATTTGTTATATAGCTTTTGAGTAGCTTGTGAGTATTTGTTGGTAACAAAAGTTTTATTTTAAACAGTAGACCTTCATGCCAAACCTTATCGAAAGCCTGTGAAACGTCGATAAAAAGGGCAGAGCAGTATTTTTTCTCCTCGAACGTTTTTCTGACAACAGTAACCAGCCTGTGGGCTTGCTCAATGGTGCTGTGTTTTCTCCTGAAGCCAAATTGGTGTGATGGAATACAGTTGTTTTGTTCCACATAAACAGTTATCTTTTCCATTAGGATTTTCTCGAACAGCTTTGACAAATTGGATAATAGGCTTATAGGCCTATACGATTCCACTTTTGTGTAATCTTTGCCTGGCTTGGGTATCATTTTAACGAGTGAAACTTTCCATTCTGGGGGATAGTATTCAAGGCGTATAATAGCATTAAAAATAAAGAGAATTATCTTTAATGCTATACGGGGTAACTCCAAGAGCATCCTGTTACCGATTCCATCGATACCAGGAGCTTTTTTGGGGTTTAGTTCAAAAATAGCCTTTTCGACCTCTCTCATCTCAAACGTTAATCGGGTAGCTGCTCGGTGCTGGGGTAAAATCGGTGGCAACTCTGTTACAGAACTTGTTATATTTGGCGTGAATACTTTTCTTAAATGTTCTACAAACAGATCTCCTTTTTCAGTATCATTTCTAGCCCAACCTCCGTCTAATTTTCTCAAAGGAGGCTTACATAAGACAGGTCTTTTTAAATTTTTCGTTGCACGCCATAATGAGTAATCAGTTCTTGATGTTGGATCTAAATTTTCAAGATATCTGTTTAATGAAGCAGTTCTCTTATGTTCAAGTAACTTTCTTAATTTTTTAGTGCATTCTTTCAACCGTTCCTTAAGTTGAGGAGATCTGTGCTGTAGCCACTCTCTTCGAGCTCTTCTTTTTTCATTTAAGAGTCGTTCGACATCGGCAGACAAAATAATATTTTGTCTGTTGTGTCGGGGGGGTTTGGTAGCAAGTTGAGCAGCAAGTTTGAGATTTAGTTCAAAATTTTGAATCGAGAGGTCGATATCTTCCGGTGTTCTTAGCGGTATGTTTTCCGAGCAATGTGTACTGATAAATTTTTTATACTTCAACCAATCTGTTGTTTTGCCTGTCAGTGCTAAGTCACCAGAGGGGGGTACAATTCCTCGGGGGTTTAAAATAGTAACAACTGTAGGTGAGTGGTCAGATGAGAGATCCAATAATGGTTCTACATGGACCAATTCTCTCGCAATAGACATTGTTATTCCAAAGTCTATCAGATCGGGTATTTTTCGACGATCCGTTGGCCAGTACGTGGGTTCTCCACTAGAGATCACATCCATACCCAGCTTAGAAATTGTATTAAACAAAACACGGCCCTTAGGGGTAACAAGCCGTGACCCCCAGAATGTATGCTTGGCATTATAGTCTCCAGCTGCCAGAAAACGCGGTCCTAATGATTCGAAAAAGACTGTGTACTGATCCTCCGTCATGGAGAATCTGGGGGGAGAATAAATTGACGAAATCACCAAGTCCCTATCGAATTCTTCAAAACATATAGTAGTGGCCTGAAGATAATTTTCGCAAAGATCACACATAAGAAAATGTTTTAATCTAGATTTAATGAGAATAGCTGATCCTCCACATGACCTGCCTCTTGGGTCCTTAGTATCATACATTGTGTACCCGCGAATTGAAAATGAACTTCTCAGGGTTAAATGGGTCTCAGAAATAAGCATTACGTCAATTTGCTGATTTCTGAGAAAATACTCGAGCTCTTCTTTATGTTGGCATATGCCGTTAGCATTCCAGTAACATATTTTCAAACTGTTCATGATTTAGTTAACAAAGCTTGAATCAAAATAGACTGATTTCTCATCATCTCTTGCATCATATTACTCATTGAGTTTGTAAAGTTAGTAACAGTTTGAACCAAGGATTCAATGGATGCTTCAAGTCTGCTGAAATTTTGTATCTGGGGTTCAGATTGAGAAAGTGGAGCATTTGGATTGACTTGTGCGGCTTGTGGAGTTTTTGGGGGCTGTGGTTGTCCTCTTAGAACTTCAGAGTATGAAGCACTGTTGGTGATAATTTGTGGGTATTGTGGAATATAAAATTCGGGTTCCAACTGTGATTTCATTCGGGGGTTTCGGGTTCTGTTTAAATTTGAGTTTTTTAATTTTAAATATACCTCACAACCTCTGTAATTAGCAGTATGGGGGTTACCGCAATTGCTACATTTCTTTTCAGTATTTACTGTCTTTGGTTTGGTGCAGTCAGCTGTGCTATGCTCACCGCAAACTACGCAAACTGCATGTAGTCTACAATAAGACCTAGTGTGACCATACTCCTGGCAGTTCGTACACTGAGCAGGTCCTCGTCGCTTATGTGGTGCTTCAACTGTAACTCTATAGTGTAGCAAGTACCTAAGTTGATAAATAGGGTGTGTTTCATTTTTCTTCAACTTGATATCGCCAGGCTCTAATTCAACTCGGAAAAGGGGTTGGGGGAGCTTATCCCGGTTTCTAATATTAACAACGGACTTAACTTTAAAGCCGTTGATTTCGAGTGCCTTCTTTACTTCAAGTGGGTCATTGTATGATTCAATACCCTTAATGACTATCTGAAGACCTTTGCTGCTCTTCAACTGGTAAGTATAAAATTTTTTTTTTCTGGATTCAAGAAATGATACTAATTTTCTGAAATTGGATTCACATTGAACTTGAATCTTAGTTTCAACAATTTTGCCATTTTTTATTGGAACAATATAAAAAGAGTTTTCCCCAATAAGGCTGACTAGGGTTTTAACAAATTCATTTGAATTTTGCTCTCTTAGATAGATAGGGGGAGGTCTTTGTGGTTTAGGTATCACCGGGGCATCATTATCTTCGCTTTCCAGTATGGCAAAACGGTTTTGGGATTGAGTGACATTTATTTCACCTCTACTAAGCTTAGGATAGGGAGCTGTTTTAGCCGATTTTGGGCTTCTTTTCCTTTTAACTATTTTAACATACCTGTCTAATCCAGTCTGTACCAATGGTTTGGCGGTAATGATGACTGGCAGGTCAACATTGGGTGTTG
Source organism: Eustalomyia histrio (assembly GCA_949748255.1). Lineage (NCBI taxonomy): Eukaryota > Metazoa > Arthropoda > Insecta > Diptera > Anthomyiidae > Eustalomyia > Eustalomyia histrio. The sequence continues at coordinate 129,326,710 of OX456525.1, forward strand.
CGCCAGTTGAGGGGTTAATAGTTAAACTACTTACTGACGGAAAGTGAAGCATACTTTGGGGCTGTTTCAAGTTATTAGGTTGAGCCATAATATTAATATCACTGTTTAACGTAGCAGAAGATGTTGTTGGTGTTTTAATAGTCTCACTATTTGTTGATATTGTAGCTGTAGGTTTTGGTGAAGTCAAAGCAGACAGCGTTTTGTGTGTTGTTGTTAAACTAGGCACTGTATTTGTTGGTACTTTTATATTTTCATGTTCCTTTGTGTTATTGGTTTTAATATTTTCACATGAGAGTAAAGGAGAACATGAACGGGATCTCTCAATTGTTTTTGCGGTTAAATAATTTTTGTTGTAATTGGGATCACTAATGTTTTTATTAACATTGATGTTGTCTCCCTTTAGAAAAACGTAGGCATTTCTGCCATTTGCACTGAGCCTTCTCTCCTCTTGAATTATAGAGCTCATATACTCTTTTCTTTATAAGAAAGAAAAGAAAAAAAAAAATAAAACAAACAAGACAAATCCCTGTTTGTTAAGGGTTTTTTATAAAATGTTTTTTTTTTTTTATTTAAATTTTAAATTGAACACGGTTTATTTGTTTTTTGTAATAAATATATTATTTTTTACGCGTCCAAGCGCTGTTGTTTTTTATATATTTTTTTACACACTAATAAGCCGATATTTTAATAAATTCACGGACCGAATAAATAACACGTCTATCCTTATTGAGAATTTACAATTGTTTGTTTGTTTTGTTTTGAAATTGATAATAAATTTGTATGAGAATCAGACAGATACAAAACGCCACGCAAAACAATTTCACTAGCCTTATTTTCATATTAACGTCACGCACAGAGTTACCTTTCATAATTAAATTATTTGCTGTTACAATTTTAAATTCAGCACAAATTTTTAAATTTTAAATATCAAATCATCATTACACATATGGGACGTTGCTCCCGAGTCAAAATACTAATCACCTGATAACGAACCTCTAACTGAGAATGCTACTTTTAGGATAATTTTCTTTAACACGACAACCATAACATTGAATTTTCTTGATGTTCTTCTTATTCTGATTCTTGACTACATGTGGCTTACCAACCAGAGCTGAAGATTTTGAATTTATGATTTACATATCTTTACAACGGAACTTTCAATTCCCATTATCATTCGTTGATAATATTGTTAGGATTTTACCCTTTATAAAATCGTTGATTTATTTACCTTACCCTTTTATAGCACAGAAATACACTTTTATAGCACACTTTATTTACACGATTTAGATAAACTAAACGTTAGCCACACTTTAGTTCTTCACACTCTGCGTTTTCTTATAAACTGAACTACTGCGTCACCGAGTACCAGTATTTATATGAGTAGTCAGGTATTCTAGTTTATTACGACACTAGATTTTTCCTGCTGTCAAAATTCGTGTAAAGAAATTTCTGGTTGTGGAAATTTCTTGTAACAATATTCTGGAAGACCCGCTAACATTAAGGTACCAATCCATTCATCTGAAACACTCATACCAACACTTGAAAGTTTGTTTGGTGTTGCCATAATTATGTTCACAAATTCTTCCATTGATGCACAATCATCCATCTTGGTGGTTATTAATTGCCTAAACAAACTTACTCTGCGTGTAAGTCCACAATCTACAAAGGCTTTTTTAAAATTTATCTAAATTTCCTTCGCAGTAGTTGCACCTTGAATATGCACAAACAACATAGGGTCTAGAAGCAATACCAGCTTTGAACGAGCCATGATGATTTTTTTATCATCCTTTTCAGTGCCTAACACAGCAGCCCACAAACCTTTCATCTCCAGATAGGCCTTCACAGCAAACTTCCATTGCTTCCATTTATTACGATCATAACCTAATGTGTTAAAAATCTGTGAAGATTAATATGTCAGTTAAATATGTAATGACGTAATAGTGGGAAGTTAAATATGTTTTGACTTAAAAGCTAAATATATACAAAATACAGCTAAATAACAAATTCTAAGCATATTTTTGAATGTTGATAACGAAATTTCTCTGGAGGATTTTGGCCACTGTGCCCAAACTCGGCGGGATACACATTTAAGCTATACCTCATATTAAAGGTTTTAGCATGTAATATCTTAATGTCAAAGCAGTTGTTTTAAATTGTTTTTTAGAAAAACTTTGAAATTTATTTTAAACCGTACATACTATTGAATGTTCATGACGAAATTTCTCTGGAGGATTTTGTCCACTGTGGCCAAACTCGGCGGGGTACACATTTGAGTCATACCTCAAATTAAAGGTCTAAAAATGTCCTATCTAAATATCTGTCTTCTCTTACAGTAGTAGTACGGGGTCTTCCTCCTTTGTGAGTTGTATGGATGTTGCCACTATTAACAAAGCGACAAATTGTTGATTTCGGAACGGAATATTTTAAGGAAATATCTTTTTTAGAAAGTCCATTTTTAAAGTCATTTAAAACTTTGACCTTGAAATCAGAATTGCATTTGTTTCCTGCTATTTTTCACAAAAGTAATTCTTACGATGTTAAAGCTTCCAATATCTTATTAAAACTATTATAGCAAAATAATTATGATGAGTTTTTTAATAAAATGCAAAGATCTAAATCACGAATTATTAAAAAGAATGCGATTACCGTTATTTCCTAGCATTTGTTAGTCTTAATAGTATAGTTAAGAGTAAGAGTAATAAGAATTGCAAATGTTTTGAACAGCTGCATTTTGAATACATCATTTAAAATTAATTTTTTGTTGTTTTACTTTAACGGAATTTGTTTTTTTTTATATTTTTAACAAAAACAATGTATGATGACATGAAAAAAGTAAATTTTAGTAACGAAATGTGATTTGGAGAAAATTAATCAATGAAAATTTAAAATACGATCGCAGTTTCAAATGTTTTGACCACTACTGTATGTTGGGAATTAACAAAAAGTTCCTTAACTTTAATCGCTAAAAATGTTAGTACAATGACTTAATTGTGTGACCACGACTGTATGTAAAAAATAAATTTTGGAAAATTTTGAGTTGACTTATTTGTTTGTAGGCACGTTGGGAAAAAAGTCAAAATATAATAAAAATATTTTTCTAAAATTGTCAGCTAAGTACATGTCGAAGAGTATAACTTTTAAGCCTGGTACCATTTTAAAATAAAAAATAACAAGGTATATATTCTCATAGCTTCCCCTGTAGTGTGTGAAAGTACTTAAAAACCCACAAATCTCTTAATATATCTGATATCCTCCTTGTTATAGAAATTAACCCTCTAACCGGCCAATTTTATTTTGAGCTGAAAAAATTATACAAGACTATTATTGGAGAGAAAAAAAATACATTGAGGCAAAAACTTGAAAAAAATTAAAAGTTACCTTCCAGGTGAGAAAATATATAGCCCTCCAAAAGGCGGGCTTGTCTGTTAACGTAAAGAAATAATTTAAAAAAGTGATGATATTTTTTATAACGATTTATTCGAATATTTTGCTTATTTTGTATGATAAATCTGAAAACATTTTTTATTATTAGATAAACACAAATTTAAGTTACACTTAGTGCAAAACATTTGTGTTTCAGATTTGCATCCTTGCATTTTGCATACTTTTTTACCACTGCGGTCTAAAATATCAGGCATGTGTCCAACTCCATCAAAGCGGATGTCATTTGGTGGATCATAAGATCTCTTTACTTTCTGTATTTGTGGGCTTTGGTTGTGAGGTCTTTCAACATTATTTTTGGCGTTAGTATTTTCAAAATGGCAAAGTACATCAGCCACTTCAATACGGAAGTCTGGTAACTTTATATGAGTGGTGTTGTTGCAATTAATTCCATGAATGCGTTGCAAAAGGAGATATGCATTTACCAATGCCATATCAATCAGATGATAAAATAAACGTAATGTCCATTTTTTCGTTTTCATTCTGATATGGTAGCGTCCTAGTAGACTGTCCATTAAATCAACACCACCCATATGGTGATTGTATTCTTTTATTATATTAGGGCAGTCTACTTCAATGTAGGATTTATTTTTTCGATCGTAACGGTGTGTTTTTAAACGTTGTGTGTCACTGCTTTTGGTTTTAAAAGGTTTAATCCCAGCATAAGTGGATATTAACCGTACACATTTTGTATCTTTCCATTGCACACAGGAAATGTCAACACCAAATGCGCAGCCAACAAACTCCTCCGAATATCCACGTTCTTTATTTTTTAAGTCCACTTGTTTTGTTAGCTTACAGTTGGGTATCCTGTTCGATCGTACCGTTCCCAGTGCAAAAATACCTCTGCTCCGTAAATAAACTAAAAGTGGCAGAGAGGAATAAAAATTATCAAAATACAATATATGATTTTTGAAATCAGGAATTGTGTTCGACAATCGTATGACCACATTGGCTGTTGCTCCCAAGTCAGGCGCATTGTCTACTATTTCATTATCACCAGCTCCCTTATATACCTCGAATCTGTATGAAAATCCATATGAGTCACACAGTACAAATAATTTTATGCCATATTTGTGTGGCTTTGCCGGCACATATTGTCGAAGTTTTGTTAACATTTTTGTTGAACACATTTGTTCATCAACACAAAGCCGAGGTGATTTTGGAACCAAATCAAATCGTTTGTTCAATTTGTCAACAACTGGTCGAATTTTAAATAACTGGTCATATCCTGCCTCTTGTGGTTTCTTCATTTGTGTACTGTCATTGAAATGAAGATATTTTCTAATTGAAAAAAAATTCTTTGATGTCATTGTATTTCGTACTGCCTTCAGGGAATGTTTCGCCCAGTAACTCTCAACACTCGGATATCGGTAAACAGACATATATATTAAAATTCCAATGTATTTTTTTAAATCAGTTGTCAAATTAAAATTAGTAGAGACGTCTTGTTGTTTTGCATAGAGATAACTCTGATAAATAATTTCGTTCAACAAATCTTCATTCAAAAAATACATAAAACAACGAAATGGCGTATTTAATTCTTTGAATTCTGGTGGTAATTGTTTTTCTTCTTTCAAATTCCAGGTATTTTTTTCTCCACAAAATATTTTTAAATTCAGAAGATTGTGGAGAAATATCTTTGACGTTACCACTAAATCCCCCAGAGTTGGATGCAACTGCGCTTTCACCGTCTTGTGTCTTGGCGATCTTGCTCTTTTTGTTCTTGTCTTTCTATTGTTTGTTGGTATGCATATATTGTTGAATTCTAACGCTGCATGTTGCTGCACGCTGTTGTCTTCATTTGCAAAAATGTCTATTGCAGCGGTAAGAATATCATTGTCTGCATTATCTATATCTTCAATAAAATCATCCACTCGAGCAAAATCTTCATTTGATAATTGAAAATCTGGGTCTTACAAGTCATCGACATCATCCAAAACAAAATCATCTTCAGATTCAGAGCCATCCACTGATTCTGCCATAAGTGCTTCAATCTCCTCATCAGTCATTTTCAAAAAAATTTAAAATTTTTCCTTTGTTGGAACATTTTCAAAAGATAAATTTTTTCTAATACGTTTCAAACTGAAAAAGTTTTAAAGGAAAATCGAAAAAAAATCATTATAAAAATCGCAAAAATGTATATGCAAATCGAGCTTGCTACCGGCAGGTCCGCCTTTAGGAGGTGTTCTATTTTTACTGAAAAACAGCTTAGTTTTTCAAAAAACCTTATAAATAAAACACTGAATACAAAACAAAAATACTAACCTATATGAAAATAATTTTATCTCGCATAAATTATAAATGAATAGATTTTTTTTATTTTTTAAAGTTTCACTTGTAACACAACTAATTGTTTTGCACACTTTGTTTGAAAATATGACTTTAGCGATGAACTGTTCACAACCAAAAGACTAGTGCACGTAGTTATTTGTCACAATAAGTAAATTGTGTATTTCTTTACACATATTTACCGTTGTAACGGATTTTAGAAAAAAATAATGCAACATAGCAACACATTTAATATACCCCGTCTAAAGGCAGGTTCGCCGGTTAGAGGGTTAAGAACTTTAGTATGGTATTAGACATGACATTAATTTAAATATATTGAACTTTTTAGGCACAAAAACACATTTGAAGTTCAAAATTGTTCCACAAAATGTACTATAGTATTATGCATATCATCCTTGAAAAAAACTATTTTCTATCAAACGGCATTTAAAAGATTGGATTGTTGCATTTCTATACAAACTTGACATAAGTAACGTAAAGCTCTAATACTAAACGTTGGTTTATGTCAAATTTTTATGGGAATATCATAAGCCAACTTTGATAGCTTGCCACATAAACACAGCTTACATCAGAAAAGTTGTCATAGAGCCATCACACACCAGACTAATATTTAAGCGAACAATTTTTGTTCTTTTTGTAACAAACGGTATGATATTTATCTGGTATAAAATGTATACGTATACAAAGCTCTGTGTGTTTTTTTTTGTATTCATTTAATGTTTGGCGTTTTTTTAAAATGTGCATGTATTGAAAAGAGAACATTTGTGAATACCCAAGAAACATTTTTACAGACTCTTCGACACGTACGGATTCATGAATCCGGCTTCTACGTACGTTTTCGTCAAAGCTTGTGCGGAAACAGAACATTAACGGACCGTATTATTGAATTTTCGAAAACAATACGTTTTGACTCAATTTTGGTGTATCCGTTTCTGTACCGTCAAATACGAACCACCGTTTTTCATCAGTTTTTCTTCCATTGCTTTTAGATTTGTTTTGTTATCCATAAGGTAAATATTTATGAAATTTAAAACAAGTTTTACGATGACGTGTACAAATTTATGCAGTTTATAATAGATTTTGTGAAAAAATTTGCAAACTTTGATTGTGTGCTACATCATATCGTATTATAAACCTAAATTAATTTTTTGTTTTCTTTTTTTATGATTTTGATGTGATTGATGGATGCTAATTGTGCTGGAGATAAATATGGTATTTGTTTGTACTTTTCTTTGGTATTTTTTGTATTTAGTTTGTAAAAGTTTTATTTGATTTTAAATATCTTTGTAAATAAATTTAAAGGAAAATAAAATGACATTTGCAAAAATAGAAGTGCGGCGTACACCTTCGAAAATGAAGTATTTTTGTAGGCAATTTCAAAAAGAACATTTGCCAAATGTAAGTCACTTTTTTAATTTTTCGTTATACCTTCGGTATTTACAGTTCGATCCTAAAGTGTTATATATCGATGTTTTTATCTCGAGGAGACTAATTCTTTTGCTCTAAGGGCCGAAGATATGAAGAAAAATTTAAAAAGGCGACCCATACGGTCGGCAATAAACTTATTAAAAAAATTTTCCAATAGGTTTGCTGAAATTATCGAAATACTTCTTTAGCAAAAATTTAATAATTTTTTACGAGCTTTAATTTTCTGATATTAGGGTGGTGGTGTTGTAGGAACTGATATCTGGTATATTCATTAAAACAAGATACTTGAGTTCAATGACCTCTAAAAAACATTGGTCCCCTCGAGCCAAAAACATCGATTTAGCACACTTTAAGATGTAAGACTCTATGTGCCGAATATATAACGAAACATTAAAAACGCTGACCCCTTACTTCAGCGAAAAAAAAATCGAAAGTGTCCTTCAAAAATTATTTAGATTCGAAGGTGTACAGCGAACTTTTTTCCGGTGCGGTCTAGTGTGCAGTGTATTGTAGATATTAATGTGGAGTATAAAAATTTATCAATATATTTTAATTAATAAAGGGAAACATAAGAAGTTTTATTTAAAAACATAATTAAAAGGTCCCCAATTTTTTTTGTACACACAATAATCTTTTCCACCTGCAAGTGGTAAATAACAGTCAAACTATCATAACGAGGGATTTTCAGCAGAGCAACAAAACTGTTTATTTCGCGTATTCTAGCGTTTTTTAAAAATCCATCTTCTACAATATTTATTAAAAGTGACTATAAAATCTCACACGTTTTTTTTATATACAGTGACTCACAGTCAAAGTGAGCCAGGGTAAATTGTCAAGTAAAATTGTTGATACATAATAAGAAGAAAATCTGATTGGCAAAAATTTAATTTATTTTTTTCATTCAACTAAAAAGCTAAAAAAAACATAACAATTATTTCCGATAGATTTCTTAAGTAAAAGTAAATGTAGTTAATATTTAATACTTATATTTTGTTGAACCTCCTTTGGCTGAAATAACGCCCCGCAGACGTCTAGGCATCGATTGCAATAAATTTTGGGTGTACGAGGTGGGAATTGCCCTCCACTCGGATTGAAGAGCATCTATGAGGAATTTTTGTGGTGTTATGGTATGTTTTCGCATATTTTGGCCAAGATGGGCCCATAAATTTTCAATTATATTTAAATCCGGAGATTGTGGTGAAACTTAAAGAACATGTGGGCAATTATACATAAACCATTCCCGCGCAACATACGATTTATGCTTGGGATCGTTGTCCTCGTAGGAGTAGAAGTCAACTTCGATCCCAAGTTTTTCAACACTCGGCTTGACGTTTTGCTTCAAAATCTTTACATAAACAAATTTGTTCGTAATTCCCGAAATGTGGTGCAAATTTCCGGTTCCACTTCCTGTCATGCACACCCAAACCATGACAGAATCACCTCAATGCTTCACACTTGGGATAAGGTTTTTTTCCTGAAGCTGGGTGTTCTTTGTCGCCATACCATTTGCTTTCCGTCGGAGCTAAATAAGTTAAATTTACTTTCATCTGTAAATAAAACCAAACCAAACATTTATAGTGGATATTTAATCTATTTTATATGTATATACCTTTTGCCAAAAACTCATATCCTTTTGAACGTATTTACGAGCAAACTCTAGGCGTTTTTACGGTTTATTTTGCTAATAAACGGCTTCTTTCTTACTACTCCTCTATTATAACCGTGTTTTCTAAGCACTCTTCTAACAGGGTGTACTTGGACATCCAGCTGACTTTTGACCATTTCCGTCAGTTTCGGAGCGCTTAACCGAGGATTTTTTTTTATTTCTCTTACAATAAAAGCCTCATTTCCTTTTGAAAATGCTTTTATATTACTTTCTTCACTTTATTTTCAATTCTTCAATCTCTTGTAAAGCGGTGGATAATCCGCTGTACAGTTCCACGGCTTTTATTGACAAATTTAGCCATTTCTCTTTGAGATTTACATTCTTCGTAGAGTTCAATTACTTGCTCTCACTCTTTGATGTTTTATACACAAATAACGCATTAACAATAAGATCAATGCAAAAATATTAAAAACAAAAAATATTTACCGCTATTTTACCAAGAACAAAATCAAGTGGCTCCCTTTGAGTGTGATGTATATTTGGGTAATTTTTTAATTTTTTTTATATTACTAAGAAGATTTATCTGAAATAACTGTTATATTTTTTATGCTTTGAAGTTATGCAAAATACTTAATATTTTCGCCAATCAGTTTTTTGTTTTATTATTTATCAATAGTTTAATTTGAAAATTTACCTGGCTCACTTTGACTGTGAGCCACTGTAGATGGAAGGTTTTTCTTTGTAATAAAACACACTCATTTCACATATTATGACTTTAATCAATTTTTAACGTTTTTTTTTTAAAGTACGTGCATAATACAACATAAGATATAAAATAATAATTAATAATATTAAAAAGGAAACATGGGCTTTTTATAAGTTTATTTTCGATTTGCTCTTTAGTAAATTATCATAGAAAAAATTATATTATGGTGGAATTACACTTTTTAAATTTAAGTTCTTCCATTAATTTGGCTGTTTGGAAAGCGGTGCAGAACATAGAGGTTTTGGTGCACTTTGACCTGAATATGGTTTAATACGAACTGGTAGATCAATATGATCATTATAAAAATTCACCTTATATTTTACTCTAACATCCAGAATATACAAAAGTGATCTTAATTGCAATACTGTTAGGATCCGTCTTTTGTAACATTCAAGTATATTGACTAATTTTTAAATTTCATCTCAATTTTTGGATGTGCACTGTCGCACTCCATTTGTGAATGTCCTTTTTAAAAGAATTTTTCTTCAATAACTTTATTATTTTCTGCGGACAAAGCATTCGATTAATAACACTACAAGACAAAATGTTAACTTTTAAAAATTAATAGGGTTCTGACCATCAATTCTATTTATTTGGGCCATGCTGATTATAATTTTATACTTCACTTTTCGATCTAAGTTTCTGTGAAATGACTTCAAAGTTTGGCGGTTTTGTATTTATTTTTTAACATACCAAATTTTTAAAATTAAAAAAATATGGATTCTTTTTATAAAATGCAAGCTCAAAACCTGTGGCCATATTTACGTTATGAATTGTTTGCAGAAAACCTGATATTAAAATTACTGTTTCGCGTTTTATGTAGGTTTTTACAGTTTTTTACGATTTTAACAAATTCAATCGCTGAAAACACATCCGACCTTAATAAAGGTTATGCCTTAGTAAAGAAGAAATTAAAAGGAAAATATTTCAAATAAGCAATATGTTTTTAAATGATAAATTATACAAGAAACAAATGTGAAGGCGGAGAAATCTCCATTAATTTCAATATCGGAGCAAAGTTTGATAGCCATTCTGAGCTAAAATTTTATCCTCACTTTTTTTTTGGAAATATGTGCACATAGTCTTCAGGTTTTATCTGGTTGGCCTTAAACCCAACACATATGTCGCACCAATTCCTTCGAGGCTTGAACAATGCTAACTTCTCCTCAAAGGATTTGGTAAAAGTAAAAATTGAAACAGGTTGATCATTCTTTTCTTAATAGTATTTGTAGTAATCTTTGTATGTTACAGTTATAGTTTTAAATGTCGCTGCAATGTATATTTTATTGGTTTCCTTTCCAAAGTAGTGACTTTCCATTTTGTCTAATTTTTGAAAGGATTCTTTCTTTTTGATATTTTAACACTTAATGATGAAATTGGTAGTTTTTTTGGTATTTAACCATACTTTTACCATATCAACCTTTATTGATACAGTGGAAAGAAACGTGAAACGACATACCTGAAGAGAATTCTGGTTGTATGAGAAAGTGAATCAGAAGCTGTTCTGTCTCTCCATGGCGTGACTCTTTACAAACACTTGATTAGATTCCCAGGTCATACCCCAAAACTCTTCAAAAATAATATTTCTAGTTTTGTGATCAAATTTTTCGCAGTGTCCTAAGTTGCTTTCTCCACAATATTTCGATGAACACGTCGATCCCATTTTTTTTTTGTTAGTCCATCAGTAGGAGGAAATCGTGTATTTATATATATTCGTGTATATATATATTTCCTTCTCCATTTCTCGGTATTAGTTCACTAATTAGAGAATATGTTTTTCGTCTGAACTCAAAACTATATATTATAACCGATAGCAAGAATTTTAAAAAACATATTGCAAAAAGTTTTTGTAAAAAATTATATTAAAAAAAAAAAAAAAATTACTGTATAAGATAGAGAAATAAAAAATGTCTATATAATTGCCAAAAAAAAAAATTTTATTTAAATATATCATCATAAATGCGCGCTGTTTTACTGCATATTTCCCATCAAAAACTCATTTTCGTCAAAATCTAAGATGGAGGGTTTTGAATATAAGCCCTTGATGTATTTTCTGTCGGTTTATCGAAATTACTCGGTTATTTCAAGCCCACAATTCGATTTTTTGGCCTCCCATGAGGGTAAATTCCAAATATATTTAAAGCCATCTTTTCGATAATCCGCGCAAGATGGGGACATACCTTGCGTTTTACTTTCCTGACTCTTTTTCTTCATATTTTTCTCATCATCCGTAACTCTTTGTTTTTCTTCCCATCTTTAAGAATACCTCCAAACTTTCTTCTGCCTGTTATCTTTATCAAATGCTTCAAAAAATAAATATAAATAAAAAAAAAAAAATTTTTTTCGTGAATCCAAAAATAAAGGGATTTTTAAATTAAAATTAAAAACAGTTTTGTGTAAACAAAAGAAAAATTTGCCAATCGACCAATTTCAATATGAAAAAATATCAAAGAAAATTTTCCTTTTGTTGTTGCTCTATCCTTAGCAAAGCACAGCAAGCCTTTTGAAGATGGCGTTTTTTTAAAGATCTTTCAAAAGAAGTATTAAAGTGTTTTGGCTTAAATAAATTATACAACTTATAACATTTCGAAATTCAAAATTTCCATCCTTGTATTGTGCCCTCATATATGTAAAATCTCTCGTAGAAGCTCGCTGTAGGTGAAAAAGCTCTTTTGTTAAAGCTTGCACATTGTGCATAGGAATTGGACGCAACTGATATATAAGTTTTTGCTAACTCGAAACCAGTAGAGATAACGCGAAATGCTGTGGTGGATAAATGCATGACCAAATAGGCTTTTTAATGCTAAAATAAAAAAAGTTACGCATAGGTGTTTACGACAGCGCACCAACGAATTGAATAAATCATTTTCCAGAATATAAATTGCTTCCTATTAAATTAGTTATTACATCATATTATTTGTTTTTAATCGGGGTACGGTAAGTTTGAATTATTTTTAATTTTGTGTGGGAGGGTTGGAGAAATTTTGAGTCTTTTCTAGTGATCAAAGCCACTCATTATTATGAATGTAGATTATTTGTTTTACTGTACTCATATGTCTTTTTATAAAACCTTTATTTTTTTTATTAATATCGCAACATATATTTTCAGGTGACGGTTTGTGCAAAAGAAAAAGTAAGAAATCATATTCTGGCATGTCACCTTATTGTCTTCAACAAAATATTACAATCACCTATCTGATGTGTCGTTTTTATTCACATGACCTAAATCAACAGTCGGAAAGATTCAATGTAGTCTTGAACTATCTTAAAACAATAGTCAATTCCATAACATCCGAGAGTTCCCATGACGATTTACGACCATTAGTTTCAGCTTTACGTGCTATTTTATTGGAAAATCGTTTATCTTTATCTGAAATATATAAGGAAGCTACAAAGAACTTACTTAGAAGCTGTATTAAAGGATTTTTAAACAACAAGTTTAATGATTTAGGAATATCCTCCAAAGTTCTAATAATGCTGTGTGAAATTGTACAAGATTCGGAACTTTATAAAACTTTTGGTAGTGAAAATTTTTGTGAATTTTTAGAATATTTACCAACTCTACTTTTAAAACCTACTATAAACGAAGCTTGTTTGCTAGTCATGAGCAAATTGGGTAAACAACAAAACTGGATATTTTTAAATGCTTTAAAAAGTGTTTTATGTAAAGTTATTGGTCACCTAAAAACTATACAAGTAGTCGGAGCTTTTAATGTTTTTGAGGGTAAAAAACACATCATGAATTTGTTTTATTGGTTAAATCCTCAATTTAATATAAATAAAGATGATTTGGAGAAATTACTTAATAATGTCGAATCTAATGTAACTGATAAAAGAATAGCGGGTTATTGTCGTTATATTTTAACAACTGTATAATTTATTTTTTATATTTAATTTTTATTAATAAAAAATAATGAACTAAAATATACTTAAAATCTATGTTTTCTTTTTTAGTGGTTTTGGTTTAAAACGATCCAGTACGCTGGGTTTAGTATTACTTTCGAACGGTATAAAATCATCACATTCTTCCACTTTATGAGATGATATAATATTTTGTTTAGTTTCGCGTACACTTTTTATGAATTCCTGTCAAAAGAGAGAATATATATACAAATTAATAAAAGTTTCATGGGATAAATTAAAAAATTTGCCTGAAAAAATAATGCGTGGAGTTAGAGCCAGAAACAACTTATTTTGAATTAATTAATGTAGTTGGATTAAAAATGTGTTTAAATCAGTGATCGGCACTTAGCACTCAGGGGCCGAACACAATCGGCAATTTACACGTACACTACACGAATGTCAACAAATCTTACAGTTAAGAGCACAAAAATACAATTATTTGATTCAGTAGTACGCTAACTTTCAACAGAGCTTTGTTGAAGAAATAAAGTACACTCTAAAAATTTGTTTCTTTTATTATAGGTATTTTTTATTGTAGGTATTTATTTTGCTTTTCGTTTACATTTTAAATTAAAAATGTGGATCGTTGAGTGGGAATAATTTTTTTTATTTTCTTGAAATATATTAAATAAGGCCGAGTGCCTTGTGTGCAATCAAAAAATTATCATTATTATAAATTATTTTTATTTTTTATAATAGAGAAAGCAAAAACATTAACTATTTTAATTCAATAAATACGGATATTCTCTTGTCGATTAATTCATTTATTAATTTATTCATTCATTTATCTAGAAAGATAAAATAATTTCTTACGGTGTAAAACACCAATACATTCATATTCTCTCTTTCTGCCGACCACTGGTTTAAATATACATAAATACAATTTGTACAGTTTCAAGTTTAGCAACTAAACACGAACAGCAAAATATGAAGTTCGCTCTTTTATTCATTGGTTGCGCCGCAACAAAAAGTATATAATTTTCTATAGAGTATTTTTCCCGCTCTACCAGAAATTCAACATGGTACAGAGTTCAGCGGCAACATTTTTATATGAGAGGGCAACATTTTCAAAGTTGCTAAAGTGTTGAAATACATTAAATTTGGTGTATGCAGTGCTGCCACATAAACAGTGTAATTTTTTATCCCAGTTTTTGGGATTCTTAACTGTTTACCAGTTTTTTCATGAAAACATTTTTTTATAGGTTTTTAGTTATATGTTGCAACAATTAATAGCATATTTATTCTCTTTATTATATATTTTTACCATAGAAATGGGAAATAATGGATATGAGTAGACATAGTTGGTCAATGTGTGTGTACACACTTTAATACTTTTCATGTCACAATGTTATGTTTGAATTCGTAACTATTTTTTAACACAATTGCAATTTTTTTTGTATTTTTTTTCTTTATTAGACATGTCTAATTTTAGTAAAAACAAATAGTATATTTAACAAATATTATATTTTTATATGAAAAATCTGAAAAAATACATGAATAAAATAAAAAAAAAACATTTTTTTTATGAAATAATCTGAAAAATCTCTAGCATCCCAAAAAACGGCAAAAACATAGTTAAAATTGGTTATATGGCAGCACCGCTAAACACTACTAAAAGTTGCCGACCAAAACTCACCTTTGTTGCCGCCAAACTATGTTCGTGTTCTAAGAGAGTACTAAAAAATTCGTGAGAGAGAAACATACTCTATAGAAAATTATATACTTTTTGGCCGCAATCATGATTGAACCAACATGTTTCGCTGTACAAAATTTTGAGAGCGAACCATATTGGTTCATTTTGAATCTTCCCGAGTAAAAAAGTTTATATAACTATATATGGTCATATATGGCAACATATATAACTAGATATAATTATCTAACATTGGTTCCTGATAGATTGGTTTATATGCAGCCATATACAAATATATATAAATAAATATGGCTCAATATATAATTATATCTGCGTTATATAGTTAGATATAATTATATATGGTTTCGGGCAAAACATTTTTAAACGGGTTTTTATAACTGATGCAATTGGAACGAGACTTATTGTTCTTAAAATTACTTTTGAATGCTCTTCCGAAATTTTCCATAAATTTAGTTTGCATTAAAAACGAAGTCATGGGCCGAATTACGGCATTCGTGATCGAATGAATTCGTTCGAAAACGGTTTTTTTAAATAATGGTATTTCCACAGAAAGGTCAACCGCTACCAAAATATTAAAGTTGAAGAAAAAAGACTTTTCTGAGAAAATTTAGTTGGTTAATGCATTGGATTTTAAGAATATACCTAATTAAATACATATTACCATTTGTAATTTAAGAAAAGTGGTCTGCAAAGAGCAGCTTTGCTTTTTTTGGTTTTAGCGTTTTTAATTGACATTTTTCCTTGAGTTATTTCTAAGTGTTACATATCATGTCGATTGCACTCTTCTTATAGACTAAATATACCAACAATAAATATTTAAAAACACCACAGTAGAGATCAAGCAAACTCCGAATAACGGTATAATTCAAAGATTCTTTGTACTACATTCTTCTATCCCGTTCGCGACCGAAAATAAGCATTTGTGTTTAGTTCTCCGTGAACGTTGATCGGAATAGTTTGATATTTACAATTCAAAACAAAATAACCGAGATCATTTAAAAAAACCAAACCTAAAACATTTTGATCCAATTTTAAACCTAAAAAATGCCCTTGGAATCATTGTCCCGTTCGCGATGTCCCGTTCGCGATTCTAAAAAAAATATTTAAAAAAAATAATAATAAGGATAATAAAAAAAAAAACAAAATGCTAAATAAAATCTTTATATCTCTGCTTTAGTTAAAAAATAATCTCCATTAAATAAACTGACGAAATTCGCAGAGTTTTAAACAAAACCACACACCGAAAAAAATGACTTACATTTTTTGTCCCGTTCGCGATCGCAAGTTTATCCAAAATATTTGGAGAACGTTCATATTTTATAATTTTCTTTTTGTTCTCAAAAATTGTTCTACTAAAATGCTATTAAATATTTATAAAAAGTTAAACAAAAATTTGAGTTTTCATATTTTTTTTTCAAGTTGAGTGCGTACGAATGTCCCGTTCGCGATCCTGGAAATGCCCATATATAACTAGATTAATACTAATAATGAAAACACCAACTATAGCTTTTATTTCCAATCAATGACTGAATTACAACATCCCTGATGAAGAAAATTCCGTTTAAATATTTTATTTTAAGAAATAAAAAATTAATTTCAATCAAAAAATAACTACAAATTAAAACTACAAAATTAAATTTTCTCCTAGACAATCAATGTTTTGAATTAAAACAAAATTACAATTATTCGAGGATTATAATAAAAAAATTTATTCGCGAATTAAAAAATAATAAATAAAATTAGCACAAAATATTTTATTTTTTGATTCCGGATTTAAAAATCTTTTTTGCATGTTTGAAAATAAATCTTTTTAACACGTTGGCTGCCACGTCGCACGTTTTCATGCGACACCTAAATGTTACCCTGAGACCACGTCGCAATTTTGGTGTATTTTCCATGGCCGCTGTGTATTTTTAATGGTATTTTTTTGGATAATGAAAAAGTTGTAAATTTTAATTTCCCATGTAAAAATCGAAATATATATGAGCATCATGATCATACATGGTCATATACGTCCATACATTGTTCAATATATGACCATACATGATCTCATATATGATCATATATCTTCGGATCCGAAATTTGAGGGTATATGAACACATATGATCATATACGAGCATACATGAATAATATATGAGCATGTATGATAATATATGCACATATAACAAATTTCAAATACAAGCTCATGTATGATCATGTATGTTCATATATATTTTGATTTTTACATGGGTTGTCTTTTTAATAATTCTTTTGAAAATCAATTCATTTATGAGCAAAAAAATATAAAAATATATATTTATGTAAATTCAATTTGGAGATCAGTAGAAAAACATGTTTTATGTTCTCCCAGGCCATGTCGCACGAAAATGTGCGACACCAAAAATCCCTTATAACTTCAAAATTAGGGACCAAAATAAAGTCGCGAGTAGTCAAAACTTATTTTTAGGCACTAAGAAACAAAATAGAACAAAAATAAGTTGTTGGCCTCAGGTGACCAAAATTGTTAAATGACATTGCTACTGAACGATCAAAATTATAAAAAGGCTTTGGCAGCCGTGTTAAATAAATTTTTAAAGCTCTACCTGAAACACTCCTATGAATTGAAACGAATTAAAGCAATGACAGATTTTTATGACGTTAACAATATCGATAACATAAGTTATGAGTCAAAAAGCTTAAATTTATATTACACATCGCTCGACGAAACTATGTCGCATAACACTACCATAATTAAGGAATTGTTTTTTTAAATTTGTATTTGTTTAAAATTCACCAATTTCTAGAGAGATTTTCAAACAATTATAAACTTTTTTAACGTCATAAAAATCAATCCATCATATATTAGGTATGTACGAGGTAATTTTGGGTAAAGTCTGGTAAAATGAGAGTAAGCAAAAAATTCTCTCACAAAACCATAAAAATGCCCAAAATACTGCGAACGCACAAAACCACATTTCATACCCAAAAATAAACGTCAAATTTATTCATATTAAAAAAAAGCTTAAATAATGAATATATTTGAAGTATTCAAATGTATTTTTGATTATTAAAAAGGAAAAGTTCTTTATAGTAAATTTTTATTTAACTTTATTTTTTTTCTTCAAAAATGCAAAACAACTTATTTATTAGCAACAGCTGATGATTTGACAATTTTACCATTTTACCCAAACAAAAAGTACGGGTAAGTTCTGGTAAAATGAGAAACACAATTACTCTCTCATGAACGCTCTCATTTACTCAATTTTTGTTACAAGAAACGCTTTCTGGTAAGATTGGGTTCCCGCGGGCACCCGCGGTAAGGTACGTCGAACACACCTATTGTATCGCTCCTTAATAATTGATTTTAGATTTGAAACTTTTAAAAATTTTGAACGTCAAAACAAAATATATTTGTATATTTATTAAAAAATTTTGTGAGAATAGTGAATTATGTCCTGGGGAGGCGTTTTGCAAATGGGTGGCAATTGGTAAATTACTTATAAATATATTTAACAGCATGGTATATTAAAATATTTGCACAAAACTTGATTTTTACAGGCATCAAGTTTTTGTGAGGAGACGTCTAGTTACAGCTAACACCAATTTAAAGATAAAATTAGTACACTTAATAAAAATTAAAATACAAAATATTTATATTTGCAGAAAATTGTTAATAATTTGGAAGGCATTTAGTGAAAATAGAAAAATATGTCTAAAATTTATATAAAAAATATATAAAATTTTACATATTTATATAAAATTAGATATACCCATTTTTCGGACATAATTATATCTAAATATATCTAATCATATCTAAATGTATATAATTATATACAGTTATGTGCGAAAAAATAGGGACACTTGCATGCAACAAATTAAAAGTAAAAAAACACACATACATTTTAGAAAGAAACTAACAATATTATTTTTAGATTATAGTACAACAACAACTCTTCATTTTAAGCAACAATTCAAACTTTGTTTTTGCAATTGAAAAAAACAACATTAAAAAGTATTATAATTTCCTGTAGTTGAATGTGAATAAAAATAGGGACAGTAAGAAAATGGTTTATAATATTATTAGTATTTTATATTTTTTTATGGAAATATAACAGTGGTTATTGTATCTAATAGATGTACTCATTTCTGTATCATATTTATGTAAATAAATGTACCAAGTATGGAGCCAACTGTGGAAAAGGTATGGGATATAGAAAGATGGAACAGATTGTCATATGCATTAAATTTTAAAATTTTGTTTGTGCCAGACTACTTCGTTGATATTGTTTATCAATTGTAAGCTAAACAAAAGAAGACCTGACCAATATTAAGTCCTTAGAAAGCTGATTTCCTATCGAAAGTCGAAAATTATTTACAAATTTTCAAGAGGATCGCAAAATTAATTTTGTTTATTGTGGATTTTTAATTCACATTGCAATTATAAGTTGATAGTTTTTTAAATTAGACGAGTTTAGCTAACTGAAGGCATCAATGTTTTTATTTTAACATTTATAGTTTTTAATTGTCAGACGTTGAAAGAAGTTTTTGGTAATCTTAATTCTACTTAATTCTTGAAATAGTATAAAAATACCAAAAAAAAAAAAATCATGATGATGTAAAATAAGATTTAAATCTTAAATATTTTAAATGTCTTACTTATTTGATAATAAAATTAACAAACAAGAGTTATTTGATCGTTTCCGCTTTAATTGTATCATTTATTATCCGGATGCTTCGACTTAGGAATATAGTAAAACCGTACATATAATTTACTTGGTCTTGAAATTTAAAATTACAAATCGTAGAATAAATGTCTAAATGTCATTATGTAGCTAAACACGTCTACTTTTAAAAACTATCAGCTAATAATTGCAATGTGAATTAAAAACCCATAATAAACAAAATTAATTTAGCGATCCTCTTTAAAATTTGTAAATAATTTCCGATTTTCGATAGTAAATCAGCTTTCTAAGGACTTAATATTGATTATGTCTTCTTTTGTTTGGCTTAGAATTGATAAACAATACCAACGATGTAGTCTGGCACAAACAAAATTTTAAAATTTCATGCATATGGCAATCTGTTCCGATTTTCTATATCTCATACCTTTTCCACAGTTGGCTCCATACTTGGTACATTTATTTACATAAATATGATACAGAAATAAGTACATCTATTAGATACAATGACCACTGTTATATTTCCATAAAAAAAATATAAAATACTAATAATATTTCAAACCATTTTCTTACTGTCCCTACTTTTATTCACATTCAACTATAGGAAATTATAATACTTTTCAATGTTCTTTTTTTCAATTACAACAACAAAGTTTGAATTGCTGCTTAAAATGAAGAGTTGTTGTTGTACTGTAATCTAAAAATAATATTGTTAGTTTCTTTCCAAAATGTAAGTGTGGTTTTTATACCCTTCACCACAGGTGGAAGGGTATATATACGTTTGTCATTCCGTTTGTAATTTCTACAATATTGATCTTAGACCCTATAAAGTATATATATTCTGGGTCCTTATGAAGAGCGAAGTTGATTTAACGATGTCCGTCTGTCCGTCTGTGTGTTGAAATGGGTTTTCCGAAGAACCCAGACGTGATGAGGACTTGATGCTTTTTTATTTCTGTTACATGTGATCCATTTCTGTTTGCTATTAAAAATCAGACAGATCGGTTAATAAATGGCTGAGATATTAGCAAAAAACCAGGACCACCTCTAATTTTTCCAGTAAAATCCCTTTGTTTAATATGTATGTAGAATTTTGAGCATAACAACACATCCATGTGTTAAAATTTTTTTTTTTTTACTAACTTTGTTGTTTTTTTCTTTCATCTCCACCATTTATACACAAACAACACACATACAAAGATTTGTCATTTAAATAAAAATAAACAAATCCCTAATGACGAAGACTTTTATATATGTACATCTATTGACGATGATTTTGTGTAAGCTTCAATAGCTCAGTTGTCTAGACGCCATGTCACAAATACTTTTTTTCTCTAAGCCCGCGGAGTTCTAGGTTCAAATCTCGGTAAGGTCAATTCACTTTTTTTTTGTACATTTTTTTTTTATTATTTTCTTAATATTTTTTTTTTTGCTTATTTTTGGTTTTTTTTTTAACATTTAATAATTAATTTATATAAAATTTTATATTAATAATTAAAATTATTTTCTTTCATCTCCACCTTTTATACACAAACAACACACATACAAAGATTTGTCATTTAAATAAAAACTAAACAAATCCCTAATGAACGAAGACTTTTATATATGTACATCTATTGACGATGATTTTGTGTGAGCTTCAATAGCTCAGTTGTCTAGACGCCATGTCACAAATACGTTTTTTCTCTAAGCACGCGGAGTTCGAGGTTCAAATCTCGATGAGGTCAATTCACTTTTTTTTTACATTTTTTTTTATTATTTTCTTAAGACTTTTTTTTTTTGCTTATTTTTGGTTTTTTTTAACATTTAATAATTAATTTATATAAAATTTTATATTAATAATTAAATAATCCATAAATAGGCTAAAAACATCAACATTTTTATAAAAACCCTCTGATACAAACAAAATACAAACGTTTTTATACCTTTCACCACAGGTGAAAGGGTCGCGGGTTCGTTAAGATTTTTTTTTGTTTATTTTTTGTTTTTTTTTTACATTTAATAATTAATTTAAATAAAATTTTATATTAATAATTAAATAATCCATAAATAGGCTAAAAACATCAAAATTTGTATAAAAACCCTCTGATACTAACAAAATACAAACGGTTTTATTTCTATTTTTTGCTCCGATTTAAAAGAATTTATAAAAAGATTTTTAAACCATTTTATTTCTCACATATTAAGAAAATTTTATACATAATTTACCTTTGAGTGAAACTATTTTAGGTCATAACTTATAATAATTTATAAAAAAAATTATAAACTATTTTCCTTAAAATTTTTAAAATTAAGCTAAAAAAATTACAAATATTTCTAATAAAAAAGCGAAATAAAATCCTAAATGCAAATTTGCCAGCTAATCAAACTATTTTGTAGAAATAAAACACATGCAGTTCTAGTGATTTCTTTTAACGATTTGTTGAAATTCTTTTCTTTCACCTCTTAACCTTTTATACACAAACAACAAACACTATTCTAGAGCTGTATTATGACCTATGGATACGTCTTATATAGCAAAAGATCGAAAATCTTTAGTATAACATATTTGCTGAAAAACTCGGAAATATCGGTTCAGATACAAAAAAGTTATGCCCAAAACATACATTTTTTTAAAATACATATTTTCTGGAACCATAAATCTTCCCGAGTCCAAGTTTTATCTCCAAACTAAATGGTTAATTTCCTCTTAAAGGCGTCCGTATATAAATCTGTCCATTTCATATATGTCCATATATAAACTTCAGTTTTTTCCCAACCATGGTGAAGGGTATATAAGATTCGGCATAGCCGAATTTAGCCGCTGTTACTTGTTTACTTTTAATTTGTTGCATGCAAGTACCCTTATTTTTTCGCACATAACTGTATAATCATATATAATTATATCCACTAATTTCCGCATAAAATTATATATAATTTAATATTGGACTATATATAATATGAGGCCATATATAATTATATATGGCCCATGTATAATTTTATATTATTTATTGTATAATATTATATTATATTAGTCGGGTTGCTGCGAAAGAAAAAGAAGAAGAAAGAAAATTTTATACATAATTTACCTTTGAGTGAAACTATTTTAGGTCATAACTTATAATAATTTATAAAAAAAATTATAAACTATTTTCCTTCAAATTTTTAAAATTAAGCTAAAAAAATTACAAATATTTCTAATAAAAAAGCGAAATAAAATCCTAAATGCAAATTTGCCAGCTAAATCAAACTATTTTGTAGAAATAAAACACATGCAGTTCTAGTGATTTCTTTTAACGATTTGTTGAAATTCTTTTCTTTCACCTCTTAACCTTTTATACACAAACAACAAACACTATTCTAGAGCTGTATTATGACCTATGGATACGTCTTATATAGCAAAAGATCGAAAATCTTTAGTATAACATATTTGCTGAAAAACTCGGAAATATCGGTTCAGATACAAAAAAGTTATGCCCAAAACATACATTTTTTTAAAATACATATTTTCTGGAACCATAAATCTTCCCGAGTCCAAGTTTTATCTCCAAACTAAATGGTTAATTTCCTCTTAAAGGCGTCCGTATATAAATCTGTCCATTTCATATATGTCCATATATAAACTTCAGTTTTTTCCCAACCATGGTGAAGGGTATATAAGATTCGGCATAGCCGAATTTAGCCGCTGTTACTTGTTTACTTTTAATTTGTTGCATGCAAGTACCCTTATTTTTTCGCACATAACTGTATAATCATATATAATTATATCCACTAATTTCCGCATAAAATTATATATAATTTAATATTGGACTATATATAATATGAGGCCATATATAATTATATATGGCCCATGTATAATTTTATATTATTTATTGTATAATATTATATTATATTAGTCGGGTTGCTGCGAATCACGAAAAATTTACTGTCATCTCCAATATTGATAACATATTATAGCTAGTTTATCTGAACTATCTGTCAAAAGACGGGGATGGTCGTAGTGGACATATTTTCATGAAATGAGCCAAGCAATACGCTGGTGATTCACCAGTGTATTCCTTGGCTCATTTGGTCAGAGGGTAGTAGGGTAAAATTGCTAACTTCTGAACCAGTGGTCGAATTTTTTTTTTTTTTAAGATTACTTATGTCAAATTTGTATGGGAATGACACAAGCCAACGTTGATACTTGGGACCACGTTTTCGGCTATAACTCAGAAAAGAATCGAGATATCGATACCATCTCCAATTTCAATGAAATTCATCATAACTGTCTTACTATACAAGTTCATGACGAAGCTTAAATTTCAGAAAAAATCGTTATCCCTAAAATACCGTTACCGAAATAATAGAAAATACCGTTATCGTTTAAATACCAATACCGAAATAACTGAAAAAATCGTTATCCCTAAAATACCGTTACCGAAATAACTTAAAAAATCGTTATCCTTAAAATACCGTTACCGAAATAATTGAAATAATCGCTGTCCCTAAAATACCGTTACCGAAATAATAGAAAATAGCGTTACCGAAATAAAAGAAAATAACTTTACCCTTAAAATACCGATACATTTTTTTATCAAGTAATGTCTACACAGGTTATGTCTACACAAGTTATGATTTTGTTTACCAGGTGTCTTCAAATGCAAAAAATATGAAAATTACACAAAAAACAACAGAGCAATTCCATATGAAAACGATCAAAATTGGCAAATTTTTGGACGACCCCTCTCCGATTTTAAAATAAATAGTCTTAATCGATTGCCCAGCAAAAAATAATGTACCTACATATTTTTTTTTTTTTTTATAGTGACTGGTTTAGTGGTGGTGTACACCACTGTCATGTGACAAAATTGAAGAATTCTTCATAAGGGACCTCATTGAAAGTTCTTCATATTTTTCTCATCATCCGTAACTCTTTGTTTTTCTTCCCATCTTTAAGAATACCTCCAAACTTTCTTCTGCCTCTTATCTTTATCAAATGCTTCAAAAAATAAATATAAATAAAAAAAAAAAAATTTTTTTCGTGAATCCAAAAATAAAGGGATTTTTAAATTAAAATCAAAAACAGTTTTGTGTAAACACTTGTTTTTGTCGGAGAATTTGTACTATAGGCTAGAACAGTTGCGTCCAAACACTAATACTATGATATTTGCGTTTGTAGTAAAGAGCTTTTTTTTAGGGACGGAAAACTCAGTACGTTAGTGCTTTTCCATCAACTTGAAAATAACTTTTCAAACATACAACGATCAGTCTATGTTCACTAAAAAAAATACATTTAATAAAGCGTGGGAACAGTTGTTTTTGTTCATTGAAAACAATGACGGCGATCCCGTATGTTTGGTTTGTGGTTATAATGCAAAACGCAGTCACAAACATACCATTGAAAGGCATTATAATACATCCCAAAAGATATTTTTGAATTAAAATTTTGATAGGGCCAAATTAGTAGATGAACTGAAATTAAAGTTTCAAAAGAAAAATTTGCCAATCGACCAATTTCAATATGAAAAAATATCAAAGAAAATTTTCCTTTTGTTGTTGCTCTATCCTTAGCAAAGCACAGCAAGCCTTTTGAAGATGGCGTTTTTTTAAAGATCTTTCAAAAGAAGTATTAAAGTGTTTTGGCTTAAATAAATTATACAACTTATAACATTTCGAAATTCAAAATTTCCATCCTTGTATTGTGCCCTCATATATGTAAAATCTCTCGTAGAAGCTCGCTGTAGGTGAAAAAGCTCTTTTGTTAAAGCTTGCACATTGTGCATAGGAATTGGACGCAACTGATATATAAGTTTTTGCTAACTCGAAACCAGTAGAGATAACGCGAAATGCTGTGGTGGATAAATGCATGACCAAATAGGCTTTTTAATGCTAAAATAAAAAAAGTTACGCATAGGTGTTTACGACAGCGCACCAACGAATTGAATAAATCATTTTCCAGAATAGAAATTGCTTCCTATTAAATTAGTTATTACATCATATTATTTGTTTTTAATCGGGGTACGGTAAGTTTGAATTATTTTTAATTTTGTGTGGGAGGGTTGGAGAAATTTTGAGTCTTTTCTAGTGATCAAAGCCACTCATTATTATGAATGTAGATTATTTGTTTTACTGTACTCATATGTCTTTTTATAAAACCTTTATTTTTTTTATTAATATCGCAACATATATTTTCAGGTGACGGTTTGTGCAAAAGAAAAAGTAAGAAATCATATTCTGGCATGTCACCTTATTGTCTTCAACAAAATATTACAATCACCTATCTGATGTGTCGTTTTTATTCACATGACCTAAATCAACAGTCGGAAAGATTCAATGTAGTCTTGAACTATCTTAAAACAATAGTCAATTCCATAACATCCGAGAGTTCCCATGACGATTTACGACCATTAGTTTCAGCTTTACGTGCTATTTTATTGGAAAATCGTTTATCTTTATCTGAAATATATAAGGAAGCTACAAAGAACTTACTTAGAAGCTGTATTAAAGGATTTTTAAACAACAAGTTTAATTATTTAGGAATATCCTCCAAAGTTCTAATAATGCTGTGTGAAATTGTACAAGATTTGGAACTTTATAAAACTTTTGGTAGTGAAAATTTTTGTGAACTTTTAGAATATTTACCAACTCTACTTTTAAAACCTACTATAAACCAAGCTTGTTTGCTAGTCATGAGCAAATTGGGTAAACAACAAAACTGGATATTTTTAAATGCTTTAAAAAGTGTTTTATGTAAAGTTATTGGTCACCTAAAAACTATACAAGTAGTCGGAGCTTTTAATGTTTTTGAGGGTAAAAAACACATCATGAATTTGTTTTATTGGTTAAATCCTCAATTTAATATAAATAAAGATGATTTGGAGAAATTACTTAATAATGTCGAATCTAATGTAACTGATAAAAGAATAGCGGGTTATTGTCGTTATATTTTAACAACTGTATAATTTATTTTTTATATTTAATTTTTATTAATAAAAAATAATAAACTAAAATATACTTAAAATCTATGTTTTCTTTTTTAGTGGTTTTGGTTTAAAACGATCCAGTACGCTGGGTTTAGTATTACTTTCGAACGGTATAAAATCATCACATTCTTCCACTTTATGAGATGATATAATATTTTGTTTAGTTTCGCGCACACTTTTTATGAATTCCTGTCAAAAGAGAGAATATATATACAAATTAATAAAAGTTTCATGGGATAAATTAAAAAATTTGCCTGAAAAAATAATGCGTGGAGTTAGAGCCAGAAACAACTTACTTTGAATTAATTAATGTAGTTGGATTAAAAATGTGTTTAAATCAGTGATCGGCACTTAGCACTCAGGGGCCGAACACAATCGGCAATTTACACGTACACTACACGAATGTCAACAAATCTCACAGTTAAGAGCACAAAAATACAATTATTTGATTCAGTAGTACGCTAACTTTCAACAGAGCTTTGTTGAAGAAATAAAGTACACTCTAAAAATTTGTTTCTTTTATTATAGGTATTTTTTATTGTAGGTATTTATTTTGCTTTTCGTTTACATTTTAAATTAAAAATGTGGATCGTTGAGTGGGAATAATTTTTTTTTATTTTCTTGAAATATATTAAATGAGGCCGAGTGCCTTGTGTGCAATCAAAAAATTATCATTATTATAAATTATTTTTATTTTTTATAATAGAGAAAGCAAAAATATTAACTATTTTAATTCAATAAATACGGATATTCTCTTGTCGATTAATTCATTTATTAATTTATTCATTCATTTATCTAGAAAGATAAAATAATTTCTTACGGTGTAAAACACCAATACATTCATATTCTCTCTTTCTGCCGACCACTGGTTTAAATATACATAAATAAAATTTGTACAGTTTCAAGTTTAGCAACTAAACACGAACAGCAAAATATGAAGTTCGCTCTTTTATTCATTGGTTGCGCCGCAACAAAAAGTATATAATTTTCTATAGAGTAATTTTTCCCGCTCTACCAGAAATTCAACATGGTACAGAGTTCAGCGGCAACATTTTTATATGAGAGGGCAACATTTTCAAAGTTGCTAAAGTGTTGAAATACATTAAATTTGGTGTATGCAGTGCTGCCACATAAACAGTGTAATTTTTTATCCCAGTTTTTGGGATTCTTAACTGTTTACCAGTTTTTTCATGAAAACATTTTTTTATAGGTTTTTAGTTATATGTTGCAACAATTAATAGCATATTTATTCTCTTTATTATATATTTTTACCATAGAAATGGGAAATAATGGATATGAGTAGACATAGTTGGTCAATGTGTGTACACACTTTAATACTTTTCATGTCACAATGTTATGTTTGAATTCGTAACTATTTTTTAACACAATTGCAATTTTTTTTGTATTTTTTTTCTTTATTAGACATGTCTAATTTTAGTAAAAACAAATAGTATATTTAACAAATATTATATTTTTATATGAAAAATCTGAAAAAATACATGAATAAAATAAAAAAAAAACATTTTTTTTATGAAATAATCTGAAAAATCTCTAGCATCCCAAAAAACGGCAAAAACATAGTTAAAATTGGTTATATGGCAGCACCGCTAAACACTACTAAAAGTTGCCGACCAAAACTCACCTTTGTTGCCGCCAAACTATGTTCGTGTTCTAAGAGAGTACTAAAAAATTCGTGAGAGAGAAACATACTCTATAGAAAATTATATACTTTTTGGCCGCAATCATGATTAACCAACATGTTTCGCTGTACAAAATTTTGAGAGCGAACCATATTGGTTCATTTTGAATCTTCCCGAGTAAAAAAGTTTATATAATTATATATGGTCATATATGGCAACATATATAACTAGATATAATTATCTAACATTGGTTCCTGATAGATTGGTTTATATGCAGCCATATACAAATATATATAAATAAATATGGCTCAATATATAATTATATCTGCGTTATATAGTTAGATATAATTATATATGGTTTCGGGCAAAACATTTTTAAACGGGTTTTTATAACTGATGCAATTGGAACGAGACTTATTGTTCTTAAAATTACTTTTGAATGCTCTTCCGAAATTTTCCATAAAGTTAGTTTGCATTAAAAACGAAGTCATGGGCCGAATTACGGCATTCGTGATCGAATGAATTCGTTCGAAAACGGTTTTTTTAAATATGGGTATTTCCACAGAAAGGTCAACCGCTACCAAAATATTAAAGTTGAAGAAAAAAGACTTTTCTGAGAAAATTTAGTTGGTTAATGCATTGGATTTTAAGAATATACCTAATTAAATACATATTACCATTTGTAATTTAAGAAAAGTGGTCTGCAAAGAGCAGCTTTGCTTTTTTTGGTTTTAGCGTTTTTAATTGACATTTTTCCTTGAGTTATTTCTAAGTGTTACATATCATGTCGATTGCACTCTTCTTATAGACTAAATATACCAACAATAAATATTTAAAAACACCACAGTAGAGATCAAGCAAACTCCGAATAACGGTATAATTCAAAGATTCTTTGTACTACATTCTTCTATCCCGTTCGCGACCGAAAATAAGCATTTGTGTTTAGTTCTCCGTGAGCGTTGATCGGAATAGTTTGATATTTACAATTCAAAACAAAATAACCGAGATCATTTAAAAAAACCAAACCTAAAACATTTTGATCCAATTTTAAACCTGAAAAATGCCCTTGGAATCATTGTCCCGTTCGCGATTCTAAAAAAAATATTTAAAAAAAAATAATAATAAGGATAATAAAAAAAAAAAACAAAATGCTAAATAAAAACTTTGTATCTCTGCTTTAGTTAAAAAATAATCTCCATTTAATAAACTGACGAAATTCGCAGAGTTTTAAACAAAACCACACACCGAAAAAAATGACTTACATTTTTTGTCCCGTTCGCGATCGCAAGTTTATCCAAAATATTTGGAGAACGTTCATATTTTATAATTTTCTTTTTGTTCTCAAAAATTGTTCTACTAAAATGCTATTAAATATTTATAAAAAGTTAAAAAAAAATTTGAGTTTTAATATTTTTTTTTCAAGTTGAGTGCGTACGAATGTCCCGTTCGCGATCCTGGAAATGCCCATATATAACTAGATTAATACTAATAATGAAAACACCAACTATATTTCTAATCAATGACTGAATTACAACATCCCTGATGAAGAAAATTCCGTTTAAATATTTTATTTTAAGAAATAAAAAATTAATTTCAATCAAAAAATTACTACAAATTAAAACTACAAAATTAAATTTTCTCCTAGACAATCAATGTTTTGAATTAAAACAAAATTACAATTATTCGAGGATTATAATAAAAAAATTTATTCGCGAATTAAAAAATAATAAATAAAATTAGCACAAAATATTTTATTTTTTGATTCCGGATTTAAAAATCTTTTTTGCATGTTTGAAAATAAATCTTTTTAACACGTTGGCTGCCACGTCGCACGTTTTCATGCGACACCTAAATGTTACCCTGAGACCACGTCGCAAATTTTCGTACATTTTAATATGGAATTTTACATGGAATTTGGATTCTCTGGCCTGTGGTGAACATTTTGGTGTATTTTCCATGGCCGCTGTGTATTTTTAATGGTATTTTTTTGGATAATGAAAAAGTTGTAAATTTTAATTTCCCATGTAAAAATCGAAATATATATGAGCATCATGATCATACATGGTCATATACGTCCATACATTGTTCAACATATGACCATACATGATCTCATATATGATCATATATCTTCGGATCCGAAATTTGAGGGTATATGAACACATATGATCATATACGAGCATACATGAATAATATATGAGCATGTATGATAATATATGCACATATATCAAATTTCGGATCCGAAGATATATGGTCATATATGAGATCATGTATGGACGTATATGACCATGTATGATCATATACAAGCTCATGTATGATCATGTATGTTCATATATATTTTGATTTTTACATGGGTTGTCTTTTTAATAATTCTTTTGAAAATCAATTCATTTATGAGCAAAAAAAATATAAAAATATATATTTATGTAAATTCAATTTGGAGATCAGTAGAAAAACATGTTTTATGTTCTCCCAGGCCATGTCGCACGAAAATGTGCGACACCAAAAATCCCTTATAACTTCAAAATTAGGGACCAAAATAAAGTCGCGAGTAGTCAAAACTTATTTTTAGGCACTAAGAAACAAAATAGAACAAAAATAAGTTGTTGGCCTCAGGTGACCAAAATTGTTAAATGACATTGCTACTGAACGATCAAAATTATAAAAAGGCTTTGGCAGCCGTGTTAAATAAATTTTTAAAGCTCTACCTGAAACACTCCTATGAATTGAAACGAATTAAAGCAATGACAGATTTTTATGACGTTAACAATATCGATAACATAAGTTATGAGTCAAAAAGCTTAAATTTATATTACACATCGCTCGACGAAACTATGTCGCATAACACTACCATAATTAAGGAATTGTTTTTTTAAATTTGTATTTGTTTAAAATTCACCAATTTCTAGAGAGATTTTCAAACAATTATAAACTTTTTTAACGTCATAAAAATCAATCCATCATATATTAGGTCTGTACGAGGTAATTTTGGGTAAAGTCTGGTAAAATGAGAGTAAGCAAAAAATTCTCTCACAAAACCATAAAAATGCCCAAAATACTGCGAACGCACAAAACCACATTTCATACCCAAAAATAAACGTCAAATTTATTCATATTAAAAAAAAGCTTAAATAATGAATATATTTGAAGTTTTCAAATGTATTTTTGATTATTAAAAAGGAAAAGTTCTTTATAGTAAATTTTTATTTAACTTTATTTTTTTTCTTCAAAAATGCAAAACAACTTATTTATTAGCAACAGCTGATGATTTGACAATTTTACCATTTTACCCAAACAAAAAGTACGGGTAAGTTCTGGTAAAATGAGAAACACAATTACTCTCTCATGAACGCTCTCATTTACTCAATTTTTGTTACAAGAAACGCTTTCTGGTAAGATTGGGTTCCCGCGGGCACCCGCGGTAAGGTACGTCGAACACACCTATTGTATCGCTCCTTAATAATTGATTTTAGATTTGAAACTTTTAAAAATTTTGAACGTCAAAACAAAATATATTTGTATATTTATTAAAAAATTTTGTGAGAATAGTGAATTATGTCCTGGGGAGGCGTTTTGCAAATGGGTGGCAATTGGTAAATTACTTATAAATATATTTAACAGCATGGTATATTAAAATATTTGCACAAAACTTGATTTTTACAGGCATCAAGTTTTTGTGAGGAGACGTCTAGTTACAGCTAACACCAATTTAAAGATAAAATTAGTACACTTAATAAAAATTAAAATACAAAATATTTATATTTGCAGAAAATTGTTAATAATTTGGAAGGCATTTAGTGAAAATAGAAAAATATGTCTAAAATTTATATAAAAAATATATAAAATTTTACATATTTATATAAAATTAGATATACCCATTTTTCGGACATAATTATATCTAAATATATCTAATCATATCTAAATGTATATAATTATATACAGTTATGTGCGAAAAAATAGGGACACTTGCATGCAACAAATTAAAAGTAAAAAAACACACATACATTTTAGAAAGAAACTAACAATATTATTTTTAGATTATAGTACAACAACAACTCTTCATTTTAAGCAACAATTCAAACTTTGTTTTTGCAATTGAAAAAAACAACATTAAAAAGTATTATAATTTCCTGTAGTTGAATGTGAATAAAAATAGGGACAGTAAGAAAATGGTTTATAATATTATTAGTATTTTATATTTTTTTATGGAAATATAACAGTGGTTATTGTATCTAATAGATGTACTCATTTCTGTATCATATTTATGTAAATAAATGTACCAAGTATGGAGCCAACTGTGGAAAAGGTATGGGATATAGAAAGATGGTACAGATTGTCATATGCATTAAATTTTAAAATTTTGTTTGTGCCAGACTACTTCGTTGATATTGTTTATCAATTGTAAGCTAAACAAAAGAAGACCTGACCAATATTAAGTCCTTAGAAAGCTGATTTCCTATCGAAAGTCGAAATATGCATTAAATTTTAAAATTTTGTTTGTGCCAGACTACTTCGTTGATATTGTTTATCAATTGTAAGCTAAACAAAAGAAGACCTGACCAATATTAAGTCCTTAGAAAGCTGATTTCCTATCGAAAGTCGAAAATTATTTACAAATTTTCAAGAGGATCGCAAAATTAATTTTGTTTATTGTGGATTTTTAATTCACATTGCAATTATAAGTTGATAGTTTTTTAAATTAGACGAGTTTAGCTAACTGAAGGCATCAATGTTTTTATTTTAACATTTATAGTTTTTAATTGTCAGACGTTGAAAGAAGTTTTTGGTAATCTTAATTCTACTTAATACTTGAAATAGTATAAAAATACCAAAAAAAAAAAATCATGATGATGTAAAATAAGATTTAAATCTTAAATATTTTAGATGTCTTACTTATTTGATAATAAAATTAACAAACAAGAGTTATTTGATCGTTTCCGCTTTAATTGTATCATTTATTATCCGGATGCTTCGACTTAGGAATATAGTAAAACCGTACATATAATTTACTTGGTCTTGAAATTTAAAATTACAAATCGTAGAATAAATGTCTAAATGTCATTATGTAGCTAAACACGTCTACTTTTAAAAACTATCAGCTAATAATTGCAATGTGAATTAAAAACCCATAATAAACAAAATTAATTTAGCGATCCTCTTTAAAATTTGTAAATAATTTCCGATTTTCGATAGTAAATCAGCTTTCTAAGGACTTAATATTGATTATGTCTTCTTTTGTTTGGCTTAGAATTGATAAACAATACCAACGATGTAGTCTGGCACAAACAAAATTTTAAAATTTCATGCATATGGCAATCTGTTCCGATTTTCTATATCTCATACCTTTTCCACAGTTGGCTCCATACTTGGTACATTTATTTACATAAATATGATACAGAAATAAGTACATCTATTAGATACAATGACCACTGTTATATTTCCATAAAAAAAATATAAAATACTAATAATATTTCAAACCATTTTCTTACTGTCCCTATTTTTATTCACATTCAACTATAGTAAATTATAATACTTTTCAATGTTCTTTTTTTCAATTACAACAACAAAGTTTGAATTGCTGCTTAAAATGAAGAGTTGTTGTTGTACTGTAATCTAAAAATAATATTGTTAGTTTCTTTCCAAAATGTAAGTGTGATTTTTTACTTTTAATTTGTTGCATGCAAGTGTCCTTATTTTTTCGCACATAACTGTATAATCATATATAATTATATCCACTAATTTCCGCATAAAATTATATATAATTTAATATTGGACTATATATAATATGAGGCCATATATAATTATATATGGCCCATGTATAATTTTATATTATTTATTGTATAATATTATATTATATTAGTCGGGTTGCTGCGAATCACGAAAAATTTACTGTCATCTCCAATATTGATAACATATTATAGCTAGTTTATCTGAACTATCTGTCAAAAGACGGGGATGGTCGTAGTGGACATATTTTCATGAAATGAGCCAAGCAATACGCTGGTGATTCACCAGTGTATTCCTTGGCTCATTTGGTCAGAGGGTAGTAGGGTAAAATTGCTAACTTCTGAACCAGTGGTCGAATTTTTTTTTTTTTTAAGATTACTTATGTCAAATTTGTATGGGAATGACACAAGCCAACGTTGATACTTGGGACCACGTTTTCGGCTATAACTCAGAAAAGAATCGAGATATCGATACCATCTCCAATTTCAATGAAATTCATCATAACTGTCTTACTATACAAGTTCATGACGAAGCTTAAATTTCAGAAAAAATCGTTATCCCTAAAATACCGTTACCGAAATAATAGAAAATACCGTTATCGTTTAAATACCAATACCGAAATAACTGAAAAAATCGTTATCCCTAAAATACCGTTACCGAAATAACTTAAAAAATCGTTATGCTTAAAATACCGTTACCGAAATAATTGAAATAATCGCTGTCCCTAAAATACCGTTACCGAAATAATAGAAAATAGCGTTACCGAAATAAAAGAAAATAACTTTACCCTTAAAATACCGATACATTTTTTTATCAAGTAATGTCTACACAGGTTATGTCTACACAAGTTATGATTTTGTTTACCAGGTGTCTTCAAATGCAAAAAATATGAAAATTACACAAAAAACAACAGAGCAGTTCCATATGAAAACGATCAAAATTGGCAAATTTTTGGACGACCCCTCTCCGATTTTAAAATAAATAGTCTTAATCGATTGCCCAGCAAAAAATAATGTACCTACATATTTTTTTTTTTTTTATAGTGACTGGTTTAGTGGTGGTGTACACCACTGTCATGTGACAAAATTGAAGAATTCTTCATAAGGGACCTCATTGAAAGTTCTTCATATTTTTCTCATCATCCTTAACTCTTTGTTTTTCTTCCCATCTTTAAGAATACCTCCAAACTTTCTTCTGCCTCTTATCTTTATCAAATGCTTCAAAAAATAAATATAAATAAAAAAAAAAATTTTTTTTCGTGAATCCAAAAATAAAGGGATTTTTAAATTAAAATCAAAAACAGTTTTGTGTAAACACTTGTTTTTGTCGGAGAATTTGTACTATAGGCTAGAACAGTTGCGTCCAAACACTAATACTATGATATTTGCGTTTGTAGTAAAGAGCTTTTTTTTAGGGACGGAAAACTCAGTACGTTAGTGCTTTTCCATCAACTTGAAAATAACTTTTCAAACATACAACGATCAGTCTATGTTCACTAAAAAAAAATACATTTAATAAAGCGTGGGAACAGTTGTTTTTGTTCATTGAAAACAATGACGGCGATCCCGTATGTTTGGTTTGTGGTTATAATGCAAAACGCAGTCACAAACATACCATTGAAAGGCATTATAATACATCCCAAAAGATATTTTTGAATTAAAATTTTGATAGGGCCAAATTAGTAGATGAACTGAAATTAAAGTTTCAAAAGAAAAATTTGCCAATCGACCAATTTCAATATGAAAAAATATCAAAGAAAATATTCCTTTTGTTGTTGCTCTATCCTTAGCAAAGCACAGCAAGCCTTTTGAAGATGGCGTTTTTTTTAAAGATCTTTCAAAAGAAGTATTAAAGTGTTTTGGCTTAAATAAATTATACAACTTATAACATTTCGAAATTCAAAATTTCCATCCTTGTATTGTGCCCTCATATATGTAAAATCTCTCGTAGAAGCTCGCTGTAGGTTAAAAAGCTCTTTTGTTAAAGCTTGCACATTGTGCATAGGAATTGGACGCAACTGATATATAAGTTTTTGCTAACTCGAAACCAGTAGAGATAACGCGAAATGCTGTGGTGGATAAATGCATGACCAAATAGGCTTTTTAATGCTAAAATAAAAAAAGTTACGCATAGGTGTTTACGACAGCGCACCAACGAATTGAATAAATCATTTTCCAGAATAGAAATTGCTTCCTATTAAATTAGATATTACATCATATTATTTGTTTTTAATCGGGGTACGGTAAGTTTGAATTATTTTTAATTTTGTGTGGGAGGGTTGGAGAAATTTTGAGTCTTTTCTAGTGATCAAAGCCACTCATTATTATGAATGTAGATTATTTGTTTTACTGTACTCATATGTCTTTTTATAAAACCTTTATTTTTTTTATTTATATCGCAACATATATTTTCAGGTGACGGTTTGTGCAAAAGAAAAAGTAAGAAATCATCTTCTGGCATGTCACCTTATTGTCTTCAACAAAATATTACAATCACCTATCTGATGTGTCGTTTTTATTCACATGACCTAAATCAACAGTCGGAAAGATTCAATGTAGTCTTGAACTATCTTAAAACAATAGTCAATTCCATAACATCCGAGAGTTCCCATGATGATTTACGACCATTAGTTTCAGCTTTACGTGCTATTTTATTGGAAAATCGTTTATCTTTATCTGAAATATATAAGGAAGCTACAAAGAACTTACTTAGAAGCTGTATTAAAGGATTTTTAAACAACAAGTTTAATTATTTAGGAATATCCTCCAAAGTTCTAATAATGCTGTGTGAAATTGTACAAGATTCGGAACTTTATAAAACTTTTGGTAGTGAAAATTTTTGTGAATTTTTAGAATATTTACCAACTCTACTTTTAAAACCTACTATAAACGAAGCTTGTTTGCTAGTCATGAGCAAATTGGGTAAACAACAAAACTGGATATTTTTAAATGCTTTAAAAAGTGTTTTATGTAAAGTTATTGGTCACCTAAAAACTATACAAGTAGTCGGAGCTTTTAATGTTTTTGAGGGTAAAAAACACATCATGAATTTGTTTTATTGGTTAAATCCTCAATTTAATATAAATAAAGATGATTTGGAGAAATTACTTAATAATGTCGAATCTAATGTAACTGATAAAAGAATAGCGGGTTATTGTCGTTATATTTTAACAACTGTATAATTTATTTTTTATATTTAATTTTTATTAATAAAAAATAATGAACTAAAATATACTTAAAATCTATGTTTTCTTTTTTAGTGGTTTTGGTTTAAAACGATCCAGTACGCTGGGTTTAGTATTACTTTCGAACGGTATAAAATCATCACATTCTTCCACTTTATGAGATGATATAATATTTTGTTTAGTTTCGCGTACACTTTTTATGAATTCCTGTCAAAAGAGAGAATATATATACAAATTAATAAAAGTTTCATGGGATAAATTAAAAAATTTGCCTGAAAAAATAAATCTAATCTAAAAATTAAAATAATGCGTGGAGTTAGAGCCAGAAACAACTAACTTTGAATTAATTAATGTAGTTGGATTAAAAATGTGTTTAAATCACTGATCGGCACTTAGCACTCAGGGGCCGAACACAATCGGCAATTTACACGTACACTACACGAATGTCAACAAATC
Organism: Eustalomyia histrio; assembly: GCA_949748255.1. NCBI lineage: Eukaryota > Metazoa > Arthropoda > Insecta > Diptera > Anthomyiidae > Eustalomyia > Eustalomyia histrio. The sequence continues at coordinate 129,364,403 of OX456525.1, forward strand.
TCACAGTTAAGAGCACAAAAATACAATTATTTGATTCAGTAGTACGCTAACTTTCAACAGAGCTTTGTTGAAGAAATAAAGTACACTGTAAAAATTTGTTTCTTTTATTATAGGTATTTTTTATTGTAGGTATTTATTTTGCTTTTCGTTTACATTTTAAATTAAAAATGTGGATCGTTGAGTGGGAATAATTTTTTTTATTTTCTTGAAATATATTAAATGAGGCCGAGTGCCTTGTATGCAATCAAAAAATTATCATTATTATAAATTATTTTTATTTTTTATAATAGAGAAAGCAAAAACATTAACTATTTTAATTCAATAAATACGGATATTCTCTTGTCGATTAATTCATTTATTAATTTATTCATTCATTTATCTAGAAAGATAAAATAATTTCTTACGGTGTAAAACACCAATACATTCATATTCTCTCTTTCTGCCGACCACTGGTTTAAATATACATAAATAAAATTTGTACAGTTTCAAGTTTAGCAACTAAACACGAACAGCAAAATATGAAGTTTGCTCTTTTATTCATTGGTTGCGCCGCAATCATGATTGAACCAACATATTTCGCTGTACAAAATTTTGAGAGCAAACCATATTGGTTCATTTTGAATCTTCCCGAGTAAAAAAGTTTATATAATTATATATGGTCATATATGGCAACATATATAACTAGATATAATTATCTAACATTGGTTCCTGATAGATTGGTTTATATGCAGCCATATACAAATATATATAAATAAATATGGCTCAATATATAATTATATCTGCGTTATATAGTTAGATATAATTATATATGGTTTCGGGCAAAACATTTTTAAACGGGTTTTTATAACTGATGCAATTGGAACGAGACTTATTGTTCTTAAAATTACTTTTGAATGCTCTTCCGAAATTCTCCATAAAGTTAGTTTGCATTAAAAACGAAGTCAGGGGCCGAATTACGGCATTCGTGATCGAATGAATTCGTTCGAAAACGGTTTTTTTTTAATATATAACTAGATTAATACTAATAATGAAAACACCAACTGAACGTTGATCGGAATAGTTTGATATTTACAATTCAAAACAAAATAACCGAGATCATTTAAAAAAACCAAACCTAAAACATTTTGATCCAATTTTAAACCTAATAAATGCCCTTGGAATCATTGTCCCGTTCGCGATGTCCCGTTCGCGATTCTAAAAAAAATTTTTAAAAAAAATAATAATAAGGATAATAAAAAAAAAACAAAATGCTAAATAAAATCTTTATATCTCTGCTTTAGTTAAAAAATAATCTCAATTTAATAAACTGACGAAATTCGCAGAGTTTTAAACAAAACCACACACCGAAAAAAATGACTTACATTTTTTGTCCCGTTCGCGATCGCAAGTTTATCCAAAATATTTGGAGAACGTTCATATTTTATAATTTTCTTTTTGTTCTCAAAAATTGTTCTACTAAAATGCTATTAAATATTTATAAAAAGTTAAAAAAAAATTTGAGTTTTCATATTTTTTTTTCAAGTTGAGTGCGTACGAATGTCCCTTTCGCGATCCTGGAAATGCCCATATATAACTAGATTAATACTAATAATGAAAACACCAACTATAGCTTTTATTTCTAATCAATGACTGAATTACAACATCCCTGATGAAGAAAATTCCGTTTAAATATTTTATTTTAAGAAATAAAAAATTAATTTCAATCAAAAAATTACTACAAATTAAAACTACAAAATTAAATTTTCTCCTAGACAACCAATGTTTTGAATTAAAACAAAATTACAATTATTCGAGGATTATAATAAAAAAATTTATTCGCGAATTAAAAAATAATAAATAAAATTAGCACAAAATATTTTATTTTTTGATTCCGGATTTAAAAATCTTTTTTGCATGTTTGAAAATAAATCTTTTTAACACGTTGGCTGCCACGTCGCACGTTTTCATGCGACACCTAAATGTTACCCTGAGACCACGCCGCAAATTTTCGTACATTTTAATATGGAATTTTACATGGAATTTGGATTCTCTGGCCTGTGGTGAACATTTTGGTGTATTTTCCATGGCCGCTGTGTATTTTTAATGGTATTTTTTTGGATAATGAAAAAGTTGTAAATTTTAATTTCCCATGTAAAAATCGAAATATATATGAGCATCATGATCATACATGGTCATATACGTCCATACATTGTTCAATATATGACCATACATGATCTCATATATGATCATATATCTTCGGATCCGAAATTTGAGGGTATATGAACGCATATGATCATATACGAGCATACATGAATAATATATGAGCATGTATGATAATATATGCACATATATCAAATTTCGGATCCGAAGATATATGGTCATATATGAGATCATGTATGGACGTATATGACCATGTATGATCATATACAAGCTCATGTATGTTCATATATATTTTGATTTTTACATGGGTTGTCTTTTTAATAATTCTTTTGAAAATCAATTCATTTATGAGCAAAAAAAAATATAAAAAAATATATATTTATGTAAATTCAATTTGGAGATCAGTAGAAAAACATGTTTTATGTTCTCCCAGTCCATGTCGCACGAAAATGTGCGACACCAAAAACCCCTTATAACTTCAAAATTAGGGACCAAAATAAAGTCGCGAGTAGTCAAAACTTATTTTTAGGCACTAAGAAACAAAATAGAACAAAAATAAGTTGTTGGCCTCAGGTGACCAAAATTGTTAAATGACATTGCTACTGAACGATCAAAATTATAAAAAGGCTTTGGCAGCCGTGTTAAATAAATTTTTAAAGCTCTACCTGAAACACTCCTATGAATTGAAACGAATTAAAGCAATGACAGATTTTTATGACGTTAACAATATCGATAACATAAGTTATGAGTCAAAAAGCTTAAATTTATATTACACATCGCTCGACGAAACTATGTCGCATAACACTACCATAATTAAGGAATTGTTTTTTAAATTTGTATTTGTTTAAAATTCACCAATTTCTAGAGAGATTTTCAAACAATTATAAACTTTTTTAACGTCATAAAAATCAATCCATCATATATTAGGTCTGTACGAGGTAATTTTGGGTAAAGTCTGGTAAAATGAGAGTAAGCAAAAAATTCTCTCAAAAAACCATAAAAATGCCCAAAATACTGCGAACGCACAAAACCACATTTCATACCCAAAAATAAACGTCAAATTTATTCATATTAAAAAAAAGCTTAAATAATGAATATATTTGAAGTTTTCAAATGTATTTTTGATTATTAAAAAGGAAAAGTTCTTTATAGTAAATTTTTATTTAACTTTATTTTTTTTCTTCAAAAATGCAAAACAACTTATTTATTAGCAACAGCTGATGATTTGACAATTTTACCATTTTACCCAAACAAAACGTACGGGTAAGTTCTGGTAAAATGAGAAACACAATTACTCTCTCATGAACGCTCTCATTTACTCAATTTTTGTTACAAGAAACGCTTTCTGGTAAGATTGGGTTCCCGCGGGCACCCGCGGTAAGGTACGTCGAACACACCTATTGTATCGCTCCTTAATAATTGATTTTAGATTTGAAACTTTTAAAAATTTTGAACGTCAAAACAAAATATATTTATTAAAAATATTTGTATATTTATTAAAAAATTTTGTGAGAATAGTGAATTATGTCCTGGGGAGGCGTTTTGCAAATGGGTGGCAATTGGTAAATTACTTATAAATATATTTAACAGCATGGTATATTAAAATATTTGCACAAAACTTGATTTTTACAGGCATCAAGTTTTTGTGAGGAGACGTCTAGTTACAGCTAACACCAATTTAAAGATAAAATTAGTACACTTAATAAAAATTAAAATACAAAATATTTATATTTGCAGAAAATTGTTAATAATTTGGAAGGCATTTAGTGAAAATAGAAAAATATGTCTAAAATTGTATATATATTTATATAAAAAATATATAAAATATTATAATTTATATAAAATTAGATATACCCATTTTTCGGACATAATTATATCTAAATATATCTAATCATATCTAAATGTATATAATTATATACAGTTATGTGTGAAAAAATAGGGACACTTGCATGCAACAAATTAAAAGTAAAAAAACACACATACATTTTAGAAAGAAACTAACAATATTATTTTTAGATGATAGTACAACAACAACTCTTCATTTTAAGCAACAATTCAAACTTTGTTTTTGCAATTGAAAAAAACAACATTAAAAAGTATTATAATTTCCTATAATTGAATGTGAATAAAAATAGGGACAATAAGAAAATGGTTTATAATATTATTAGTATTTTATATTTTTTTATGGAAATATAACAGTGGTCATTGTATCTAATAGATGTACTCATTTCTGTATCATATTTATGTAAATAAATGTACCAAGTATGGAGCCAACTGTGGAAAAGGTATGGGATATAGAAAGATGGAACAGATTGTCTTATGCATTAAATTTTAAAATTTTGTTTGTGTCAGACTACTTCGTTGATATTGTTTATCAATTGTAAGCTAAACAAAAGAAGACCTGACCAATATTAAGTCCTTAGAAAGCTGATTTCCTATCGAAAGTCGAAAATTATTTACAAATTTTCAAGAGGATCGCAAAATTAATTTTGTTTATTGTGGGTTTTTTATTCACATTACAATTATAAGTTGATAGTTTTTTAAATTAGACGAGTTTAGCTAACTGAAGGCATCAATGTTTTTATTTTAACATTTATGGTTTTTAATTGTCAGACGTTGAAAGAAGTTTTTGGTAATCTTAATTCTACTTAATTCTTAAAATAGTATAAAAATACCAAAAAAAAAAAAAATCATGATGATGTAAAATAAGATTTAAATCTTAAATATTTTAAATGTCTTACTTATTTGATAATAAAATTAACAAACAAGAGTTATTTGATCGTTTCCGCTTTAATTGTATCATTTATTATCCGGATGCTTCGACTTAGGAATATAGTAAAACCGTACATATAATTTACTTGGTCTTGAAATTTAAAATTACAAGTCGTAGAATAAATGTCTAAATGTCATTATGTAGCTAAACACGTCTACTTTTAAAAACTATCAGCTAATAATTGCAATGTGAATTAAAAACCCACAATAAACAAAATTAATTTAGCGATCCTCTTTAAAATTTGTAAATAATTTCCGATTTTCGATAGTAAATCAGCTTTCTAAGGACTTAATATTGATTATGTCTTCTTTTGTTTGGCTTAGAATTGATAAACAATACCAACGATGTAGTCTGGCACAAACAAAATTTTAAAATTCCATGCATATGGCAATCTGTTCCGATTTTCTATATATCATACCTTTTCCACAGTTGGCTCCATACTTGGTCCATTTATTTACATAAATATGATACAGAAATGAGTACATCTATTAGATACAATGACCACTGTTATATTTCCATAAAAAAAATATAAAATACTAATAATATTTCAAACCATTTTCTCACTGTCCCTATTTTTATTCACATTCAACTATAGGAAATTATAATACTTTTCAATGTTCTTTTTTTCAATTACAACAACAAAGTTTGAATTGCTGCTTAAAATGAAGAGTTGTTGTTGTACTGTAATCTAAAAATAATATTGTTAGTTTCTTTCCAAAATGTAAGTGTGGTTTTTTACTTTTAATTTGTTGCATGCAAGTGTCCTTATTTTTTCGCACATAACTGTATAATCATATAGAATTATATCCACTAATTTCCGCATAAAATTATATATAATTTAATATTGGACTATATATAATATGAGGCCATATATAATTATATATGGCCCATGTATAATTTTATATTATTTATTGTATAATATTATATTATATTTTTTTAGTCGGGTTGCTGCGAATCACGAAAAATTTACTGTCATCCCCAATATTGATAACATATTATAGCTAGTTTATCTGAACTATCTGTCAAAAGACGGGGATGGTCGTAGTGGACATATTTTCATGAAATGAGCCAAGCAATACGCTGGTGATTCACCAGTGTATTCCTTGGCTCATTTGGTCAGAGGGTAGTAGGGTAAAATTGCTAACTTCTGAACCAGTGGTCGAATTTTTTTTTTTTTTTAAGATTACTTATGTCAAATTTGTATGGGAATGATACAAGCCAACGTTGATACTTGGGACCACGTTTTCGGCTATAACTCAGAAAAGAATCGAGATATCGATACCATCTCCAATTTCAATGAAATTCATCATAACTGTCTTACTATACAAGTTCATGACGAAGCTTAAATTTCAGAAAAAATCGTTATCCCTAAAATACCGTTACCGAAATAATAGAAAATAGCGTTATCATTTAAATACCAATACCGAAATAACTGAAAAAATCGTTATCCCTAAAATACCGTTACCGAAACAACTTAAAAAATCGTTATCCTTAAAATACCGTTACCGAAATAATTGAAATAATCGCTGTCCCTAAAATACCGTTACCGAAATAATAGAAAATAGCGTTACCCTTAAAACAGCGTTACCGAAATAAAAGAAAATAACTTTACCCTTAAAATACCGATACATTTTTTTATCAAGTAATGTCTACACAGGTTATGTCTACACAAGTTATGATTTTGTTTACCAGGTCTCTTCAAATGCAAAAAAATATGAAAATTACACAAAAAACAACAGAGCAATTCCATATGAAAACGATCAAAATTGGCAAATTTTTGGACGACCCCTCTCCGATTTTAAAATAAATAGTCTCAATCGATTGCCCAGCAAAAAATAATGTACCTACATATTTTTTTTTTTATAGTGACTGGTTTAGTGGTGGTGTACACCACTGTCATGTGACAAAATTAAAGAATTCTTCATAAGGGACCTCATTGAAAGTTGTTGAATCAGGCTTTAATTGAAAAATAAAATTTTCCTAATTTTTCTCAGAAATTTACCTTTTTTCCCATGAAAATTAAATTTTCCGATTTTCCACAGAAGCTCCTAAATTTTCCGGCTAATTTTATTTTTATTGGATTCCTCATAATTTTTTCTTTAAGAATCAGCAATAAAAAAATGGGCCCCGACTCCTTGTTTGGACAGGAGAAGAGCATTTAAGAGACCACCTTGTGCCTGTCTAATGCCAGCACGCATTCTTTTGGTCGTAGGATGGCAAACTTAGAAAATCCCACTTTTTCTGCTGGGTATTTCTCTTTGAACTGATGGTATGCTTCGGATAGATTACATAATAATAATCTGCGCTGCTTGTGTACTTTTTCTCCATCTTCACGTGTGATAACATAGTCACGTGTACCTGGGCAGGCGCGGCTGTTGTCATCATTGCAGTAAAAATCTTGAATCAATTTCACCGTTGCTTCGCTGAGGGTCTTTGAGCCAAATTTCTTGGTGGGAGTCGCCAATATGCCCTTCTGTCGAACTAATTCTTTGCTTCTTCTCGCGATGTAAAAAGATGTTTGAAACTGTTCAGAAATCTTGCGTATAGACCATGATTGAGGCAGCACAGATAAAATGAGATATTTCTCCGGAAAAGTGGTCGCTAAATTGAATTTTCTTTTCAACTGCTCAATCATTTGTTTGCCGTCATCAACGTCATCTGCTTGACTGCATTCGTTATCAGAGCCTTCATCAAATATTGTCGCGATTGCACTCATATTCTTGCCTTTTTTATCTTTCCTGTATTTTTCACTTCGCAACTTTCTTTTTCTAATAGGCGTTTCACCTAAAGTGGTAATAGCCTCATTCAAAGGACTCAAAGACATATTGACCATCGGAATGTCTGCCTCACTATCAGATGAAACATTTTGTTCAATTGTCATTTCACTCTCGGATTGTGGTTGCATTTGTTTCAATGCATTTGCTTGTTGAGACAAATCGATTTTACACTTGGGGCAAATGAATTGTGCTTCTTCACCGTATTATATATTTAATTCATTCATGTATCGCTTCGAAACACCAGTTAATTTTAATACTTTTATCTTTTTCGAACGATGTCCACTCTTGTTAAACGGATTGCAGCAAAATTTATTCATTTTACTTTAAATTGTCTTTACAGCTTCACTCTTTACTTTACAAAAAAAACACTTTAACACTCACGTTTAGTATTCAACTGAAATTTGACTCAGAGTGTGTGAAGTATTTATATTTATTTTTTGGTAAAAAATAGGTAAAAAAAAAATAAGCGATATTTGCTTTTCTTTAATAGGAAAATTTGCGTGAACTACTGGTCATAAAATGTTTTTTAAAGAGGGACTTAATTGGTTACTGCCAATAAGCCGACCACAGGTCATAAAATGTTTTGTAAGTTTTTTAAATTACCAGGTAATGAATATTTCGCCATATTTATGGAAAATCCGTGTTTTATGACTTGTTTCTGCACGTGTCATTTTAGGCGAAATATTTATTACCTGGTAATTTAAAAAATTTACAAAACATTTTATGACCTGTAGCCTCAGTCGGGTTTGGTGTGCCATTACATGCCACTGCTGCTATTATCCATGGATTTATGGCCGATCTTGTGAAGGCAGGCAGACCATATTCACTACACACTCATCTTGGGGCTCTTAAAAAAAAATTGAGTTTTTCTTCATAAATGTATTTTTAACTGTAAAATAATTTTTAAAATGTATTTTTAATAATAAAATAAAATAATGTTAAATAATTAAAAATAATTCAATTATAAAAAATATAAAAACAATAAGAACAAGGTGGTCTCTTAAATGCTCTTCTCCTGTCCAAACAAGGAGTCGGGACCCATTTTTTTATTGCTGATTTTTAAAGCAAAAATTATGAGGAATCCAAAAAAAATAAAATTAGCCGGAAAATTTAGGAGCTTCTGTGGAAAATTTAATTTTCATGGGAAAATTTAATTTTCATGGGAAAAAAGGTAAATTTCTGAGAAAAATTAGGAAAATTTTATTTTTCAATTAAAGCCTGATTCAATACCTTTCCAACGAGCTATCACATGTTGCGATCGCTTTAGTAGTTTTTTTTAAACAACTTTCAATGAGGTCCCTTATGAAGAATTCTTCAATTTTGTCACATGACAGTGGTGTACACCACCACTAAACCAGTCACTATAAAAAAAAAAATATGTAGGTACATTATTTTTTGCTGGGCAATCGATTGAGACTATTTATTTTAAAATCGGAGAGGGGTCGTCCAAAAGGTGATCGCTTTCATATGGAATTGCTCAACAATAAAATTATTTTCGTTGTTCTTTTGTGTGTAATTTTCGAATTTTATTTTTTATTATGGTATGAGATATAATTATATGTGGTTTAATATATGTTCTAATATAAGAAATATTTTTTGATATGGTATAAGATATAATTATATATGATACAATATGTGCAAACAAATTTGAGATATTGTTATATATAGTTTCATATCTAGAGTATTTTTGATATGGTAAAATATATAATTTCATAATTATATGTGGCCACATGTCAATGGTTTAGAATCCCAGACAGTGAGATCAATTTTAAATCATTTCGGGATAACAAGAACTAGAAATTTTTGATAAGATATAAGTAGTGAAAATTGATATATTTTTGTTCGCCTTAAATATAAGTATTTTACAATGTCCCAGACGAAAACTATAAGATGCACACATACTTAAAATTTCAGGTTTCTAGCTGAATCGGTGTGGGCAGACCGTTAAGGGGGAGACTGTTCACCTTTTTTGTCCCTCTTCGTAGACATTTACAAAAATCCGACCTAGGTGAATGTCTACACCGGAGGAGAAACATATGAACAAAATTTCAACTTCCAGCTCCAGCGTTTTTGGCAGGACGTCAAGGGTGAGAATTTTCCCTATTCTGCCCCGCCCCTTTGGATTTTAACTTTATAGGTCCAACGGTTTGTGCAGGCTGTTAAAGCATATTTAAAATTTCCGGTTTCTAGCTATAGGGTTTGGGCAGACCATGAGATGGGGGTTTCCCCCATTTTGCCCTTCACCGAAGGAGTTTACAAGAACCTCGTCTTAGCGAATGTCCACGCCGTAGGGGGAACCTACATACAAAATTCCAGCGTCCTACCTCCTGCAGTTTGGCTGGGCGTTGTTGAATGAAATAAAGAAATAAATATTTACATATTTATACAGTTACACATTTACACATTTGCATATTTGCACATTTACATTACCATCAAACCTTCGATCCATCAAACAATCAATAAAGTTTTCACTTTGGCACTTCGGCAAATTTTCACATTTGCACTTTTGTAAATTTGCACTTTTGCAAATTTGCACATTTTTACATTAGCATATATGCACATTTGCACTTCTGCAAATTTGCACACTTTCACATTTACAAATTTGCACATCTGCACATTAGCATAATTGCACATTTACATTGGATGAGGAATCTATGTAACAAATTTTAACTTCGCAGCTCCAGCGGTTTTGGCAGGCCGTCAAGGTGAAAATTTTCCGCTTTTTTGCCCCTCCTCTTTGGATTTTCCAAAAGTCACGCCATAGCTGTTATCTACACCAGAGAAGGAACCTGCATACCAAATTTCAACTTTCTAGTTTCAGCATTTGAAAATACAAAAATTATTTTAAAAAAATTGTAAGGTGTAATGTTTTTTTATTTCTGAAATACAATTGACTATTTCTGAAATACAATTGACTATTTCTGAAATAAAATTGACTGTTTCTGAAACGCAGTTGACAATTTCTGAAAAACGATTCACTATTTCTGAAATAAAATTGACTATTTCTGAAATACAATTGACAATTTCTGAAACACAATTGACTATTTCTGAAATACAATTGACTATTTCTGAAATGCAATTGGCTATTTCTGAAATACAATTCACTATTTCTGAAATACAATTGACTATTTCTGAAATACAATTGATTATTTCTGAAATACAATTGACAATTTTGAAATACAATTAACAATTTCTGAAATACAATTGACTCTTTCTAAAATACAATTAGAAAAGGAGTATTGTTGGGTCTAATTTAATCTGCCATTTTTGGAATCATTTCAGATCCTTCTAAATCCTCAAATATATTTCTGGATCTAATTTGATCTACCATTTTTCGGATCAAATAAGATATTAAGGAATATAAAATTTGAAATGACTAAATTTTGTGCCAGATTATTTTTTTTTACTCGGACCTACTTACTTTTGCCAATAAATTTCAAACCATCTGTGGTTTATTATGTAAAAATGTTTGTGTTAGTTATAGATATTTCTGCAAGGGCCGCTGTAAGGTAACAAGATTCAAAAATATATTCTCTGTGCATAAATATCGCACTTGATCAACAAGAGAGTAATAACTCAAAATTTTTAAAATTTCACTTTTGGCAAGAAATCAATTAAAAACATCAATATCCATCTACTGCAAAAATTTCAACTAGTTGCGATTACTCTTTCATCGCGAAAAGCACATTTGAGACCATTTTCTTGATAATGTAGTGACTACCTTTATATCGACAAAAAGGTATTATTTTGAGTTAAAACAAAAATTGAAATAGAAATGAATCGTATATTTTCATAAAAAAGGTATTATTTTGATTTGAGCCTTTATTCTTGAAAAAAAAAATCAAACTGTTTCATTAAAATTTTGTTGTATTTTGAGTTGATACTGTTTTATTGATAAAATTTGTTTAACTGTATGATTTTAACTCGAAATGTGCATCTTTTTTTGATAAAAATGTTGAAATTTTTTTTGAGTTGTGACCCTTTTCATGAAATTTTTCAATCTATTAGTTATAACCATTGTCATGATATCGTGTTTATAATAAATTTACTTTAACATAACTACTTGCTGATAACGAAATCAATTGCTCATTGCAGTAATAATGAAAACATTGATATAAAAAATTGTATTATATAAAAAATTATATTTTATATTGTACGAACAAGCAATAGTTACTTAAAATTTAATATGACGTGTCCAAACATGCAACACTATTCCGCGTTTTTGCGTTTAGAGGATATACATAGTGACAATAATAGTTATAGCTCTGCAGATCCATTCAGTGATGATTCGAATGACGATTTCAATCCGACGGTGGTAAGTCAAAGCAGTTCTTCGGACATAGAAATGCAGAAAGCGGTTGACGCAAGAAAAAAACGTACTTTTTTTTATCTTTTACACTTATTATTGATTTAGTTTATCCTCTATTTATTCGGAAAGGCTTCCTCTGTCGGGAAATAAGAAAAAGGATCTTAAGGAACTTGTAAAAAAATATATAATCCCAAAACATATTTATGAGTTGTATTACAAAAATTTAATAGATACTTAATTTAAACACTTAATAATTGTTGTTAACTTTATACATAATATGTATATTATCATTTAAATTTTCTTATCATTTAATAAAGACTACTCGTAGTATATCTAAAATTAAGAACATGTATTCAAGATTTAAAAATAATGTGGAGTTAATAGAATATCATAACAACGTAAGATAAAATTTTTTCGAGTTAATACCCTTTTGATGAAAAAAAAATGGAAACTTTAATTAAATTTCAACTAAAGCGTCACAACTCAAAATAATACAAAGAAAAATGTAGAGAATTTTCAGAAAAATGGTATTAAGTCAAAAAATTGATTTTAATTGCAATATGTGCAAAAATTAAAAAGAAAAACAATGTAAATATATTTTCAAATGGAATTTGCTTACTATGATGTATTTGGATTTTTAAATTATCTTAAAATGAAACCACAAACAGTTTTTCACCTCTACTGAACATTTTACCAATTTTAAGTTATTACACTCTTGTTGATCAAGTGCGATATGTATATCTATCTCTCAAAAGTCTGATCGTCATGGGGTTAAATATATCGGTGTGCATTGAAACTAGCTAAAATACCTATACCGCAATAATAAAAATAACGTTACCCCTAAAATATCGTTACCGAAATAACTAAAATAACGTTATCGCTAAAATACCGTTACCGAAATAATGGAAAATACCCTTATCGCTAAAATACCGATACCGAAAGAACTGAAAAAATCGTTATCCTTAAAAAAAATCGTTATCCTTAAAAAAACGTTACCGAAATAATAGAAAATAGCGTTACCTTTACCGGTTACCATCTATGGAAAAAATTAAGGTGGATACTCGATTCGTTTCAGAAACGAATCAAGATATGCATATCATTTTAAAGTGCTCTTTCTTTCCTAAAAAATAAGGCCAACACGATTTTTGTATTTTTTACAGTACAATAGTTATGGTGGATTTCATTTAAATCGGAGATGGTAAATCCGAAAATGCCCTTATTCTGATTGAGTTGACATTGTTTGACTGAGCCATCACACAATTTTTGTTCTTTTCAAAACACACGAGAATGATTCATCTGGCATAAAATGTATACGTTTGCCAGGGATGCGAAAGTTGGTACAATTGTACCATTTTTGGTACAATTTGGGTCTTAAAAGTACGATAATACTCCCATAGTTTATTTGGTACAATTTACAAATTTTCCCAGTTTATCGTTATTTTTTTTGCTTGGCATCTTATTTTCGCCGTAACATCTTTGGGAATTTCTTTTATATTAGAGCTAATTTAGACGGCGACTTTGTTGCATATAATTATTGCGTGCAATTTTTGATTGTTGTCGAACGGGGTAGAGAAGCAAGCGGGATAATAATAAAGGCACATTTTTCGTTTTTTTGTGCATGTTCCTGTTATCTCTCACACTCATATGTTTTCTTATGTTGTTGCTTCATTCACATTCAGTTTTCGTGCAATTAAAGTCACCGTATAAAAAGACATAACTTTGGAAGCAACTTTGAAAAGGGAATTAAGAAAATTGCACGCAATCAATTGCATCGTATAAATTATCAACAGTTTTTAGTCTAGTCCAAACGAACTGAATTTTCTGTACAGCTTTTTTGTTATGTTTATTAAAAATAAAAATATTAACAAAAATTCTATAATTGGAGTTTTATTTTTTTTAATTCTAAAAAAATGGTACAATTGAGGTCAAAAAAGTACAATTTGGTAATCACTTTTGAACGAAATTGAAATTCTCATTTCGCATCCCTGACCTTGGGGCCAAGTGTTCCGTTGCTTGATTCCTAAAGTTCGGCGCAGTAATTATTACTAAATCGAAATTTAGGAGACAGGCAGCAAGAACACAGGGTGTCCTTGAAGCGTATACACAGCACATCGATCGATGGTGCCTTAGCCTATCAGGACCCCAATGACCGTCCATGCGTGGAGTTTAAGCTAGACTTATCCAGATGCAGACGTGGTTCCTTGTGATGAACGACACGGAGTCGCATCTGCGACTGGATAATATATGCTTCAATCCACATCCTGCTCGAGGTGGCTCTGCTTTTACAGAACATGGCGGATCCAGAGCGGACACTCGATAAAAACCCGTAATCAAAGGTGTTATCTGTACCGTGCCTATGGGATGAATAGCACTACGTTAGTGTGTTTTTGAACGGTGGCCTCCAGGGCGTGGCGTACCCTGGTTGTATCAGCTCACTGGTAGCACAGGGCTCTGCTACTATGTGTTCTGTTGTAATCCCTTATTTTTCTTTTAGATGGACTCTAATAATCTATTAAATAAAGAGCAAGAGAAGACCGATGCAGGTCTCACCTTAGGTGGCAAAGAGGTTTCAAACCTTAAAGGCACAGAGGTAGCAATAGTTTCGGCTGAGCAGACATTGGGCGCTCTGGATTCCAATGTTGCCGAACCCATGGATGTTAGTAGTTTAACTCAGGACCCTCCGGGCCCTATTTCAGACACAACTACGAACATCCCAACGGACGAGGAGGATGAGCTGTTAAGCTCCCAGCCTGTAAGTGCCGTCACAGTCCCAGGCGATCGGTCGAAACCGAGGACTGAGCGCGTGAAGCTCTGCGGGGGCGGCTCGCAAACGCTTGCGGACGTACCTGGATGAAGGTATTGACCTAGAGGTTGCGCGGCGGCTTTGTCAGTTGCCAATGCGCGAGGCCCGTAAGGAGGTCAAAGAGCTCACAGGTAGCAGGAAAAGGGTGCGCTCAGATGGCTCGACACCACCTGAAACTAGACATCCTGCAAAGCGGACAGCTGATATGGCTGCAGATGGCACACCTTGCAAGACTGTAGGCGCTATACTGCCGAAACCAGCCTTGCCAGTTCCGGCCAACCAGCGGAAACAAGAGGTATCCTACAAGGATGCAGTTGCCACCGTGAAGATTGGTGTTATTCAACCTGATTTCCCGGCAACTAGATGGACGGATGAGCAGCTCTACTCCATCCAAAGAGCTGTGCTGCACAAAATAGCGGAGCTGAGTAAGGGAACAATTAAGCCCAGTTTCTCGAGTTGCTCCTTTTAGCCAGGGTGGCTCAGTTTTGTTTGCCGCGACAAGGACACGGCGCAGTGGCTGGAGACTCATGTCCCCACTCTAAAGCCATGGAGCGACGCTGTGTTGAAGGTTGTTGCGGAGGAAAAAGTGCCGAAGGCCCAAGTGTTCGTGGGTTATTTTCCCGAGAAGGAGGACACGTCTAATGATCTAATTCTTAGACTAGTTGAGGGCCAGAACTGCGAGCTTTCGGGTATTGGAAGGTGTTGAATAGGGTTATCAAGGGTGGCATAGTTGAGCTCACCCTGTCTATTGACCCTATCTCAGCTGATATACTCAAGCGAAAGGATCACAGGATGAACTTTGGGTTTGGAACAGCGCTGGTAAGACCCACCCGACAACAACATGGGGTCGGGCGCGACATACCCAAGCAGGCAAAGGCAAGCATTTCTACAGCCACGGCCAAATCCGACACACGAGTTGTTACTAGCTCACACACGTCGGATGATAAACCGTGCTGTTCGAAGGACCTTGCTATGCCCAGTTCTACTGAGCCCACAACTAAAAAACGGGTCGATTTTAAGGCTTCCGAAAGGCGGAAAAAGGGTGAGCGGCACTCGGCAGAAGAAGCTGTGCAGCTAAACTCAAATCGTGGCAGAAAGGTGGCAAAGCGTGCTGCCAAACGCAAATAATGGCTGCCAAAAAAGCTGGAGCACCAAAGCACCTCAGGTGCTTACAGGTGAACCTTCACCATGCAAAGGCAGCATCGGACATCGCCAGCAGAAGGTTCACAACGGATGTCCTGGATGTAATGTTCATCCAGGAGCCTTGGGTGCACAATGGAGTCATAAAAGGGCTCAATGCAAGTCAAGGTAAGCTGATCTATAATTCTCAATTAACTAGGCCCAGAGTGGCCATCTTTGTGAGGAATAGTCTAACCTTTCTTCCAATTTCAGAATTTGTCTTGGGAGATTTGGTAGCAATCTCCGCAATGTTACCCTCCCTATCCGGGGTACATGAGGTAGTACTCGCCTCCGCGTACTTGTCTGGCGACGCAGAAGCGGCACCAACAGCTGAGGTTTCGGCCTTGGTTGAATATTGCCGAAAGAGGTCAGTGAGCTGGATCCTAGCATGCGACGCCAACGCACATCACACGGTATGGGGGAGTAAGGATGTCAACAAACGTGGTGAGTACCTGCTAGAATTTATATGTAGGAATAATATAAACATAGCGAACAGGGGTGACGTACCGACTTTTAGGAATGCAATTAGGTCAGAGGTCTTGGATCTCACTCTTACGAGCTCCAATTTGTCTTTTGCCATCTCTAACTGGCATGTCTCCAACGAACTATCAATGTCTGACCATCAGCACCTGGTCTTTGATGTTATCGGTTCATTGGATTCCAATCAGGTTTATCGCAATCCTAGACGTACGAACTGGGAAAACTTCCGTCATCACTTGGGGGGCGACACCAACTTTTCCAAGGGATTGATTCTGAGCTCAGGGGAAATTGATTATGAGGCGGCGGAAATTCAAGGGAATTTAACTTCTGCTTACGCTGCGAGCTGCCCACTAAAGACCAGGAGGACAAAGAGGGATGTTCCATGGTGGAACAGTGGTTTGGAGGAGCTCAAAAGTAAAGCCAGAAAGCTCTTTAATAATGCCAAACGAACAGGTGACTGGATCACCTATAGGGCTGCACTCACTGCATATAACAAGGAACTACGCAGATCCAAAAGGTCCACGTGGCGCAGTTACTGTGAGAGGATCTCGAATCTTCCAGAAGCTGTGCGACTTCAAAAGGCCCTATCACAGGATCATACGAATGGTATCTGTACTCTGAGGAGACCAGATGGTTCCTACACTGAATCTCCCGTCGAAACCTGCAAACTCCTGCTAGATACGCACTTCCCGGGATGCGTAGTTCCCGGCGGGTCGGATGCCACTTGGGGAATCCCAAACCTAACGGGGAGGAATGTACGTCTATCGGGGTCTATCTTTCAGGAGAGCAGGGTAAGGTGGGCGGGGAATGAGTTTTCTCCATACAAATCTCCAGGTCCGGACGGGGTCTATCCATGCCTTTTGCAGCGGGGGTTGTACGCAATTATCCCAAGGCTGGTTAGGATATTTAGATCCAGTCTGCTATTTGGTCATGTACCATCACCTTGGAGAGAGGTGAAAGTGGTCTTCATACCAAAGGCAGGGAGAAAGTCCGAACAGTTGCCTAAATCGTATAGACCAATTAGCCTCAGCTCGTTTCTCCTTAAGACTATGGAGAAAGTCTTGGATCGCTATATTAGGGACACTTACCTCGCACGGAGACCGATACACGGTCTTCAGTTCGCGTATCAGCGGGGAAAGTCTACCGAAACAACTGTTCATCACGTTGTCGATATGGTTGAGAGGGCACTAGGGGCAAAGCACATTGCCCTTTGTGCCTTTATAGATATACAGGGCGCTTTTGACAACACGTCCTACGGTGCGATTAAAGGGGCCATGCTGCGTAAGGGTATCTCTCCAATCATTGTGGATTGGACTCTAGAGATGCTAAGGTCCAGGGTAATCACCGTTGGTATAGGGTCTGCACTCAGGACTGTGAATGCGACCAGAGGGTGTCCTCAGGGGGGTGTTTTATCGCCATTATTATGGACACTGGTCATAGATGAGTTGCTCGAGGGTCTAAACGACCAGGGCTTCAAGACCTACGGCTATGCAGATGATCTTGTCATATCCGTCGTTGGATGGGATGACAGGACGATCTCAGAGCGCATGCAAGAGGCTCTGAACTTTACTCTTTCATGGTGCCAGGGAAAGGGCTTATCCATCAACCCGTCGAAGACGATACTGGTACCATTTACAAATAGAAGGAAGGTTAATCTATCAAGGCCCGTTGTGGGGGGCATGGTGATAGATTACTCTGATAAGGTTAGGTATTTGGGGGTTACTCTTGACAAATCTCTAACCTGGAATGATCATATTGACTCGCTGTCCAAAAAGGCCACCAGAGATCTTTATGCCTACCAAAGGCTCATTGGGAAGACATGGGGTCTGAGTCCGCGGATGGTGTATTGGTCATTCATTACTATTGTCAGACCTATGATCACTTATGCGGCAATCGCATGGTGGCCTAAGGTCGAGCAGTCGAAAACGATGAGTGCTCTTAAGAGGATCTACCGTCTGGCGTGCATTGGTATAACGGGCGCCAGCGGGACGTGTCCTACGGATGCCATCGGGGCCATGCTGGGAATTCCTCCATTGCATATCACTGTAATGGAGGCGACCGTCATGGGCTCAACTAGACTTAGGGAATTCGGTAGCATGAGAGGCGGCGACCTAAGGGGTCACAGAGGATCGCCAAGATTCTTATGGACGACCCAATCAGGAAGGTCACGGATAAGATGCTGCCGGAACAGATTTTGGTCAGGTATTTTGACGCTATGTCTTTTGATAGGAGCATGTGGACCAACCGGACTTGGGAACCTGAAGTTGGGGCCCAGTTATGGGGCCCAGTTATGGTTCACAGATGGCTCGAAACAGCTGAATAAGGATACGGGTGCGGGGGTTTTAGGACCCGGTTTCCAGCGCGCCCTTCCCTTGGGCAAATATCCCTCCATTTTTCAGGCGGAAATCTACGCCATATGTGTGTGTGTGTGGAGGAATGCCTACGGAGGCGTGTGTTCAGATCTCGTATCTATATTCTCTCTGACAGTCAGGCGGCACACAGGGCTCTTATGTCCCACGAGGTGTCATCTAAACTTGTCTTGGAATGTATTACGGCACTCAACCGACTCGGTAGGAGCAACTCCCTTACCCTGGGATGGATTCCGGGCCATGAGGGCAACGAAAGGGCGGACTGTCTGGCCAACCGTGGTGCCCGCCGGCCCTTCATAGGCTCTGAACCTTTCTGCGGGGTGCCCATGGGCTATATTAAGGAGAGGCTCAGGTTGTGGAGAGAGTCGAAATTCTACGATTATTGGCAAACATCTCGTGGCCAACGACAGGCTAAGAGATTTATATCTATGCCCAGTGGTGGGTCTGGGCGACTACTGGCCCTTGGTCGAAGGGACCTAGGGACCCTGACTGGATACTTAACTGGACATTGCAACCTTAGGTACCATAAGCACAAGAAGGGTCAATCGGACACTGAACTGTGCAGGTTTTGCGGGTTGGAATCGGAGACGTCAGAGCATGTCCTCTGCGATTGTCCTGGGCTTTGTGTCAGGAGGATCAAGTTTTTGGGTGACCGTTTCTTGTCGCCTTCCGACATTTGAAACACTTCACCCGGCGGTGCGTAGTGCCATTTGAAATAATAATAATCCCTGACGTATACAATAGCTTTGTGTGTGTTAGTGGTTTTTGTATGCATTTAACATTTAGCGTTTGAAACTTTACGCCACCAAAAAACAATTATATTCACTCCGCTTGCCTACAAGTTGGCATATTATGCCAGCATAATTGTTCTAATGTGTGATAGCTCACTCATATAGTTTATTTATAATAATTTGTTATCTGTCAATTAATGGTTTGTAAATCAACTCTGAGAATTGTTAAGCTATCGTATTTTTTCATTATTGCCAACCTTTTAACTTAGATTTCAACATCTGAGTAAAGTATGAGTAATGCTAGTAGCTACATTTGAATACTTCCGTCCTATGACACACTAATGTTAAATTCATCGATGAAACCATTAGAAAAGAAGTGATGCCTTTGCCATAGTAGTGATGCTTTTATTGCTTCTTTGGCAGCTTCATTTTTGCTGGGTAAGAAAACCTTCTAAAATGTTTCTGCTAAGATTTTACAACAAGAAACCTATTTTTTCATATCGACCAGTTATAATTTATTTTTGCATTTAGTTTTACAATCAGCTGTTAAACAAACTTGTAAATTATTGCAAATTTTCCGTTCGCGTACTTTTTTAGAAAATTTTTATTTTGAGAGTAAATTTGTTTTACGTTCTGTAAGTTTGTTACTCAGTAAATCTTACTGGACTTGACTGAGAAAAGTAAACGAATGAACTTATAATTAAAAACCATTCTCGTTATGCATACAAATATTTACCACACACATATTCGCAATATGAGCCGCACTGGGTATACCAGTGATGTCAGAAGTGACAGCTGTCAAACGAGTGAACAAAAACCGTATGGTAAGGGTTGTTGTTGTAATTCATGTCCTAGGCGAGAAAGAGATTTAAAAACAATGTATACAAAAAAATAATGTGTAAAAGTGAACAACTACACAGCATGTTTTACAACATATGATCGCCAAAAGTATCAAAAAGATACCATAGAAGTGCAACATGGCTGTATTTACTAAAATTGTTGTTTCATAAACTTAGTACAAACTCACAACAAATTTTATACTTGGGTTACATATTGTAATAACAAAAACTGTTTTATGTTTTTATAACATTTTTGCACATAATTAATGTATTTTTTTAATTTTATCTCAGTATTCAAAAGAACAAAACATACAACAAAGTTTCACATTTATATGATCTGTGAAATGTATAAGCAAATAAACACACTCACAAAACACATTTAATTAATCGTCAGCTTATTATTAGTTTGCCCAAAGATTTGAAAGAAAAATGAAAATAGTTTTCATTCTTAATTTTATATCAAAGTTGATATTAGTTATCTCAGTTATGATGCCAGATATCGAAAAACGGGTTTCAGAATTAGAAAGAGGATATTGATATTATATATAATTCATTCACCTCTATTATTACAAAAATGGTGAGTGGGCCAAACCAATAATAAGCTGACGAATTGGAAAATCAGACGCAAGAAAGAGAGACAGAATAATTGGCATACAGTTGTTTCACCTACAGTTAGTCATAGCTTAGTTGCTTTTATAGTGTATTAAAATAGTAGTTTCCACGTAGTTTTCTAAAAGGCCATAAAAAAGCGCTATAATCACTATGTCCCCACTGTGTACGCTGTGGCCAAAAGTATCAAAAAGATACCATAGAAGTGCAACATGACAGTATTTATCTCATTTTCTCACTCACAAGTAGAAGATTTTCAATTGTCTTCCGTCAATCAAATGGATACCTAAGACCACACTACACTCTTCATTTTTAAAATTTATTTATGACAACAACATTTAACATCTTACAATGGAATATTAATGGTTTTTTTAATAACCACATTGACTTACAATTAATTTTAAAAGAAGAGGATCCACAATTTGTATCTCTACAAGAAATGCACTGCCCATTTAATATGACCCCAACCCCTCCAAAAAAAAGTTTGCTGCTATTTTGCGAATGATCCTGTTAATACTACAGCCAAAAGTGGAATTGGTATACTTGTCCGTGACCACACCACATCAACGCATCTATAATTCATCAAAACTGATGAACATCTCAATCGAAATTATGTTGAACATAAAATTTTCAATAATATCGGTATACTTACCACCTAACGAATCCCTTTCTTTAAATGATTTTAATGAGCTGTTTAAAGATATACAAACTCCTATCATCCTAATAGGCGAAGTCAAAAGCTGGAATGTACTATGGGGATCACAATCCAACAACAAGAGAGGGTCAACTACCGAACACTTATTAAATCAAAACAACATAAATATAATCAATGATGGCAACCCAACTCATCTCTCAACGCAAAACACCTTTACCCATGTCGACATCACAGGTTGTTTATCCTCTCTTTTAACAACAATCTCCTGTCAAACGTTAAATGATCTGCATCACAGTGATCATTTTCCAAAACAACAGCTACGGTCACCAATAATTCATTTAAAATACAATCAAGAAAATTCAATTTAAAATAAGCAAAATGGGATCTATTTGGAACAAGAGTCGAAAAGGAGCTTAATAACAAAAAACCCTCTGGTAATGTAAATAAAGAACGCAATAATTACAAAGGCCATAAAAACCGCCGCTAATTACCATATACCTCACCTACCGAAAAACGGTCTGTTCCCTGGTGGAGCGGAGTGCTTTCACAGCTACGTGTAGATAAATCCAGAAAATGGCAAACTTTTAAGAAACATTCTCATAAGGCAAATCAAGTTTTATACAAAAAAGCCAACGCAAAGTTTAGATTAGAATGCGAAAGCTGCAAGTTTCAAAATATTTACAGCAACTATATCTAGAGACACTCCACTATCTCTTCTATGCCAAAAAGTTAATATGATTTCCAGCCGCAGCATAGCAAAGCCTATAGCAGCCATACAGACTAGCAACGAAATAATCACAGAACCAAGAAGTATAGCTAACTATTTTGCAAGTAAATGGTGAGCCAATTCCAGCGACATTAATTTCTCATTGGAATTAACCGCAGCCAAAAACACGGCATTAAGTTTCACAAACATCAAAGCTAACAACAACTACGCTAACAAAATTGAAAGCCAATTGACAATATGTGAACTCTTAATGGCTATTAAGAAGGTAAAAGGAACAACTCCAGGCCAAGACCGCATATGCTATGACATGATAAAACATTTAACTTACCACAGTAAAACAACTCTACTACAACTTTATAACAACGTTTTTGAAACTGGAAATATACCCTTCTCCTGGAAAACAGCAATAATTGCTGCCATACCAAAACCTAATAAAAAGTTAACAGAATTTACTGGTTATCGACCTATATCGTTGCTATCCTGTCTATCCAAACTCATGGAAAGAATTATTGCTAATCGTATATCATGGTACATAGAAGCAAAAAACTAGTTGTCGTAAACCAAGTAGTCTTTAAATCTAAACGTAGCTGTTTAGATGCTCTACTTCACATTGACTACTATGTCTCAAAAACCCTCTGATCCAAAAACCACACATCCATTTTAGGCATTGACTTTGAAAAAGCGTTTGACCGCATAGGTGTTCATGTCATATTGGAAACTTTGAAAGTCTGGGGTACTGGGCCCAAAGTTTTCACCTACGTAAAATCTTTTTTAACCGGCAGAGTAATTAAAGTTAGTTTAAACAATGTACTCTCAAACAACTACCCTTTAAACAATGGCATACTACAAGGTTCCCCCTTGTCTGTCGTACTTTTTCAAATAGCTTTTAACGAAATTAGCAAAATTATTGAAAAACATAAGTACGTAGATCACTGCCTTTACGCTGATGACCTTTATGTGCTTTGTAAAAACAGGGATACGTCCAAAATAAACAGTATATTTTAAAAAGTAGTAATCGATATCGAAAACTGGTAAAAAAATTCAGGAGCAAAAATCTCTTTGGAGAAAACATCTATATTACATATATGCAAGAAACATAATTATAATCCTACAAACCTTACAATTAGAAATACTACAATACCTTATGTAACTAAACATAAAATATTGGGAGTTATATTCGAAAAAAATACAGTTGGACAACTCATATCTTAGAACTAAAAAAATCTCTCGTCTCCAAAGCAAATTTTGTAATACACCTGACCACCAGAAGTTATGCACATATCGATACAATATCTCGTTAAGACATTAATTTTAAGTAAAATTGATTATGGGCTCTTTCTCTACGGTAACAGCGCTAAATCTAATCTAAACCACATCAAAACAATATACCACCAAACAATCAGAGCTTATCGGACAACTCCAATACAGATATTAATTAGAGAATCTGGTCTGCCATCATTGGAACAAAAGACACGGGAAACAATTAACAGATTACTACCAAAACTTCTTTCGTACAACAACTCAATTATAGATGCTGACGTTTCTAAGGCTACGTCCTGTAAAAGAACTCCAAGATTACAATCAACTATATACAAATGTCTCAACAGCAATATAATAAACTACAAACAAAAAAATTTCTAAATTCAACACCATACATCCTACATGGACTTTTGACTCCAATTCATGCGATATAAGTCTCTCGACATATTAAAAACAAGATACATCTAATGATATGTACATAACACTTTTCTACCAACTAATATCAAGATATAGAAATTCAGAATGGCAACATCTTTTTACTGATGCGTCAAAGGGTAATTACAGTGTAGCATATGCAGTGGTAAATCAAAACGGTGGCACATTAAGTACTAAAATATTATCCAATTTCTCTTCAATATTTACTGCGGAAGCGGCAGGTATTTTACAGGCAACAATTATCGCAATTAAATCCAAGAAAAAAACCCCTAATTCTTTCCGACAGCTTGTCAGTCATAACAACTGTAATAAACCTGGGAAACAAAGACTGGCTTTCTGTAAACAAAATTCGAGACCAATTAATAAGCCACAACGGTAAAATAAAATTAATCTGGATCGCTGGGCACGCTGGAATACATGGTAACTATCATGCTGACGCAGCTGCAAAACCTGCTTGTTAAGCTCCATTGATGAAAGATCCATTGACTGAAAAACTAACTACTAACTACTTAAAAATTCGTACTTTACTTCTTTTTTATAAAATTATTAAATTGCAACAACCGGAAGACCTAGTGAATGAGTTTTCATTTATTAATTCAACAAGGAACGTTCAGATTGATGTACCTTTTAGACATCTTTCAATATTTGATCGATCTTTTATTGTTCGTGTCTATCAAATTTGGAATAATCTGCCAAACAGTCTAAAACTTTTTTCATATTCATTTCTATCATATAAACGTAGACTACTCGATTACTTTAATGAAACTCCTCCATAAATAATAATATGCCCTTAAAATTTCATTTATGACCGCTAAGATTCTTTTTTTTGTCTCTTGCTATAGGTACTTATTTAAATACTTGTTTCTATGTTCATATGGCTGGGGAGCCGCAAATATACTTGAATAGTAAATTTTTTTTTTTGTATATATATTAATATGTATTTAATACAAAATTTAAATTGTATCATTATGGTATTTAGTTTTTATCTAACAATACATAAATAATTGGCCATGAAGGCTTTCTATGTATTGATATAAATAAATAAATAAAATAAATAAACTTGATATTCGTAATTCAATTATCAATAAACTTAAACTACAGACCGTAACAGAAAAATCGAACTATCATCATCTTCACTATTCAACAATCAATCCTTAGTTAAAGATACCAACATATCCTACAAATTTGTGCAAAAATAAAATTAAAATATTCTCCCGTTTGCGCATGGGACACACAATCACTACACATCAACATCTAATTAACAGCAACTTTAACAACAATTGTGCATACTGTGGATTATTAGTTACAGTGAAACACATTTTATCAACATGTCCCAATTTAAGAAGCCTTCAAACCAAATACTTATTTAACAGTGGTCTAAATCTACTTAAGGAACCATCCATCGACAACATTAACTCTATTTTTCATTACATATCTAAGCTGAATATGAAAGTCTGATTTAAATTTTAAAACAAAAAATAGCTGATGGCTGGCAGCCAGTGCTAGTCATTTTTATATATTAGGCTTATATTTATATAAGTCCAATATCATTTTAAATAAAATAAAATAAATAAGTTTAAGATTATTAGGCAGATTATTCCAAACATGGCAGACCCGAACTATAAATGAATGGTCAAAATTGAAAGATGTCCAAGGGGTATATCAATCTGAACATCACGTGTTGAATTAATAAATGAAAATTCATTACAAAGAAGTTGGGGTGTTGTAATTCCATGATTTTATAAAAATGTAGTTAAATACGTATGCATAGATAATTTTGAAAATTACATCCTAAGAAATGAGGATTCAGTTCTGAAACATGATAACGAATATTAACTTTGGATATGTAACGCACAAACTTTCTAACAATTTTCTCAAGCATATCTAAATTATAACCCCAGGTGCCAGAAGAAACTTCAAGACAGTAGTTGACTTTAGACATTATTAGAGAGTTAGCTAAATCATTCCTTACATTTTTGGGAGTATAGGCTTTCAATGAGTATAACCTTCTTAAAATAATACAGGTTTTATTCATAAGTGAATTAATATGGTTTTTAAAATTAAGGTTATGATCAAGAATAACACATTTCAAGGAATGCACATATTCTATAACTTGTTCGTTTATAAAAATTCTCGGATAAATTAAATTTGAGTTCTGCAAAGAAAAATGCATCGCTTTTGTTATGGTTGAGTTAAGCTCATGACAATTTAAGTACATCCAATTTGAAATTAAATTAAGATGGCTATTCACGACATTAACTGAAGAGTTAGTTTGTCTAACATCTAAAGAGTATAATAATAAAATGTCATCAGCAAACACGAACGATTGATAAAAATTATTATTCATAAGAGTTAAACTATCTTTCAAATATGCTAGAATTAACTCCAATAATAGACACATACTGAGATCGACCTAATAAATATGAATACACCAGTTTAACCTCAAATTTTGAAATTAAATTTATCTTGAAGTTTTTTACCAGTAAATTGTGATTTGTACGGTCAAATGCTTTTGTAATGTCCAGGGAAACAACAGTATAATTAATATGCTTATCCAGTTTAAGACGAATGGAATCAGTATCGCACAAATTTCGGGCTGTTGCTAAGCATTTAGCCCAATGAAAATTTTTCAATAACAACTTATCAATAATTTTACACTGGGTGGTAAAATTTAGTATGAAGTCTCAAAATAAAAAAAATGGAAATACAAAAATATATAAAAATAAAAATATATATAATAAACGCAGTGCAGTGAATCAAAAATACGGGTTGTCATTGAATTGAAATTCAATTTTTTTACCACGTTTGTGTAGTAACTTTCAAGTTCTTTTCAAAATATGATTGGTTAAAATTTTGTTAATCCGCTAGCGAATTATTTTCTTAGTGGTCTTAAAGTAAACTTGTGCAAAAAATTAATATTAATATTCTTCAAGATATACGTCCTATAACTTTAAACCTAATATAACTTACCTTTCTCGTTTGATCCTTAACAATTTGCTTATTACGTGATGCCTTAGCACTACCACCTTTGCCTTTCATTTTACGTCTAGAATTGAATTCAATTTGTGGTGGTTTTATAAAGAATATAGAACGTTTAGCATCAATTTTCTCTTGCAAAGTTGGAGCATCAACAGTGGCAATATCATTTGGTTCGAGTGTAATAAGTTCTGGAGGTATTTTTTCCAACAGTGCGTGTACTTCATGTTCACGTCGCTGTGACCGAGTCTGCAATGGATTATCTTCGAGAGCGTCATAGTTGGGCTCACCAGAACCAGGCACAAGAAAAGACTGAAAACCATTGGCAGTCGAAACTCCTAAAATATCTTCATAAGGGCAAAAATGCAACCCATATACAAATGAACCACATTGTTTTCTTAAATATGGACGATTTGAATTCTTTGCTATGAAAAGATTATTGTACAATTCAACATAGTTTCCTTGGCAAATAGCTAGCGCACCTCTTTGTGAAACCTCTATATGATTGGCGGGCAAGCGTAATTGATACTGAGCTAATGGACCACTTAGAGCTCTAATATCCCACACTTTTACTTTACGATCTAAACCAGCAGTCACCAAATGTTGACCCTTATGATCCACTGTTAGAGCAGACATTGGTGTAGAATGACATAATAATTTAGCTAAAGGTTCTCGAACTTTGGGTGACCACATTGAAACTACACCCTTGCCACCGCCAATACAAAGAACACCATTTCCGGGATTCTGTCTCATTATACGTATATCACTTAATCTAGAGTTAAAATTACCCACTAATTCGCCAATGGATACATCTAACCAGGACAAATATCCATCTTTATTGCCAGTGGCAAGTAAAAAGTGATACGGCAAAAATTCCATGCGGTTTACACGAAACAATCTTTTAACACAATGCAATTCTGTGCCTTGATTGTCGTATATATAAACGTTTTCTTTTTGGGCACAAGCAAACATTGTATGAACATGTAAAAAGCTAACATCTGCCACTTCTTCCATAACATTAATTTCACAATGTAATTTCTTAGTGATCCAATCAAATGCAGCTATATGGCCTTTGCGTCCACCCAACAACAGGTGTCTACCGTTTTTTGAATACCGCATATTGTAGGGACCAAAATCCAAGTTCAATTTAAATAATTTTGAAGCAGATTGTATGTCAACATTATTTGCTATTTCTTCTTGTCTATACTCTGCAGTTACCTCACCATCGTCTGCTTCTATAAAGCCTTGTTGTTCTGTCAGCAGAAGTTCGGTTCTTGCTGCCTGTTCTGAGGCATAATCCAAATAAACTTCTTTACGTTGTTGCTTCTCTTTAAAGTATTTTGTTTTAATACCATTGTCATTAACCTGCTCACCCCGATTATATTTTTCTAATAGTTCTTTAGCAATTTTGGGTTTAATATCTATTAATATCGGTTTTTGTTTTTTGTTAAATTTTTTATGTTTATGATTGATTTTACGTGGTCTTTCAGCATTTTGTTCGACATTAATGATATCGCCTTCAAATTTTTGACATTTTAGGTTGTGTTTTATTCGTTTTACCTCAATATCAGGATCTTGAAAATAGCGTTTGTTTTTCATTGTTGCTTTCTCCTTTTTAATAGCTTCAGACATTTTATGTCAATAATATAATAATAAAAATATCTATAAATAAAAAAAATCACCAGTGACAAGTTATGCACAAACTATACAGACAGGAAACAGCTGATTGAAACAAAATGGCGACAAGAAAATGAATTAAGGACAGTGCTGTCAACTTTTTAAAGACCTTATCCCCAAATATTTTTCTTTCATCCCCGAAAATCACCAAATTTTTATTTTCTGGTCCCCAAAATACCCAAAATGTTTTTAAACAAAATTCATGGCGCATAATCATAGTTAAAATAAAGTAAATTAGGAGTTCTAAAGTCGATTTGTCTTAAAAGTATACTTAAGGCATACTATAAGCAAGTTAAGGTATACTTCAATCCTTAAAATCTGCTTTAAAATCAAAACTACTTGAAGTTGGTTTAATCCAAAATAACAATACTTACAACAGCTGTTTCCGCCAAGAAAATTTTTGTGAAAAAAATGTTTGACTTGCAAAATATTGAAAATAAAACTATATCAATATATACGAGATTTTGCATAATATTTACAAAATGTATACGGGCGTTTGGTACATTTAATTCTGACTATAATAGTAAAATAGATAATAACAGGTTAGAGTATTCAAAAACCGAAACCGGTCAACCGGTTTCATTTTTTTAAAACCGGTTTCGAATATTTTGTAAATTCGAAAAAAACCGAAAACCGGTCTTTTTTGTTCGGTTAACCGGTTTTTTTAATTACATCACCAACTGGGTTACTTGGTCTCTTTTATTTTTTCCGAACACTTTTATAATCGTTTGTTTGGTTATGAAGATTTAGATGTAAGTCTGATAGATTCCGATGAAGACTTAACTTTGGATATTTCAAATTCAAACAGTTTAATTTCTGATCTATAAATAATTATATTATTTACTAACGTACCCAATTTACAAACTTAATAATCTCTATTCATTTGATATGAATATAATATAATAAAAACAATTAACAAATTATATAAGCTTTTTATTCAAATTTAAAAAAAACGGAAACCGGTTTTTTTAAAATTCGATTTTTCGAAGAAAACCGAAACCGGTTTTTTCAAAAGGCCGGTTTTTTGAATACTCTATAACAGGTTTTTAGTTTATAGCCTGTTCCTCGATCTCGAACGAAAAACTAGTCGAACAAAAGCAAGTCACTCGAATTCAAATCAATTTGGGTTTCTCTATTTCGAAAGCCTTCGATCGACTTAACTTACGTGTGTCAATTTTTGTTTCTTACGCATTTACAAAACACAGAGATGCCAGATCATATATTTTGAGTATTTGTTACAATTTTCTTTAAAAGTAGCAAAAATACTACTAAACTGCTTAAAGACAAAAACAACCCTGTTTAACAGTGATCAGCTGTATATGACAAATGAAATAAAAAATAACAATAAACAAATCAATTTTTATTTGAGAATGTGTTTATTTTTGAAAATGTTTGTTATCGATTAGTTGTGAGTAAGACTGATAATCGGAAAGCTTTTCTGTTGCCTGTTGCTGTTGTTTGTTCGGTGCAGTCACTGCTCTTGTAAAATAAAATATGTAAAATAAAAAAAATGTAAATATGAGCTGCTTGGGGCAAACGTAAGTCACAAACAATACACACTTATATTATACTACTCAGCAACAGC
This sequence comes from Eustalomyia histrio, assembly GCA_949748255.1. Lineage (NCBI taxonomy): Eukaryota > Metazoa > Arthropoda > Insecta > Diptera > Anthomyiidae > Eustalomyia > Eustalomyia histrio. Next base: position 129,394,726 of record OX456525.1, read on the forward strand.
GTAATAGGGGGTTAAACGCAGTTTAGTTTTCTGGTCAAATTTTCCCCCTCTGCAGAAAATTTGTTTGCTCCGAACACCAGAGTCCCTTTGGAAAAATCAGGCCTTTCTTCCATATAAAATACATGCGTCTTCGGCTGGTCCATTGTTGATGTTTTGAAATTCTTAATAAACTATAAATAATTATATTATTTTGTACTTACCTTTTGTTATCCATTGCTTTTTTTACTTCATTTTGCTATTAAAAATATCAAATATATATTTACTCGACAAAAAAATAGCAAGTGACTGATTTTGACATTTGCGTTCGAGCTGTTCGAAATAGAGAAACCAAATTTTGTATGAAAACAGTTACGTTTTCATTCGACTTGTCGTTCGAGTCATCGTTCGCATAGAAATAGAGTTAGTGAAACCCAAATCAGTTTTCTTTCGACTAGAAAGCGAACGAACGTGTTCCTTCGAAATAGAGGAAAAAACCGATTTTAGTGCAGGACTATGAATACGGACCATTGTTAATATTTTATCTCCAAAAATCCTCTTAAATTTTGTTTTCGTCCCCAACAAATCCCTGGATCCCCAAACGGAAATTTTTATCACCATTCAAGAAATAAAATCCCCAATTTGTGGTTAAGTCCCCTAGGATGACAACACTGGTTAAGGGAAATGTACGGCAGTAAAAGTAACAAGATGGATAACAGATCAAAGAGAACAGCTTGAGCTCTGAAACTTTTCACATATGTAGAAATCATATCCTAATTATAACACTTCTCCCAAATGATCCTACGGATCACGATACAGACCAAGAAGATTTGGTCTACTGGTTTATAATGCAAACAAAAATAATAAAAATATTCGTTTCAGGTATTTTTTTGTATTCACAGAAAATTGTTACAAAACTCTCACTGTTTTGTTAAATATCTTTCACAGACCTTTTTGTAACTACAAATGATTTTTTTTAAGGCACCAACAATGAAATTTTTATATACAAAAGGCTTTTTGTTAGTTTTTTGTGCCATCTCTTTTTATGTTTTAATAATTTTTATATGAATAACGATTTGCAAACATTTTAAACAAAAAAATGTTAGAAATCGAACTAGAATTTAAAAAATATTTTGAATTACTTAAATTTTTGTAAGACTTTTTCCATGTGCCGTCAGAAAACTACTTTATTTTTTTCATATTAAAAAAAATTGTTTTGGTATTTTGGGTATTTTTGTATTACCATCAGAGTTAATGTTTCCAATTATTTGACCCTGTCGGTTAATCGATTAGGTCGTTATTCGAAAAATGAAGAAAATTGATTAATCTCCAAAGACACAATTCAGTGTTGATCAGACTATTTTCGATATGTTTTGAAATTGAACACGTTGTTTTAGATGTTTTGCACATGTTTTGCTCGCATTAAAATATATGGGAAAATATAAACCAAAACACATATTTTGAGCAAAACATGGAAATGCAGTATTACCAAAGTATGACAGCGCTATCTGAGCGCTCAAACTGAGCGACTAATGATCAGGTAGCTCGCAGATAGTTGCAAAACTATTGACTAATGATCTGAATGTAGGCAAAATGTCATTTTTGAAAAATCAAGTAGCAACAGCTCCAATTTTCTTAGTTAGCCTACACTCTAATTAATTTCTGTTTAAATTTACCCAACTTATAGTAGGAAACTGTACTCCTAAACGAAAAAAGTTAGTTGGTGCACACAAAATGGGTAATTTTACATCGAAAGTGCGCAAAAATTAAATGAAATTTTAAAAATAATTCCTAAATTTACTAAAATTGTGCGTAAAAAATCTATTTGAAGTGTAAATATACGCATGAAATGCCTAAAAATTTGTTTTTAAATGCGTAAAAATACCAAAAAATGCGTATATTTACCAACGCAACGCTTTACATTTAACATTTAATTTATAAGATAAAAAATTTATTTTTATACATATATGATTTATTAACAGTTATTTAAAAATATAATTCATAATGCATTTAGCTATATTTACATGATTTAGCGCATCTTTCGAATGGGTATGTGCAATAATGGTCACCTTCAATTTAAAGTGTGCGGCATGATTTGTATCATCTTCCATTTTAAAGAGCAACCTTTGCAGATAAATATATTTTAGTCATCCGTGCACTTACAAAGTTGCCTGTTGTCTTAAAAATATGTGGACCATGTATTTGAAAATTGTATTTCAGTTTCTTTTGTTGTATGAACGTAGTATAAATGAATTTGATATTTATAGGTTTTTTGCTTTTTTTAATTTTTTATATTTTTCAATTTTAAAGTTAAAATATTTATTACCATTCTAATGTAGTATAATTACAAAATATGTGAGTGAAATTTTAATTTAATAAAATAATACTAATTTTAGGCACCCTTTGGGCCGTATACAAAAAAAATTAACAAAGTTTGGTAAACCATTGCTAAGCAAAATTGCTTAAAGTTGTATACAAAAACGATTATTAGCTTAACATACCTTTACTAAACGCTTGGTAACTTTAAACATTTTAAATAAGGAGGCAACGTACTTTAAACGTATGTTAGTGAAATTTTTTGTTTCGTTTTCGTTATTCGTGTTTGTAAATTAAAATTTTGTGAAAACTTTTAATAAAAATAATAAATTGTGAAATGGATACATTAAATTTCATAAGAAGAATTGGTAAAATTAATTGTGATTGTTGAAAAATTATTGTTAATTGTGTAATGTTTTTATAAGTGATACTATTATCCAAATCGAAAATTATTATCGGCCAAAAATTTACAAGCCGAGGACTGATGGCTTCTCTCTTCCTGATGACCAATTTAAAAAAAATATCGTTTTAAAGCAAAAAAATAAAATAATAGAAAAATTAGTTTGCGGTTTTATAATACAAATGTCAAATTTTGTTGAGTGAAAATGTAAGTGTAACTCTTTTTGCGGTTTCTACATAAAGTAATTTATTTTTTGCATACGGCCCAAAGTGTTTCATTGTAGACATATTGGGCCGTATGCAAAAAAATAAATTACTTTAGCTTTAACTTTCACATTAGTTAACAAACACATTAAGGCTAACAAACGTTTGTTAAAAAATCGTATGCAAAAACACCACTTTAACAAATAGTAGTTTTAATGAATTTCATAGTTTGGTTCTGGCAATGCGGATATCCTTGAAGGTCCTGCTGATATCCTTGAAGGTCCTGCCGATATCCTTGAAGATCCTGCTGATATCCTTGAAGGTCCTGCAAACATCCTTGAAGTTCCTGCTGATATCCTTGAAGGTCCTGCCGATATCCTTGAAGATCCTGCGGATATCCTTGAAGGTCCTGTCAACATCGTTGAAGGTTCTGCCAACATCCTTGAATGTCCTGCTGGTATCCTTGAAGGTCCTGCCGATATCCTTGAAAATCCTGCGTATATCCTTGAAGGTCCTGTCAACATCCTTGAAGGTCCTGCGAACATCCTTGAAAGTCCTGCTGATATCCTTGAAGACCCTGCGGATATCCTTGAAGGTCCGGCTAATATCCTCGAAAGTCCCGCTTATATCCTTGAAGGCCAGCGAATATCCTGGAAGGTCCTGTGGAGATCCTCTAACGGTTCATAAGAGGAAGCGTGCCGTCCCAGGTCGCTCCTTCATCCTTTCTCTCTCTTTCTCTTCCTCTCACTTAATCAACGTAGGTCATACAAAGTTCACCAGAGGAAGCGTGCCGTCCCCTTTGTAGATACCAGAGGGAGCGTGCCGTCCCAGGTCGCTGTCCCCCGTGAAGATACTAGAGGGAGCGTGCCTTCCCAGGTCGCTGCCCTCACCTAGACGTAGTGCATCAGAGGAAGCGTGCAGTCCCAGGTCGCTGTCCTCCCTTGTGAAGATACCAGAGGGAGCGTGCCGTCCCAGGTCGCTGCCCTCACCTAGACGTGGTGCATCAGAGGAAGCGTGCCGTCCCCGGTCGCTGTCCTCCCCTTTCGAAGATACCAGAGGGAGCGTGCCGTCCCAGGTTGCTGCCTTCACCTAGACGTAGTGCATCAGAGGAAGCGTGCCGTCCCCGGTTGCCTCTTCATTCTCTCTCTTTCTCTCTCTCTCTTTATCAATCCTGTAGTACTAACCACAATAAGCGAATTTACCTTTGTATAAAATCACGTCTTTTACTCTCGGTCACTGGATCAAATAAATTTCTGTGACGATGCCTACCCCCGCGAGCTTACCCCAGCTAACGGAGGAAATCTCGTCGTTACAGTGGCGCCCGAGCAGGGACTTGAGAGTTTAAGGCTTTGTTGTATTGGGTGAGAGATACCAAACAGAGGAAATAAAAACATTAACTCCGAGTGGAAGAGAGGGAACTAAAGTTCCGAACAAGCGTACAACAAGGAAGGTAAATGTATCTAATATAGTATCCCTAGTTTAATCCGTAGAAAGAAATGGCCAACATGACGATAACTGAATTCTTCGAGAGATTACAAGAACGTGGTCGGCATTCAGAAGAGACTTCCTTAAGTTCTTTTTACCACCCCGATATTTTGAGCGGCTGGAGGATGAGGTCCGTAAAAGACATTAACGAAACCGAGAGTCGTTCCGAAGGTATACCCTCGAGATGCAAAATCTGATGAGACACACAAGCTACTCCGAAGCACAGAAATTAGAACGTATTTTCTGTAACGCCCTCCCCGAATACCTTTGGTACATCCGCAGAAAAGACTTCGATACATTGGATGAACTGTTAGAATTGGCCGCCGACCTCGAGTGTATCCCGTCAACAACGCAGCCTCCCCGGGAGCAGCACCGTCTAATAGTGCCAGAGGAGAGTACCCAGACCACCCGGGGGGCATCGCTAATTCTCGCAATGCGTGCCAAAATTGCGGTCAAGGTGGACACTTTGCCGCCCAATGTTGGAATCCAAGCGTTCTGTTTTGCTGGGAATGCGGTCGACTAGACGTGCGAACCATCCAGTGCTGCCGCCGGTCGGGAAACGACCATCGGGGTCGTACCGGGCAAGGGGTACGGGCACAGAGCAACATCCCTCGCATCTAAATACCTCCATACACTACACCCCTACGAGGCTCGTGGCGAACGTTATTTTAGAGGGCCGCATAATATTTGCAACCATCGATACGGGGGCCACGAGCTGCTTCGTGAGTCAAAACGTAGTCAGCATCCTGCGGGATACCACCACACTACGTCCCTATGAATCTGTAGTTACTCTAGCTGACGGATCCCAACGACGAATCAAACATGCCCTTGACCATGAAATTACTTTGGGAAACCGGAACGTGGTCACCAGACTCCTAGTCATGGCTGATGCCACCGAAGACCTGGTTATCGGACTTAAGTTCCTAGAAGAGTGCGAGGCAAATCTTACTTGCGCAGGTCTTACCTGCAAATTTTTACACACAGCTGTTGTTGCCACCCCAGCAGAAGGCACTGAGATAAATCGACACCTAACGAGAAGGGCCCACTACCGGAGAAGCCTCCAAACCCAGTAGCACCCAAAGAGGCCGGCGAGATCGCGAACGGACATATACCGGTAAGTGATCATAGTCCCGAAGGCCTAGACTAGATCAAGACTTTCCTGGAAGAAGAGCTACGAATGTTTCGTGATTTGCACGGATTATCTACCGCCGCTCGACACCGAATCGTAATAACGGACGATAGGCCATTTAAGATCAGGTATGCCCCTCGCAACCCGGCCATGCAGGCTATAATCGATGCCAAAGTAAACAAACTACTCGCGAATCGCTGTATTGAGCTATCTAGAAGTGCGTACAGCTCCGAAGAAAAATGGTACTTGGCGGTTGTGCATAAATTTTCGACACCTAAACAGCAAATCGGAGCCTGATGCTTATCCACTCCCAAGAATCGCGACAATATTGGATCGGTTGAGAGATGCACGGTATGTGAGCAGCCTCGACTTGAAAGATGGATACTGGCAAATCCCCTTAGAAAAGAGCAGTAAGAAATACACCGCTTTCACCGTTGCTGGCCGGGGATTGTATCAATGGCGGGTGCTGCCATTCGGGCTGCACTCCGCCCCGGCGACGTTTCAGCGAGCTCTCGACAGCGTCATCGGGCCGGAGCTTGAACCATTCGCATACTTAGACGATATGATTGTCACGGGAAAAACGCTAGAGGAACATTTATCAAAACTAGGGGAAGTCTTCCGACGACTCCGAGCGGCCAACCTTAAGATTAACCCTGACAAGTGCGAGTTTCTGAAAACGGAAACCAAGTACCTCGGTCATGTGGTCAGCGGGAAAGGCATACAAACGGATCCCGACAAGATAGCTGCGATTCGGGAGATGGTGGCCCCAAAGAATATCCACGAAATTAGAAGGTTCTTGGGAGTTGCATCCTGGTTTCGACGATTTGTACCCGATTTCGCGGCCATCGCACAACCTCTCACTTCCCTCTTAAAGAAGGGCAGGCATTGGATGTGGACGGAGGACCAACAGACCTCGTTCGAACTGCTAAAAGCCATTCTAACCGAGGCCCCAGTGCTGGCCTGTCCCGATTTCTCGAAGACTTTTAAATTATAAACACGCTAGCGATTATGGCTTGGGTGCCGTGCTGACCCAAGATTTGGAAGACGGGGAACGGGTTATTGCTATTGTAGGAGCCTAAACGGCGCAGAGAAAAACTACACGGCCACCGAGAAAAAGTGCCTAGCCATAATCTGGGGAATACGGAAAATGCGGCCGTGTCTAGAAGGTTACCGATTCCATGTCATCACCGACCACCTGTCTTTGAAATGGCTCAACTCTATCGACAATCCCACTGGCCGGTTGGCTCGATGGGCACTCGAATTACAGCAATATACTTTCACAGTCCAGTATCGCAAGGGTAAGAATAACGTGGTTGCCGATGCACTATCTCGTCAGCCCCTAGAGACGTTGCAACGAGCCGTGGAGGGAAATGAAGCCACGTCTTCAGTGTAACCCCTTGAAGTACCCGGACTATTCTATAGTGGGCACTCAACTTTTCAGGCACATTCCTAGGCATCCAAACGATGAAGATTGCACCCCATGAAAGCTATGTGTCGCCACTCCACTGCGACAAAGGGTGATGCAAGAAAACCATAGTCAACCCGCCGCTGGACATCTGGGTGTACGTAAGACCGCCAATCGGGTCGGCAACCGCTTCTCCAAGTGGGTCGAACTCGTACCGCTCCGCAAGGCCACGGCAGAAGGCGTCGTTAAGGCCTTTAGGGAGAGAATTCTAGCCAGGTTTGGAACTCGAAAAGTGCTCATTACAGATAATGGTGCACAACTCACCAGCCGCGTTCTACGGAGTTACCTAGAGAAATTGGAGTTCGACACCAATTTACCGCCCCTTCTTGTCCACAGGAAAATCCTACTGAAAGCGCCAATCGCACGGTCGAAACAATGATCGCTCAACTAACGCAAAACCAGCATAATCGATGGGATGATCATTTACCGGAGGTAACCCTGGCAATAAACACAAGCAATTCCGAATCTACTGGATACAGCCCGGCTTATCTCGTACAGGGTCGCGAACCTAGGTTATCACGGGCACTGTATGATGAAGTCGTTACTGGTACAGGCGCAAACCCAAGGAAGCCAGAGGAAAGGGCCAGTAAGTTCCAGGAAATTTTCAAGATGGTCCGCCACCTGCTGAGCAAAGCAGCCCAGGATCAACGGCGTAATTTCAACTTGCGTCGACGACCTTGGAAGCCCAAAATCGGAGATTTGGTTCTTGTCAAACAACACCGATTGTCGAAAGCGCCCTACGGTTTCGCCGCCAACTTAGCCCCGAAATATACTGGTCCCTATGAGGTCGTAAACTTCCCATTCCCTGTGATTGTACAACTTCGTGCTCTGGCAAATAACGTTCTAAATACAGCCCAACTAAGTGAGCTTAAATCCTTCACAGAGAACTGTCACCAATGAATACCATTTTCTATCACCTTCATCGTTGTTTTCACCAACAGAGCCATGTCCAGCGTTTCCACCACCAGAGTCAAGTCTATCGTTTCTAGTACCCCTGGAGCCGGCCCCAACGTTTCCTTCATCGCCCATACCACCATCGCAATCAAGCCCAACACCACCACGTCATCGTTTTAGAACCGTCGTATCCATTGATGGGGTACCAAAATATACCAGACACCTGTTACAGGACCAAATTAGCCGTCTCACAAAGTTTCATCGAAAACATAGTCGATTGAAAGGAAGATAACCGGCCCACCCTCCCCAGGGGAGGACCATGTGTAACGACAGAAGTCGCGTCGCTCGTTTCTGTCTACACACTTTGTTATTACACTGGCGACAACTACAAATACCTGCCATTAGGGGTATATAAAGAGCAACATCAAACAAATCTGGGTCAGTCGTCAGCAGCCGTGAACGAGAACACAAGGTAATTTCAACACTAAATATTAAATTCTAATCCTGCGAGCATCCTTGGACAACTTGTAAGTATCCTGCGAACATCCTTGACGGTCCTGTGGATATCCTTGAAGGTCCTGCGAACATCCTTGAAAGTCCTGCTGATATCCTTGAAGGTCCTGCCGATATCCTTGAAGAACCTGCGGATATCCTTGAAGGTCCTGCGAACGTCCTTGAAGGTCCTGCTGATATCCTTGAAGGTCCTGCCGAACTCCTTGAAGATCCTGCGGATATCCTTAAAGGTCCTGCGAACGTCATTAAAGGTCCTGCTCATATCCTTGAGGGTCCTGCTGATATCCTTGAAGATCCCGCTGATATCCTTGAAGGTCCTGAGAACATCCTTGAGGTTCCTGCTGATATCCTTGAAGGTCCTGCCGATATCCTTGAAGATCCTGCGGACATCCTTGAAGTTCCTGTCAACATCCTTAAAGGTCCTGCTGATATCCTTGAAGGTCCTGTCGATATCCTTGAAGATCCTGCCGATATCCTTGAAGGTCCTGTCAACATCCTTGAAGGTCCTGCGAACATCCTTGAAAGTCCTGCTGATATCCTTAAAGACCCTGCGGATATCCTTGAAGGTCCGGCCAATATCCTCGAAAGTCTTGCTTATGTCCTTGAAGGCCAGCAAATATCCTGGAAGGTCCTGTGGAGATCCTCGAACGGTTCATAAGAGGAAGCGTGCCATCCCAGGTCGCTCCTTCATCCTCTGTCTCTCTCTTTATCACTCTCCCTCTCTCTTTCTCTTCCTCTCACTTAATCAACGTAGGTCATACAAAGTTCACCAGAGGAAGCGTGATGTCCCAGGTCGCTGTCCTCCCCTTTGAAGATACCAGAGGGAGCATGCCGTCCCAGGTCGCTGCCCTCACCTAGACGTAGTGCATCAGAGGAAGCTTGCCGTCCCAGGTCGCTGTCCTCCCTTGTGAAGATACCAGAGGGAGCGTGCTGTCCCAGGTCGCTGCCCTCACCTAGACGTGGTGCATCAGAGGAAGCGTGCCGTCCCAGGTCGCTGCCCTCACCTACACGTTGCTCATCAGAGGAAGCGTGCCGTTCCAGGTCGCTGTCCTCCCTTGTGAAGATACCAGAGGGAGCGTGCCGTCCTAGGTCGCTGCCCACCTAGACGAAGTCCATCAGAGGAAGCGTGCCATCCCCGGTCGCTGTCCGCTCTTTTGAAGATATCAGAGGAAGCGTGCCGTCCCAGGTCGCTCCTTCATCCTCTCTCTCTCTTTATCTCTCTCTCCCCCTCTCTCTCTCCCTCTCACTTAATCAACGTAGGTCATACGAAGTTCACCAGAGGAAGCGTGCCGTCCCAGGTCGCTGTTCTGCTTTTCGAAGATACCAGAGAGAGCGTGCTGTCCCAGGTCGCTGCCCTCTCCTAGGCGTAGTTCATCAGAGGAAGCGTGCCGTCCCCGGTCGCTGTCCTCCCCTCGGAAGACACCAGAGGGAGCGTGCCGTCCCAGGTCGCTGCCCTCACCTGGACGTAGTTGATCAGATAAAGTGGGGCGTCCCAGGTCGCTGTCCTCCTCTTTGAAGATACCAGAGGGAGCGTGCCGTCCCAGGTCGTTGCTCTCACCTAGACGTAGTTTATCAGAGGAAGTGTGACGTCCCCGGTCGCTGTCCTTCCCTGTGAAGATACCAGAGGGAGCGTGCCGTCCCAGGTCGCTGCCCTCACCTAGACTTTGCTCACCAGAGGAAGCGTGCCGTCCCCGGTCGCTGTCCACCCCGTTCGAAGATACCAGAGGGAGCGTGCCGACCCAGGTCGCTGCCCTCACCTAGACGTTGCTCATCAGAGGAAGTGTGCCGTCCCCGGTCGCTATCCTACCTTTTTAAGATACCAGAGGGAGCGTGCCGTTCCAGGTCGCTGCCCTCACCTAGACGTAGTGCATCAGAGGAAGCGTGCCGTCCCCGGTCGCCTCTTCATTCTTTCTCTTTATCTCTTCCTCTCTCTCTCTTTATCAATCCTGTAGTACTAACCACAATAAACGAATTAACCTTTGTATAAAATCACGTCTTTTACTCTCGGTCACTGGATCAAATAAATTTCTGTGACGATCCCTACCCCCGCGAGCTTACCCCAGCTAACGGAGGAAATCTCGTCGTTACATAATTCAGCCGGGTAATCAAATCTATAAAAAGGTTCTTATTATTTAAAAATAAAATGATATGTTTTTATACGCAATCTTCTTCGATTTACTTATTCAATAAAATAAAAACACAAAATGAACTAATTTAAGGAAATTAAAAGGAACTAACCAGATTTTTTATGTTAGAAATGTTTTAAGTATTCGAATAACGAGCTGTATCGATTTGTTTTGATTGTAAGTACATCACTAAAACATTTCTTATATTTACATTTTTGTGATATGTTTTAATCAGTTCATTTTTTTTTTTTTGCTGTTTGTTAAAACGATATATTTTTTAAATTGGTCATCAGGAAGAGAGAACCCATCAGTCCTCGACTTGTAAACTCTTGGCCGATAATAATTTCCGATTTGGATGATAGTATCTACTTCTAAAATCAATACACAATAAACACTAATAATTCAACAATCACAATTAATTTTACCAATTCTTTTTATGAAATTTATTATTTTTATTAAAAATGTTTCCCAAATTTTAATTTACAAACACGAACAACGAAAACAAAACAAAAAATGTCACTAACATACTTTTAAAGTACGTTGCTTTCTACTTTAAAATGTTAAAACTTAACAGACGTTTACCAACGGTATGTTTAGCTAATAATCGTTTTTGGATACAACTTTAAGCAATTTTGCTTAACAATGGTTTACCAAACTTTGTTATTTTTTTTTGCATACGGCCCATTATGTCTAAAAATACTTTTTGTGTGTATTATTGTATATGAAAGTGTTCACAAAATATATTTATGCATTTGGTGTTTGTATTTACCGAATTTTCGTAATATTACATAAAACTTTACCCATTTAATTGAAGTAAATTTACAAATATTTTTTAGAGTGTACCAAAATTATATATAAACGATTAATTATACTATGCAAAAATATCAAAAATATTTAAAATTATAAAAATTTTCCAAAATATTAGGACTTGACACGACTCGGGAAGGAAATTCAAAAATTCATAATATAAGGAACAACTTAATGCACATATATGTAGTATAATATTCAAAGGTGTCCATTTTGTGACATAGGGACTTTTATATATCTTACAGTAATCTCTTTTCTTTCACAAAAATTCATTATATAAAATTATTTATAAGTTGAAATTTTATTTGAAATAAAGATAAACTACTTCTACTACTATACTCGTAATAAAAAGAAATAGTCCTATTTAAATTCATTAAGTAGTAGAGTATTGAAAAACCGAAACCGAAAACCGGTCAACCGGTTTCTTATTTTTCAAACCGATCGGTTTCGAATATTTTGTAAATCGTTTGTTTGGTTATGAAGATTTGGATGTAGGTCTGATCAGTTTAATTTCTGATCTAAATAACACAATAAACAGTATTCAAAATACTAAAAAAGAAACTGTACAAAATCATTCATCATTATATATGATGATTTCATATATCTTGATAAATGCGACAAAATAACTGAAAAGTTGGACAATTTATATAATTGTCTTTTGACTATTTGTCCAACATCTACTATTAGTGAAAGAGTATTTTCCACTTCTAGCTTTATCAAAAGCAAAGAAAAAAACGTCTTCAAACGAAACATTTAAATTGCATATTATTTCTAAAATATTATTTTAGAAGTGAAAAATAGATTTTCTTTTTACATATTTAAAATGTAATATTAAAAAGTATATTCTTACAAGAGAAAAGTTAGCTTAAAGTATATTAAAGAAAAATGTGTATATCTATATAATAGTGACGTAGAAAAAAAACCCTTTATGATCGTTATGCATTTTGTTGGTTACTTGCAGTATTGCCATAATGCAACTTTAATTAGGGTGCCATTTAAAGTTCGTTGATAAAGTTATAATAGTTCTCCCACGCTTATATGTCAGCTTCAGGCATCAGACACATCATCATCCAAATAAGCTGGAGTACGACGAAGTCTAGCGGTTCTTCGATAAGGTTGTGGTTGATGTTCTGGAACAGCTGTGCTCTGATCTTCGACATTTGTATCCTCATTCTGATCCGTGTTATTTTCAGCGTTTTTTGGAACTTGAACTAAATCTTGTAAATTTTGAGTTGGCGTTATGGGATCGAAATCCGGTTGTAAAGGTTCAACTTTTTGGTTGTTGGATCATGGTGGACCGAAGTTGATTTATATGACGTTAAAATGTGTGGCCTTCATCCAATTCTACCAGATAATGAGGATGGCACCATTTCCTGATGATTGTTCCCAATTTCCATAAATTTTTATTGTTAGTGTAATAACGAGCTAGCACTTTATCTCCCACGCTTAGCTGACAAGCTTTGCAAAAATCTACAGAACTTTGGTTTTGAATTTGAAAAGGTTTTAACGTGTTTTAACGCGGTGAATACGAAGTTGTCTGTTCAGGTACTGTTCTGACGGCGTTTTCCCATTTAAAAGTGGCGTTGCCCGGTAACGAAAAAGAATATCTCTTACCTTCTCACGAATAGAACGATGATCACCTGCCATTGATTTAAACCGATGTTTTAAAGTTTGAACGTTACGTTCGGCTAGGCCGTTTGTAGCAGGATGCCCCGGTGCAATAAACTTCTGAAAAATACCACGACTTGAACAAAATGTTTGAAACTCATCGCTCGTAAATATAGAAGCTCTGTCGGATACAATTACGTCTGGATAGCCATGTCTAGCAAACAAATCAAGCAACATTTCCATAGTAATGCTAGAAGCTGAAGGCGTTATTCCTACTTCGGCCCATTTGGATTTAGCATCCATGACGACTAGATAAAAATTGCCTTGAAAAGGTCCTGCATAATTAATATGGAGTCTCTGCCAGTTATTTTCTGGTTCCTCCCACGAATGTAGTCTGGCTTTGGGTGGACTGGATTTAACACAACTACAGGATGAGCACTCCTTTACTAAACGTTCGATGTCCTTATCAATGGACTTCCAATAGACGTACCTGCGAGCTAGCTGTTTTATTTTCGATATGCCGATATGGGTTTGATGAAGTTCCGTTAAAACAGCTTGTTGTAAACTAGTAGGTATAACTACACGTTGTCCTCTAAAAACGATTCCATTGTTGATTGTTAATGTGGCATCTTCCACCTGATTATTTTGAAGATTATGTAGAATAATTGAAAGTTGTTGATCTTTGTGTGTTTCCACTTGAAGCGTTTTGAAATTTAAATTTAATGTTAAAATCTGCTGTATTGATGATTCACAAAGTTGATGAACTTACTCATTGATAGTAGTGTCTGTAAGTTTTGATGAGTTTATTGAAGCTCGCGATAAACAGTCAGCATTAACATTTTCGGAACCTTTTTTGTATATAACTTTATAATCAAATCCCGAAAGAAAGGCTGCATATCTCTGAAGACGTGAAAAAGTCATTTGTGGTAACCTCGCATTTTGATGAAAAATTCTTACTTATGGTTGATTATCCGTTATGAGCATAAACGGTTTCCCAAACAAATATTGATAAAAATGATCCACTGAAAAAACTATTGCTAATGCTTCTCGATCAAGTTGAGAATAGTTTTTCTCAGCATCAGTGAGCGATCTTGATGTAAATGAAATTGGACGTTCTTGTCCATCTATAACGTGGGACAAGACTCCAGCAATTCCAGTTAGACTCGCATCACAAGCTAATTGTAACGGATATTGCGGATCATAAGGCACTAGTACACGACCAAAAGCAATTTCTTTTTTAAGGTTTTTTAAAAGCTGTCTCACATTGTACATTCCAGTTAAATTTTGTATTTTTCTTAATCAGATTACGTAAAGGCGTTATAACCGTTGAACAATTGGGGATAAATCGCGAATAGTAAGTTACCATTCCTAAGAATCGCCTTACGTCGTCAACCGATTCAATCTCGGAAGATCTGTTATGGCTGCTATTTTGCTTTTTGATTTTAAGATTTTGTTTTGTTTGATCGTGTGACCCAAAATAGCTGTAAAATCTTCAGGAACAATATAGATTACATCAGTAATTGTCCTACCGTTATACTCTCCCTCGACTTGAACTTTAGCATCCGTTGTAAATGCATTTGAAGTATAAGATTTAAAAATCATATTTGTTGAAATAAAAGGAACATTGAGGTTAAGTTTAGCATATTGGTCTCTTGGTAGAAACGTGTACTTTGAGCCAGTATCGACTTTAAATTTGATTGGTTTATTTTGAATATTTATTATTATAAAAAGTTTGTCGGAATCTCCGGAAAAATTTTGATGTACATCAACAACATTGAAAACACCGTACTGATGTATGCCTTCAACTTGATTTGTAGATTCGTGACTTGATTTACCATTATTCATACGTGCTTTTATGCATACCTTTACCACATGACCAGTTTTTTTACATTCAGAGCATTTCAGGTTATTTTTATTACTAAGACAATCCTTAGCATAGTGGTTATTTTTACCACACCTTTGACAAAGTCCATCAAGACCCAATGCTTTATAGTCAACGCTGAACTTGTCCTTCTTCGATTTGTTGTTGGCTGCTCTTTGGTTATGTTGATTTGAATACTTCCCTTTTATCCCTGAAATTTTGTTAATTTCCCCCGTAATTGATTGAATTGTTTTGTTGAGCTCTTTGGAGTCACTTTTTGCTCCTTTTAGTGCCAAGGCTTTTGCTTGAATTTCGGCAAAATCACATAATTTATTTTGCAATAGCTGTTCACGTGTACCAATATCCTTGATGCCGCGAATAAACTGCGCTCGCAGAAAAATATCTGCCACCGATGCCTTGCATTTATAATTAAATTCGCAGTCACCAATGTCAGTTTTTAACCTTGCAATGTATTCTGCAATCGACATATTATCCTGTTGATGTTGAGCTACCAGGACGTTAGGTTGTGGTAATAAATGTTTTTGTAAAAGTTCCATCAAGGCTTCATACGTAAGACTGTTTGGGTTATCATGTGCTGCAAGGGCTGTAACAATACCATAATTCTTTGAACCAATTGAATTCTTTGAACCAATTGAATTTAAAAGTAAATTGGAACAGTATTGCTTGTTGGTATGAATGCCCTTCATTTGGGTGTAGTTTTCAAACCTCGACTTGTAGTTACGAAAAGATTCCTTGGTGGTGTCTAACACTTCAAAATTTGGCACTAATGCTGTGTTAGCGCTTGCGTTAATACCACCTGAACCACTACCACTTGCTAATGTGCTGTTGTTGATTTTTTCCAGAATTTTCTGTTGAACATCCATAAATGCTTTGAACTGTGTGGCGTCCATTTTGATTTACTTCTTTTTTTTCCTCTAATAAGAAAAAAAAGTATTTGATTTATTAATTGTTCGATACAATTTTTTGTAATTTGTAATTGTAATTTGATAACTCCTTTATTTGATAACTTCTTTCACCGATCGTCGCTAATTTATTGTATTTCGATTTATTTAGTAAAAAGCTGCACGCGGTTTTAGCTTAGAATTCATTTTAGTTAGCTTAAAGTATATTAAAGAAAAAGTGTGTATATCTATATAATAGTGACGTAGAAAAAAAAAAAACCTTTATTATGCATTTTGTTGGTTACTTGCAGTATTGACATAATGCAACTTCAATTAGGGTGCCATTTAAAGTTCGTTGATAAAGTTATAATACTAAGTAATTAAAAACATTTGTTTAAATTTAAATTTGGTTTTCAACAATTTTTTTTTGGTTGAAAATTTTTGTAAATTACTGATATAATTTTTTTTTTTTAATATACAAGAGGTGTGTGATATTACACATAAAATTTTGTAATTTTCTACTGTGTACAGAGTTTCAATCGTTTTCTTAATTTTTCAAATAATTTGTACTTATCGAAAACTAAATTGTTCTTCAACAAAAATTCATTTCGACTCGATTTAGCATTGCCTTCCCAAATCGGCTGAATCAGTCTAGGCGTCTAAATTTTTTATCAAATCTGGTGTATATTTACTACCTTTGTTTGTTAAAATTTAACTGCCTTAGTTCACAGAAAAAAAGTTTTGAACCAATAAAATTATTTTTTTTTTAATTCAAAGTCGACTTCTAACACTCTTTTTGTTTGAAATTTTTCACAAGGTATCATAAACTTTAAAATTTTAAACAATTTTTTTGAAATGTTTGAAAGTTTCTCAAGTAAAATTTTTTTAAAATTAAAATTGAAGTCACACACAAAAATTACAACACAAGGTTCATTTTGATTACAAACTCCATTGCTGGTGCCCTTTTAAAAATGAGTTTTTTTTTTTGATAAATATATATTCTAGTGCTATTAAGTTTAAGCCTAACTTAAAATTAAATCTAACTTAAATTTTAATTGAATCCCTTGTGACTTTCTGCCTGCTCTGAGATTTCCTTTGTATTTCAAGATGTCGCTCGATCATTTTATTCGGTTAGCGGATAGCATCGTTGAATTCGACTATGATTTTTCTGACAATCGCTACCCTGTTACCTCTTTCCATGCAATCGACGTACATCGCTCTGAATTAAAGACTACCTGGTCGAGAGTCAAAGAGGCGTATGAGAAGTTTCTTGTTGATATCGAGAACTCGGATGAACAGAATGGTGAAACAGAAA
This sequence comes from Eustalomyia histrio, assembly GCA_949748255.1. Classification (NCBI taxonomy): domain Eukaryota; kingdom Metazoa; phylum Arthropoda; class Insecta; order Diptera; family Anthomyiidae; genus Eustalomyia; species Eustalomyia histrio. Next base: position 129,411,726 of record OX456525.1, read on the forward strand.
ACATAGAGTCATTTAAGGTCAAGTATAAAAGTACTTATTTTACTTATTGTAATCTGCTAGCCAAGTTATCCGAGCTTTACGAGACTAAACGATCTGAGTCTCTTCTCAAAGCTGACCTTACCAGTCCATCACTTGCTACAGCAGCATATGACACAGCTTCTCCGAGGTCTTCAAATTTTAATAGCTTCCACCTCCCTTCGTGCGATATTAAAGTTTTCAATGGCGATTACATATCATGGCCTACCTTCCGTGACATGTTCACCGCTATATATATCAAAAATTCTCGACTCAGTCCAGTGGAAAAATTGTTCCATTTAACGAATAAAACTCAAGGTGAAGCACGGGAAATAGTCAAAAAAAGCGCACTGACTAATCAAGGGTTTGATTTGGCATGGACAAATCTCTGTGCTCGGTTTGAAAATCGCAGAGTGTTAGTCAATGGGCAGCTAAGGACCCTTTTCAATCTTCCCACAATAATTTCCGAATCAGGAACAGCAATTAAACAGCTTCAACGCGATATAAACTCCTGTATCTCCACTCTTCAGATTTACGATATAGATATTGAAAGCTGGGATCCGATATTTGTATACCTTTGCTCAAACCGACTTCCATATACTACTCTTAATCTCTGGGAACAGGGCCTTAGCGATAAAACGTCTATCCCGAAGTGGGTCGATCTGGATAAATTCCTGACGAATCGCTATAGAACTTTAGAATCAGTTGCTGTGATCCGTAATACGACTAACACAAAATCCACTGACTCTAGATCTAAACCTTCTCCCAAAAACGTTAAAACTTTTCAAAACAATGTTTCCGATCCGAAGTGTCCATTGTGTCCTAAAGATTTACATATCATTCGTAAATGCCCTCGTTTTTTGAACATGAATTATGCACAAAGGCTTTCGGAAATCAAAAAGCAAAGCTTATGCCTGAACTGCTTCTCCAAAACGCATGTTGTCAAAAATTGTAGCAGCAAGAACAGCTGCTTTAAGTGCAATAAACGCCATAACACTTTACTTCACAAAGATGGTGACAGTTCCAATTCTGCTTCTACTTCGCAGTCACCTAGTACTAGCACCAATTCTAACTTAAACCCACGCTCAGGTCCATTTTCCACTAGATCCGATTCTAATTCAATACAGTCCATTAATAGTTCGGCAACTGGCGTAGTTCAATCTTGTTTTGCTTCTTATTCTAGGGGTGTTTTATTAGGTACTGCAATAGTAAATGTTTGCCATCTACATATGAAATATAAAGCCGGGCACTTATCGATTCCGGATCTGAAAGGACCTTTATTTTGAAACTTCCCTTCGAACGGACAAATGCTCAAATTTCAGGGCTAAACAATACTATTTTTGCTAACGTACAACGAAAATGCTCCTTTGTTCTCGGTTCCACAGTAGACGACAATGTCAAAATTTCTGTGGATGCTTTAGTTGTTCCACGATTAGCAGGCAATCTTCCGTCCCAACCCTCCGATTCTTCACTCTTTTCATATCTTCCGCAGATGCAGTTAGCAGATCCACAATTTTACAATAGTTCCAACATCGACATCTTGATAGGTGGTGATCTGTTTCCGTCAATCATGCTCTCGGGCATAAAGCATGAAGTCTGTGGCTCCTTAATGGCACAAGAGACTGTATTCGGCTGGATATTAACTGGACCTGTTTCATTCTGCTCATCTCCCTCCTTTTCCACAGTAGCATCATTTGTCTGTGAAATTTCATTAGCCAAAGAAATTTCACGGTTTTGGGAGGTGGAGAATCTTCCGCGGAAGAACTTTATGTCCCCTTCAGATAAATTTTGCGAAGATCTGTACTCCAGGACAACTAAAAGAGATTCCGACGTAAGATACATTGTTTCACTCCCATTTAATGAAGGATATCCCGAAAAACTACACATTGGTCAATCTAGGCTAAGTGCAATGGCACAGTTTTTCAGAAATGAAGCTAGATTGCTTGAAAATCCATCCTTTAAACAAGAATATGATCAAGTTGTTCAAGAATATGGACAATTAAATCACATGTTTAAAGTGCCTTGTCCTGGCTTCCTCAAATTTCCACTGAATTACTACCTACCACATCACGCTGTTATTAAACCAGAAAGCACCACCACAAAAGTTTGTGTGGTTTTTAATGCTTCTGTTCCTTCTTCCAACGGGTTAAGTCTAAACGATATTCTCCATATAGGTCCGATTCTGCAAAATGACTTAACTCTATTGATCCTTAAATGGCGAATGTTCCGATATGTGTTCAATGCGGACATCCAAAAGATGTACAGACAAATTTTAGTCAATTCAGAACACACTCCTTTCCAGCGAATCATATTTCGAAACGATCCAAGTGATATTGTCCAAGATTACGAATTGAAAACTGTAACATTCGGAGTCAATTGTGCTCCAAATTTAGCGATTCGGACCATTATCCAGCTAGCTGAAGATATTAAATCCATTTATCCTATGGCTAGCAATCTTCTTCGGAATTATATGTATGTTCATGACGTACTGGCTGGTGCTCATACGATACCAGATGCGTTGATAGTAAAGAATGAACTTATCCTAGCTCTTCAATCAGCAGGATTTTCACTGAGAAAATAAATGGCTAATTCCAAAGATATTATTGCCGATCTTCCACTGGATCATCTACTTAATGAAGATTTCCTCGAATTTGATGACAGCAGCACGGCGAAAACCCTAGGAATCCGTTGGAATGCTCGATCGGATTCATTCTACTTCACAGCCAAAGCTTTTCCGGAGACTTCCACATTTACTAAACCAGAAGTCCTATCTCAAATTGCCAGACTATTTGATCCAGCTGGATGGTTATCCCCATGTGTTGTACTAGCAAAAATCATAATGCAAAGGATATGGATGGACGGAACCGATTGGGATGAAGTCCTCTCTCCAGAGTCCCTTTCTCAGTGGAAAAACTTTCAATCCAATTATCCGGCTATTAATTACATACAGATTCCTCGATGGCTCGATTTTACTCCAAATGCTGAAATCCAATTCCATGGTTTCTGCGATGCGTCTGAAAAAGCATACGCAGCAGCATTATATATCCACATAGTACCCGATGATTCCATATCCACTCACTTGGTTTCGTCAAAAACCAGAGTAGCTCCTGTTAAGACTCTATCCATTCCGAGATTAGAGCTTTGTGGAGCTGTTCTTCTCGCTGAAATGTTCGACGATCTTATTCCAAAGTTAGATGTCGAGGAATACTCCATATTCTGCTGGACTGACTCCACTATTGTAATTTCCTGGCTAGCGAAACCTCCTTGTTCTTGGGTGACCTTTGTTGCAAACCGAATTGCAAAGATTTTTCAGATAATTGATCCACCTCACTGGCGTCATTTCACTTCAGAAAATAATCCTGCCGACTTAGCTAGCCGTGGTACTTTTCCTTAAGAGCTTATTGATAATGATCTCTGGTGGCATGGTCCACCGTGGCTGCAAGATTGTAATAACAATTGGCTTAGTCGCGAATATTCAGTATTTCCAGAAACCGACATAGAAAAAAAACCAATAAAGGTTCACTTTACATATTTTCAAAATTTTAATGATATTTTGGAACGTTTTCTTCCTATTCAAAAGCTATGCGAGTCATTGCTTATATTTACAGATTTTATTATCGAACACATCCAAAATATCGTTCAAATTTTTGTAAAGAATCGACTATGGTTACTAGTTCTGAAATTGTGGCTGTACGTGACAGACTTATTAATATTTGTCAGAAAGCTTTCTATCCAAATGAGTACAAAGCACTTTCTTCCAAACAGTCGATAGCTTCTTCTAGTTCGATCCTTAATTTGAATCCCTTTCTAGACCAGCAAGGGCTAATCAGATCTTGTGGCAGACTTGAATCCTCTTCTGGACTTTCTTATAATGAAAGGCATCCCATAATACTCCCTTACAATTGCCAATATTCTCGACTGCTAGTCAAGTTTGTTCATGATATCACCCTCCATGGTGGTAACCAACTCGTCCTTCGGAGTATAAGAACTCATTATTGGGTTCCAAAAGTTAAAAATATGATAAATTCCACAATCAACAAGTGCAAACCTTGCCTATTGTATAAGAAAAGATGCCAGAAGCAGCTAATGGCTGCATTGCCTCCCGAGAGATCCGAAATTACACGCCCTTTCGCGCATACCGGTCTGGACTTTGCCGGTCCTTTTGATATCAAAAGTTATTTCGGTAGAGCATGCCGTATCACGAAGGGATACGTATGTGTTTTCGTCTGCTTTTCCACAAAGGCAATACATTTAGAAGCTACGTCTGATCTCTCCACTCCTGCATTCCTAGCAGTCTTCCAAAAGTTAAAAATATGATAAAGGTCATAATCAACAAGTGCAAACCTTGCCTTTTATATAAGAAAAGATGCCAGAAGCAGCTAATGGCTGCATTGCCTCCCGAGAGATCCGAAATTACACGCCCTTTCGCGCATATCGGTCTGGACTTTGCCGGTCCTTTTGATATCAAAAGTTATTCCGGTAGAACATGCCGTATCACGAAGGGATACGTATGTGTTTTCGTCTGCTTTTCCACAAAGGCAATACATTTAAAAGCTACGTCTGATCTCTCTACTCCTGCATTCCTAGCAGCCTTCCATCGTCGGGGATGTCCTCTTCATTTGCACTCCGACAACGGCACAACATTTGACGGTGCCTCTAAAATACTTCCAAAAGAATTCATTCAAACATCACGCCAAGCTGTTACCGCAAACTACGCCCATCAAAATGGCACTTTATTCCTCCACGTGCTCTACATATGGGTGGGTTGTAGGAGGCAGGTGTAAAGAGTTTTAAATCACATTTCAAAAAAACATCAGGGTGTTTTAAATACACATTTAAATAATTTTTCACTCTATTGTCCCGCATCGAAGCTTGCATAAATTCTCGTCCATTATCGCCTATTTCGCAAGATCCTTCTGATTTGACAGCTGTAACTCCAGGGCACTTTCTAATCGGATCTCCAGTATTAGCTCCTATAGATCCATCGGTTACTGAATCCGCGGCAACCTTAACCAATCGGTGGCGTAGATTGAAACTCGTCCACCAGAATTTTTGTACCCGTTGGAAAAACGAGTATCTTACAGAGCTACAGAAGCGAGTGAAATGGCAAAAATTAGAGAAAAACCTGAAAGAAAACACTTTGGTAGTTGTCAAAGATGAAAACCTTCCTCGTGTGGCCGATATCTTCACCCAAAAAGGTCTATTACAAAATTAGTAGTTTTATGTACCGACTAACTCTGCCAGGTCTTAAGGTTATTTTCCGGCAGTTTTATTATATTTTTTCCTATCCTTCGTTTTCAGCTAATCATGCCTAAGAACTCCACCAACAAACATCAACATCGCCGTCATAACCGTAAGGCAAACCAGCCACTTAAAAATAATTCATTTTTATGTCGCATCTGCAATCGGCCTCATCCTTTGAGAACGTGCGCAAAATTCTTGGCTATGAACGTCACCGAACGCATCGTAGCCGTTCGTAATCATAAATACTGCAATAATTGCCTAGCTCACAATCATTCACAGGGCACATGTTTTTTTAAAAGTGGTTGTAGAACTTGCCAAAAGTCCCATCACACACTCCTTCATATGCATCCAAGACTATCCAAAGATCCTCCGGCCTCTTCCTCACGTTCTTGTTCTCCATCTCCAAAACCTTCACAGTCGAGAAGTGCTCGTCCTAGGGATCCCTCACATTCGACGCCCTCAACTTCCCAGTCCTCCTTACTCACGTCTATTTTAAGACAAAATAGCATCATTCTGCTTCCGACTGTGCTCGTCAAATTGGACAAAACAAGTTCCCACGCACATTGTCTCCTCGACTCGGGTTCCTCAATTAGTCGGATCTCCAAAAAGTTTGTCGAAAAATTGCGTCTGACGACATTGACCTTGCAGGAGGAGACAATTTGTCCATTGACCCTAAAATCGCGTTTCGATTCTACATCGAAAATCGAATGAACTTTTAGGGTCGATAATCGTCTTACGCTTTTAACTCTAACACAGTCGTTACCAGAAGTGTATAAGAAAAATTTCCGTGACCTCTTCCAAATTCTACGAACCGGCAGGTATTGATATCATAATCGGGGTAGACATTTATCCGAAGGTTCTATGTGAAGGGGTAATTTCCAAAACTGGACTTCCCACTGCGCAAAGCACCATTTTTGGTTGGACCATTTATGGGTCCTGTTCTGTGTAGGTAAAAAAAAATGCACTATCAAACACAAAAGTGCAAAACGCAAACGTTCTTGTATCCATATTTTATTTACATATTGTTTATATTAAATTTGAATGAATTGGAAAAAATAATAATCAAATGAATTTTATATCTTATCCTAATTATAATTAAATTAATTTTTTAATACTTCTTCCATTTTAGTCATATCGTTCCGAGAAAAAGTATCTGCGACCTCCAACTATCCATGATGTCCTTTTTGTTGCACGTATACTGCAAGGCGGGCGGTAATAATAATGCTAAAAGTTCTACGCTGTCCTTTTGCATTATCAATGTTACGTAAACCCTAACAGTCTATAATCGTTGCGTTACCAATGGTAAAAAAGATACAAAGTTATCGATCCTTTTATCTTTTTATAACATTGGTAACTACTTTAATACTCTTACTAAAAAAAGCATTACTAATATAAAATGTCAAAACAGTCAAAATGTCGCAGATGCTGTTTCCGTAAAAATATTCTAGAATTTTGTCTTCTTGTCAAGCCGTTGTTCATACTGGTAAGATTGTATTCCTGAATTTATTCAAATAAAATATTCCAATTTTTTTCCTAATTTCCTTTGTTTTATTTCTTTCATATTGGCATATTTAATTCTATTTTCCTGAGAAACAAATTCAACTGGTGACTTTGTTTCTCTGCTCAGAGTGTAATTCCCAGATTCCATCCCCCACCACTTGCTGCGATTCAACATATTTACTACCCATTTACAATATTTGTGGCGAATTTGTGACAATATTTGTGACAAATCCGAATGCTGTGCAGTTTGACATGGAATGACACAACAGAAAAATTTTCAGTTGCCATTACAGACTTTTTTTTTGTGAGTGTACTATATAATTGAAAAAGCTAACGACCTCGCTAAAGCTGAAAGTTCATACCACGCGTTTTCGCGTCAACGCTTTGTACGCGTCAACGCTTTTAACGCTTTACTAAAATTCAAGTTAAACACGACGCTTTTTACGCTTTTCTTTTGATCAGCTGTATTGTAAATTTGTTGAATAAAATAAATTTAAAATAAAAAAATAAAAACAATTTTTGCAAAATGGAAAGTGAAATTGAAATTTTTAAAGAATTTATAGAACTTATTGAGTTTGTTAATATTATATTTTGTGCTACAAGTGTGAACAAAAAGCTCAATAGGAATAGACGATTTTGGGTACGTCCCTTGTTCTTGGAAAGAGAAGTTAGTGGGTTTTTTGCCGCCACTTTCCGAAAAATAAAAGACCACGACCATAAACAATTCCGTGTACCAACAACTAATTCGTCAACTTTTAAAATGCCACTACACGTACATTTTTGAGCCCCCTCTGTCAGAAAGTTGTTATTTTTATATGTTTATATTATATTACATATTAAATTTCATTTATAGAAAAATTAATAAATACAAATTAAATTCATAACAAAAACAAAAAATTAAATTCATAAAAAATTAAATACATAAAAAAATTCACATAATAAAAGTATTGTTTTTTAACATATTTAAAAAAAGAAAAAATGTTATTGCTTCCACTTGCTCACGCAAATAATTAATGAAAAAAATTTCGCATTTTTAACTGCATCATTCGGTAAATCCTCGAAAATTTCGCGTACCATAGAAAAAAACCTTCATGTGCGTCGGTTTCTTTTTTTGAGGATGGAACGGCAAATCGAGTCTCTGCCGTTTTTGTCATTTTATACAAAAATTCCCTGAAAGCTTCACTATCACTATCCTGTCTTGACCTCTTTAGGCTACTGCTTGGAACTTCGGATGTGGAGTTGGTTTCAGTACTTGAAGTTCTAACGCCGGTATTTGGTTGGTTTGTACTAAACGGTGTCACTGAAGTCAAGCTTGTTACCGTCCTGTAATGGAATAGAAAATGTATAAATTTAATGAATTTATTCACACAAAAATATCTTACTGTCGTGGTTTTATATGTTAAGTACTTCGTGTTTTTTACAACTTTAATTAGTTTTTCCTCCATTGTGTATTTTTTAAAATAAAAATAACCTATCAAAATCAGCTGATTTGTTCATACGCTGCTTATGACGCTAACAAAAGTAGAAAGTAGACCTACTTTACGCGTCAAGGCATCCTACGCTTTGGTACTATGTCACTTGCAGCATACAATTACACTGATTCTACTTTTTTGACAACCGCGTGTGACGCAAAGAAGCGCAGCATGCGTGGTATGGACTTTCAGCTTAATAGTTGAAAAAAAATGTTATTGAATGCAAAAATTTTGTTCTTGGAGTCACCCTGTTATTTACGAAAAATAATAAAAAACGTTTGCGACGTCGCTAACTTCACGGAGGTTCTCAGAGTTGCCAGTATGCAGCTTCGGACGGTGCCGCCACATTCTAGTTATTTTACCCGCACATATATATACGCCAGCAAGTTGGCATGTAAGTTCAGTTGATAATAAAACGCTAAAGAGGGAGCATTGACGATTAATTGAATAATAAAGTCTCTAGTGTAATCCTTTTAAGTTTGTATTTAAATAAAGAGTAGCTATAAAAGAAATTCAACGGTGTCTATTATTTGCAATATAATAAGGAAATAAATCAACGATTTTAAAAGGTAAAATCGTAACAATATGATGAAAATATAGTCACCATGTGGCTGTTTTACAAAAATCCCATTGAAACCTTTTGCGGACCTAACGAATGTCTTCAATTGAGGGGTTACCTCTGCCAAGCTTTGCAAAAATTTTGTTCGTTTTGCCCTATCTCGCTTAGTTTCCCAGATATTCGCCATTTTGTAAGATGTCCATTTTCGTTACACAAATTGTGTATAAACAATTGTTTATTTGTTAAGTTTATTGTTCTGTTTAACGTTAATGTAACAAACATATATTAACATTTTTTTGTAAGGGTTTTGAGCTTAAGAAAAATAATAAACGTTTTCCTCTAAAAATTGTAAACAGTATTAATTTTCAATCAGATTAGCTAGTGTCTTCTTCTTTTTTTGGAAAGACGTCGTCAGTGATTTTCCATCAAATTGTATTAAATTATTTTTGTGTTATAATTGTCAGATTGTCTCTATATGATAATTTTTTTCAACAACCCGTCGGCGGTAGGCATCGAACCCGTTGTCCTATATTACAAACCTAACTATGCTGAGGTAAGACGACTGCTCAACCATCTCCCCTAAGTAAGCCGTAGTTTGCAATGCAAAAAATTCACAGTTTGTTCCTATTCATCTTCTTTTTGTTATTGGTTTTTATTCAGAAGTGACCAACCCAGACACAAACATATTTATACTTAGATTTTTGTTTATAATTGTTTTTATTGATAATTATTTTTTTCATTTTGTATAGAATAAATAAAACGAAATTCTCACATATGAATATAAAAACTTAAAAAAAGAGATCTTATCACACGAACACATTCGATAAAAACAACCAATGGAATTAGTGCATATGAACAAGGGAATACGAACGGTATTGATTTTTTAAGTCCCGGGATTCGGGATTTTGAAAATTGTGGGACTTTTTTGTCATATTTTTAAATTCAATTTTTTAATAAAACATTCAAATATAAGTAACTCATTAAAATTTTTATTATTTTAAAGTGACTTTTCATGTCCACATGTGATTTTGTCCATATAAAAAAACAACAACAAATACGTAGGCGCCCATGAGCGTGTGCGGTATGTATACTGTGTGCTGACTTCATACACACTGTAAATACACGTTTTAGCGCATACACATTGACAGCTGTCAGTGAGTGATCATTTTAAGGTTCTTTTTCATCGAACTCGCATTGTGGACAGACGTAATCGGTAAGTCCCATTTGATTTTTTTATATAAAAAAAAACAATGAATTTGATTCAATGTTAATATTCATGCGTAGCAAAGCACGCCGGGATCCGCTAGTTTCTATATATAAAGGAATAACGTTACTGACTGATACACTCACTCACTTAATCAACATCGCCCAGCCCAAACTGCTGAAATTCGATATGTAGGTTCTCTATCCGGCGTAGACATTCGCTTAGACGGATATTTTGGAAATTCCTTCAGGGAGGTTACAATAGAGGGAAAGCTCCCCTTTCACGGCCTGCCCAAACCCCTTTGGCTAGAAATTTGAAAAATGCCTTTCTGGGACCGTGGGACCTAGTAAGTTGAAATTTGGTACGCAAGTTCATTATGTAGTGTAGATAACAGCTATGGCACGACTTTTGGAAAATCCAAAGCGGAGGGGCAAAAAAGCGGAAAATTCTCCCCCTTGAGGGTCTGCCAAGACCGCTGCAGCAGGGTAGATTCCTACTATAATGTAAATCCTCAAATGTAGATGCAAAAATGCAAATGTGCATGTGTGCAAATTTGCACAAGTGCAAATGTGAAAAAGTGAAAATTTGATTGATGGATTGATGGTTTGATAGATTGATGGTTTGATGGATCGATAGTATGATGGATTGATGTATTGATGGCAATGTAAATGTGCATATTTGAATGTGTAAAAATGAGAACATGTGCAAATGTGCAAATTGGCAAATGTGCAAATGTAAAAATGTGTAAATTTGTAAATATGTAAATATTTATTTATTTCATTAAACATCGCCCCGCCCAAACCGCAGGAGGTAGGACGTTGAAATTTGTCATGTAGGTTCCCCCTCCGGCGTAGACATTCGCTAAGACGGTGTTCTTGGAAATCCCTTCTGTTAAAAGCAAAACGGGGAAAAAATTCCCTTTTTACGGCCTGGAATATGATTTTCTTGGGGTATGTGCAAACTCATCGATAATGTCTCCCTCTTAACGGCCTGCCCAAACCGTTGGACCTCGGAAGTTGAAATTTAGTATGCATGCTCCTTCTCCAGTAAGACGTAATTTTTGGAAAATCCAAAAGGGTGGGACAGAAAACGGAAAAATTCTAACCCTTGACATCCTGCCAAAACCGCTGAAGCTAAGAAGTTGAAATTTGGTGCATAGGTTCCACCTCCGGTGTAGACTTTCATCTAGGTCAGATTTTTGGAAAAGTCTACGGGGAGGGTCGAAAAAGTTTCCCCTTTAACGGGCCGTTCACACCGATTTAGCTAGAAAATTTAAATTTTAAATATGGGTTAACTGGAGTATGGGCTAACATACATTTTAGATAAAAAAATGATAAAATGATAAAAATGGGGGTTCAAAGGGAACAATCTGGAATTTTAAATATGTGTCACCTGGAATATGGGCTAACTCATTAGTGAGGTATCTATTAGAATTTTGGTTAGGGAAATGGAAAAAATTGGGGACTCCGGTTAATTATCTGGGGACTCCGTATTCTTTCTAGGAAAGACATATATGTGGGCTATCTATTGAAACAACATTTACAGCGGTATGCGTAGACATTTCGTTGATTTTTATAACACACGTATAAATCAAATTAACATGAAAAACAACAACAAAGTTTCCTTATAATTCTGTTATAAGAACCAACTAAATTTGTATGCATACGGCTGTTAATCTTAGTATTACTTTACGCATTTTGGAAGAAAACAAAATAATAAGTACAATTCAGTAAATTTTATAATTTGGATTTTTTATACAATTCATTTTGATTTGAAGGCAAATTAATTGTTCTCTAATTTTTAATAATAATGAACTAATTATAGTTAAAGGTTAAAAAAATTAAAATCTCCTTTTCGAAGAATATGAATTGCAAAAGAAAAATTAATTATGAACGTTCATATTCAACTAATTCGAACAAAACTAAATATTTTTAAAATTTAAAGATAAAATATTGTTACGGAAAATGGATTCATCAATTCACATTTACTCGTAGAAACACAAACTCCATCAATGGTAACTCTTCACCATAACTAATGTTGCATTATAGGCTTTTTACACTGAACAACATCTTTGTGAAACGCGTGGAAGTGTTGAAAATATGAAAAAAGTGTTTACATTGGCAACATCTTTCATCTGCCATTTATTCAGCTGACAAAAAATAAAAGAAAAAGACGCATATTTTTTGTTAAAAGAAGACGCATATTTTTTGTTAAGAGAAAGCATTAATCATTGGAGTAGTTGTTGCTTTGCAAGAACAAACCCGAGTTTTAATGCAGTCATTCTGGAAGATGATGAAGAAAAATTTTTGGTAGACATAAGAATGAAATTCTTATATGTGCCGCTCATTTTCCTTTGCTGAATAATTTTTTTTTGTTTATTTTCTGCAATGTCGGTTTGCTAGTGATGGCACAAAGAAAATCGATTTTTTGTAATTTTTTTAGTGATGACACTTAAAACAACGAAAGATGTAAGATGGAACAAAATGAGAAAAGATCATCTTTTGTAGATGTAGAAAGATGTAGAATTTTTAGCTTGTATAATTCTTATGGGAAGATGTTTACATCTTTGCAAATTCATGAAAGATGTAGCTCAGTGGAAAAAGGGTATTAGTGTTTCTCTAACTTCAGCAGTAAATCGGCATACAGCATTGCCATCTGCCGACAAATATATAAGACTAATAATAATTCTAACAAAGAGCACTCAGCACTAGCAATACGAAATTCACAAACAACTTTATCTTATTAGTTTTTTTGTTGTTCTTCACTGTATATACGCAAGTGCAAAGCAACAACACTTTCGTATGCTTTGCTGGTAAACATTGACGACAGCGATCATCAATGTAGATTTTGTTTTTGCTTAACGTATGATATAAAATATTTTTCTTTGTTTGTATTGGTATTTACAATAAAAAATATTGAATCAAAAGTAGATTTTCTCTAAATGTATTGGTGTTTGCTCTTCCATAAGGAACTTTTGGGCATCCCTGTGTTAAATTGTAACTTGATAGAGTTTCTGCCTGTTTGTCTGTTGTAATGGCGACCAAGACGTGAAGACGCTCATTTTTATATAGAGTAATGGACATCCTCCACGATCAAAATCGGTCCAGCGGTACATAATATATTTTCTCATATTTTTTCACCAGTCGCTTATAACTAAATAATATTTTATATTTACCACAAAATTTTTTTCAACACAAAAAATTTTTTTCACCTCAAAATTTTTTTCCATCACAAAATTTGTTTACACATCCAAAAATGTTTATCGTCTCAAAAAATTTTTTCATCTCCATAATTTTACTTCTATAATTTTTTACATTATTTGTATCAAAAACAGTGTTCAATGAGGAATCACACATTAGAACAATAATAGGCGAGCGGGGTGAAAAGAATGGTTTTTTGGTGGCATAAAGTTTCAACCAGCTTCTACCCCGCTTTAGCAGCACAAAACCAATACATGCACATTTTTAAAAAACGCTACCCAACATACCAAATGACTTGAGAAAAATATTATTATAAGCTTACAAACACAAGCCTTAAGCTTGCAAAATAATTGACAATATATTAAAAAGGCTATCGCAACAATTGTAGAAAAATCAAAAGGGAACCCTCGTGAAAATATTATGTGTGTATGATTACAATAAGCTTATTCTTACAATTGTAGAATAAGCTTACAAAAATAATGTTGTATTAACTTGGGTATAGAAAAGCTTATTTGACTTAATATATTTATACGTTTTTTTACATAATTGTAGAATAAGCTTCACATATAATATATTATTTTTTGTTTTAATTTTAAATATAAATAATAATAATTAATTTTAAATATAAAAAATTATAATTTATTTTAAATATAAAAAATTACAATTAATTTTAACCATAAATAAAAATTATTATAAAAATAATTAATTTTAAAATGCAATTTCATGTTCACTTTATAAAATTTACAACCAAATGTACACGGAAAACACGTTTGACAAATTTAAAAAAAAGTAACGGCACTTGTTGTATGCCTTATAAGCGTAAAACAAAGACAACAAGACTAGAATGTATTGAAAAATATTTCTATTTCAATCGTCATACTGCGTTGTTTATAAGCATACTTTAGAAAAAGTTATGTATGATAATGTTTTCTCAAGCATTGTTAAATACTGCTTGTGAATTCACATTTTATAAACATTGTAATAAACGAAATTAAGAAAAGCTTAAAACACACTATTTGTATAAGCTTATTCGCAGTTTGTATTGCAGTTTGATTGTGTGTTTTGAAAAGAACAAAAATTGTGAGGCTTAAATATTAGTCTGGTGTGTGTTGGCAGAATGATTCGACACAGCCGAATTTAAACCTTTTTGTACTTCTTGATATTTCTCTTTGCACACATTTGAATTTTTATTTTGTTCCTTCATTCATATTTGGTTTTAGGTGTTTTTAAAAAGGAAAAATAAAATATCTTGAGCAAAAGCATTCACCGTATAAATAGGAAAAACTGAAGGGATACTGAATTCTTCAAGTACACTGGAATGTTTGTTCAAGCAGTTTTAGATAGCCCACAACATGCCGATTCCCTGTCTAAGGTGTATGTAACCCGTTTTTGGGTGATCATGAAGGGCGAATAGCCCTTCCTCTTTTCTACCTTACATTAATAGACATGCCTTAAGGAAGTAACTTTAAGAAGGAATTGAGAAACAACCATGGAATAAATTTCATTGTGTAAATTGGCTCTAAAAAGGGCCTTTACAAGAACAAATACACGGAGTCATCAAGCCATGCTTGATAGTCTGTTGGTCGTTTAACAAAACACAAAAATTTAAAAGTCATGTAGTCACTCATTCGCCTGACGTCGAACTCCTTCTTGCATCTTCTTATTAGTATTTGACGCTTTACATTTCTATCTGTTCTGTGAATACTACTTTCTGCAAACAATTCATAGTACCAAGACGATCAACACTGTAGTTAATGTACAGCACTGCAATTTTTAGTTTCTCAATTTCGACGTTTTTTCTAGTGTTTTTCATTCCTTATAACGTGGTTTGAATAAGGTAAGTTTTTTATACCGTGATTAGCAATAATTTAATAGATTTAGAAAGCAAAATCAAGCATAAATTAAACCTATAGCTTCTTAAAGGTGCATTAAGCAAAAAGAAAACATAAATAAAAAGAAAACATAAATTTTTAAAAGTTAAGACGAGCGGTGTAAAAGAAAAAAATAAATCTATTATATGGCATCGATAAATTGTCATGGTAAAAAGAGAATGCTATTATGACTATAGCATAGAGAAAAACAATATGAGTAAAAGGTACAAATATATGTATAAATTAAAAAGAAATTTTACTACAAAATGTAAATGATAAACTGTGTAATAAAGTGGATGAATATAATTATTATTTCGTTTTTTTAACAAACGTCGTCTGTGGAATATAAAAAGACGAAAAAATAAAGAAATAATTTCCCGTTTGGAAATAAAAGAAAAGTAATGAAAACAGTGTGCATGACAATTTTGTAAAAATTCATAAAACTATACAAAAGTAAAAAAAAATTGCCATTGGACAAAATTATTTTTTTTTAGTTTCTTTTTTCATTTTTTAAATTTAAAATTTGAAAAATATTTCCCTTAATGTGAGTTGTATTGGTTGTGTGATGTCTAATTAAAAAGAAGCCGCTTTGGTTTTCCTGCAATTGACAAAATTTCTGCATTTGCACTTCAATTAACTGGTGGCACTTTTGGTGCTAGTTGATTTGCTTACAGTCTGCCCCAAAATATTTTCATTTTATTTTTTATTATT
Organism: Eustalomyia histrio; assembly: GCA_949748255.1. Taxonomy (NCBI): domain Eukaryota; kingdom Metazoa; phylum Arthropoda; class Insecta; order Diptera; family Anthomyiidae; genus Eustalomyia; species Eustalomyia histrio. The sequence goes on from OX456525.1 coordinate 129,427,502, forward strand.
ATTATTATTTGGTTCTGCAATCATTCAGTGAATGTCTTGTTTTAATAATTTTCATTTCGGTTTTTACAGAAAAATGAGCAGCTCCGAGGAAGTATCTTGGGTTACTTGGTTTTGCGGTCTACGCGGTAACGAATTCTTCTGTGAGGTAAGATTATGATATGTGTATCCCATAAATATGGTTATTTTTTTTTTTTTAATTTATTATTGGTTCTTTTTTATTATTATCTAATCATTTATCGATGTATGTTTTACATTGTTTACACAAGTAAATTTTTGCTATTAAAAAATTTAACAATTATAAACTACTAGGCTAATTTTATAAGCGTGTACACTGTACATATATGTGTGATGCATCTTTTGTTGCATCCTCATTTAGAAACATTTTCAAACTATCAAAAGTGACAATTTTTAAAATGCCATATAAAGACTGTTTAAAGTAAGCATTTATTGCAGCAGAACAGTTACTTCATAATACCAAAATGTCTTGCCAGAATATAAAACATATGAAAAATTCAGATATATACAATTGGCAAATAAAATCTACATACACTTAAGAAAAAATCGTGATTTCAATGAAACTACTCTTAACCCTCTAACATATAAGAGTGCCTCAAGGCACTTCATAAAATATATCACAAATGCGTCTAATGAGTATTTTATAATTAAAAATTAAGCTTGTAATAGCAAAATTTTCAAAAGTTTTTGCGAAAAAATTTTCCGAGTGAAGTGCAGCGTTTGGCAGTGAGAACGTACTAAATAAATTCTTTAGAGAAGTATCATTTTTAAAATAACACGGTTTTCAAAAATTTGGAAAACATACTCTTGTTTACTAAATACCGTTGATAATGAACACAAAGAAAACTGAAGCTTTAGCTTTTACAATAAGTGCTTACTTTGGTCCAAGTACACACAGGATTCTAAAAGCACATTGAAAGGACACCATCTCAATATGAAAACGAATAAACGGATTTTTATGAAATTTATCAAAAAGAATATATTTAGTATTAGCAGCAAAGCGTTCAAATTTGAATGCTTTGCTGCTAATAATCACGGAAAATATTGTAACGATTTACCCTTTATAAAATCGTTGATTTGTTTCCCTTTTAAATAAATCGAGTTCTTTCCATATTGCAAATAATAAACACTGTTTGAAATTGTTTATAGCTCTATTTATAACCGTCCCTAAAAATAACAGAAATACACTTTAATAGCACACTTTATTTACACGGTGTAGATAGACTAAACGTTAGCCACACTTTAGTTCTTAGCACAGAGTTTAATTATCAACTGAACTACTGCGTCACCAAGTACCAGTATTTATATGAGTAGTCAGGTATTCTAGTTATTTCCAGTTATTACTTCACTAGATTTTTCCAGCTGTCAAAGAGTTTGTGATGAAGTTTCTAGTATTTAGAAACTTCTGCAACACTGCCGCCCACTTAAGCCTGTTCGTCCCTAACAGACATAGCTATTCCTTTTCTATAGTTGGCTAGTCGCTCTAGATGCACAACCTTCATTTTGGACCTTGGTCTCTGATCTTTCTGTATTCTATAAACCACATCATTTAACCTTTTAATCACCCTGTTAGGTTCATCCCAATGCGTTTGTAGTTTGGGTGATAATCCTTTCTTTCGTTGCGGGTTAAACAGCAGAACCAACTCGCCCTCATTAAATCCTTCGGAATTCGCTGCTCGACCGTACCTCGCCTTCATCTTATCGCTGATTATTTTAATTCGATTCGAACGAACTCCTGACGTTTGTTGAGGTCTTCTTGTTCCCGGGAAGAGCTGTCGTTTTCACTGTCTGTTGCGGCGGGCTTAACACCAAGTTCCAAATCGCCAGGCAATTGGAGTTTCGTTCCAAAGATTGTTCTTGCAAGTGTCCGGGAGGTGGAATCGTGAGAGGTCGATTTGCACTCCTGAAGTTGTCCACGACTTTTTCTAACTGGTGCTTTAGCTGCGATGCATTGCGCACAATTTGCTATCCAATCGCCTACAGCTTGTTGACAGCCGACCCAGTAAAACCGTTGTTTCAATTTTTCTATGGTTTTTGTGACACCAAGATGACCACCACTGGGACTATCATGGAACTCCTACAATACCTCGTTTATTCTAGATGATGGCACCACAATTAAATTGGCCACATTTTTGCCGTCGGCAATTTCATATGTACGGTATAAGCAACCATTTAACACCTGTAGGCTATTCCATTGTGCCCAATATGCCTTCATCAGTGGACTTTCATCTGACATCTGCTCGCGGGTAGGCCTCCAGTTTTTTTTTGCTGATATAATCTTTGAGCCTTGCGCTCATATCCAACATCAAGGGCTATTTCAACATTTCGCCAAATCATTTCGCGGCAACAATAAATACACGATTGACGCTTACCTTGGAAATCGTTCGTTTTACATTCACTTTGGCATAGACAGTACCAGGCTCCCCAGTAGCTGTGCGCAGTCTCACCCCATACAATGGTTCGATTGCCTCCTTAACTAAATCGGGTCTGATGACAGACTGTGATGCTCCTGTGTCTATAGTGCAAATGTGCTTTCTGCCGTTGGTATATCCGCATGCAGTAAGACTGCTTTTTCCCTGCTGTATTCCAGATATGGGATTGTGGAGCCCTCGCAAGTATGAGCTGGGTCGTGTTCCGCAGTACTAGCTGTTTTTGGTTTTAACGGTGACTCCAGTGCTATTTGATTAACCGGCCGGAAGCTTTTTCTTGGTGCTCGGCAGTTCCGCTGAAAATGTCCCACTCTTCCACAGTTATAGCATTCTGCCTTAACTTGCTTTCTCCCTAATGCCTGCATAACTGCCTCTTTTAGCTCTGTGAGCATCTCTTTGAACCCATCAGCTAACATAGTGCTCATATCGTTTTCTTGCACATTAAATATTTATAGCGGTAGCGCCAATTTGCTCAATTCCTTCTTGAGCTGTTCCGCCTTAAGCTCCTCCAATTTCATGACTGCTTATTATTTTGCAATCCCACTTCTGACACCAATTGTTACGATTTTACCCTTTATAAAATCGTTGATTTATTTACCTTTTAAATAAATCGAGTTCTTTCTATATTGCGAATAATAAACACTGTTTGAAATTGTTTATAGCTCTATTTATTTATAACCGTCACAGAAATACACTTTAATAGCACACTTTATTTACACGGTGTAGATAGACTAAACGTTGGCCACACTTTAGTTCTTGGCACAGATTTAATCATCAACTGAACTACTGCGTCACCAAGTACCAGTGTTAATATGAGTAGTCAGGTATTCTAGTTATATCCAGTTATTACTTCTCTAGATTTTTCCAGCTGTCAAAGAGTTTGTGATGAAGTTTCTAGTATTTAGAAATGTCTGTAACAATATAATATTTGGACAGTAGTTATATTTTGGTCAGAGGATTAATTTATGCCCAAACATATTCACAGTTTTTACCATTGAATCTACATCAACCTTTCATTCATTTTCAAATTGACTTGATGCTATATCCTTAAAAATTTTTTTCTGTAATTTTTGCGACCAGACTTAATAGCAGTTTTTGCGATTTACCCATTTTATCGACAGCCAACACACCCAGGTAAGAATAGAAAAATGTTAGTTTGAAATCATATTTTTTTTATTATTTATTTGTCATTAATTCACAGAAAAAAAAGGTTCATTGTGACAACTGGCAATCTCGGTTGTCACAATGAATCAGTTTTCTCAGCATTAATATATTGTATGGAAAAAATATGTTTTGAATTTAAAAAAAAAAAAATACTTTAGGTTGTGCAATCTACTGAATATTGAGCACAAACTGGCTTTGACATTCTTTGCTTTAAGTGTTGATCTTCTTCTGGGACATAGTTAACAATTTTTCTTATGCTTTGTTCTTCCATAATTGTCACGTTCGTGTCGAGCGCGTGCTGCAAGGTTTTTAACAACTGAAGTTACAGGGTGGCCTAACATGTTTTCAATTCCACTACGCGATGAAGAATTTCGCATGATTTGTGAACTGTCAATAAGTAAGCAAATGCGTTAAACTAAAAATTGTTTAAAAAGTTATGCAAACAGGGTAAAATTCTTAATTTGTACAAACATGTGTACGTATAAATTTCGATACTATCAGTACTTTCGATTCTACTTGATAAAAAAAAATATTTTCATAGAATCTCATTATATGAAAAAAAGCCGGGGAAAAAGTCAAAAAGTAAAAACAATCATACAAAATGTATGGAGCATACCCGGGTATGCTGAGTGTATGTTTATGTATAATTTTTTGATTGTAGACAAAAAGGTTAACATATTTTGGCACATATATATCTGTGAAAGTCATGTGGAGATATTAAATACGTTTTTTGTTGAGGATACTACTTTTGATACTTACGATAGGTTTGATTTTAATTCCTCTGATGACTGTGTTAATACCTTTTCATTTCACTGTGTGAGTTAGACTTAGTTGAAGTTTTAAATAGAGTTAGGTCAAAGTTGGTTAAAGTTGATAGAATTTCGGCAAGATTTTTCAAACTTATTTTTCGTCTTATTTCTATTTTTATTTTGGATCTAGTTAATGCCATTTTAACTACATCGATGTTTCCTATGTCTTGGAAGACTGCTTGTGTTGTACCTGTTACTAAGACCAGGGTTGTTCATGGGGTTGATGATTTTAGGCCTATTTCGATACTTCCTGTCTTGTCTAAAGTTGTGGAATATATCCTTTAGGATCAAATACTTAAGTCTTCTATGATGAGTATTTATGAGTCTCAATATGCCTTTCGTCAGGGTCATAGTACTACATCATTGCTTCTAAAACTAACTGAAACTATTAGAGGAAGTTGAGTGTTCTAGTTTCCCTTGATTTTTCTAAAGCTTTTTAGTCCGGTCAAAATAGACACAAAAAAAGGCTAACCTTGCATTAACTCGCATAAAGCTGAAAATTGGCATAGACCTTCAGTTCACGAATACAAATAATATGTGAAAAGTCCCCGTTGATCCGATGCTTGCTAAAAAAGATATTCGAGGTCAAAGGTCAAAAATATACGTTTTTTGCATTTTTTTCGTAAACGGTAAATATATCGCAAAAATGGTTAAAGTAAAAGTTGTAGATTATTAAATTTCCTACAAAAAACATTCTTATACTTTTTTGCTACGACCCACCATTCCAGAGATATGGCGATCCCAAAAGTAGGAAGAGCCGTACTCTGCGTAATATGCACACATTTCCGCACCACCTATGAGGTAGTGTGCTCGTCGCTTTTTTTTAACGTGGTCTCCCCGATAGGAATATTCCACCAGACGTGATTCAGTGTTTAGTGTGTATTATCAAAAAATACAATATGAAATAAAATATGGTATTATTGGAAATTATTTCATAAAATTATGTGAATTGATTTAAAAAAAATTTTAATCTGACTGATAGTCTTCGAGCTCAACTTCAACTATAATGTCTTCGTTTTCTCCTTGGTTTTCTTCTACTTCTTCTTGTATATCTGTACATTGTTCAAATAAAAATTCATCAGATGATTCTTGGTCGATATCATTTAAATTTTCACCTGAGGCAATTGATATAGTATTAGAGCAAGACTGACCTTGACAATTAGTGCATGCTACTGAGCAAAACAATCCAACTTTTTTGCAGCCACAGTTTCCACTGCAACCTTTTTTGCAGTTGCAAAAAATGGTGTTCAGAAGTTTTTCTGGAGCAGGTGGGAGTAAAGTATGAATTGGCACCAAAGTATTATCTACTAATGTCCAACCCCAGTCTTCCGGATTCAATTCATTGCCTAGCCACACTTGGATTTGATAATACACTCGACATAAATGTTAGTAAGCAGCGGCAGATGTTGGTGGAAGGCAAGATAATTCTACCCTTTTATTATTTCGGGTATTTTTTACAAAACTTAAATATCTGTATTTATCGAGACAATCAATTTTTTTGGAGCTCCATACATTGCAAGAAGAAAGCTAATTCCATTCGAGACGATGAGTTGTGAAGAAGAATTGATGTCTTTAAATACTTCCGCGTAATTAATTAAATCATTACGTTTTTCACATAATTTGAAGACTGATGTTTTACCCCTTTTAAAAAATGCTGAAGTAGTGTCGCAGCCAGTTATTGCATGTTAAAAATAAGATATTTTTTTCACATTTGGGATAGGCAGATAAACTTTTCGATGAATAAATATTTGTTTGTTGTCCGGCCTTTCCAGGTTTTAAAAAATATATAATCTCATCAACTGGAACGCGCGCAGTGAGTAGTATTAATAAATCCACATCTTCACCAACAACAACAGTTAAATTTGTTGTATTAAATTGTTCTATTGCTGTTTCAATGATTAGAACATCAGCGTCGTTATCAGCTTGTTTCACTGAAATGTTTGCAGCTTTAAATTTATCACATAAAATTGAAATAAAGCGCGACTTGTTGTGAGTATTAGCCAGGAATTTTTGTTGATTGGTTGGAACAGCCATATATTCATCAAAAACAAAATCCGCAGATGAAGATGTTTTTGTAGATCGACGGTGTTGTTCTGCAGCTTTAATATTTTTTTTATTATCAGAATAACCATCAAATATAATTGTCACTTTTTGACCAAAATGTCTATGTATATACTGAACGTATTTATCAAAAATAGAGCTAAATAATTCTCCTTGATCCCACACAACGCGGTGTAAAAGATATTCACCATCAATGATGTAATTTGTATTGGTGCTGTCAATTTCAATGATCACGGGTTGAAAGCAATCATATATAGCTGACTTTTGTGTTTTACGCATTCCAATTGCATCGAAGAGTGATAATGGGTAAGGAGCTAATTCATATTCGAAGAATTTTTCGATTTCATCATCAAATGCCTTAGTGATACTCATACGTTGAAATAGCAATACAGGGTCTACAGGTACTTTCTCGTCATGAACTTTTATAGAGCTACTCATGCTTAAAATAGGGAGTACTCTATCAGCCCTTTTTAATTTTATGTTGTTGAATGTTTGTCCTGTTATTTTAGACATAGCAGCAATTCCAACTTCTCGAGCTTGATGACAATTAATTTTATTATCACCGACTACTCCACTAGCAATTGATAAGATTTTGTTAATATGAGGAAAAGGATTGTGGAATAAAAACCATTCCAATAGTTTTTTCACGTCACTAATGAATGTATAACAGAAACAAACAAAAAAAATTATTTTTTTAACGTATAATTCTGTATGCAGGCGGCGTAGGCATCCAATCCAGTATTTCAAACGGGAATATCTCTGGAATGGATACTTTTATATTTGCTAATGATGTCTTTTTACTTTTTAATGGTAATCAGGGATGCGAAATGAGAATTTCAATTTCGTACAAAACTGATTACCAAATTGTACTTTTTTGACCTCAATTGTACCATTTTTTTTAGTATTAAAAATAATATTTTTATTTTTAATAAACATAACAAAAAAACTATATAGAAAATTCAGTTGTACATTAAAAGAATTTAATAAAAATATGTAAAATAAGGTACAAAAATCCATTAGATCAATATCATATTTAAGTAGATAAACTATTTGTTATTTTAAAATTATAGCAACAAGAATTCGATGAATGTAACAAATCTTTCGTTTGGACTAGACTAAAAACTGTTGACAATTTATATGATGCAATTGATTGCGTGCAATTTTCTTAATTTCCTTTTCAAAGTTGCTTCCAAAGTTATGTCTTTTTATACGGTGACTTTAATTGCACGAAAACTGAATGTGAATGAAGCAACAAAATAAGAAAACATATGAATGTGAGAGATAACAGGAACATGCACAAAAAACGAAAAATGTGCCTTTATTGTTACTCCGCTTGCTTCTCTACCCCGTTCGACAAAAATCAAAAATTAAACCCAATAATTATATGCAACAAAGTCGCCACCTAAATTAGCTCTAATATAAAAGATATTCACATAGATGTGACAGCGAAACTAAGTTGCCAAGCAAAAAAACAAAATAACGATAAACTGCGAAAATTTTTAAATTGTACCAAATAAACCATGGGAGTACCATCGTACTTTTAAGACCCAAATTGTACCAAAAATGGTACAATTGTACCAACTTTCGCATCCCTGATGGTAATCGTAGGTTTTCTGAGTTGTTAGAGGGTAACATTAATGACTCTCTTGAACGCGTTTTGGAGTGGACTTCAAATAATTATTTTGCTATAAATTCTACTATATCTAAGGCAATTATGTTTGGACTTTCAGATTATTTTGTTAAATTTTGATGTTTTTCTGGGCAATAATAATATTGAAATTGTGAATCATTTGGGAATTTTAGGTGTTGTTGATATCCTATATGGCGGAGTTTTGGGGTCATTAAAATTTAAGTAAGCACATGCTCTTTTGATGTCACAGGTTTTATAAGGTTTTGAGGTAATTTCTGGAACCAATGGTATAAATATTATAAGACTTAGGCGTTTGGTTAATACAATTGTTCGGTTTGTTTATGGGTGATTCCACGAAAGTTGACCCCTTGCAAGCAAAAAATAAAATTATCAACTTTGACCCATTTTAGCTCTTTTGTTATAGAAAATATACGTATCCATTACATCCTTGGGTGTATGATAAATTTTTTTTATTTTTTTTTGTAAAAAAATCTACTTTAACTTGGTGCATCATACACTTTTTCCCCCTTTATACTGAGTCTTTTTTTAAATCACTTGACAACACTTTTATAACGGTAGTTAGCAATCAAAACAATTACCAGCTGACAGTTGTTACTTTTGTCTACGTTCAGCAGAAAATTTGCACGTGTAGCTTTCAAATTATAATTTTGAGAAATTTTTCAAAATCAATAATTTGTGTCACGACCGTGACCACGCAAATAAAAAAAGTTTAAATTTTGTGAAAACTGTTAAAGCTATAAAAAAACACAGTTGCTAAGGGTGACAAGGTAAGTAAGTTAAAGAGTTTCATGTAGCAAAATAAGCGCTCGGAAGTCATTTCATTTTTTTTTTTAATTTATTGAGAATGTCACGATCGTTACCTTATTGAAAATTGTGTTCAAGTTTTTCTTACTAACTATAGCTTAACAAACCATGGACTCCCAAAGCAAGATGCAAAGATATCGGAAGAGATTGAAGGAAGATCCAGTAAAATACAAAGATCATTTGGAAAAAGAAAGAGAAAGAAATAAAAAACGGCGGCTGGCTGGAAAAGAGTCATTGAGTGAAGAAATGCTTGCTCAGAATCGGAATACTGATCGCGAACGTCAAAGGAAGTGTCGTGAAAAAAAGAACATAGGGAAGGAGAAAGTTGTTGAAGCTGCAGCCTCATCATCAAATATAGGAAGCTTTAAGTCCGATCGTTCACTTAAAAAGGCAGTAACAAAAGTTAAGGGCAAACTACCGAGCAGCCCCTCGAAGAAAATTGCAGTTGTGAAGAGACTTGCTTCTGAGCTAGTTGGTCCTGAAATGGATTTGATTTTCACCAAGCGACGTAGCGGAAAAATAATTCGCCTATCTGATGCCGAGTTAGAAAAAGTCAAAAACTTCTTTTTGAGGGACGATGTAAGCTACCAAACACCAGGACGAAAGGACACAAAACTAATAAACGGAGTACAAATGCAATTGAAGTATATGGTGATGACGGTTGGAGAATGTTATCAGCTTTTTAAGGAAGAAAATGCACAAATAAAAATTGGGAAGTCTTTGTTTTACGGAAGTCGGCCACAACATGTACGCCTCAATTCACAAACTCCATCAAACATGTGCGTCTGTATTTACCACGCCAACTTTGAATTTTTGCTTAAATCAGTTTCTGAAGTGGTCTCTACAGTGCCTAAATCTGCTAAGGATTTGATGAATGAACTTTGCTGTGACACAACAAATGAGGCTTGCATGACTAGCAGTTGCAAGAACTGCGACACAATTTTTGATATATTGCCATTGAATTATAGTTCAGATGCAACTGTGCGTTGGAAACAATGGACCAAAAATGAACATCGCACTCAAATAAGCGAGGAGGAAGGCACTTTTCAAGTTTTACTTCAAACATTCGAAAGCAAACTCCAAAGATTTAAGCAACATTTTTATGTGCACCGAACACAGAGCGATCAATTTCGCGAGGCTAAGGAGCGGATTGAATCAAATAAAGTGGTCGTTCAGATAGATTTCGCTGAAAATTTCACGTTGATTTCGCAGGACGAAGTGCAAAGCGCACACTGGAACCAAGCTCAAGCAACTGTGTTTACAGCCTGTGCTTGGGTGAAAACTGAATTGGCCCTGAAATCATATTCTTATGCAATCATAAGTGATGACTTGACGCACAATAAAGAAAGTGTGTGGTACTTTTTGAAAATGATTGTTGAACACCTCAAAACGAAAACTGAAATTAATACTGCACACGTGTTTTCGGATGGATGTGCTGCTCAATTCAAAAATAGGTTCAATCTATTTAACTTATGTTTTGCAAAGGAAGACTTCGGTATAAATATGAAATGGTCGTTTTTTGCATCTGGACATGGCAAAGGCGCTGTGGATGGAATTGGAGCCACTATCAAAAGGTCTTTATGGACAGCAATCATGTCTCGCCAAGCTAAAATTAATACTCCAGCAGAAGCTTTCAATTTTTTTGTTCAAAATAAAAAGTTGGATGGAGTGACTGTTTTGTATTGCGATAAGAACCAAATAAAGAAAAATACAGGCTGTTTAAAAAAAAGATGGGAACATCTTAAAGCAATCGAAAACATCCAGAAGATGCACTATTTTCAAAATGCTGGCTTTAACTGTTTGCTTTGTGGAATAACTGGAGTTTCGGCGCTAAAAATGAGCTGCCTTAAACGTCTGGAGTATAATGATGTATATTCTTCAACTGAAAATGAATAAAAACGAAATCGAGCTTTAAAACATTGCTGCCTTCTCTAAGATAACCATAAACTTCCATGTAATCATTTTGATACTGTTAAATATACGACTACAAAAACAAATCCGTTTTATTTTTTATGCTGTCACGACCGTTACTTTTTTTTGTCACAACCGTTACCTTTTCAAAGTTATTTTTTTTTATTTGGCTACATCATTTTCACACAAAAGTAGAGTTTTCTTACACAAAACACTGCAAAGAATTTAATAAGAATTTTTATTTAACGCATTCCTTGGAAAACTTTACAATCTGAGTTGCTAAGACCAAAAATTCAAAAACAGCTCATTTGTAATGTCACGACCGTTACCTTTTAATTGATCTAAAAAAACCTTAAAATGCAATTTCTATGAAATGATTCTTATTGCTTTTAGGGGTTGAAATTTTATATTTTTAAAATCAACAAATCATTTTGACATTGTATTTCAGGTTAAAGTTTTATTACGAAATTTCGTGTAAACCTGTCACGACCGTTACTATGGAAACACCCTTATAGTGTTCGTCGGCGCGATCATATTGCTGCTTATGTTAGGCATTTCTTGGTTGTTCTTTTGATGAGTTTCTTAAATACCGATCGCTGATTTTTTTCCATAAAATTGTTAAAAGTCATGTACCTTTACCTTTGTTTAGAAGCTTTGTTTTTACACGATCAACTCGTAATCCCCAGCTATTCATTCCTTGGATAAGTAATACTATGTTTGAGAGATCTTTCTTATTCTTAATTAGAATTGCTAGGTGTTGGAATAGATTGCCTTTTGAATTGCGGGTTTTCTCGCACTCAAACAATGTCTCGGTTGAAAGTTTTAGAATATTTCAATGGTGTTTAAGCATAAAGTTTCTGGTTGTTTTTTTTCTGTTATATTAGTTTTGGGATAAATACTGATTTTAACTTTAACTCATGCTTTTTATTAATGCTTTTATTTATATTATGGGTGGGCAGCCACTTGAGAGGTTGATGAAAATTTCTATATTTTTGAACTATTTTAGAATATGATGTATATTTTTATTAATTATGTATTTTTAATAATTATGTATATTTTTTATAATTATTAATGCTATGTAATACAGTTTATTGGCCAGAACGTCTTTTGTATTATAGTTGAATTATAAATAAGAAAATATCGCCTAAAGTAGGCAAAGAAACAAAATTTTATGGAAGAACATATTCTTTTTTTTCGTGCTGAACATATGGTACAAATTTCTTTTCAAAACAGCGTCTCGCCTGTTGTAATTGGTTATACATAAAAGTTTTAATACATTAGATATTTACTGACTTTTTTACTTTAAACTATGATTTGAACGAAAAACTCACTTTAATGCCAAAAAACTTGTTCTGATAATGAAAATAGGCCAGGTCCGGAAGACATCCCGAGGTATCTATTTTTATAAAACAGCCACACATTTTTATACGAACGAAATGGAACGGGAAACGAAATTTGTATTATCAGTGTTAATTTAAATTATCATATAAATTGATAAAAACAAGAAAAAAAAATGCTTAAATTCTGCTGTGCCGAAACTTTGAATACCCTCCATCAATATACTTAAAAAATGTTCTCTACTGTTTTTGATACAAATACTGTAAAAAACTTTTAGAAGTAAAATTATGGAGATGAAACAATTTTTTTACGGTGAAAACTTTTTTTGGATGTGAAAACAAATTTTGTGGTGAAAAAAAATTTTTAAGGTGAAAAACATTTTTAATGTGAAAAAAATTTTTGAGGTGTACAAATTTTTTGTGGTAAACAAAAATTTAGTGGTTAAAAAAATTTCACTTTGGAGGTGAAAAATATTTGAGGTAAATTGAAAATATTTAACTTGAAATTGTACTAAAATACACAAATTTGTATGGAAAATTTAGAGGTACATTCACATTTTAACTAATAACATTTTAACCGCTGGACCGATTTTGCTCAATTTCAATTTCAAACTGCTCGGGAGGATGTCCGTCAATGTAGCAAATGAGCACACCCGCTTGTGTCTTCGCGTCGTGATCGCCATTTCAACAGACACACAGACTCTTTAAGAACAGCTTCAAAAAAGAGAGCGAGTTCACAGTTGGTTTTGCAGTGTGAAAAAGTGGAAAATTAAGTGCAACTTTAAATTAATAAAAACAAAAAAAAAAATTGTGTTGAAATAAATCAAAATGAATATTAATTTAAAAGGTATTAACTAAATTTTAAAAAAATTATAATGTGTTTAACTTGTTGTGGATTATTTATAAAATTTATGTTTTTCCAGTGTCATTGTTAGTGTGAGTTTGTCCATATATTTAAATTTCAACTAGAGTTTTAGTTGTGTTTCCTCCTGAAATCTACAATGAGATTTTTTTTTGGTTTTTTAGCTAATATTCCAAGATTTTAAAATTGGTAATATCAGCTGCTCACTTTTGCTCGTCTTTGCGTTATTTCCCACAGACAAAACGGCTTCGTTGTTTTTATGTCTTACTTTAAATTTTTGTGTGATGTTTTGTTAATTTATATTCGCGTTGTTTTGTTATTGTTATGCCTGTAAAAAAATGTGTTTGATTTTTACTTTTCCATGGAACTTTAATTTTATTTTTTCTTAATTTTATCCTTGATATAATTTGTTTTTGCAATAGGCACATGTTAGGTCTGTACGAGGTAATTTTTGGGTAAAGTCTGGTAAAATGAGAGTAAGCAAAAAATTCTCTCACAAAACCATAAAAATGCCCAAAATACTGCGAACGCACAAAACCACATTTCATACTCAAAAATAAACGTCAAATTTATTGATATTAAAAAACAGCTTAAATAATAAATATATTTGAACTGGCAAATATCTATTTACATTTTCAAATGTATTTTTCATTATTAAGAAGGAAAAGTTGTTTATAGTAAATTTTTATTCAACTTTAATTTTTTCCAAAAATGCAAAACAGCTAATTTATTAGCAACAGCTGATGATTTGACAATTTTAACATTTTACCCAAACAAAAAGTACGGGTAAGTTCTGGTAAAATGAGAAACACAAATACTCTCTCATGAACGCTCTCATTTACCCAATTTTTGTTACAAGAAACGCTTTCTGGTAAGATTGGGTTCCCGCGGGCACCCGCGGTAACGTACGTCAAACACACCTGTTATAATTGCAAACTTTCGCGCTCACATATTTTTGATATAGTGCTCAGAAGGAGGTGGAAATGCTGATAAAGCTCGAAAAGTAAAGAATATCGTGAAAAGCTATATTAAAAACGAGAGTTACACATTTGAAGAAAGCCAATTAGAAAAATGCTTAAATCATAATTTCAGAATTTTGACAGAAATGCAATCGTATAAAAACAAGAGTTTAAAATACATATTCTGATTGGCTGGACCAAATGGAGTCGATTTTATTAAATTCACAAACATCGGTCTTGAATCAAGATCGAGGACGTCCTAGATTAAGTTTCGAAGAGTGTTCAAGCAGGACAAAGCGAAGACGAATAGCAGAAATTGATGTCTCCGCTGCTGATGATTTGCGATTTGCTACATTACAAAAGAATCCATCGATTTTGCAAGCAAATGCTAGTGAAGTTATATCGCTTATAACTGAAGCAGGTTTAACAAAACATCAGTATTTGACAATTAGAAGCTTTATAAACAGTAAACTTGATAATCATTTTTTACCTTGCTACTATAACATTTTGAAAGAAAAATAGAAAAGTTTCCCAGACCAAATAACTGTCAGCGAATCTCACGCTGAAGTTAAACTTCAAAGTCTATTAGACCATACCGCTACTAGGTAATTAAAACCACAGAGCGATGTTATTAATGAAGTTTTGGACGATTCTGTAAACGGCCTTACATTAATAGGAAAATTGGGGTTTGATGGCAGTTCGGGACACAGCGAGTACAAACAGAAAATAATAGTTTAATATAGTTAATAGTAACTTATTTGTAACGTCATATGTCCCGCTCCACCTTGTAACAAAACCAGATGAGGCTCAAACTACCAAAATAATTTAGAAAAATCCTCGCCCATCGTCCACCCGGTACTACCGTCCTATCAGGTTCCAATTTAAAAAAGACACAGCTCAATTGGCCATCGACGAAGAGACATATTACAAGAAGAAAATTGAACAGTTAACTTCCACAAAATACAAAATACTATATTTTGCAACTAACAATGGTGGATGGTAAGTATGTAACTCAAACTTCATCCGCAAACTGTTACATATTGTTAAGATAAATAAATGTCACCCTAATGTATTGCACCCTAATGTAATGCAAAACCCACCGAAATGAACAATATTGAAAAATGTCTGCAAAAAGAAGTTAAAATATATGACTATAATTTGGATTGTCACCTTTGCACGCATATATTAGACTTTTTGAGTATTTTCTTCATATATTAATGGTTTATACTTAAACATTGGTGGGATAAGTACTAATTTTAATCAGTTGGAAGTTTTATACCTTGAAAACTGTTATGATTTTAAATGCCTTACGGATATCCATTTAACTGAAGATATTGGCAATGAAGAAATTAAATTAGATAGCTATAAACTTTTTAGATGCAATAGTAGCTCAGGTGGTGTGTGTTTCTACATTAAAAATATTTGGCAAACAAAAATAATTGATTGCACTTCTGTTGGAAGAATGATTTGGTGGCTAAACCTGGAAATTAAAAACATGAACAGAACGTATAAGCTAGTTGGCGTGTATAGATCACCAGATCGACAAAACTCACCAGAAGCAGTTTTTAATAATTTGCTTGATGACGATATGGACAAAATCGATAAAGATGAAAATTATTTAACTATGGGTGATCTTAATATTGATTGGCTTGAAAATATTCCTCATAAATGCAGATTGCAAGAAATTATAAATGATAACTTTTTTAAACAAATCGTTACGCAACCAACAAGAATAACAAGCACTTCAAATACTCTGATTGATTATGTATTCTCAAATATGGAAGATATTTCTGCAAAAACGAATGTTAAGCTAAAAATAAGCGATCATGAATCCATAAAAATTTAAATACCCATTAAGTCTAATATAGAATTTGGCAAAAGAAATAAATTAAAAACATTACATTTTAATAATGAAAGTTTTCGTAATAACCTTATTGTTGGTGGAATAAATAATATATCACCAAATAATTTTGGTAATGAATTATGTAAAATCATTAATGATGCACTAAATCCAATGTAAGTGACGAAAGAAATAAAGAATTTAAACACAAATAATTGGTTTTATAACTGTCTGAAATTTATGAAGGAAACTAATATACAACTTTATCAAAGGGCTGTATGGTTTAATAATGAAATTAATGGGAATGAATAAAAGTTATTCAGGAATCAATATGAAACAGAGCTCTCAATTGCAAAAATAAATTTTATTAATAATAAAAAAAATAGTTGCTGGAACCAAAAAACCCTGTGGAAAACTATAAAAACTCTCGTTCTCAAAAAAGACAGCAGAAGAATTAAATAATTTTTTTATAAACAGCGTTCAACAAATCAGTGATAGTATACCATTCGTCACATATGAAAATCTTATTGAAGAGAATCCACAAAATATCTTTCAATTTAAAATTATTGGTCTTAATATGTTGAATAATATTATGAAAACTATGAATTACAAAAAAGATTATAATTTTCTCACAGTTAAAATGTTATTGGATAATTATGATATCATCGGAACTCATTTAAAACGTTTTATTGAGTCTTCTCTTCGGACAGGATTTTTTCCTAATTGTCTAAAAGAATCTTATATTGTTTCAATTTAAAAAATAAAAAACACAAAAGATCCCCTGGAAATATGCTGACAACAATAAGTAAAATTTTGGAAAAAGTACACAACCAATTAAGCAAATACTTTGAAAACAAAAATTTATTAAATGGAACGCAATCAGGCTTCAGAAACAATCATTGTTGTGAATCTCTTTTAAATTTAGTTGTAACGCAATGGAAAACAGAAGTAGAAAATAAAAACTGCGTAGTGGCTGTTTTTTTTGGATTTCAAAAGAGCGTTTGAGACAATTAACAGGAAAATAATGTTGCAAAAACTTAATAAATATGGGATAAAAAGCATAGAACTAAAATGGTTTAAAAGTTATTAAGAAAACAAGACTCAAAAAACAAAATGTGGAGAGAAAATATCATCAAGAACAATTATATAGGTGTTCCTCACGGGGCAGTATTAGGAACATAACTGTTTCTAATATACATAATTGACCTGAAAAAAGTATTAAAAAAGTCAAAAGTATGCATGTTTGCCGATGATGCACTTATATTATAAGCGGAAAAAACACGGTGGAGTGTATTCGAAATTTAAATCTTATATTGAAGGATTAAATCTTATAATGAATAGATTAAAGCTCAATATAAATAAAACTAAAGCGATGGTGATTAAGCCAATGAAAAGATAAATACAGATGGTAAATCTATTGAAAAGATTGAGGAAATAAAATATTTATTATTATTATTGATAAAAAACTGAAGTTTTATTTACATTTTAGCTACATTTGTAAAAAGATAGCTAAAATACTATATCGACAATAACAGCTATTAAATTATTTAACACAATGGTTAAACCTCACTTTGAGTACTGTTCTACACTGTTGTTCCTTGGGAGACAACAAATGAAGGATAGTGTTACTCTTTTTATTGTATTTTTATTCAAATTTATTGGAATAATAATTGTTGTTTTTGCTTTGAAGTACAAATTAGAATGAAAAGAGTTGAAATATAAAAAAATGAATTTTGACAAAATTAAAAATATAATTTTGGTATTTATTGTTGTACAGTAGAATACTGTCGCCACAATAGACTTCAAAAACTTCAAAATAAGGGTATGAGATGTATTTTGCAATGTCATAGATTAACACATATAAGTGACATGTTACAAAGTTTGCAGTGGATCTCAGTAAATCAAAGACTGGTAATGAATGTGCTTATATTTATATTTAAAATAAAAAAATGGAATGCTACCGAACTACATGAGGAAGCAGTTGACTTATGTGGCAGATATACAACCATACAATCTGAGGAATTTTAATGATTTTAGGTTAAAATTTGGAAGAACTAATTTTTATCAAAATTTATTGTTTTATAAAGGACTTAAATTATATAATGAAATTCCATTAAAATTAAAAAATTAAAGTAACTTTTTCATATTTAAACGTAAAATTATAAGTTATGTAAAACAAATGTATTAATCTAAAAAATCCATGAATGTAATATTTATACAATTTTTTTAATTAATAACATCATGCTAAATGAATATCAAATAAATAAAAATATCGTATAGGCTTGAACAAAAACAATGGCAAATTAGATCCATAGAAGGAAAAGCAGAATTTTTCAAAAGGAAACAGAATATTCAATTACAATTCCGAGAAAAAATGGGACTTATAGTCGACAAGCCAAAAACTGGAGGGTGTGGGTCTTCCAATGATGGAAATACGGCACGAGAATTCTTCAACAATGCTGGCTTGTCTGCAGAAACAACAGGCATTGATAAAGAATTTGAGAGATGTGCAACACTATTGCAAGCTTTGTCTTCAGGGTATAATATTAATGTCGAAAAATTTAGGACGCTACTAAGGAACTGACAAATAAATATTCGTGGTACTTTCTTCCCCCCTCAGTCCACAAAATTTTTATTCATGTTTCAGATGTTATTGAACATGCACTGGTATCGATTGGAAAGCTCTCTGAAGAAGCTGCAGAGTCCAGAAACAAAGATATAAAGAAATTTCAATACTGATTTGTTTAACCTTTTACTTTTAACTTCGGATCCTTTTATAACGGGACAACGAAAGTTACCATGCAAGGACAAATCAATTTTATTAAAATCTGTATTTGAATTGCTAGATAAATTTACTAAAAAACAGCCTTAATATTGACAACTTTAAAACTGCTATAAAAAAATAAATATGCAACATTTTTTAATTCTGTTTTTTATTTGAAAGATAAACTATCGTAATATTTTTAAAATTTTATAACTCAAAATTTAATAGGAATTTTTTGAAAAATATTGATTTTTGTTGTAATTATGGAAAATGGAAAAAATTTACTTTTCTTCATTTATTAAAAAATTTATAAGACCAAAATGTAAAAATATGGCTACGCTAAGTACTAGATAATTTAATAATCCAGAAATCAAAAGAAAAATAATAAAAATCGGTTCAGTAGTTTTTGCTGTACAACTTCAGACGATTTTGTCCTTTATAAAAAGCATCCCACAATTGCGTGGCAACCCTGGCAATTCTAGTTAACCAAAATTTTAGTTAAAAACTTTTAAAAATATAGCGATAGTTTATCTTTCAAATAAAAAAACAGAATTAAAAAATGTTGCGTATTTATTTTTTTAAAGCAGCTTAAACATTTTTAATATTAAGGCTGTTTTTTAGTAAAAACCCTTTTATAATTTTTTATTACATATTATTTCATATTTAATTAGTCTATATTTCTATTTAGTAAAACTAATCTTGTAAAAAAAAGTTGTTAACATATGAATTAAAAACAAGTTTCGAAGAGTTTTTTTCAAGTTTTTTCTTACGAGGGGGGAACGAGGGTGCTAGGGTACGGTAGGGGAGTGGGTATGAGTCAGCCGTGACCGAAGTGTCACGATGATGCCTATACTGGAAGTATTTTTGTCCGCCGACACCATACAGCTCCGTCCACTGCCCAGTGGTTTCCCCCATAGGCCAAAAATCAAAAAATTAATGTTTTTTTCTAAGCTTTATTGCACTAAATTTATTGACAACATACTAAATTTTATGAATCTAACAAATTTTGTTGGAGGTATGTTTATATTGCATATATTTTGGTTGCATAGCCATAAAAGAAAACTTAAGTTTATCTAAAAAGTTATTCGTGATATTGTGGCAGGTCTCCAAAAACTTATTTTCTACCGAATTAAATGATAAAAGCTGCAAAAATATAAGCCAATTTAAAAATCCCTGAAAAATACTTTTTTGACCTTTTCAAAACACACGTTTTTTAAAAACTTCTTTTTCAAGTAGACTTTTAGGTACTTGGCCCTCATCCACCCACAACTTCTTATACATCAAATTGTAGATTTTTTACCCCTCTTTAAATTAAAAAATATTGTGGCCGCGGGTTTTTGCATATGGATGTGATTTACATAGTCATTCGATGAAAAATAATGAAAAATTGCATTTTGTTTTGTATTATTACTTTTTAAGAATATGAGTAAAAAATGAACTTTATTTTAAATCAAAAATTTTTGCACTTTCTCCCACCGAAATATATAAAAAAAAAAATACGTATAAAGCATGACATAAAACTGGCCATGATTGACGGTAAAGTTTGTAACGCTCTTATAAAAACTTCATCTGCAAAATGTCACATATGTGGTGCCTTGCCTACAGAAATAAATGTAATTGAAAAATGCCTCGAGAAAAAAGTAGATGAAGCTCGTTACGAATTCGTACTGTCACCATTACATGCCAACATACGATTTTTTGAGTACTTTAAATTAGAGCTAACAAATGGAAAACCATTAAGAACGAAAAGTCAAAACAATTTATTCAACAACGATTTCGGGCCGAAATGGGACTTTTGGTTGATAGGCCAAAAGCTAGTGGTTGCGGAAATTCGAACGATGGCAATACAGCAGGAATCGATAAGGACATTTTGCAAAGATGTGCCACAACTCTCCAAGCTATACATTCTGGATTTGAAATTGATGCCGAAAAGTTTGAGGAATTGCTACAAATATAGATCTTTTAAGTAATCTCTTTTTAAGTTCAGATCCATTTATTTCTGGAGCCCGAAACTTACCAACAAAGGAAACAAGTATTTTAAGTCAAGGAGTCTTAAATTTGCAAAATTTTTATATTAATATCTTATTTTACCTTATTACCTTATATTACTTAATAATACCTCATATTGCATTATACAACTTTGTATAACTTTTTAATTTAGTTTTTTTTTCAGTGTATATTTCGAATGAATAAAAATTGAATAAAAATTGTTTAAAACAAAAGAATTTTCATATTGAAATACTTTATTTCAAAAATTCTTAAAACAAATCTATAAGCCAATTAAAGATCAAATGGCTACTGTGGCTACAGTTGTTAATATTTTTTCCTAAAAATTTGCAAACTTTTAAGTTCTTCGGGCATGCTATTAGCTCACAAATTTTGAAGACCCTACCTTTTTTAGTTTTGAAGATATTGATTTTTGACCGCTTGTCCATATAATAGAAACCACTGTGCGTTGTAACGTGTAGGGCTTGCATTATAAACCAGCCACAGGGTAACCTTTGTCGAGCTTTGCAAAATTTTTGTACGTTTTATGCTATTTTGCTGAGTTTTCGAGATATTCGCCATTTTGTAAAATTACCATTTTTTAAAATGGTCAGAAAATTTCATTACCGAGCAATTCCATATGAAAACGATCAAAATTGCCAAATTTTTGGACGACCCCTCTCGATTTTAAAATAAATAGTCTCAATCGATTGCCCAGCAAAAAATAATGTACCTACATATTTTTTTTTTTTTTTATAGTGACTGGTTTAGTGGTGGTGTACACCACTGTCATGTGACAAAATTGAAGAATTCTTCATAAGGGACCTCATTGAAAGTTGTTTTAACTACTAAAGCGATCGCAACGAGTGATAGCTCGTTGGAAAGGTATTGAATCAGGCTTTAATTGAAAAATAAAATTTTCCTAATTTTTCTCAAAAATTTACCTTTTTTCCCATGAAAATTAAATTTTCCCATGAAAATTAAATTTTCCGATTTTCCACAGAAGCTCCTAAATTTTCCGGCTAATTTTATTTTTTTTGGATTCCTCATAATTTTTGCTTTAAGAATCAGCAATAAAAAAAATGGGCCCCGACTCCTTGTTTGGACAGGAGAAGAGCATTTAAGAGACCACCTTGTGCCTGTCTAATGCCAGCACGCATTCTTTTGGTCGTAGGATGGCAAACTTAGAAAATCCCACTTTTTCTGCTGGGTATTTCTCTTTGAACTGATGGTATGCTTCGGATAGATTACATAATAATAATCTGCGCTGCTTGTGTACTTTTTCTCCATCTTCACGTGTGATAACATAGTCACGTGTACCTGGGCAGGCGCGGCTGTTGTCATCATTGCAGTAAAAATCTTGAATCAATTTCACCGTTGCTTCACTGAGGGTCCTTGAGCCAAATTTCTTGGTGGCAGTCGCCAATATGCCCTTCTGTCGAACTAATTCTTTGCTTCTTCTCGCGATGTAAAAAGATGTTTGAAACTGTTCAGAAATCTTGCGTATAGACCATGACAATATAGACAACCAAATACTTCGGTTGCTGCAAGCAAACCATTCAGTTGGCAAAAAATTGGGTTGTCACAATAAGCCTGTTTCCTCGGAGTGTGAACTTTTACATTTGTTGAAAGTACTCGATTTTCGTGATCTATTTGAAGTTAATATAAATAATTATTTATTAAAATATTAACATAAATTTAGAATATTAAATAAAATTTATTTTTTTACAAACTTATTAAAAACTAAAAATAATTCGCAAATCATAAACAGTTTTAACTCGCGAATTAAATGATAACAAGTAAAAAAAATGACTTAAATTCGAATGTGACCAATATGCTAAAAAAATGTTCTCTACTGTTATGGAGGTGAAAACAAATTTTTGAGGTAGAAAACTTTTTTTGGGTGGAAAAAAAATTTTGAAAAAAATTTTTAAGGTGAAAAATATTTGAGGTGAGTACAAAATTTTAATCGCTTCTTAACGACTGGTGAAAAAACATGAGAAAATATATTATGTACAGGTTGGTTGAAAAGTTCCTGCGCTCACCAAGAGATGGCACTGCTGGCTCCAAACTTTTTTTTTCTCAAGTTGGTATAACTGTCCTGAGAACACATGCAAAGTTGCAAGTCATTCTGTCAATTCTTTCTTTGTTTACAAGCCATTTGAAGTTGACGTGTCATTGATTTTTTTTAATATTGAAAAAATTTAATATCGTGTAGTCATTAGCTTCTTTGTTTTGAAGGGTTTAAAAGCAAAGGAAATTTATGAACAATTGTTAGAAGTGTATAAGGAGTCCTCACCTTCAAAACGCACCGTTAAATTTTGGGCTGGTGAATTTAAACGTGGTCGTACCAGCCTTGAAGACGATCCACGCTAAGGACGACCAAAAACTGCAACCACACCAGAAATTATTGAGCAGGTACATAATATGGTTAGTGAAGATCCAAGTTTAACTAAGCCTGAAATTGCTGATGCCATAGGCATCTCAGACGAACGAGTACTCCATATTTTACATGAAGAATTACGTGTGAAAAAACTGTTTGGAAAGTTAGTGCCGCATACATTAACAATTCAACAAAAACTGGATCGAAAACAAATTTCTCAGCGTAATTTGGAGCGTTTTAAGCCGAATAAAACCGACTTCTTGCGTCGTTTTATAACTATGGACGAGACTTGGATCTACCACCATGATCCTAAATTGAAACAAGAACGTTTACAGTGGACTGAAGCTATTTGTTTAGCTCCAAAGCATGTGAAGTCACAACGATCAGCAAAGAAGGTTATGGCATCAGTTTTTTGGGATGCAAAAGGAATTTTGTTGATTGATTATCTTCAGAAATGTAAAACAATCAACTCTGAATATTATTGCAGCCTTTTGGATCAGCTGGATGAAAAAATTCGTAAGTAAAGACCTGGTTTAAAGAAGAAAAAAATAATTTTTCATCAAGACAATGCACCTGCTCACAAAAGTGTTTTGACGATGGCTAAATTTAAAAAATTAAAGTACGAATTGCTTGAACATCCACCGTATTCACCAGATTTGGCTCCCAGTGACTACTATCTCTTCAGAAATCTCAAACAATTCCTTCGTGGAAAGCATTTTTCGTCGAATGGAAAGGCCATAGCAGCCGTAGACGGTTATTTTGCAGAGCTTCCGGGAAACCATTATAAGGATGGGATAAAATTATTGGAAGATCATTGGAACAAGTGTATTGAGCTTCTAGGAGATTATATTGAATAAAAAATATATTTCGTAACAAAAACAGTATTCTTTCATTTCGAGCGCAGGAATTTTTCAACCAACCTGTACCAGTCGCTACTGTAAAATTCTACTAAAATACACCAATTTGTACACTCACAATATTATTTCGTTAAAAATAATCTAAAATACATATTAAATTAATCGAAAATACAATCAAAAAGAGGAATAAGGATTTTTCATAATATTCAGCTCATTTTGTTGTTTATTTTCAATCATTGTTTAATAATCGACATAAATAGTAAAGGCGATCGAAAGCAGTTTAAAATAACCATCAAATTTTCATTGACATATAATAGAAAAAAACGATTTTTGTTGTTTTGTTTTAAATTGATAGCCTGTTCCTCTATTTCGAAAGAACACGTTCGTTCGCTTTCTAGTCGAAAGAAAACTGATTTGGGTTCCACTAACTCTATTTCTAAGCGAACGATGACTCGAACGACAAGTCGAACGAAAACGTAACTGTTTTCATACAAAATTTGGTTTCTCTATTTCGAACAGCTCGAACGCAAATATCAAAATCAGTCACTTGCTGTTTTTTTGTCGAGTAAATATATGTTTGATATTTTTAAAAGCAAAATGAAGTAAAAAAGCAATGGATAACAAAAAGTAAGTACAAAATTATACAAATATTAATAGATTATTGAGAATTTTAATTTTAGTTAAAAAAAATGCAACAATGGACCATCCGAAGACGCTTGTATTTTATATGGCAGAAAGACCTGATTTTGCCAGACGGACTCTAGTGTTCGGAGCAAACAAATTTTCCGCAGAGGGGGAAAATTTGACCAGAAAACTAAACTCCGTTTCACCCCCTATTACGCTGTTGCTGAGTGGTAAAAGGTATGTGTGTGTTGTTTGCGGCTTACGTTTGCCCAAGAAGCTCATATTTACATTTTTAATTTTACAAGGACTTTAGCAGTGACCGCACCGAACAGACAACATGCAACAGAAAAGCTCTCCAAACAACAATTTCACCCACAACCAATCGATAACAAAAATTTTCACAAATAAACACATTTTCCAAATAAAAATTGATTTGTTTATTGTTATTTTTTTTATTTCATTTGTCATATACAGCTGTTCACTGTTTAACAGGGTTGTTTTTGTCTTTAAGCAGTTTAGTAGTATTTTTGCTACTTTTAAAGAAAATTGTAACAAATGCTCAAAATATAATATCTGGCATCTCTGTGGTTTGTAAATGCGTAAGAAACAAAAATTGACACACGTAAGTCAAGTCGATCGAAGGCTTTCGAAATAGAGAAACCCAAATTGATTCGAATTCGAGTGACTTGCTTTCGTTCGACTAGTTTTTCGTTCGAGATCGAGGAACAGGCTATGAATTTTTTTTATTTGTATGTAATTTTAAAAATACAACACACACAGATGTAACATATATATTTCTATATTCTGTGTGTATCTATATTTGAATAATTTGTTGTAGTTTTTATTGAAATAAATTTGTATATAAACAAACTATTTTTATAAAAAAAACAATAAGGAATTATATGAATTTATATTTTTAAAAACAGAAAACATAAAATTTAACATTTAACAGAAAATATCAACTCCTACTGAATGTCTGTAAATTTTTATAGTTTGTTTTTTGAATGACTGATTCAAATAATTAAAAAATATACATCTATGAATTTCAATTGATTCTTCGTTTAAAAACAAACTTTACGTAATACTTTTCAAATAAACTACAGTCGGTAACGGAAAATATATTGTGAGTGTATGGAAAAATTAGAGGTACCTTCAAGCTTTCACTCATAACTTTTTAACCGCTAGACCGATTTTGCTCATTTTCAATAAAAAACTGCTCGAGAGGATGTTGATTGATCTATGAAAAGCACAGATAAAATGAGATATTTCTCCGGAAAAGTGGTCGCTAAATTGAATTTTCTTTTCAACTGCTCAATCATTTGTTTGCCGTCATCAACGTCATCTGCTTGACTGCATTCGTTATCAGAGCCTTCATCAAATATTGTCGCGATTGCACTCATAACTTTGCCTTTTTTATCTTTCCTGTATTTTTCACTTCGCAACTTTCTTTTTCTAATAGGCGTTTCACCTAAAGTGGTAATAGCCTCATTCAAAGGACTCAAAGACATATTGACCATCGGAATGTCTGCCTCACTATCAGATGAAACATTTTGTTCAATTGTCATTTCACTCTCGGATTGTGGTTGCATTTGTTGCAATGCATTTGCTTGTTGAGACAAATCGATTTTACACTTGGGGCAAATGAATTGTGCTTCTTCACCGTATTATATATTTAATTCATTCATGTATCGCTTCGAAACACCAGTTAATTTTAATACTTTCATCTTTTTCGAACGATGTCCACTCTTGTTAAACGGATTGCAGCAAAATTTATTCATTTTACTTTAAATTGTCTTTACATCTTCACTCTTTACTTTACAAAAAAAAACACTTTAACACTCACGTTTAGTATTCAACTGAAATTTGACTCAGAGTGTGTGAAGTATTTATATTTATTTTTTGGTAAAAAATAGGTAAAAAAAATAAGCGATATTTGCTTTTCTTTAATAGGAAAATTTGCGTGAACTACTGGTCATAAAATGTTTTTTAAAGAGGGACTTAATTGGTTACTGCCAATAAGCCGACCACAGGTCATAAAATGTTTTGTAAATTTTTTAAATTACCACGTAATAAATATTTCGCCATATTTATGGAAAATCCGTGTTTTATGACTTGTTTCTGCACGTGTCATTTTAGGCGAAATATTTATTACCTGGTAATTTAAAAAATTTACAAAACATTTTATGACCTGTAGCCTCAGTCGGGTTTGGTGTGCCATTACATGCCACTGCTGCTATTATCCATGGATTTATGGCCGATCTTGTGAAGGCAGGCAGACCATATTCACTACACACTCAACTTGGGGCTCTTAAAAAAAAATTGATTTTTTCTTCATAAATGTATTTTTAACTGTAAAATAATTTTTAAAATGTATTTTTAATAATAAAATAAAATAATGTTAAATAATTAAAAATAATTCAATTATAAAAAATATAAAAACAATGAGAACAAGGTGGTCTCTTAAATGCTCTTCTCCTGTCCAAACAAGGAGTCGGGGCCCATTTTTTTATTGCTGATTCTTAAAGCAAAAATTATGAGGAATCCAAAAAAAATAAAATTAGCCGGAAAATTTAGGAGCTTCTGTGGAAAATCGGAAAATTTAATTTTCATGGGAAAATTTAATTTTCATGGGAAAAAAGGTAAATTTCTGAGAAAAATTAGGAAAATTTTTCAATTAAAGCCTGATTCAATACCTTTCCAACGAGCTATCACTCGTTGCGATCGCTTTAGTAGTTTTTTTTAAACAACTTTCAATGAGGTCCCTTATGAAGAATTCTTCAATTTTGTCACATGACAAAAAAATATATGTAGGTACATTATTTTTTGCTGGGCTATCGATTGAGACTATTTATTTTAAAAGCGGAGAGGGGTCGTCCAAAAGGTGATCGCTTTCATATGGAATTGCTCTACCATTAAATGGTAATAAATAAATCCCAAGTATTGTTTTTAAAAATAAAATCACTTCATTTGAATTCAGTTAATTGATTAAAATCAAGTTAAAGAGATTCCTAAGAATAAGATAACATTTTAACCACTTCAAAGCAAAAGCTGTGTATGTTTAGGAAATACAGCAGACAATTTTTATTTTAATTCCTTAAAAAATTATAATTAATGTAAAATATATTTCAAGACTAGGTTGCATTTTTTTCGATGTCATTACAGATAATAGATATTTTAACTCTGTTGCAGCAACTTTATCGACGAGAACATAAAAAAAAATTAATTTAGCTTTAAATTGAAGTACACACTTTCAATAAAATTAATAAATTTTTTGAAAATCAACCAATCAGAAGATTTTGTTTTTAAATTCTCTGTTCTGATTGGTCGATTTTCAAAAAATTTATTAATAATATTAAAAGTGTGTACTCCACTTAACATCTATATTTCGTTTTCAAAGAAGATAACTATTTAATTTTATTTTAAAGTGGTGTACACACTTTCAGTATAATTGATTAATTTTTTGAAAATCGGCCAATCAGAAGAGAGAATTCAAAATCTGATTGGTTGATTTTCAAAAAACTTATCAATTTTATTGAAAGTGTGTACTCCATTTTATTTACTTTAACCGTCACTAAAAACAATTTTTTGTTTATGTACATAAAGTCAATGAAGACAATTTTTTATTTTTGTTTTAAGTGGAGTACACACTTTCAATATAATTGATCAGTTTTTTGATTAAAAAAACAAAGTAGAACTATATTTTATTTAATTATTTGCAAAGTAATTTTTTTTTTATTCACAAATCTTATAAGCTAAATAAGGTACAATGGTATGTGATTTTACTTACGTACTACAACAATTATATATAGTAATTGAATAAGGAAGCTAATAATACACTTACTGTTATGAGGAAAATTTGTCACAAAAACCTCTTAAAAACCTTAAAAATGGTATAATGAAATTTGTTAAAACAATCGCTAGAAGATACCTTTTAACAAAAGATTCTCAGCGATTGTTTAGTAAATTTCTTATTGTTTCGAAATTAGACAATCTGCATTTTTCAATAAATGACAGAGTCAAATCATTAACAAACGCATCTATCTTTTTGTATTTATATCTATTGTGCAGTAAGTCCGTGGGGAATCTAGGGGGAAGACTATGAATTATTTTTAAATTTTTGTTCTGAATAATCTGAAGTTTTTTTGTGTGGCTTTTGGCAGTTTTGTGAGACCAGGATGGACAGCCGTAAGTCAGTATCGGTCGAATACACATATTATACAATAATATCTTATTTTTAATGTTGAGCTTAGACCTCCTATTAAGTATGGGGTAAAGAGCACGTCCGCACTTTATAGCTTTATCACATATGTAATTTACATGCTGTTTGAATTTAAGTTTTTTATCTAAAATGATACCCAGATATTTAATATCATCTTTGATGGGGATCACGCTTCCCCGACAGTACAAAATTTTTGTAGGAATGCGCTTTGGTGATTTATTATATGGAAATATAATGGCCTGCGTTTTATTATCATTTACTTTTATTTTCCACTTGTTGAAATATTTCTGGCTTGTGGTAAGGCTTTCCTGCATTCTCCTGATTATTGCATTTGAAACTTTTCCACTGCAAATAAAAGCACTGTCATCAGCATAAAATGCTGCTTCCTGATTTCTGTGAACCTTAACATCAGACGTATATAAGGAGTATAGTGTTGGCGATAATACCGACCCTTGCGGCAATCCCGCTGGTATAGTTCTTTCCGCCGAGAATTCACCGTCAACACACACAACAAATGTTCGGTTCCTTAAAAAACTTAATATAATTTTTTGTAAATACATTGGAAAGCCAAATGAATTTAATTTGTATACCAGTCCATCGTGCCAGATGGTATCAAAAGCCTTTTCAATATCGAGAAAAATAACGCCAGTACTCCTGCGATTTCTTTTGTTATCTTCGATATAATTCACCACTCGCTTAACCTGGTGTACGGTAGAGTGTTCTTTACGGAACCCAAACTGTTGGCGGTTAATAATATTATTTTGGTCTGCAAAATTTACTAATCTTTTATGAATTATTTTTTCAAAGACCTTGTCCAGTAGACTCAAGATGCTTATTGGCCTATAGCTGGTGGGCAGTTTCGGATCTTTTCCCTTTTTATGAATCGGTATTACTTTCGCGTTCTTGAAAGTACGAGGAAAGAAGCCATTTATTATGCAACAATTAAATACTTTACTTAGTATTTCAAAAAAGTAATCTGGCATATTTTTTAAGATAATACTATTTATGCCATCTAAGCCCGGGGCTTTATTATTTTTCAATAGCATAATAAATTCCTTAACCTCAGCGGCATCTATACGTTCAACATTATTTCCACCCAAAGGGGAAGCATTATCGAGACAATTAACAAAATCTGATACACATGTGTCCAAAGGCGATGGGTCGTTGTTAGTAATAGTGTGTGAGTTACAAAACGCATCGGCAATTGCATTAGCTTTCTCTGCGCCGGTTTTCAAAACTCCATTATTACTATTAAGATCCGAACAAAACGAGTTCTTTCTCTTAAGAGCCCTTGTTAGTTTCCAGAATTTCCTGGAACCTGGAGGTAGTTTCGAAATAAATCTTGCCCAGGATTCATTTCTATCCTTGTTAAGGTGGAATTCAATTAAACTACTTAACTGCCTTAAGAGACCGTATAAGTGCGCTCTGTAAATTGGGTCACTACTTCTCTGAAATTTACGTTTGAATTTATTTCTTTGAGCAATAAGCATCTTAGAAGTATCTGAGATTTCTCTCTGCCACGAGTTTTTTCTCCCTACGGGAATTTTGCTATAAGCAGCTTTAACAATTGAAATTAATTTATTTAACAACAAATCCACGTCGTTAGGAATAAAATCTGTTTGGTCAACGTGTTGTCTCCTAATTTCATTTTCCACCCAAACTCTAATTGCTGGCCAGTCTGCGCGATTATATAATGTTACTAAACTTAATCTATTTTGAAACTGTCCAAAAATGGAACAGGAAATCGGAACATGATCTGACTGTAAAATACTTGGATGTGATTCTAGGTTTGAGAAAGGGATATTAGAGTTAGATAGTAAAATGTCTACCGTAGAGGGCTGGACCTGGGTTAAGTTTTGACCAAATCGGGTAAATGAACATGGAAAGTAAATGTAATAGTTTGCAAGCAAGCAATGTCTGATAAGCTCATTACCAGCTCTGTTATTAGATACACAATTCCAATGTGTGTGATGTGCATTAAAATCACCAAATATGAAAAAGTCACAAGTATTATTTGTTAGAATGTCTAAGTCCGCCCTAAAGTCCGGAGTGTAAATCGGATTATAAGCAGCCGTAAAAACTATTGGACGTCTATTTATGGTGACCTGTATAGAAATATTTTCAATACTTTTTGTGTTAATTTTAGGTAATAACTTATGAATTATGTTAGCTTTTACCGCAATGAGTACTCCACCGCCATGAGTTAGCCGGTCTTCACGATAAATTTTGTAGCTTCCTAATTTGAGTTTGTGAGTAAAAGTATATCAACTTTTTTGTGATGAAGAACGTGCTCGAGCTGTGCGGCTGCTGACTCGGTTGTTATGCCTTGAGCGTTCCAGTTTATAACATGAACATTGTGTACAACAAAAGTATTATATGACATGTTTAAGCATCATGCCTAAAACTCTTAATTTGTCAAACTTTGTTTGACATTTTTCCAATGCATCAACTGCATTAAAAAATATTTCCAATAATTTATCATTGGATAATTCGTCGTTGTTGTCCCTAGTTTTGATTTTGGCCAATTCAGAAAACACACTTTTCCCTTGGATTCGGTAGTCTTGTGCAATACCATGATGTGTTTGGCTCGATAGTTGCGGGAAATCACTCTCGTCCATTATATAATTATTGTTATGTCTCATGCTAGTTCTTCTAGTTTGTTCAGTTACTCTTTGTCGAATATCTAAATATTCTTTACGACACGGACATTTAGGATCATCTGCCCTGTGGTTTACATTTCCGTAATTGTTATTTGTACAGTTATGACATTTGTACACAATACTGGCATCAGGTAATTTTTTGTTTAGTGAGCAATCAGCGTAGTTGTGGTTACCCGCACAAGCTGTACATACCATGACTCTGTTACAGTTTTTGGCTCCATGACCGAACATTGAACACTTGGTGCATTGAGTAGGACCTTTATTACTCTTAAAAGGTTTTCTCCAATAAACAGCAATATTGCAGAAGTATCTGATTTTTAATACTTCACGCTTTGACACGTGTTGCCTGTCAAATTCGATCAGATACAGAGTGTCATCATCGTTTGATCTCTTTGTTATAATCTCTTTTACACTTACAGGTGTAATATTATGTGTATTTTTAAATTCTTCCATTGTAGCTTCAGTCGTCTGTCGGGGAAGGCCAAACAGCACCAGCTTAAAAATCTTACTGTCTCTAACCTCGTGTGTGTAGAAGTTCATGTTTTTGCTTTTCAGCAATTTCAGTGCTTCCTCGTACAGCGCCATGGTACTGGAAAATATTTTTTGCCCAATGGACATCCTCTTGAACATATATCTGTCTCCGATTATTCCCAAAACTTTTGCAAAGTAATTGCATTTTTTAAAATGGTCAGAAAATTTCATTACCATTAAATGGTAATAAATAAATCCCAAGTATTGTTTTAAAAAATAAAATCACTTCATTTGAATTCAGTTAATTGATTAAAATCAAGTGAAAGAGATTCCTAAGAATAAGATAACATTTTAACCACTTCAAAGCAAAAGCTGTGTATGTTTAGGAAATACAGCAGACAATTTTTATTTTAATTCCTTAAAAAATTATAATTAATGTAAAATATATTTCAAGACTAGGTTGCATTTTTTTCGATGTCATTTACAGATAATAGATATTTTAACTCTGTTGCAGCAACTTTATCGACGAGAACATAAAAAAAAATAATTTAGCTTTAAATTGAAGTACACACTTTCAATAAAATTGATAAATTTTTTGAAAATCAACCAATCAGAAGATTTTGTTTTTAAATTCTCTGTTCTGATTGGTGGATTTTCAAAAAACTTATCAATTTTATTGAAAGTGTGTACTCCACTTTATTTACTTTAACCGTCACTAAAAACAATTTTATGTTTTTTTTATGTACATAAAGTTAATGTAGACAATTTTTTATTTTTGTTTTAAGTGGAGTACACACTTTCAATATAATTGATCAGTGTTTTAAAAATCGAACAATCAGAACAAAGAATTTAAAAACAAATTGTTCTGATTAATTGATTTTCGAAAAATGTATCAATTTTATTGAATTTTATATCAATTTATTCAGGAAATAAATGCAAAGTCGTAAGTAAAAGTCGCCAACGAGACGCTAAAATTCCGAAAGCGTTTTCGATTGTACGACGAGCTCTCGACAATCTTTTATTGAAAACCTCTTTATCATTTGGCAACAGCTCGCCATGAAAGGGCGCATTAAATTTGTTCCTAAGGCGAAAGCCGCATCACCCACAAAAAAATTTGGAATTTTTATCTACGTATTTGGCAAATATTTAGGTGATGGAATTGGAAGGTTATTATTAAGCAACCTTTTGCCGAATCGACTTAGTTGGAAAATACCTATGTATATAATAGAGCAAAATTTTAATTAAATAATTGAATAATATACCTTATATATAGTACCTTACCTCCATCACTTTGGCTTCCATAAGCTCCAATATCTATGTGGGTGAACAGATATCTGGCATCACATGCTGCTAACAACACAATAGAATAAAAATTTTTATAGCAAAATAATTGACTGCCACTATTAGGAGGAAATTGAATGGCAATATGTTTGCCATCAATAGCTCCTCCAATACAGTTGGGCATATTCCATAGCTGCCAGAAATGTTCAGCAATTTGCTTGTAGTCGACTTCAATTGGCTCAGACACATAGGTACTGATTAGCAGGCTCCAAATCACCTCAGTTGTCTCAAGAACATTCTGCCGAACAGTTTCCTTGCCCAATTTAAACGACCATGCCAGTGATTGAAAAGAGGTTCCTTGTGTCAAATATCTTTTTGCAAATAAAAAATGAAATATGTTTACTTTTGAATTTAAAATAACTTACAGCAATGTCACGGCCAACCGACATTCTGGCTGCACGGGCTCTCTCAGTGAACATTTTTCAAGGAATGGCTTTACAGGTTCAAGTCATTCGCGTGTATATAAAAAATTGTTGATGGTCGATCTTCTTCATCATCAGAAATGACAGTACGAAGAATCCATTCTTCTTCCTGTCACGATTTATTTCCCTGACTGAACAGGAACGTATTCTTTTTTCTTTGTGTCACTTATTTGTTGAAGAACAGACATTCCATTTAACACACAATTCATTAATTTAAGCGTATTTAAATATTTAAATTTTTTATTCATTTTTTAACAAAATATGTAAAACTAAAATATTTTATTGTTTTTCGATTCGATGCACGCACTATTGCATTTTTTAGTACTTTTTTATTTATGTTTTTATTTGTTCTTTAAATTAACAAAAATTAATATAGATTAACTTTGTTTATGGTAAAATATTTATAAATTGTACACATTAAATAACATTTTTGAAAAAAACCATATATTTTGGATATATAAGAAGAAAACAATTTTTGCAAAAGTACAAATGTTTGCAACTAAGTGTAGTAAGTATTTAAGTTCAAAAAGTACATTGTAGCCACCCAAAAGTCGTTAAAAGTTGATTAATCATTTGACAGATTTTTCGTTAATTTTTGACAGTAGCTTAAGTTAGCAAAAGTATAATATAGTTAGCTATTTATTGGTCTGGAATTTCTTAGTTCATAAATAGCTTTTCCAGATTTTGGCAATTCTGTGAAGTGATTTTTAAAAAATTTTCAAACATTTCCTGATTAGTATTACAAACATTGTTTAAACTAATTAGTAAAACTTGATTTTTATTCAAAACATCATAAATTTTATCAGCAAGTTTTTCTTCTATAGTTTCTAAATTAAATGAAATCAAATGAATTTTTTAATTCTTGTTGAAGTTTACGAATCCATAATTTGTAAAGTAGATCACTACCTATCATAGAAACAGACCCTGCAATATTAGATATAATTCTAAAAATTGTGATGGTTTACGTTCTTCTATTCGTTTATCTGAAAATAGTTGTTCTAGTTTCTTTTCATCACTAAGAGGAAATCGTTGGCATAAGGCCTTTTTAATAAATTCGTATTTGCCAAAATATAAGTTTTAATTTCCTGAGGAAGAGCAATAATTACATGTTGGTACTTTATTGTCTCATCTTTAATAGATTTAATATTAAATTGCATCTCCGTTTGAATAAACCATGCTTCTGGGCAAGAGATACAAAAGGATGGCAATTTTAGAGAAGAATTGTCACTGTTAATGGTAAAAGTTGGAAACTTAAAAACTTGATCATTCATATTTGCAAAAGATGAATTTTGTATTTCCGTCGTCAGTTGATAGGGAACGTTTTGATGAATGTTACTAGGGGAACTATGAGATAGTGGTATATAAATTGATGTATTCGCGTTGTTTGTTAAATTCGGTTGTTGAATATCTAATAATATATTGTTGAATATCTAATAATATATTAGATCGCGTAAGAACCATAACTAAACTAATTGATGAGATAGGTAGGTAACAAATATTTAGTGCATAAATATATAAAATTTAATAATATAATGCAAAAACATGCTACTTTGAACACAAATCAGGAAAAATTACGAGAGCAATTTTCTTGTTGATTAACACTAATTTAAACTTGTATATTAACCATATAAAATGTTTATATTGATTAACCCGTCTGTAAAATCCGATCTAAAAGGGTTTTGTTATCTTTAAGCAGTTTACGTTATAAAACAGTTTATCATAGTATGATGCAAGAGATGATGAGAAATCAGTCTATTTTGATGCAAGCTTTGTTAACTAAACCATGAACAGTTTGAAAATATGTTACTGGAATGCTAACGGCATATGCCAACATAAAGAAGAGCTCGAGTATTTTCTTAGAAATCAGCAAATTGACGTAATGCTTATTTCTGAGACCCGTTTAACCCTGAGAAGTTCATTTTCAATTCGCGGGTACACAATGTATGATACTAAGGACCCAAGAGGCAGGTCATGTGGAGGATCAGCTATTCTCATTAAATCTAGATTAAAACATTTTCTTATGTGTGATCTTTGCGAAAATTATCTTCAGGCCACTACTATATGTTTTGAAGAATTCGATAAGGACTTAGTGATTTCGTCAATTTATTCTCCCCCCAGATTCTCCATAACGGAGGATCAGTACACAGTCTTTTTCGAATCATTAGGACCGCGTTTTCTGGCAGCTGGAGACTATAATGCCAAGCATACATTCTGGGGGTCACAGCTTGTTACCCCTAAGGGCCGTGTTTTGTTTAATACAATTTCTAAGCTGGGTATGGATGTGGCCAACGGATCGTCGAAAAATACCCGATCTGATAGACTTTGGAATAACAATGTCTATTGCGAGAGAATTGGTCCATGTAGAACCATTATTGAATCTCTCATCTGATCACACACCTACAGTTGTTACTATTTTAAACCCCCGAGGAATTGTACCCCCCTCTGGTGACTTAGCACTGACAGGCAAAACAACAGATTGGTTGAAGTATAAAAAATTTATCAGTACACATTGCTCGGAAAACATACCGCTAAGAACACCGGAAGATATCGACCTCTCGATTCAAAATTTTGAACTAAATCTCAAACTTGCTGCTCAACTTGCTACCAAACCTCCCCGACACAACAGACAAAATATTATTTTGTTTGCCGATGTCGAACGACTCTTAAATGAAAAAAGAAGAGCTCGAAGAGAGTGGCAACAGCACAGATCTCCTCAACTTAAGGAACGGTTGAAAGAATGCACTAAAAAATTAAGAGAACTGCTTCATTAAACAGATATCTTGAAAATTTAGATCCAACATCAAAAACTGATTACTCATTATGGCGTGCAACGAAAAATTTAAAAAGACCTGTCTTATGTAAGCCTCCTTTGAGAAAATCAGACGGAGGTTGGGCTAGAAATGATACTGAAAAAGGAGATCTGTTTGTAGAACATTTAAGAAAAGTATTCTCGCCAAATATAACAAGTTCTGTAACAGAGTTGCCACCGATTTTACCCCAGCACCGAGCAGCTACCCGATTAACGTTTGAGATGAGAGAGGTCGAAAAGGCTATTTTTGAACTAAACCCCAAAAAAGCTCCTGGTATCGATGGAATCGGTAACAGGATGCTCTTGGAGTTACCCCGTATAGCATTAAAGATGATTCTCTTTATTTTTAATGCTATTATACGCCTTGAATACTATCCCCCAGAATGGAAAGTTTCACTCGTTAAAATGATACCCAAGCCAGGCAAAGATCACACAAAAGTGGAATCGTATAGGCCTATAAGCCTATTATCCAATTTGTCAAAGCTGTTCGAGAAAATCCTAATGGAAAAGATAACTGTTTATGTGGAACAAAACAACTGTATTCCATCACACCAATTTGGCTTCAGGAGAAAACACAGCACCATTGAGCAAGCCCACAGGCTAGTTACTGTTGTCAGAAAAACGTTCGAGGAGAAAAAATACTGCTCTGCCCTTTTTATCGATGTTTCACAGGCTTTCGATAAGGTTTGGCATGAAGGTCTACTGTTTAAAATAAAACTTTTGTTACCAACAAATACTCACAAGCTACTCAAAAGCTATATAACAAATCGAAAATTTACTCTTGCTGAAAAAAGTTTTGTCAGCTCTCCTCAAGATATACAAGCCGGAGTTCCACAAGGTAGCATTTTGGGTCCTCTGTTATATATCATTTATACTTCAGACATGCCATTAGATATTAATACCCACACATCGACTTTCGCTGGCGATACTGCAATCTTAAGCGTCCACGATGACTCAAAAATAGCGTCTAGAATGTTACAGACTCACATTTCACAATTGGAAGCTTGGTTGGATAAGTGGAGAATTAAGGTGAATGAACGGAAATGTATCCACATTACTTTCACACTGAGAAAGGAGACGTGTCCACCCATTAAAATTAATAATCTGAATATACCCCAACACACATGTGTGAAATATCTCGGTATTCACCTTGACCGTCGACTCACGTGGAAAAATCATATAGATGCGAAAATAACTCAGATGAGGCTAAAAACTGCTCAACTCGCTTGGCTTACTGGCAAAAACTCTAAACTAGGCCTAGACTGCAAATTACTCATTTACAATTCGATCATGAAACCCATATGGTGCTACGGAATTCAGCTCTGGGGTACTGCCTCTGCGTCCAATATAGGGAAAATTCAGAGAATGCAAAATAAATTCTTGAGGACGATCACGAACGCACCCTGGTATGTTAGGAATTACAACATACATAAAGACCTGAATGTACCCCTGGTCAAAGATGAAATTATTAGACACTGTCAACGCTATTTAACAAAACTGGAAACACACCCCAACATACTAGCCCGTAACTTAACTGATAATCACGGCCACCAGCGTCTTAGGAGGAGGGACACTGCGGATCTGGTCCGCCAATAATAAGGGGAAATAATGGTCACAGTTGAACCACATAACATCAGTCTGGCACTGGGTGCACTTAACAATTAATATTTAGTTTTAAGATTTGGATAATTATTGTTAGTTCACAGTTTTTAAAAGTGAAGATTCAATAAATAATATAAAAATATGGAAAAAAAAAATAAGAAAAGGCTTGACTATTTTGCAAATCTTGAATATTTTGCAATATCTCGAATGTTTATTTGTATTGAGAATGTATATTTATTTTTATTTGCTGTTTTTATTAAATTATTTGCTTGTTGATGTGATTAGTTCACTAGATAAAGGTAAAAATTGCAATTATTCGGCAAATTGTGTAGTGAAGCTTTTTATATTTTTAATTTTTATAAAAGTTCTTTATTCAAAGACAAGTAAAATTAATATGAAAATTATTTCAACTTAAAATTATAACAAACAAAACATTTTCAAAAAAACATTAAATTCGAACAAGTATTTTAGGAACAAGTTGCTACATCCATAGACTGATATAAATAAAAAAAAACTAAAAAAAAACATTTTAAAACTTTTTTGTTATAGTTATAGGTTAAATAAGTATACTGTATTTAAATAAATATTTTCGTTTCAATTAGAATTATACCTAGTTAATACTACAACCAAAAACTAGTATGGAATTTGACAAGGATATACAACTAGTTTTTAAAATATAATAGTTTTTACTTGTAATGTATTAAATTTTATTATTTTTTGAAATTTTTAGTAAAAACTGACATCTTTAGTGGACGAAAAATATACAAAATGAAAATATTTTCATGTTTTTTTTTGTTTATAATTTTTACGGGCAAATGGGTTCATTTTAGGATGATTTGAGAAATTTAAAGAAATTTAAAAATATAACCGTTAAAAAATTCGCACACCATAACGTTTTCTTTTTTAACAATATGTTATTTTTTCAAATTTTTTTTTAACAAAACGTGCTTTTTTGCATTTAAAAGTCCATAACATTTATTGTGGTGACTTCTTTGATGCATCTTATAATAAGCAAAAACTTCTTACTATTTCCAGGTTCATGCTGTTTTACAAGGGGATCAATTTCACAAATAAATTTTAATGAGTAAAAAAAGCACGGTTTGTTCTGCGACTCTTCATATATCCATATATGGGTGTATACTTTGATGTCTTATTTTTCAGATCCATACATATGTATATTTATGTTAAACTTTTTTCACCGGGTGAAATGTACTTTTTGTAATAACATATTGTGAATATAGCGGAAAGTTTAAATGTTACAATCGTGGTCAAGAGGTTTAATATCTCCATATTTAAAAAGAGAATACATATGGTTCGTTTTTTCGAATTTTATATCTAAATCTATAACTACTTGTAAAGAAAATGAATATCCCTATTTACCTGACTATTCTTTATTTTTTGTAAACAAATACAATTTGAGTATTTGGGGCCGCCTTTGTACGAAAGCTGTTTTCGTATATGGACTTCGCTGAAACGCGAAATAGAGCAATTATATTGTTTGCCCTGCGCTACCTTTGCTTACAAACACATAATTCATTTGTTAGCTTTTGTTGTTTTTAATATTTTATCGAATTAAAAATATAGAAATTTCAAATATTTTTATGACAAATATTTTTGTTTACATTTAAAAGAGAAAAGCCAAAAATTTTTTATATATTCCTAATTTTTAAGTAGCTGTATTTATAACTACTTAGCAAGTCTATATCTACTTAAATTTGTATGGAATATTTATAAAAAATTCGAAGAAAACAAACCTATATATAAAGTTTTGCTGGTAGTATTTTGACTTCGTGAAGAGTCTTGAAAGAACCAATGTATTTTGGTATTTACACATTTATGGTTTGATTTTTTAAGGGTGATGAAGTTTACATATATAATTATTTGGATACCCATGTAAAAATCGAAATATATATGAACATACATGATCATACATGGGCTTGTATATGGTCATACATGGGCATACATGGTCATATACGTCCATACATGATCTCATATTTCAGATCCGAAGATATATGATCATATATGAGATCATGTATGTATGCCCATGTATGATCATATACAGACCCATGTATGATCATGTATGCTCATATATATTTCGATTTTTAGATAGGTAACGTTGTTCTTCAGCCAAATACAACAAAAATGTATTTACATGAGGTTCCGAGCCCTTTTTGTATGTATTATTATTAATTTTGAAAATTATTAAAAAGAACGGGACTAATTTTTATAAATTCGAGTATTCGGGAAAGAGTGTCAAAAGATTAATTTCTGCATATTTTAAAACAGCATACATGTTTAAAGTTTCCCTGTCAGTATTTTGACTTCGTGAAGAGTCATGAAAGAATCCAAAAAAAATTATTCGTTTGCATATTGTATTTAGTATTTACACATTAATGTTTTTTCAGGTTGATGAAGATTACATACAAGATAAATTCAACTTAACTGGTTTAAATGAACAAGTACCAAATTATAGACAAGCTCTTGATATGATCCTCGATTTAGAGCCCGGTAAGTTGATAAGAATGATAATGCAAATGTGCAGTAAAATTTATATAAAAATTACAAACTTGCAGAGGATGAGCTTGAAGATAATCCCTTACAATCGGATATGACCGAACAGGCTGCTGAGATGTTATATGGTTTGATACATGCACGATATATTTTAACAAATCGTGGCATTGCGCAAATGATTGAAAAATACCAAACTGGTGATTTTGGGCATTGCCCACGGGTATACTGTGAAAGTCAACCGATGTTGCCATTAGGTGAGCATTGATAGAAAAATAATTAAGAGAATTTAAATTTATTTAATACCATTTGTACAGGTTTATCTGATATTCCTGGTGAGGCAATGGTTAAAGTGTATTGCCCTAAATGTATTGATGTTTATACACCAAAATCTTCACGTCACCATCATACGGATGGTGCTTATTTCGGTACAGGTTTTCCACATATGTTATTTATGGTGCATCCTGAATATCGTCCTAAAAGGCCTACAAATCAATTTGTTCCAAGGTAATGAAAAAATCATGTTAATATTTAAGATATCAGCTTTTAAACATATTTAATATTTTACAAAAATTAAAAAAATTTAGTAACGGTATTGTAATCAGCACTAACAGGAAAACTATCCAGGTAGAAATTTCCGGTGGTACAAAACAAAACTCTGGCAAAGCGTTGGTTAACAATCGGACCAAAAAGCACTCTTTTGAAACACTGCCAGTGTTTGCAAAAAGTGCTTTGCCAATACTTGAATGTTGATTTTTTTTTGCATGGGAGCAGGTTAAAATAACAAAATTAACTTGTTTACAGGCAAGTATTCGTTGCTTAAATCGACAACAAATCGTGTAAGTCCTGCGTAACGCAATATGTGATACAATTTGAATTCGTGTGGGGGGGGGGGGGGGGGGGAGGTGTGTTTGTCCCTTTGTCAAAACTGCTGGAGCTGGAAAGTTGAAATTGGGTACATAGGTTCCTCCTCCGGCGTAAACAGCCACCCAGGTGGTCTTTTTGAAAATTCCTAATGGATGAGGCAAAAAGGGGAAAATTCTCCACATAACGGCCTGACGAACCTGAATTTAATGGAGTATGGTCTAACTTGTTGATAAGGTCCATTTTAGAGTTTTGGCCAGAGACGTTGTAAAAATGGGGGTTCAAAAGGCGGAAGTCTCCTTGTTAACGGCCTGCCCAAACTGCTGGACCTAGGAAATTGAAATTTGGTATGCAGGTTCCTTCTCCAGTGTGGAAAACAGCTACGATAGGATTTTTGGAAAATCCAATGGGGAGGGACAAAAAAGGGGAAAATTTTTCCCCTTGACGGATATTTCTACGGGGAGGGGCATTAAGACGAAAATTCCCCCCTTAACGGCTTGCTCTAACCGCTGGAGGAAGGAAGTTGAAATTTGGTATAAGGTTCTTCCTCTGGTGCAGACATCCGTCCAGACGGTATTTTCGGTAATTCTTACACTGAGGTGCAAAAGGTGAAAAGTTTCTGCTGAAGCTAAGAAGTTCAAATTTCGTAAACAGCAGCTAAGACCGGAAAGGGAATATCCCCTTGACGCACTGCCAAAACCTCTGAAGCTAGGAACGTGAAATTTGGTATATAGGTTTCACCTCCAGCATAGATATTCTCTCTGGCGGGATTTTTAAAAATAACGAAACTTTCGAGCACGAAAGTTGTAATTTGGTATAAAGGCTGACGTACCTATTTCTTGGATTATGGGCTAACTACTGATTTTTCAAATTTTCTAAGTGGAAGGGAAATGTCTCCCTTGACCTTGACGTCCTGCCCAAACCCCTTTTGTCTAGAGGGGCAAAAAGAGGGAAAATCTCTCCCTTGACGGCCTGAAATAAAAATTTTGCATGTAGGTTCCTCTTACTGTGGAGTGGCAAAAAGGGGAAAAGTCTCCCCCTAGACGCGGAGCCCGCTATCGTTTATGTATCTCTTTGATTTGTGGTACCGCGTTTTATGTTTTTAAAAAATATATTAATTCTGACGCATTTTTTAATATTTAACCTTTTCTCAGTTATATCAGCTAACTCTAAATAATAACTCTCAAGTATTTAGTTTTCGCATAAGCTTCTAATAAAAATTCGAATTTGCGGGGACTTTTATTTTGTAGAACCTTTATGACCCATTTCATCTGGGGACTCCGGGTATTCCCGGGGGGCTTTTATTTTGTAGAACCTTTATGACCCATTCCATCTGGGGACTCCAGGTATTCCTGGGCTTTACCATAATAAAGTTGTTGACCACAAATATTGCGAAAATATTCAAGTTGGTTTAGGGAAGAAACCTGATAAGCATTTTTGCTGAAATTAAAGCTAAAATCAAGTATTATTCAAGTCATGTTTTCCAATGTCAAGCCTTGATTTATACTTTAATTACACTTTAATTCAATAGCATATTCCAACAAAACCGACACTGGAATTCAAGTCGAACATTACAGTGAAAATATACTTTAATTCAAGCCTTGAATCACAGTTCAAACAACATAATAATAACACTTGATTTCAAGCCCTAAATTCAAGTTTAAGCATGAAAACACGGTAATGATTGGTTTTGGTAAAATTTATTAACTCTTTTTAAAATATATACATTTTTATAGTTTTAGTTTTGTATATTTAATCTTGATTTTTTGACCTTCGATGTTTTTTTCACTTATCCTTTTTTATTTTAAAGCGTAGAAATTTGTAGAATCTTTCTAAAATAAGAAAAATGTATGGACAGAGTTTTGCTCCAAATAAATGTGGCTTACCTTTTCTTTAAAATCCGTGGAAGAAATTAAGATTTTATAAAAATCTTCACAGGAAAATTGTAAATTTGAACAAATGTTTTAATTTTATTTTAAAATATTGATAATAAACGAAAAACATGAAACAAATTATATTTATTTGTCGAACTTGATTCTGACTGTAAAAAACACTTAAAATAAAGCAGAATACAAGCAATATTTAAAGCACTAAAATTTTTAACTTTTCAATGTTTATTGGGAACTTTCTGTAACTTTTATTTCTGTTTTCTAAATTATAGTTTTTCTTGTTCATAAAAGGAAATTCCCTTTTTTTTAAATTTATTTTATTAACGGCATTACGGCTTCTTGGCTAATCGTAATTACAAATATTTTTTTTTATAAAATATGGTATAAAAAACTTATCTTCTCTCTCCATTTAGATTTTATTTTTGTAAACGATGTTGCTTGCTCTCAATTTTTTATTTTTATTTAATTTGTTTATTTCTGCAATCAAAAACAGCTCTTGTCAGTTGTCTGCTAAATCTTCTCTACTGGGTTGGATACAAATAATGTAAAAAACTTTTAAAGTAAATTACGGAGGTAAAGAAAATTTTTGAAGGTAAAAACTTTTTGTTGTAAAAAAATATTGAGGTAAAAAATTTTTTAAAGTGAATACAAAATATTATTCGCTTCTAAGCGACTGGTAAAAAAATATGAGAAAATTTATTATGTATGTACCAGTCGCTACTATGAAATTTGTATGTAAAATTTAGAGGTACCTTCACATTTTCACTTATAACTTTTGAACCGCTGGACCGATATCCAATAATCTAGGTAAAAATAAAGACCGCCGCGTGCGTCTTCGCGCCGTGATCGCCATTTCA
Organism: Eustalomyia histrio; assembly: GCA_949748255.1. Taxonomy (NCBI): domain Eukaryota; kingdom Metazoa; phylum Arthropoda; class Insecta; order Diptera; family Anthomyiidae; genus Eustalomyia; species Eustalomyia histrio. Next base: position 129,471,600 of record OX456525.1, read on the forward strand.
ACAGACAGACCGGCAGTCAAGCAGCTAGACAGACAGACAGGACGGAAATCGATTACAAGTCGCATTAGGATCACGAATATGTATACTTTATGGGGTCTTAGACCTATATTTCGACATGTTACAAACGGAATGCCAAACTGATATATACCCTTACCATATATGATGGAGGGTATAAAAATGTCGTCTGACATACACGACATGCGTGACAAATTTTGACAAGCCATATGTCAAAAACATGTGCATGCGGACCTTTAGGCCACTTTTCGAAGACATCTATTTATCATCTGACTTGTCACTTTAACAACCCATATCTAATTCTGTATGTCTGTCAAAATGAGCGTATACATAAAATGTATAATTTTTGCGTATTAGTATTAGAAAACACTAAGGGTATTCATTTCAGTTTTTTTAGTAGTTGGAAAAATGGAAAAGTGGAAAAATGAAACTTTTGTTACAACAAACATAAGGAAAAAAATTTCCACCAAAAGTTGTATTTTTAACAACCTATAACCAAGTGTAAAAAATCGGGATAAAAAGTTGTAATTTTCCACTATAAACGTCAAACGAAATGATGTTGCTATTTTTAAGAAAATCGTTAATTTGTACTTCATAGTACCCTGAATTATACAACAATTTAAATTCTGTAACCAATACAGTGCGGTAATTCACTTCACAATATGAGCTTTTTCATCTCTGTAGAGCCAACATTTTTTTTTGTAAAACCTTGAATTATACAACAATTTAAATTCTATAACCAATACAGTGCGGTAATTCACTTCACAATATGAGCTTTTTCATCTCTGTAGGGCCAACATTTTTTTTTAGGTTCTAGAAACGCCTGAAATACTTATTTTGTATGGTGCCCCCATTTCCATCTCCTGAATCCCCGAAATCTGTATAGAACTACAGCAAGTTTAAAATCAATACTTGCTTTCCTCACTCGAACTTATAAGTGAGACAAGATGGTGAGGTGAAACTGATCTTTATTGTATCGCATCATTTGACGAAATCGGTTGTCATCGAACCGAATTGTCGGTCATTTCTTCAGTTGCTAAATCATCATCTGATGTAAAAGTTTCTAAAAAATAATATTTAAAAATTTATGTTGTATTGTTTTTCGGAGAAATTTATATACCGATATATTCATAAATATTATCAATATCCATTAAAAATGCGGTAATTAAATAATCAATCAATTCACTTTTAACACTTCTATTCGGCATCTTGAAAAATATTAATGATTGTCACATCATTGGCAGCTTGTTTTCTTTTTTTTTGACAGTATAAATATTTATATTTTTTATTTCAGAAAATGACCGCTCACATCATAAGAGTGCAATTTTTCCATTTTTCCAACCAAAAAAAATCTGAAATGAATACCCTTACCAATTAATTCTTTAATTTAAAGTAAAATACATACTTTTCCATCTTCTTTATAAATTTTTTTTTACAACAAGCAGTAGATTTTAATTTTTTTTAAATTTATTTGTTTTTTGCCAAAAACAGCTGATTTACATTTGGTTTGTCACTTGAAATATTGTCAGTCATCTGATATATGGGTTTTACACATGGATGGTAACCGAAACAAATGCGGTTATCGGTAAGGGTGACGCTATTTTCTACGATTTCGGTAACGCTATTTTCTATTATTTCGGTAACGTTATTTTAAAAATAACGATTTTTTCAGTTATTTCGGTAACGGTATTTTAGGGATAACGGTTTTTTTTAGTTATTTCGGTAACGATATTTTAGGGATAAAGATTTTTCAGTTATTTCGGTATCGGTATTTTAGCGATAACCGTATTTTCCATTATTTCGGTAACTGTATTTTAGCGATAACGTTCTTTTAGTTATTTCGGTAACGATATTTTAAGGGTAACATTATTTTTGTTATTGCGGTATAGGTATTTTAGTAATAACGCTAGTTTTAATGTACACCGATATATTTAACCTCATCATGATCAGACTTCTGGATAGATTTGGACTTTGAATCAGACTTTTTGATAGATTTGGATAGATATATGTATGTACAGAGAATATATTTTTGAATATTGTTACTTCACAGCGGTCGCTTTCAGAAATATCTAAAACTAACACAAACATTTTTACATAATGAACCACAGATGGTTTGAAATTAATTGGTCCGTAAGTAGGTCCGTGGTAAGTAGGACCGGGTAAAAAAAATTAATCTGGCACAATATTTAATCATTTCCAATTTTATATTCCTTAATACAGGTTGGTTGAAAAGTTCCTGCGCTCACCAAGAGATGGCGCTGCTAGCTCCAAACTTTTTTTTTCTCCTGAGAACACATGCAAAGTTGCAAGTCATTCTGTCAATTCTTTCTTTGTTTACAAGCCATTTGAAGTTGACGTGTCATTGATTTTTTTAATATGGAAAAAATTGAATATCGTGCAGTCTTTAGATTCTTTGTTTTGAAGGGTTTAAAAGCAAAGGAAATTTATGAACAATTGTTAGAAGTGTATAAGGAGTCCTCACCTTCAAAACGCACCGCGAATTTTGGACTGGTGAATTAAAACGTGGTCGTACCAGCCTTAAAGACGATCCACGCGAAGGACGACGAAAAACTGCAACTACAGCAGAAATCATTGAGCAGGTACATAATATGGTTAGTGAAGATATAAGTTTGACTAAGCGTGAAATTGCTAATGCCATAGGCATCTCAGACGAACGAGAACTCCATATTTTACATGAAGAATTACGTATGAAAAAACTGTTTGGAAACAAACAAATTTCTCAGCGTAATTTGGAGCGTGTTAAGCCGAATAACCGACTTCTTGCGCCGTTTTAAAACATGATGAGACTTGGATCTACCACCATAATCCTAAATTGAAACAAGAACGTTTACAGTGGACTGAAGCTGGTTGTTCAGCTCCAAAGCAGGTGAAGTCACAACGATCAGCAAAGAAGGTTATGGCGTCAGTTTTTTGGGATGCAAAAGGAATTTTGATTATCTTCAGAAAGGTAAAACAATCAACTCTGAATATTATTGCAGCCTTTTGGATCAGCTGGATGAAAAAATTCGTGAGAAAAGACCTGGTTTAAAGAAAAAAAAAATTATTTTTCATCAAGACAATGCACACCTGACGATGGCTAAATTCAAGGAATAAAAGTCCGAATTGCTTGAACATCCACCGTATTCACCAGATTTGGCTCCCAGTGACTACTATCTCTTCAGAAATCTCAAACAATTCCTTCGTGGAAAGCATTTTTCGTCGAATGAAGAGGCCATAGCAGCCGTAGACGTTTATTTTGCAGAGCTTCCGGAAAACCATGATAAGGATGGGATAAAATTATTGGAAGATCATTGGAACAAGTGTATTGAGCTTCTAGGAGATTATATTTAATAAAAAAAATATATTTCGTAACAAAAACAGTATTCTTTCATTTCGAGCGCAGGAACTTTTCAACCAACCTGTATCTTATTTGATTCGAAAAACGGCAGATCAAATTAGATCCAGAAATATATGTGAGGATCAGATGGATCTGAATTGGCAGATTAAATTAGAGCCAACATTATATTTATAAAGTAATATCCAAATTTATCCTAAAAAAGTCAGATGGAATTGTATCAGATTAGATCTAACAATATAATATAATATACACGAAAACTACCTCTTTTCCAATTGTATTTCAGAAATTGTCAATTGTATTTCAGAATAGTCAATTGTATTTCAGAAATAATCAATTGTATTTTAGAAATTGTCAATTGTATTTCAGAATAGTCAATTGTATTTCAGAAATAGTCAATTGTATTTTAGGAATTGTCAATTGTATTTCAGAAATAGTCAATTGCATTTCAGAAATAGTCAATTGTATTTTAGAAATAGTCAATTGTATTTCAGAAATTGTCAATTGTATTTCAGAAATAGTCAATTGTATTTCAGAAATAGTCAATTGTATTTCAGAAATCGTCAATTGTATTTCAGAAATAGTCAATTGTACTTCAGAAATTATCAATTGACTTTCAGTAATAGTCGAATGTATTTCAGAAATAGTCAATTGTATTTCTGAAATAGTCAATTGTATTTCAGAAATTGTCAATTGCGTTTCAGAAATAGTCAACTGTATTTCAGAAAAAGTCAATTGTATTTGTACTTGAAGTTGTTATATTTAATTTCGTTATTGTCTTGTATTTTAATAATTTTTGTATTTTTAAATGCTGAAACTAGAAAGTTGAAATTTGGTATGCAGGTTCCTTCTCCAGTGTAGATAACAGCTATGGCGTGACTTTTAGAAAATCCAAAGAGGAGGGTCAAAAAAGCAGAAAATTCTTCCCCTTGACGGTCTGCCAAAACCGCTGGAGCTGCGAAGTTTATATTTGGTTCATAGATCCCTTACCAATGTAAATGTGCAATTATGCTAATGTGCTGATGTGAAAATTTGTAAATGTGCAAATGTGAAAGTGTGCAAATTTGCAGAAGTGCAAATGTGCATATATGCTAATGTGCAAATTTGCAAAAGTGCAAATGTGAAAATTTGCAAAAGCGCGAATGTGCAAAATGAAAATTTGATTGATTGTTTGATGGTTTGATAGTTTGATAGATTGATGGATCGATGGTTTGATGGTAATGTAAATGTGCAAACATGCAAATGTGCACATGTGCAAATGGGCAAATGTGAAAATGTGTAACTGTGTAAATATGTAAATATTTATTTCTTTATTTCATTCAACAACCCAGCCAAACCGCAGAAGGTAGGACGCTGACATTTTGTATGTAGGTTCTCCCTACGGCGTAGACATTCGCTAAGACGAGGTTCTTGGAAACATCTTCGGTAGCAAAATGGGGAAAAACTCCACTTTTGCGGCCTGCCCAAACCCTATAGCTAGAAACCGGAAATTTGAAATATGTTTTAACGGGATGCACAGACTGTTGGATCTATAAAGTTTAAATCCAAAGGGGAGGGGCAGAAAAGGGAAAAATTCTCACCCTGACGTCCTGCCAAAAACGCTGGACCTGGAAAGTTGAAATTTGGTTCATATGTTCCTCCTCCGGTGTAGACATTCATCTAGGTTGGATTTTTGTAAATGTCTACGAAGAGGGGCAAAAAGGTGAATAGTCTCCCTTAACGAGCTGCCCGCACCGATTAAGCTAGAAACCTGAAATTTGAAATATATGTTACCTGGAGTATGGGCTAACTCATTATTGAGGTACATATTAGAGTTTTGGTCTGGAACATGGTAAAATAATTATATTTAAAGCAAAAAAAAATATATATATAAATTTTCACTACCTATATCCCATCAAAAATTCCTAGTTCTTGTTATCCCGAAATGATTTAAATTTAAAAGTTTTGTAAAAAAAATTAATAAGAAAATAAAAACAAACTAAAAGCACAAAAAATTGATCTCACTGGCTGGGATTCGAAACCATTGACATGGGGCCACATATAATTACACAGTGCAGCATTTTTAAGGTCATCGTGTGGTTCCTCCTTCATACCCGTTTTTTTTTGAAGTATATATCGAAACTAAAAAAAACCTGCAAGGACTTGGCCAGATTACATCGAATTTTTTTTTTATGGACACCCTAAGTTTTTGTACCCAAATCCATATATCATAAACCGTTCGGAATTTTGTTTTTATATCTTTGGCAAAGTTGTAGATCCAAACCAAAGCAAAAAAATTCTCATATGGACCGACCCAAAAAAAATTGCATCCACTGCATCAAAATTGCAAAAAATTGGGAAAAAATGCTATTTTTTCATGATAATATGGAAATAGCCAAACTTCTTAAAAAATGTTTCTGAGTGGGTGTGATTGTCATGTGTGTTTTATCTTCGTGTTGCGGTTTTTAGGTGGAACTGGGTTTTTACAACACCTCATCTTCCTAAACAGGATTTTAAAATTGGTGTGATGTGCAACACGAAGATAAAACACACTTGACAATCAGACTAGCACGCAGTATAAATAACAGTTCAAGTATCGTTTCATTGTCATTCAACAAGTGTATTCGAAAGTGAAAAGTCTAATTATATCCGTGTTTTGTGCAAAATTTTACAATTCAACTATTGTGCAATATGGAAAATAGCCGGTGTCCAAACATTGATTATTTTTGTTTAGTTTGTGGTCATATGGTGCCTACAAGTGTGCAAAGGAAAAGGTCTACTCCGGAATTTAAGCTAGCCTATGCATCTTATTTGGATGAGGTTGATCCCAGCGGTGAAGATTACACTCCAAATACAGTGTGTAGCACTTGTTACTTCCGCCTTTTGGATTGGTATCATCGACGAGGTAGAAATTTAAGTTTCATGAAGCCAATGGTGTGGATAAAAGACCCAAATTCACACGACAAATCCCGGTGTTACTCATGTATCAATTACTCCCCTAAGTTAAATAAACATATGTTAAAATGCAAAACATATGTGGCCGCTTATACACGCATACTCCCGGTGTCAATGCCTGATGGTGTCAAACCACCTAAGCCTCCGAGTCCGGATGTTATGTCCACACGGTCATCCACTACGACTTTCACAAATCAATCAGATTTCCAAGATGCCGATTATGAGCCTGATATTGACGACGATAAACCAAAACCGCTCGTGCAAAACGAAATGCACTATGTTGTGGCTAAGATGGGCTTATCACAGCGGAATGCAGAATTTCTAACCTCATTTTTGAAGCGCCGAAAGCTTACAGAGCATACCGTTAGTGCCTCATCATACCGGAGCCGTCAAACAGAGTTCCAAACATTTTACACCGTCGATGCAGCGAACACGTTTACCCACTGCATTGACATCGAAGGATTAGTGAATCAGTTGGGAAAGGCGTATGCTGCTGATGACTGGCGATTGTTTATTGATGGCTCAGTATCAAGTTTAAAAGCTGTGCTGCTCCATAAAACTAACAACAAGCCTTCAATTCCATTAGCATATGGCACTAATATGAAGGAATGCTATGAAACTTTAGGTAATATATTGGAGAAAATCAAATATGAGGAGCACAAATGGAAAATTTGTTGCGATTTAAAAGTCGTGAACATAATGCAAGGTACTATTTTCAATTTGTATTTAGTAGTATCCTTTCCCAAGTGCTCTTCTTTCAGGAATAATTTCAAAAGGTGGCTTCCCTAGCTTCTTTTGCTTTATTTGCGATTGGGACTCACGATACCCGGGCAATCAGTATAAGCGCACAAACTGGAGTGCAAGAGATGCCGAAAACGTAAAACAACTTAAACTGAAAAATGAGCCGTTCATAAGGGAGACTAGTGATATATTACTTCCGCCGCTCCACATAAAACTAGGAATCGCTTCAAAGTTCATCAAAACTGCTGTTGGAAGTAGTGATGAAGTTTTTGATTGCTTGAAAACTATATTTCCGAAACTCAGCGATGCAAAAATTAAAGCTGGTAATTATGTAATTTTAATTATTTTTATATCTGATTTCGCGGGTCCCGCTTTATCTATACCTACCTTAATCGTTTGTAATAAATTTGTTTACATTGAACAGGTGTCGTGAACGGCCCAGATATCAGGAAGTTAATGAAAAACGATACATTTACAGCTGTGCTTACAAATGTAAATTTTAATCTCCGAAACGCATGGGACGCTCTCAAAGCTGTAATTCAGAATGTTTTAGGAAAGGATCGAGCAGAGCCAGATAAAGCAAAGAAATTAGTGGCAGCAATGCTGCAATATTTTGAAAATATAAATGTATCGATGACGCTGAAATTGCATTTTTTGCATCATCATATTGATGTTTTTTTAAAATAATTGCCCACCGAATCAGATGAGCAAGGGGAGCGATTCCACCAGGTCACAATGCCAATGGAAAAAAGATTCAAAGGCAAGAAGCTGGACGCAATGCTTGCAGAGGTTTGTTGGTGGAGCCACAAGGTGTGCCTGTGTGAGGATGGTGATATGGAAGACCCAGGAGACACTGGATTTAGAGATGTGCCTTTGGATCCTCTTTCTTCTTGTAGTAGTGCAGAGTCAGATCATGACCTTGAACCACCACCAAAAATATTTAAACCTTAACAGGCGTGAGTAGCAATGGTATGTTATTTATTTATTCTGTTAAAATTATATATTTTCTTATTTTAGTTCTGTTCGACAAACGTTACCTCGCGAACCCGCTTTGACTCCATCTTACCAAAAAGCGTTTTTATTAACAAAAATTCGGTAAATGAGAGCGTGATAAGAAAGTAATTGTGTTTCTCATTTTACCAGAAGTTACTATACTTTTTTCGGGTAAAATCGTAGCAGAATAAAATCATCGGCAGTTAATAATACACATGTTTTGCATTTGTATAAATAAACAAAAAAAAACTTAAACAAAAAATAAAAAAAAAATTATGAAATTGTTAATTGCGTTATAAAATAATTACTTTTTATTAATAAAATAAATATATTCATTTTTTCAAAAACATATCACCATTACAACAATAAAATGTTTAAATAGTAAATTTGAAAACAAGTAACAACAAAAACGGCATTAACCTATATAGTCTTTCTTTGTCGAAACGACAAACATTGGCTATGCAAAATAAGTGTGAGCAAAAAGATGTGCTTTCTAGGGTTAAGGAATGTTAGTATTAAGATGACATGTACTAGAGAGTTGTTTATATTGTTGTTAGATATAATTTAGCTGAAGAAAGATTTCTTAAATTCCCAGTATTTAAGCCATTTCAGGACAAAATCATGAAAAATCATAAAAAAATAGCATTTTTTCCCAATTTTATGCAATTTTGATGCAGTGGATGCAATTTTTTTGGGTCGGTCCATATGAGAATTTTTTGCTTTGGTTTGGATCTACAACTTTGCCAAAGACATAAAAACAAAATTCCGAACGGTTTATGATATATGGACTCCATAAAAATTTTCCTTTTTTAAAAAAATCATGTTTGGGTGCAAAAACTTAGGGTGTCCATAAAAAAAAATTTCGATGTAATCTGGCCAAGTCCGTTGCGGATTTTTTTTAGTTTCGATATACACTTCAAAAAAAACCGGGTACGAAAGAGGAACCAATTTATGTGTTGCACTGTGTTATATGAAATTATATCTTACCATATCAAAAATATTCTAGATATGGAACTATATATAACAATATCTCAAATTTGTTTGCACATATTGCATCATATATAATTATATCTTATACCATATCAAAAAATATTTCTTATATTAGAACATGTATTAAAACCACATATAATTATATCTTATACCATAATAGAAAATAAAATTCGAAAATTACACACAAAAGAACAACGAAAATAATTTTATTGTTGTTTTTTGTGTAATTTTCATATATGTATAATGGGAAATTTTATTGCATTTGAAGACACCTGGTAAACAAGATCATAACTTGTGTAGACATAACCTGTGTAGACATTACTTAATAAAAAAATGTATCGGTATTTAAAGGGTAAAGTTATTTTCTTTTATTTCGGTAACGGTATTTTAAGGATGACGATTTTTTTCACTTATTTCGGTAACGGTATTTTAATGATAAAGATTTTTTTAGTTATTTCGGTAACGGTATTTTAGGGATGACGATTTTTTCAGTTATTTCAGTATCGGTATTTTAGCGATAACGGTATTTTCTATTATTTCGGTAACGGTATTTTAAGGATAACGATTTTTTCAGTTATTACCGTAACAGTATTTTAGGGGTAACGATAGTGAGTTGAAAGGGTATTGAATCAATAACGGTATTTTAGGGGTATTGTCTGCCAACCCTGGTTTTACATATGCAATGTTCAAAAAGGTTCACAGGACATGTATAAATTTTACATTGTAAAATGTGAAAAGTCAGATGACAAAAATACATGTCGTCTTAAAGTGGCTTTAGTAATGATTTGTATTTTTCAAAGAATTCTAATGATTATATAATCCTCTTTTGAACAATTTCTCATTACTAATTGATTACAATTACAAATAATCTAAAAGTAATCGTAAGTTACTTGCGATTCCTATAAAGTAATCAAAAGTAATCAAAAAATAATACGACAAAGTTTGGAAGAGCTAAAGCCTCATTATTATTTTTAAAGGCCAAGAACAAACAAAAACCTATTTCAAACATTTACTTTACTTAAATTAAATTAAAACAATAAATACCGCTAGTAATTATTTTCAAATGCATATAACAGAAATTAAAAAGAATGCAAACAGGTTAGCAATTATAAAATCAATAATCTAATAAAAAAATAACTAAAATTAAATACTGGTTGAATTTTATGTATACAAAAGTGTTTGTGACTATATTTGTTCATTACATTAAATAGGTGTGAATGCAAAAGACTGAAAATAATCAAAACTTATCTTTGAAAGAAGTCGGATTATTTTTTGATTACTTTTGATTCTTTGTGATTATTTTCTAGTAAACGTTAGTAATCTTGATTATTTTTGGATTATTTATATTCGTAATCAATAAGTAATCGTGCAAATCTAAATATAATCGTAATTTAATTATTACTTCACCTTTCAAAAAAAAAGTAATCTAATTATTAAATATTACGATTACTAATCATTACTTAACAGCTATGACAAAAAAACAAAAATAAATTTGTCCCACATGAGCTTTTCAACCAAGAGGTTGTGTAGACGCTTGTTTTTTTAAATACACTCAGCGAAACAATGAAGAGTTTGAATTGGAATTCTTGTTTAGCGAAAATGTTTTTTTATTATTTTATAACAAGGGATTTACATAATAATAACTATAATCTTATTTAAAAGACTATAATCATATTTGCAAAACACAAAAACTTTCTCAATAAACTTTCGAGCACATTAATATAATAATTTAGCTTCCTTCTTTTATTAGTAACGAATTTATAGTTCCTGTTGTTTTTCTAAACTTTTGTCGTTGAAATGCGTTATTAGTATTTCAATTATTCTTATAAATTTCTGAACTTTTTTATTTATTTAAAAAAAAACTTCAATTTATATCAAATACATTTTAATTTGGAATATGTATTCTTATTTTTACCACAAGTTTCGCTAAGCATTGAGTAAGAGAGACCCTGTTGGCCATTTCTGCCAGACAGCCTCGACGAAGGGTGCACGACACATAGTAAATCCATGACGACACTTCGGCGACAGTCCATGCAAAACGTCGACGACTTTTTCATACAAATATCCGCGAAATCGAGTACGACAATCTGGCGACGTTGCTTTTAAACAGAAAAATACACTGCATTTTTTCTGTAAAATAAATGTTTTAACAAAATTTTTTAGTTTATAGATACAACAGATACAACGATAAAATACCCGTTGTGAATTGAACAAATATAATAAATTAAAAATAGAAATTAATGGTAATAATAAACATTTAATTTATTACCTTATTTGCATCATTTTTCTTGTTTTGTAAGCTTTGTTGGCTTTTCTTAAGTTATTCAGCACACAAAACCACTACCACTCAGCCGCACTTTTAAGATTTAACTGAATATTTTCGCGTTATTTTATACTTTTTTCTAACACAGCATACACTTCAAAAATAGTTAACGAACACTTGAAAGACATTGTCACTTATCTAGTCGCCAATGTTGTATGAAGCACGACAAAATAGATGAAAATTTAGTCCGTTTTGTCCTTAATAAAGTGTTGTCCCCGACAAGTTAACCCATTGTCGCTCTTCTAGTCGTCAATGTAGTTTAAAACACGACAAAATGCATGATATGGTCTCTCATTTTGTCCTCCATATATTTTTATTGATGACAAGTTTAGGAATCTGTTGCTCATCTTATCATTTCTAATGTTCAAAACCGGAAAAATACACGATCTTGTTGCTAAACTTGTCGTCAACAGTAATTTATGGACGACATATTCTAAAATGTCTTGAAAACATCCTTGACAACAATTTCATGTAAGTTTATCTGTTCAAGTGGAGAACTACAGCTTAGTGTCGGCCCAGAATAATGACGTGATGTATTTTTCCACACACACACAATTAAAACGCGCCGAGCGTTGCAGTTGTGAAATAGAATATATTTTATTTTCAACACTTTTTTTTCTTGTTCTTTTGTTTTTTGTTTCTAATTCTCTTAACAGTTTCCGCATTTTAAAAGTTTTTTGTAAACAAAAAACATATGATGAGTAAAATTAGCATTCGACATTCTATGGCTCTTATGTTCTCTTTGTATACTCGCGAATGAACAACGTGCTATAAACCATCTTAGTATATTCGTTTCTAAATATTTATTAAAATAATTATTTATTTTAATTAAATTTTTATGTATTGTTGATCTGTTATTTTGTAAATGAATAGTATTAGTAGGATTTTAGATCATATAAATCTTTTTTATAAATTGTTTTATTGCAAAGAAACATGAAAATTTTATCAGTAAATTATTGATAATAAAAATTTAAAAATTCCACACTTGTCTAATATATATTGAGTGTTTGGAAACAAATTAACAAACTCCAAAACAATACACAATTAGACTAACATCAACGAAATTTAACAATTTATATTTATCCTCTATATTTTACAGTATTATATCCTGCTGGCTCTGTGGAATTTTTAAGTTTTTACAGCGGTATTCATAAAAGTTTTAAACAGTATATCAAATTTATTTTAAGCAAAATATGCTAAAATTGTATTCATAAACGAATTTTCGCTTAAAATACCTTTTTTAAACCTTATTTAAATAAACAAATTTTAAAATTGGTTTAACCCTATTTTAAACCTATTTAAACAAAAATGCTTTTTGTTTTTTTTTCATTTAAAAATTTTTGCAAATAATTGTCATTTAATCAAAAGAAGATGTATGTTGATGATGTATTTTGTTCATAATAGAAACTATTGCCCAAATTTAAAAAAATCGTTAGACTAAATTTTACTCGTTTTCAACTCCGGACAAAGAATTTAAGCAGAAATAATAATATTTTTAGATTTATTATTGAAAGTAAACTAGTAGTGTGTTGTTTAATGAAAACAAAAAAAAAATAAAACCGGTTATTTGAATACTTTTTTATCTACAATAAAATCATTATCTATGTAGCACTTTAACTGGGCATTTTGTTTTGATTTTTTTTCCTTTTTTTAATTAATAAACAAGTTTTCATAATTTTTTTTTTATAAAAACAATATTTTTCTGAAAAAGACAAAATATAAATACATAGAAACAAGTACCGTATGGTTTAGTAATCATTGATTTGCATCATTACCATTAAAGTGACAAATAAAAAAATACAGTGTTGTCATCCTCAAGTTAAAAAAACATTAAATAGTTTATTAGTTAAAATACTGATTATGAATACGAATTTTTAATAAAACATTTTTAGGCTTAAAATGTTTTTTAACTAATGATGAATTTCATGTAAAAATCAGATATCGATGAAATTTTGTTCATAGCTAAATTTGATCAATACAAACAAACTCTCATTTTTAGAAATTACTTTTTTGCGATTTTTTGGGCGTGGCACAGTGGGAAAGTTTTCGAAAAAACGCGAAAATGGTCGAAAAGAGCTCCATTTAAACTACAATAACTCAGAATCGGCTGAACCGATTTACATGATCTTGGTATCATTAAAAAGATATTTTAACATTTTTTATGACACGTTTAAAAAAAAATTACACTGTAAAAAATTTATAACAAAAAGAAAATTTTAACTAACGAAAAATCCAAAAAGATCAAGGGTTTTTTTACAGTGTATTATTTTTTATAAAGGTTTATCCTTCACCTATACCATATCAAACAATAAAAATGGGTTCTTTTTTAGTTTTTTTTATATAATTTATTAAGTAGTGTCACTTCTAGTAATTGCCCTTATATTTTATATTTACAGGTAAAATAAATAAACATTGTCCCAGGAAAATTAATTAATATGTCGTAAAAATATTATTATTATTTTTGTCTGAAAAATTCTTTGGAAAAAACATTGATGACTTTTTTTATGATTCTCAGAATTAAAAAAAAGTAATAAACAAAAGGTTATTTGATTTTTATGATTGCGGTAACAAACTAAAAAACGGTCATAAATGTTCGTGGACAATTAAAAGGAAAACAGGAAAGTGCAGTTTTTTAATTATTTGGGTTTTTTCCGTTGGCTACCTGCATGATTTTTTACAGAAATTGAATCCACATTTATGAGTGCTCATGTTTTGGAACGTTTCAAAACGGGTGGCTGAATCAGGTATATAGCCACCAGAGAACTGCATTTGCTGATTGCAAAACGTTCATACGCAATCAACACAAGAATAAATTGCGTTCAAACGCTGAATATACTCCAAAACACATATTTGTTGATGATTTTAAATCAATCAAACGATGTGCAAATTGTTTTGTCACTGGTTTATAATCATCGGTCGTTGTTAAACCATTGTTTTATTCTGTCCATTCGAGCCAACAATAATTATTTTGATGTAGAATAAATTAGAAAAAACAACAAACAACGTCAATGAGTGTAATCATAATTAAAACAAAATAGTTTCTTATCTATAACAAGGGGATGGTTTTGTAAAGAAACGTTATATGTATATTAGGGTGGGTCTAAAATATGTTTTTTTTTATAATTTTCATTAGGAATATCAAAAATATTGTTCTTTGTGAAATTTTTTTTTTTTAATTTAGGTCGACATCTCAGGCTCCGGTTAAAGTTAAATATTGCCTAATTTTCCAATCAAAATAGATGAAAAAAAAATTAGACAATATTTAAATTTTTCCGGATTGGGCAAGCCTGAGATATCGACCTAAATTTTTTTTCCAAAAAAATATTTATATTTCACAAATAAGAATATTTTTATTACTAATAAAAATTCTAAAAAAGCGGATTTTAGACCACCCTAATATACATGGTGAATTCCACGTGTGACTTACACGACACGAGGCAAAACTTTTATCATTTTTGATAAAATTTCTGGTACAATCATAATTTTTTTAATTTTTTCGTTTTAAGAAATAACATCTACACGAACATACGTATTAATTCATGCACTTTGATTTTTGATTTGCGATTACATATTTTTAATTTTAATATAATTAATTAGTTGTGACTTACACGACATCAAATCCATTGATTTCAGGGTAATCAAAGATAGTTTAAAAATTCTGTTAATTGTGTAGTCCGATTCCTTTTAAACTGCACCAATACAAACAACGACAAAATGGCTTCAACTTAGTGAAATTTATTTTATTTTTCACAAAAAATAGTTTTTTTCGCGTGACTTACACGACATACAAATTGTGACTTACACGACACTAAATAATATAAAGAGTTAAAGTTAAAGTTTTGAAGTTAAGATTATACAGTTTTTGATTAATTTAATATTTGAAATTACAAATAAATTTATTTTAGCGCTTCAACTCTTTTTTGAAGATGTGCAGGTACATTAAAATGAGTTATCCTCGTCATCTTCAATATTCTTTCCAGTTATAAAAGAAAATGTTTTCCGGCTAAATGTTGCTAAATCTGAAGTTGTTGAATATTGTAATTTGTACGGTCCTACAGTTTTAAAATAATGCCACTTTCTCGAGTTTGGGATAGGTAAAACTTTTCTTCCATTAGGGCTCCATTTCTCATCAAGTTTTGCAATCTCATTTTCTATAACCTTGAAACCTTTAAAAATTATATTGATATTTGGACATACTTGACGGGCCACTTCAGCAAACTCTTTTGCTGTGTTCGGAATAAACTGCCTTGCTCTCACAGCTTCCCGAACTCGACGTTTCACTGTCCCCCCTATTCCATCAATAGGGCCTTTTCCATGCGCAGTTGCAGAAAAATGCCATGTTATTGAGATGTGATGTAGAGTTATCAACGACAAAGAAAACTTTTGTTTAAAATGTTTTGCGGTACCATCAGATTGATAATGTATCTCTGCAATAGGTTTATCTGGATTCTTTGCCGCAAATTCTTTTAAAATTGCTGAATTGAATTCTGCTACTGCATATTTGTCGTGATGTGGATAGTCGCTGATTACGACATAAGGTTGCGAAACAACTTGGTCTTCTACTCTGTAGTATAGCATAGATGTGTATAGTGTGAATGAACTGTTGGACCAATATGCAGATTGAATTTCATCTTGATACACATTAGCATAGTTTTCGCTAAAATCAATTTGCATAAGAAGAGTTTTAGTTGGTAAACCATCTTTTAAATTCTTGAAATGATTAGCCTGGCACTTTTTATATAAACATGTTCCAAAATATATGTCACTTTTGTTTTCAACCATGCCAATACCTCTTTTACTGGTTTTATGAACATTTCAAGTTTAATATGATTCAGTTCATTTTTTACCCACTGTCATTTTCTTATGACAGCTTTCTTTTTGGTGGGACTAATTGGAAGAGAGCGTTTGACTTTATTTACAGCTCTTCCAAGGGAGCTTGCGACCTGTCTCTTTTTAATACCACAGCAAACTACCGCTATCTGTGGCGCGAGCATTACCACAAACAACAACAGAACATCAAGTGTCACGGAAACAATTTTATGTCAGCTATCGACGGACCGAAAAGTACCACTAACCACTGCCTATGAGCATTTGCAGCGTTGGCGTGTCACTTCTTATAGCAGAAATGTTTTTATTAATATTCACTACTCTTTTGGCTCCTCTCAATCTTTATGTCTTGGTATTTTTAACGCTCTTTGTAATTTACATTAGGTTAAAATGTGACTTACACGACAAAAGAAAAATAGCCGCAGTTGGTCTAAAACAAAAATTTTAACTCTATTTTTTATTTGGAACAATTCAATAAGTAGTGAGAAAATAAATAATGACAAATATTTTTTTACATTTGGTTTGTTTACAAAACGAAAATACTTATAAAAATTGTGACTTACACGACAGGTATTTATGGATTTTTGAATGCAATTTTTTCACAAGCTTATTATATAAATGTTAAATTAGAGTTTTTATAGTTACACAAACTTTATATGTTATGAAAGTTTAAGATTCATAGGAGGCAAACACCCACTTACCATTTTTTTAAGTGAACAAGAATGCATCATCACGAAATTAATGTAGCTTGTTCGCTACTTTGTTAAAATACCGTTATAAACTTTAGAAAACTTAATTTTTTTTTTCAAAAATAAGGAATTCATGATATGAACTTTCAAAAATTGTATCTAGATAATAAAAAATATTAATATGAAAATTTGACTTTGTTGTGTACTTTTGTATAGAATTCACCACATATAATGTTTTTCTACAAAACCACCCCCTTATAAAATGTGTTTCTATTTTGTTTTAATTATGAATAAACTCATACGCGTTGTTTGTTGTTTTTTCTGGTATATTCAACGCTGACTTTTTGTTAAGTGATTACATTTGCATAAAACATAAACGACAGATGATTCACACTGATTCCAATTAAGCGTTCAGTAACATGATGCTGATTTTATTCTACAGTGAATTTTGTTGAATTATTAAATGTGAACAAGAATTTTTGTGTATGATTAAATCAAGAAAAAAGTTGATTTTGCAGTTCTCTGATACGTATATACTAAATTTTGCATGAACTGTAATATGAATATGTTTTGTCAATTTATGTAACGAACTTTTGTTATTTAGTTTTAGTAATGTTATTTATTTAGTTTCAGCAATGTTATTTACAGAGGTCTGCTCTGTTAGCGACTTTAACATTGTTGATTTTTACGAACAATAAGAAGACTTAATAATTAATAACATTTTTACTTACTTAACAGAAAAAAAAATAGATACAGAAAAATTGTACAAATTTGTATGGAAAATTTAGAGGTACCTTCACATTTTCACTCATAACTTTTGAACCGCTGAACCGATTTTGCTCATTTTAAATACCAAACTGCTCGGGAGGATGTTCAATAATCTGGGTAAAAATAGGCACCCCCGCTTGCGTTTTCGCGTCGTGATCGCCATTTCAACGAATATATATACTTTATGGGGTCTTAAACCTATATTTCGACATGTTACAAACGGAATGACAAACTGATATATACCCTCACCATATATGGTGGAGGGTATAAAAATAAATTGGATACAACTACTTACGTATGAAAACTTTGTCAAGTTTTTTTTTTTTTTATCAAGATTTTTTAAGAGAATGTCAAGCATTTTGGAAACTTCCATTGTATTTGAAAGTAATAAATTTATTTAAAATTTGTTAAACTAAAGAATTTTTTTTTGCAAGTACGTATTAAAAATGGAAATTATATATGAATTTTAATGGAGGACAATCTTAAGCTAGTTTGTATTAGCATATTGTTACGATTTTAACTTTTAAATCGTTGATTTATTTCCTTAAAAAAATCAAGTTCGTTTCTTATTGCAAATAATAAACATCGTTTTAATTTTCTATAGTAACTATTTAAACACAAACTTAAAACAAATATTCAAGAGAATCTTGCACCACCGTCCAGAAGCCGCATACTGGCAACTTTGAGAATGTTCTTTGAAGTTTGGCAGAAGAACACCAATGCAACACTAGTCATGGCTGTTTTACATATCATGGCTGGCATATGGGTATTTATCTTTCTTCCAATAAATGCAAATTGATAAATAGAATTTTCGTAACATGAAAATTCTTGCTAAAGTAGGCCACACTTGGTAAATTTATGCGTGTGATTTGTTCGTGCGCGAACAAATCACAAAAAAAAAAACTACATGATAACGCGTATTTCTTTTTAAAAGCCAATCAACCGTAAACGTGCTCTTTTTTATCAAAAGAGCAATTGCATCATTCGCTTCTTAATGTTTTCTCTTTGAAGTTTAAGGTTGATGTGATTTGTTCTTCGTGTGTGGAAAAATGGTACGCGAGCAAATCACACAAATAAATCTTACGTGTATGGACTACTGAAGACGTCGTGGCTTTAATTTTAGTTAGTATTAACCAAAAATTTGTCTTATGTTTTCGATTTTCCTTTTTAAATATGAATATTTTATAGACGTTAATTATCCCGCCCTCATGTGTCAGGTGTTTTATGGGTGTGGCTATTGTTATGACACCCAGTGTACTGCATCAGGAGACAATTTAAACTCTATTTTAATGCAAATTTAAAGCACTTTTTTAAAACTAATAAAATCTGTATTTTTCCCAATAAAATAAAAAAATTAAAATTATGTTTTTACTTTTTTTTCAGACTTTATGGCTTCAAAATTCATAGCTTAGCTTATCAAATACAGCTGCAGGCAGCAGCCAACTTTAAAATGCCACTACGAGCGGTAAATTTAAAATGAAGTTTATATTAAATGTAACAAAACAATTATTACAATCATATATCGTTTTTCCTTTTTTTCCTTTCCTCTCACTATTATGTTTATTTAATCATTTTTTTAACATAACATATAAAAACAAATTTTCCTCTATTTTTAATTGTTCACTCTAAATACTATAATGCATTTACCAACATACAAACAATAACTATAAAAATTTAAACAAAAAAAATCTAAAAAATTATGAAAACCTAAAATAAAAAAAGAAAAATTAATAAAAAGCACCCAAAAAACAAAATTTTTAGAGAAAACAATTCACATTTCAGAAAGAAAAAGTAAAACAACAATATTTGTTGTTAAAAATGCAGGTTTATAAAACAACCCTCCTCCTACAAAAAAGAAAAAAAAACATTGTGTTGTACCCATGGTGGGAAGAATGCTCGATTTTTTTTGTTCGCAAAAGAATATAATTTCAACGAATTTTATTTTTCATATTGAAAATAATTACTCTTGTTTATTGGCAAATTTTATTTATAAAATTCACGAAATAAACAAAGAATGAAAAATAAAATTCTTTTCCGAAATTGTAAAATAAAATTCGCAAACGAAATAAAATTTGCAAATAAAATAAAAATATAAAGAAAGAAAAAAAAATATTTTGAAAATAGGAATTTGTATGTATGCATGTAAATATACATGTGTGTGTGTTCATACTATTGTGGTTGTTTTTTTTTTTTTTTTTTGATAAGAATTAGAGTATATTCAGTTGTGCAAAAAACACCAAAGTCTGAATTCACAATCTCCACAATGCTGTCCCTAATGCCCCTAAAAACTCTGTGCCAAGTTTCAGCAAAATTCGTTTATACTAGGTGGCGCAAAAGTAATCCTCCTATCAGAAAATGATATAAATTTTGCGATTGACCCCTAATGTCACTTCTGTTTTGACATTTGTATAGTAAACACATGCGAAATATACGTATATAAACAATGTTACGCTACACTGCTCCAGAACGCGGAATATTGGTGACTATTTATTTGAGCAATAATGAAGATGATTTTTCATCAAAAATAATCATGAGTGATGAGGCCCATTTCCATCTTAGCGGGCACGTAAATAAGCAAAATTTACGCTTCTGGGGCACTGAAAATCAGCGTGTAACCCACGAAGAGCCATTACACCCGCTCAAAGTCACTGTATGGTGTGCTGTTTTCGCTGGAGGAGTCATCGGACCTTTTTTCTTCGAAGACGTCGCGGGCCAAACGGTTACTGTGAATGTTGAGCGCTACAGAGCAATGATCAACGAGTTCTTTTTGCCGCAACTTGATGAATTGGGATTGGAAAACATGTGGTTACAACAGGACGGTGCAACGCCACACACTGCACGTGCCACAATCGATATGCTGAAGGATGCATTTCCCGGGCGCCTAATCTCCCGTTTTGGCGATTTGCACTGGCCAGCAAGATCGCCTGATTTGACCGCTCCAGCCTCAGACTCTTGCAGCTCTTAAAGACAATATCCGTCAAGAATGTGAGGACCTGTCGCCGGAAGTTTTGGCCAAAGTGATGGAAAATGCCATAAAAAGGGCTCAAATGACAATCAACTGTGGCGGCGGCAATTTACATGACATCATATTCTCGACTTGATGTAAAAAAAAATTAAAAGACCAAATAAAAATAATCCACAAGAAGAATCAAAGTTTTTCATTTTTTTTTTTTTTTAAATTACAGCCAAAAAACATCGGAAGGTTATTTTTGCGCCACCCTGTATTTAAAGGTAGCACAAGAAGTTGACTTTTAAGAATTAGTAATCTGTCGTTAGAGTAATTTAAATTGAATTATTTTTTTAAATTATACGCCATAATTTAATAAAATTTTCCAATATAGTCTCAATTAATGTGAGATCAAAATTTAAAAAACTTAAGTAACTTTAAAGTAGTTCGCGATTTTTTCAAAATTTATACATAACACATATTTTAGTCATATATACATAAAAAACTTGGTATTAACGTCACTTTTCATGGAAACAAAATCGGTTTTCGCAACAGAAACTAACAACTTATTTATTTATATGAATATACATATAGTTACGATTTTACCTTTTAAAATTGTTTATTTATTTCCTTTAAATAAATCTAGTTCTAGGTTTATATTGCAAATAATAAACACCGTTGAAATTCTTTTATATCTACTCTTTATTTAAACACAAACTTAAAACAATTACATAAGAGAATTTATTTTTTATTAAGTTTACACTTCCACAGAATACACAATTCAATTAATCGCCAATGCTTCTTCTTTAGCGCTTCATTGTCAACTAACTGTCATGCCACATTGATGGCGTATTTATATGTGCGCGATAAAATAACTAGAATGTGGCAGCACCGTCCGGAAGATGCGTACTCGCAACTTTGAGAATGAAGTTTGGCAGAAGAAACACTAAGATGCTAAAGAGAACCTTATGGCGACGGTGAAGGGAATGTAATTGAAATGATGCGTTCGACGGCATTAATTGTCAAAATTATTTACATATACATTTTTATTTAATTTGTGAGTTTATTTTCATTTTGTTGGTATTTCAAGCTTTTGCAATTTTTTTTGTAAATATATTAACAAATGTCAGTAAATCAACAAATAGAAGCCCTTTAAAATATTTTGGATATGGTATATACCACTTTCAAATTATACAAAACATTGGAACATGATTGTGAGTCTCGTAATAACAGAAGGTGGTGGATACGCCCAGTCAATTTCTCTCTCTCTCTTGATAAGTTCGACTAGGAACACTTTCACTTAGCTACGAGGATGATCGTTTCCCAATTTAAGTTTCTGCCTAATTTAATAAGCCCAAAATTGAAAAAATATTCGACAAGAAAACCTTTAAATCCATATTTAAATAATAAGGAAAAGAAAAGAAACAAAAACTTTTACTTACAAATTCACCGTCTAAAAAAATATATACGCCAACTTAATTTGCTATTCTAACCTACAAATCTTCTTTGTGTTGGAAGCTTTTGTACATTGGAGATTGTAAATTATAAATACAATCATATTTTTGAACTATAATTTCCATTTTTAATAAATTTTTAAAATTAGTTTTGCACCAAATGTCTTTCTTATTTTTCTTGAAATATTCATAATGATTAATAGACCATATGTTTTTGTTTACAAAATTATGCAAACATATGGCAACGATGGTGAGAGAAAAAGTTTAAAAAACTACAGCATAAGAGAAAACGCAATTGTGTTTTTCATATAAACAAAAGTCGCACACCGCATTGTAAGGTTCTGTTTAGTGTCTATTGCAGCATTAGTTATGGTAAAGGGCTGTCATTTAACTGTTTTATATTTCAGGGCTTACATACATATGGAAATTTGTGTTTCTACGAGTAAATGGAAATTGATGAATTTAATTTCTGTAACAATATAGAAGATAAGTAGTAAACAAAATAAATAGTTATTCGTGTGTTGACAAGTAGTGAAAATAAGTGGTTACAGGTTTGTAAATAAGGCTTACCAATATACTTTTTGCTAATTAAAAAATAAGTAGCTGCCAATATCACATTAGTTTTGTAATTAAATAAGTAGTCGCACGTAAGCTTGGCCGCTTATAAAAACGACTTCGTCTAGCAAAAATAACTACTGCTGACGTCGAATCATAAGCAGAAAAAATTTCCCTTTAATTTTCTATGAATCACATTTTCTTTATTTTTTTTTTTAGCCGAAGTAATTGTTCAGATTGTTTTTTTTTTTTCTTATGCATAACAAATGTTTTGATCAATTTCGAAATAGGATTTTTTTTACTAAAGCTATACATTTATTAACCAAATGCGAAACGTAATTGTTGTTAAGTCCCTGTTCACATTTAGCAATTTCTATTGCAGCAGAGTATTAAAAACTGTGTTACAGTTGGACAATAAAGTCTACATACACTTCAGAAAAATCGTTATTTCAATGAAACTACTCTTTTTGACTGTTTAAATTGGTTTCATTATATTTGGTTATAAAAGCTTTAATACATTAGATATTTACTGACTTTTTTACTTTACTGAAACCGAAGCCGATCCCAAACGGTTTCAGCTTCGCTGTTTTTAAAACTTTAAACCCGAACCCGCTGAACTCAAAAATTTAACCAGGTTCGGGTTTAACAATATAAAAAAATATTCTTGCTGTTTATGGATTGAGAAATGTTTAATAGATAAATCATAAACAACATAAAATTTTTTGCATTCAAGTTTGCATTGCTCGACACTATCTGTCATATGCATTGACATTTTGTTGATTTTTATAACACACTTATAAATCAAATTAACATGTAAAACAACAACAAATTTTTCTTATAAGACTGTTGGGGATGTTACCCTGACATTGTTAATATTTTTTTTATTTCTAATCAATCATGTGAACCATCCACATCTGTTTTTGATGAGCTTATTTTTCCCTTGGAAGATTCATTTCAGTTTCAACCTGTTATAGCGGATGAAGTATATTGCGCGCTTAATAAGATACACTCAAATGCTGCTGGTTATGATTGTATGTCACCGAAATTTTTTAGGATTATTTATCCAAATATTTGTGCTTCTTTAACGCATGTTGTAAATACAATTTTTATGACTACAACTCTTCTTGGGTTAACTGATTCAATAAGACGTAAGCTTAAAGAGAAAAAATGTAGTGTATTGCTTTCCTTGGATTTATCAAAGGCCTTTGATAAAGTTTTACATTCAAGGCTGATAACTAAATTTGTAATTTTTTTAAGTTTTCTAAATCTGCATGTAAACTTATATGTTCATATCTTGGTAAAAGGTCACAATTCGTTATTGTAGGAGACAGGAAATCTAGTTTATTGGAAGTTACCAGTGGTGGTCCACAGGGTTCTGTAACTTGTCCCATTTTATTTATGATGTATTTAAATGATTTTATTAATGTCATTGATAATAACTCTTTTTGATACATTTATATATGCGGATGATGTACAGATTTTATTTTCTGGGGAAAGGCAATTTTTTGATGTTTTGGAAGCGAACATAGAGTTTTTTTTTACCTTAATAGGATTGCACAGTGGATGGATGCGAATGGGTTGGAAATTGATCCTATGTATCTAGCCCTTTTGCATAAATTGCGAACACTAAATATTTCTTCTTTAGCTTAATATCTAAAGTTTAAAAAAGCCGTACTAGACTGTCAAAGTAGATGGAATTCCAGTTATGACATGGTTCAAGCCTTATTGGAATACAGAAGTTTTTTTCGGAATTACTGGATGCTGCATTAACTACGAATGATAATATTTGGAATATTTGTGAAGAATTCGTAGAAGCTTTTGCACCTGTTAAAAAATTAATGCTGAAACCACAATAATAACATATGACTAGGCGATTTTTATGGAATCTGGCTTAGTTTTAAATTAGAACTAACAAATGATGACAAAACAAAACCATTATCATAAAGATACCACTTTATTAATAATCCAGTTTTGATTGTAGCATTATATTTAGATAGCAGATTTAAATTAATGCTAAGTCCCGAAGATGTTGAAAATGCTAAAAAAAAACAATTAAATTAAAAAAAAAATTGCAAATGGAAAGAGAAGAAGAGAATTTTATAAGACAATCAATATCTTGTTCTTCAGAAGATGAAGATATGCTCGACCAAGTTCTAAAAAAGAAGGAACGATTTTCTAAATCAAATTCTTCAAATTAGGGCATTGAAATTCATTTTGTCGATACAAAGAACATATTTAAAACAAGAAAATTTAAAACATTTATTAATTATAAAATTAAGCGAAAATTTCTTTGAAAAATAAATAAATTTCCCATTAATAAAACACCTAAACATTTTATTTCGATTAACCCGAACCTGAACCCATTTTTTCAGGTTTCAGTTCCTGCTCTAAACTATAATATGGACGAAAAATTTACTTCAATGCAAACAATAAACGTACAGTTCAATTTACATGTTGTTTTTATAATCTACTTTATATAAAAAAATAATATTTAGTTAGACCGCCTTTAGCATCTAATACTGTTTGTATTCGTCTGAGCATAGAAGAAACTAAATTTTGTGTGGCATGCGGGTATTTTGTTTCATTTCTCTACTAAAGCTCTTTAAGGTCTTTCTTGTTCGATATTTTATTTTTTCGGACACGTCGGTCTAAGTCATCCCATAGATTTTTAATTGGATTTACATTCGGTGATGGAGGAGTAGAATGCAACTGTTTTGAGACATTATAAAACTACCACTCCCGTACGATGTGAGCTGTGTGCTTTGAAACGTTGTCCTGGCGAAAGATCCATTTGGTTGAAAGTCCCAATTTGTTGCCGAACTAATAAGATCGCGGGGGCCATTTGGCCGATATTTTGTTCCACACATAATTGAACCATACCATATTATCATAATAAAAAGAAATGACAATAATTTCCAAAATAATTTGTGTTTTATTCAAAATCAACATCGGCCCTTAAAATTTAACCACCCTTTATTACGAAAAACTAAACATAAAATAATTATTTTATCGCTTGAACCACTTGAACGAAGTGTTACAATACTTAAAGTTTGCATTTAACCGCAATTAACCGCGGTTAACGGTTAACCGCACCCACTATAAACTATTTCTTCTACACCTAGTACAAACTACTTCCCAGGGAATAACTACATATTCTTTAAAAGCATCACTACTGGTGGTGTAACTGGTTCTAGGACCCTTGCAATAGAGTAATGTTTGAATTATAACTATATCTTTGGTGTGGTTTAGGATCAAGTGATTTAGAAAAAGTTATACATTAACTCCGCATCGGTTGCCAGAACCTTATACGAAGCAGTTCCATAAAGCTATTTTATTATTTCTTCCACCTTGAATTAACAAAAAAATCTTATAAAAATGTCTCCTATTAAAATAGAAAACAGCATTTATGAAAATAAAAGTTACCGAAAGTCAGGAAGGAAGGACAACTTAATATAAATTGAATAACCTCCTCAAAACCTGTTTCGTTCCTGGGTTACCGCTATGATTTTTTGGAATATTTTCTTTGAAATACTATTTACTAAGAAATCAATGCATACGAATTTTTTTAAAAATTTATTTTAAAAAAAATATTTTTAGTATAAAATATTTTGCAAAAAAATTTACCTAATAGTTCTTGAAACCTTTTTCACTATAATTAAAAAATACAAGTTTTAAATTCGATCTACTTTAGGGATTAATGCTCCTTGATGGCTTCTTGAAACTAGTCCCGAGCGTGATAATTTCATACAAAAATCGCGGAAACAAAAATTGGTTCTAGAAACTATTTCATAGAATTAGTGCCTAGGGTGACAAATTCAAATAAAAATTATGGCTGACAATGCCAAATTAGAAGTAGGGTTGGCTCAAAAAATCTAGTTGTGGAACTAATGCAAGTTTTGCTGGGTACTCATATGATATAATTATAAATAATAAATGCTTAAATTTGTAGGCAATTAGTTCACAGTAAGACCGTACCACCTTATAGGCAAAAAAAAAAAGTTCACCGTACACCCTCAAATATGAAGTATTTTAACAAGACAATTTCGAAAATGTTTTTTTTTTTTTTGGCCGAACGTAGGGGTCGCCATTTTATATTTTTCATTATATAGGCTTTTTACATAGGTGTTACCCCTTAAGTAGTATAAAAGGGTGCTTGAGGTCAATGATTTTTGATGTAAAAAATTGGTATCATTGCGACAAAAACATTGATATATAACCCTTTAACATCCGACTGTAAATACAGAAGATATGACAAAAAATTTAAAATGCACTACATTCGGCAACAAAAAAAATTTAAAAAAAAAAAAATAAAATAATAGTTCCGCTGGAAGTATTGGAAAACTTTCCTAGCAAAAGTTTATTGCTTTTTTGCGAGCTTTCATTTTAAAATATTAGGGTAGTACATTAAGGTGGTAGCAACTGAGATCTGGTGGGTTAATACTAGAACGGGTTACTTGAGGTCAATGGCTCCTTCGAGGAAAACATCGGTCTCCGCGAGACAAAAAACATTGATATACATATAACGAAAAATATGAAATGGCGATCCCTACGTTCGGCCAAAAAAAACATTTTCGAAATTTTCTTGTTAAAATACTTTATATTGAACTTTTTTTTGAGGTACGGTCTAGTGCAGTGTCCTTTTAAACGGACGGAAATTTTTTGACCTAAAATACAAAATTTTAGTAACCTAATTTATAATTAAAACTATGTTAATGTTTGAAGACATCGCTTAATATCATTGGGAAAAAATTAAAACATTATGATTTCAAATTTTTTAAAATTTCAGAATTTAAAATACAAATATTGCTTAATTTTATACTGAAAAGTTGAAACTCGGGCTAACCATTGATTAAAAGACGCATGCAAACCGACAACTTTTTTTGGGGTTAGCTAATAGTTAATAGTTAGGCGCCATTTTTTCAATCTAGATATTCTTTGCAAATAAAAATGCCGTAAATTTTTAAAATTACGCACAAAACAACAACAACGAAAACAATTTCAATACATTAGGTAATCCACTAAATTATGTTAAATGTGAGAGCCCGCCCATAATTAGTGTTTGGTGTTTGTATTTCTGCAGAAGTCTCCTCATTTGGCTTAAAAAACATTTTATATTGTATTAACAAGGCCTAACTTTTATTTTTACATATATACAGTGAGGAGCAATATTGAAACAGAGTTCACCATGTTCAGATATATTGCTTTAAACTCTTAACTATGGAAGCACATCAAATAATCCTTTTTAGCTTATTTTGTTTATTGTCTCATTCAAAATTAAAACTAAATTTCAACTATTTAGTTGAACTAAGAAAATAATGGTTTTTTTATATTTTAAGGCAAATGTTACTTCTTCGCACCCGGTTAGTTTTTGATGACATTCATAATAACTTATGTGTGTAATTGAGCAAATTCTTGTGAAATATTGCATTTATCTCGTAAAAAATTCGGTATCAAATCAATAAAAACAATTATTTTTGTGATGAAAAGACATTTTACTATAATTACAAAAATTATAATTTAAAATTCAGGCAAACCTGATGGTAGTTTCATTACACAGTACGACAAAATTTTTGAGTACACATGAGAAATGTTAACAGATAATGAAAATAGGCTTAAAAAAAAAAGAAATACGTGTCTCGGCGTTTTGCTGTAGCACGTCAGAGTTTTGAGAAAATATATTTTTAAGCTTCGAAGTACCGTGGAGGTTCACTTGTAATGTAATACTATTATAAAAAACTATGAAAACAAATTGGATGAACCGATTTTAATGCTTGAGCCAGTTTTGAAAAGGGAATTGAATTTGGATTTATTATTTATTAAAAAAACATTTTTTTTTTCGCTAGACGGCGCTTTAATTTTCATGTAAAGTTAAAAAATAACCAAAAATGTACGAAATTCATTAAAAATACAATGTTGTTAATTTGAAATCCAATAACTAAAGTGGAATCTGCTTTGTGAATACTTCTCATCAGCGCCTTAACGTTCTAAGCCAACGACCAACTTGTTTACATTGTCACTAATTGCAGTCTTCTCTCCTTTTTCTTCTTCTTCTCTCTCTCTCACATATGAATGTTTTTTTTTTCATTACAATACTCATTACTCCTTACTTCACGCACAAGTGCTTATATTTTAATTTTTGTTATTGTTCTACATTTTGGTGGTTCTGTACCATATTTTATATATGTATTTGTTTGATCTGGAGTTGTTTATAATTATATAATTTGTATAATTTATTATATAATTTATTTTATTTTTATTTATAATTATATTCTTTATTTATAATTGAATAATTGATCGGGTGTCGTCTGTAACATCCACACCAAGTAACTTAACAATATACAGGCCACTAAAAATAAATGACAGCTAATGCTGGATTTTTTTTTTTTGCTTTGACATTACACGTTATTATTTGGTGGGAAACAGTAGTAAATAAAGCGTTTTTAAATATAAATAAATAAAATAACAATAAAATAAAATGAATTGTCCCAATCGAAATCATTTTTGTTTTGTTTGT
The DNA here is from genome assembly GCA_949748255.1 of Eustalomyia histrio. NCBI lineage: Eukaryota > Metazoa > Arthropoda > Insecta > Diptera > Anthomyiidae > Eustalomyia > Eustalomyia histrio. The sequence continues at coordinate 129,500,705 of OX456525.1, forward strand.
GGCTTATATGCACCTACTAAAAATTTTCGTAGTGTTGTTACTGGATATGAAGGTTATTTTGTTGTTTCATACGTTTCAAATTTATGGTATGTTCCAGAAGTTGTTTGTGATTATTGTTATCGTGGTTTGGTAGAATGGAAAGGTCATAATTCAAAACATCATTTAAAATACGTTCAACCATTTATATGGTTACCACGTACAGAACATTCACCTGATGCTTGTTAATTTTGTTTATCACATCCAAAAACAGTTGGTTTTAAATACAATATACGTGAAAAAAAATTTAATATATTGATGTTGATTTTTGCTAAAATACGTTCTAAAGAAAATCCAACGGCTCCTTCTGAAGAAACATTTGAAATAGAAAGTAATATTGATATGCTTTCTGAAGCATCTGTACCAACAACATCTTCTGAAGTTGTGCCAACAACAAGTGATTAGGATACAAAATACCACATTGAATTATACAAAGAGATTTTAATGACCTAGTTCGTATGACAAAAAAAATTAGTGAGGTTGTTGGTTCACGTTTGAAACAATGTAATTTGGAAGGCAATGATTTTAAAATAACTGCTGGACGTAAACGTGGTCATACTGTTCAATTTGATGAACAAATTGATTTATATGAAGATGAAACAAAAAAAATTGCTTACTGAAATAATGTTGATGAATTGTTGAAAGAAGTGGTACAACGACATATTTCAAATGAATGGCGTCTGTTCATCGATTCGTCTGTTAAAAGCCTAAAAGGAGTGTTATTGCACAATGGAAACAAACATCCATCAGTTCCAATCGTTTACTCAGGAAATACGTCAGAAAATTATGAAAATATGAAATTCATTTTTGAGTTAATTGATTACAATCAACATACGTGGATGATTTGTTGTCATCTCAAAGTTGTTGGAATTTTAACTGGTGTAAAAAAAAGGTTTTTTAAGTTACCAATGTTTTTTATGTGTTGGGAGGGGCGCAAAAGGCATCTACATTATACTAATCATAAATGGGATGCACGTGTAAAATTCAAACTCGGTTAATTCAGCATCGATCACATTCCTTTTGGTAGAGTCCAACAAAGTTATTTTACCGCCACTTCATATCAAATTAGGATTAATTAGAAGTTTCATTTGTGAATTGGATCATGAAAGTGAAGCTTTCAAGTATTTAAAAACTGTTTTTCCTGGTGTAAGTGACGCCAAAATAAAAGCAGGTGATAAAAAATTATAATTTATTTTTGAACCAACTTCAATTGATTTTATTTTTATTTTCTTGCAGGTGTATTCGACGGTCCACAGACAAAAACACTAATTCAAAATGATGTGTTTAGGAGTTTATTGAATCCTGTTGAAAAACGTGCATGGGACGGTTTCAAAGATGTCGTAAAATTTTTTTTGAAAAATAAGAAAGCGGATAACTACAAAGATATTGTTAAAGAAATTATTTGGGCGTATAGAGAAATGAAAGTTAACATGTCATTAAAAATTCATTTTTTTTCACAACCATTTAGACTTTTTTCCATTAAATTTGGGTGATTTAAGTGATGAGCATGGAGAACGTTTCCATAAAGATATTGTTACAATAGAAAATCGTTTCAAAGGAAAACACATGGCTCACATGTTTGCTGAATATTGTTGGAATTTATGCCGTGATTCAAATCCTGAATCACACACGAAAAAATAAACGACCAACATTTTTAACACAAAATAATAGTTAAGATTTTATATTAACTTTCGTATTTTTACATTACATTTACGTTACATTTTTTAACTTTACATGAAAATTAAAGCGCCGACTAGCGGCGCTTTAATTTAATTCCCTTTTCAAAACTGGCTTAAGTATTCTGTTTTTATAGAACTTTTTATAATAGTATTACATTACAAGTGAACCTCAACGGTCCTTCGAAGCTTAAAAATTGATTATCTCGATCGATTCTGACGTGCTACAGCAAAACGCCGAGACACGTATTTCTTTATTTTAAGCCTATTTTCATATTCTGTTAACATTTCTCATGTGTACCACCCACCTCGTACTGTGTTATAGAACAGTTTTTTTAGCCAAAATTGGACGCCCTTGTCCAGCCATGAGCAATAATCTACAAATAAAGGAAAAATTTTGCAGTCAAATAAATTCTTAGGTAAATTTTAAGTAGCAAGATTTTTTAAGTTTTGATTATAAAACAATGTTGCGAGGTAACATCGAAAATGAAAACAAAAGAAAAAAATTGTTGTCTTTTATTTTAAAAAAGACACATCTTAAAATGTCTACATCAAGGACTTAATTTTTTAGTCCGATACAAAACAAAAACAAATCGAACCGTTAGAGCTGCACAGTGGTACCCGATTTTCAATAAGTTTTTTTTTTCAGAAAAAACATTTAAAGTAAAGTTTTCTACTAAAATAAGGTAACAAAAGTTATTGTTACAATCTACTATTGGCTTTTTCGTAAATACTTTGTTTATACAATTAATTTTTGTTTTATAAACTTCATTTGGAGCAAATTTTATAAGACAACCAGACGTTCAATTTATTACACAGTGCAACAACAAAATCGAAAAGGGATGAAACCAAAAGCATATGAAAGTTGACACTTTCCATAATAAAACCCTCTAAGGGTTTTTTTTAGTTTAGTACGAGATTTTTTTACACGCTTTTGAAGTTGGTGATTTTGGAACGCTGCCTAACAAGAAAAAATCATCAAAAATTTGATAAAATAATGCTTATTTATTTTTATTATCCTAGAAAGTTCTGGTATCTTACTGTTTTTGGGGTCGAGGAATCCATTTTTGATATTTATTTTTACCTAAAACTCATAGCCCAACGAAGTAAACAAAATAAAAGGCTATGGACTACGAAGCTTTAAGATTTTTCACCTCGCGCAATTACAGTATTGCCAATATAAAGCCATTTACGAGGGTGAGCCAATAAGTCCGTTACTTTTTGAATGAAACACAGTTTTTTTTTTTTTTTTAATTTATTTTTCAACATAATCTCCTTTTAGCTCAATACATTTAGTCCAACGTTTCTCCAATTTTTGTATCCCTTCCAAAAAATAGGATTTTTCGAGGTCCATAAAATAGGAAATTGTTTGATCAATAATTTCATCGCTGGAGCTAAATCTCTTTCCACCGAGCCATTTCTTTAGGTTTGGGGGCTAAATCCGGAGAATAAGGGAAATGAGGGGGCAATTGGTAGTCTACTTCATGGATTTTTGCCATGGAAAGTAAGCTGTCACAATTCCTTTGGTTGTCGATTGTGAGCAAACGCGGCAGCCATCCTGCGGAAAGTTTTCTCATACCCAAGTGATCGTTCAAAATTGAAACCACTGAGCCATGTGAGATGCCTATGTCTTCCACAATCTATCGCACATTTAATCTTCGATCGGCCAACACCATGTCATGAATTTTTTCAATTGTTTTGAGTGTAGAGACCTCAACTGGGCGTCCAGAACGTTCGGCATCTTCCGTGCTTGTAAGGCCACAAGCTCTTCCTTGGTTTGATTGACGTTTTTTTTTGCAAAAAATAATGTTTAATGAGCACTCGAAATTCACTTTTTCCCTTTTTAAAAAAGCCACGAGGTTGTATGTTTTGAACAACTGTTAAACGCAAAGTAAATGACGTGCGTGCCATTAGCCTGGCAGAGTTATCCTTGGTTTGTGAAAAATTAGGTGGCAACACTGTGTATGTAATATTAATGACAGCTGTCGTTTTTAACACGTTATCACTCCTCAGTGCATGCAATTTATGAAGAAGAGGAGAAATAGCCAAATAGTTCCAATGAAAATTCTACATACACCAAAAATTCTGCAAGAGATTCGGCACCAATAAGGACTTGTCCCAAATATCATGGTATGCACGATGGTAGCTGATGGCATGAAGATTTTTAAAATCTTTATTGCAAATTTTCAAAAAGAATAGTTGTTGAGAAAATTGAACTTTTTTATGAACATTTTTAGTTCTGGTACCAGAAATTCATAAGGCAAGATTGCGCTAAAACTAGGACTTGTCTCAAAAATCTTAAAACGCACAAAGGTAGCTGTTGGTATGAGGATTTCAAAAATCTTTATTGCAAATTTTCAAAAAGAACAGTTTTTGAGAAAATTGCACTTTTTTATGAATATTTTTATTTTTTAGTTCTGGTACCAGAAATTCGTAAGGGAAGATTGCGCTAAAACTAGGACTTGTCTCAAAAATCGTGAAACGCACAAAGGTAGCTGCTGGTATGAGGATTTCAAAAATCTTTATTGCAAATTTTCAAAAAGAACAGTTTTTGAGAAAATTGCACTTTTTTATGAACATTTTTATTTTTTAGTTCTGGTACCAGAAATTCATAAGGGAAGATTGCGCTGAAACTAGGACTTGTCTCAAAAACCGTGAAACGCACAAAGGTAGCTGCTGGTATGAGGATTTCAAAAATCTTTATTGCAAATTTTCAAAAAGAACAGTTTTTAAGAAAATTGCACTTTTTTATTAACATTTTTATTTTTTTAGTTCTGGTAACAGAACTTCATAAGTTAAGATTGCGCTAATTGAATATTTTTAAAATCTTTATTGCAAATTTTCAAAAAGAACAGTTTTTGAGAAAAGTGCACTTCTATGAAATGAATTTCTGGTACCAGAACTAAAAAATAAAAATGTTAATAAAAAAGTGCAACTTTCTCAAAAACTGTTCTTTTTGAAAATTTGCAATAAAGATTTTTGAAATCCTCATACCAACAGCTACCTAGTTTTAGCGCAATCTTCCCTTATGAATTTCTGGTACCAGAACTAAAAACTAAAAATGTTCATAAAAAAGTGCAATTTTCTCAACAACTATTCTTTTTGAAAATTTGCAATAAAGATTTTAAAAATATTCATGCCATCAGCTACCATCGTGCATACCATGATTTTTGGGACAAGTCCTTGTTGGTGCCGAATCTGTTGCAGAATTTTTGGTGTATGTAGAATTTTCATTGGAACTATTTCTCCTCTTCTTTATAAATTGCATGCACTGAGGAGTGATAACGTGTTAAAAACGACAGCTGTCATTAATATTACATACACAGTGTTGCCACCTAATTTTTCACAAACCAAGGATAACTCTGCCAGGCTAATGGCACGCACGTAAGTAAATGACCGAACTTGCTCAAAATTTGACAGTAGTCTATTAACAGGTGGTACTTGATGGGCAGTGTTGCCATTTTATAAATGAAGAAAAGCGCCAAAATCTTTGAAAAAAGGGTAAAAATTTACAAAAAGGGTAAAAAAGCGTCAAGAGAAAAAAGTGAAATTTTAAAAATTAATTTGAAAATATACTCTTTTTTTAAGACCAAGAACATATGTAAAAAGGGTAAAACTGAAACAAAAAAAGGGTAAAAAGCGCCAAAAACAAAAAAAAATATTTTAACAAAAAATATTTATTTTGGGAATTCATTAAATATACTGTTACATAAACAATTTAAAAAAATAACAATTCGTATTATTAGGTAAATAGTATTAAGATTATACATAGTATTAAGATTATACATAAAATTTGATTGAAAAATATTTGTTTTTATAGAAAAATAATTTCATTTTCAAATAAATTCGTTTCGTCGTCGCAATCATCAGGCCACAAAACCGTTTTTATGAAATATTTGGATATTTTATAGGTTTCATTTGAATTAATTTTACTGGTTATACTTGAAGGTAATTCATAATTGCAGCAACAGACATTTTCTATTTTGAGCCCATATTTAATATGCAACAATGCATTTGCTGAGTTTAAAGAAAGCCGGTTTCTTATCTTAGGTTTAAAAAAATTCATCAAACTAAATGCCCTTTCCACTTCGGCATTTGAATATGGAAACGATAGTATTCGAATTTCAAAGCAAGCCAACTCATGAAAGGGATTTTCCCCCAAACAATTTTTAAAATTGTAGACTTCGATCCAAAAATCATCTGTTCTTTCCATATTGTTCCATTTTTGAAGTGTAAGATTCTGTAAACTTACTTCTATTTTGTTTAATAGACACCGATCATTTATAAAATTTTGTATAAAGGCAAAAATATCCGTTTTGTTATTACTAAAAATATTATGCACACTAAACAACGATATATTTTGTAGTAATTTGAAATTTGTAGGAAGCTTTCTTCTAAGCTCCAGTACTAGATTTTTTGTAAATTGAACTAAATTTTGTGTAATTTGTTGTTTATCTTGTTCAATTATTTTATATTCTTTGCAAGCCTTTTCAAAATGAAAACCAAGATTACAAAATTCATTTATGTTTTCATCTAAATTACCTTCGAGATAATCAAAATTTTCCAAAGGAACAATAATTCTATTTGTTACTCTTAACCAAATAATACAAATCGTTGAAAAGCTTAACATGATCTGCGATCTGCGTTAGCCGACTCAAAAGCTAGATTAACTTTTTAGACTTCTTCCAAAATTGAACTCAAATAAACGTGATTTATGTTGTCACTGTACATATCTTTTAACAAATTAGAAACATAGCAATATCCTTTAAAAAACTAAAGTGGGTTTTTAATTCAAACCACATTTGTAAAATAACTTTAACTGCTTTTTCTATAGACAGCCTCCTTGTTTTTGCCATTAGTGGAATTTTTATTGGATTCATAGTGTTATTATTCAATAATTTATAAATCTTTGCATAGGATTTTTGACAAATTGGAGAATGAGCAAACCAGTTATGGGACTCCCTTACAAGAAATTCTAAATTATTTGGGAAACTTTTATCCGTGGCAGCACATACAGCCAATTGTAGTGAATGGCACACACATCTTACTAGTACAAGGTTGGAAAGATTATATTTTTGTTCAATTTTTTTGTGCGCCTGTTATCACGGCAGCGTTGTCTGTACCAATAGCCACTAAATTTTTGAAATCAAGATGTAAAATATTTAAAAGGCGCTCCAAACCATAGAGAATATCATCAGCAGTTCCACCCTTTAGATCAATCGAACCTAAAAATGTTGTGATAAATCGGTTCTTTGTAATGCTAAAATACCTTACGACGACGCCAAGCAATTTTTCGAAATATCGGTGCCTTCATCTAAAATTAGGCTAAAGGGAACATCTTTTATGTCGTTGACAACATTTTGTATAAAGAAAGGTGCTATTATGTTAGTAATTATATGTGAGCATGTTGTCCGATGTAATTTAAAGTGAAAGCTTTACTATCAGGAAATGACTGGAAACAAACTTCAGATAAATGATCTATACTAGAGAAAGATGTGTGAACAGCGACGTATAAACATAACATGCCCTGGGCTTTATGATTTTCAGTTGGCTCTTTAGTTTTAAAATTTATTTCTGGTTGTACAGTTCCGCTATTCCATGGATTCATGGCCTTAAGGTGTTTTTTTGTTGTTTTCGCTATGCCTAGCATTCAATTCACAGTGACAGCATATACAAAATGCTTTAGTTGTATCCTTTGAAGGTCTTAACCACTTTTTAAATACTGGAAAAGTCTCCCATGCTTTTCTATATTGACGATCCATCTAAAAAAGTTGAATGATTATTACATAATATTACACACAAAATAGTTTTTAACTTACAGTTTTTCATTTGCTAGTCGCTAAGGATTTTAATATTTTTCGATATAAAACATAAAGTCACTTAGTATGTAGTATTTTTTTTTTTTTTAAATTTTACAGCATACTCACGAACTGCTTAAAAAAACAACAGTAAAGAAAAAAATACATAGTTGTAAAAAAAAGCACTTAAGAAAAAAATACATGGTTGTAAAAAACACTTAAAAAAAAGTCAATATGAAAAATACCCAAATCGGGTAGTTGTAGCAAAAAGCACCAAAAGCGCCACAAAAAAATGAAAAAGCGTCATAAATACCCTTTTTTTAAAAAGGATATTTGAAAAAAAATGCGGGTAACCAGACCAAAAAAGTACCATAAAATACCCGAAAAGCGTCAAAATGGCAACACTGTTGATGGGATCAGTGTTGTATTTCATATAACTACAAGGGAAGTTCGAAAAGTCACGGACTTATTGATCCAACCTCGTATCTTTCACTAAAAACTTTAACAATTTGTAGGAATATTATCTTTTAGTTAATTTATTTTCTGAAAGTTTAAATCTAGATTTCTTTTTTTGTGATTCTGAAAATAATTTACATAACTTTTTAAAATATAAAAATATGCAGACTTCCACATTGTCGCTATGATTTATTTGAAATTATAAAAATATACAAAAATAATTATCTCTCATAAAGGATCACTTTTTATAAATATTTTATTTATAAATGCACATTTCAACTTTATTAGGTTTAAATTTTTTTGATTTTGTCTACACTCTAATTAATTTCTGTTGAAATTTACCCAACTTATAGTAGAAAACTGTACTCCTACTATAAGTTGGGTAAATTTACTCTGTGTGCGTAAATGAAAAAAATACACATTATGCGTAAGTTGATGAACACAAAATTGGAAAAATTACATTAAAAGTGCGGAAAAAATCAATGAAATTTAAAATTAAAGAGTAAATTCACGTAAAGAAACACGATTTTCCTGTAAATGTACATAAAAATGCGGAAAAATTCTACAAAAATTCGCACATTTTCTACCATGATATTGAAAATTTTAATGCAAAAAAATTTGTATTTTGTAATAAAAAACAATAAATTTATTATTTAGTAATTCACAATAAAAACCATAATTTTATTGTTTGTTAACTCACAGCAAGAATAAAAACAATAAATTTATTGTTTAGAAATTCCAAATAATTGATAAATTGAAAAAAACTAATGAATCTATTTTTTAGGTATGAAAATTTTATTGTTTTTTTTTCAATTTAAAAATGGCATATTTTTTTTTACACTTTAAGTTAGTATATTAACAATCTTTGTGCGTAAAATTTTTATTTAACAAAACAATACTAATTTTAGGCATAATGTAAACAAATAGTGTCTAAAAATACTGCGTGTGTGTATTATTGTATATAAAAGTGTGCACAAAAAAGTTTTACGCATTTGGTGTTTATATTTACCGAATTTTCGTAATATTACATAAAACTACCCATTTTATAGTAGTAATTTTACAATTTGTTTTAGTGTATTGTATAACTTTAATCATATACAGACACTTAAACCAATCGGAGTTAACACAATATTTTATTTTCCAACACTCACATTTTCTAGATACACACATTTTTGGCATCCTTTTATATATATAAAAGATAGCTAATAAAATCTTCCACGGTTGTATGGCACAATTTTGTTAGCAAAATGAATTAATAAAAAAATCAATTTTTTAGCGTTAAATGATTGAAAACCAAATTTTTACCGTTTAGTTAATAACATGGAATACACAAAAATACGTTCAGAAGCTTTTTTCTATTTTTGTTTTGTATGAAAGACATTCTTTGAACCTTTTAAGAAAATAACTTGGACCTGCTAATTTATCTCAAAAAAAATGTATATGAAAATATCTATGGTTAATGTTTAACTCTGGTTAGACATTAATTTTGTCACTGAACGGAAAAAAAATGAATCACTGAACGGAAATATATTTTTTTTCAAATCCATGAAAGGTTGAGTAAAATTTACAGTTCGCATTGAACGGTTTATAAATTTTTCCGTTCGATTTATAAAAAATGAACGCGTTTCTAATGATTTAACTTTTTCAATAAATTAATTCTTAAATCATTTATTGGAGTTGAACGCGTTCAATTGATGAAAAAAAAATCGATTACTAGATTAGAATTAAATTCGATTTCATTTCATTTTTCAAAACTCTGTGCTGATCAACAAGTTTATAGTGAGTACAACAATCAGATAGACAAGAGGCAGATGTCGCAGCTTCTCTAAATGTAGTGCAAACAAAATATTATACTAAACATACAACTCCTCCTAGACATAAAAAATACAACAGTGCAAGATTTTCGTATCTTCTTTTATACAATCTTAAAACAAAAGGACCTAGAAAATTTAAATATAGAAAAATCAAATATTGTGGCAACTTCGGTTTGTTTAAGTAAGTATATAATTTAAACTATAGTAAAAAAATATTAAAATTTAATTTAAATATGATGTGTGCATTTAGGCAGAAAACAGACATAAGCAAGTAATTAAGTAGCACACAAAAGGATTCACTAGTTACCAGGCTATTTACCTGCTTAATTACTTTTGTTCGCGATGTCCCAAAACTCATGAGAATGAGTTACCAGCATTGTTATTTGTTGTGTTACAATAGCAAATTATGTGGATAGATACTCTTAGTAAAACAATAGTGGACCTAATTCTAGTAAAATTTTTTTACTTAAAGAAATCGATAAGAATAATTTGATTTTTAATTTATAAAAAAAAATTAAAAAAAACAACTTTTTGCATTAAAAAATTTCAAATTCAAAGCTATTTCTGATGTGAAACCCTTTAAAATCTTAAAATTTTCCAAAAACCACTTTACAGCAGATAATTTTCTATTTTGTTGTAAAGTTTTTTAAAACAAATTAATAAATATAATATTAAAAATACATAGAAAATCGGTACATTTTTAAGCATCTACCATAAAATCAACCATTACATTTATAACAAAATAAAATTTGACACAACCTTTCTTTTTGACTGTTTGTAAGACACTGTTTTTGTATTTATTAAATATACGCTTACGTGCTAAACATGAAAATTCTTAAAACTAAAATATGCCGACCACATCTGCACTGCATTTTCTAAACAAACAGGTTATTATCTCGTATGTCTTCTAGACAAAACAAACTATTTTTATGAATAAACAACCAATTACTCTGTCTAGACATAAAACCTAAACCGTTCTTAATCCACAAAGAAAGAACCAGCTACTAATAAAACCTACACGACTATTTACTTCATCTGTCGCTTAGACATAAAACCTAAACCCTTATTCCTGGAATGCATTGGTATTTTATTTAAATTTAACAAACATAAAATTAATGATAAAACTAATAAACTAGTTCAGTTGTCTTCAATGTTACGAGAATTGATAAAACTACTTAAAAATACTAACTATACTAATTATGTTCAAGGTGTTTGAACATTCTGCCGGGTCGCACCAAATACAGGGTGTCCGCCGAGAAGGTATACTACTTTGTTTATAATTTTTGATTAAATAAAAGAGAATGGATCTTATATTGTTAAATGTTTTATTTAATGTCGGCAATTATGTATGGAATACAATATCAGATAAATGTCCGCCTCTGTTAGCCTCACAAATGCGAGCCCTTTTGAGCACATTTTTCATTACATTCTCACACATTTCACGCGGTATTTCATTAATTTCATCACGAATAATTTGTTTGAAGTGCTGAAGCGTTTCTGGTTTCTTTGCATAAATCTTGCTATTCAGATATCCCCACAAAAAGAAGTCAGGAGCAGTCAAATCAGGCGACCGTGGAGGCCAATCAACATCACCATTTCATAATTCCATTGTAATCCTGGCTGTATGCCAAATCATGCAGTTGTGGCGTTAAAAAGTTTTCAATCATATCACGATATTGCTCCCCATTCACAGTTAACGTTACGCCGTTTTCATTTTCACTGTCAAGACTAATGATTACCAAAATGGCGGCAAAACAAAGTAGTATACCTTTCCGTCGGACACCTTGTATAACATCTATTCTTCTAGCATCTCTAGTGCAATATCTACGTATCAGGAATATCACAAACGTTATCAGAAATATGAAAATCAGGATCAGGGAAGAGTGTCCGCTAGCGTGATGCCAACTAAGAGTTTTCTATACTGTTGAGGGCAAAGTTGCATTGATCTTCAATTGCGCGTAGCTTGGTACATAAGAGCCTGCACTGTTGTAGTGCGATCTCACTTTGTTAAACCGTCATAAAATATGCCTCCATGTTGTAATATGACAAAAGATTCCAATGGGATGTAACTCTATTCATTGTACCAATTTTATCCAGGTACATAACCTTTCCGTTCCCAAGTTCTCGTACCGTTCCGCCAGGGCTTGGAAGCTGACCTGTGCCTATTGGATCGCTTGGTGAGAATAGCCGATGCTGTGGAAGGAGTCCGATCTTCGCTCTCCTTTAGCACTTTTAGTGGGCAAAGCTTTTGAACACCCCATTCTGCATCTTCAGCGTGACCACTCGAACTTTCCCATCTCTTCTTTTGATGACCCTGCCCAGCGCCCACCTTGCAGGAGCTGTAACCTCATACTTAACAATCACGATTTCATTTATCGTTCCCGTTCACTGCGTCACTTGTACCTATGCTGCAACGTAAAAAGGTACTCATCTTTTCATCGGAGCCAGAAGTCTCTTTTCAATTTCTGTACCATCTTCCATCTATCTAAGGAGCCAATGCCTCGGTTTTCTATCACTTCAGGACTTCCAATCAATGGTTGACCAATCAGAAAATGCCTAGGTTTAAGCACGTCCAACTCATCTGGGTCATCGCTGAATGCATGTATCGGTCGTGAATTTAGCACTGATTCAATCTGAGCCAACAATGAAGCCATTTCTTCAAACGTCAACATAGTATATCCGATAACTATCTTTAGATGATACTTTACCGATTTAACCTCAGCCTCCGAAATCCCTCCAAAATGGGGCTTGCAGGGGCGATAAAATGCTATTCGACTTTATCTGCTTCCAGCTTCTCACCGACAGACATCTTTCGCGAGGCTCCCACAAAATTCGTACCATTGTCAGAATATATGCACTCAGCTTTGCCTCTTTTTGCGAAAAATCTTTTCACTGACTGCTTCCAGATATACTGCTATATAGCCCTTAAACGATTTTTGTCCTCTACCTTTAGCACATCGAATCTGTATGGGTCCTGCATAGTAAACGCCTGTATGTGTAAAAATATGCGCCACCGTCAGCCGCATTTATGTAAGGTTTCCCATAATTTGACCAGCACTTGATTTTCTAAATCTAATTGTGTTCCTCAAACCGATTTTTCAATACTTCCGCCCTATTATGGATGCCACAAGCCTGTTATCTCCATGCAATGTTACTCCATGAACTTTATTTATCATTAGCTAGGCTAGCCAGGACTTTTCTATCAAAATATTGAGATGCTGTTTTGGAACAACGTGATTTGAATCGGATTGACTGGAATGGATTGTTGACATTTTTGTCAGAATATGATTCTTCCAATATTTTGTGTGCAGTTGATGTAAATTATAAATGCTCTTTATTTTGTTCTCTTATTTAAACTCTTTATTTTTTTGTTCCGGTTTAGGCAAGGGGTGTTTCTCGTGATAATGATTGGATGAAATCGAGAGATATTGTGTTGGCGAGGTCTCTGAGAGATTTGCAGAGTATCAATCTGATCCTACTAACTACAAATGAAAGTTATTTTGTAGATATCGTTATAAAGCTAAGTCTGCTATAAGGAAGGAAAAAAGGAAACAATATGCGAAGCTTTTTTGGGGGTTAGACACTTCTGGTATGTGGAGAGTACTCAGGGGATCTGGGTGTGTTAGTACTAATGATGTGGTGTGTGAGCGACGTAGAGTAATGAGTATTTTGTCCGGGGTGTATGTGCTGATCTGCCTAATGATGTTGGGTATTTTCCTGATATTGACAACTCTTTTTTGTTTCAATGTGTTGATGAGTTTGTGGTTATGGAGGCATTGAATAAAGTTAAATCCAAATCAATTGGTGTTGATGGTATAACTATACAATTTATAAAGATCATTTATCCGCACATTTGCATTTTTTTGAATTTAATTAACTCTATTTTAACAACATCTGTATTTGCAGATGCTTGGAAGACTGCGCGAGTAGTGCCTATTCCTAAATCGGGAAAAGTCATGGGTCCCGATGATCTTAGGCCAATTTTAATTTTCCCTGCTTTGTCTAAGGTAGTGGAGAATTTGTTAAAGGATCAAATATTATCTTTTGCCTTTCGTCGTGGCTATAATACCACTTCTCTGTTAGTTAAATTGGGATGTCTGAAAATGATAAGAAATTGACTGTTCTGGTATCTCTTGATCTGACTAAAGCTTTCAACTCCATATGCTACTCGACTATGATTATCAAACTTAGAGATGAATTCAAATTCTCTAAATCTGCGTGTAGACTTGTTATGTCTTTTTTGAGTGGAGATCTCAGTTTGTTGATCTATATGGAAAATATATTAATGACCTTCCTGAGGTAGTGGACTCTGGTATGTGTAAGCTTTTTTTATTTGCTAATGATATTATTGATAATCATTTATGTTTTGAATCTCACATTGAATATATTCGATAAATATTTTCTTGCCGTTTCGAGTTAAGTGTAGGGTGGCTAATGGGCTTTAAATGCCTCAGGTCTTGTATGGACTTGACGTTATATCGGGAACTATTGCTATGAACCTTAGGAAACTGAAAATGATTGTTAAGTATGTGACGCGTTTGTATATGGTATTCGTAGACGTGATCATGTTTCTAAATTTGTGAAGAGATTTCTTGGTTGCTCCTTTCTAGATTTTGTGAAATACGGTAGTGTTTTATTATTTTTTAAGACAATTAAAAGTGGTATAGTTGTTCCGTTGCGACATGAATTTATATTTTCTCGCTCTACTAGGAATAAACAAATCATTATACCGAAAATTTCGTGCTCACTTTTTGAAAGATCTTTTGTTAAAAGAGTGGCTCGGTGTTGGAACTGTTTGTCGTATGTATTGCAAATATTCTCCCAGTCTAACAGTGTTTTTCGACTTAAGCTCTTTAGGCTTTTTTCTACTACTTACGGTTAGCTTTATGATGTTTGGCGTATGGTTGATTCAGTGAGTTTAGCTGATTTTTTTTCTCTTTCCTGTTCATGGTATATTTTCTAATTTTTTTTAAGTATGCTGATAATTGTTGTATTGGAAGATATACATATGTTCGCAGAATTGTAATGAATTGCTTTCTACAAGGATGATCGGACTGTTTCCTAAGGTTCATAGCAATAGTTCCCGATATAACGTCAAGTCCATACAAGACCTGAGGCATTTAAAGCCCATTAGCCACCCTACACTTAACTCGAAACGGCAAGAAAATATTTATCGAATATATTCAATGTGAGATTCAAAACTTAAATGACACATACCAGAGTCCACTACCTCAGGAAGGTCATTAATATATTTTCCATATAGATCAACAAACTGAGATCTCCACTCAAAAAAGACATAACAAGTCTACACGCAGATTTAGAGAATTTGAATTCATCTCTAAGTTTGATAATCATAGTCGAGTAGCATATGGAGTTGAAAGCTTTAGTCAGATCAAAAGATACCAGAACAGTCAATTTCTTATCATTTTCAGACTGTACCTTTAAACTTTTTTTATATATTTTGTGGCTGGGGAGCCAATAAGTTTGAAGATTTGATTTTATATATATTATTTTTTGTATATATATATATATATATATGTATATTTAATTAGTTGTAAGTTTTTACTCAGGATTATAATTACTATGTAATGCGTTTTTTGGCCTGGATGGCTTTTGTATTACAATATGGATTAATAAAATAAATAAAATCGGATGTTTGTGATCATATTATAATTTTGAATCTTCTAGTCGACCGCCCACTCTAAGAATTCCATTTTCGTCTAAAAACGGATGTAGAGCCGCTTTCTTGCTTTTATGATCGACTTCCATCTGATGCTCTATCTTGTCAGCTGTAAAGTTATTGTTGAGTCGCATCTTAACAATTAACTTTACTTTTCCCAGCTACTAAATTTATCATAGATTCCACCTTCAGGTACACCATAGCTGCATATGCTTTCTGGGAGGTGTCTGCAAAGCCATGAATCTCCGGCTTTGAACCAATTGTAATATTATACCATAATAGCTTCCCATTCCGCCTGTAATTCTTTATCCAGTAATTCATCCCATGGCATCTGCATCAACCATAGTCCTTGTATAAATAGCTTGACACCAGTTGTAAATGGTGTAAGCCATCCAAGCGGATCGAACATCCTTGCCAGTGTTTATAATGTCCATCGCTTCCTTTATCATTCGCTTTAAGCATGAACGTAAACACATCCTTATTCAGACGCCACTGCAACCCAAGCGTCTTGATCGCCTCATTATCGCTAATAGGCATTACCTTCATGTTTCCCTCATCCGGGATTGCCTCTAGGATTTTACTGTCGTTAGACATCCACTTTGGTAGCCCGAACTTTGCCAGCTGCCTCGATATATTCTCCTGCATATTCTTGCATTTAGCTACTGATTCTGCTCTCGTCATAAGATCGTCCATGTAAAAATCCTCGACTATAGCCTTCTTTATCTTCATGTTAATATATTTTCTCCAATCTGCGCTAACGCTTTCTTTGCTAAGAATGGTACCGATGTAGTCCTATATGTAACCGCCCTCAATCTAAACTCCTGTATCGGTTGATATGTATCTTCTCGCCATACTATTGTTGATATGGCTGATCATCTTCATGGATCAAGATTTGGCGATACATCTTTTTGACATCTGCTGTTATCACGTAATGCCACAACCTCCACTTGACAATAATATCAAAAATATCCTTCTGCAGCTTTGGATCCACTTTATTTGCCGATCTTGCCGATGCATCAAACACCACACGCAACTTCGTGGTAACATTATCTTCTCTTATGACTGCTTGATGAGAAAGGTAATATTTCCCTGACTTTCTCACCACCTTTTTCATATGCCCCTTCTATCGATTATGACGTATTGCTGATTCTGGGCAGTATCCTTTTCCAACCGCCTTTCTAGGCTTAATAATCGCGCTATTGCCTGTCCTCTCGAATCACCAAGCTCATGATCTTCTTCAAAAGGCAACCCCAATATAAATCTGCCATCGTTACTGGTTGTTGGCGTCTTCTCAAAATATGCAATACACTCGTCCTACTCTGCCGCAGAATTCTTCTCTGGGATTTCTTCTATTTCTCCAAAGTTGTAGCAGCCGTGGAATACGCATTTGCTGTTTTTCTGGGTCGCTTTAACAACCCTGACACCATCCAACCAAGCTTTGTTACCTGAACAACCACGGTGTCAATTTTCCTTATTCCTTCTTCCAGTATTTTGAGGTATACATCAGCGCCAATTATAATATCAATCCTATCTGATTTGTAGAAGTTGGGATCAGCCAAGTAATAGTTATCCCATTTGGAAACATCATATTCGACTGATCCATCTGGTAGTGGCTTTGATAATGACGGAAGCACCAACGCCTCTAATTGAAACACTACCTTGTCATTAATTCTATGCCTCATATCCAGTATCACGCCCCGTATTTATACCCTCCTCTTCCTCCAACCTATCAAATTTACAGTCAAGCTTATGAAATCTGTTTTGAAGCTCTATCGTCATTACCTCCTTCGATTTTTTATGTACCTCGATTGTAGCATTCTCCAATCGATTCATTCATTTTCCAATTTCATCATTTACAGCTTTTACTGCCTTCTCGATACAGTCGATATCACTTACTAACACCGTTTTCTTCTGCTGCAATGGCAGAGCTGCTCCAACTAATGAACTGCCTCCCGCAACATTCCGCTCACTTATCAACATCCCCATCTAAGGATAAGCTCTCCTCTCTTCTCTTTAGATACTGACGCATTTTTTTAACTTCTTCCGATATCTGATTAAAGTATTTCACTTCAAAATAATACTCATTGCCTATATCGCATTCCACCAGTTTGGCATGGCTGCCTTGGAATTCCTTTCAATACTCTTCCGCTCTCTTCCGATCTTCTTCACACTGTTCCGTTCGTATTTTACCATTCAGGAACTTGATTGAGATAATCTTTATCTCTTCCCCAAGAAATTGCTGCCAGTCCAGCAACCTTTTCAATTGTTCCTGTGTTACCATAATTTAGCCGTTCTTTATTTTCCTATTCTATTCTACTCTATTTCAGAGTTTAGAATTCAACTAGTCTGATTCAAGGTTCTCAGAGTCTCTTACGACTGGTGGAGGAAAACAATGAGAAAAGTCTAAGGACCAAGATGTTTGAACAATGTTTTTGCTGGGTTTAAACAAGATAGTGATCCTTTGTAGAATGTAGTAAAAAACCAAACATGAATTATATAATTAAAATAAAACACGATCGATTAAAATAAATTCAAAGTGTTACCAGATTTTTTATACATAAATCGTCAACTACAAAATGTTGCCAACTGATCTAAATTAATTTTACATTTTCAGCATTTCGTATTTTTGGATTTAAGCAGTGATATTAATGAGTTTCTGCTTAAAATTAACTCATGCTAGAATTCATTTATTAAATTTTTTTTATTAAACTCATGCAGTTTTTCATTAAATCTAAGAAAATTTTCAAATTGAATTTAACATTAATTTTTACAGCAGATAGAGAAAAACTTAATAAACATATCCCAATTTCATTTTATTTATTTACAATTTAATATTATTGATTAAGAATTTAGCAGACTTGAGTGATATAAATTACATTTGGCAATTATTTACTTGTGAAATTTGTTCATATTAACCCTGTAATGCTTTTTATTCAGATATTGATAATATTTATACTGTATATTTCGCATTTATTTACTATGGCAAAGATATCAATACTTTGATTTATCGCTTTATTTAGGTGATTTAGCACAATATAGGTTGAAGACGAATCAAGAAATCCAGTAATCAAATAGTTTCGATTTTTGCTACAAATAACACTATTAGGAGAATAAAATTACATACCGAAAATTGTTGATCTAGTGTTATTATTTTAGAAGTTACAGCGATTTTTTATTTTGGAAAATTGCGAAATTAAGCGAAATTGACAATAAACATTATTAAATTTATCTAAAATTGATTCGGCTTACTACAAAGCCTGAGTGTATTAGCTGTGCTTAGTTTCAAAAATCTGTTAACTCGTTAGGAGGATGTTTGTAAAACGTATTCTGACCTTTCCTTGGAAAATTTTGAACTATTTTAATATTTAATAATAATTAAATATCATGCAATGTGACTTCCTATAGAACGCAGAACAAGATTGCATTTTACATGTTTTTTTTTGCGAAAACGTTATATAAGCAAGAAATATAATAACAAGGTGCTGGTGGCTTAAAATATAAAAATGCGGCAATATTCTTTGTGAAATAACATATTTTAGATTTTGTTCTTGATTTTTGATTATGACAGGTGAATAAACAAAATAAGATACAAATATTTAGTTGATTTGCTTTTAGAGATTTAAATCAATCTACCTGAACAAGTTGAATCATATTACACTTTTGCCCCTCACTGTTTATTAAATTTAAGCTTTAATTTTCTTTTAATTAATTTTTTATTTTGCTTATTTTTCTTAAACACAATTACATTTATTTGTGTGATATTCAATCCCATCTTTTCATGCCTTTCATTAAACGCATACAAAAACACACACACACACTACTATATTTACAGGACTATATTGCACTTTGCCAGGAAATACTTAGCAGACCATGTCCTGATGATGATGAAGAAGACCAGAATAACAAAGATAAAGAATAATATATAATGATTTTCTTAACAATTTTGTTAAAAAACTTCTACATAGATAAAATTTAATTTAAAAAATCATTGTGCTTTTTCCTTTTTTAGTTGTCACTCAGATAAAGCGGTCGTGTTAATTTAAGATCCAACTTTTTATCAGAGAGCAAGCCGAATTAAAATTTTCGGCGTTGGCGGAAGAGCAAAAATTTTCAGCGGCGGTGGGTAAATGGCAAATTTTTTTTAAGAAATTTTTTGGCTACCTCGCCTAAAACAAGAAAAATTGGCATGAACAGTTAAACACATACCATAGCTTCTCTAAAAAACTATTAAGGCTCAAACATATTTAGCGAAGTTATATTGAGGAGTTAAGTGGGTTTGAAAATTCGTATTCGTCACAGGCGAGAGCAAAAGGATGCCCTGAATATTGCCGCTGCAGCAGGTTCTTGACTTTATGGTGCCGGAATAGATGATTTTATGTAAGTTAAAAAAATCGTGTTTTTTAAAACTTTAATCGCGTTTTTTCGAAATTTTTTTTTAAGTCGGTAGTCATAATTTCTCTAAAAGTTATGAACCGTTCTTGTTAATATTTTGCACACTTTAAAATAACATAATTTAGTGCTTGAAAGAAGGATTTTTTTATGACAACTTATTTTATGAGGATGGGACTTTTTGTTCTCAACTCCGCCACAAATTATAATTTAATTTTTTATTTTTCCTTCGCTCAAGCACGATTTTATTTAACAGGAAAAAATGAGTTTTTAATTTCTGATGAACCAGTTGTGAGTTATCCCTAACTACGCCGCACAGTGGCTGAAAATATTTTTTCATGGGCCAAAATTCTGTAATTTTAAATTAATTTTTGAACCGATCAAAATATTTTAGTATTTTTTTTATGGATAGATATTTAGTTGAACTTGACTCAGTTTTAATTTAATTAAAATTGATTGAGTACTTTTTAAGGAATTCTAGGTCAAAGTTGAACTTTTAATTTTTTTACTTTTAGCGTGAAATATGGGTTTTTATTTTTTATTTATTAAAAATTATCATATTTGGATTTTAATATAATTATAAACATTTTTTGTAATAATGGGATTTTTTTTAATGTTTACATTAAAAAAAATAGTAAAATCAACTGGAATTTTTATTACTGAAAAATTAAAATAAATTTGCTGTCAAATTTGCAAATTTGTTAACACTCTAAAAATATTTACACTTAAATAAACGTTAGTAATATTATCTAAAAATATTGCTATTATTTTGCTGTCAAATTTGTTAATTTTAGCAAAATAAATCTGCTAAACATTAGCGCAAGGATTCTAATATAATTTTTTTTTAAATTTTTATATGAAAATATGGGTTTTTATTTCTTGAATCTTTATTATTTATTAAAATTTTTATACACACATATGTGGATAAAAAAAATTTGAAAAATAAAAACTGCAATAGATTTTAATAGCTTTTGTAACAATGGTAATTTCTGTTTATTATTATTTTGAACTAATTCTATGTTTTTCGTACTTACATAATAATTATAATTATTATTCATTTGATTCAAATATTTATTGCAAATATTCCATATTCTGTTCTGTGTTATTTCTGTTCTTTAGTATTTTTTTTGACTTCTTTATCTAAATCCCGTTGTTCCACTTTCCAATGATTTCGAATACAGTAGATGAATGGATCTGACGTTGCCAATAATATATTAAATAGATCTTAATTTGTGAAATTTCGTGAAATTTTTCTGGTATTGTGCTCTCTATAAAATCTGTTATCCCTATTAGTTTTGTCCTGAGCTTTCTCTCCAATTGGCACCAAATAATATTTAATGACATCTTCTCCGCAGACATATTTCTCCATGGGTACTTGGTTGTATATATTTTTCAGTTTCCTTAGCATAAGTACTTCTAGGATTATTTTAAATCCGAAAATAAGGTTTAAATGCACTCCTGTTATTTCAGATGTTGTTTCTGGATCTGAGAAGAATCTTCTTGCGGCATTGCCATCATGGGTATTGCCTGACCCTTGTTTTCGCTGATCTATAATTAATCCAGATTTGCGATATTCATCTTGAACATCTTTCTTTTTTGAACTTCTTAACTCCTTGTTGGTTTCGTTGTTTCTTATTGATCATGAAGATCCGAAATCCAAATCACGACTGATTTTTAATATGTGTTCCATAAATCGTATTCTTGCATGTAGGGGTGATAATTCAAATTCATATGCATCAGTATTATCTAATGATTTTGTCGGGACTTGGCTTAATTGGCTTGATGTTGCTTGGCATATGATGCAGCTGGATGCAGCCTTCGTGTTAGACAAAGCCTGGCCTTCTTTTCCATATATCATTGTTTGCATTAATTGGCAGCTTACTTCAATTTGCTGCCCATCTAACTGTAATTGTAATAGCTATACTGTTGCAATTTAGGCCTTGATATCAGCAACTTCTTTGATAATGACATCATGAGTTTCTTTTTTGAATTCAAATTTAATTGGCCTGCAGTATTTCGTAAAAGATGTTGCCTCATTTTTCTAAATAATCTTTGTTTGCGTTGTACTAGTCAAAGTATCTTAATTTTCCAAAATCTTGTTCAATCGGAATAGTACAAATGATACCATGAACATATCTGAGTCCGAAATATTTCATATCCGGGGATATGATGGTTCACATTCCCATTTTCAAAAAATAATTAACTTTGTCTTTCCATATTGATTTAACTCATTTACTTTTATTGATTGTAGCAAGCGTAGTTATACCCATGCCGAAATTGGTGTGATTGTAATAGGGTCCTTTGATAGCAAACAGTCTATTTTAGCAGCGGTTATGTGATGATATGCTGGATACATATTTGAGCCTTTTTCAATTGCACGCAATCTGAGCTGGATATATTGCTATTTTCTTAGTTTCAAATCCAGAAATAATGCTAATGCCTCCTCACTTGTGAACTGTTTTGCATCGCTCGGAGTTGGTATACTTTTAAGAATCCGTTTTGTTCTCACTGGGCTAACTTTAACAAATTTTTTTATGATATCCACTTTTGTCAATTGTTTCTATGATCGTAATTGATGTAGGAAAGATTCTTTTATATTTGTACATCCAATTTCATCGTCAACATCTTTAAGTTTCCGTCTCTTAGATCTATCGCTGCAGTTGTCCAATGATTTGCGTGGTTTTCCAGCCTTATCTTGCTTTGTTGTTTCTGAAGCGACAGTAAGTTGGCGTTCTAACCAGTTTTCACTTTTTATATAAAACTTTTGTTTACTGTAGCTAATTTCTTTGTAGCGCTTCTTTAGCTTTGACTGGTAATAGAACAAATAATGACTATTATAAGCTATAAAATACATTAAGCACAAAATTAACACCCCATTGTATACTTATTGGGCTGTTTAAATTACCGTAATTTGAAATCCTTTTGAGTAATTTCATTAAAATGAAAAAAGTATTATACCCGCTGGTCGTCGCGGGTGCAAAATTATATAGGGTACACTCAGAAAAAAAGTTAGTAGAAAAATTTGTAAACGGTTTTCAATCCCACTACTATTTTTGTACTGATTTTTAGTAAAAAAAATTATTATTTAGCAAATATTTTTGCTATTTACATTTTACAAATTACAGAATTTTTACAGAATATTTACAAATTTTTGTTGCTATTTTCAGGAATCATTTTACAAATTTTTGAAACCCGATTTGCTAAAATTAGAAAAAAAAATACTAATTTTAAAATGTGGATATTGAAGGAAATGTTATTTCTAATAATTAAAACTTATACATACAAACTTAAATTGTCCTAAAATGTTACTTAGGTTTAAAAAAATTATGGGAAGTGAAGATACCGACTCATGTCTAAAAAGAGGACATCCACTTAAAATAGCACTAAAAAGGTTTTTTAGTTCTTAAAATCAGTTAAATCAATTCAAATTTAACCTTAAAAGTAAAAAAAAATGTACTAAAATATTTTTCAAAACAGAAATTACCAAATTAAAACAAAATGATAAATTCATATTGTATAAAATATTTTTTAAAAAATATAATCAAAATTTTTGATACTCGATAAAAAAAAAATTTAAAACTTTGTACTAATATTAATAATATTTAGTAATTTTTTTTGCTGATTTTAGCAAACAGATTTTAAATTCCACTTTACAAAAAGTCTACTAAAATTTAGTAGCGGCTACTAATTTTTCTACTAATTTCATTGTACTACGCGTCAGCAGACATGTGTTGCTAAGATAAGAAAAAAATACCGCTGGGCTCAAATTATCAGAATTTCCCGTAATAACAGCAAAATTTTCAGTTACCATTACAGACTTTTTTTGGTGAGTGTAAAAGAGGATACTTTTACCTTTCTCTGGGTGGTATACGCTTTTTGTTCCCTAGAAGTTCTATTCCACTAAAGTTGAAATTTAAGAAAAATATAGTAGTTTAATTAATATTTCTGAACAACTAAAGACTACAATACTACCAATCTCATAAAAAGGACCGCAGGTCATTATCGAATATAATTTGCGAGTAGTAACCATTTATTTTTGATGAAAAACAAATAAAAACACCTTTTTCTGAAATTAAAAAAACAGTTGAGTTTGACAGCATGCCACGTCCACAATTAGCAATAGTTTAACCTATTTTTTTGGCTACCTTAATTTCCATATATTAGCTAAAAAATGGTGTTAAAATTTAAAAAATCGGTGACAAAAAAATTGACTTGGCCAATGAAATAAAATTTTCAGCCACAGTGCACCGCTGCATCTGTCGAAAGGTTCAATCGCACTCTAGAGGAGTACTTAAGAAAAGTGCTCAGTACACATCAGAAGGACTGGGACGAACACATCCCCAAATTTTTGCTGGCATACCGATCGGCCATTCACGACTCCACCTCCCGGACACCTGCGAAAATATTCTTCGGAACAGAACTCAAATTGCCTGGCGATTTAGAATTTTGTGTTAAGCCCGCTACAATAGACAAAGAAAACTTCAACTCTCCCCGGGGACAAGAAAATCTTAGCGAACTTCACAAATTCGGGCGCAATAGAATTAAAATGGTCAGCGATAATATGAAGGCGAGGATGTGATGTCATCTACTTTTATGTGAATTATTCTGAAAAAATATTAATTTGTTATGGATTGTTGGTGATAAACTTTAATTTTATATGAAATTTATTTCTCAATTCAATCGAAAATACGTTCACTTCTCCTCTTGATTATATTAATCTAAATAATATATAATAGAATAGGTGGTCAAGAAAAGGACGATGAGGCTGAAAATACGATTGCAAATTGTGTTTAAGATATAATTTAGCTGATTTTACTAACACTTATTTTACATGTAAACATTGCCGGTTATCGTAAACCATGTTATATATACAAAACTATTCTTCATCCTTAAAATATAAATATAATTTTATTCAAATCGATGAATGAGGTGACTAACATGTAATTAATTTCTTCATAAGTTGTAAAAAGAATTAAAAATCTACACATAAATACATCAATTTATATAGCTTTCAAAATACTACTTTTTAATATAAACAATTATAAAGAAATAGCAGTGGAACACGTTTATAACGACCACGATTATAACGGACTGCGCATATAACGAATAGTTTTTTCCCGGTCCCAGTGATTTTATTACAATATTAATAATTAACGCTTACGCACTCTTAAATTCTTACAATTACTGCATGACAGTTTTTTCGTTAGTAATTAGTAGTCGTCGATTTTAACTGTAATTACAGTTGTTTTTCTATTGAAAAATACAAAACAACTATTATCACTGTTTAAAAAAAGTAACAAAATTACTTTATTCTATAACAGTTTTTTAAAGCTAAACAAAACCCTTTTAACTGACTATATTTTACCCTAAAATACCGTTACGGAAATAATTAGAAAACCGTTACTCGTAAAATAACGTAACCGAAATATTGTTAATGGAAAATAGCCTTACCCTCATTTCCCTAAAATTTAGTACAATAAACTTCCTATCACCAAAAAGTATCCCTATTGGAATACTTATAAACGCGTAACCTTCTGTATTACAGTTCAACCCTATAGAAAAACTTATAAATATTTTTATAAGTAACAATTTCGCCAACTCTCTATCAGATGACGAGCAACAATTGTTTTAAAACTTATGAAGCAATTATATATTTGAAGCCATTCATATTTCACCACCTTCAACTCTCCTCTATCCCCTTTTCGAAGAAAGTAAAACATGAATTAGTAAAAAGAATTTCTTAAATGTTGATTCTCTTAAAAGTTTTTTTTCTATTTATTTCTTTTGTTTTTTAAATATTTGTACGCCAAATGAGTAAAATCACACCTTGACGATGTCGCTAAAGTAGTAAAAAACGTTCTCTTGGTTTTATATGGGCAAATTACAAAGGTTCGGCATCTTTTCAAATTGGTTTTTTGCGTTTCCAATTGATTTTCTTTGTAAATCCAATTAGTTTTGTGCAGATTTTCCAATTGGATTAAAAAACAGGGAAATTTGCTCAAATTTTTGCAAAAATCAGGGAAATTTCCTCAATTTGCCCCTGTTTTCTCTCAGTTTCCGAACCTCTGTATTTTGTATAAAATTTTATTTGGCCGCTGCCGGCGCACATTGGGTTAGAATAGCCTGTTTTCTTGGATTAATTAAAAAAAATTTAAGTATCGTCAAAATTTGTTGTACCCGGTTAGAGTATATAAAATTCTACATCACTTGTCGTTAAAATAAATGTCAAAAGTGCTCTGGTGTTTTTGTAGTGAAACTTCAAAGTCAAACTTTATAGAAATTTTTGTGCAAAAAAGGCTGAAAAAAGTGAAAACTTTCCCGTTGAAAATTTTATTTATATTAAAAAGTATTGCAAAAGCTAACAATTTTTCAATGGAACCATCAAGTTCAGGTTATTTTGCAAATACTTCGTTAACATTTGTGTATCAAATTGTGTGTGGAGGTGTTTTAGATTTAGTTATTTATATTGGAAATGCCAAAAAAATTAGCATTTTTATGTTTTAAATGGATATTTAGTTATTATTCGTCCACATTCGTGTCATAATTTTTAGTTTATGTTAAAGAGGACATAAATCTCTATTATATTGCAAAATTTTACGCTGCCTTTTAGAAGCTATGCATTGTTTAATACAAGTGTTGCAGCAGTCAAATTAGCTAAAAATCACATTGATCTCGCGACTGCTGCCGTTGTTGTGTGTTGTGTTTTGTTGTTTTTCATGTTACTTTTTTCTATTTATTTGTGCTCTTCTTTTCAGTATATTAATGATGTTATTTTTGTTTCCTTTAATAATATTCTTTGTTTCAATAATATTTTGTTTATTTTAATAATATTCTTTGTTTTGACAAATAGTGATGGTGTTGTGCAGTTTCAAGTAATCGTGTAAAAGGGATTTTTGAAAGGTTTTTTTTTTGTATTAGCATTATTTTTTTTATAGGAACAAGTTCGAACGTTGTTTTTTATACTCATCGAAGCTTATTTGATATTATGATGAATTCAAGCGCTCAAACAATGAATGACAAGATGAAATTTTTAGCTGAAGAAATCAAAAAACGCACCAACTGCTCTGATAATATGATAATATGTGTGATTTTAATAAAAGAATTAATGTTTTCTTTTATGAATTTAAATCTAGGTGGACTAGAGCGCATAGAATGGAAATGAGGTTTATTACTCAAAATAAAATCTGATTGGAATCCTCTATTGGTTTTACTTTTGCCCCGACTGCAAATTGTGGTCGAAAAGAAATTAGTTTTACCTAGTCCAGTGGTTGGAGTAAATATAAAAAAACAAAGATTTTAAGAGACACCATATCATTGCCAGAGTTACTTTACGCTTCACAGGTTAAATTACAAACCGCTGGTTTTGTCGAGATATCAAAGTGTTGCGAGCCATATATGAAAAGTGTTGCAAGGGCATAAATTTAAAAAAAAAAGTTTAAACAACCACTTCCCACCTTGAAAATATCGAATACAAAAGCTTTGGCTGTTTTTGTAGAAGCTAAACTAACACGAAATCAATACAATGTTGTTAGACAAGCTGCTCCTCAAATATTTCCCTCCTACAACAATATTCAAACTGAGAAACAAAAAACTTACCCAGAATCGACCAGCTTTAAAATAAGCGAGACCTCCGTTGAAGTAACTTTACAAGGTCTTCTTAATCACACAGCGGAGCGACTAATGGAACTTCAAGAAACTGTTATTGACTCATTAGGCATTACGAACTCGAATGTAGTATTATATTCAAAATGGGGCTTTGATGGAAGCTCTGGCCATAGCTCATACAAACAAGCCTTTCATGGATCTGATGCTAGTGATTCATCAGTTTTTTTAACCACAATTGTACCACTTAGGCTTATGTTTGAGGAGAAGGTAATTTGGCAAAATCCACGTTCGTCTTCAACTAGATTTTGCAGACCCTCGAAAATTGAATTTAGAAAATAAACAGCATATGTGTCAATTAGTGACACATATGCTGTAAGAGTTGAAGAGGAAATACAGAATTTAACCTGTTCAACTGTCACGATTGGTGAGAAAGTTGTACATATTTTCCACAAATTAATTTTGGCAATGGTAGATGGAAAAGTTTGCAATGCCTTAACAGAAACCACATCAACACAAAGGTGTTACTTATGTGGCGCTACTAGTAAGGATTTTAATAATATAGAAGCCATGACCCAAAGACCTGTACATGTAGACAATTTAAGATTTGGCCTTTCCATTCTTCATGGCTGGATTAGATTTTTTGAATGTCTTTTGCACGTGGCATATAAAATACCTTTACAAAAGTGGCAGCCTAGAATTGATTCTGAAAAAAGAACAGTAGCTGAAACAAAAAAAGAAATTCAGAAAAAATTTAAAGATAATATGGGGTTAATAGTTGACCAACCCAAACCTGGTTTTGGAAACACGAATGATGGGAATACGGCAAGACGTTTTTTTCAAAACGCTGAAAAATCTGCCGAAATAACAAAAATAGATGTTAATTTAATAAAAAAAAATGCATGTGTTGCTTATTGCTGTATCCAGTGGCCATGAAATTAATAATGAAAAATTTAAAATATATGCACACAATACAGGATGACTTTTTGTTGAAACGTATCCTTGGTACAATATGCCTCCCACTTTGCACAAGTATTTTATTCACGGACCCGAATTGTGTGTGTATATATATATATATATATATATATATATATATATATATATATATATATATATGCACAGCGCATGTTGCGGGGACGGTTTTTCGTTCCACAAGTTACTATGGAGACATTTTGTTACTTTGGAGACCGTCCTCAAACTTTTTATCAATCTACTGTATAGACTAATAGTTGACCAACCCAAACCTGGTTTTGGAAACACGAATGATGGGAATACGGCAAGACGTTTTTTTCAAAACGCTGAAAAATCTGCCGAAATAACAAAAATAGATGTTAATTTAATAAAAAAAATGCATGTGTTGCTTGAAAGGTTTTTTTTTTGTATTAGCATTATTTTTTTTATAGGAACAAGTTCGAACGTTGTTTTTTATACTCATCGAAGCTTATTTGATATTATGATGAATTCAAGCGCTCAAACAATGAATGACAAGATGAAATTTTTAGCTGAAGAAATCAAAAAACGCACCAACTGCTCTGATAATATGATAATATGATAATATGTGTGATTTTAATAAAAGAATTAATGTTTTCTTTTATGAATTTAAATCTAGGTGGACTAGAGCGCATAGAATGGAAATGAGGTTTATTACTCAAAATAAAATCTGATTGGAATCCTCTATTGGTTTTACTTTTGCCCCGACTGCAAATTGTGGTCGAAAAGAAATTAGTTTTACCTAGTCCAGTGGTTGGAGTAAATATAAAAAAACAAAGATTTTAAGAGACACCATATCATTGCCAGAGTTACTTTACGCTTCACAGGTTAAATTACAAACCGCTGGTTTTGTCGAGATATCAAAGTGTTGCGAGCCATATATGAAAAGTGTTGCAAGGGCATAAATTTAAAAAAAAAAGTTTAAACAACCACTTCCCACCTTGAAAATATCGAATACAAAAGCTTTGGCTGTTTTTGTAGAAGCTAAACTAACACGAAATCAATACAATGTTGTTAGACAAGCTGCTCCTCAAATATTTCCCTCCTACAACAATATTCAAACTGAGAAACAAAAAACTTACCCAGAATCGACCAGCTTTAAAATAAGCGAGACCTCCGTTGAAGTAACTTTACAAGGTCTTCTTAATCACACAGCGGAGCGACTAATGGAACTTCAAGAAACTGTTATTGACTCATTAGGCATTACGAACTCGAATGTAGTATTATATTCAAAATGGGGCTTTGATGGAAGCTCTGGCCATAGCTCATACAAACAAGCCTTTCATGGATCTGATGCTAGTGATTCATCAGTTTTTTTAACCACAATTGTACCACTTAGGCTTATGTTTGAGGAGAAGGTAATTTGGCAAAATCCACGTTCGTCTTCAACTAGATTTTGCAGACCCTTGAAAATTGAATTTAGAAAATAAACAGCATATGTGTCAATTAGTGACACATATGCTGTAAGAGTTGAAGAGGAAATACAGAATTTAACCTGTTCAACTGTCACGATTGGTGAGAAAGTTGTACATATTTTCCACAAATTAATTTTGGCAATGGTAGATGGAAAAGTTTGCAATGCCTTAACAGAAACCACATCAACACAAAGGTGTTACTTATGTGGCGCTACTAGTAAGGATTTTAATAATATAGAAGCCATGACCCAAAGACCTGTACATGTAGACAATTTAAGATTTGGCCTTTCCATTCTTCATGGCTGGATTAGATTTTTTGAATGTCTTTTGCACGTGGCATATAAAATACCTTTACAAAAGTGGCAGCCTAGAATTGATTCTGAAAAAAGAACAGTAGCTGAAACAAAAAAAGAAATTCAGAAAAAATTTAAAGATAATATGGGGTTAATAGTTGACCAACCCAAACCTGGTTTTGGAAACACGAATGATGGGAATACGGCAAGACGTTTTTTTCAAAACGCTGAAAAATCTGCCGAAATAACAAAAATAGATGTTAATTTAATAAAAAAAAATGCATGTGTTGCTTATTGCTGTATCCAGTGGCCATGAAATTAATAATGAAAAATTTAAAATATATGCACACAATACAGGATGACTTTTTGTTGAAACGTATCCTTGGTACAATATGCCTCCCACTTTGCACAAGTATTTTATTCACGGACCCGAATTGTGTGTATATATATATATATATATATATATATATATATATATATATATATATATATATATATATATATATATATATATATGCACAGCGCATGTTGCGGGGACGGTTTTTCGTTCCACAAGTTACTATGGAGACATTTTGTTACTTTGGAGACCGTCCTCAAACTTTTTATCAATCTACTGTATAGACTAATAGTTGACCAACCCAAACCTGGTTTTGGAAACACGAATGATGGGAATACGGCAAGACGTTTTTTTCAAAACGCTGAAAAATCTGCCGAAATAACAAAAATAGATGTTAATTTAATAAAAAAAAAATGCATGTGTTGCTTATTGCTGTATCCAGTGGCCATGAAATTAATAATGAAAAATTTAAAATATATGCACACAATACAGGATGACTTTTTGTTGAAACGTATCCTTGGTACAATATGCCTCCCACTTTGCACAAGTATTTTATTCACGGACCCGAATTGTGTGTATATATATATATATATATATATAATATATATATATATATATATATATATAATATATATATATATATATATATATATATATATATATATATATATATATATATATATATATATGCACAGCGCATGTTGCGGGGACGGTTTTTCGTTCCACAAGTTACTATGGAGACATTTTGTTACTTTGGAGACCGTCCTCAAACTTTTTATCAATCTACTGTATAGACTAAAGACATTTTACTGGATACAGCTCATATTTTCTTTCAATTCATGATTTCTTTCTTTTCAATTTATGATTTTTTAAGAAATTATATAAGCTTTTTATTCAAATTAAAAAGAAACCGAAAAAACCGGTTGACCGGTTCATCAAAAAAAAAAAAAATTAACCCGCCCTAATATATGTATATATATATATATATATATATATATATATATATTAGGGCGGGTTAAATTTTTTGATGAAGCGTATAGCAAAAACGTAATCTATAGGTAATTCTGAGAAATTTTGCTCAAGAGACCATAGCTCTAAGTCGGATTTGGAGCCCCCCAAAATATACATAGAATAATTTAATTAAATTCGTCATAAAATCTGATAGAATAATCTCAATCCGGGCTTGTTTGAAAGGTATTTTTATCACCTTTCAGAATCTGTATTGATACAAATATTTTTTTTGTTTTTAGTAGATATATTAGGAATTTTTTGTCGAAAAATAGCCTAAAATTAACTTTTAACTAATAAATTCTGAATTTTCTTCGATTTTTTTTGCAGATTATGAAAGTTCAGATAATTTTCAACAACTTTTATTACGATAAATTTTTTTGTTTTCGAACTCCTTTTTGTAGGAAAATCGATCTGAAAAAATCAACATTTTCATGGTTTCAACAAAAAACACTATTTTTACCTACAATTTAATGTTTAAACGTGGTAATATTATTTTTTAAGGTCCTTTTTACTTTTCATTCGAGGAGTTTTCTTACGACTTTCTAATGTCACTGCCATAACTCCTTCACGATTCTTTTCTATAACTCGTTTTGAAACACTCGTTAATAATTGTACATGTCTTTTTGTTCCTTGTATGTGCATTGGAATTTGTGGATCAGCCAGTGGTGGTTCATCGAAATCCAAGTATTCTACCAAGTGATCATATGGAATCTGTCGAGTAAATGCTGGTTCAAATAATATATCGTCGTTATTCATATCAACCATATTGGCATAATCGGTAGCATCGAAATTTAAGATATATTTTTTGTAAACTCTGAGTTTAGTTGGATCGTACAATTTTTCTCGATAGTGTAAAATCTTTTTGATAGCTCTATCCCGTATTGCTTTTCGATCATCAAAAAACATTAATAAGATATTTTCTGGATGTGCGTAATAGGAGTTGTTTTGAATTACACCATCTACAATATTACGAAAGTTTGGTTGTAAGTATCATGCCCAACGTATAAATTTTAATAAAAGTGCACTGCCGTACACAGCAGAGTTATAAAACTTCACATTGAAGTACATTGGTACATAAACTGTAATAATATAAACTGCCAAAGTTTTTAAATTGGTCGATGGCGTAGTAATCTACTTGCTTTGGTTATCCAACGAGAATGTGCAATTGGTCCTGGTTTAATGTTAGCTAAATCAACTGGAACAATACCATTCGAAATTGCTTTAGCTATTTGATATAAATATTTAACATCTGTTGATAGTTCGAGCTCATGTTCATGATCCATAATTGCAGGCATATTCTCCAGTGGTATTGGATCAAAATCAGCTACTACCTGAAAAATGAAATGTTTAGATCCAATCGAAAAAGTAAAATAATGACAATAAATGATGATATTAAATAAAATAAAGTGTTACATACCTGCAATTTCTCACATTCTTGAATAGCTTTGAATAACTTGCTCGTGGTCCACTGGTGACTGTTTTGTCCAATGCTTCATATAAATGACTAAATGGCACTTCATTGAAATGAAGCAGACATATAAACCAGTGAATTGGTATATTTAACTGTTTTTCAAATAATCGTAAAACACCATTTTCTGTTCCAGTATTTGCTGCATATGCCAATTAATTGATCAACTGTTAATGTTTTATTGTTGAAAAATTTATTCAGTTTTCTGTGTTTGGTTTTGGCATCTTCTTGACTACCCAAATTTACATATCCAAGTAACTCATTATAGGGCTCTTTCAGAACAACTTAATGCGGTTCTTTTACCATAGTGGTATGAAATTTGTCATTAATTTTCTCTGTAGTTAATGAGCCATCTTTTCTACCATCGAAAGAGAATGCAGTTATGGAAGAATTTGTATGTCATGTACGAAACATTGCATCTCTAGATTTATCTTTTTCTCTAGCCAATTTTGATTTATCCATAACAACAAGATTACCATGAACATCTCTAAAATTTATATCTTCGAATAAAGCTGATGCTAAACATGAAGCGACTCTATCTGAAACACCGAATCTATCACACATCATAGCAAAATTTAAGGCATCGTATCTTTGAGTATAATGACCTCGTATCATTTGAACAGTTGCTTCTGGAACTTCTGTTGTTGCTTCATTTTCATCTTCATCCATGTGTAATTCGTAACTTGGATCATCGGTTCCAGTTGTAAGTGTTGGTATTGTTGTAGCTACTTCTTCAACGTCTTCCGTAAATTCAGGTATTGTGAATTTTCCATCATAAATTCTTTTAGATGTTCTGGAATCAATCCACACGGGCATTCTGTTGTTTTTAATTTGCAATTACATTTGCCAATATAAAAAAATTCGTTTATTGAATCAACAAATGCTTCAAATTCATCTCTTTTGTTTCTATGTTGTACATGTTTCTGGTATTTATCAAGCAAACCAGTTAATTTTTTTAAAACACTCGTTTCTATTAATGATTTCAATATTTAATTTACACCAAATTTGGATCAATTTATCTGCTACGTGAGGAGTAAAAGTTTTATACGAGAACATTTTGTTTTCAAATTTAGCACGATTACTAAAAAAAAATAATATTTTAAAATGTCGCATTTAGAAGGCAAACTAAGATCATTTAAATCACTTGATAAACCAAAAACAACAATATCTTGAGGCATGTTAGTCAATCTAGAGTCAAAACTTGTTTATGTTGTTGCTTCCATTTGCGAAGACACCGCAGACGATGTTGATGGTTCTTGAGTATCGATAATAACTTTGATATTATCACTGCACTCTTTGATTGTGTTACACTAAATTTAAAAATATAAAAAATTGGTATTGTGATAACCGAGTTTTTATTTAAGTATTTTGGCAAACTGCGTGCGCATTGCACGATGAACGAGAAAGGAAGAAGGAAAAGCAAGGTTGGCAACGTTTAGTGTTGGTAAACGTCATTATTTTGTAACGTCATTATTCAGTGTTACAAAGTTGTGCAATTGAACAACGCTGCCAGGTATCAATACTGAAAGGTGATAAAAATTCCTTTCAAACAAGCCCAGATTTAGAAATCTACTATAATTCTATCCGATTTTGTGACAAATTTTATTAAATTGTTCTATGTATATATGGGAAAATTTCTATTTTGAAATTTTGGGGAGCTCCAAATCCGACTTAGAGCTATGGTCTCTTGAGCAAAATTTCTCAGAAACACCTATAGATTACGTTTTTGCTATACGCTTCATCAAAAAAAATCGTTCCATACAATTCGACCCGCCCTAATATATATACATATATATATATAATATATATATATATATATATATATATATATATATATATGCATATATATATATATATATATATATATATATATATATATATATATATATTCATTGCCCATACTTTGAAGACATCTGTATATACAGCCAAAAAAGTCCCTATAAAATGCGCTGTGTCCAGTAAAATGTCTTCAGTGTAAACAGTAGAATAACGAAAAGTTTGTGGACAGTCCCCAAAGTAACAAAATGTCTTCATAGTAGCTTGTGGAACGAAAACCCGTCCCGCAACATGTGCTGTGCACATATATATATATATATATATATATATATATATATATATAAACCAATATTTTTTAATATAATATCTTAAAAATTAATATTATAAAACTATATTCATATCAAATGAATAGGCATTAAATAAGTTTTTTTAATATTACATTTTAAATATGTAAAAAGAAAATCAATTTTTTACTTCTAAAATAATATTTTAGAAATAATATGCAATTTAAATGTTTCGTTTTAAGACGATTTTTTGTTTGCTTTTGATAAAGCTAAAAGTGGAAATTACTCTTTCACTAATAGTAGATGTTGGACAAATAGTCAAAAGACAATTATATAAATGTTCCAACTTTACAGTTCTTTTGCCGCATTTAGCAAGATATATGAAATCATCATATAATGATGAATGATTTTGTTATTTAGATCAGAAATTAAACTATTTGAACTTGGAATATCCAAAGTTAAGTCTTTATCGGAATCTATCAGACTTGCATCTAAATTTTCATATGCATTCGTTACATGGATATTTTCCTGAATTAAGGTATATAATAAGGGTATTAATAACTTTTACTCTACGTTCATTAAGTCTTATTATCAGACGTTCACATAATTCATGTGCATATTGTGTATCAATTTTGCTTAAATTATTAAACAAAAATTTGTGAATAGCTTCGCCCTCTATTAAAGTAACTGAATTCTTTGAAGCTCCTTTATTGCCACTTCCAACGGCTTAATAGTCATAGTCATAAAAAACCGGTTAACCGAACAAAAAATACCGGTTTTCGGTTTTCTTCGAATTTACAAAATATTCTAAACCGATCGGTTAAAAAAAACCGGTTGACCGGTTTCGGTTTTTGAATACTCTACACCTTAAGGACCAACTACAATTGGGTTAACCCTTAAATAAATAGTGTTGTCATTTGGCAACAAACCGTATTTTGCATTAAAAACCACCTTTGGGGCACAGTAACGTAATTTCGTGCATTGGGACCCCTAAGGTATATTTTATTAATACCAATAATAAAGCTTATACAAAATTATTAAAAAGTGTAAATAATTCATAATTACTCTGTTGCCAAACGTTATTTTTCAATAAAAATCACTTTTTTGTTAATGTAAAATATTTTTTTTGTATTTTTCTCGGAATATATGTACATGTCTCCAGTAATCATATATCAAAAATGGTTTGAAAACAAATCATGCATTTAAGACTTAAGCTTGGCATCGGTATGAAATGAAAATTAAAATTTTTTGGAATGAAAAATTTGTATTTCATACTAAAAAAAAGCTTATGTAAGCCACTTTGCCAATTGTGATTGAGCCTTTAGGCATTGAAGCTATTGCATTCCACTGCTACTCCAATTTGACGAAAAGTTCGACATGTTCTCCATCGGATTGAGATCGGGAGATTAGGGCAGCTTAGCCATGACATTAATATTATTTTCCTCTAACCACGCTTTCATAATCCTTGCCGTATATTTGGGGTATTTATCGTGCTGGAATTTCCATGACAGTAGCATTTCCCATTCAACATACAGAAGAATAACTGAGCTAAGAAAAGTTATATAGATTGCGCCTGTCATTGGCCCAACTACAATTAACTTAAATGACTGAAGCTGGTTTTGGTACGAAAAGAAAATTAAAAACTATTTGAAAATCAAAAATTTATTTTTCTAAAATTTCGTTTAATGCCAATTTTAGTTGAACCTTTACTGTGGGGGTGTATCTGGTATAAACATTTTCGCCTTGAGGTTGTCGACATTAGCACTTCCATCTGATTTCCAGAGGTTAAACTTTGATTCATCTGGCCCGGCAAAAGTCAAACCGAGCTTTTCGATTTTTTTCTGGCACATAGGGTTTTTTGTACATTTACAATATAACTTCTGGGGCCATACAGGTTGGTTGAAAAGTTCCTGCGCTCGAAATGAAAGAATACTGTTTTTGTTACGAAATATATTTTTTTATTCAATATAATCTCCAAAAAGCCCAATACACTTGTTCCAATGATCTTCCAATAGTTTTATCCCATCCTTATAATGGTTTTCCGGAAGCTCTGCAAAATAACCGTCTACGGCTGCTATGGCCTCTTCATTCGACGAAAAATGCTTTTCACGAAGGAATTGTTTGAGATTTCTGAAGAAATAGTAGTCACTGGGAGCCAAATCTGGTGAATACGGTGGATGTTCAAGCAATTCTCTTTAATTCTTTGAATTTAGCCATCGTCAAAACACTTGTGAGCAGGTGCATTGTCTTAATGAAAATTGATTTTTTTCTTCTTTAAACCAGGTCTTTTCTGACGAATTTTTCATCCAGCTGATCCAAAAGGCTGCAATAATATTCAGAGTTGATTGTTTTACCTTTCTAAAAATAATCAATCATCAAAATTCCTTTTGCATCCCAAAAAAACTGATGCCATAACCTTCTTTGCTGATTGTTGTGACTTCACCTGCTTTGGAGCTGAACAACCAGCTTCAGTCCACTGTAAACGTTCTTGTTTTAATTTAAGATCATGGTGGTAGATCCAAGTCTCATCCATAGTTATAAAACGACGCAAGGAGTCGGTTTTATTCGGCTGAGAAATTTGTTTTCGATCCGGTTTTTGTTGAATTGTTAATGTGTGCGGCACTAACTTTAAAACAGTTTTTTCATACGTAATTCTTCATGTAAAATATGGAGTACTCGTTCGTCTGAAATGCCTATGGCCACAGTGTACACAGTGAGGACACGAGGATTAGAGCGCCTTTTTTTTACGGCCTTTTATAAAACTACGTAGAAACTACTATTTTAATACACTATAAAAGCAACTGAGGTATGACTAACTGTAGATGAAACAACTGTATGACAAGTTATTCTGTCTCTCTTTATTGCGTCTGATTTTCCACTTCGTCAGCTTATTATTGGTTTGGCCCACTCACCATTTTTGTAATAATAGAGGCGAATGGATTATATATAATATGAATATCCTCTTTCTATTTCTGAAACTCGTTTTTCGATATCTGGCATCATAACTGAGATAACTAATATCAACTTTGATATAAAATTAAGAATGAAAACTATTTTCAATGTTTTTCTTTTAAATCTTTGGGCAAACTAATAATAAGCTGACGATTAAATAAATGTGTTTTGTGAGTGTGTTTATTTGCTCATACATTTCACAGATCATATAAATGTGAAACTTTGTTGTATTTTTTGTTCTTTTGAATACTGAGATAAAATTAAAAAAAATACATTAATTATGTGCAAAAATGTTATAAAAACATAAAACAGTTTTTGTTATTACAATATGAAATCCAAGTATAAAATTTGTTGTGAGTTTGTAGTAAGTTTATGAAACAACAATTTTGGTAAATACGGTCATGTTGCACTTCTATGGTATCTTTTTGATATTTTTGGCGATCATATGTTTTAAAACATGCTGTGTCGTTGATCACTTTTACACATTATTTTTTTTTGTATACATTGTTTTTAAATCTCTTTTTCGACTAGGGCATGAATTACAACAACATCCCACACCATACGGTTTTTGTTCACTCGTTTGACAGCTGTCACTTCTGACATCACTGGTTTACCCTGTGCCTATGGCATTAGCAATTTCACGCTTAGTCAAACTTGGATCTTCACTAACCATATTATGTACCTGCTCAATGATTTCTGCTGTGGTTGCAGTTTTTGGTCGTCCTTCGCGTGGATCGTCTTTAAGGCTGGTACGACCACCTTTAAATTCACCAGCCCAAAATTCAACGGTGCGTTTTGAAGGTGAGGACTCTTTATACACTTCTAACAATTGTTCATAAATTTCCTTTGCTTTTAAACCCTTCAAAACAAAGAATCTAATGACTGCACGATATTCAATTTTTTCCATATTAAAAAAAATCAATGAGACGTCAACTTCAAATGGCTTGTAAACAAAGAATGAATTGACAGAATGACTTGCAACTTTGCATTTGTTCTCAGGACAGTTATACCAACTTGAGAAAAAAAAAGTTTGGAGCTAGCAGTGCCATCTCTTGGTGAGCGCAGGAACTTTTCAACCAACCTGTATTCTCGGGGTCTTATTTTAATAGCGGGTCAGCCTACTTCCAGCGAAATATCAGATTTAGCTTCTCACTTACAGCTGTTACACGGGGTCTTCCTCCTTTATTAATTGTATGGATGTTGCCACTATTTATTATTCGAAAAATCGTTGATTTTGGAACTGAATATTTTAAAGAATTTTTTTGAGAAAGTCCATTTTTAAAATCATTTAAAATTTTGGACTTAAAAACAGAATTATTCTTGTTCCCAGCCATTTTGCAT
Source organism: Eustalomyia histrio (assembly GCA_949748255.1). Taxonomy (NCBI): domain Eukaryota; kingdom Metazoa; phylum Arthropoda; class Insecta; order Diptera; family Anthomyiidae; genus Eustalomyia; species Eustalomyia histrio. The sequence continues at coordinate 129,540,023 of OX456525.1, forward strand.
TAAAATTACTATGATGAAGATTACCCTTTCAACATCTAAGTAATACTGTTAATATGCAATAGTTAAAATGAATTATTAAAAAAGCTAAGACAATAATATTAAGTAATTAAAAAGAATGCGATTACCGTTATATCCATGCTTTTTCTAGCAATTAGCTTCGTTAGGAGTAAGAATGATGCAAATGATTTGAACACTTAAATATTGACAAATTATTTTAATATAAACTTTTTATTGTAGTAATTTAGCGGAATCAGTTTTTTTCTTATTTGTTTAACAAAAGCAATAAATGATGTAAGCCAAAAAAAGTAAATAGTAACGAAGCGTCATCAAAAATAAATAAAGTGAAGCTCAAATCCGAAACGAATATTTTTTCGGATCTTGTTACTCCACATAGCCTCTAAGTAGAAATATTTAGAACTACCCGAGTAAAAAAAATATCTGGCATAATATTTAATCATATCCAAGTTTATATTCCTTAATATCTAAATTGATTCAAAAATTGGCAGATCAAATAAGATCCAGCAATATATTTGGGGATTTAGAAGGATCTAAATTGATGCGAAAAATGGCAGATCAAATTAGATCCAGCAAAATATTTGAGGATTCAGAAGTATTTAAATTGATCCGCAAAATGGCAGATCGAATTAGATATAGCAATATATTTGGGGATTTAGGAGGATCTAATTTGTTGCGAAAAATGGGGATTTAGAAGGATCTAAATTGATCCGTAAAATGGCAGATCAAATTAGATCCAGCAACATATTTGGGGATTTATAAGGATCTAAATTGATCCGAAAAATGACAGATCAAATTAGATCCAGCAAAACTTAGAGATTAAGTAAGATCTAAATCTATCCGAAAAATGACAGTTTAAATTAGATCCAATGTGTTTGGGGATTTAGAAGGATCTAAATTTATCCGAAAAATGGCAGATTTAAATTGATCCGCAGAATAGCATATCTATTTAGATACTGTAATATATTTGTGGATTTAGAAATATCCAAATTGATCCGAATAATGGCAGATAAAATTAGATCCAGCAATGTAATTGCGGATTTAGAAGGATCTAAATTAATCCGAAAAATGGCAGGTCTACTTAGATCCAGCAATATATTTAGGAATTAAATAAAATCCGATTAGTTCCAAAAATCAGATTAGTTCCAAAAATATTGTTTGCCGTAAAGCAAGGTTCATGAAAATAAAAAGCCAACATTTTCAAAGGGTGTGAGATAAAAGTTCTCAACTTTATTTAAATTAATTTATATTACCTTTCGTACAAAAAGTGAAGATACACGTAGTGCGAGGGAAAGTAGCCAAAACGATAATAAACTAACTAGTAAAAAACTACCATAAAAAAGGATGACTGGCAATGAGAAAGGTACCGTTACCGGTTCTACTAGTTATAATCTGTGTAAATACTGCGATCAGAAAGGAAGGGAGTACAACATAGATGCTAACATATTAATTAACCCATTTGGGGTCAGAAGGTACCAAAGGGGTACCGTTGAATTAATAACCAAAATTAAGGTTTTTGGCTTAAACATTGCCGGCCACCTTGCAACACTAAGGTGTGTTGCAACAAAATCTTAAAAATAGGCTTAAATAAATTTCGAAAAATACTTAAAAGTAATGTTTAGTAGGAGGTTCAAGGGACCTGACCGGCATAGCCGGATGTTTTTAAGGAGGTCCAAGGGACCTGACCAGCAAGCTGGATGTTTAGTAAGAGGTCCAGTATACCTGACCAGTAGAACTGGAATTTTTTAGGAGGTCCGGTGGACCTGACCAGCAGAGCTGGAGTTTTTTAGGAGGTCCGGTGGACCTGACCAGCAGAGCTGGAGTTTTTTAAGAGGTTCGTTGGACCTAACCAGCAGAGCTGGATGATATAAATCTCCTAGATAGGAGATTTTCCAGAAAGGACCCAACCAAAGATGGTAAGTTGGGCAACTGGAAGACCCGGGCAGCTTGATTGAAATTAGGGTCAGCCAGAAGGTACCCATCAAACTGATCCCTAATCGTGTCCGCGACTGATTCCGTAGGAGTGTTAATACCCCTCATTTTCCACACTCTGGCAGTGAAGTTTATGTGTTGGTTGGGATCGTACGTAGAACCAACAGTCAGGCGACAATAGCTGTCATTACCCACTTTGGTAACGGGCAGCCGAAGTTTGTGGACCATGGTTTCGCAAATGTAGCTAACCTTGCTACAAGGGTCCAAGGCTGCACGTATCGGGACTGTGGTCTTCGGTAGATATAATTTGGCTACCAGAGTGGGAGAAAAGGTGACCACATGTTTTATTGGCAACGGACACGCTTGAGGAGCGGACGACGTCTGACGGGTTTTGTGAAGAATTTTATTTTACTTTTATTGGTGATAGAAATCGGACGGACAGATTGTTTATTTTTTGGGCAAGCTTGGCCAGTTCGAGCTTTGTTGGAAGCAACTTTGGTTTTGCTGGAGACTCCGGGAGGAGGAGACCGAGCATGCAAGATAGTGTTATGGTCACCCTTACAGACACTGCACCGAAAAGTGCTAACACAGTATCTGGATATGTGTGAGTGAGCCAGGCAGCGAGAGCAGTATCTATGGAGGATCACCATACGAAGCTTCTGCTCGTGACTCATTTTCTTAAATAGCGGACAATAACGCAAAGGATGTTTGTTGTTACAAACCCGACACTGGCGGAAGGAGCGATCTACGGTTGAAGTTTTTGTCGGCGATTTCGAGCCTGATGGTCTATTGGCCTCCGATAAAGATTCGGAAGTCACGGCGACGACTGGAGTTGCAATGCATGTTGTAACGGTCGATGAAGGTACATCAACAGGAGTTGATGGCTTCACAGACGGAGGCGGTGTGGTAATTGCAGGCGAGGGTGCAATTGCAGGCGACGAGGTAGTTTTAGCTTTCGAAGCTGTTGGAGCTACCAAAGGTGGTGCTGCAGCTTCAGATTGCGTAGTTTCCATTGCTTCATCATAATCCTCAAGAATGGCATCATCAAAAAACGTCGGTAATGCGTCCATAATGCTAAGAAACAATGAATATTAACGGCGACGAAAACTATTGTGTGTTTATGAGTTGGTCAGAATGACCAGTTTCGTCTTACAACCCCGTTCGCTGTTTTTACGTCCACGACCCGAACGTGACCGTCGCTACCAGGATAGAGTTTTACGACGCGGTCTAATCTCCACGAAGTTGGAAGTAGTTGTTCGTGCCGAATAATAACCAAATCGTCTACCTGAAGTTCACGTTCTGGATTTTTCCATTTATAGCGTTTGTGCAACGACATTAAATATTCTTCTTTCCACCGACGGCAGAAATGCTGCGAAAGAGCTCTCATTTTTTGGAATCGATTTATTAAACTTAAGGGAGGGTCAGAAATTGTAGGTTCCGGAGGAGCTAGAATTGGAGAACCCACTAAAAAGTGGCCAGGGGTCAGCGAACCAACTAAAAAGTGACCAGGGGTCAGCGCTACCGGTTCCTGAGGATTGTCAGTCATAGGACAGAGAGGGCGCGAATTAAGGCACGCTTCGATTCTCGCAAGAATGGTGGAGACTTCTTCAAACGTACATTTGAAAGATTGTGCCTCTTTTCTAAAGTGAAGTTTAAAGTTCTTCACACCGGCTTCCCAAAGGCCTCCCATATGTGGAGCGCCGGCTGAGATAAAGCGCCACGAAAGACCCTGAAGCCCATAAGTAGAACTTACCGTAGTCTGACTTTCCCTAAGAAAAGTTCGAAAATCTTTCTCCAATTTACACGACGCACCCACAAAGTTAGTGTCATTATCCGAAAATATTGTGCCAGGGCACCCACGCCGCAAAATAAATCGTTGGAAGGCAGCTAAAATGGTTGGCGTAGATAAATCAGAAGCCGCTTCCAAATGAATTGCTTTCGTAGAAAAGCAGACAAATATACATACATGTCCCTTAGTTTTTTTACAAGCACGACCTGTGAAACTTTTGATATCAAAAGGGCCCGCAAAGGCCTATCAAGAAGAGTTCTTTCAGGCGGGAGCGCAGCCTGAAATTCTACAAACCCTGTTAGCAACAAAGGTGGTCCAAGAACAAGGGTCCTTCCTCAGCCAAGAAAGGACAATCGTCGAACCAGTCCAACAATAAATTCGCTGAAGCCGAATGTCAATTTCATTAAGTACAGTTTTCAAGAGCTCATAAGCTAAAACTGCCCCACAAAGTTCAAGACGTGGAATTAAAATTGATTTTATAGGGGCCACTTTAGTCTTGCATGACAATAAATGCGTATGCCTTTTCCGAGGCATCAGAAAAAACATGAAGTTCGACGAAAGAATCAGGAGTATAGTGAACCCAACGCGGAATTCGTATGCTGTTTACTTAGTGATATGAAGTTACAAATTTTTTCCAATCATTTGCAGTAGTAGGTGGAAGCGAATCATCCCAATCGATGTTATCCAGCCACACTCTTTGCATGATCATTTTCGCTATAATCACAACTGGACCTAGCCAACCAACAGGATCAAATAGCTTGGCAATAGTGGACAAAACTTCCCTTTTGGTATAACCTGATTTGTGCGCGAGTGGATCGCCCTTAAAGTAAAACGAGTCTAATTGAGCATTCCATTGGATACCCAAAGTTTTCGAAATACTTGACTCAACAAACTTCAAAAGTTTCGCATCGACCAAATGTTCCGTTGGAAAACCCTCTAAAATTGAGCGGTCGTTTGATGTCCATTTCCGAAGGTCGAATTTTGCTGAAGACAAAGCAGCTATTAGTTGATCACGGGCGATTAGAGCAGATGAAATATCGTGAGTCCCTGTTAAAACGTCGTCAACGTACATGCACTTTCGTAGAATGTGCGATGCCTCAGGGTACTCAGCCTCACAATCGTCGGCCAATTGCAACAAAGTGCGAATAGCGAGATAAGGGGCGCAATTAACGCCGAAAGTAACAGTCTGCAACTCATATTCCCTAACGTTCTCCGTCGGAGAATCTCTAAATAAGATTCGTTGAAATGGAGTATGAGCAGATCAACCCGAATTTGTCTATACATTTGCGTAATATCACAATTGAAAACGAATTTGAAAAGTCGCCAACGAAGTATTAAAAGGACTAAATCTGACTGCAAAGTGGGGCCCACACAGAGACAGTCATTAAGACTTACTCCATTCGGCGTTTTGTTCGAGGCGTTGAAAACGACGCGCAATTTTATAGTTTTCCGTTCAGGTTTAACTACTGGATGATGTGGTAAATAGCAAGCAACAGTTGTATAAGATGATCCAGGAACAAGTTTCATATGACCTAATTTCAAATATTCATTAACGACGTTGTCATACATTTCCTTTTATTTCAGGTCTTCGTAGAAGGGAGGACTCAGTTCTAAGGTACTGCTTCAGTACACTAGACCGAGATATACCCAAATGCAATTCCTGAGGAAACTCAGGCTTGAAAGGAAGCGTCACAATGTAAGTCCGTTTATAATTTTCCTCACAAAACTTCTCAAAAGTAGACAAGATTTTGTTTTTAGGGGTTTCCTCAAGTTCCCAAAATCGAAGAAGATTTCTATTCAGGCAATCTTCCTCCGAAAATTCTACCTTAGTAGAAAAGACACGAACCTGAGGTTGTATAATTGGACCGGTAACAATACAACCGAAAACAGTATTCTGAGCCAACAACGAACCTAAAACATTTTAAGGAATTTCCCTTACTTGAATGCTGGGATAAAGTTCAGCGCCAAGTAAAAGATCAACAGGTCTACTGTCAAGGAAATTCGCATCCGCCAAACGAATATTTGGTAAGTTTGCCCTTTCATTGGTAGGTACTGCACAAGATGGTAAACTTCCCGACAAAACAACCGCTAAAAATTCCAACGAAAAGGATGTGTCAACCGAAGGACCAATTTTAATAGAACAAATTTTCTTAGAAGTAGACGAAATTTATTTAACGCCGGAGATACGATAATTCGTAGAGTATGTCGGAAGAACTTTCCGAAGCAGGGTCAATTAGTGCCCGGGCTGGATACGTAATACCCTGGTGAACGATATTCACCATAGCCGTTCCCAAAAGCACATCCTTATTCAACGAGGTATGAAATACCTGTCTAGAAGGATATGTAGGATTGGCACCATTCGACGTGGATTGTGTATTGGGATCAGCTGTTGTAGGTTTAAGAAGACGAAGATCTGTACCCGAACCTACAGCCGAATTAGAAGAAGTATTCTCCCTAGCCGATCCCTCATTAGAATCGCGATGCAATAAAGTATGGTGACGTTTATTGCATTTAGAACAATTATAAGTACTACTTCAACCCTTAGCTTCATGTGTCCTTGAAAGACAATTGACACAACAATGAAACTTTTTAACGGTAGATACTCTACCGTTAAAAAGCAAGCATTACCCTTTAAAACGAGGGCAAGAACGCAAAAAATGCACCTGATTTTTGCATAGAACGCAAAAAGTGTTTACCGACGTAGTGGCCTTTGTATGATGCGATTTTACTTTCAATTCGCAGATCACGCGAACACCCTAAAGTGTCGATCCTTTCGGTCAGAAAGCGATCTAAACCACTCCAGAGCTATAAAGCCTTTTTATCTTTAACCGACTGTTCCCAAAGATTAACCGTAATGGCAGGAAACCGTTGAGTACACATAAAAACAATCATGTGTGAGCTCAAATCCCCAGAAGAGGAGATGTCCAAAGTAGACAGAGCTGACAAACAACTGTTTATACCGCGCTGTAACGATTTCAAACCCTCATCATTTTCTATATCCAAAAAAGGAAGATTAAAAAGCGAAATAAGCTGATGATTTACCAACAAACGTACATTTTCATATATATCGGTAAGGCTTTTCCAGGCGATGTCAAAACCTTTATTAGTAAGCGGCGCTTTTGAAACAAGTTCCCGTGCATCGCCACTTGTTTTGTCAAGTAACGCAAAAAGTCGAACAATGGGATTTACACGCGAGTTAATTATGTAAACCGCGGTGAAAAGATCCCGAAAAGTGGGCCAAGAAATTACTTTACTGTCGAAAACCGGAATATTGCACGGCGGAAGGTTAAAATTAAAACCAAAATCTTCTAATGTAACCGGTTCAGAAGTAGATTTCTCACTTGGTTTTGCGTCAGCATTGCCTTGAGGTTCGAAATATTTCAATTTCTCGTTAATTGCCGCTAAACAACTGACGTACGCATTAAAACTCGTGTCATATTTCGCTTCCGCTGCGTCCACATAAGAGGATGCAGTGTTTTCAGATTTCTCCAAATAACTTAAATACGATTTATAGGAAGTTTTAACAGTTTCCCATAAACCGCTAAGTTCTTTTCTGCGTATTTCTAGCGTAAAAACCGTATGCGCATTTTCGCGAAGCTCATTAAACTTTGCTTCGAATTTAATAAGAGCGTCGGACTCTCTAATAAAAATATCCAAAGCGTTATCAGACATTTTATTCTGTTTATAAGAAATAATTTGAAAAAAAAAATTCGAAAAAAATACAAAAAAATTCGAAAAAGTTCGAAAAAAACCCGAAGAAATCCGAAAAGATACGAAAATTTACGAAGAAAATCAAAGAATTTTTCAAATTTAGAAAAAGTATATTTATGAATTCGAAAAAATATAAAAATCAAAAAATTCTGAAAAGCCACGAAAAAATACGAAAATTTGCGAAGAAAATCAAAATTTTTTTCAAATTTCCCAATAAATTTGGCCAAAAATTCGAAAAGAAATAATCCCAAAATTATTAAATTATTAAACACAAACTCAAGAAATCGCGACTAAAACGGACAGTAGGGTGACTTTTTGTTAACTAAAAAATTTGACAACAACAATACAGTACGTATGTATGCATTAACAAAGCTTGTATGTACAAGTGAGGAAAGCACAAAACAAATGAAAAATAATAAAAAAAACTAATCTTTATGTAAATAACACTGTAATATGCTTGTATATTAGGTATATATATATATTGTTAAAAAGAAAAACAAATCACTCACAAATTTAAGCACTTCTTTGAGTAATAAACCCGACGGATATTTTATTCGAGGAAATAATTAAAAATATAAAATTTAATTGTTTATTTATTTTTTTTTACACCGTATTTAATTTTAATTCGATAGAACAAAATTATAAACGAAATTTTGTCAGAAAAAAATTTATGTTTGTCCGTCCGAGTAAACAAACGCATGGTCGTAAAAAATTTAAAAACGAATGTTATAAAAATAACAAGTGTCAAATGGACTCTATTGTGGATATTAGTATCGCGAAGGGTTGTAATACGATCATTCACAAAATAAACTAACACAAAAGGTATTAAAAATGTTAATACTTTTTTATGTTAAGTAAATTAAAATAATTTTTATAAAATTTTTAATTTACACTTTTAAATTCAATGCTTTCTTTTTTTCACATTAAAAGATCAGATATAAAGATGAACTACACGTACCTTTTTTTTTTTTGATGTAAATAAAATTAATTTTAAAACAAAATCGATGATATTGTTGGGGTTGTTGCCACAAAAAAAAGATGGATGCTGGAAATATAAAAAATTATTTCCAATTTTTGTCCTTATTTTTTTTGAAAATCCGGATCGGAGGACCAAAATGTTTGCCTTAAAGAAAAGTTCATGAAAATAAAAAGACAACATTTTCAATGGGTGTGAGATAAAAGTTCTCAACTTTATTTTTATTAATTTATATTACCTTTCGTACAAAAAGCGAAGATACACGTAGTGCGAGGGAAATAGCCAAAACGATAATAAACTAACTAGTAAAAAACTAGCATAAAAAAGGATGACTGGCAATGAAAAAGGTACCGTTACCGATTCTACTAGTTATAATCTGTGTATATACTGCGATCAGAATTGTAAAGGAAGGGAGGACAACACAGATGCTAACATATTAATTAACCCATTTGGGGTCAGAAGGTACCAAAGAAGTACCGTTGAATTAATAGCCAAAATTAAGGTTTTTGGCTTAAACAAATATAATACATACGGTATCTAGTTTATTAATAAGCATATAAAAAAAATTAAACTTAATAAAAATATAAAATATAAATGCTTTTGCCAGGATTTGAACTCTGTCTGCCAGGGTTGTAGCCACACACTGCTATGCATAATGACTGATTTTATTAGACTACATTTTTAGTATAGTTGTGTTATTTATAATTATACCTTTGGGACTTACGTTTAATTATATATTCGGGAATTCGGGAATCATTTCTACATACCACGGCTGAATTAATTACGTGCATCTTTTTCTTATTCTAGATAGATTTTTTTATTATTTTTCTAAGTATTTCCATAGGAATATTTTTTGGTGATGGGATAAATTAAGAAGTTTATGGATCAAGTTATGCACATTTAAAAAAAAGACCTACTATGTCGGCATATTAAGGGTAATGCTATTTTCCTTTATTTCGGTAACGATATTTCAAGGATAACAATATTTCACGGTATTTTACGGGAAACGATTTTTTATTTAATGCGATAATGGTATTTTAAGGGTAACGATACTTCAGTTATTTCCTTAACGGTATTCTATGGGTAATGGTTTCTTAATTATTTTGGTAATGGTATTTTAGCGATAACGGATTTTTAGTAACGGTATTTTAGGGGTAACGGTTTTCCAGTTATTTCTGTTACGGTATTTTAGAAGTAACGATAGTCAGTTGAAAGGGGTTAGAATCGATAACGGTAATGGCAAGCCAACTCTGGAAGTATTGAGTAGGTCCTATAAATATTGAGTTCTCGAAAAATGGTCGGTATTGAGTACTCAATATCCAAATTCTCAATTAATACTCCTACAACTCTATTTTATATCCACTTTTAAATAAAACTATTTAAAAACAAGTAAGAACAGCTAAATTCGGCTATGCTGAGTCTTATATACCCTTCACCATGGTTGGGAAAAAACTGAAGTTTATATATGGACATATATGGAATGGGCAGATTTATATACGGACGTTTTTAAGAGGAAAATAACCATTTAGTTTGGTGATAAAACTTGGACTCGAGAAGATTAATGGTTCCCGAAAATAGGTATTTAAAAAAAATGTTTGTTTTTGTCATAACTTTTTTGTATCTGAACCGATATTTCAAATATGTTATACTAAAGATTTTCGATCTTTTGCTATATAAGACGTATCCATAGGTCATATTACAGCTCTAAAATTTTAGTTTTTGTAAAAATTTTTATGTTTTTAGCCCATTTATGAATTATTTAATTACGGTCTTACCGTTCTTAAGATATAAGGTAATATATTTTGTGCCACGCCCAATTCAGGGATCCCGCCCACATTTGTATAGATGTTGTGTATTAATAACCAAGGTGCTTGTACCTTAAGTGGAACTTTTCCTCTTTTCGTTCTCCAAATATACACAAAACCTGACCGACATCGTTAAGTCAACTGTGCTGTACGTATTTGTTATGTTAAAAAAAATACAAAAAAAAAGTCTTAAGAAAATGTACAAAAAAAGTTGAATAGACGGGGATTGATCGCTCGACTAAAAGAAAAAACTATTTATGAGAAAGCGCTTAGACCACTGAGCCATTGAAGGACATACGCAATAATGGTTAATAGAAGTAAATAAAGTTTTCGTTTAAAACAAATTTGTTTGGTTTTTAAATGGCAAATCTTTGTATGTGTTTGTTGTGTGTGTATTAAAGCTGAAGAGGTAAAAGAAAAGAAGTTCAACGAATAAAATAAAAAAAAGAACAACAATCACGAACACAAATCGTTAAAAGAAATCACTAGAACTGCATGTGTTTTATTTCTAAAAAATCGTTTGATTTAGCTGGCAAATTTGCATTTGGGATTTCATTTCGCTTTTTTATTAAAAAATGTTTTGAATTTTAATTTCTTTAGCTTAATTTTAAAAATTTAAAGGAAAAAAGTTTATAAAAATTTGTTTTATAAATTATTATAAGTTATGACCTATAATAGTTGCACTCAAAGATAATTTATGTATAAAATTTTCTTAATATATGAGAAATAAAATGGTATAAAAATCTTTTTATAAATAAATAAAACTGTTTGTATTTTGTTTGTATCAGAGGGTTTTTATAAAAATTTTGATGTTTTTAGCCCATTTATGGATTATTAAATCACGGTCTTACCGGTTTTCAGATATAAATTAATCTATTTTGTGCCACACCCAATTCACGAATCCCGCCCACATTTGTACACTTAAAAAAGTTTGTAAGTTAAAATAACTGAAAATGTCATTTAAAATAAATGATATTTCATTTAAAAACCGGTCTACTTAATTTTCATTTAAATTAAATGCCATTTGTTATTTATTTTTAAATGTTGATTTATCAACTGACACATCCGTAAGAAACAACTGATATAATCAGTAAAAATAAATGCCAAAATTTTACCCACCAATCCTTAAAAAATAAATGTTTTTTTCATTTATTTGAAATTATTTCCGTTTTTGTATTTTTTGTTTTTTTTTTACTATACTCGTACAATACAAAATGTATGTATGCATATGAAGCTTTAAACACTTTTTGTGTTAATGTGTTTGTGTATGTATGTTTTTATGAATTTCTTGTAATTTGTATTGAAAAATTTTGTATATATACAACCATTTTAAATAAAAAAACAAATTGAAATTTTTTGAATATTTTTTTTGAAACAGACAGCAAACAAAATTTAAATTTGTAATAACTGTTACGGACACAAATAAACCACAAGTTTCCGTTTTGTGGGTAAATTTTTATTAAATTTCAAACAAATGAAAAAAATAAATGAAACTGAAATAAATCGGTAAATGATAGTAAATTATTTTGAATAAATGTATAAAAAAGTTAATATGGATATTTCTTTGAAAAATAAATGTATCTTCCTTTATTTTTAAATGTAACGGAAAACTTTTTTATTAAACTACAAACAGTTAACTACATAATATTCTAAGTGTATAGATGTTGTGTATTAATAACCAAGGTGCTTGTATCTTAAGTGGAACTTTTCCTCTTTCCGTTCTCCAAATATACAGAAAAACTGACCGACATCTTTAAGTCAACTGTGCTGTACGTATGTGTTATGTTAAAAAAAATAAAAAAATGAAGGGTATAACAAAAAAGTCTTAAGAAATATTAAAAAAATTGTACAAAAAAAGTTGAATAGACGGGGGGATCGATCGCGCGACTAAAAGAACAAAACTACAGGTTGGTTGAAAAGTTCCTGCGCTCGAAATGAAAGAATACTGTTTTTGTTACGAAATATATTTTTTTATTCAATATAATCTAGAAGCTCAATACACTTGTTCCAATGATCTTCCAATAATTTTATCCCATCCTTATAATGGTTTTCCGGAAGCTCTGCAACTGTCACTGGGAGCCAAATTTGGTGAATACGGTGGATGTTCAAGCAATTCGTACTTTAATTCTTTGACTTTAGCCATCGTCAAAACACTTTTGTGAGCAGGTGCATTGTCTTGATGAAAAATGATTTTTTCCTTCTTTAAACCAGGTCTTTTCTCACGAATTTTTTCATCCAGCTGATCCAAAAGGCTGCAATAATATTCAGAGTTGATTGTTTTACCTTTCTGAAGATAATCAATCAACAAAATTCCTTTTGCATCCCAAAAAACTGATGCCATAACCTTCTTTGCTGATCGTTGTGACTTCACCTGCTTTGGAGCTGAACAACCAGCTTCAGTCCACTGTAAACGTTCTTGTTTCAATTTAGGATCATGGTGGTAGATCCAAGTCTCATCCATAGTTATAAAACGACGCAAGAAGTCGGTTTTATTCGCCTTAAAACGCTCCAAATTACGCTGAGAAATTTGTTTTCGATCCAGTTTTTGTTGAATTGTTAAAGTGTGCGGCACTAACTTTCAGTTTAACAGTTTAACAGTTTTTTCATACGTAATTCTTCATGTAAAATATGGAGTACTCATTCGTATGAGATGCCTATGGCATTAGCAATTGCACGCTTAGCCAAACTTGGATCTTCACTAACCATATTATGTACCTGCTCAATGATTTCTGCTGTGGTTGCAGATTTTGGTCGTCCTTCGCGTGGATCGTCTTTAAGGCTGGTACGACCACGTTTCAATTCACCAGCCCAAAACTCAACGGTGCGTTTTGAAGGTGAGGACTCCTTATACACTTCTAACAATTGTTCATAATGACTGCACGATATTCAATTTTTTCCATATTAAAAAAAATCAATGACACGTCAACATCAAATGGCTTGTAAACAAAGAAAGAATTGACAGAATGACTTGCAACTTTGCATGTGTTCTCAGGACAGTTATACCAACTTGAGAAAAAAAAAGTTTGGAGCTAGCAGTGCCATCTCTTGGTGAGCGCAGGAACTTTTCAACCAACCTGTATTTGTGACAAGGCGCTTAGATCACTGAGTCATTGAAAGGCATACGAAATCGTCGTTAATTGAAGTAAATAGACAGTTTTCGTTTAAGAGACTTGATTGGTTTTTAAATGAAAAATCTTTGTATGTGTTTGTTGTTTGTGTATAAAAGGTGAAGAGGTAAAAGAAAAGAAGTTCAACAAATAAATGTGTTTGTTATGCGTAAAATTCAACATACATACATATTAAATGAAGGGATTTTACGGAAAAAATTAGAGGTAGTCGTGATTTTTTGCTTATATCTCACCCATTTATCAACCGATCTGGCTGAATTTCAATAGCAAACAGAAATGGATCACATGTAACAGAAATATATATCAAGCAAGTCCTCATCATGTCTGGGGTCATCGGGAAACCCATTTTAACACACAGACGGACATCGTTAAATCAACTTCGCTCTTCTAAGATCAATATTGAAGAAATTACAAACGGAATGACAAACTTATATATACCCTTTTTCACCACCTGTGGTGAAGGGTATAAAAATCGTAGGAATAATTTTAGAGTTCCCCATATCTTTTAACTTCCATATCTCGTAACTATTATACATATGTACTTACAGTTGCTCTGTGTGAAACGGGACTTATTAATTATATATTCTTAGTTTGCAAATACATATATTCAAAAAGTTTGACAATAACTACATGACAGTGTTCGCGACAGTATTTGTTTTTAACTGTAATTACAGTTGTTTTTCTATGAAAAAATACAAAACTATTATCACAGTTATTTAAAAACAAGCAAAAAAAAAAAAGGTTCTTTAACGCAGGTATTTTTAATATTATAGTAAACTACCAAAATATTAACCCTGACGTTTTTTTTTCTTTATTGAATAAATTGTTCTTCAGTTTCACCGATTTTAAAGGTGAATGAAACACATTTGATACTATTGACATTTTCTTAGTTTAAAAACAAAAATCAGAAAATTTTATTGTTATAGGAGAACCGTTTGGAATTTTGATTTCAAATTTTAAGTGTAATCGAAAGCAAAAATCTTTTTTTTTTAATATCTAAAAAATTAACCGTAGTTCTTACGAATTTCTGTTGGCTTAAATTTTTCGTAAAAATTTTACAGTTATTTGTTTGCTAACGCATTTAATTGTTTTTTCAACACTTAAATTGTAATTTAAATTATAATAATAAAAATGAACAATTTTTTTTTATTTTGTATGAAAGACATTACAAAAAACCCAAAATATCACATTCTCAATGGATAAATATTAGTCTTGTATATAAAATTTGCGTGAAAACAAATTGTACTAACTTTTCACGTGAAATTCATTATAATCGGGACTCCGATTAAAAAAAATATCTGGCCTAATATTTAATCATAGCCAATTTGATATTCTTTAATATCTGCTGTAATATCCAACTCATATTATTTGATCCGAAAAATGGTGGAAAGAGTTAGAACCTCTATATTTAGGAAGTTAGTAGGATCTAAATTGATCCGAAAAATTAAAAATCAAGATCCAGCAATATATTTGGGGACTTAGTAAGATCTAAACTGATACGAAAAATGGCAGATCAAATTTATTTTTTGTATCTTTCTAGAGCGCCGTTTGGAATATTGATTTTAAATTTAAATCTTATGAAGTAATTATTCCTTTTTTTTTGTAATTGAACGAAAGAATTGTTTTTATTTTAATAAAAATAACGAAAAATTAACTGTTAACTGGTTTCTCATACAAATTTCTACAGCGATCGTATTTAAATTGCACTGTAATAAATTATTCGAATTAACTTTTAGGAATTATTATTAACTATAAAGAGTAAAGAGCCAACTATATTATACTTTTGCTAGCTTAAGCAAATGTGCGAATACATGTAATCAAATGTGTATGACTATATTGTACTTAACAAACTTTTCGTTAAGTTTCGTCAAGTGTCATTTGCTTAAGCAAACAGCGAAACTGACCGCACTTTACTTAAGGAATCATGTGTTTTTAGAAAAAAACAAATTGCAATGTACGTTGAAAATATTTTTATAGAAAATTTTATTGAAAATGTTAAAAAACAAACGTGCATGTATAACAAAAGGGGTGGGTTTTGCAATTGTTTTTTGATTGAGATGCAAGCACTGTTGCATTTTTTAGTACTTTTTAAATTATATTTTCATTTGTTTCTTTAAAATTTATGATTTACTTGTTAATTGTAAAATATTTTAAAAATATATTTTGGAAATATAAGAAGAAAACAGTTTTTGCAAAAGTACAAATGTTTGCAACTAAGGCCCAATATTATAACT
Source organism: Eustalomyia histrio (assembly GCA_949748255.1). Classification (NCBI taxonomy): domain Eukaryota; kingdom Metazoa; phylum Arthropoda; class Insecta; order Diptera; family Anthomyiidae; genus Eustalomyia; species Eustalomyia histrio. The sequence continues at coordinate 129,555,613 of OX456525.1, forward strand.
TGCCTTTAAGGTGCGTGTTAGTTAAAGGTAACTTTAGCTAAAGTGAGGAATAAAGTCCCCTTTAACTTTTTTTGGTTATAACAACTTCCTTATAAAATAAAATTAAGCTTTTTAAAAATATGGCATTACTAGAGCAAAAACCGATTACTTTTGACAAATAAAAATGGTTCTTTTATATACGTAGTGGCAACGACGTACTTTTATTTATTTATTTACTTACAACAAACAAAAAATACAAACGAAAAACAAAATTTCTTCGAATTGTGTATAAGATCAAAATGTTTGTTATATAAAATTAACATTGTCGACGGTGAACACAGAAAAAAACCAAACAGCAAAAAACTACACGGCAACTACACTGCAGAGCAGAAAATGTGGCAACTTCAAATGCTTAAACCTTACGTTAAAAGTTAAAGGCAAGATGAACTTACCTTTAGCTTATCGGCCACTTTTAGGTTAAAGTATACTTATAATAACGAAAAACTAATAATCTGTCCTAACTTTAGCTATCGGCAAGTTATAATAATGGGCCTAAGTGTCGTAAGTATTTAAGTTTATAAAGTACATTGTAGCCACCCAAAAGTCTTCAATAAGTTGATTAAGCATTTGACAGACTTTTCGTTAATTTTTGACAGTAGCTTAAGTTAGTTAAGTATATTATACTTTTGCCCTTAAATTTTTAACTTTTTTAATTAGTTTTTTACCAAATCAAATCAATGAAATGCAATAATTTACAAAATCATTAAAAAAAATATTGTAAAAAGTTTTTTCCCCGTCCCTTCTAGGTCATTATAACCATGTCCCACTGTATATTTTTTATTCAAAGTATTCTTAATTTATGTTAGTAAAAATATTTTTAATTTTTTAAAATAATGTAATTTTTAATAAAATATTTAAAAACTCAAAGTTTAATTTTTTACTTTTTTTAAGTTAGGTGAGTATTAACTTAATACAGTGAACTTCCAATATAGTGAACTATCCAGTAATGTGAACACCTAATTTTTTATATTAACGCTCTAAATAGTGAACATAGTTTAAAGGCTCTAAATAGGGAACAAAAATTTTTGCGATTTTTGTTGATTTTATAATTTTGGGAATCCTCCGATTGAATAAAAAATTAAAACAATACATGCATACATACTTTGAGTTTTGTTAATGAAGGTCAGTTGTCTTTCGTTACTCATAGAAAACTTAACTGAACTTAATATTTGTTTATACATACCTGTATATTAACAAAGATGCCTAAGAATAACCGAAAGTTTTTAACCATCAATGAAAAATATGAAATTCTACAACTTTTGGAAAAAGGATCAAGTGTTACAGCACTAGGTGTAAAATATAATGTTGGGAAATCTACGATTTGTTCGAAACGCAATATAAATAATAAAATTTCTAAGTGTGTTAACAACACATATTATGGACCAGGGAAACGTAAAACGATGCGATCTTCATAACTTCTAATGATGGAAAAATCTCTATACAAGTGGTTTGTTAACTTGAGAAATAAAATTGGATTGATGCTGAAAGAAAAAGCGAAACAGCTTCATTCTTATTAAATGAAAATATACGCTTCTTCAATGCCAGCGATGGGCGGCTTCAAAAATTCAAACAGAGATACGAAGTCCGACTTTTACAGATTAGCGGAGAAAAGCTTTCAGCGCAACCTCAGCTGGTAGATCCTTTTAAATTGAAGATAAGAGCAAAGATAGATGAACTCGGTTTATCAAATGATCATCTTTTCAATGCAGATGAGTCAGGCTTATTTTGGAAACTTCTTCCTCAAAAGACTTATGTAACGTCATTGGAAAAAAACGCACCAGGTGCGAAGATGGAGAAGCAAAGAGATACATTTCTTTGTTGTGCAAATGCATCTGGATCCTATAAAACCAAACTTCTTGTTATAGTGAATTCTAAGAATCCTCGCAGCTTTAAAATTTGTATCTGTCCAGTGCACTACAAAAACTCAAAGTCTGCTTGGATGACTTATTTAATTTTTAAAGATTGGTTTCACTACTGTTTTGCTTCCGAGGTAAGTAAATTCCAATGCGTCAAATTATTCAGGTTGACATTTGATTTTTCTTTTTCAGGTTACAGATTTTTTGACGAAAAAGGGATTGCTAGTAAAAGATTTGTTGTTATTAGATAATGCTCCATCTCATCTACCTGAATCAGAACTCAAATCCAAGGATGGCTCCATACAAGCGATGTTTATGCCACCAAACGTAACTCCTTTAATACAGCCAATGGATCAGAATGCTATTATAATCACAAAATAGTCTTCTGGCAACAATAATAGCGAAACAAGCTATGTTTATGCCACCAAACGTAACTCCTTTAATACAGCCAATGGATCAGAATGCTATTATAATCACAAAATAGTCTTCTGGCAACAATAATAGCGAAGGAGATCAGTTGGCTTGAAGCAATGAAACAACTTAGATTAAAAGAAGCGATGATCTTTCAGAAGCAGCCTGGGATCGAGTGGGAAATGAAACCTTAGCTAAATGCTGGAAAAATATACTGGATGTGGTTAATGATGATGATGATCCTGAATACAATATTCCTTTAAATGTTTTAAGACATAGATGGCAATTGGATATTAGAGTTTTGGGAGAAAACGCGGCTGATCTTTTTCAGACATTGTTCCCACAGGTTCGTATATTAACAGTTTCTGATGTATAAAATATATTTAAAAAAATTACTTTATCATAGGAGGTATGTACTGCGACAAACATCCAGGAATAAAATAATAACCCATGTGAAAATGACTTAGACGAAATATCCAAATCAAAATAAAACCAAAGGAAGCTGTCGAAATTTTTAATAAAGCACTGCAGTGGGCCGAGCCTGAATTGATTGAAGAAATTAAAGGATGCAGATTGAAGAAATTAAAGGATGCAGTAATTAATAAGTTATTTGAACAAAAAAAAAAAAAAACTCAAAAAATGATAACCGATTATTTACTTACCTAAAATATTTATTTTCTGTATTAATAATATTTGTACAATGAGTTGAAGTATTAAATTTTATTTTTTTTTTAATATAATAAGTGAAGTTAAGTTAAGTTTGCAATAAATTATATGTTATGTTACAAATACCAAGAGTTTCAATACTTTCTAGATTTTTTAAGTAAAAAAAACAATATGGCGCTACAAATTTTTACAATCGAAAATGTGAACAAATTCAATAATGTGAACTGCCTTGGTTTTTATTAGTTCACATTATCGCGAGTTCACTGTATTGAAATTTTTTTGCTTTCCTGCATTTCTTAGGCCGACTTTTTTGAACTTGTAGTGTATTTTATATTGTAGCGCACTGTATATTTACATACACAAATTACATTTTGTTTTATCTCTTTATATAAAGGAATAACGTTGCTGACTGACGGACTAATTTAACATCGCCCAGCCCAAGCCGCTGGAGCTAGGAAGCTGAAATCCGGCGTAGGCATTCGGGAGGACGGAGTGTTTGGAAATTTCTTCAGGGAGGGGAAAAGAGGGGAAAACTCCCCCTTCACAACATGCCCAAACCCCTTAAGCTGGAAATCGAAATTTGAAATATGGTTTGCTTGGAGTATGTGCTAACTCACTGATAAGGTACATTTTATAATTTTGGCCAGGGAGGTGGTAAAAATGGGAATTTAAAGGGTGAAAAGACTTCTTCAGGTGGTTATCTTTTTGGAATATACATTCTAGTGGCAAATCGTCGGCATAATCACTATCCAGATTATTATCGGAACAACAACAGATTATACCTAATGGTATCCCCATACCATAGGAGCAGATCCAGGGGGAGATGAGGGTGATATATCCCCCAAAACGTTTTAAATAAAATACAAAAATTAATGTAATACACAACAGACTTTGACGTGAAATGTTTTTAAACTCATTTTACTTAAAATGCAAAGTGCCATCTTAATAGTAATAGTGACAACTCTACGATTTGGTTTGGGAATGCGATAATCTCTAACCATCATCTATTAGTGAAATTCTAAGGTCCAGTTTTTAGGATGTAGATTATCTTTAAACTCAGTTCATCGCAGCTTGTAACTGGAATACTGCTTATTAAATTTGGTTTATTTTGTTTTATTTTAATGAAGATCAAAATTCTATGCAAAGTTATTCCGACAAATTTATGTTAATAAACTTGGAAACGAAGGACAAAATTCTTTTTTGGTTTAACTAAACCAAGTTTAACTCACATCCCGAAAACTCGGCCTAAAGCAGCAGATAATTAACATGTCAAAGATTTTACTTTTAGAACTCGCTAACATATTTCGAGGAAAATGTTTTCTTTTTGTATATTTTTTTAAATAAAAAATCGTCGGTGTTCTAATCGAAACACCTGTGTTTTTTAGCTAGTGTTCAGAGCATAAAAACTGTTTAATTTTGTCAATTCGCAACATTATTTTTTTAAAGTCTTTTGTATTTTCCTTTGCCGATTTAATAATATTAAGACTTGAAAAATTTTAAAATCTTTTGCCGTTTTGGAGTGGTAAAAGAATTTATCATAAAACTACACATATGTTATTTTGTTTCGGACTTTTTTTAAATCAATAAAACAAATATAGTACACATAGGATGTTCTTGCAATAAGTTTTAAGAAATATGTATGTGCTGTTCAAAAGTAACAATTTGGCTCCATTTCCAATTGAATTTTAGAAAATAGAAGTTGTAATTGAAAATTCCTTATTAAAATTCATGAAAACCCAATTATAATTTAGAAAAGACTAATTGGAACTAAACAGAATTAAGACTGCCTTTAAATTATGATTTCCGAATTACAATTGAAGAGAGTGCAGTAGACCGTAACATCTTACAGGTAAAAAATTGCGCATACACCTTCGAACGTTTTGGTCGTCTTTTTAAATTTTTCGTTATATCATTGGCATTTACAGTAGGATCTTAAAGTATGATATATCGATGTTTTATCTGGAAGAGACCAATATTTTGCTTTAAGGGCCAATGATATAAAGAAAAATTTAAAAATAAAAAAATCCCAAAAGTTCTGCTAGAATTACGAAATACTTGCTTAGCAAAGGTTTAATAATTTTGTGCGAGCTTAATTTTCTAATATTAGGGTTGCAGGAACTGAGATCTGGTGGGTAAATACTACAACGGGATACTTGAGGTCAATGGCCCTTAGAGAGAAACATTGGCAGCTCGAGACGAAAACATCGAAACTGTCCCAAAAATAATTTAGATTCAAAGACGTACGTCAAACTTTTTACAGTCTAGTGTGCAGTGTGTTGTAAAGAGTAGTGTGGAGTATCAAACTTAGCAATATATTTTAATTAATAAAAAGAAACATTAGAAATTTAATTTAAACAGAATTCAAGTCCCCATTTTTTTTTGCACACACAAAACTCTGCAAGTGTTAAATAACAGCCAAAGTAACATATATTCTTTCGGTTTATCGAAGTTGGTCTTCTCCTAATGTGTTATACCAAGCCCATAATATGATTTTTTTGGCCTCCTATGAAGAAAAATTCCAAAAAAGTTAAAGCAATGAGATGGAGTCATAATTTGTGTTTTCCTGGCTCTTTTTTATCCATATTTTTCATCATCCGTAAATCTTTGTTTCTTTCTGTCTTAAAGAATACTTCCAAATTATTTTTCTGGATTTTACCTCTGTGGTCTTATTCGGATACTTATTTGCAAATGAGTATCGAAATATTACTAAAAACTGTTAAAAAAAACTAGTACAGTTTTCTTTTGATAAAATAGGAAATGTATAGTTTTTAAATTTAAATCACATTTATGTGTAGTAAAACACATTGGTGTTTTGTCGGAGAATTTTCACTATAGGTTTCACAAAGAATTTTACGCGAAACGCGTTGGTGGATAAATGCATGGCAAAATAGGCTTCTTAATGCCAAAATAAAAAAATTACACATAAGTAGGTATTTACGAGGGAGCACCAACGAAATGGGATTTTAATTTGAAAATTATTTTTGTAGTAGTAGTAATTCTTTATTTTCATAAAACCATTACAATTACAAAAAAATGAAAGGTTTAAATAAAAAAGTTAAAGAATATTACATACGGCTTTGACATTGTCGTTTGCCGGAAAAAGTAGGCTTACTGTTAAATATCAAAGCAAATTTAGATATATTACATTAACTTTTACTAATGATTGTATTCATTCTCTTTAAATTTTCGATATCGTAAGTAAGTAAGTAAGTAAAAATTTTATTAAGTCTTCTTCTTTTTCGATTACAATGATTGTCTTACATACTATGAGAATAATAACATTCTTAGAGCTATATGTCTCTTACTCTAATAACTAAGTTAACGTAAAAGCAACATTGCTAAAGTGAGATATGTAAAAAAATACAAAATTAAAAGTTTGACAAGGCTTGCTTTCGGCCTTTAAAGTCGCTAACAGAGCAGACGTCTGTAAATAACAATACTAAAACTAAATAAATAACATTACCAAAACTAAATAACAAAAGTTCTGTTACATAAATTGACAAAACATATTCATATTACAGTTCATGTAAAATTTAGTATATGCGTATATCATCTTCAGCCCCTATGATTGCCGGAGGCTGGGCTCATATAGAACGAGGGAAGGTCCAGAGGTGTTTTTCTGGCTTTCGTATATTTAGCTGACAATCATATTATCGTGTAGCCCAAGTTTCTCAACATATCTGGCTTGCAACGACATGGCGTACCTACAGAAGGGTATAACATCGGCATTTTCATAGACATAACTATTTGAAAATCGTTTTATGAAATTTTCATAATTTTTTCCGATGCATTTTCCGTTCAAATATCTCCAATTTTTTGGCTACTATAGGAGATATAGTAAACCAGATTGGGAATCCATAAGACAGAACCGATCTAATGGCGACCTTGTAGAGTAAAAGCTTGGTGTTCTTAGGTAAGTATGTGTTGTTCATTAGCGATGCAAACATATCAGAAATCTTTTTCGCCTTTACCAAGAGACTTCTACCGTGGGCGTTGAATTTCAATAATTTATCAAAATGTATTCCGAGATATTTTATTGAATTTTTGAATGGAATATTTTCGCCGTCTAGTATAAGTTTTTAAGTAATTTAGCGGAATCAGTTTTTTTCTTATTTGTTTAACAAAAGCAATAAATAATGTAAGCCAAAAAAAGTAAATAGTAACGAAGCGTCATCAAAAATAAATAAAGTGAAGCTCAAATGCGAAACGAATATTTTTTCGGATCTTGTTACTTCACATCGCCTCTTAGTAGAAATATTTAGAACTAGCGGAGTAAAAAAAAAATTATCTGGCACAATATTTTATCATATCCAATTTTATATTCCTTTATATCTAAATTGATTCAAAAATTGGCAGATCAAATTAGATCCAGCAATATATTTGGGGATTTAGAAGGATCTAAATTGATGCGAAATATGGCAGATCAAATTAGATCCAGCAAAATATTTGAGGATTCAGAAAGATTTAAATTGATCCGCAAAATGGCAGATCGAATTAGATATAGCAATATATTTGCGGATTTAGAAGGATCTAATTTGTTGCAAAAAATAGCAGTTCAAATTAGATCCAGCAATATATTTGGGGATTTAGATCGATCTAAATTGATCCGTAAAATGGCAGATCAAATTAGATCCAGCAACATATTTGGGGATTTATAAGGATCTAAATTGATCCGAAAAATGACAGATCAAATTAGATCCAGCAATATTTAGAGATTAAGTGAGATCTAAATCTATCCGAAAAATTACAGTTTAAATTAGATCCAGCAATATAGAAGGAAATATATTGATCCGAAAAATGCCAGATAAAATTATATCCAGCTATGTGTTTGGGGACTTAGAAGGATCTAAATTTATCCGAAAAATGGCAGATCTAAATCGATCCGAAGAATAGCATAACTATTTAGATACTGCAACATATTTGTGGATTTAGAAATATCCGAATTGATCCGAAAAATGGCAGATAAAATTAGATCCAGCAATGTATTCGAGGATTTAGAAGGATCTAAATTAATCCGAAAAATGGCAGATCTAATTAGATCCAGCAATATATTTAGGAATTAAATAAAATCCAAATTTAACCGAAAATTTTCAGATCGAATTGTATCAGATTAGTTCCAAAAATGTAATACATACGGTATCTAGTTTATTAATAAGCGTATAAAAAAAATTAAACTTAAAAAATATAAAAATTCTAAAAAAATAATGCTTTTGCCACGATTTGAACTCTGTCTGCAAGGGTTGTAGAGAGTGAAGCACTCAGCCACACACTGCTATGCATAATGGCTGATTTTATTAGACTAAATTTTTAGTATAGTTGTGTTATTTATAATTATACCTTCGGGACTTACGTATAATTATATATTCGGGAATTCGGGAATCATTTCTACATACCACGGCTGAATTAATTACGTGCATCTTTTTTATTAATTTTCTAAGTATTCCTATAGGAATATTTTTTGGTGATTGGATAAATTAAGAAGTTTATTGATTAAGTTATGCACATTTAAAAAAAGACCTACTATATCGGCATATTAAGGGTAATGCTATTTTCCTTTATTTCGGTAACGATATTTTAAGGATAACGTTATTTCACGGTATTTTACGGGAAACGGTTTTTTATATATTTTTGGTAATGGTATTTTAGCGATAACGGATTTTTAGTAACGGTATTTTAGGGGTAACGGTTTTCCAGTTATTTCTGTTACGGTATTTTAGGGGTAACGATAGTCAGTTGAAAGGGGTTATAATCGATAACGATAACGATATTTTAAGGATAACGTTATTTCACGGTATTTTACGGGAAACGGTTTTTTATATATTTTTGGTAATGGTATTTTAGCGATAACGGATTTTTAGTAACGGTATTTTAGGGGTAACGGTTTTCCAGTTATTTCTGTTACGGTATTTTAGGGGTAACGATAGTCAGTTGAAAGGGGTTAGAATCGATAACGGTGTTGCAAGCCAACTCTGGAAGTATTGAGTAGGTCCTATAAATATTGAGTTCTCGAAAAATGGTCGGTATTGAGTACTCAATATCCAAATTCTCAATTAATACAACACTATTTTATCTACAACTCTATCTTATATCCACTTTTAAATAAAACTATTAAAAAACAAGTAAGAGTGGCTAAATTTGGCTATGCCGAATCTTATATACCCTTCACCATGGTTGGGAAAAAACTGAAGTTTATATATGGACATATATGGAATGGACAGATTTATATACGGACGTTTTTAAGAGGAATTTAACCATTTAGTTTGGTGATAAAGCTTGGACTCGGGAAGATTTATGGTTCCCGAAAATAGGTATTTAAAAAAAATGTTTGTTTTTGTCATAACTTTTTTGTATCTGAACCGATATTTCCGAGTTTTTTAGCAAATATGTTATACTAAAGATTTTCGATCTTTTGCTATAAAAGACGTATCCATAGGTCATATTACAGCTCTAAAATTTTAGTTTTTGTAAAAATTTTTATGTTTTTAGCCCATTTATGAATTATTTAATTACAGTCTTACCGTTCTTAAGATATAACGTAATATATTTTTTGCCACGCCCAATTCAGGGATGCCGCCCACTTTTAGTCAGATGTTGTGTATTGATAACCAAGATGCTTGTACCTTACCTGGGAACTTTTTCTCTTTTCGTTCTCCAAATATACACAAAAACTGACCGACATCGTTAAGTCAACTGTGCTGTACGTATTTGTTATGTTAAAAAAAATACAAAAAAAGTCTTAGAAAAATGTACAAAAAAAGTTAAATAGACGGGGATTGATCGCTCGACTAAAAGAAAAAAACTATTTATGAGAAAGCGCTTAGACCACTGAGCCATTGAAGGACATACGCAATAATGGTTAATAGAAGTAAATAAAGTTTTAGTTTAAAACAAATTTGTTTGGTTTTTAAATGGCAAATCTTTGTATGTGTTTGTTGTGTGTGTATAAAAGGTGAAGAGGTAAAAGAAAAGAAGTTCAACGAATAAAATAAAAAAAAGAACAACAATCACGAACACAATGCCAATCAGTGTTGCCATATTTTTTTTCTTTCTTTTCTTTTTAGTTGTAAAAAAACTATTTTCCACCAAAAAAATATTTTTTTACAAATCGTTAAAAGAAATCACTAGAACTGCATGTGTTTTATTTCTAAGAAATCGTTTGATTTAGCTGGCGAATTTGCATTTGGGATTTCATTTCGCATTTTATTAAAAAATGTTTTGAATTTTAATTTCTTTACCTTAATTTTAAAAATTTAAAGGAAAATAGTTTATAAAAATTTGTTTTATAAATTATTATTTGTTATGACCTATAATAGTTGCATTCAAAGAGAATTTATGTATAAAATTTTCTTAATATATGAGAAATAAAATGGTCTAAAAATCTTTTTATAAATAAATAAAACTGTTTGTATTTTGTTTGTATCAGAGGGTTTTTATAAAAATTTTGATGTTTTTAGCCCATTTATGGATTATTAAATTACGGTCTTACCGGTTTTAAGATATAAATTAATCTATTTTGTGCCACACCCAATTCACGAATCCCGCCCACATTTGTATAGATGTTGTGTATTAATAACCAAGGTGCTTGTACCTTAATTGGAACTTTTCCTCTTACCGTTCTCCGTACAGAAAAACTGACCGACATCTTTAAGTCAACTGTGCTGTACGTATGTGCTATGTTAAAAAAAATAATAAAATGAAGGGTATAACAAAAAAAGTCTTAAGAAATATTAAAAAAATTGTTCAAAAACGTTGAATAGACGGGGGATCGATCGCGCGACTAAAAGAACAAAACCATTTGTGACAAAGCGCTTAGATCACTGAGTCATCGAAAGACATACGAAATCGTCGTTAATAGAAGTAAATAGACAGTTTAAGAGACTTGATTGGTTTTTAAATGACAAATCTACGTATGTGTTTGTTGTTTGTGTATAAAAGGTGAAGAGGTAAAAGAAAAGAAGTTCAACAAATGGATGTGTTTGTTATGCGTAAAATTCAACATACATACATATTAAATGAAGGGATTTTACGGAAAAAATTAGAGGTAGTCGTGATTTTTTGCTTATATCTCACCCATTTATCAACCGATCTGGCTGAATTTCAATAGCAAACAGAAATGGATCACATGTCACAGAAATATATATCAAGCAAGTCCTCATCATGTCTGGGGTCATCGGTAAACCCATTTCAACACACAGACGGACATCGTTAAATCAACTTCGCTCTTTATAAAGACCCAGAATATATATACTTCATAGGGTCTAATATCAATATTGAAGAAATTACAAACGGAATGACAAACTTATATATACCCTTTTTCACCACCTGTGGTGAAGGGTATAAAAATCGAAGGAATAATTTTAGAGTTCCCCATATCTTTTAACTTCCATATCTCGTAACTATTATACATATGTTCTTACAGTTGCTCTGTGTGAAACGGGACTTATTAATTATATATTCTTAGTTTGCAAATACATATATTCAAAAAAGTTTGACAATAACTACATGACAGTGTTCGCGTAATAATCAGTATTTGTTTGTAACTGTAATTACAGTTGTTTTTCTATGAAAAAATACAAAACTATTATTACAGTTATTTAAAAACAAGCAAAAAAAGTTTTTTTAACGCAGGTATTTTTAATATTATAGTAAACTACCAAAATATTAACCCTGACGTTTTTTTTTTCTTTATTAAAAAAATTGTTCTTCAGTTTCACCGATTTTAAAGGTGAATGAAACACATTTGATACTATTGACATTTTCTTAGTTTAAAAACAAAAATCAGAAAATTTTATTGTTATAGGAGAACCGTTTGGAATTTTGATTTCAAATTTTAAGTGTAATCGAAAGCAAAAATCTTTATTTTTTTTAATATCTAAAAAATTAACCGTAGTTATTACGAATTTCTGTTGGTTTAAATTTTTCGTAGTAAAAATTTTACAGTTATTTGTTTGCTAACGCATTTAATTGTTTTTCCAGCATTTAAATTGTAATTTAAATTATAATAATAAAAATGAAAAAAAAAAAATTTATTTTGTATGAAAGACATTACAAAAAACCCAAAATATCACATTCTCAATGGATAAATATTAGTCTTGTATATAAAATTTGCGTGAAAACAAATTGTACTAACTTTTCACGTGAAATTCATTATAATCGGGACTCCGAGTAAAAAAAATATCTGGCCCAATATTTAATCATAGCCACTTTGATATTCTTTAATATCTGCTGTAATATCCAACTCATATTATTTGATCCGAAAAATGGTGGAAAGAGTTAGAACCTCTATATTTAGGAAGTTAGTAGGATCTAAATTGATCCGAAAAATTAAAAATCAAGATCCAGCAATATATTTGGGGACTTAGTAAGATCTAAACTGATACGAAAAATGGCAGATCAAATTTATTTTTTGTATCTTTCTAGAGCGCCGTTTGGAATATTGACTTTAAATTTAAATCTTATGAAGTAATTATTCCTTTTTTTTTGTAATTGAACGAAAGAATTGTTTTTATTTTAATAAAAATAACGAAAAATTAACTGTTAACTGGTTTCTCATACAAATTTCTACAGCGATCGTATTTAAATTGCACTGTAATAAATTATTCGAATTAACTTTTAGGAATTATTATTAACTATAAAGAGTAAAGAGCTAACTATATTATACTTTTGCTAGCTTAAGCAAATGTGCGAATACATGTAATCAAATGTGTATGACTATATTGTACTTAACAAACTTTTCGTTAAGTTTCGTCAAGTGTCATTTGCTTAAGCAAGTAGCGAAACTGACCGCACTTTACTTAAGGAATCATGTGTTTTTAGAAAAAAAACAAATTGCAATGTACGTGGAAAATATTTTTATAGAAAATTTTATTGAAAATGTTAAAAAACAAACGTGCATGTATAACAAAAGGGGTGGGTTTTGTAATTGTTTTTCGATTGAGATGCAAGCACTGTTGCATTTTTTAGTACTTTTTTATTTATGTTTTCATTTGTTTCTTTAAAATTTATGATTTACTTGTTAATTGTAAAATATTTATAAATTGAACACATTAAATAATATTTTTCGAAAAGAAACATATATTTTGCAAAAGTATAAATGTTTGCAACTAAGTGTCGTAAGTATTTAAGTTTAAAAAGTACATTGTAGCCACCCAAAAGTCTTCAATAAGTTGATTAAGCATTTGACAGACTTTTCGTTAATTTTTAACAGTAGCTTAAGTTAGCAAAAGTATAATATAGTAAGCCCTTAAATTTTTAACTTTTTTAATTAGTTTTTTACCAAATCAAATCAATGAAATGCAATCATTTACAAAATCATTAAAAAAATATTGTAAAAAGTTTTTTCCCGGTCCCTTCTAGGTCATTATAACCATGTCCCACTGTATATTTTTTATTCAAAGTATTCTTAATTTAATTAATTTATGTTAATAAAAATATTTTAAATTTTTTAAAATAATGTAATTTTTAATAAAATATTTAAAAACTTAAAGTTTAATTTTTTACTTTTTTTAAGTTAGGTGAGTATTAACTTAATACAGTGAACTTCCAATATAGTGAACTATCCAGTAATGTGAACACCTAATTTTTTATATTAACGCTCTAAATAGTGAACATAGTTTAAAGGCTCTAAATAGGGAACAAAAATTTTTGCGATTTTTGTTGATTTTATAATTTTGGGAATCCTCCGATTGAATAAAAAATTAAAACAATACATGCATACATACTTTGAGTTTTGTTAATGAAGGTCAGTTGTCTTTCGTTACTCATAGAAAACTTAACTGAACTTAATATTTGTTTATACATACCTGTATATTAACAAAGATGCCTAAGAATAACCGAAAGTTTTTAACCATCAATGAAAAATATGAAATTCTACAACTTTTGGAAAAAGGATCAAGTGTTACAGCACTAGGTGTAAAATATAATGTTGGGAAATCTACGATTTGTTCGAAACGCAATATAAATAATAAAATTTCTAAGTGTGTTAACAACCCATATTATGGACCAGGGAAACGTAAAACGATGCGATTTTCATAACTTCTAATGATGGAAAAATCTCTATACAAGTGGTTTGTTAACTTGAGAAATAAAATTGGATTGATGCTGAAAGAAAAAGCGAAACAGCTTCATTCTTATTAAATGAAAATATACGCTTCTTCAATGCCAGCGATGGGCGGCTTCAAAAATTCAAACAGAGATACGAAGTCCGACTTTTACAGATTAGCGGAGAAAAGCTTTCAGCGCAACCTCAGCTGGTAGATCCTTTTAAATTGAAGATAAGAGCAAAGATAGATGAACTCGGTTTATCAAATGATCATCTTTTCAATGCAGATGAGTCAGGCTTATTTTGGAAACTTCTTCCTCAAAAGACTTATGTAACGTCATTGAAAAAAAACGCACCAGGTGCGAAGATGGAGAAGCAAAGAGATACATTTCTTTGTTGTGCAAATGCATCTGGATCCTATAAAACCAAACTTCTTGTTATAGTGAATTCTAAGAATCCTCGCAGCTTTAAAATTTGTATCTGTCCAGTGCACTACAAAAACTCAAAGTCTGCTTGGATGACTTATTTAATTTTTAAAGATTGGTTTCACTACTGTTTTGTTCCCGAGGTAGGTAAATTCCAATGCGTCAAATTATTCAGGTTGACATTTGATTTTTCTTTTTCAGGTTACAGATTTTTTGACGAAAAAGGGATTGCTAGTAAAAGCTTTGTTGTTATTAGATAATGCTCCATCTCATCTACCTGAATCAGAACTCAAATCCAAGGATGGCTCCATACAAGCGATGTTTATGCCACCAAACGTAACTCCTTTAATACAGCCAATGGATCAGAATGCTATTATAATCACAAAATAGTCTTCTGGCAACAATAATAGCGAAACAAGCTATGTTTATGCCACCAAACGTAACTCCTTTAATACAGCCAATGGATCAGAATGCTATTATAATCACAAAATAGTCTTCTGGCAACAATAATAGCGAAGGAGATCAGTTGGCTTGAAGCAATGAAACAACTTAGATTAAAAGAAGCGATGATCTTTCAGAAGCAGCCTGGGATCGAGTGGGAAATGAAACCTTAGCTAAATGCTGGAAAAATATACTGGATGTGGTTAATGATGATGATGATCCTGAATACAATATCCCTTTAAATGTTTTAAGACATAGATGGCAATTGGATATTAGAGTTTTGGAAGAAAACGCGGCTGATCTTTTTCAGACATTGTTCCCACAGGTTCGTATATTAACAGTTTCTGATGTATAAAATATATTTAAAAAAATGACTTTATCATAGGAGGTATGTACTGCGACAAACATCCAGGAATAAAATAATAACCCATGTGAAAATGACTTAGACGAAATATCCAAATCAAAATAAAACCAAAGGAAGCTGTCGAAATTTTTAATAAAGCACTGCAGTGGGCCGAGCCTGAATTGATTGAAGAAATTAAAGGATGCAGATTGAAGAAATTAAAGGATGCAGTAATTAATAAGTTATTTGAACAAAAAAAAAAACTCAAAAAATGATAACCGATTATTTACTTACCTAAAATATTTATTTTCTGTATTAATAATATTTGTACAATGAGTTGAAGTATTAAATTTTATTTTTTTTTTAATATAATAAGTGAAGTTAAGTTAAGTTTGCAATAAATTATATGTTATGTTACAAATACCAAGAGTTTCAATACTTTCTAGACTTTTTAAGTAAAAAAAACAATATGGCGCTACAAATTTTTACAATCGAAAATGTGAACAAATTCAATAATGTGAACTGCCTTGGTTTTTATTAGTTCACATTATCGCGAGTTCACTGTATTGAAATTTTTTTGCTTTCCTGCATTTCTTAGGCCGACTTTTTTTGAACTTGTAGTGTATTTTATATTGTAGCGCACTGTATATTTACATACACAAATTACATTTTGTTTTATCTCTTTATATAAAGGAATAACGTTGCTGACTGACGGACTAATTTAACATCGCCCAGCCCAAGCCGCTGGAGCTAGGAAGCTGAAATCCGGCGTAGGCATTCGGGAGGACGGAGTGTTTGGAAATTTCTTCAGGGAGGGGAAAAGAGGGGAAAACTCCCCCTTCACAACATGCCCAAACCCCTTAAGCTGGAAATCGAAATTTGAAATATGGTTTGCTTGGAGTATGTGCTAACTCACTGATAAGGTACATTTTATAATTTTGGCCAGGGAGGTGGTAAAAATGGGAATTTAAAGGGTGAAAAGACTTCTTCAGGTGGTTTTCTTTTTGGAATATACATTCTAGTGGCAAATCGTCGGCATAATCACTATCCAGATTATTATCGGAACAACAACAGATTATACCTAATGGTATCCCCATACCATAGGAGCAGATCCAGGGGGAGATGAGGGTGATATATCCCCCAAAACGTTTTAAATAAAATACAAAAATTAATGTAATACACAACAGACTTTGACGTGAAATGTTTTTAAACTCATTTTACTTAAAATGCAAAGTGCCATCTTAATAGTAATAGTGACAACTCTACGATTTGGTTTGGGAATGCGATAATCTCTAACCATCATCTATTAGTGAAATTCTAAGGTCCAGTTTTTAGGATGTAGATTATCTTTAAACTCAGTTCATCGCAGCTTGTAACTGGAATACTGCTTATTAAATTTGGTTTATTTTGTTTTATTTTAATGAAGATCAAAATTCTATGCAAAGTTATTCCGACAAATTTATGTTAATAAACTTGGAAACGAAGGACAAAATTCTTTTTTGGTTTAACTAAACCAAGTTTAACTCACATCCCGAAAACTCGGCCTAAAGCAGCAGATAATTAACATGTCAAAGATTTTACTTTTAGAACTCGCTAACATATTTCGAGGAAAATGTTTTCTTTTTGTATATTTTTTTAAATAAAAAATCGTCGGTGTTCTAATCGAAACACCTGTGTTTTTTAGCTAGTGTTCAGAGCATAAAAACTGTTTAATTTTGTCAATTCGCAACATTATTTTTTTAAAGTCTTTTGTATTTTCCTTTGCCGATTTAATAATATTAAGACTTGAAAAATTTTAAAATCTTTTGCCGTTTTGGAGTGGTAAAAGAATTTATCATAAAACTACACATATGTTATTTTGTTTCGGACTTTTTTTAAATCAATAAAACAAATATAGTACACATAGGATGTTCTTGCAATAAGTTTTAAGAAATATGTATGTGCTGTTCAAAAGTAACAATTTGGCTCCATTTCCAATTGAATTTTAGAAAATAGAAGTTGTAATTGAAAATTCCTTATTAAAATTCATGAAAACCCAATTATAATTTAGAAAAGACTAATTGGAACTAAACAGAATTAAGACTGCCTTTAAATTATGATTTCCGAATTACAATTGAAGAGAGTGCAGTAGACCGTAACATCTTACAGGTAAAAAATTGCGCATACACCTTCGAACGTTTTGGTCGTCTTTTTAAATTTTTCGTTATATCATTGGCATTTACAGTAGGATCTTAAAGTATGATATATCGATGTTTTATCTGGAAGAGACCAATATTTTGCTTTAAGGGCCAATGATATAAAGAAAAATTTAAAAATAAAAAAATCCCAAAAGTTCTGCTAGAATTACGAAATACTTGCTTAGCAAAGGTTTAATAATTTTGTGCGAGCTTAATTTTCTAATATTAGGGTTGCAGGAACTGAGATCTGGTGGGTAAATACTACAACGGGATACTTGAGGTCAATGGCCCTTAGAGAGAAACATTGGCAGCTCGAGACGAAAACATCGAAACTGTCCCAAAAATAATTTAGATTCAAAGACGTACGTCAAACTTTTTACAGTCTAGTGTGCAGTGTGTTGTAAAGAGTAGTGTGGAGTATCAAACTTAGCAATATATTTTAATTAATAAAAAGAAACATTAGAAATTTAATTTAAACAGAATTCAAGTCCCCATTTTTTTTTGCACACACAAAACTCTGCAAGTGTTAAATAACAGCCAAAGTAACATATATTCTTTCGGTTTATCGAAGTTGGTCTTCTCCTAATGTGTTATACCAAGCCCATAATATGATTTTTTTGGCCTCCTATGAAGAAAAATTCCAAAAAAGTTAAAGCAATGAGATGGAGTCATAATTTGTGTTTTCCTGGCTCTTTTTTATCCATATTTTTCATCATCCGTAAATCTTTGTTTCTTTCTGTCTTAAAGAATACTTCCAAATTATTTTTCTGGATTTTACCTCTGTGGTCTTATTCGGATACTTATTTGCAAATGAGTATCGAAATATTACTAAAAACTGTTAAAAAAAACTAGTACAGTTTTCTTTTGATAAAATAGGAAATGTATAGTTTTTAAATTTAAATCACATTTATGTGTAGTAAAACACATTGGTGTTTTGTCGGAGAATTTTCACTATAGGTTTCACAAAGAATTTTACGCGAAACGCGTTGGTGGATAAATGCATGGCAAAATAGGCTTCTTAATGCCAAAATAAAAAAATTACACATAAGTAGGTATTTACGAGGGAGCACCAACGAAATGGGATTTTAATTTGAAAATTATTTTTGTAGTAGTAGTAATTCTTTATTTTCATAAAACCATTACAATTACAAAAAAATGAAAGGTTTAAATAAAAAAGTTAAAGAATATTACATACGGCTTTGACATTGTCGTTTGCCGGAAAAAGTAGGCTTACTGTTAAATATCAAAGCAAATTTAGATATATTACATTAACTTTTACTAATGATTGTATTCATTCACTTCAAATTTTCGATATCGTAAGTAAGTAAGTAAGTAAAAATTTTATTAAGTCTTCTTCTTTTTCGATTACAATGATTGTCTTACATACTATGAGAATAATAACATTCTTAGAGCTATATGTCTCTTACTCTAATAACTAAGTTAACGTAAAAGCAACATTGCTAAAGTGAGATATGTAAAAAAATACAAAATTAAAAGTTTGACAAGGCTTGCTTTCGGCCTTTAAAGTCGCTAACAGAGCAGACGTCTGTAAATAACAATACTAAAACTAAATAAATAACATTACCAAAACTAAATAACAAAAGTTCTGTTACATAAATTGACAAAACATATTCATATTACAGTTCATGTAAAATTTAGTATATGCGTATATCATCTTCAGCCCCTATGATTGCCGGAGGCTGGGCTCATATAGAACGAGGGAAGGTCCAGAGGTGTTTTTCTGGCTTTCGTATATTTAGCTGACAATCATATTATCGTGTAGCCCAAGTTTCTCAACATATCTGGCTTGCAACGACATGGCGTACCTACAGAAGGGTATAACATCGGCATTTTCATAGACATAACTATTTGAAAATCGTTTTATGAAATTTTCATAATTTTTTCCGATGCATTTTCCGTTCAAATATCTCCAATTTTTTGGCTACTATAGGAGATATAGTAAACCAGATTGGGAATCCATAAGACAGAACCGATCTAATGGCGACCTTGTAGAGTAAAAGCTTGGTGTTCTTAGGTAAGTATGTGTTGTTCATTAGCGATGCAAACATATCAGAAATCTTTTTCGCCTTTACCAAGAGACTTCTACCGTGGGCGTTGAATTTCAATAATTTATCAAAATGTATTCCGAGATATTTTATTGAATTTTTGAATGGAATATTTTCGCCGTCTAGTATAAGTTTTTAAGTAATTTAGCGGAATCAGTTTTTTTCTTATTTGTTTAACAAAAGCAATAAATAATGTAAGCCAAAAAAAGTAAATAGTAACGTCATCAAAAATAAATAAAGTGAAGCTCAAATGCGAAACGAATATTTTTTCGGATCTTGTTACTTCACATCGCCTCTTAAATATTTAGAACTAGCGGAGTAAAAAAAAAATTATCTGGCACAATATTTTATCATATCCAATTTTATATTCCTTTATATCTAAATTGATTCAAAAATTGGCAGATCAAATTAGATCCAGCAATATATTTGGGGATTTAGAAGGATCTAAATTGATGCGAAATATGGCAGATCAAATTAGATCCAGCAAAATATTTGAGGATTCAGAAAGATTTAAATTGATCCGCAAAATGGCAGATCGAATTAGATATAGCAATATATTTGGGGATTTAGAAGGATCTAATTTGTTGCAAAAAATAGCAGTTCAAATTAGATCCAGCAATATATTTGGGGATTTAGATCGATCTAAATTGATCCGTAAAATGGCAGATCAAATTAGATCCAGCAACATATTTGGGGATTTATAAGGATCTAAATTGATCCGAAAAATGACAGATCAAATTAGATCCAGCAATATTTAGAGATTAAGTGAGATCTAAATCTATCCGAAAAATTACAGTTTAAATTAGATCCAGCAATATAGAAGGAAATATATTGATCCGAAAAATGCCAGATAAAATTATATCCAGCTATGTGTTTGGGGACTTAGAAGGATCTAAATTTATCCGAAAAATGGCAGATCTAAATCGATCCGAAGAATAGCATAACTATTTAGATACTGCAACATATTTGTGGATTTAGAAATATCCGAATTGATCCGAAAAATGGCAGATAAAATTAGATCCAGCAATGTATTCGAGGATTTAGAAGGATCTAAATTGATCCGAAAAATGGCAGATCTAATTAGATCCAGCAATATATTTGGGAATTAAATAAAATCCAAATTTAACCGAAAATTTTCAGATCGAATTGTATCAGATTAGTTCCAAAAATGTAATACATACGGTATCTAGTTTATTAATAAGCGTATAAAAAAAATTAAACTTAAAAAATATAAAAATTCTAAAAAAATAATGCTTTTGCCACGATTTGAACTCTGTCTGCAAGGGTTGTAGAGAGTGAAGCACTCAGCCACACACTGCTATGCATAATGGCTGATTTTATTAGACTAAATTTTTAGTATAGTTGTGTTATTTATAATTATACCTTCGGGACTTACGTATAATTATATATTCGGGAATTCGGGAATCATTTCTACATACCACGGCTGAATTAATTACGTGCATCTTTTTTATTAATTTTCTAAGTATTCCTATAGGAATATTTTTTGGTGATTGGATAAATTAAGAAGTTTATTGATCAAGTTATGCACATTTAAAAAAAGACCTACTATATCGGCATATTAAGGGTAATGCTATTTTCCTTTATTTCGGTAACGATATTTTAAGGATAACGTTATTTCACGGTATTTTACGGGAAACGGTTTTTTATATATTTTTGGTAATGGTATTTTAGCGATAACGGATTTTTAGTAACGGTATTTTAGGGGTAACGGTTTTCCAGTTATTTCTGTTACGGTATTTTAGGGGTAACGATAGTCAGTTGAAAGGGGTTAGAATCGATAACGATAACGATATTTTAAGGATAACGTTATTTCACGGTATTTTACGGGAAACTGTTTTTTATATATTTTTGGTAATGGTATTTTAGCGATAACGGATTTTTAGTAACGGTATTTTAGGGGTAACGGTTTTCCAGTTATTTCTGTTACGGTATTTTAGGGGTAACGATAGTCAGTTGAAAGGGGTTAGAATCGATAACGGTGTTGCAAGCCAACTTTGGAAGTATTGAGTAGGTACTATAAATATTGAGTTCTCGAAAAATGGTCGGTATTGAGCACTCAATATCCAAATTCTCAATTAATACAACACTATCTTATCTACAACTCTATCTTATATCCACTTTTAAATAAAACTATTTAAAAACAAGTAAGAGTGGCTAAATTTGGCTATGCCGAATCTTATATACCCTTCACCATGGTTGGGAAAAAACTGAAGTTTATATATGGACATATATGGAATGGACAGATTTATATACGGACGTTTTTAAGAGGAATTTAACCATTTAGTTTGGTGATAAAGCTTGGACTCGGGAAGATTTATGGTTCCCGAAAATAGGTATTTAAAAAAAATGTTTGTTTTTGTCATAACTTTTTTGTATCTGAACCGATATTTCCAAGTTTTTTAGCAAATATGTTATACTAAAGATTTTCGATCTTTTGCTATAAAAGACGTATCCATAGGTCATATTACAGCTCTAAAATTTTAGTTTTTGTAAAAATTTTTATGTTTTTAGCCCATTTATGAATTATTTAATTACAGTCTTACCGTTCTTAAGATATAACGTAATAAATTTTTTGCCACGCCCAATTCAGGGATGCCGCCCACTTTTGGTCAGATGTTGTGTATTGATAACCAAGATGCTTGTACCTTACCTGGGAACTTTTTCTCTTTTCGTTCTCCAAATATACACAAAAACTGACCGACATCGTTAAGTCAACTGTGCTGTACGTATTTGTTAAAAAAAATACAAAAAAAGTCTTAGAAAAATGTACAAAAAAAGTTAAATAGACGGGGATTGATCGCTCGACTAAAAGAAAAAAACTATTTATGAGAAAGCGCTTAGACCACTGAGCCATTGAAGGACATACGCAATAATGGTTAATAGAAGTAAATAAAGTTTTAGTTTAAAACAAATTTGTTTGGTTTTTAAATGGCAAATCTTTGTATGTGTTTGTTGTGTGTGTATAAAAGGTGAAGAGGTAAAAGAAAAGAAGTTCAACAAATAAAATAAAAAAAGAACAACAATCACGAACACAATGCCAATCAGTGTTGCCATATTTTTTTCTTTCTTTTCTTTTTAGTTGTAAAAAAAACTATTTTCGACCAAAAAAATATTTTTTTACAAATCGTTAAAAGAAATCACTAGAACTGCATGTGTTTTATTTCTAAAAAATCGTTTGATTTAGCTGGCAAATTTGCATTTGGGATTTCATTTCGCTTTTTTATTAAAAAATGTTTTTAATTTCTTTAGCTTAATTTTAAAAATTTTAAGGAAAATAGTTTATAAAAATTTGTTTTATAAATTATTATAAGTTATGACCTATAATAGTTGCACTCAAAGAGAATTTATGTATAAAATTTTCTTAATATATAAGAAATAAAATGGTCTAAAAATCTTTTTATAAATAAATAAAACTCTTTGTATTTTGTTTGTATCAGAGGGTTTTTATAAAAATTTTGATGTTTTTAGCCCATTTATGGATTATTAAATCACGGTCCTACCGGTTTTAAGATATTAATTAATCTGTTTTGTGCCACACCCAATTCACGAATCCCGACCACATTTGTATGGATGTTGTGTATTAATAACCAAGGTGCTTGTACCTTAATTGGAACTTTTCCTCTTTCCGTTCTCCGTACAGAAAAACTGACCGACATCTTTAAGTCAACTGTGCTGTACGTATGTGTTATGTTAAAAAAAATGAAGGGTATAACAAAAAAAGTCTTAAAAAATATTAAAAAAATTGTACAAAAAAAGTTGAATAGACGCGACTAAAAGAACAAAACTATTTGTGACAAAGCGCTTAGATCACTGAGTCACTGAAAGACATACGAAATCGTCGTTAATAGAAGTAAATAGACAGTTTTTGTTTGTTTGTTGTTTGTGTATAAAAGGTGAAGAGGTAAAAGAAAAGAAGTTCAACAAATGGATGTGTTTGTTATGCGTAAAATTCAACATACATACATATTAAATGAAGGGATTTTACGGAAAAAATTAAAGGTAGTCGTGATTTTTTGCTTATATCTCACCCATTTATCAACCGATCTGGCTGAATTTCAATAGCAAACAGAAATGGATCACATGTCACAGAAATATATATCAAGCAAGTCCTCATCATGTCTGGGGTCATCGGGAAACCCATTTCAACACACAGACGGACATCGTTAAATCAACTTCGCTCTTCATAAGGACCCAGAATATATATACTTTATAGGGTCTAAGATCAATATTTAAGAAATTACAAACGGAATGACAAACTTATATATACCCTTTTTCACCACCTGTGGTGAAGGGTATAAAAATCGTAGGAATAATTTTAGAGTTCCCCATATCTTTTAACTTCCATATCTCGTAACTATTATACATATGTACTTACAGTTGCTCTGTGTGAAAGGGGACTTATTAATTATATATTCTTAGTTTGCAAATACATATATTCAAAAAAGTGTGACAGTGTTCGCGTAATAATCAGTATTTGTTTTTAACTGTAATTACAGTTGTTTTTCTATGAAAAAATACAAAACTATTATCACAGTTATTTAAAAACAAGCAAAAAAAAAGTTTCTTTAACGCAGGTATTTTTAATATTATAGTAAACTGCCAAAATATTAACCCTGACGTTTTTTTTTTTCTTTATTGAAAAAATTGTTCTTCAGTTTCACCGATTTTAAAGGTGAATGAAACACATTTGATACTATTGACATTTTCTTAGTTTAAAAACAAAAATCAGAAAATTTTATTGTTATAGGTGAACCGTTTGGAATTTTGATTTCAAATTTTAAATGTAATCGAAAGCAAAAATCCTTATTTTTTTTTAATATCTAAAAAATTAACCGTAGTTATTACGAATTTCTGTTGGTTTAAATTTTTCGTAGTAAAAATTTTACAGTTATTTGTTTGCTAATGCATTTAATTGTTTTTCCAACACTTAAATTGTAATTTAAATTATTATAATAAAAATGAACAATTTTTTTTTATTTTGTATGAAAGACATTACAAAAAACCCAAAATATCACATTCTCAATGGATAAATACTAGTCTTGTATATAAAATTTGCGTGAAAACAAATTGTAACTTTTCACGTGAAATTCATTATAATCGGGACTCCGAGTAAAAAAATATCTGGCCCAATATTTAATCATAGCTAATTTGATATTCTTTAATATCTGTAATATCCAACTCATATTATTTGATCCGAAAAATGGTGGATAGAGTTAGATCCTATATATTTAGGTAGTAGGATCCAAATTGATTCGAAAAATTAAAAATCAAGATCCAGCAATATATTTGAGGACTAAGTAAGATCTAAATTGATACGAAAAATGGCAGATAAAATTTATTTTTTGTATCTTTCTAGAGCGCCGTTTGGAATATTGACTTGAAATTTAAATCTTATGAAGTAATTATTCCTTTTTTTTTGTAATTGAACGAAAGAATTTTTATTTTAATAAAAATAGTAGTATATAATTGAGGAGTCATATTGATTTAATTGCCTTCATTTTAGCTGAGGAGTCATATTGATTTAATTGCCTTTATTTTTAGCTGAGGAGTCATATTGATTTAATTGCCTTCATTTTTAGCTGAGGAGTCATATTGATTTAATTGCCTTCATTTTTAGCTGAGGAGTCATATTGATTTAATTGCCTTCATTTTTAGCTGAGGAGTCATATTGATTTAATTGCCTTCATTTTTAGCTGAGGAGTCATATTGATTTAATTGCCTTCATTTTAGCTGAGGAGTCATATTGATTTAATTGCCTTTCGTCGGTTGTATGCTTATAATATAAAAGGGTTGTAAAACAAAATTTTTAGGATCAAGTGAAAGTCATTGATCTACATATTTGTTTTTGGTTTTTTTTTTAATTTGTGTTGTTAGTGTGGCCGTCGGTTGTTTGCTTATAATGTAAAAGTGGTGGTTATACAAAAATTGTCATGTGTGTGTTTTGCTAGAAGGTGTTATGTGACGAGGATCTTTTTTGAAATTATATAGGGTAGCGTTGTCGTCGGTTAATTCTTTTTATCTCTTGTTTTTTTTTTTTTTTTAATTTGTGTTGTTAGTGTGGCCGTCGGTTGTTTGCTTATAATGTAAAAGTGGTGGTTATACAAAATTTTTCTTGTGCGTGATTGGCTAGGTGTTACGTGACGAGGGTCTTTTTGAAATTATATAGGGTAGCGTTGTCGTCGGTTAATTCTTTTTATCTCTTGTGTTTTTTTCTATTCTTTGGTGGTATATACATTCTGCATGTGGATGTTTTTTTTCAAGTATGTCATAAATTGAATATTTATTAATAGGAGATTTGTTTTGGACTGCACAATTTTAAGGATCAAGTGAAAGTCATTGATCTACATATTTGTTTTTGTATTAAGAGAAAATTTGCATTAAGTGAAAGTCAGTAATCTACATATTTGTTTTTGTATTAAGAGAAAATTTCCATTTTTTCTTTCTTGTATTTATGTTCTATTTTTGTTTTTATTTTTTTTTTTTTGTGTTTGGTATATACATTCTACATATAAATGTACAAGTAGGTCATAAATGAATTATTTATTAATGTAACATTTTCATTAATCCACAAATTTTTATGTTTTAATGAAATATGAATCTGTTTGTTTCTTGTTCGGTTTTGTTTCTTGTAATAAAGCGGTAATTGGAATCTGTTAGTGTTTTGTTTGTTTGTTTAGTTGTGTATAATAAAAAACAATACTATAAATTAGTTTTATGTATTTGGTTTTATTTTACTTTCTTTTAAATAATTCTTAAATTAAAATCTCATTAAATATTTCTTATAAATTTAAATACGTATAATATAATAATTTCGGTTATTTTTTTTTTTATTTAATTAAAAATTTAGATGTTTATGATAGAGATTTATAAGATCGTTGACTGAAGTTTCTCTTAATTTATAGATGATGCAACTACATGTATCAGGTCCTTCAGTACATCTGTCGTCAGACCATATGCAATCCTCAAAATGCTCTCCATGCGCTGAATTAAGAATTCTTTTATTCTCATATAATTCGAAATAATCAGCGTTCTTTAAAAAGAAGTGTAAATCTTTTAGACATATTATGATAGAGATTTATAAGATCGTTGACTGAATTTTCTCTAAATTTATAGATGATGCAACTACATGTATCAGGTCCTTCAGTATATCTGTCGTCAGACCATATGCAATCCTCAAAATGCTCTCCATGCGCTGAATTAAGAATTCTTTTATTCTCATATAATTCGAAATAATCAGCGTTCTTTAAAAAGAAGTGTAAATCTTCTAGACATATGATAGAGATTTAAAAGATCGTTGACTGAATTTTCTCTAAATTTATAGATGATGCAACTACATGTATCAGGTCCTTCAGTACATCTGTCGTCAGACCATATGCAATCCTCAAAATGCTCTCCATGCGCTGAATTAAGAATATCCTTTAAGGCAGTTAGTATTGGCACTATATATACATTCTACATGTGGATTTTTTTTTTTAAGTATGTCATAAATTTAATATTATCAGGTCCTTCAGTACAGCTGTCGTCAGACCATCATATAATTCGTAATAATCAGTGTAAATCTTCTAGTAGTTTTGAAAATTTCATGAGCAGCACTTAACAATATATTTGACAAATCAAAATCAGTATCTTAGAAACATTCAATTACCGAAGAACGCAACAAAAAGCCATCGATATATATTTTTATATTAAAAAATAGAAAAAAATAAAAATTTATTAATTAATTCAAAATCCCATCAACACAAGTAGTTTTGAAAATTTCATGAGCAGCACTTAACAATATATTTGACAAATCAAAATCAGTATCTTAGAAACATTCAATTACCGAAGAACGCAACAAAAAGCCATCGATATATATTTTTATATTAAAAAATAGAAAAAAATAAAAATTTATTAATTAATTCAAAATCCCATCAACACAAGGAAAAAATGAATACTCAAGCCTTAAGCAGCAACAATAGTGCCGTAACTCAAGTCCTAAACGATGATTGTTTGGCAGACATTTGTAAAAAATTAGATTTGCGTGACCAGATTCTCCTTTCACACACATGTCCGCGTTTCAGTGATGTTTTCCGTATGATATCGAAGGCAGAATACAAAACGTTTTATTTAGATACAATGGGTGGATTGACGCTGATAGAAAAAATTAAATTTTTAAAAATGGTTGGACCAAACATTAAGTCATTCGAAGGTACATTACCTTGGGATGACTATGAAATTGTATTAGATTGCATTGGACAGCATTATAAAAATATTCAAAGTGTCAATACAGCAGACACAGACTTTTTACATTATATAATTGATAAAATGGAGACGTGTACGAAATTAGAAATTCAACATTTCAGCTTTGATAATAGATTCGCAGAGAAATTTAAATGCTTGCCAAAGCTAAAGGTCTTAAGTCTAAAAAATTGTTCAATAACAACAGAACATATTTGTAATTTATCTAATATCGAAAAACTGTCTCTTAACGGATGTCATGAATTTAATTTACAACAAATTTGTCAAAATCTGACTAATTTACATACCCTGGATATACGTAATTGTATGCATTTAAAAACGTCTGATTTTAAAGAAATGGTCCATCATTTACATAAACTTGAAGATCTCAAAATAAGTAGTACAACAGAGCAATATGAATGTATTGCCCAATTACCAAAATTGAAACGTTTAGAAATTTTTGGCATTGATGACTCCCACCCATTATGTCATCAACTATTAATAGAGTTGGTTAAACATCAATCGCAACAATTGGAACAGTTAATGTTGATTGGATATGCAAGTTTGAATTTTGCAGCAGCTTCATTGGTAGGAGATTTAAAGAACTTGAAAAAACTAATTTGCCCCAACAATAGTTCTTTGGATGATAAATGTTTAAGAAAGCTTGCACAGCTGACCAATTTAGAAGATATAAATTTACGAAATTGCATTAATATTACCAATCAGGGTTTAATACATTTATTTCAGCAATGTCGTAAATTAAGTCATATTAATTTTTTGCAGTGTAAGTTAATAACAGAACAATTCATCTATGCTGCTTTTAAATTATTAAAAGAGGAGGGGAAAATAACGCAACGTAAGCTTCCTGTTCTATTGTTGGCAAACCGAACAAATGTTAAAACAGTTGCGATTAGTAGTAGAGCTCAATTGAAATCATCATTGGATTTGATGAAAGTCTGCATGGATAATTGGTTTTTTGATGAATACGACGAATATTTTGATGATGGTGAATTCAATAATAATTTCAATTGCATACACTCAGAGAATCATGACAATCTCGAAGAGCTATGTGTAGATATAGATTTTGGAGTTTTCCATCCGAACTGAAGATTTTTACAAAGATATACTTAATGATTTGTTGTCTGAATTTGATACTTCAGATTACCCCGTTGATTCTTAAAAAAAAAAAATATTGTATTTTTCTCTTAAATTTTTTTGATTATTAAGCAAAATAAAACACTGATATTTTAGTCTTCTATTTTAAGAATACATATTTTTATTTATAATTTTAAGACATTGTTTTTAAGTGTGTATTTTCTAAATATTTAATAAAGATAATAAAAATGGAAAATTGCCTTTATTTATTTTAAAGTTTAAAAATTTTTGTAGTGAAAGAGCATTTTTCAGTGCACATGTTCCATGTTTGTGAGAACTACAACGGATGCAATCGGGATATTTTTCATCGAGCTCTCTTAAATTACAGCAGTTGATATTTTCTATATTGAAAACGTTTTTCCGCAGCATATTCTCCAACCACTTTTTCTTTTCCAAACCCTTGACAAAAATTAAGGAACCCTCTGTGTTTGATTTGAGAAATTTGCACACAGACTTGAATGATACGGATCCAACTTCCCATTGCAGATGATGATGATTTTTTGTTAACTAATGGACTTGTTTTTGATTCTTTGGTGATAAATAACTATAATCGAAGGGGGGTTTTATGATGAAATTTATATTCTCCTTAGCGTTAAAAACCAATGCAATTTCTTTGGCAATAAAATTATTAGAATCTGCTCTAAAGCCTTGGAGATCAATAAAAACTATTTTTGGCATTTCCATTGCTTAAACAATTTTATGAACCTGTCCTGTCAAAGGCGTATATTCAATTAAACGATCATGAATAAGAATGCAGTAAGCTGATGAGTTTGGTGGTATATTGATGCCAGTCTCAAACATAATTTTTATATCAATCGGACCCCTTGCAACCGTTTCATTTTGATGGCTTACATCAATAACTGTAATAGGAGCTTTATTTTTGAATTCTTGACAAGTGAGTAGAGGTTGAGGTTGTCTCATATAGTAGTTTTGTTGAAATCTGACATACATATCATAGAGGATGGCAAACCGTTCTTCCCCAAATTTAATGTTTAGATCATCATAAGGATATGACTCTGAGTTTAAGTGAACTTTGATGTTGGTTAAATCACAATTAATAAATTTATTCTCACGCAGGAAGGCTATCAAAACGAAGCAAGGTCGTTCCCTATTTGCAGATAATTTAACATTCCAAATGTGATTAGTTCCGCTTGATAATTGAGGATTAAAATGACAGTCCCAACTGCGGAATGCTATTGGTAAATTTGTTCCATTTTGTATTATTTTTATCATATTTATTTTACTCAAGTCAGAAAGCTGTACATGTGGTATCCTCCATGAAATATTCTTAATAGTAATTTTTGGTTTTTGAACAGATGCTGTTGAATATACGAGATCATCATCACTTTTGCTACGAAGTAATATCAAGCGGCGATAGTAAAAAAGTGGTAGCACCTTCTGCTTTCAGATTGAAAAATAATTTTGTTGCTCATCTATTTGATGAAATTCGTTATGAGCTTAATGGCATTGAAATTGATCGCACTAGACACCTAGGAGTTTCAACTAATATTAAAAATTATGTTTCTTTGATGGCAACGGACGGTGCTGTCATGGAAAATGCAGCTTGGAGTAAAGTAGATGACCTAAATGTACTAAATGGACACTTTAACTTTTATGTACCATTAAAAATATTATTGGGATTTGCTGAAGACTTTAATAAAATAATTTTATTAAAGTCTAAAATAACCCATCTTTCTCATATTCCCCCTTTATGAAATCGACAATATCATTCAGCTTATAGGATCCAATAGGTATTGTAATAATTTTACAACCAATGTGAAACAAATTATTGAATTTGTCCACATTTGGTATGCTGTTGTATGTGTGAAAATCTACGAGAGCACACTCGTAATCGCCGTTTAAATTTATTGGAGGAAAGTAATTTGCTGATAAATTTGAGGACTTTCCGCTCAATGTTAGTGTAATTGACATTTTGCTTACCAAATGGTTAATGTAGGAAATAAAACAAAATATTGTTTTTTTAAAGGGTTGCTTTTTCTTTATTTTAGATAATTTTGTATTTATACTTAAAGTACATGTAGTATATACCTATATATATATATATATATCAATTTTAACATTCTTTCCAGAAGATTCTCATTTCTTAACTTTATTATCATCTTTCTTCTGATTGCATTTATTTTCATTGTGATCATTACTACCACAATAATTACAATACTTTAGTTTTTCATATTTAATCTCAGAGCTCTTAAAAATCTTATCCATTCTCCTCCTGCTAATATATAAATATAATGTATTATCAAGTTAAAGTTTTTTATTCAACTAAAATAGTGGAGAAAACATTTAAACTTTTATACTTAATTTTATAGTCGTAAAAGTAATCACACACACACACATTACAAAATATAATTTTTATTTATCCAAGAATTATGCTGATTTGAAAAACCCAACCATTTCACGAATACTTTATCATCCTTAGTTTTAATAACTTTTTCAACAAGATATGTATTAGGCAGTCGAGTTTTTGAGAGTTCTTCATCATAGAAGGCACCTTTAATTCTATTTCCCTCATAATCCACCAAAATATTTGTTGCTGGATAAGTGTTGTTTATAGATTTGATTTTAAAAATTTCTGTTGTCTAGTTAGGTGTGTATCCCTTTTCAAAAATATGCTTATATTTGCTGATGCGTACCGAATCTCCAACATGAAATTTTGAGATTTTGTACATTTTCAAGTGATTATACACTGTGTCTAGTAACATTTTCTCATTCGTAGAATTAACATTAATGGGTGCCATTTTTATGGTACGGTGAATCTTGTGATTGTACTCATCAATTAAATCTTTATATAAATCAATCCAATGATATGATCCGTTGTAGCTAAATTCCTTCCACATCATACCTTTAAGAGTTCTATTGAATCGTTCAACAATAGACGCTTTCATTACACTATACGTTGAGTAGTGATTAATATTATGCTTTTTCATCAATTTACTAAAGTTTTTATTAAAGAATTCCTTGCCATCATCAGTATGTAAATTTTTTGGCACACGACCCAAATTCAATATATTTTCCATTGCTTTGCAAACATCCGATGAACTTTTAGATTTGAGAGGTGCTGCCCAAGCATATTTTAAAAACGTATCAATGACCGTTAGCAGATAACGATAGTCCTTGTTATCCGATGAATAATTACCCATTTCAACTAGATCTGCTTGCCATAAATCATCAATGCCTTTCATTACAACTCTTCGACGCTTAAAATTTTTTCGAGCCTGTTTATGCAACTCTTTTACCAGAATTCTCTTTGTATTCATTATCGACAACATATATTAGTTTATTATGTTATCAGTGTTAGACATCATATGTAACACATCTTCCCTCGGCATCAATTTTAGTAGTAAACTCTGCAAAAGTTTAATTCGTTGACGCAACAACTCACGTTCCTTGTCAAAGTACGATTTTTGATTATGATTTATATCAGAAATTTTCTTATATACTACATCATTATTTTTATCTATATTCAAAAGTATGTCTGTCTGCATTTTGTTGACTTGTAAGAGTAGAAAGTCTTTTGTGACGGCGTCGTTTTCTTCCACAGGGCTCGCAACATTTTTAATTCTTTTGTTTTGGATATTAAAGTTCTTATCGCTATCCAAAATGGGACAAAATATTTTCTAATCATTCTTTCTTATTATATTATTATAGTTCAGCTTAGAATTGTAATAGTGTCCGAACTTGTCGACAGACATTTTCAATATATATCCTTAACTCACAAAACTTTATATATATTATAATATTATATCAGCTTCCTGCAGTTCTTCGATAATAGAAACAATTTCATTGTTATGATTGTTATGACCAGCAGATTGAGAGGCGATTAATAATCTGAGGCGGTCAACTAACTCATTCGGATCATTCCAATATACATAATTAGGTTTATTAGAATTTAATTTCATTAGACCACTTCCTGTTTTGTCATTTTTAAATAATTTGCTGATAATGTTTACATATTTGTAGGCCCTTGTCCCTTTGATTTGTCCGTCTGATTTATAGTCTCTTTTGTGACCATTTTTCTCCATTAAAATCTTTTTGTAAATCTCCAATTCTGTTTTATCATAATTTTTTGGAGTTTTATAAAACATTAACTGAACCAAACCTGGTGTTAGCAACCAATTTTAATTCCCAAATTTCCACTCACCATTCGAATCTTTGTGAGGACCATAAAGCGTTTCCAGTTCATTTTTTCGAGCTAAATGCGATAAATCGAGTGAGTTTATTATTGTATCGTTTGTAACATCAACGGGGGATTCAGTTTGATAGTAAATATCATCATCATCATTTTCATCAATTGTTTTGTATTCATCACTCGTAAAATCTTTATTTGGGGTACTTGTCCCCAGTTTCATTGGTAATTTTCTAAACGATAAACTCGTCTCATTTTCTATTTCATTTTTTATTTCATTTTTAATTTCTTCTTTTTTATCTTTAGAAATTCTCTTTTCTTTAGAAGAATTATTTATAAATTCTTTCAGCGGGTTAGTTATGGGCTTTTTGTAGTCTTTCATGAGTATTAGCTTCACCCATTTTTATGCTTCGAAATTTCTTCTTCAAAGCATTTCTTACCTTAACCAGTTCCTCCAACACTTCAGTCATATCAGACCAGGAATAGATCAGAAACAGAGCAGGAATAAATCACAAACAGACCAGGAGTAGATCAGAAACACACCAGGAATAGATCAGCAACAGACCAGGAATAGATCAGAAACATACCAGGAATAGATCAGCAACAGACCAGGAATAGATCAGAAACAGACCAGGAATAGATCAGCAACAGACCAGGAATAGATCAGAAACAGACCAGGAATATATCAGAAACAGACCAGGAATAGATCAGAAACAGAGCAGGAATAGATCAGAAACACACCAGGAATAGATCAGCAACAGACCAGGAATAGATCAGAAACAGACCAGGAATAGATCAGAAACAGACCAGGAATAGATCAGAAACAGACCAGGAATAGATCAGAAACAGACCAGGAATAGATCAGAAACAGAGCAGGAATAGATCAGAAACACACCAGGAATAGATCAGCAACAGACCAGGAATAGATCAGAAACAGACCAGGAATAGATCAGAAACAGACCATAAAATGTAGCAAGCTTATTTGGAATCAGCTGAATTCATAAAAGGATGTAATTATTTAAATGTTTTTAATTTGTTAATCCTATCGATTCAAGAGGTCAAACTTTACTAATATCATCATATTATTCCAACATCCTTATATTTCAATGAAAACATTAAATGTCTTTCTATATCGACCAGCATTTAAGTTATCATCTTTACATATTGTTAAAAATCCATAGTTTTCTTTCCAACATTCTTGACATATTTTACGAAATTGTTCAAAGGACATACCCGTTCCAACATGATCACTATAGACGTGTTTCATATTCATTTCATCCTGCTTAAACATTATAATCATATTGGCATTATCTCGTATCAAATGTTTAGGTATTCGGGTATAAGTTTGACACAAGTAAAATGAATCCACATTTTTGTGACGACCCATACAAAAGTATGCACGTATATTATTTTGATTTTCACATGCAACGTCATCAAATATAATTATTGAGTTATTTTTAGCTTCATCTGGTGGAATAACACTTTCATTGTTAGAAAATGTAAAATAACCCATTCCTTTAATCGTTGATACGAGTTTATTTAAGTACTCATATTTAGGTTAAAAATAATGATTTCGAATATAAATAGATGTTTTCGAATTTTAATCCATTAGGACTTTCAATCAAACTAATTATTACATTAGTCTTTCCACAGTTCGAAGGTCCCACTATAAGTGCTCTTATAGAATTTGGCAATAGAGAAGTGTGTTTTCTTCTCATATCTGTACTTGTTGAGGAATTAACATTCCTAACAACTATATTTTTATGTTGTTTGGTCAACCGCATTTTAACAACTAAAACCAAAGTTTTAAATTTCCCTTTTAATTAGTTTCCAGATTATATAAATAGGTCTAACAATATCATAGAATTATCAATCATATGCATTCTGTCACTGAGAGTGGATAAGTAGATAGAGTAATAAATTCTCTACCATTTGAACTTCATTTACCGGGTTATGAATTTTGTGGACCAGGTACTAAGCTAGAAAAACGTTTAAAGAGGGGTGATAAGGGGATAAATCCGTTGGATGCTGCTTGCAGAGAGCACGATATTGCTTACTCTCAAAATAAGGAAATCAGTAAGCGACACCAAGCAGATAAAATACTTGAAAATCGAGCCTGGGAACGAGTTTTATCGAAAGACAGCAGTATAGGAGAAAAAACAAACTCATATTTTATAACTAACGCCATGAAGGCTAAAGTCAAACTCGGCATGGGTCTTAAGTCAAAAAATAAATTTGGAAAGAAAATTTTTGGCACAGCAATACGAATGGCTACGGCAACTTTAAAGAAAGAAAAACCTAAAGATATAAACGACGCAATTAAAATTGCTCGTAAAGTTTTAAATAAATCGCTGAAAGGAAAAAAATCAAAAGTTGTTATACCTCGCATTATCAATGTACGGAAAGTTGGAGGGTTCTTACCATTAGTGCCAATACTAACTGCTTTAGGGACCTTAGGTGGTCTGTCATCTGGTGGAGCAGCTATTGTTAAAGCTATTAATGCTGCAAAATATGCTAAGAAACAACTCGAAGAGGCTACTAGACATAATAAGAGAATGGAGGCTATAGCAATGGGAAAGGGTCTTTATCTTAAACCATATAAGAAGGGGGGGTATGGTCTTGTATTCGATAAAATGTCAAAAAACTAATTAAGATGCTCCCCAAAAGACCACTTACTGATATCGATTTGATTAAGTTTACCACACATATTCCGCACTTTAGAGGTATTTTTATGTGAGATGCACTCCCCAAACAATCTCGACGAATAGAATGTGGCATTGTTAATCTGGATTCCTCAATTGGAGCAGGCACTCATTGGGTAGCATACTACAAAAATAAAGATCATAAGGAGTACTTCGATAGTTTTGGAAATTTGCAGCCACCACTTGAATTAGTAGCATATTTGGGCTCAAATATAGTGTACAATTATAGAAGACATCAAAAATATAATTCATTTAATTGTGGTGACTTATGCCTGAAATTTTTGTATGAAATTATTAATAAATAAAAACGCATTTTTTTTTCTTTTTGTTTTCAATGTATTTTAATATTTTTATTTCTTGTTGTTTAATACAAATTTACAATTTCATCTCCAAAGCGGATATTTGCCACTTTCAGGAACAATATATTCATTTAGATCAAATAACTCCAACTCTAATCGGAAGTGTTTATCGTCTACTGTAGGTAATTTTTTGATGAAGTAATTGCCAGATGATAACTCCTTAATCTCATCATCAGTTATAGCATTAAATCTTTTTGGCAGAAAGATGACACAATTTTCTCCCTCAATCTGGATACTTTCCCCATATTTCGTTTGCATTTTAATTGCTTTCAATATTTTGTATAATTTAAGATCCTCCATATCTTTAATGTGGAGAATCGGTTTGTTGTTGAGGTCATCAAATTTGTTTATTAATGATTTTGATACAGCGCTCATGGTTGTTGTTTCTTTGAAGACTTTGTTAAGAATGAAACTTTCACATGAATTAAATTTTAAGTTAACTTCTTGTTATATATTAAAATTACTACAAAAATTGCATGGACTAATATGAAAAGAGGAATAAATTTGTTTTCTCTTTTTTTTCAAATTCGGATTAATTCTTCACTCTTTATTTCAAAATATTGTGAAATGTATCCTAAAGATACTACAATAAATTGCTCACTTTATTTTCATAGTATTGTCAAATAGTTTAAATATTCACATTATAAATGCGGAGGGTACAATAAATAATAATTTCTGGATTCAGACAGAAAGAACGACTCAGACGATTAAGATGTCAATGCGGGAATAAATTGTAGAATTCCTTAATGAATATAAGGAGTTTATATGTCTAGAAGATTTACACTTCTTTTTAAAGAACGCTGATTATTTCGAATTATATGAGAATAAAAGAATTCTTAATTCAGCGCATGGAGAGCATTTTGAGGATTGCATATGTCTGACCACAGATATACTGAAGGACCTGATACATGTAGTTGCATCATCTATAAATTTAGAGAAAATTCAGTCAACGATCTTATAAATCTCTATCATAAACATCTAAATTTTAAATTAAATAAAAAAAAAAAATAACCGAAATTTATAAGAAGTATTTAATGAGATTTTAATTTAAGAATTATTTAAAAGAAAGTAAAATAAAACCAAATACATAAAACTAATTTATAGTATTGTTTTTTATTATACACAACTAAACAAACAAAACACTAACAGATTCCAATTACCGCTTTATTACAAGAAACAAAACCGAACAAGAAACATACAGATTCGAATTTCATTAAAACATAAAAATTTGTAGATTAATGAAAATGTCACATTAATAAATAATTTATTTATGACCTACTTGTACATTTATATGTAGAATGTATATACCAAACACAAAAAAAAAAATAAAAACAAAAATAGAACATAAATACAAGAAAGAAAAAATGGAAATTTTCTCTTAATACAAAAACAAATAAGTAGATCACTGACTTTCACTTAATGCAAATTTCCTCTTAATACAAAAACAAATATGTAGATCAATGACTTTCACTTGATCCTAAAAATTGTACAGTCCAAATAAGCAAACAACCGACGGCCACACTAACAACACAAATTCAAAAAAACTTCTCGTCACATCACACCTTCTAGCAAAACACACACAAGAAAAATTTGTATTATAAGCATACAACTGACGACAACGCTACCCTATATAATTTCAAAAAAGATCCTCGTCACATCACACCTAGTCAAACACACACATGACAATTTTTGTATAACCACCACTTTTACATTATAAGCAAACAACAGACGGCCACACTAACAACACAAATTCAAAAAAAACTTCTCGTCACATCACACCTTCTAGCAAAACACACACAAGAAATATTTTCATTATAAGCATACAACCGACGGCCACACTAACCACATAATTTCAAAAAGATCCTCGTCACATCACACCTAGCCAATCACGCACAAGAAAAATTTTGTATTACAACCCTCTTATATTATAAGCATACAACCGACGATCACACTAACAACACAAATTCAAAAAGATCCTCGTCACATCACACCTAGCCAAACACACACAAGAAAAATTTAGTTAGGGTAGCGCATGAAAACACACGCGTGATACATGCAACACAAACAATTAAAGCATTCTGATACCCCAGACAAAAAACAATTAAAGCATTTTGAGTCAACATCAAAAAGCAATTAAATCATTCTGTGTCCCCAGCTAAAAGCAATTTAAGCATTTTGAGTAAACATCAAAAAGCAATTAAAGCATTTTAAATCAATATGAGTCCCCAATTCTATACTACTAAAAATAACGAAAAATTAACTGTTAACTGGTTTCTCATACAAATGTCTACAGCGATCGTATTTAAATTGCACTGTAATAAATTATTCGAATTAACTTTTATGAATTATTATTAACTATAAAGAGTAAAGAGCTAACTATATTATACTTTTGCTAGCTTAAGCAAATGTGCGAATACATGTAATCAAATGTGTATGACTATATTGTACTTAACAAACTTTTCGTTAAGGTTCGTCAAGTGTCATTTGCTTAAGCAAACAGCGAAACTGACTGCACTTTACTTAAGGAATCATGTGTTTTTAGAAAAACTGTTTATGAAAAAACAAAAAAAAAAAATTGCAATGTACGTGGAAAATATTTTTATAGAAAATTTTATTGAAAATGTTAAAAAACAAACGTGCATGTATAACAAAAGGGGTGGATTTTGCAATTGTTTTTTGATTGAGATGCAAGCACTGTTGCATTTTTTAGTACTTTTTTAATTATATTTTCATTTGTTTCTTTAAAATTTATGATTTACTTGTTAATTGTAAAATATTTAAAAAATATATTTTGGAAATATAAGAAGAAAACAGTTTTTGCAAAAGTACAAATGTTTGCAACTAAGGCCCAATATTATAACTTGCCTTTAAGGTGCGTGTTAGTTAAAGGTAACTTTAGCTAAAGTGAGGAATAAAGTCCCCTTTAACTTTTTTTGGTTATTACAACTTCCTTATAAAATAAAATTAAGCTTTTTAAAAATATGGCATTACTAGAGCAAAAACCGATTACTTTGACAAAATGGTTCTTTTATATACGTAGTGGCAACGACGTACTTTTATTTATTTATTTACTTACAACAAACAAAAAATACAAACGAAAAACAAAATTTCTTCGAATTGTGTATAAGATCAAAATGTTTGTTATATAAAATTTACATTGTCGACGGTGAACACAGAAAAAAACCAAACAGCAAAAAACTACACGGCAACTACACTGCAGAGCAGAAAATGTGGCAACTTCAAATGCTTAAACCTTACGTTAAAAGTTAAAGGCAAGATGAACTTACCTTTAGCTTATCGGCCACTTTTAGGTT
The DNA here is from genome assembly GCA_949748255.1 of Eustalomyia histrio. NCBI lineage: Eukaryota > Metazoa > Arthropoda > Insecta > Diptera > Anthomyiidae > Eustalomyia > Eustalomyia histrio. The sequence continues at coordinate 129,594,993 of OX456525.1, forward strand.
AAAGTATACTTATAATAACGAAAAACTAATAATCTGTCCGTTAACATCCTAACTTTAGCTATCGGCAAGTTATAATAATGGGCCTAAGTGTCGTAAGTATTTAAGTTTAAAAAGTACATTGTAGCCACCCAAAAGTCTTCAATAAGTTGATTAAGCATTTGACAGACTTTTCGTTAATTTTTGACAGTAGCTTAAGTTAGCAAAAGTATATTATACTTTTGCCCTTAAATTTTTAACTTTTTTAATTCGTTTTTTACCAAATCAAATCAATGAAATGCAATAATTTACAAAATCATTAAAAAAAATATTGTAAAAAGTTTTTTCCCCGTCCCTTCTAGGTCATTATAACCATGTCCCACTGTATATTTTTTATTCAAAGTATTCTTAATTTATGTTAGTAAAAATATTTTTAATTTTTTAAAATAATGTAATTTTTAATAAAATATTTAAAAACTCAAAGTTTAATTTTTTACTTTTTTTAAGTTAGGTGAGTATTAACTTAATACAGTGAACTTCCAATATAGTGAACTATCCAGTAATGTGAACACCTAATTTTTTATATTAACGCTCTAAATAGTGAACATAGTTTAAAGGCTCTAAATAGGGAACAAAAATTTTTGCGATTTTTGTTGATTTTATAATTTTGGGAATCCTCCGATTGAATAAAAAATTAAAACAATACATGCATACATACTTTGAGTTTTGTTAATGAAGGTCAGTTGTCTTTCGTTACTCATAAAAAACTTAACTTAACTGAACTTAATATTTGTTTATACTACATACCTGTATATTAACAAAGATGCCTAAGAATAACCGAAAGTTTTTAACCATCAATGAAAAATATGAAATTCTACAACTTTTGGAAAAAGGATCAAGTGTTACAGCACTAGGTGTAAAATATAATGTTGGGAAATCTACGATTTATTCGAAACGCAATAAAAATAATAAAATTTCTAAGTGTGTTAACAACACATATTATGGAGCAGGGAAACGTAAAACGCTGCGATCTTCAGAACTTCCAAAGATGGAAAAATCTCTATACAAGTGGTTTGTTAACTTGAGAAATAAAATTGGATTGATGCTGAAAGAAAAAGCGAAACAGCTTCATTCTAATTTAAATGAAAATAGACGCTACTTCAATGCCAGCGATGGATGGCTTCAAAAATTCAAACAGAGATACGAAGTCCGACTTTTACATATTAGCGGAGAAAAGCTTTCAGCGCAACCTCAGCTGGTAGATCCTTTTAAATTGAAGATAAGAGCAAAGATAGATGAACTCGGTTTATCAAATGATCAGCTTTTCAATGCAGATGAGTCAGGCTTATTTTGGAAACTTCTTCCTCAAAAGACTTATGTAACGTCATTGGAAAAAAACGCACTAGGTGCGAAGATGGAGAAGCAAAGAGTTACATTTCTTTGTTGTGCAAATGCATCTGGATCCCATAAAACCAAACTTCTTGTTATAGTGAAGTCTAAGAATCCTCGCAGCTTTAAAATTTGTATCTGTCCAGTGCACTACAAAAACTCAAAGTCTGCTTGGATGACTTATTTAATTTTTAAAGATTGGTTTCAGTACTGTTTTGTTCCGGTTCAGGTTGACATTTGATTTTTTTTTTCAGGTTACAGATTTTTTAACGAAAAAGGGATTGCCAGTAAAAGCTTTGTTGTTATTAGATAATGCTCCATCTCAACCACCTGAATCAGAACTCAAATCTAAGGATGGCTCCATACAAGCGATGTTTATGCCACCAAACGTAACCCTTTAATACAGCCAATGGATCAGAATGCTATTATAATCACAAAATAGTCTTCTGGCAACAATAATAGCGAAACAAGCGATGTTTATGCCACCAAACTAACTCCTTTAATACAGCCAATGGATCAGAATGCTATTATAATCGCAAAATAGTCTTCTGGCAACAATAATAGCGAAGGAGATCAGTTGGCTTGAAGCAATGATACAACTTAGATTAAAAGAAGCAATGATCTTTTAGAAGCAGCCTGGGATCGAGTGGGAAATGAAACCTTAGCTAAATGCTGGAAAAATATACTGGATGTGGTTAATGATCATGATGATCCTGAAAACAATATCCCTCTAAATGTTTTAAGACATAGATGGCAATTGGATATTAGAGTTTTGGAAGAAAACGCGGCTGATCTTTTTCAGACATTGTTCCCACAGGTTTGTATTTTAACAGTTTCTGATGTATAAAATATATTTAAAAAAATTACTTTATCATAGGAGGTATGTCATAGGAGGCTGATCTTTTTCAGACATTGTTCCCACAGGTTCGTATTTTAACAGTTTCTGATGCATAAAATATATTTAAAAAAAATTACTATCATAGGAGGTATGTACTGCGACAAACATCCAGGAATGGAATAATAACCCATGTAAAAATGACTTAGACGAAATATCCAAATCAAAATAAAACCAAAGGAAGCTGTCGAAATTTTTAATAAAGCACTGCAGCGGGCCGAGTCTGAAATGATCGACCAGACAGATATAAAAATTCTGAAGAAATTAAAGGATGCAGCAATTAATAAGTTATTTGAACAAAAAAAAAACTCAAAAAATGATAACCGATTATTTGCTTACCTAAAATATTTATTTTCTGTATTGATAATATTTGTACAATGAGTTGAAGTATTTAATTTTATTTGTTTTTTAATATAAAAAGTGAATTTGAAATAAAAAATCGTTAAGTTTGCAATAAATTATATGTTATGTTACAAATACCAAGAGTTTCAATACTTTCTAGACTTTTTAAGTAAAAAAACATAATATGGCGCTACAAATTTTTACAATCGAAAATGTGAACAAATTCAATAATGTGAACTACCTTGGTTTTTATTAGTTCACATTATCGCGAGTTCACTGTATTGACATTTTTTTGCTATCTGCATTTCTTAGGCCGACTTTTTTTGAACTTGTAGTGTATTTTATATTGTAGCGCACTGTATATTTACATACACAAATTACATTTTGTTTTATCTCTTTATATAAAGGAATAACGTTGCTGACTGACGGACTAATTTAACATCGCCCAGCCCAAACCGCTGGAGCTGAGAAGCTGAAATCCGGCATAGGCATTCGGGAGGACGGAGTGTTTGGAAATTTCTTTAGGGAGGGGAAAAGAGGGGAAAACTCCCCCTTCACAACATGCCCAAGCCCCTTAAGCTGGAAATCGAAATTTGAAATATGGTTTGCTTGGAGTATGTGCTAACTCACTGATAAGGTACATTTTATAATTTTGGCCAGGGAGGTGGTAAAAATGGGAATTTAAAGGGTGAAAAGACTTCCTCAGTTGGTTTTCTTTTTGGAATATACATTCTAGTGGCAAATCGTCAGATAATTCATTGTCCAGATTATTATCGGAACAACAACAGATGATACCTAATGGTACCCCCATACCATAGGAGCAGATCCAGGGGGAGATGAGGGTGATATATCCCCCAAAACGTTTTAAATAAAATACAAAAATCAATGTAATACACAACAGACTTTGACGTGAAATGTTTTTAAACTCATTTTACTTAAAATGCAGTTTTTAGGATGTAGATTATCTTTAAACTCAGTTCATCGCAGCTTGTAACTGGAATACTGCTTATTAAATTTGGTTTATTTTGTTTTATTTCAATAAGGATCAAAATTATATGCAGTTATTCCGACAAATTTATGTTAATAAACTTGGAAACGGCGGACAAAATTCTTTTTTGGTTTAACTAAACCAAGTTTAACTCACATCCCGAAAACTAGGCCTAAAGCAGCAGATAATTAACATGTCAAAGATTTTAGTTTTAAAACTCGCTAACATATATCGAGGAAAATATTTTTTTTTGTATATTTTTTTAAATAAAAAATCGTCGGTGTTCTAATCGAAACACCTGTGTTTTTTAGCTAGTGTTCAGAGCGAAAAACTGTTTAATTTTGTCAATTCGCAACATTATTTTTTTAAAGTTTTTTTGTATTTTTCCTTTGCCGATTTAATAATATTTAGACTTGAAAAAATTTCAAAATCTTTTGAATTTATCATAAAACTACACATATGTTATTTTGTTTCGGACTTTTTTTAAATCAATAAAACAAATATAGTACACATAGGATGTTCTTGCAATAAGTTTTAAGAAATATGTATGTGCTGTTCAAAAGTAACAATTTGGCTCCATTTCCAATTGAATTTTAGAAAATAGAAGTTGTAATTCCTAATTAAAATTCATGAAAACCCAATTATAATTTAGAAAAGACTTATTGGAACTAAATAGAATTAAGACTGCCTTTAAATTATGATTTCCGAATTACAATTGAAGAGTGTGCAGTAGACCGTAACATCTTATAGGAATATAAAGTATTTTCGAAAGGCAATTTCGAAAAATCTCTATACAAGTTCGGCAAAAATGCCGAACGTTTTGGTCGTCTTTTTAAATTTTTCGTTATATCTTTGGCATTTACAGTAGGATCTGAAAGTATGATATATCTATGTTTTATCTGGAAGAGGCCAATATTTTGCTTTAAAGGCCAATGATATAAAGAAAAATTTAAAAATAAAAAAAATCCCAAAAGTTCTGTGGGATTAAGTTTACCCATCCCTGCATATTTGACAAAACGGCAGTTGCATATTCTCTTTCGAAGCGTGCGGTCACTATCGGTTGTGCTACAAATCAATTTTTATATAAAACGACTTTAAACATTAATTAATTCAATAAAATACCAATTTGAATTATATTATATTAAATAAAACTCTTTTATTTCCAAATTGAGCCACAAAATTGGGGACTCGACCCGGAATGTTGAAAAAGTAATATTTTAATATTGAAGAAAAAAACGAAAACGTTTTGGATATAAAAGAAGTTTTAAAACGAAGAAAAAGAACTTATACGGTAGGGTGCGTGCATTGAAAAAATACCTCGACAATATAAGTGAAACGCAAAATATTTTGAAGAAAAACAATAACAATGCCGTGTTTGGGTGATTTTGAGTGTGTGAGAAGTAAGCTCTCAACAATTGGTCGCGCAGTTGTAGTGGCACTGCATAAGTTTGTCTATGAATGTGATGGTGACCGTGGCAACAGACAACGTTTACGGCAATTTGAAGGCTTTGTAGGTGACGAAGATGACTGCAAAAATAAATCAAAGTATGTAAAAGAAAATCTCTGTAGCTGATTTGGTGTCTGTATGTAATTTGTTAGATTTGAACTACAACACAGAAAACTTGTTTATACACATATATACAAATCTACGTAAGGGACAATTGTTATGTTCACGAAATATGGATAACGACGACGATGATGATAACGATGGTGATAATGACGATAATATTACTAACGGCGATGCAGACAATACAATAATTCAATATCAAAAAGATAATGAAAGAGAAAATTTTACGAAGATTGCTTAATGTTCCATCTGATAGGTAATTGTGTGAAACGAAGAAGGTAAGAATTTACAATTTGCTTATAATTTTATATTTTACATTTTTTTTTTTTTTAGGAATCGAGAAAAATAACAAATTACTGATAACTTGATGCTTTTTCTTTTCCTTTCATTTCAGCCACTGCGGGATCTGGAACGTGTGTACATAAGTCCCCTATGCGGCAGTACACACCATCACATGGTAAATATATGTATCGTTCCCTTTCAGTGTTCGACATAACTTCACTAATATACTCCTTTCTTCTAATTTTCAGGATGGAAACCTCGGGTTGACTGTGGTACCATAACACCACACAAGCAAGGTCTTCCCTTGGTTGGCGGTGACTCCTCTGCAGGTTTGCCACCTGCAAAAACTTAAAGTGGGTCATCCAACGTTGGAGCCGCGGAGAGGGGTGGGGAAAAAATATTTTTTTGGCTCGCCCCAAAGACAAAATGTGACCCTTCCGCCATTATTATAAAAAAATGAAAGGCACGGCCGGCTTCACACTAAAAAAAATGCCCGCCATATAGTGCCAAAACACAATTACACCCAGCGTCCACGCCAAAATTTTTTTAACGCTTTGGTTAGCCTAGAGGGGGGGCCACCGCAACAAAACACCGTGGTTGATAATAGATCTATTATAACATCGGTGTGCGTTGGCCAATTCCTAAAATTTGATTGAACGTGGGGAACTCTCACACCCTGAGACCTCAAGCCGGGCATGTGGAGTAGATAAACTTGGTAGCCCATAAAAATGTGAGTAAAGAAAAAACTATCCACTGGTACACATAAATAAAAATATGCCAGAGTTATTTAAAAAAAGAATTGCGTTTTCTCGGTGAAATGTTCTATTTCTTGTTAGCATGATAATTTTTTCGAAACCCGGTTATCGGTTCTTTTTTTTTTTTTGAATAATCAAAAAAAAAAAAATAATGCATACATATACCGGTTTGATTTGAGTTGAAGCTGTGATTGCTACAGAAGCTTGACCATGGTATGCAGAAATGGGTTAAAAACAATAAAAAAACACATTTTCAGTATTCTATGTATGCAAATAAAATCATTGAAATTACCAACAAAACAACTCAACCGATTCGAATACATGTTTTGTCTTCCTATTACTTTCAGGCACTAATATTCGGTCTTCGCCGTATTCCGGGGTTACAAAAATAAAAAAAAATTGGAATCAGGGAAGTATCCGTACTCTTTATTATTTCAAAGACGCTTTACTTTGTGTTGTATTCCCTTTTTATTTCAGATCCGGTATCTTCTCTAAAATGCTCTACAGAAGCTTTGGTACATGATCATTTCATCGTAAATGTATCATCATAAATGAGTACCTGAATTCAAAAACTAAACACGCATTAGGTATGGTAAAAAAAACTAAATATATTCCTTAACCACAATTGATAAAAAAAAACATTAAATGCGGAATCCTGTTTCACATTGAATTCTCAACATCTTTACACTGCACGTTACCTGCCAGACAGCAGTTAAATTGTCGCGCCTTCAAATCTTTATATCTTTCGCGTGAAAAATACCAATAGGTTTGCCAGTCAAATCCTCTAATTCATACATATTATTTCCAATTGGTTTAATTATTCGACATTTCAGAAACTTTTTGCAGAATTTGGCGTTTCTATTCTTTGAAAAATCGCTTAGCACCATATTCCTTCTGTACACCTCCTGGCCGGGTACTAATTTAATGATTCGGGCCCTTTTATTGTATCTTTCAGCGGATTTCATGTACGCTTTGTGCATATTTTTCTTAATTTTTTCTCTTATTAGCTCTAGTTTCTCATTATCTTTTAAGCTATTAATCTCATGGTCAGATAGCGATAATAGTTTCCTTGCAAGTTTGTAATCAGATCCGGTAGTAAACATATGAAATCCGAAAAGCGCGAAAAATGGGGTAACTCCCGTCGCCGAATGCACAGAGTTTCTTAATGCACACTCTATCTCCGATAGATACAAATCCCAGTCACGGTGATCTTCCTCGAGATATGCCCTTATTGCGGCCAATACAGATTGGGTATTTGCCAAGGAAGTCCACATACAACTTTTGAAAAGGTCTTTCGGTAATTACCTCATGACCAATTCCAGGCATCAGGTTACGATTTGCCGGTTTGGTTTCCTTACAAATCTGACAAGCTTTGACGAATTCTCTGACTTGTATTGTCATTCGCGGCCAATAAAAATAACGTTTTATTCGTTCCAGCGTTTTCGTTATTCCACCATGCGCAAACGTATCTGTAGAATGGCTTTTTCGATTATTGTTGTTGTTAAGTTAGACGGTATCCACAATTTCCATGGATATGGTTCGTTATCTTGATCAAACGCAGATTTTTTAAAAATCAATCCATCTTCTATTTTTATCTCGGGCAATTTTTCTGTGTTTTCTTTCATATCATTGATTAAATCAACATACTCTTCGCTTTCGAATTCTGTTGTTTCAAAGTCTAAAAAATCCTCTTTTTCTAACTCGTTGACTTGTTCATGCTGAGGTAATCTCGACAACATATCTGCAACTATGTTTTCAGAGCCCTTTCGGTGTAATATTTCAAAATCATATGCCTGTAACTGTAATGACCATCTGGCTAATCTTCCGCTCAGGTCTTTCAGAGTCATCAGCCACTTAACACATATTGCCTAAATTTACGGATGGCCATAACTGCCGCTAGGCACTCTTTTTCAGTAACGCTGTAATTTTTTTGACAGCTGTTAAGTTTTTGTGAATAGAAAGCAATTGGGTGTTCTTCTTTATTTCCATTTAGTTGATATAATACGGCTCCAATACCATAACTCGATGCATCGCATTGAATATAAAACCTCTTAGTAAAATCTGCGTGTTTTAACACGGGTGCTGTGGTAAGTGCTTTTTTTAACTTCTCAAAGGCCTCTGCTGCCTCCGGCGTCATTGGAAATTTGTTTGTCTTTTTCAGGGTATCGGTTAAAGGTGCGGCGATTGTTGCGAAGTCCTTTATAAATCGTCTATACCATCCTGCGGTACCAAGAAAACTCCTAACCTCTCTCGAGTTCTTTGGTAGTCTTATATTTCGAATCGCATTTACTTTGTCGGGATCAGTTTTCAACATACCTCCTCCAATTATGAATCCTAGGTATTTTAATTCCTGAAAACAAAATTGAGATTTCTTCAGCCCTTTAGTCAGGGTTGTGTCATGAAGACACTTCGACACCTCACCTAATAATTTAAGATGCTCCTCAAAAGTGCTCGAAATCACCAATAAATCATCTAAATAAATAAAAATGTTCTCTTTTAACTTCGGTGGTATTATTTTATCCATTAAACGGCAGAGTCGTTGGGCCGCGTTGCACAGACCGAAAGGCATTACTCTGAACTGATATAGTGGCCGTCCTGCAACCGTAAAAGCGGTGTAAGGTTTACTCTCATCATCTAGCTCGATTTGCCAGAATGCAAACTTTAAATCGACGCTGCTTATATAGAAAGTCTCATCGATTCTGCTAAGGATCCCGTCTATATTTTGTAACGGATACGCATCCTTAACGGTAACACAATTTAATTTTCGGGCATCTAGGCAAAAGCGATTTTTCCCGGGTTTTCTGACGACTGTTGTTCGATTAGACCATGGGCTTTCACTTTTCTCTATAACATGTAATTTCAGCATCATGTCTATTTCTTGATATGTTATTTCTTGAACCGCTGGCGAAATAGGGTAATATCTTTCTTTAACCGGTACAGTACCCTCTATTAATTTGATTGTGTGTTTCTCCAGTTTCGTACAGCCTAAGCCCTTTTCCTCAAATGTATCAAAAGTTCTAATCACGCTATTTAAACGTTCCTGTTGTTCCTCACTAAGGTTATGTGGTTTGAGTTTATATTCTTTATCATGATTTGTGAAATTTTCCTGAATTTTTTCTATATTTATCTCATTTACGCCCATTATTTCAGGAGCCAAATTAAACATCCTCCAAAAATCGATAAGTATAAAATCTGTTCTAAATCAGGACATAAGTACAAAATCATTTCATGCTCCTGACCTTTAAACTTAATGGTTGTTTTAACCCTACCTAAAATACGGTGCTGTTTACCACCGGCTGTTCTCACCCTGGTTAACATTGGAAAGATTTCAAGATCTAAATCCTGCACTAGTTCTCTACAGTTCCTGCCTAATAAGCTAACAGACGCTCCGGTGTCTAGGAGTCCCGAAAGAATTTCTCCTGCAATTTCCACTTCAGCAAATACCCTCGCATCACCATCCAGACTGTGGGCTCTATGAACCGAATCTAAAATAAAGTGTCTGATTTTACGTCGCTCTGAGAATTTTTTTCTAATTTTCAAAATACGTTTAGAAATTGGTTTTTGTTTAAAATCCGAATTAAATATACGATTTCGGGCCTCATCATAGTTTTTCTGGCTTAATTTAATTGGTAAATAGTGTCTCTGACCAGGTTTGTATTTAATATTATTTGCATATATTAGTTTTTCTATTAATTTGTTCTTCTTTTTCTTACATCTAGATATCATATTTATATTGCCGGGTTTTCGGGTGGACGCGGATCCCCGGTCGTTCCCACGCCCCTTTTCCTGTTTTCCTGTTGCCAATCGGGACATTTAGGGGCTATTACATTTGGTTTGCCGCATCGGTAACAAAACAACGTACGTTCCGATGAATTACAATCCCTAAAGCCGTGATCAGATATTTTACAATTCCAACAAACTAATGGTGGTTTTTGTCCTTGTTGGCTAACACGGATGGCTGCTAACTCTTCATATGTTTGCGGCTGAACATCTAGATTATTTTGGGGTTCGGCGGATTCAAAACAAACTTCATGAACCGACCTAACTGGGCGGGACGATTGAAAACTCCCCCTCATATCTTTACCCGGAAAATTTCTTGCAGCTTCATTGCACTCTATGCGTAGTTGCTCGACGGAAGAAACCGGAATACCGTAAATAATTATACCAATACTGGCCCTTACATTTCTTTTCATGATCTTGATCATATCAAATTCCGGAATGGGTTGTACTAGCCTTGAACGCATTTGACTCATTATATGGAAAAAGGTATCTATTGACTCATTAGCTAATTGCTTTCTTTCTACTAAGTCTCTCATTATTTCAAAATTAGCACGTGTGGTCTGATACTGTCCGAGGAGAGCATTCAATTCATCCTGTACCATTCTCTTTACTGTCTCTTCTAAATTTTTCTGAACTGATAAGACCTCACCTCGAACCATATTTGACACTTCTTCTGGAATATCTCCATCTGTAACACTATTATTAACCGGCGCTGGTTCATTGGGACTTTGGTTAGTCACAGGTTGCCAACCTCTTTGATTAATTATTGAACCAGCCAAGTCCACGAACTGTGGTACCGTAGTATTACTATTATCCCCATTAGGGTTCATGTTCTTTCTTTGTTTCGATGCCGCCGGTGCAACAGAGTTGTTTAAATCAAAATTAGGGTGCCTGCCTCTTTTCCTAATATTTGCCTGAACCCTATTTTCTTTACTCATCACTCGAACCACTACTAAAAGGAATGAATAGTTCGATTTAAAAATAAATAAAATAAAAGAAAACAAATAAAACTAATAAATCAGATTTATATTATGCGGATTACTAAAATCTGTAGACCAAACCGTTGAAAACAATTTAACCTCTATAACCTCTGTTTTTCACTAATTAAAAAAAAAGAATGTAAAATATCTCTATTAACTAAAAAAAATATATAAAAAAAAATTTAAATTAAATGATTAGCTATCTAAAGGGGTGAATTTAAAGACATAAACTTACAATACATGCTACATGCAAAATAATAATAAGTAAATAAATAATGAGTTATAATAAAAATAATTGTTATGATAGAAATATTAATAATACTAATTATACGTCTAATAATACTTAAATATACTAAAGATATAATAATAAAACAAACTATATGATATAATAATACCAAAAAAGGAATAATTAGGATAATAATGCTTAAATATTCTAAAGAAATAATAAAAAAAAACTATATGTAGAATATAATAATAAAATATAGGATTAGGTCAATTTAAAAAAAATAAGTCGAAATTTAGGTGTGCTCAAAAAAAATTATAATTATATTTATGCGGGGATTGTTGACATAATTGGTAGTGTGTGCGGTATATAATCATAGATTTAACTCTCTCTTTCGAGAGCTACTTTATGAATGTGTTGCCAATCAATCTAATAAAAAAAAATATGTATATAAATTAAAAAAAACAATATAATTTGTGCTTCGTCACATCACAATATCCACTCGATAATTATGACAAAGGCCAGTCCACAATCGTTTTCGATACTCCGGGCCTCATACACCTAGTCTTAAGCGGCTACCGATTTCGATTACCACTGCTCCACAAACTAAATTTCAAACAGAAACTATTCCTTTTAGTGAAAACAATTGATCGAGGTTTGGTTGTACATTTAGGGTCCTCAACTATTTTGACCCTAAGAACTTTCCCAGCCCTCGCTTGAACTTCGCAGATTCCATTCACTATTAGACACATTCCTGCCACATCGTTTGTACAACGGACTTTCAGGTCAATGCCTGAAACGGATACAAAGTAATTGCCATTTACGTGTCCCTTTGTGAAGAAATTTGTTGGTCTATTTTATCTCTTACTTCTAGTAGGCTATGGAAATGTGTATCGGTCTTTGCACACGAATATTCAAAAACAATTATATTCTTATTCTTGCTATATAACCAGAGAAGCAAATATAAACATTAACATTATATTTAAATAATAAAAAAAACAAAGAAAAAAAAACTAAAGTAAACGGCATTAAAAAAAATAGTTTAAATCAAAATCTAAAAAAAAAATATTTAAATTAAAAATATTAAAAAAAACAGTAAAAAGCAAAAAAAAATTGTCGTCTCTGGTCATTATGCAGACATTTTCCTATTGGGCGCCATATTGTTACGATAACCGTTAGCACTAAGGCAAACTGTAGGCCAACTAGCTCATTAGCGGTTACTTCGTCAGGGTATGAATCCCAACCCTTTACCCTAGCCTCAAGGATCGTACCAATTAAAAAAAAAACAAAAAAAACTAATTACCAAATGCAAACACATCACCGGTAGGAGGTAGGTATTGTAGCCTCAGTCGCCCTTCCCAACCATGGTCACTTCCAGATCCAAAAAAAATTAATTGGCATGACCCCATGAAACCGCACGCTGGCACACTTACCCGTTTACATCAACTCTCCCCTATTACTAACTTAACCCATCATTTTTCTATTATTTTATCTTAACTCATAATTTATTAATAATTTGATTATAACTAACTTAAAATATACATATATCTAATAACAACCTAATTAATGTCTCTATTATTCAATGTTTTCAGATCAAAAAAAAAACTTAACTCAAAAATGGAACCTAAATACCAAAAAAAAAACAACATAAGCACTAACGTTTAAATCATAAATAACAGTATAAATTATAAATTAAAAAAAAAAAACTGTTTCTAGACTTATACTTAAAATATATATATATAAAAAAAATAAACTAACTAAAAAAAACTAAACTTTCATTTTGTATTAAAAAAAAAAACAATATAACCTAAAACAAAAACCAAACATCCGTTGAAAAGATAAAAATTATGTCTTTTATATGCGTTGCTATGCGTCAAATCGATAACTAAGCGATAACCATCGTCCGAACTAAGGGGTATATGACATGTACAAGTATTTCTGGCCTGAGAGAGCTCCCTAAAACCTACTTCCGCGACAATATTGCAAACATAAAAAAAAACGTTTTGATAAAAATCATATACTCCAAAAAACAAACTTCGACATCCAAACTGTACACAATTTCTTCTTGCCAATCACACTTTCATAAATAATACGGATTTAACTCTTTTACTTTAGCTCTAAATTATATAAATTTTAACATACATAATACCTACAAAAAAAAACTTAGATAAACCTACTTAACCTATACTTAAAACATTTCCGATGACGTAATAACCAAAATACAAAAATGGCTTTAAGCCTCACACAAAAAGGACAAAATCCCCTTGTTTCGATGATTCTCATCCAACACAAACTATTAGTATCACTGGCTCTCTGTTAAAATTTAGCCTAGGTTACCTTCTTATTCCGGGTTTCTTTTTAGGCCTTAACTGTAAACTCGGTCTTTTCAGGCCTCCACTTCCTAGTAAACAACGTCTGGCCCTGCTCCAGGTGGAGGTCCAATTCCAACTATTAATACACATATTATCTAATAATATCTGAGGACATACAATAAAATTCCAAAAAAAAACTTACGTTCTTCTATAAAAAACAAACAACGTATTGCAGGGGATTAACACGATCGCTATGGTCGATTTTCCGCTATCTTATCAGGTACAAATCATTAAATACACCTTTTTTAATGCGATTTAATCAAATACAAAAGGTCACTTTTCCTTTATAAATCGTTATTTTTTTTTTTTGGAAAACACTGCAACTATTTTAGCAGGAAAGTTAGGAACCTTTCCTTTTTTTTAATTTTACAACAGGGAAAAAAATATTAAAACAATTAAAACTCCGCTTTTTCGACCACCACCGTTTGCGCTTATTTTGAGAATAATCTCGAAAAATGGCTGAACCCAGTTCCAACCGCCTGGCTCTGGTTTTATTCCAATAATATATTTTACTGTACTTGCAAAAAAAAAACTAAGATACATTTATCTCTTTCACTATTTTCTAACTATCCTTCTCTAAATTTATTTCGCCTAAAATTCGCTTCATTTTCCCTATTTCAGACGCAAACCTTATATAATATTTTTAAACTTAAACACAAATAAACGAAAAATTCATTGATAATCAATTTACCATCCACCCGCCCACTGTACACTAACAAAAACGTTTATACTAACACGATTATACTACCACAACCCCTTTTTACTACGTTTTCATACATTCCTGTTTTGCTTAATGTTCCATCTGATAGGTAATTGTGTGAAACGAAGAAGGTAAGAATTTACAATTTGCTTATAATTTTATATTTTACATTTTTTTTTTTTTTAGGAATCGAGAAAAATAACAAATTACTGATAACTCGATGCTTTTTCTTTTCCTTTCATTTCAGCCACTGCGGGATCTGGAACGTGTGTACATAAGTCCCCTATGCGGCAGTACACACCATCACATGGTAAATATATGTATCGTTCCCTTTCAGTGTTCGACATAACTTCACTAATATACTCCTTTCTTCTAATTTTCAGGATGGAAACCTCGGGTTGACTGTGGTACCATAACACCACACAAGCAAGGTCTTCCCTTGGTTGGCGGTGACTCCTCTGCAGGTTTGCCACCTGCAAAAACTTAAAGTGGGTCATCCAACGTTAGAGCCGCGGAGAGGGGTGGGGAAAAAAATATTTTTTTGGCTCGCCCCAAAGACAAAATGTGACCCTTCCGCCATTATTATAAAAAAATGAAAGACACGGCCGGCTTCACACTAAAAAAAATGCCCGCCATATAGTGACAAAACACAATTACACCCAGCGTCCACGCCAAAATTTTTTTAACGCTTTGGTTAGCCTAGAGGGGGGGCCACCGCAACAATATGTTGCGGTAGACTATCAACACATGATGAGATTTGATTCTCTATATTGTTAACCGGTCTTTCAGGATTTACCTCTTGAAAAACAGCAGTATAATGAGTTCTAAATATCTCTGAAATTTGACATCTATTGGAAGTGATAGTATCATTGTGTATGAGCTGCTGGCAAAAAGGAGACTTCTTTTTACCAACGAACCGAAATACGTCTTTAAAGGCAGTAGGACCTGGTGTTATTTTTGAGAGTCTATGTCTCAAATTTTTAGCATCCTCAAGATTTATAAGCTCACTAATAATTGTTTTTAATAGTTGTATCTGTTTAGTGAGAATTTTATACTCGCTGCTAATTCTATTTCCAGTTCTGTGATATATTTTTTTTAGGTTCTTCTGCCATGCATACTTAACTTTTAAAAATTTCTTGATGTTATCAGGATACTGACGTTTTTGGTCATTTATCTCCAGTTTGTTGGAGTGGCTTTCATGTATTGAGGTAAGTGTATTATTAAAAGTATTTATAAACACATTTAATTCATCATTACTTAAATTGCAGTTGTTGGGAGGTAAAATGGCATCTGAGGCTGCATCTAAATCTCGACTGAATGCGTTCCAATTAGTGTTCTTGTATGATGTCATCACCAGGGGACTTCTTAATGTTAAACAGGCTGCATCACTTTCCAGTTTCAGTAAAGTCCTTAGAACAGGACAAAAAAGCCAAATAAAAAATCTTTACTTTACTTTTGGTACATGGTGTCTGGCCAGACCCCTATGCATTTGTATGAACGCATAGGCAAAGCACATGGCACGAGTTGGAAATTTGTATTTACTTTATTCTTTTATGCTTCTTTCCTTCTTCTGATTTTGTTTGTGAGTTAGTTATTCATTGAACGTTGAACAGTGAAGAAGTAATCTAGGTTTTGTGCGGTAATTTTGAAATTGTGAATAATTTTACGCAGGTAGATTTGTTGCGTTGTTAGTATATTATGGCTGATGAACTGGAATTTATTTATAATACACTCTTGCGTAGCGCGAATTTGCAACCCCAATTGTCAGAGGCATTAGTGCGTGATTTTCAAAGTCAGGTAGAAGCTGATGAAAATTATGATGTTTTTGAAAACGATGGTGACGACACTGCTGATTATGTGCCAGAAGATGATGCATCAGACATAGAAAATGATTTGGAAATTGAACCTAACGAACTTTATGATAGTGATGAAGACGTAGATGAAGAAGAAGAAAGTGGAAATGATGCTGAAGCAGCAAATGAAGTCGACTCAGGCTGTTTTTATGGTAAAGACGGTACTAAATGGAACGAAACTGAACCCCCTGCATCTCGTTTGCGCCAGCATAATATCATGCGTTTTCGATCTGGAACAAAAACAAGGCTCACCAATCCAGTTGAGGTATTCAAGCTATTTTTCTCGACCAATATTACGTTCGTCATCATTAGTGAAACAAATCGGCACGGGCGAGAGTCAATTAGAAAATGGAATGAAGAACATCCAGAGTCTACCCAAAGAAAATGGATTGATTTGACAAGCTCTGAGCTAGATGCATTCATTGGGATTTTGTTGGCTTCTGGTCTCAGCCATAATAATATGCAAGACTCCAGTATATTGTGGCGTTCTGATTCGCTGCCCATATTCCGTGCGGCTATGTCGCACAAACGACTCATTACTCTGTCCAGATATATTCGTTTCGATAATAGTCGTACGCGGGCATTCCGATGGCAAACAGAAAAAGCAGCTCCTATCCGGGACCTTTGGAATTTTCTTAATGAAAATCTGCAAAATTATTATGAACCTTATGAAAATATCACCATCGATGAGCAGTTGTTTCCGTATCGTGTGCGCACAAAGTTCACCCAATATATCCCATCAAAACCTGCAAGGTATGGGATCAAAGTTTGGTGGGCATGCGATGCTAAGACTAAATTTCCATTGAAAGGAAAACTATACACTGGAAAGGAAGGAGACAATCGGGAGATAAATCAAGGTGAAAACGTTCTAATGTATTTCGCAAATTGTTACGCAAACAGCGGCAGAACAATTATTTCTGATAATTTTTTCACCTCATTGAACGGCGCTAAACGACTGGCTGCTATGGGACTGGCATTTGTTGGCACCATTCGAGCAAACAAAAGATGTCTTCCTAAGGAAGTTATGAAGAGCACCAGACGACAAATTCTTTCAAGTGTGTTTGGTTTTCATGAAAATCTTGTTGCACTTTGCAGCTACGTGCCCAAAAAAAATAAGGCAGTCAATTTAATTTCAACCGTGCATTACACGAAATATGTTGAAGGCGTAGCCATGAAACCGGAAGCAATTTTATTTTATAATTCAACTAAAGCCGGAGTCGATACGATGGATCAAATGCTAACTCATTACACAACAAAACGGTCAACCAGACGCTGGACATACGCGTTTTTCTGCAACATGATTGATGTGATGGCATTGGCAAGTTACATTATAAAGGGTGTCCCAAGAAGAACGCAATTTTTAAATCTGGCAACATTCGAAGTGTTATTGTTTGACATTTGAACAATTGTTATTGTTTGCTAGTAGAAGGTACGAGGTTAGTAAAAATGGAGCGCTTCCCGAATGAACAACGCATTCTCATTGTGAAATTGTTTTACCAAAATGGTGAAAGTTTTGCGGGTCAAACATTCATGAAACTAAGACAACTTTGGGCAGCCCAATCTTTTACACCTTTAAAAATTAGATTGCTGCTAGCCAAATCTTACCTGATTCTGGGGTTATTGAACTTTATGCAAATAGCGACTCCGCAAGCATTGTTGTAAAGATTGTGATGTAAAGACAACAACGCGCCATCGACCAGGTCGATCGACCGAAAATGTCGCAGCTGTACGTGATGATGTCGCTCAAACTCCATCCACCTCAATTCGACACCGAGCTCAACAAATTGGTGTCTCCAAATCCACTTTGCAGCGAATTTTGACGAAAGATTTGCATCTTCATGCATACAAAGTTCAATTGACTCAGGAACTGAAGCCAGCTGACCATGGACAGCGAAGGGAGTTCGTTAATTGGGTATTGGAGAGACAACATGAAAATGCTGATTTTGCCGATAAAATCATCTTCAGTGACGAGGCCCATTTTCATCTTGATGGCTTCGTCAATAGGCAGAATTGTCGCATTTGGGGTGAGGAAAATCCTCGAGTGATTCAAAAGAAGCAAATGCATCCTCAACGTGTCACTGTGTGGTGTGGTTTTTGGGCTGGAGGAATCATTGGACCTTTTTTTATGAAAATGAGGCAGGTCAAGCGCAAACAGTCAATGGTGTTCGGTATCGTGAAATGATAACCAGTTTTTTCTTGCCTAGAATTGAAGAAATGAATGTGGAGGGCATGTGGTTCCAACAAGACGGCGCCACATGTCATACAGCCAGAGAAACAATTCAATTGCTGCATCAGTCATTTCCCGGTCGTGTTATTTCGCGTTTTGGAGATCAGAATTGGCCGCCTAGATCGTGCGATTTAACACCATTAGATTTTTTTCTTTGGGGTTTTTTGAAGTCGATGGTTTACGCGAATAAGCCGACGACGACTCAAGCCTTAAAAGAGGAAATTGGACGCTGCATTAATGAAATACAGCAGCATTCATGCAAAACGGTCATTGAAATTTTCATTAAAAGATCGCGTGCATACCAGCAAAGCCGCGGCGGCCATCTGCACGATATATTGTTCCATACATAACCTCATTCTGTCTACTTTACGATATAATAAAGTTTCACGATTTTTTTTTAAATATCTGTTTTATTTAAAATTTAAAAATTGCGTTCTTCTTGGGACACCCTTTATGTAAGCTAAATGATAAAAATACAAGAAATGAAAGAAGACGCATATATTTATATAAACTTGCAAAGCAATTGGTACTGGCCAACGTTGAAAATCGCATCAATAATCCGCACATTGTGGCTCAACCAACAACTCGTATAGCATTTGAAGCGTACTTTGGGAGACCCCTCAATATAGCAAACCGTAATGTGGCTTCACGCAGTGGCCCAGACACACTAGCTGCCAAAAAAGATTGCAGAATTTGCCTGCAGCAAGGTGACAAAATACGCCGTAAGACACGCTTTTTTTGCTGCAAATGCAACAATCCTGTCTGTCAGCAACATTCAAAAGTAGACTATTTATGTTTTTGTTGCCTTCCGCAAAATTCTGAATAAAAAAATCGATGTATTCTTCATAATAATTTTCTATTTTGTCATAAACATTTATTACTTACCCATAATAAAGAGAAATATATATAGAACAAAAAAATTGTTGCCCTTTTCATTCCAAAGAATTTTTCAGGTCTATTTTTTCTTCCTCAGGTAGCTAATAACATAGTAAAAAGAAATAGAAACACAAAATATAACAAATATTTTCCTATCTTAGTAAAAAATTTAACGGCAAACAGCCCTTATTTCCATACAAATGCATGTAAATGTATAGGGGTCTGGCCAGACACTATGTGCCAGAACTAAGGGCTCAAAATATGTGCCTGACGAAGGGTTAACTCATGTGAGTCATATACACAAGGAATATACAAAGACCCTAATAAATATTTTTTACTGATGCTGTTTGAAACCATTTCTATTTCAATAAAAACGTTATTAAATTGTGTTTTATTGCAAATAATTCTATTATAATGATAATGTTTCACAGTGCAATAGTGCGGGAGTGTCTTTGTATCGCTCAGTGATTTAATCCTGATTTGACTAATTCCATTGAACTTAAAAGTCTATAAACTGTTTAAAAAATATCAAGCTTTATAATCATAACAGAGCTAAAAGGTTTCTTCTGAGGTGATCTTATTACCATAAAAAATCAATTGTTTTGCTTTTATTTTTTCTTCAATTGCTGAAATCCTGTACATGTACCAATTAACACAAGTGTGAAAACATCTGATTGATTTAGTAACATTAAATACATCCGTAATAACTTTTGATTAAAATACAACCATAGTGATTTGTGTATTTGATAACTTTTTTTCTGTGGCGCCATCTATTGCAAATTTGCATATAATAACCCAGCAAACAATTATATTGATCTATACCATCAACAAATTATTTTAATAATTTTATTTTATCATGGATTGCTTAAATACTAACTGCAACATTACTGGTAATGATCGAATGATTTCATGCTGGCTATGTTTAGGTAACTACCACATGAAGTGTACTGGACTTAAGGCACGAGACGCGGATGCGCTTGCTGACCCAGGGAAATCACTTCAATGGACCTGTCTTCGCTGCAAAAAAATCAATATTGATTTAATAGCAATTGCTACTCCTAAAACTGAATTGTCGTAAACGAAATTATATCCATTTACTTTTCTATTTCCGCGAAGATGACATTCTTGTATGAATCCTACATCAATTTGGTTATGATCAAGGATATTTGACAGTTCAATTTGGAGACTGATGTTAACAAGAGAGCGGACGTTAAATGTCATAAATTTAAGAGATCTATGTGCTATATTTGTAAATTCACACTCTTAAGAAGCCGCAGGAACTCTGCTTTAGCTTCATTTTTTGGCATGTTTTTGAAATCTCTAAGGAAGTTTGTAATTTGCTGTTCCAGCGACGATTCCTCAGGTAAAAGGAACATATTGGCAAGTTTCAAGAATTACTCAATTACTGATGGTTTATGTGTTTGAGCTTGGGTAGCATTTACCTGAAAAAGACTGGCAAATGATCTGCCTGGTGAACGAATAAATTGGTTACTATATTGTTAACTTTATCTTTGGCAACAAGCTTTTCTTTACGGCAAGGTATTTTCTATAGGCTGGGCAACCTCTCCAGTTTGCAGGATGACCACTTACTCCACAGTTTACGCAATGGGGTGCTGACATCTCAGAATTTATGCGCTGGCACTCACCCGCATTTATCGCATTCACACATTGGAATTCAGAATTGCAATTTTTAGCAATGTTGGCATCTGTGGCATTGTACCTCTTGTTCCTTCCTTTTAGGTTTCTCCCAAAGAATAGTTTGCCTCAAAAGATATTTAATGTGCGAAATATCTGATAGTAAATTCCCTGCGTTTGGCGTAACCACAAACAGGCCTGTGTCGTATGAGTTCTTTACGGAATACGGAGTTGTAAAACGTGTAATTTTGGACACAACGTTTGGAACCGATTTGTCAAGGGCAGACTTAACCCCCTAAACACTAGTACCGTGAGAAAGACCTCTTAATATAAAAGAAGTCTGTCTAAGCTCTTTAGGTGTGTATGAGTAAGAGTGAATATTCTTCTCCCTCATAATGGCCATCATATTAGAATGCACCATAGCATCTAAAAGGTATAACTAACTTTTACGTTTATTAACGTTTCTTATTTTAAACGTAATTTTGGGAGTTTTTGCCTCCAATTGATCAACTTAACGTTTAATGTTGACGTCATATAAAAAATTTGGAAGGCATAAGGATTTGCCGGCATTTTCCTTTTTGGCTCTAGCAGTTTTCTCTGCCTTTCTCTGTATGGTGGTGTCCTCTGTATTTTCAATCTCCAATCCATCAAGTAAAGCAAATCTATTTTCACCCAAATGAATCACGTCAATGTTTGCAGGTGACAATAATACATCTGCTCTTCTTCGCTTCCAATGTTTGCTAAAAATATATTTATATTTTAATAAATTTTCACACTCTGTTATTTTCTGTGCGTCTGTATCGTTCAAAATCAGAATCAAGACCCTTTCGATATCGTAAAGCCTTGATAATATATTTTACTAGGGTTTCCCAAGTATAAAACTCCCCATCTAATAATTGAACTAAAAGATCTTTTGATATTGTCACAGTATTAAAATGTTGCAACCTGAGGGAATTTAGAACCTGGCATCTGCAAAGAAAATGTTGAATGGATTAAATTTATCTTGTATTGCACAAAGAGCATTCTTGGCCGTTACTTCTTGAGAAACGCGTACCATTTAGTTGTATTAGGTCGCACCGACCTTTAAAAATCCATGTAACACAGCTACGATCATCCAGATTCATAAAATAATATTTTGCTGCTGTAAAATTTAAATTTTTTTAAAAAGTTTGGGTTTGCAGGCGTTCATTTTGATAATGCATTTTCAGAGCATTTAGTACATAATTTTGATTTTCGTTCCATTGAAGCGATGTCATATTTGTTTGCCATTGAATATTAAAGTTACTTCCTAGTTCGTTAATTTTTTTCAAGGATCCTAAGGCTTAGTTTATGTGGAAGACGAGATGAATTTAATTTAAAAAGTGCTTGATTTAAGTATCGTAGGCTTAAGTCAAATGTGTATAAATGACATTCTTGTAAACCAGATTCTAACATTAAAGTATTGTTACAATTTTGCTGTTTATAAAATCGTTGATTTATTTACCTTTTAAATAAATCGAGTTCTTTCTATATTGCAAATAATAAACACCGTTTGAAATTATTTATAGCTCTATTTATTTATAACTGTCACTAAAAATAACAGAAATACACTTTAATAGCAAACTTTATTTACACGATTTAGATAAACTAAACGTTAGCCACACTTTAGTTCTTCACACTTTGCGTTTTACTTCTAAACTGAACTGCTGCGTCACTGAGTACCAGTATTTATATGAGTAGTCAGGTATTCTAGTTATTTCCAGTTTATTACGACACTAGAATCTTCCAGCTGTCAAAATTTGTGTAAAGAAATTTCTAGTGATAGAAATTTCTTGTAACACTGCCGCCCACTTAAGCCTGTTCGTCCTGAACAGACATAGATATTCCTTTTCCATAGTTGGCTAGCCGTTCTAGATGAACAACCTTCATTTTGGATCTTGGGCTCTGAACTTTCTGTATTCTGTATACCACATCATTCAATCTTTTAATTACTCTATAGGGTCCGTCCCAATGCGTTTGTAGTTTGGGAGATAATCCTTTCTTTCGTTGCGGGTTAAACAGCAGAACCAGTTCGCCCTCATTAAATCCTTCAGAATTCGCTGCTCGATCGTACCTCGCCTTCATCTTATCGCTGGCTATTTTAGTTCGATTGCGCACAAACTCATGAAGCTCGTTAAGGTCTTCTTGTTCACGGGAAGCGTTGTCGTTGTCTTTATCCATAGCGGCGGGCTTAGCACCAATTTCCAAATCGCCAGGCCGGGAGGTGGAATCGTGAACAGCCGATCTATATGCCAGCAGAAATTTAGGGATGTGTTCGTCCCAGTCCTTCTGATGAGTACTGACCACTTTTCTTAAGTATTCCTCTAAAGTGCGATTGAATCTTTCGACCATACCATCAGATTGTGGATGCAGCGGGGTGGTTCTTGTCTTTCTTATTCCATACAACTCACACATTTCCTTGAAGATAGCAGATTCAAAATTCCTTCCCTGGTCAGAGTGTAATTCTAATGGAACACCGTAGCGGCACACCCAGTTGTTCACAAATGCGCTTATTACCATTCTGGCTTCCTGGTTCGGTATAGCGTATACCTCAGGCCATTTACTGAAATAGTCGATCACCACAAGAACGTAACGGTTTCCGGAATTACTGACAGGGAAAGGGCCTGCCACATCCATTGCTATCCTCCAAATGGGGCACCCGAGTTGTATTGTTGAAGTTGCCCACGACTTCTCCTTACTGGCCCTTTAGCTGCGATGCATTGCGCGCAATTTGCTATCCAGTCGCTTACAGCTTGCTGGCAGCCGACCCAGTAGAATCGTTGTTTTAACTTCTCTAGGGTTTTCGTGACACCGAGATGACCACCACTGGGACCGTCATGGAACTCTTTTAATACTTCGTCTACTTTGCTTGACGGCACCACAATTAGCTTTGTCTCAGTTTTGCCGTCCGCACTTTCCCATATACGGTATAAGCAGTGATCAATTACCCGTAGACTGTTCCACTGGGCCCAATACGCCTTAATGAGCGGACTTTCAGCTGATATTTATTCACGGGTGGGCCTCCTGTCCTCTGCTTTGGCTGACATGATTTTTGACAGTATGGGGTCATTTTGTTGCGCCGCTGACCAGCCTTCACTTGACTCAATATGCGTTAGTCTTATATCAACGATGCACTCTTTTTCTTCAGCCCTCGAACAATGTTTGCACTCTAAATTGCAGGGCGTCTTGAAAGGGCGTCCGCAATGCAATGCTTTATGCCTTTCCTGTGCTCGATGCTGAAATCATAGCTTTGAAGTCGTTAAATCCAACGAGCTAGCTGCCCTTCTGGTTGTTTAAATTGCAGCAGCCCAGGTGGCAGAATGGTCGGTTCTAAGTTGAAAGTGCTGACCATACAGATACTTGTGGTAGTGCTTTGCACATGCTACCGCCGCCAAGAGTTCCCGTCGCGTAACGCAGTAGTTTCTTTCAGGCTTCGAAAGTACTCGACTGTAATAGCCTATGACTTTTTCGGTTACATTGATAACCTGCGAAAGCACTCCTCCTATTCCGTATCCGCTTGCATCGCTATCCAGCACAAATTTTTCCCCGGCCACAGGATATCCAAGAATCAGTGCCGTACATAATAACTCCTTGAGCCTTAGGAATGCTTGTTCTTGGGCTTCACCCCAATGAAATGGTCGCGCCTTCATAGTCAGACTCGCAGTCACACTGGCAAAATTTGGTACAAATCGTCAGTAGTATGTGCAGAGACCTAGAAAGCTGCGCAACTCGTGCAGATTTTTCGGGCGAGGCCAATCTTTTACAGCCCGAATCTTATCTTCATCGGTTGATATACCCTCTGTAGTTACGCGGTGCCCTAAGTACTTGACTTCCCTCTGGAACAGTGTACATTTCTCTGCGCTAAGCTTGAGTCCAGCCGCAGATATTCGCCTTAAAACTTCGGCTAAGTTCTTCAGGTGTTCATCGAAAGTTTTTCCCATGACAATTATGTCATCAAGGTACACTAGGCAAGTTTTCCAGTGGAGTCCTTTCAGCACACTTTCCATTAACCGCTCGAATGTTGCTGGAGCATTGCAGAGTCCAAAGGGCATCACATTAAACTGCCATAATCCTTCACCTGTGCTAAAGGCAGTTTTCTCCTTGTCTTGCTCACAAATTTCTACTTGCCAATAACCACTTTGCAAGTCCAATGTGGAGAACCATTTGGTTCCTGCTAGCGTGTCTAGAGTGTCGTCAATTCTCGGTAGTGGATAGCTGTCCTTCTTGGTGATATCGTTTAGTTTTCTGTAATCAACACAGAATCGGGTGCTGCCATCTTTTTTCTTAACTAAAACTATAGGCGAGCTCCATGGGCTAGAAGATGGTTCGATTACTCCACTACGCTCCATTTCGTTGACTAACTCCTTTAGTTAATTTCGTTTTGCTAGAGGAATACTTCTGGGCGCCTGCTTTATTGGCCTCGCTTCACCAGTATTTATTCGGTGTTTTACAATTGCTGTTCTTCCTTGACTTTGGGTTTTCATGGCGAAGACAGAGCCGTATTTTCTGATTAGCTGTTTGGCTTTACTTCTATCAGGCGGCGCCAGTTCTTTTACCCATTTTTCCACATATTCTGCTAGCATCTCTCGATCTTTAACGGACGCACTGGATGGTTCCAAGTTATTTTCGCAACTGATTATTGCTTCTGGCGCAGTACATTTGCTTATTTCAGAGTTCGCTCTGACAACTTTTTCACAATTTGATATGTTCAGTACTCTTACAGGAACTTTTTTGTCTTTGCTGGTTTTCACGAGGGCTTTCGCTGTTACCAGGTTACTTTTTATTTCTGTTGGTTCTACCACCCACAAGCTGCTGTCCTCACAATCTCCCTCCATGCGCACCCATAACAAAGTTTCTGACCGTGCCGGTATTTTTGATGACTGATGGTTACTAGCTTTCTTACTCGATCAGCTTGCTCATATCCAACATCAAGGGATATTTCAACATTACGCCAAATCATAACTTTTTGCCCCATATGCAAATTAATGTCGTGACCAATCATGAAATCTGCCCCAATGATTACTTCGTCTACAATATCGGCGACGCTTATGTTGGCAATCGTTAGTTTTACATTTATTTTACCATAGACAGAGGCAGGCTCCTCAGTAGCTGTGCGCAGACTTACCCCGTATAGTGGTTCAACTGCCTTTTTCACTAAATCGGGCCTGATAATTGACTGTGATGCTCCTGTGTCTATCGTAAAAATGTGCTTTCGCCCGTTGATGTACCCATAAGCAGTAAGATTGCTTTTCTCCTGCTGGGAGCTAGCTCATGCCCCGTAGTGCTAGCTCTTTTTAGTTTAACGGTGACTCCTTAGGTAATTGCTGATCGGTCCGGAGGCTCTTCCTTGGTGCTCTGCAATTTCGCTGGAAATGTCCCACTCTACCGCAGTTGTAGCATTTATCCTTGGCCTTGACTTGCTTCTCCCCTAATGCCTGCTTAAATGCATCTTTTAACTCCGTGAGCACTTCTCTGAATACTTCTTTTAACTTTGTGCTTATATCTTGCTCTCTTTCAGCAGTCACTTCGAGATTACGCACCTTAAATGTTTGTGGCTTGGAAATCACCTTCGCAGTCTCTTGGGCCAGCGCAAATGAGACATTTTCAGCAAAAGTCGATTTCTGCGTAGCACACACCGCATGTCTCACATCATAATCCCGAATTCCATTTACAAATGCTTCAATTTTGAACTGATCTAAGAATGGATGATTTTCACCTGGATAAGTCAGCTGCACCAACCGCTTAATCTCTGTCGCAAAATCTTGCAATGACTCATTTGCTTTCTGCAGTCTACCTCTTAGTTCCATTCTGTATATTCCTTTTTTGTGTTCGCCACCATACTTCCGCTGCAGTGCCACCATTATGTCGTCATAA
This sequence comes from Eustalomyia histrio, assembly GCA_949748255.1. Classification (NCBI taxonomy): domain Eukaryota; kingdom Metazoa; phylum Arthropoda; class Insecta; order Diptera; family Anthomyiidae; genus Eustalomyia; species Eustalomyia histrio. The sequence goes on from OX456525.1 coordinate 129,621,725, forward strand.
TTATTTCTGCAGGTGATTGGCACACTTTCTAGAATTTCTGCAGCGTTTCCTTTTAAGGCCAGAATCAACTCTATAGCTTTTTCGTCGATGTTCCACATATTTCTGGCGGCAACTGTCTCGAACTGGAACTTGAAAACATTAAATGGTACGCTGCCGTCAAAAGTAGGGGCCTTTGATCTACCAGAACTTTCCTGAATAATTCGTACTGGAGCCTCTTGACATTGGAGACTATTTACTTTATTTTCTAGATCTTGTAGTTTTCTCTCAACATCTTTGGCTTGTACTTCCACGCCGTTCTCTGAGTCGGACAACTTCTTGTCAAATCTATCCATTTTCTCATTAGTGGCTCTAGAAGATTCTTGAAGCTTTTCTTCCACCTTAGCTAACAATTTCTCGCTGTCTGCTCTCGATGTTTCTAGCAGTTTCGTTTCCATCTTAGCCAACAGTTTCTCGTTGTCTGCTCTCGAAGTTTCCTGAAGTTTTGCTAACAATTTCTCGTTGTCTGCTCTAGAAGTTTCTAACATTTTCATGTTGTCTGCTCTAGACGTTTCGAACAGTTTCTCATTTTCTGCTCTAGAAGCTTCTAACATTTTCATGTTGTCTGCTCTAGAAGCTTCTAGCTTTTCCATCATAGCAGCCAATATTGCGCTTAACTCCATATTACCTTCAGTTTTACGAGTACTAACCTCCATTGCTTCTTTATCATCAAGTTCGTAAGTTCCAATGTCAATGTTACGCCGCTCGAATTCCTCTATGAGCGTCTTTTGCAATTCGACTTTATTTCCTGCTGTTGGTAGCGCCAATTCGCCCAATTCCTTCTAGAGCTGTTCCACCTTAAGCTCCTCCAATTTCATGACTGCTTATTATTTTGCAATCCCACTTCTGACACCAATTGTTACAATTTTGCTCTTTATAAAATCGTTGATTTATTTACCTTTTAAATAAATCGAGTTCTTTCTATATTGCAAATAACAAACACCGTTTGAAATTATTTATAGCTTTATTTATTTATAACCGTCACTAAAAATAACAGAAATACACTTTAATAGCTAACTTTATTTACACGATTTAGATAAACTAAACGTTAGCCACACTTTAGTTCTTTACACTTTGCGTTTTACTTATAAACTGAACTACTGCGTCACCGAGTACCAGTATTTAAATGAGTAGTCAGGTATTCTAGTTATTTCCAGTTTATTACGACACTAGAATCTTCCAGCTGTCAAAATTTGTGTAAAGAAATTTCTAGTGATAGAAATTTCTTGTAACAGTATAATTAGTTGTGAAATTTGGTAATTTTAATATACGTTTAAGAAAATATCTGCAATTTATTGACTTCTTCAAAATGAGAATATCCCCAAATTTGAGCACCGTATGATTGTACAGCACAACACACTGCTTCGAGTAATTGATACTTGGTTTTGGCAGATATATTGTTTTTGTTCAGAAATGATTTCCATGTAGCATTTACGCAATTTTTTGCTGCAGAATTTCTATTTTGAACGTGTTTTGTGAATATCATTTTTGGAGTTAATCCCATACCTAGGTTGTTATATTCGTGAACGAATTCCACTAATTCTCCCTTAAATAGCCATTTTTCACGATGAGACAATCTTCCTCCACTTCTAAACATATTATTATATTTGTTATATTCATTAACGAATTCCACTAATTCTCCCTTAAATAGCCATTTTTCACGATGAGACAATCTTCCTTTATTTCTAAACACCATTATTTTTGATTTTGTTAGATTTACTTCAAGGTTCCAAAAGTATACTTCTAACCGTTTAATCATTTTCTGCAAAACTTCAATTTCTTCTGCCAATATTACAATATCATCTGCATATAAGCGCAGCCTTATGTTCAGTTCCTCGATTACGATTCCTCCGCCTAGATATTAATGAAGGTCATTAACATACAAAGAAAACAATAGTGGGTATAATAAACAGCCCTGTTTAATGCCTGAAAATATTTCAAAAGGCTCTGAAAGCACATTTCTATTCCAAACAGTTGCATAGGTTGTGGAGTGCACTGTTCAAAAAGATTACCATTTTTGTAGATACACCAAGAGTGTGTAATTTATATAAAGGGATTTACGAGAAACTTTGTCAAAAGCCGCCTTAAAATCCACAAAAAAGGCGTATATTTTCTTCTTTTGGCAGCCATATTATATATAAAGGGGGATCCAATCAATAGCCTTTTTTGACAGATCACGTGTGGGTCGTGTGCTGTCATGTTATTTTTGTTTAGTATTGTTTGGCATTTCATAATAAAAAGACTTACGCCTGAACAACGCTTACAAATCGTTTAACGTTATTACGAAAATTCACGTTCTGTGAGGAATGTAGTCGTACACTTCGCTCAACTTATGGTCAAAATAATCGGCCTACTGAGCGTACTATTCGCAACACCATCACCCATTTTGAGACTCAGCATTCATTATTGGATAATATTCGACCGAATAGACCACGTCCAGCATGCTGTGAAGAAAATATAACGGCCGTAGCTGAGAGTGTACACGAAGACCGGTGCGAACGTAACCGTCAATGGCGACCGTTATCGTGCCATGATAACCGACTATTTGATGCCTGAAATTGAAGCTCGTGATCTCGGCGACATTTGCTTTCAAGAAGACGGCGCCACTTCCCACACATCGCATCAATCAATGGATTTATTGAGAGAACACTTCGGTGAGCACATAATTTCACGTTTTAGGCCGGTCGATTGGCCACCAAGATCGTGTGATATCACACCGTTAGACTTTTTCCTGTGGGGATATGTAAAGTCTAAAGTTTATGCGGACGAACCCGCTTCGATTCAGGCCTTGGATGAAAGCATCACGCGTGTCATTCGCCAGTTATCAGTCGAAATGCTCGAACGAGTCATCGAAAATTGGACTCAACGGATGGACCATCTGCGACGTAGCAACGGCCAAGGTTTGATACGACATAATTTGCAAAAAGTAAATGCCAAAGAATGTTCTTTCAAATGATAATAAACATTCCCCATTAAATTTGAATTTTCTGTGTTTTTTCTTTAAATAAGTAGGGAACCTCGAAATGGATCACGCTATATTATCCATTGTGGAGTAACCTTTTCGAAAACCAGCTTGATACTCAGTGATGATGTCGTGTTACTCACGCAATTTATAGAGGCGTTCATTTATAATGCCCATCATGATTTTAGCAACACAATTCATGATTGAAATGCCTCTATAGTTACATGCTAAATTTGCGTTACCTTTTTTAAATATCGGGTAGATTACACTTAAAGTGAATGTTTCGTTCACTTGCATTCTGGAGTATAAATGGTTGTAACATACGGATAATTCCACCAAAAGTTCTGCTAGAGCGTTCTTAAAAAATTCATAAGGTACTCTATCTTCCTCCGCAGCTTTATTTATATTGGCCTTGTTTAATACTTGCGTAATATTTGAAGTAGTTAACAAAGGCGCATAACTGATTTGCTGCGGTATTTGCACAGGGTTTAATAAGTCCTTAAAATGTATTCTAAATTCTGAAGTTGAAACATTTAGAGTTGTACTGTGTGGTTGGTTTCGAATTTTCCACCAGGTTTTACTATCTTTGACAGAGTTGAGTTTAAATCCCAGTTCCAGAATGACTTTCTTTACAAATTTCTTTATATCTTATAATAGCTTGTAGATAGTTTTGTTTGTTATCCTTATTATTTGATTTTTTATATTTCCTTAAGGATATAAATGATTTTTCCCAGCATTATGGCATTTCCAGTTAATATGGCGTTTTAGGGTAATATTCCTACAAGAACAATGACGGTCATATGATGCATCATCTGATGGTCATTGCTGATGGGTATATACATCAGAGTTTCTATCATATTATTAAGAACAATATGAAAAAACTGATGTAAACATTCCTGTACGTGTCATTTTGTTTCTCTCTCATACTTGTGAACTTCATGAACTAGTAAAACATATATCTGAACTGCTCACTCCACAGTATTTTACTAATCAGCAATGATGTAAACATCGTCATAGCTGACTAGTCAGCGTTGCCATTTCGTATCATTATACCCTCCACCATATATGTTGAGGGTATATATCAGTTTGTCATTCCGTTTGTAATATGTCGAAATATAGGTTTAAGACCCCATAAAGTATATATATTCGTGATCCTTATGCAATTTTAAGTCGATTTAGCGATGTGCGTCTGTCTGTCCGTCTGTCTGTTGAAATCACGACGCGAAGACGCAAGCGGGGGTGCCTATTTTTACCCAGATTATTGAACATCCTCCCGAGCAGTTTGGTATTTAAAATGAGCAAAATCGGTCAAGCGGTTCAAAAGTTATGAGTGAAAATGTGAAGGTACCTCTAAATTTTCCATACAAATTTGTACAATTTTTCTGTATCTATTTTTTTTTTCTCTTAAGTAAGTAAAAATGTTATTAAGTCTTCTTATTGTTCGATTACATTTATTGTCTTACATACTATGATAACTAAGTTAACGTAAAAATGAACAATGTTAAAGTCGCTAAAAGAGCAGACCTCTGTAAATAACATTGCTAAAACTAAATAACAAAAGTTCGTTACATAAATTGACAAAACATATTCATATTACAGTTCATGCAAAATTTAGTATATACGTATATCATCTTCATCCCCTTTGGTGGAGGGTATTCAAAGATTCGGCACAGCCGAATTTAGCCCTTTTTTACTTGTTTTTTTATTAACAAAGTCTTGTTTAAAAAATCCCTACAATTCCATAATATATAAAAGCAAAATATTAGCATGAAATTTATTTAAAAAATGACAACAAAAACTAAAACTTTTGAAAAACATACTCTGATGATCAAATACGTATATAAAAATGATGACAAAGTAAGAGAAAAAAAATATTTTAAGGCCATATTTATACAGAAACAGCATTTACAACTAAGCTTACGCTTATCTTCTTAAGTTTGGATCAATTTCTAAAGTTTAAAAACCGTTTAACCCTTTCATGCATATGTTGTATATATACAACACATTTTTTTTCGTAAAATTTAATTTTCTAACGCTATATTTATAAAAACGAAGTGTGTCAAAAATTAAGAAAAAAATGGGTACAACAAAAAAAGTCCAAAATAAAAAAAAAAATTTCCTATTAGGGCCCAATATGGTCCGAAAAAAACCGAAAAGAACTCTTTTTTAAAATCTAATTGAGATGTTTCATCGAATGATCAAGAAAAACAGTTTAATTTTAATAGAAATCCTAGATTCCTTATATTTTATAAACTTCATATTTTCAATGCGCAATAATTTTAAAATAACTTTATATTATAATTCACTTTCCAAAACTAAATTTTCTTTCCCACATTCTTCATCATACTCATCATAAGTACTTTCATCTAGGTCCACTTGCTGATCCTGTAAAGATAATTCAGGGGGATCCTCACACTTTAACATTTCGATAACTTCTGGTAAAAGGGCCGCACGTTTTCTTTGGTGAACTCGTGTGTTTATTCGAAGAGATGATATTAATGGTTCTAATGTATCCATTGCTCTATTTAATACGTCAAAAAGGTTATCACTACGATTTTTTCGGCGAGCGTGGCATAACATCGCTTTTATAAATTTTATGCCGTGATTCCGCAGCAACCTCAGCAAAATAACCAACAGTTAGCACTGTGTTCTGCATTATTTGTTTAGAGTGCACAAGAACTTTATGTACAGTTGGTGTCATGGTCAACCAAGGGTATTTGTTTTGGAAATATTCAGCCGTTTTAAAGCAGTAAGTTTCAAACTTATCTAAATCTAAAGGAAACTGACAAGACAATTCACGTATACCCTGGCTAGATTTTTGTAGAATTCTAGCAGTAAGAAATTTTGATTCCCTGCAAGGTATACTCAAAAAGTTAAAAAAAAAAGATTTTGAGGCACAGTGATTTTCGTGTGCCTAGACAGGCTCAGATTGTATCACTATGTTGTTTGCCTATGCCGTGACTACATTTTTGTAGAACATTGTTAGTACAAAATTTGGACATAAATAACCGAAATCAGAAAAAAAAACGAATGTGCTATGACCCCCGATCAAAAGTTGCTTCAAGAGCACCGTGTACGGCATATAAGAAGATGAATATCTCAAAAATGGCAAATTTCCGCAATTCAAGCTAAGTTGAAATAAAAAATATACATCAATATCTTCTTTTTTTTAGTCGTATGGGAGCCGAACTGAGCCGAAATTTTAAATGCCGACAGCAACAATTAAATACAAAATTGCTGCAAGTGTGTTAGAAAATAGGTTTTGTATGTGTTAGTTTCCATTAGCAATTTCTTGTAGAAATAACGCGCTTTTTTATTGTTTAGTTGTATCGAGTTGCTTATTATCTACCAAAGCCGATAAATCTATATCGGTATTATTTTCCTTGATTTGACATATGTGTGCTTTCACGTTTCCAACATATTTGTCCTTTTCTTTATCATACCATTTAAGCTTTGGCGAAAGTTGTGATTGATTTTTTGATATTTAATTTCAATATTAAATTGGTAGATGGTTGGACCAGGTTTTGTCGTCCATCACCCTTAATGTCACCGTTTAGTACTACTAAACCATAATCTTCGCACAATTCCACTAACTTCTTTCCCTTGCCATTATTAACCTCATCTTTTGATTTTCTTTTTCCCAAATACCACCAAAAGCTCTGCCATATCTACTTACTCTGTGCGCCGGTTTTCAAAAAATGTTAAAATATTTCTGAAAATTATTAAACTTTTCCTTACAAATATGCGTTTCTAATATATGACAATATCAAGTTTATATAATTAAAAAAATCATTGTAAAGTATTATATTTTTTAATCCAATTATTTTTGTATTGATAGACTTTTTTGCTGCACTTGTTATTGACATTTATTAAGTATGTTCGTTTACCCAAATTATTGCCAGCAAGAATTTACAAGCAGAAAAAACATATGAAAAAATGTGTTTAAATTTTTGTAAATACAAAAAAAAATTTTACAACTTCGTTGTTTTATGCAAATGCAAAGCACCAAATATTATTAAATGAATTATACAAAGGATAAGAAAACCTTCTAAAATGTTTCTGCTTAAGATTTTACAACAATAATACTTTTTTTTCATATTGATCAGTTGCAATTTATTTTTGCATTTGTTTTTACAATCAGCTGTTTAACAAACTTGTAAATTATTGCAAATTTTCTGTTCGCGTACTTTTTTAGAAAATTTTTATTTTGAGAGTAAATTTGTCTTACTCTCTGTAAATTTATTACTGAGTAAATCTTACTGGACTTGACTGAGAAAAGTAAACGAATGAACTTATTACCGAAAATAAAAAAATAGTGAAAATGATTTGGAAACCAGCTGTTTGGTATTTTTATTGATCTCGAACTAAACAAAAAGTTGAAATTATCCAAAATGGAGATCTAAAACAAAAAAAAAAAATTTAAATCCTGGTAGTGTAATAACTGAAAATTATCCCATCCCAAAAGCAAGAGCTGGATCCGCCACTGTCATACCATCACCGACGACCCACCGTGCTTGACTGGATTTTTTATAAATTTGGGATTTAATTGAGCAATTGTAGACTTTGTCATTACCAAGAACATTAAACTTATATTCATCACTCCACACAACCAGTTTCAAACATTTTTCACTACTTTTCACTTTTCTAATGTCTTCTAAGCCGCTAAAGCTGGTAAGATGTCGGGTTTGCGATGACGGTTTTCCCATTTCCAAATGACAGATCACAAAAGACACCACTCCGACCAATAAGAAAAAAATACCCTTTGAACAGATAATGCAAAGTGGTGAATGCTTCCTTGTAGGATTTTATATGGCTAACATCAGGTTCCGGAACAAAAACTTTTGAATTAGTCCTTTGCAAAATTAATTAAGGAAGATTTTATTATATTTTTGTATTAGACTTCAAATCCCTGCTGAAAATTTTATCTTCGGTTTATTCCAAAATTTCAAAAATGGTGATTAAAAAACCTGTAGGCGATTATCAGCAAAAGAATATGGTTTTCTTTTACTTAGCGCTTTTTATTTTATGACGCTACATTTATTTTGCATTGGATTGATATTGACAGCAATGTAAATCATATGGGAGCGCTGCGTTACCGACATTCATTTCACAGATACTCATTTATTCTCTATAGTTGAACTCTTCACACTCATTATTTTACCATAAGAACATTCGTCAATACAAAATCAATCAAAAATCTAGCAAGTGTCATACGGGCTAAGCAGCAACATATTCCTATACAACACATACATAGAACCACTGACAAACATCGCTGCCATTTAACACACACTGCCTTATCGGTTTTTACAGAGTGTATATACCACAAAACCATTCTTCACATTTAAAAAAAATATGCCTTATACAAATACGATAAGTTTTCGCATCGAGAAATTCATGATCACCCTTCTTTATACAGGGTGACTTAATAGTTGATAATGTTGTTTGGATTTTTACTGGAAATTTTTTAGAGCTTTTAACTTCTAAAGTTGTGGACACATTTAGTTTTGTAAAATTTCTTATTAGATAGAGAAATAACATGAATAAAACGCAGTATTATCCTCTATAGATTAATGTATTATTTTTTAATTGACCTTAAGATATTTTATTTATAAAAAATTAATGATAATTATTTATTTATCCCAATATTTCGTCACCACATTGGGTGACTTCTATAGGGGAAAGTGTATAAGTATTTGTCATTAATTTTTTATAAATAAAAGATCTTAAGCTCAATAATAATACACAAATCAAGAAGATCGGAGAAAACTAAAGAGCTAACTATATTAGACTTTTGCTAGCTTAAGCAAATGTGCGAATACATGTAATCAAATGTGTATGACTATATTGTACTTAACAAACTTTTCGTTCAGTTTCGTCAAGTGTCATTTGCTTAAGCAAACAGCGAAACTGACCGCACTTTACTTAAGGAATCATATGTTTTTAGAAAAACTGTTTATGAAAAAAAAACCAAATTGCAATGTACGCGGAAAATATTTTTATAGAAAATTTAATTGAAAATGTTAAAAAACAAACGTGCATGTATAACAAAAGGGGTGGGTTTTGTATTTGTTTTTCGATTGAGATGCAAGCACTGTTGCATTTTTTAGTACTTTTTTATTTATGTTTTCATTTGTTTCTTTAAATTATTAAAAATTAATATAGATTTACTTGTTAATTGTAAAAAATTTATAAATTGAACACATTAAATAATATTTTTCGAAAAGATACATATATTTTAGAAATATAAGAAGAAAACAGTTTTTGCAAAAGTACAAATATTTGCAACTAAGTGTAGTAAGTATTTAAGTTTAAAAAGTACATTGTAGCCACCCAAAAGTCTTCAATAAGTTGATTAAGCATTTGACAGACTTTTCGTTAATTTTTGACAGTAGCTTAAGTTAGCAAAAGTATAATATAGTTAGCCCTTAACTATATTATACTTTTGCTAACTTAAGCTACTGTCAAAAATTAACGAAAAGTCTGTCAAATGCTTAACCAACTTATTGAAGACTTTTGGGTGGCTACAATGTACTTTTTAAACTTTAATACTTACTACACTTAGTTGCAAATATTTGTACTTTTGCAAAAACTGTTTTCTTCTTATTTTTCCAAAATATATGTATCTTTTCGAAAAATATTATTTAATGTATGCAATTTATAAATATTTTACAATTAACAAGTAAATCTATATAAATTTTAAATAATTTAAAGAATCAAATGACAACATAAATAAAAAAGTACTAAAAAATGCAACAGTGCTTGCATCTCAATCAAAAAACAAATACAAAACCCACCCCTTTTGCTATACATGCACGTTTGTTTTTTAACATTTTCAATTAAATTTTCTATAAAAATATTTTCCGCGTACATTGCAATTTGTTTTTTTTTTTCATAAACAGTTTTTCTAAAAACACATGATTCCTTAAGTAAAGTGCGGTCAGTTTCGCTGTTTGCTTAAGCAAATGACACTTGACGAAACTTAACGAAAAGTTTGTTAAGTACAATATAAGAGCTAACTATATTATACTTTTGCTAGCTTAAGCAAATGTGCGAATACATGTAATCAAATGTGTATGACTATATTGTACTTTACAAACTTTTCGTTAAGTTTCGTCAAGTGTCATTTGCTTAAGCAAACAGCGAAACTGACCGCACTTTACTTAAGGAATCATGTGTTTTTAGAAAAACTGTTTATGAAAAAAAAAACAAATTGCAATGTACGCGAAAAATATTTTTATAGAAAATTTAATTGAAAATGTTAAAAAACAAACGTGCATGTATAACAAAAGGGGTGGGTTTTGTATTTGTTTTTCGATTGAGATGCAAGCACTGTTGCATTTTTTAGTACTTTTTTATTTATGTTTTCATTTATTTCTTTTAATTATTTAAAATTAATATAGATTTACTTGTTAATTGTAAAATATTTGTAAATTGAACACATTAAATAATATTTTTCGAAAAGATACATATATTTTGGAAATATAAGAAGAAAACAGTTTTTGCAAAAGTACAAATATTTGCAACTAAGTGTAGTAAGTATTTAAGTTTAAAAAGTACATTGTAGCCACCCAAAAGTCTTCAATAAGTTGATTAAGCATTTGACAGACTTTTCGTTAATTTTTGACAGTAGCTTAAGTTAGCAAAAGTATAATATAGTTAGCCCTATAGTCATACACATTTGATTACATGTATTCGCACATTTGCTTAAGCTAGCAAAAGTATAATATAGTTAGCTCTTTAGCCCTTAAAAGAATTCTGTTTAGATAAATATATATTTAATTGCATGTTACTCACCCTATTAAAAACAGAACAAGGTTGCATTCTACATGTATTTTGCGAAAACTTTATCGATGCGAGAAATACAGAACATGAAGTTAGAAAAAATTATAGACAAATTTTCAAATTAAAACAAAATAAAAGTCAAGAGTTTTTCGGCTACAAGCGCCCCTACAGACTTTTTTATAAAAATTCCATGTAACCATTTGCGGACCTACCGAATCTGTCCTTTGTAGAACTTTGCGCGCATTTTCCTATTCAATCGCCTACAGCTTGCTGACAACCGGCCCGGTAGAATTGTTGTTTTAACTTCTCTAGGGTTCTCGTGACACCGAGATGACAATTAGAACCGTCAAGGAACTCCTTTAATACTTTGTTTACTCTTGATGATGGCACCACAATTAAATTGGTCAGTTTTGCCGTCGGCAATTTCCCATGTACAGTATAAGCAATCATTCACCACCTGTAGGCTATTCCACTGGGCCCAATATTCCTACTTCTGGGGACTTTCAGCTGATATTTGCTGACGGTTAGGCCTCCTGTTTTATTCTTTGTCTAATATAATTTTTGATATAACATGGGGTAAGTCAATCCGTTGAATTTGTAGAAAATATTCAATGTCTATAAATACTACGGCCAAACTTTCACCGTCGGGCACAATAGGTAGTCATCGATTCAAGCAGTTTTAATGGGACCGAAAAAACACCGCATAAGTTAAATTTAATAATATTGTGTCCAATTTAGTAATAATCTGCGTTAAATAAAGGTTTTTATATCGTAATTTGAATATTGGAAACTTTTATTTAATCGCGTAATATCGAAATCGAGTATAAATGTACCGTTTAAATTGAGGTTTCTGTATCTTGTTACTTTTCAAAAAGTTGTGTATTTATCTAAAAGTTTTCTAAATATTTGAATGTTAGGCTGGGTTTATATGGGAGGCTTCTGTCATTCTCATACAAATTTGAAATAAGTTACCTAAACGTTAACACTTAACGTTGGCTTATGGGAATGTCAGAGGCTAACTTTGATAGCTTGCCGCATAAACACATCATTTAACACACAGTAAAAACTAATATAAAACACAATTTTTATATTTTATGTTTTTTTATTAAATATCTTTTTTTTTTTGTTTTATTATTTTTTTTTTTTTCAGTTTTAAGTAATTTCATAGTTTGGAAAAAATAAATTAATTTAATTAGAAAACTCTTCTTAAAAATCGAGGAGTTCTTTTTTAATGCATTTGTAGCCTATTACGAAATAATTGATTTAAATTAAATTTACAAAGCAATGATAAAGTAAGAATAATTCAGAATAACAATTTTGCTGTTAATGAATGACGATTTTTTGATATAAAGAAATGCGAGGATAGACACATTTAAATTGAATTTATAAAAGAAAACTAAATTAAACAAAAGAAAATAATGTTACAGTTTAAGGGGCCTAACGAACACATTTGAAAAAATAGAATGATTGCTGCCGTCTTAAAAAAAAGGCGTGTCTTTCTTGTAATAAATATTTTTATACGTTGAATGTTTGTGTTTTTTCGAATTAAGACAAATATATTACGGGTTTATTAAATGTGTATCAGTCTGCTTGTTTGTTTATTTTTTAACTAAACTGCGAACTACAACTAAACTAGAAGAACTTAAATCGTTGCACGACGGAGAGACACCGTCGATAATTTAAAGCTCATCTTTCAAGTCTTCGTTGTCTTCACCGTCTGTGGGTGGAGCACCACCAGCGCCTTGATACAATTTAGCAATGATGGGTTGGACAATAGCTTCTAAATCCTTCTTTTGTTTTTTGTATTCTTCAGGATCAGCATCGGCATTTTGTTCCAACCATTTGATAGAGTCATCGATAGCTGATTCCATTTTCACCTTTTCGTCTTCACTCAATTTAGCACCAAGTTTTTCCTTATCGCCAATTTGGTTCTTTAGACTGTAAGCATATGACTCCAATTCATTGCGGGATTCAACCTTTTCTTTTAGTTTCTTGTCTTCATCAGCGAATTTTTCAGCATCGTGTATCATACGCTCAATATCTTCCGGTGTCAAACGGTTTTGATCGTTGGTGATAACTATCTTTTCCTTGTTGCCAGTACCCTTATCTTCCGCACTTACTTGGAGTATACCGTTGGCATCAATTTCGAAACTGACTTCAATTTGAGGGATACCACGTGGGGCTGGTGGAATGCCAGTAAGATCGAATTTACCTAATAAATGATTGTCTTTAGTCATGGGGCGTTCACCTTCATAGACTTGAATAGTGACAGTGTGTTGGTTATCGGAAGCGGTGGAGAAGATTTGAGATTTTTTGGTGGGGATAACTGTATTGCGAGGAATCAATTTCGTCATAACACCACCGACAGTTTCAATACCCATAGTCAATGGGTTGACATCGAGCAAGACAATAGCGTCGGTATCTTGTTCACCAGAGAGAACACCAGCTTGCACAGCAGCACCATAAGCTACAGCTTCATCGGGGTTAATACCGCGAGATGGTTCCTTGCCACCAAAGAAATCTTTTACCAATTGTTGTACCTTAGGAATACGAGTAGAACCACCGACTAAAACAATTTCATGTACATCTTTTTTGTTCATATCAGCATCTTCCATTACTTTTTGTACGGGTTTCAATGTGGAACGGAACAAATCCATGTTTAATTCTTCGAATTTGGCACGAGTCAAAGTTTCAGAGAAGTCATCACCTTCGAAGAAAGATTCAATTTCAATTCGTACTTGATGAGCGCTGGATAAAGCTCGCTTAGCCTTTTCAACTTCACGGCGCAATTTTTGTACAGCACGATTGTCCTTGCGAATATCCTTGCCCTTCTTCTTCTTGTACAACTTAATGAAATGATCCATGACACGTTGATCGAAATCTTCACCACCCAAGTGAGTATCACCATTGGTAGCCACAACTTCAAATACACCATTATCAATTGTCAACAAGGAGACATCAAAAGTACCACCACCCAAATCGAATACCAACACGTTTTTTTCTCCTTCCTTCTTGTCCAAACCGTAAGCAATAGCAGCGGCAGTAGGCTCGTTGATGATACGCATAACATTTAAACCAGCAATAACACCAGCATCTTTGGTAGCTTGACGTTGAGCATCATTAAAGTAAGCAGGGACAGTGACGACAGCATGTGTTACCTTCTTGCCCAAGTAGGCTTCAGCAGTTTCCTTCATTTTACCCAAAACCATAGCGGAAATTTCCTCAGGAGCGAATACCTTTTTGCCTTGAGATGTCTCGACAGCAATATGGGGCTTAGAGTTCTTTTCAACAACTTTGAAGGGGAAGAATTTGATATCATGTTGAACATTTGTATCACTCCATTCACGACCAATTAAACGTTTAGCATCGAAAACGGTATTTTCGGGATTGGTAGTCAATTGATTTTTAGCAGCATCACCAATCAAACGTTCACCATCGGCTGTGAAGGCTACATATGAGGGAGTAATACGATTACCTTGATCATTAGCAATAATTTCAACCCGGCCATTTTTATAAACACCAACACTAAAATATATATAAAAAAAAGAAAACAATAAAAAATTAGAAAAAATTAGAAAAACAATCGAGTTTCGAAAATAAACTTAAAACTTGAAAACCTTGAGAAAAATAATAATCCTTAAGTAAAATAATAACGCTGTTTTCCATAATACATTAATGAATTTTGCAATAAAGGTGATATTTTCATTTTGTAATTGGGAAAAGTTCAAATAAAGTTGTAAAGAAGTTGGAAAACTTCTTGATTTTTTTAATGAAGATGAAAAATGAGAAGTGTCTGATCTAGTTATAGGATAGCTCCAAACTTTTTTTTATCTCAAGTTGGTATAACTGTCCTGAGAACACATGCAAAGTTGCAAGTCATTCTGTCAATTCTTTCTTTGTTTACAAGCCATTTGAAGTTGACGTGTCATTGATTTTTTTTAATATGGAAAAAATTAAATATCGTGCAGTTATTAGATTTTTTGTTTTGAAGGGTTTAAAAGCAAAGGAAATTTATGAACAATTGTTAGAATTGTATAAGGAGTCCTCACATTCAAAACGCACCGTTGAATTTTGGGCTGGTGAATTTAAACGTGGTCGTACCAGGTTTAAAGACGATCCACGCGAAGGACGACCAAAAACTGCAACCACAGCAGAAATCATTGAGCAGGTACATAATATGGTTAGTGAAAATCCAAGTTTGACTAAGCGTGAAATTGCTAATGCCATAGGCATCCATATTTTACATGAAGAATTACGTATGAAAAACCTGTTTGGAAAATTAGTGCCGCACATATTAACAATTCAACAAAAACCGGATCGAAAACAAATTTCTCAGCGTAATTTGGAGCGTTTTGAGCCGAATAAAACCGACTTCTTGCGTCATTTTATAACTATGGATGAGACTTGGATCTACCACCATGATCCTAAATTGAAACAAGAACGTTTACAGTGAACTGAAGCTGGTTGTTCAGCTCCAAAGCAGGTGAAGTCACAACGATCAGCAAAGAAGGTTATGGCATCAGTTTTTTGGAATGCAAAAGGAATTTTGTTTATTGATTATCTTCAGGAAGGTAAAACAATCATCTTTGAATATTATTGCAGCCTTTTGGATCAGCTGGATGAAAAAGACCTGGTTTAAAGAAGAAAAAAAAATCATTTTTCATCAAGACAATGCACCTGCTCACAAAAGTGTTTTGACGATGGCTAAATTCAAAGAATTAAAGTACGAATTGCTTGAACATCCACCGAATTTACCAGATTTGGCTACCAGTGACTACTATCTTTTCAGAAATCTCAAACAATTCCTTCGTGGAAAGCATTTTTCGTCAAATGAAGAGGCCATAGCAGCCGTAGACGGTTATTTTGCAGAGTTTCCGGAAAACCATTATAAGGATGGGATAAAATTATTGGAAGATCATTGGAACAAGTGTATTGAGCTTCTAGGAGATTATATTGAATAAAAAATATATTTCGTAACAAAAACAGTATTCTTTCATTTCGAGCGCAGGAACTTTTCAACCAACCTGTACATGGCAGGGGAGCCATTATTACACATTATTGATTGCTATTTTTATTATAATAATTTTTATTATTAATTATATATAAGTTCTTTGTACATAATTATTTTTCTTACAGTACTTGTTTAATTGGCCATTAAGGCTTTCTTTGAATTGATATTGAATAAATTAATAAATAAATTTTGGGATATTCATTTTATGAGAAAACTACATTAGAATTATGATAACAAATTTTATCTTAAAGTTTCTAATAAAATTAAATCTAGAAGCATAAAATATTTAATTATTTTAAAATTTTGAAATTTATTGATTATGGACTTATTATGAAAAATACAAGTGACATTGAAAATGTAAATTTATAAATCAAACTTAAATTTATATTTTGAAATTAAAAAAAATATATATAAAGGAAAGCAACACTTTACCCATGTTTCATAAAACAACCACACAAAATATAATTTTAAATTGCACAAGGAACGGAATCAAATTTGATCATACAATTTAAATTTAATGTGGAAAATCTCATTGAATATGATAATATAAGTAAAAAGATATATTTAGAAATGGGTTAATATCAAATTTTCTTATTATATAATTCCAAACAAAGCATAACAAGATATAATTGTGTTAAATAATATAAAATAAAGTATAACCCATTATTTATTTATTTATACATTTATTTACATTTATTTATTTAATCAGTTCCGTAATATAAAGTCCTAAGTGCCAAAACATATATATTACACAGTAATATTTACACCTAAGTTATTAATATTAAAAAATATTCAATAATAAAGAATCTACAATACAAATCTCATTGGCTCCCCAGCAAAAGAAAAGTTAGAATAAAAAGTAACAATAATATAGTCCAAATTAATGATAACAAAGCCAAAACCAAACATAAAAATCAAATCTCTATAACTTTAATCCCAGACCAAGATAATAATAGTTGTTTTTTTCGAATTTTATATCTATATCCATAAATACTTGTAAAAAACGACTACTTCTACTTACCTGACTCTTCTTTATTTTATGTAAACAAATACAATTTCAAAATTTGGGGCCGCCTTTGTACAAAAGCTGTTTTCGTATATGGACTTCGCGGGGACGCGAAATTGAGAAATTATATTGTTTGCCCTGCTCTATCTTTCATTACAAACACATAATTCATTTGTTAGCTTATGTTATTTTTAATATTTTATCAAATTAAAAATACAAAAATTTCAACTAATTTTATGACAAATATTTTTTCTTTACATTTAAAAGAGAAAAGCAAATAATTTATAAGACTTAGTAGCATTTGTATGCATTATTAATTTTTAAGTAGCTATACCAGCACCTACTTAGGAAGTCTATATCTACTTAAATTTGTATGAAATATTTATATAAAATTAGAAAAAAAAAACAAACCTAATCAATGAGTTTTAATCGGAAAACATTTTAAAAAATAGTATATAAAAATTAAAGAAATTCTTAATTGTATAACAAAAACATGATTTTCAAACTTACCATGAATATGTGGTTCCCAAGTCAATACCAATAACTGTTCCTAATTCTTTGTCTTTTTCTTTTTTGTCATCTCCAAGAGATAGGCCCACAAAGGCCACTACGGCTAACAATACAAATAATCTCATATTGATTGTATACGTGTGACTTATACTTAACTGTAAAAAATAAAGAAGAATATTTACAAAGTATTTTTAATTTTGACAGAATAATTGCCGAAACATTTTTTTAATTTTTTAATATACAAAAAATATTTTATTTATATTAATCATTTAATTACAAATTATCCTACCCTAACCGAGCATTAGCAGCCTCTAATGGCAATCGTACACATGACCCCCGCATTTATAAGCTGGCACGCTACCAAACAAGCTTACCGGGGCGCTCTACAAAAAATATATATTATTATAGTGAAAAATGCTACAGGCAAAGCAAAAACATATCTAAATTAATATAATGCGAATAATTTGAGCTTCTCAGATATGGTTTTGCTTTATCATCTCTGGCAGTTTTTCTCTCTTGTGTAAATGCCCAGCAAACATTACTACTATTTTGTAAGGAATTCAGAAGTAAATCTGTTTGCTATATATATATTAAACATATAATTACAAATTATATCCTAATACCCTAACCGAGCACTAGCAACGAACGCTGTCGGCTCGTTGTAGCGAAAACAGACCAGAGGCTCTGGTGGGTATCGAATCCACGACCCCAGCACACTACAGACTAGCCTACCGGGGCGCTTTTCTATTACCCGGTAATGAGATTTGTGAGAAGAAATAAAGAAAGGTTAAACTCTTACTTTTCCTATTATACTAACATAGGCTTGTTCATCGAGGTAAATCCTTACATAGAAACAGGAGTTTTCAAAAAAATTTTAATACAAGAGTAAGTTACAAGATTAAGGTTATAAGCATGTTAATACCTACACATTACCAAGTTTTGCTGGGTATGGCTTCACATTTTTTTTTTTTGTTTATTTCGTTTTCATATATAAGATGAATTAATCTAATTTTAATTACTTTAATATGTTTTATCTACAATTATTTATAGGTAAGAAAAACTTAAAACAAAACTTTATATAATTGGAGAAAACCGGCAGAACAATTGTGGCAATTTTTTTAAAAAACTTGCCTGCGTCACCATATTTTTTTAAATTTAACAATGTGTTTTGCAGTATTTTTCTTAAGCTTTCTTTTATATGTTCTTTTCTCGGTTTATTCTTATGCAGTTTGACCTATTTTTTTGTTATTTTAAAAACCAGTTTTTTTCTTTAATTTACCGTGAATTTATAATTTATTGTGTACCTCTTTTTCTATTATTATATTTAAAAACACGTCTCAAGCCCTTGGGATCTGCAACACAACTGAACAATTTAACGATAAATGTATAGTGACTTTGACATTGGTTGAATTATGTTTTAGTTAGTGAGGTTGTAGACAAAAGCACATATTAATTTAACTTATTGGTTAGCGAAATATTAACTGTCTATTAATCGGCTTATTCGTTAGTGAAATGATATTCAAATAATAGTTATCAATGACGGCAATATGTATGCAGGGAATTTGATAAATTTGAATTAAAGAGCTACCAAATATCGGCAAGTATTTAACAAAAAATTAAGAATTAATAAGAGAATGTAACTTTCTCTTTTAAATAACTTTTAAAAAATAATAATACCTAAATATAATTTTAGGTTTCTGACCATTTTTATGCAAAATACTTAATAAACATTTTATAAATCATTGAAATTTTAAATGCCATTGAAATATATTAATTTAATAAATTTTTTTTAATATGAATAAGTTTGACGTTTGGTTTTTGGCATGAAATGAGATTTTGGGCCACTGATGCCAGATTTGACGATTTATCGTCATTTTGACGATTTTTTGTACCCAAAATGAGTAAATGACGATTTAACGATTTTTGCTTCTAAAATGATTATTTTTTAAAAAAGGCTCGAATTGGCATCGTTTTAGCAATAAACTTATTTCGTGATATTGCATCCTTGTTATTCAACAAATGAAATATTTGTTTTCCGTATAATAGAAGTAAAGTGTAAGAGGGATAGACAAATTTGTCTATAAATGTTGTAATTTTTGTGTTTTAGTGCTGATCGTCTTGTATTATACGAAAATCATGTTCAGAACATAAAAATACCAACACTGTTAAAAAAAACAAGAAGCAATTAAATTCTAATGGTTGTTGAAAAAAGCAGAAGTTATAGAAAAGTAAAATTAAAACTGCTTTAAAATGCTAAGACATTTACAAAGAAAAGGTAATTAATTAAAATTTGGTAAAATTGTTTGATTATAATTAATTTTGAATTTTACAGAAAATGAACGATGATGAGAATTCCTTGATTACTTAAAAAGATATTCCCAACTTACATATAATGTAATGTTTCTGTAATGCATATCTTCAGTTACCGTCATTTGTTGAAACTTTAGCTCAAGATATTTACAATTATATTTTAAATAGTCCCAAACGAAGTAGTCAGTTTGATATTCAAAAATTTTTGTATATTAAACCCAAAAAAATTTCACATCCAAGTCAAATTCGGTGGCCATCATTGGAAATAGTTGTAAATCGCTTGTTGGAACTGTTTGAAAATTAAAAAAAATTATTTCTCATTTTGTGTTAACATTGATAAAATCGACACGGCCAGAACCATTTTAACCAATTTGAATGAAACAAATCAAATTTACTTATCTTTCTTAAAATATATTCTTTTTGTGATTAATAATGTAAATAAAATAATTCAAAGTGAGACCACATAGATTCACAAATTCTTAATACAAAAAGATTATTTTAAAGTGAAAAAATCAATAGCCTGTTCCTCGATATCGAACGAAAAACTAGTCGAACGATAGCAAGTCACTCGAATTCGAATCAATTTGGGTTTCTCTATTTCGAAAGCCTTCGATCGACTTGACTTACGTGTGTCAATTTTTGTTTCTTACGCATTTACAAATCACAGAGATGCCAGATCATATATTTTGAGCATTTGTTACAATTTTCTTTAAAAGTAGTAAAAATACTACTAAGCTGCTTAAAGACAAAATCAACCCTGTTTAACAGTGATCAGCTGTATATGACAAATGAAATAAAAAATAACAATAAACAAATCAATTTTTATTTGGAAAGTGTGTTTATTTGTGAAAATTTTTGTTATCGATTGGTTGTGGGTGAAATTGTTGTTTGGAGAGCTTTTCTGTTGCCTGTTCGGTGCGGTCACTGCTAAAGTTCTTGTAAAATAAAGTTGTAAAGTAAAAAATGTAAATATGAGCTTCTTGGGCAAACGTAAGCCACAAACAACAGACACATACCTTTTACCACTCAGCAACAGCGTTATAGGGGGTGAAACAGAGTTTAGTTTTCTGGTCAAATTTTCCTCCTCTGCGGAAAATTTGTTTGCTCCGAACACTAGAGTCCTTCTGGCAAAATCAGGCCTTTCGTCCATATAAAATACAAGCGTCTTCGGATGGTCCATTGTTGATTTTTTTTAACTAAAATTTAAAATTCTTAATAAACTAAAAATATTTGTATTATTTTGTATTTACTTTTTGTTATCCATTGCTTTTTTTTACTTCATTTTGCTTTTAAAAATATCAAATATATATTTACTCGACAAAAAAATAGCAAGTGACTGATTTTGACATTTGCGTTCGAGCTGTTCGAAATAGAGAAACCAAATTTTGTATGAAAACAGTTACGTTTTCAATCGACTTGTCGTTCGAGTCATCGTTCGCATAGAAATAGAGTTATAGCCTGTTCCTCTATTTCGAAAGAACACGTTCGTTCGCTTTCTAGTCGAAAGAAAACTAATTTGGGTTTCACTAACTCTATTTCTATGCGAACGATGACTCGAACGACAAGTCGAATGAAAACGTAACTGTTTTCATACAAAATTTGGTTTCTCTATTTCGAACAGCTCGAACGCAAATGTCAAAATCAGTCACTTGCTATTTTTTTGTCGAGTAAATATATATTTGATATTTTTAAAAGCAAAATGAAGTAAAAAAAGCAATGGATAACAAAAAGTAAGTACAAAATAATACAAATATTTATAGTTTATTAAGAATTTTAAATTTTAGTTAAAAAAAATCAACAATGGACCATCCGAAGACGCTTGTATTTTATATGGAATAAAGGCCTGATTCTGCCAGAAGGACTCTAGTGTTCGGAGCAAACAAATTTTCCGCAGAGGAGGAAAATTTTACCAGAAAACTAAACTCCGTTTCACCCCCTATTACGCTGTTGCTGAGTGGTAAAAGGTATGTGTGTGTTGTTTGTGGCTTACGTTTGCCCAAGAAGCTCATATTTACATTCACCCGTATTCTAGTTGTCGTCATCGACACAAGACAATGTCGTCTTGGGATTTTTTTTGAAATTGGTATTCCCGTTGTCGTTATCTTAAATAATTGATAACTGTCGACAAATATTTGGTATTCTGTAAGAAAATGTGACGACGATATTGTCTTGAAACGACTCTGATTTTGTCGACACAATTTTTAGTAACGACTTGAGAAAAAGTAATGAGTGAAAAAAAACGGAAAAAAGGAAGAAATATAAAATTTTGAAATGCACTTGGCCCACCGAGAATAATGTGAGAGGGATGGCAGAAGGTAAAGAAAGCATGATCATATAAAGTGCATTATAAAAATATAACAAAATTTATTTATAGGTATGGCGAGACTTAAAATTTAAAGTTAAAAAGAAAATGGTAGCCAATAAAGCCGAGTGTAATGCTAAAGGTGGCGGAAGATTCAAGCAATTTATATTGAGCCCGCTGGAGGAAGCTGTGGCAAATCTTCTACAGTTTCAGAAACAGCTGAACCCTAAGTTAGTCGTTTCCAAAAATGAGCTGGTACGACCCCTGGGCTAAAAATCTTGATGTAGCTGCCAACTTTATTGTTTAGGAAATAAATGTGGACTTGATTCCGGTTTTCAAATTAGGTGCTGTTGTTTCCAGCAAATCTTTGAAGGCTGTTCAGCCGAAAGTAACTTTCAAACCTTTTAAAAAAATTAGAAGATTAACATTCTTTAAAGTAACAGACTTTGATTTTGCTACTCACTTGTTATCCGGCAGATTAAAGATATTGGATTTCTGTATGAGAAGTCTTCTTTCGAATAATAGATTTTCTTTATTTTCTTCATCACTGGTATCAGAATTTAAATTACACATAAAAAACATTTTTTTGCAAAAATAATAAACAAAATAAATCTGCCGACTCAATTTTTAGAGATGTGTTTTTGTTTAAATCGATAAACTGTCGACGTCGTTACAACACTGTTTTAGAAAACCAATTTGGTGTCGAAGTGATGTCGACGTCGAAGCAAAGTGATGTTGACTCAAAAACGACGACGACATTGATAACGACAACTAGAATAAGGGTGATTTGTAAAATATATAAATGTCAATATTCTATCTTATTGGTTTTTACTTCAGATCTTTAAAATAAATACTATTCACCCTACCAATGTTGCCTTGGAATTCTTTTTTGAAATTGGTATTCCCGTTGTCGTTATCGAAAATAATTGATAACTGTCGACAAGTATTTGGTATTCTGTAAGAAAATGTGACGACGATATTGTCTTGAAACCACTCTGATTTTGTCGACACAATTTTTAGTAACGACTTGAGGAAAAGTAATGACTGAAAAAAAAACGAAAAAATGGGAAGAAATATCAAATTTATTAAATGCACTTGGCCCACCGAGAATAATGTGAGATGGATGGCAGAAGGTAAAGAAAGCATGATCATGTAAAGTGCATTATAAAAATATAACAAAATTTATTTATAGGTTTGGCGAGACTTAAAATTTAAAGTTAAAAAGAAAATGGTAGCCAACAAAGCCGAGTGTAATGCTACAGGTGGCGGAAGATTCAAGCAATTTATGTTGAGCCCGCTGGAGGAAGCTGTGGCAAATCTCTACAGTTTCAGAAACAGCTGAACCCTAAGTTAAAGTCGTTTCCAACCCTGAGCTGGTACGACCCCTGAGCTAAAAATCTTAATGTAGCTGCCAACTTTATTGTTTTGGAAATAAATGTGGACTTGATTCCGGTTTTCAAATTAGGTGCTATTGTTTCCAGCACATCTTTGAAGGCTGTTTTATTCAGCCGAAAGTAACTTTCAAACCTTTTAAAAAAATTAGAAGATTAACATTCTTTAAAGTAACAGACTTTGATTTTGCTACTCACTTGTTATCAGACAGAAATCCAACTGTATGAGAAACCTACTTTCCAATACTAGATTTTCTTTATTTTCTTCATCACTGGTATCAGAATTTAAATTACACATAAAAAACATTTTTTCGCAAAAATAATAAACAAAATAAATCTGCCGACTCAATTTTTAGAGATGTGTTTTTGTTTAAATCGATAAACTGTCGACGTCGTTACAACACTGTTTTATAATCACCCTTATTCTAGTTGTCGTTATCAATGTCGTCGTCGTTTTTGAGTCAACATCACTTTGCTTCGACGTCGACATCACTTCGACACCAAATTGGTATTATAAAACAGTGTTGTAACGACGTTGACAGTTTATCGATTTAAAAAAAAACACATCTCTAAAAATTGAGTCGGCAGATTTATTTTGTTTATTATTTTTGCGAAAAAAATGTTTTTTATGTTTAATTTAAGTTCTGATACCAGTGATGAAGAAAATAAAGAAAATCCAGTATTGGAAAGAAGACTTCTCATACAGAAATCCAATATCTTTAATCTGCCGGATAACAAGTGAGTAGCAAAATCAAAGTCTGTTACTTTAAAGAATGTTAATCTTCTATTTTTTTTAAAAGGTTTGAAAGTTACTTTCGGCTGAATAAAACAGCCTTCAAAGATGTGCTGGAAACAATAGCACCTAATTTGAAAACCGGAATCAAGTCCACATTTATTTCCAAAACAAAGTTGGCAGCTACATTAAGATTTTTAGCCCAGGAGTCGTACCAGCTCAGGGTTGGAAACGACTTTAACTTAGGGTTCAGCTGTGTCTGAAACTGTATAAGATTTGCCGCTGCTTCCTCCAGCGGGCTTAATATAAATTGCTTGAATCTTCCGCCACCTGTAGCATTACACTCGGCTTTGTTGTCTACCATTTTCTTTTTACCTTTAAATTTTAAGTCTCGCCAAACCTATAAATAAATTTTGTTATATTTTAATAATGTACTTTATATGATCATGCTTTCTTTACCTTCTGCCATCCATCTCACATTATTCTCGGTGGGCCAAGTGCATTTAATAAATTTTATATTTCTTCCCATTTTTTTTTCAGTCATTACTTTTCCTAAAGTCGTTACTAAAAATTGTGTCGGTAAAATCAGGGTCGTTTCAAGACAATATCGTCGTCACATTTTCTTACAGAATACCAAATACTTGTCGACAGTTATAAATTATTTTCGATAACGACAACGGGAATACCAATTTCAAAAAAAATCCCAAGACAACATTGTCTTGTGTCGATGACGACAACTAGAATAAGGGTGATTGTTTTTCTAAAAAATTTATGTCATGCTGTGTTTAAAATATGATTTTAAATAATATTTTTTGATATAAGAACACGTTTCAATGAATAGTTGTCTTGTTTTTTGTTAATAAAACTTTTATACTAGTAAAAACAAAATTTATTTTATTTTGACGATTTTTCAAAATAAATTGAAAATTTTTTTTTTTTCAAAAAATTTGACGATTTTAGGACTAAGTATCATTTAACCAGGGCCCGAATTCTATAGGACTATAATCGTCTGACGCGATCATCGTCAAAACGACTGAAATTGCACGATAGCAAAATGGTATCGTTTTGACAATAAATTTAAAAAATTTTCTTGTCTACTTAAAAATGTGTCAATATTTCAAATATTTTTTATTGGGGGTTTTGCAAGAAATATTTGAGAAAAAAATAAAAAGCGTTTTTCACTGTTTGGAATAATATTGGTGATGGCAGTTTTACTATATAAATAACTTGCAGCTGTAGATAAAAGAAAACACACAGAAAAAACTAGTAAAAATTACAGTAAACTAATAAAACCCGTATGACAATTGCTAGATTTTGTATTGATGAAAATTGAAAAATCGATATCTTTTTTCGATTTTTATATCTATATCTATAACTACTTGTAAAGAAATCGCCTAACCTTACTTACCTGAGTTTTCCATACTTTTTGTAAACAAATACGATTTGAACATTTGTGTCCGCCTTTGCGAGAACGCGAAATATACCATTGTTTACCCTGCTCTACCTTTATTTACAAACAAATAATTTATTTGTTAGCTTTTGTCGTTTTAGTATTTTATAAAATTTAAAATATCAAAATTTCAAAAATTTTAAAGACGAGTATTTTTGTTTACATTTAAAAAAGAAAAGCCAATAATTTCTAAGACTTGGCCTCATTTTTATACATATTTTTTTAGTAGCTATATCTAAAACTACATAGCAAGTCTATATGTATTTAAATTTGTATGGAATATTTAGATAAAATTCGAAAAACATTGCTATTAATATTAATTTAACACAAAGGAAATCTGGTTTCATAAACGGTTTAACAGCACTAGACCTAGTATAAATAACCACAGCCGTATTTATAATCAAACATTATTATGGATTTAACATACGTGTTGTTTTAGCGGGGTTTACATTAGTTCCGATCGTTTACCCAATTATTTGTACAAATTTGTAAAACATTTTACTGGACCTTCGTTCGTTTACATGGGTGTCTCATCAAATTTTCGCATACATTTTGTACTAAAAAAATAAATAAGTGGCAACATCGATCAGCTGATTTTATATTAGCAGAAAAGAAGTGCAAATAAAGGATTTGCGATGAAAATTTCCAAAAGGAAAAATTTCATAAAAAAGGAAAACGTATTTTTATTAATAAAAATTTATTAAATTTATAAAAATAATTCAAAAATCCTTTATTGACTTAATTTTCCTTTCAAAATTTTTTAAATCAAACATAATTTTCCACAAAAATTTTATTGGCAGAAAACAGCTGTTGTAATTGTTGTTAAATTGTTAGAGCAGACTTTAACGATTAAAATATATTTTTACTTGTTTATAGTTGTCCTAAAGTGTACTTTAAAAAAGTAGATTTTAGAACTTCTAAAATATTCCTAAAAAAAGTAGATTTTAGAACGTCTATAGTATACATTTTTAAACTGTACGCGCCGATCATTTTCAATCTTATAATTCAACAGTTTGCAACATCCTTAAAACGACAGAATTTTACATTCGAAAATAGACGATATTCGTCTTAGGTCTTTATGCTTCCTTACACGATGGACCATTAGTAGAAACATGTGTTTAAAAGTTTCATTAAAAAACGAAACCATAAACGAATCATTATTTCTGTGTGTTCAAATATACTACTACTAAACAAATATACGCGGAAGGCCAATTTTTAGAATTTGTTTTTATAAAAATGTTTTTATATTCTTTTGTTAATTCTTCATATGCTCTGTTTTTTATTTTTACAGCTATTACGTATTATTTGCCTTAAATTTTTAAATTCAGTTATAAAATTTACCCAATTTTCCCCATTTTTGTCTCATTTACTCCGCGAATTGCAAAAGCATTGCACACAACGGCTGCTCTCAACGAAATAACAGAGATAAATTAGTAAACATTGATACAGGTAATGGAACGAAATAACACAGACAAATTAGTAAACATTGATACAGACAATGGAACATTGTGTTTAGGAAAATAAAAATTTTTGATTTTTGGAGAACCAAAAATGAAACAGGAATTTCAACAGGAAGCATTGTAACACACGACGGAACATGTCAATATTTCTACTAATATACGTCCGTGTGTGGGTAGCATTAAAATATGCGCACTGATTTTTTCAAATTCGACGATTTTTAAAAAAATATGGTAAAATTGATGATTTTGCACAAAATCTCATCAGGCAGCATTGTGTCAACCCTAAAAAGTATCACTTTTTAATTCAAGTAGATAATAAAAAAATTACCTTTTTTTAAACATGAATAATCCAACTAGATAAAAAAACTTAAATTGTGGTTAACTTTTCAAAAAATTATTTTATGCTTAAATTATTTCAATAAATTTAAAAAGGTTTTGTACAAAACCAAATTTTATTTGACCGTTTAATTGTTATACACGTTTACATTTTCCTATTTATAACAGTTTTAGAAAGGGGAAATTTATGAGTTTTTTTTTTTTTTGTGAAAATCCGAATTTAAAATCTGGAATATTCTTTTCTGAATTTCTAAATTTACGCAATAAGTAGTCAGAGAAAAATAATTTTATCTTATTTGCTTAGAGTATATTAAATATGCAATTCTTATTTTTAAACCCGTAACTTTTTCTTGTTTTTCATTTACACGCACAATATGTCTGCCATTTTTCTCCAGTGTATAATATTCTCTACTAATTTTTCATAATTATACTTACATTAAAATAAATAACAATTTAACCAATGAATTAAATTTCAATATACAATTTGATAAAAAAAATACCACGTTTATATCTCACTATGTTATAAAAAAAATAGACAACTTTGCTTGCTTTTTTAATTAGTTTTCAAAGTATGTTGTTTTCTCTGTGCTTTGTGATTTAAAACTGAATACTGAACCAGAGTTGCCGGCTATTTTAATGTGCTTTTAAACTGACGTGTACTTTTGTGTTGTGTTCTCTCTTTTTATTTCGATACAATTTTATGCTCTTGATATGAATACTGACGTGTTCAATATTAATTTGGGGAAATTTCTTCAACATGAAGTTTGCTTCAGAGACCTGCGTCGAGCAAATAAATTGCCGGCCGAAAGAAACATTTGCTGCGGCTACCATACTTTTTATTTTTTGTAACAAATATAATTTGAACATTTGTGGCCGCTTTTGTACGGAAGCTGTTTTCGTATATGGACTTCGCGGGAACGCGAAATAAAGCAATTATATTGTTTGCCCTGCTCTACATTTACTTTTACTGTTTTCAATATATTATCAAATCAAAAATTTCATTTTTTTTGTGACAAATATTTTTGTTTACATTGACTAATTTTTACGCCGCACAATTTTTGTTCTTTTCAAAACACGAGAATGATTCATCTGGCCTAAAATGTATACGTACCCTACAAGAAATTGATGACTGAAACTAACACATAAACAAAATAAAATATCTGTCATTTCACTCTTTCATATATGCAAGAGTGAAACAACTAATATAAATTGCATTTTTAGTTGTTAAAAAAAATAAAGTTTCGGTCAAGTTTTTCATATTTTCTTTAAGAACTTGATAGAAACTTTGTTCTACGCATTGACGGGTATTTCCGTCAACACTACCAGTCAAATGACCGGTCATATAACCGGTCGTATTCTTGTAGGGTATACAATAGCTTTGTGTGTTTAGTGTTTTTGTATGCATTTAACATTTACCCAACATACCAAATGAGAAAAATATTATTATAAGCTTACAAACACAAGCCTTGAGCTTGAAAAAGACTATCGTAACAATTGTAGAAAAATCAAAACGGAACCCTCGTGAAAATATTATGTGTGTATGATTACTATAAGCTTATTTTATAAGCTTTTTTACATAATTGTAGAATAAGCTTCACATATAGTCTATTATTAAGTGTTGAAAAAGAGAAATCATAATTATTTTCTTCAATTTCATTTATTTTAATTTTAAATAATAATTCATTTTAAATATAAATAATAATAGTTAATTTTAACCATAAATAAAAATTATTATAAAAATAATTAAATTTAATATGCAATTGCACGTTCACTTTATAAAATTTACAACCAAATGTACACTAGAGTATTCAAAAAACCGGCCTTTTGAAAAAACCGGTTTCGGTTTTCTTCGAAAAATAGAATTTTAAAAAAACCGGTTTCGGTTTTTGCAGAAAAAACCGGTCAACCGGTTTTTTCGGTTTTTTTTAAATTGATTTATTACAAAAAAAAACAAATTTAATATATAAAGTAATAAAAATAAAAAAATACATTCTTTGAATAATATATATATTCATTTAAATTTAATTTTTTTATTGTATTTCATTTCAACAAAAAATTAACTTAAAACCAATATTTTTTGTTTTATTATAAAACTATATTTATATCAAATGAATAGAGAACATTAAGTTTGTAAATTGGTAAAATTAGGTACGTTAGTAATTTGAACGTTTAAAACGCTTGGCATTAAATAAGTTTTTTAATATTACATTTTAAATATGTAAAAAGAAAATCTATTTTTCAGTTCTAAAATAATATTTTAGAAAAATATGCAATTTAAATGTTTCGTTTTAAGACGATTTTTTTGTTTGCTTTTGATAAAGCTAGAAGGGGAAAGTAGTCAAAAGACAATTATATAAATTTTCATTTCTTTTGTCGCATTTATCAAGATATATGAAATTATCATATGTGACCATCTTCGAGAAAATTGACCTAATGTGTGAAAAAATGGGTTTGGACTTAAGAGTGGATTTTGGTACCTAAAAGTGTGTAGAATAAGATGAAATGAGTTTAGATTTCTGATAAAAATTTATTTACCCCATAAAAACGTGCAAATCGAACTTGGGAAAATCGATAAAAATGAGAAACATTTTTTTGATTTTTTGGTTTTAAATTGTCACTCTAAAAGCGAAAAAATAAGTCACCACATAGGCATGACGTCACCAAAGTCGGCACCCAATCAAAACTAACCATATCAAATTGCATCTCCCAACTGAAGGTGTGTTCACAGTGATAATGCGTTATGAAACTTTAAATGCGTTTTTCTCAAAACTTCATTTTCACACACTAGGTCCCTTTTCTCGGAGAAGGTCACATATAATGAAGAATGATTTTGTGCTGTCTCTTTTTTAGGATTTTGAATACTTTTTATTGTGTTACTTAGATCACAAATTAAACTATTTGAATTTGGAATATCAAAAGTTAAGTCTTCATCGGAATCTAACAGACTTACATCTAAATCTTCATAACAAAACAAACGATTATGTGTTCGGAAAAAATAAAAGAGACCAAGTAACCCAGTTGGTGATGTAATTAAAAAAACCGGTTAACCGAACAAAAAACACCGGTTTTCGGTTTTCTTCGAATTTACAAAATATTCGAAACCGATCGGTTTTTAAAAATAAAGAAACCGGTTGACCGGTTTTCGGTTTTTGAATACTCTAATGTACACGCAAAACACGTTTGACAAATTAAAAAAGGTAACGGCACTTTTTGTATTCATTATAAGCGTAGAACAAAGACAACAAGACTAGAATGCATTGAAAAATATTTATATTTCAATCGTCATATTGCGTTATTCAATATGTGTATGTTGTTTAAAGGCATACTTTAGAAAAAGTTATGTATAATAATCTTTTCTCAAGCATTGTTAAATTCTGCTTGTGAATTCACATTTTATAAACATTATAATAAACGAAATTAAGAAAAGCTTAAAACACACTATTTACATTACAGTTGTATTGCAGTTTGATTGCTATATGGTTTATTGGGTAGCGTTTTTAAAAATGTACATGTATTGGTTTTGTGCTGCTAATGCGGGGTAGAAGCTGGTTCAAACTTTACGCCACCAAAAAACCATTCTCTTCACCCCGCTTGCCAACAAGCATGTTATGCCAGCATAATTGTTCTCGTGTGTTCTAGCTCATTTAAAAGAGAAAAGCCAACAACTTTAATGACGTAGCAGCATTTACACATTCTTAATTTTGAAGTAGCTACTTAGCAAGTCTATATCTACTTAAATTTGTATGAAATTTTTAGATTAAATTCGAAAAAAGAACAAATCTTTATATTTATCGTTATGGAGCCTTTACACACCGGAATATTTTAGCGCACACTTTTTGTTCATTTCGTATAAAGTTACGTTTATATCTGCACTCAAATTTCGAAAAAATGGGATTTTGGCACAAATCTCATAAAAATCTCGAGATTTCCCATTCAAATGGAAATCTCATCAATTGACGATATTTTTGGAAAATCTAATGAAAATCCCACTAATCAACACTTCGTTTATGACAATCTAAATTAAATACATAAATTTGGCATGTTTTTTTTTTGTTTGTGGCACTATTTGACAATTCAAGCGCCCTTTTCAGAAAAGACCAAAACGAAAACACGTGAAAAAATAATTAAATTTTATATTTATTAGCACTTTATTTTATTACATTTACAAATAAACATAAACAATAAGTACGAATTTTAAAGAAAATACCAGGCTTAAAGCCGGTGTTAATTCATGTATTTTAAAATATACTCTATGTGTTAATTTAATAAATATCTTTTTAATATTATTTTTTTTCTGAAGAGAGTAGAGTATTCAAAAACCGAAAACCGGTCAACCGGTTTCTTTATTTTTAAAAACCGATCGGTTTCGAATATTTTGTAAATTCGAAGAAAACCGAAAACCGGTCTTTTTTGTTCGGTTGACCGGTTTTTTTTAATTACATCACCAACTGGGTTACTTGGTCTCTTTTATTTTTTCCAAACACTTTTAAAATTGTTTATTAGGTTATGAAGATTTAGATGAAAGTCTGATAGATTGCGATGAAGACCTAACTTTGGATATTTCAAATTCAAATAGTTTAATTTCTGATCTAAATAACACAATAAACAGTATTTAAAATCCTAAAAAAGAGACTGTACAAAATAATTCATCATTATATGATAAATTCATATATCTTGATAAATGCGACAAAGGAACTGAAAAGTTGGAAAATTTATATAATTGTCTTTTGACTATTTGTCCAACATCTTCTTAAAACGAAACATTGTAATTGAATATTATTTCTAAAATATTATTTTAGAAGTGAAAAATATATTTTCATTTTGTATATTTAAATGTAATATTAAAAAAAATTATTTAATGAAAAACGTTTTAGACGTTCAAATTACTAACGTACCTAATTTTACCAATTTACAAACTTTATGACCTCTATTCATTTGATATGCATATAGTTTTATAATATTAATTTTTAAGATATTATATTAAAAAATATTAAAACCAATAAATAAAATGTTAAAATGAAATACAATAAAAAAATATTATAAAATATTTTTTTCAAAGAATGTATTTGTTTATTTTTATTACTTTATATATTAAATTTCTTTTTTTTTTGTTTGTAATTAAAAAATTTTATAAGCTTTTTATTCAAATTAAAAAAAACCGAAAAAACCGGTTGACCGGTTTTTTTAAAATTCGATTTTTCGAAGAAAACCGAAACCGGTTTTTCAAAAATGCCGGTTTTTTGAATACTCTAGAAGAGAGACTTCATATACGGTAGTCTACAAGCACGTCCTACATTTATGTACAGGAAGCGACAAGTAAAATAGTAGAGTAGCACCCCCTAGAATTATAATAATCGGACGCTTTAAATGAAGGAGATCGCACTTCGAAATGACATTCATCTACATCAGGGATGGAAAACATGGTACAATTGTACTTTTTTGGTACATTTTTACCTTGGTTGGTACCGTGGTTCTACCGCGGCTCATTTAGTACAATTTGAATTTTTTTAAAATTTTCAACTTATAACTTGATAAAACAACATAACATAAAGTCGACTTTTTTTAAAAGCAACTTTAAATTTAAAACCTGTTCATTTATTCAGCTACTATAGTAAAAAAATAAAGTCAGTTTTAAGTTGAACCGTCTCTAAATTGGTGTCACATTAAATGTATCAAATGTTTGCATACACATTGTACTAAAATATTCGGAAGTGGCAACATTGAACAGCTGATTTTAAATTACCTCTCAAAACAACAAAAGAAAAAAGTGTATTATTGTTAAAAAGCTATAAAATGCCTTTAAATTTTTTAATAGCAAATCCTGAAAAGATTAAATTGCCCTCCAAGGGAGTGGTAATTATACGACTACACAAAATTAACGATACATTTTGTTTAGAGTATTCAAAAACCGAAACCGAAAACCGGTCAACCGGTTTCTTTTTTTTTTTTAAACCGATCGGTTTCGAATATTTTGTAAATTCGAAGAAAACCGAAAACCGGTCTTTTTTGTTCGGTTAACCGGTTTTTTAATTACATCACCAACTGTGTTACTTGGTCTCTTTTCCTTTTTCCGAACACTTTCATAATAGTTTGTTTGGTTATGAAGATTTAGATGTAAGTCTGATTGATTCCGATGAAGACTTAACGTTGGATATTCCAAATTAAAATAGTTTAATTTCTGATCTAAATAACACAATAAACAGTATTCAAAATCCTAAAAAAGAGACTGTACAAAATCATTCATCATTATATGATGATTTCATATATCTTGATAAATGCGACAAAAGAACTGAAAAGTTGGAAATTTTATATAATTGTCTTTTGGCTATTTGTCCAACATCTACTATTAGTGAAAGAGTATTTTCCACTTCTAGCTTTATCAAAAGCAAACAAAAAAAACCTACTTAAAACGAAACATTTAAATTGCATATTATTTCTAAAATATTATTTTAGAAGTGAAAACTAGATTTTCTTTTTACATGTTTAAAATGTAATATTAAAAAAACTTGTTTAATGCCAAACGTTTTAAACGTTCAAACTACTAACGTACTTATTTTACCCAATTTACAAACTTAATGATCTCTATTCATTTGTTATGAATATAGTTTTATAATATTAATTTTTAAGATATTATATTAAAAAATATTAAAACCAGTTAATAAAATGTTGAAATGAAATACAATAAAAAAATATTATAATATATTTTTTTTTTTCAAAGAATGTATTTTTTTATTTTTATTACTTTATATATTAAATTTCTTTTTTTTTTGTTTGAATTTAAAACAATTAACAAATTATATAAGCTTTTTATTCAAATTAAAAAAAACCGAAAAAACCGGTTGACTGGTTTTTTCTGCAAAAACCGAAACCGGTTTTTTTAAAATTCGATTTTTCGAAGAAAACCGAAACCGGTTTTTCCACAAGGCCGGTTTTTTTAATACTCTAATTTTGTTTCACCCCATCAATTTAGATTTTTTTAAATCTTTTTAGTGTCTAAGAAAATCTGACTCAATACGATAAAATTGTTAAAAAAAAGCGGAAAAAATTTTGGTACCGTGAGGATCGAAAAAGTACAAATTGTTTGTCTGGTTGGTACAATAGCAGAAAACATATTTTCCATCCCTGATCTACATAGACATAAATAAAACCAATTAAAAATATTATTTTCAAACAAACCACCTTTGAGTTGTTCGAATAGATTTTTTTACTTTTTTATTTATATATTACATACCGATTGCTCCAAAGTACTGAAGAAATCGAAGTTTTCTAAAACCTATTCATTCTTTGATCTTGGTTTCATTTAAAAAGTTTACCCGAGAGAAAGAACATTCCATGCATCATGAAAAAAACTTTTCAAAATTAAGTAGACACTAGCTTTAGATACACCAAACATATGGCCAATGGATGCATATTCCGACGATGACTTTAATGCTGGCCCTACACGATGCAACATTAAAAGGAAACGTGAGCATGTTCCACTTAATGTTGCATCGTGTGTAGCAATGTTTCCTGTTGAAAATCATGTTTCATTTTTGGTTCCTGAAATATCAAATTTTTTTGATATTTTTATGTTTCCAAACACAAGGTTCCATCGTCTGTATCGATGTTTACTGTTTTTTCTATCTTACTTCGTTGAGAGCAGTCGTTGTGTGCGGTGCTTTTGTAAATAAAATAAAAGAGACGAAAATGGTGAGAATTTAAAATAATTAAAATTGGATATGAATATAAAAATTTATGAGCATTTTGGGACATAAAATGTGATACATATAAAAATAAAAGTAAAAACAGTAACATATGAAAAATTAACAAAATATTATAGAAACATTTTTAAAAACAAATTTTAAAAATTTGCTTTTCTTCCGCGTAGAGTATTCAAAAAAGCCGGCCTTTTGAAAAAACCGGTTTCGGTTTTCTTCGAAAAATCGAATTCAAATAAAACCGGTTTCGGTTTTTGCAGAATAAACCGGTCAACCGGTTTTTTTTAATTTGAATAAAAAGCTTATATAATTTGTAAATTGTTTTTTTACAAACAAAAATAAAGAAATTAAGTATATAAAGTAATAAAAATAAAAAAATACATTCTTTCAAAAATATATTATATATATATATATATATATATGTATATATATATATATATATATATATATATATATATATATATATATATATATATATATATATATATATATATATATATATATATATATATATATATATATATATATTCATTTCACATACTTTGAAGACATCTGTGTATACAGCTTAAAAAGTCCCTATAATATGCGCTGTAACCAGTAAAATGTCTTCAGTGTAAACAGTAGAATAACAAAAAGTTTGAGGTCAGTCTCCAAAGAATCAAAATGTCTTCATAGTAACCTGTGAAACGAAAAACCGTCCCCGCAACATGCGCTGTGCACATATATATATATATATATATATGTGCACAGCACATGTTGCGGGGACGGTTTTTCGTTCACAAGTTACTATGAAGACACTACTACTGTTTACACTGAAGACATTTTACTGGACACAGCGCATTTTATAGGGACTTTTTTGGCTGTATATGCAGATGTCTTCAAAGTATGGGCAATGCATATATATATATATATATATATATATATATATATATATATATATATATACATATTCATTGCTCATACTTTGAAGACATCTGTATATACAGCCAAAAAAGTCCCTATAATATGCGCTGTATCCAGTAAAATGTCTTCAGTGTAAACAGTAGAATAACGAAAAGTTTAAGGACAGTCCCCAAAGTAACAAAATGTCTTCATAGTAACTTGTGGAACGAAAAACGGTCCCCTCAACATGCACCGTGCACTATATATATATATATATATATATATATATATATATATATATATATTGTTACACGAAATTTCTACACCTAGAAATTTCTTCACATTAATTTTAACAGCTGGAAAAATCTAGTGTGGTAATAAACTAGAAATAACTAGAATACCTGACTGCTCATATAAATACTGGTACTCGATGACGCAGTAGTTCAGTTTATAAGTAAAACGCAGAGTGTGAAGAACTAAAGTGTGGCTAACGTTTAGTCTATCTAAATCGTGTAAATAAAGTGTGCTATTAAAGTGTATTTCTGTAATTTTTAGTGACAGTTATAAATAAATAGAGCTATAAATAATTTTAAACAGTGTTTATTATTTGCAATATAGAAAGAACTCGATTTATTTAAAAGGTAAATAAATCAACGCTTTTATAAAGAGTAAAATCAACAGCAGGTAATAAGACAGAATTGCAAAAGCGGCTGATAGAGGAATTCGAGCGGCGTAACATTGACATTGCGACTTATGAATTTGATGAGAAAGAAGCAATGGAGGTCAGTACCCGTAAAAGAGAAGGTAATATGGAGTTAAGCTCAATGTTGGCTGCTATGATGGAGAAAAATGAGAAACTGTTCGAAACTTCTAGAGCAGACAACGAAAAATTGTTAGCAAAACTTCAGGAAACTTCTAGAGCCGTCAACGAGAAACTTTTAACGAAGATGGAGATGAACGAGAAATTGCTAATGAATATGGAAGAAAAGTTTCAAGAAACTTCTAGAGAAATTTTCGAGGTTTCAAAAAGAGTGTCCGACTTAGAGAATGACGTGGAGGTACAAGCCAAAGATGTTTAGAGAAAACTACAAGATCTAGAAAATAAAGTAAATAATCTAAAATGCCAAGAGGTCCCAGTACGAATTATTCAGGAAAGTTCTGGTAGAACAAAGGCCCCTACTTTTGATGGCAGCATACCGTTTAATGTTTTTAAGTTCCAGTTTGAGACAGTTGGCGCCAGAAATATGTGGAACAACGAAGAAAAAACTATAGAGTTGATTCTGGCCTTAAAAGGAAACGCTGCAGAAATTCTAGAAAGTGTGCCAATCACCTGCAGAGATAATTATGACGACATAATGGTAACACTGCAGCGAAAGTATGGTGGCGAACATAAAAAAGAAATATACCCAATGGAACTAAGAGGTAGACTGCAGAAAGCAAACGAGTCGTTGCAGGAAATCGCAAAAGAAATTGAGCGGTTGGTGCATCTGTCGTATCCGAGCGAAAATCATCCATTATTAGATGAATTCAAAATTGAAGCATTTGTGAAGGGAATTCATGATCCTGATGTAAGGTACGCGGTGAGTGCTACACGAAAATCACCTTTTGCGGAAACTCTTTCATTTGCACTGTCACAGGAGACTGCGAAAATAATTGCTAAGCCGCAAATATTTAATGTGCGAAACCTCGAAGTAACTGCTGAAAAAGAGGAAGATATAAGCGCTAAGTTTATAGAAGCAGTTAAAGAGGCAGTAATGCAGGCATTAGGGAGAAAGCAAGTTAAGGCCGAATGCTTTAACTGCGGAAGAGTGGGACATTTTCAGCGGAACTGCCGAGCACTAGGAAAAAGCTTCCGGCCGGTTAATCAATTAGCACAGGAGTCACCGTTAAAACTTAAAAGAGCTAGCACTGCGGCGCACGATCCAGCTTGTGCAAGTGAGGGCCCCACAATCTCCATATCTGGAATACAGCAGGGAAAAAGCAGTCTTACTGCTTGCGGATATATCAACGGCAGAAAGCACATTTGCACTATAGACACAGCAGCATCACAGTCTGTCATCAGACCCGATTTAGTTAAGGAAGCAATTGAACCATTGTATGGGGTGAGACTGCGCACAGCTACTGGGGAAACTGGTACTGTCTATGGCAAAGTGAATGTAAAACTAACGATTTCCAACATAAGCTTCAATCATGTATTTATTGTTGCCGATATTGTGGACGAAGTAATCATTGGTGCAGATTTCATGATTAGTCACGGCATTAATCTGCATATGGGGCAAAAAGTTATGATTTGGCGGAATGTTGAAATACCCCTTGATGTTGGATATGAGCACAAGGCTCAAGTAAGAAAACCGGTTACCATTGAGCACAGCAAGGGTAGGAAACATGGCAAGCACAGTTCAAAGGCTGAAGGAAAAGACCGTATCGTGCATATTCGACAAACGCATATCGAGCCGAGTGAAGCCTGGTCAGCGGCGCAACGGAGTGACCCCATGTTAGCGAAGATTATATCAGCCAAAGAAGAAAGCAGGAGGCCTACCCGCGAGCAGATATCAGCTGAAAGTCCGCTGATGAAGGCATATTGGGCCCAGTGGAACAGCCTGCAAGTGTTAAATGGTTGCTTATACCGTACATGGGAAAGTGCCGACGGCAAAAATGTGGCCAATTTAATTGTGGCGCCGGCATCTAAAATAAACGAGGTATTGAGGGAGTTCCATGAAGGTCCCAGTGGTGGTCATCTTGGTGTCACAAAAACTATAGAGAAGTTAAAGCAACGGTTTTTCTGGGTGGGCTGTCAACAACCTGTAGGCGATTGGGTAGCAAATTGCGCGCAATGCATCGCAGCCATAGGACCAGTAAGAACAATCTTTGGAATGGAACTCAGTTGCCTGGCGAATTGGAACTTGGTGTTAAGCCCGCCGCAACAGACAGTGAAAACAACAACTCTTCCCGGGAACAAGAAGACCTCAACAAACATCAGGAGTTCGTCCGCAATCGAAATAAAATGGTGTGCGACAAGATGAAGGCGAGGTACGATCGAGCAGCGAATTCTGAAGGATTTAATGAGGGCGAGTTGGTTCTGCTGTTTAACCCGCAACGAAAGAAAGGATTATCTCCCAAACTACAAACGCATTGGGACGGACCCTATAGAGTAATTAAAAGGTTGAATGATGTGGTATACAGAATACAAAAAGATCAGAGCCCAAGGTCAAAAATGAAGGTTGTTCATCTGGAACGACTAGCCAACTATGGAAAAGGAATAGCTATGTCTGTTCGGGACGAACAGTTTTAAGTGGGCGGCAGTGTTACACGAAATTTCTACACCTAGAAATTTCTTCACATTAATTTTAACAGCTGGAAAAATCTAGTGTGGTAATAAACTAGAAATAACTAGAATACCTGACTACTCATATAAATACTGGTACTCGATGACGCAGTAGTTCAGTTTATAAGTAAAACGCAGAGTGTGAAGAACTAAAGTGTGGCTAACGTTTAGTCTATCTAAATCGTGTAAATAAAGTGTGCTATTAAAGTGTATTTCTGTAATTTTTAGTGACAGTTATAAATAAATAGAGCTATAAATAATTTCAAACAGAGTTTATTATTTGCAATATAGAAAGAACTCGATTTATTAAAAAGGTAAATAAATCAACACTTTTATAAAGGGTAAAATCGTTACAATATATATATATATATATATATATATATGCACAGCACATGTTGCGGGGACTGGTTTTCGTTCCACAAGTTACTATGAAGACATTTTGTTACTTTGGGGACTGTCCTTAAACTTTTCGTTATTCTAGTGTTTACTCTGAAGACATTTTACTGGACACAGCGCCCATATATATATATATATATATATATAATATTTTTTTATATTTTAATATTTTTTAATATAATATCTTAAAAATTAATATTATAAAACTATATTCATATCAAATGAATAGAGATCATAAAGTTTCTAAATTGGGTAAAATTAGGTAAGTTAGTAATTTGAACGTTTAAAACGTTTGGTTTTACAAAGTTTTTCAATATTATGTAAAAAGAAAATCTTTTTTTCACTTCTAAAATAATATTTTAAAAATAATATGCAATTTAAATGTTTTGTTTTAATACGATTTTTATACCCTCCACCATATATGGTGAGGGTATATATCAGTTTGTCATTCCGTTTGTAACATGTCGAAATATAGGTTTAAGACCCCATAAAGTATATATATTCGTGATCCTTATGCAATTTTAAGACGATTTAGCGATGTCCGTCTGTCTGTCTGTTGAAATGGCGATCACGACGCGAAGACGCGGGGGTGCCTATTTTTACCCAGATTATTGAACATCCTCCCGAGCAGTTTGGTATTTAAAATGAGCAAAATCGGTTCAGCGGTTCAAAAGTTATGAGTGAAAATGTGAAGGTACCTCTAAATTTTCCATACAAATTTGTACAATTTTTCTGTATCTATTTTTTTTCTGTTAAGTAAGTAAAAATGTTATTAAGTCTTCTTATTGGTCGATTACATTTATTGTCTTACATACAATGAGAATAATAACAATCTTAGAGATTTATGTGTGTTACTCTAATAACTAAGTTAACGTAAAAATCAACAATGTTAAAGTCGCTAACAGAGCAGACCTCTGTAAATAACATTGCTAAAACTAAATAAATAACATAACTAAAACTAAATAAAAAAAAAGTTCGTTACAGTTCATGCAAAATTTAGTATATACGTATATCATCTTCAGCCCCTATGGTGGAGGGTATTCAAAGATTCGGCACAGCCGAATTTAGCCCTTTTTTACTTGTTTTGTTTGCTTTTGATAAAGCTAGAACTGGAAAATACTCTTTCACTAATAGTAGATGTTGGACAAATAGTCAAAAGACAATTATATAAATTGTCCAACTTTTTAGCTCTTTTGTCGCATTTATCAAGATATATGAAATTATCATATGTGACCTTCTCCGAGAAAAGGGACCTAGTGTGTAAAAAAACGTGTTTGGACTTCAGAGTGGACTCAGGTACCTAAAAGGGTGTAGAATAAGATGAAATTTGTTAGATTTCTGATAAAAATTTATTTACCCCATAAAAACTATAATGATGAATAATTTTGAACAGTCCCTTTTTTAGGATTTTGAATACTGTTTATTGTGTTATTTAGATCAGAAATTAAAATATTTGAATTTAGAATATCCAAAGTTAAGTCTTCATCGGAATCTATCAATCTTACATCTAAATCTTCATAACCCAACAAACGATTATAAGTGTTCGGAAAAAATAAAAGAGACCAAGTAACCCAGTTGGTGATGTAATTAAAAGACCGGTTAACCGACTGGTTTTCGGTTTTTTAATACTCTATTTCCGCGTATATTTGTTTTGTAGTAGTATATATGAAAACACACAGAACTGTTGTTTGGTATTTGGTTTCATCGTCTGTGCTCAAAAAGGAAACACTAAAAGAAACACATGGTCCTACTAATGTTGCTTCGTCTGTGTGGAGCATGAAGTATAAAGGGCAATTGCAACTCTTTTTTTTCATGAGGGATACATTTTCCAAAATATGTATCAGCTCTGCCAAATTTTGACAATATTGAACAGAGGAATTTAAATGGTTTGCGAGGCATTCAAAAACTTTCAATGAACAGCTTCTCTGACATTAGAGGAACGCATTTCTCCCAAAAACAACCTTGATGAATCTATAATAATATAAAAATAAAAACATTTTTTGTACCTACGTGCACCCATTCCATCCTGCTTTGTAATATTTGATTATTATTGTATATGTTTTTGAATAAGAACATTAATAAAAATCTTCTTTCTTTTTGAAATATTCATATTTCTGATTACATTTATTAATTTTCAGTTTCCGTCAATTTTTTTTATAAACACTCCTAGATTTCGGAGGAGATTCGAAGCGAAATCTCGATATTAAATGTCAAGTGTAAACGCAACTTAACACACAATATATTCATCTGACATGAAATGTATACGTTTACAAAGCTCTGTGTACAAAATAGTGTTTTTTGTATTCGTTTATCGCTTGCCGTTTTTTAAAAAAGTGCATGAAGCTGGTTTAAACTTTAAGCCAACAAAAAACCATTCTTTTTGCTTGCCAACAGACTGTCATGTTATGCCAGCACAATTGTTCCTGTGTGAAGGCTTAAGGGCTAACTACACAGGGTATACAGTGATGTCAAAAGTGACAGATGTCAAACGAGTGATCAAAACCCGTATGGTGAGGGTTGTTGTTGTATTTCATGTCCTAGGCGAGAAAGAGATTAAAAAACAATGTATAAAAAAAATAATGTGTAAAAGTGAACAACTACACAGCATGTTTTAAAACATATGATCGCCAAAAATATCAAAAAGATACCATAGAAGTGCAACATGACTGTATTTACTAAAATTGTTGTTTTATAAACTTAGTACAAACTCACAACAAATTTTATACTTGGGTTACATATTGTAATAAAAAAAACTGTTTTATGTTTTTATAACATTTTTGCACATAATTAATGTATATTTTTTAATTTTATCTCAGTATTTAAAAGAACAAAACATACAACAAAGTTTCACATTTATATGATCTGTGAAATGTATGAGCAAATAAACACACTCACAAAACACATTTATTTCATCGTCAGCTTATTATTAGTTTGCCCAAAGGTTTAAAAGAAAAACAATGAAAATGGTTTTCATTCTTAATTTTATATCAAAGTTGATATTAGCTATCTCAGTTATGATGCCAGATATCGAAAAACGAGTTTCAGAAATAGAAAGAGGATATTCATATTATATATAATCCATTCGCCTCTATTATTACAAAAATGGTGAGTGGGCCAAACCAATAATAAGCTGACGAATTGGAAAATCATACGAAAGAAAGAGATACAAAATAATTGCCATACAGTTGTTTCACCTACAGTTTTTCATAGCGCAGTTGCTTTTATAGTGTATTAAAATAGTAGTTTCCACGTAGTTTTCTAAAAGGCCGCAAAAAAAAAGGCGCTCTAATCACCGTGTCTTCACTGTGTACGCTGTGGTAAAAATATTTATCGCGTACATTCCAATTTGTTTTTTTTTTTTTTTCATAAACAGTTTTTCTTAAAACACATGATTTCTTAAGTAAAGTGCGGTCAGTTTCGCTGTTTGCTTAAGCAAATGACACTTGACGAAACTTAACGAAAAGTTTGTTAAAGACAATATAGTCATACACATTTGATTACATGTAATCGCACATTTGCTTAAGCTAGCAAAAGTATATATAATTACAAATTATATATACTTTTTTTAGTACATATAATTACAAATTATATCCTTATTCCCTAACCGAGCACTAGCAACGAAGGCTTTCGGCTCGTTGTAGCGAAAACATACCATAGCCTCTGGTGGGAATCGAACCCACGACCCCCGCACTGATAAGCTAGCACGCTACCAACTAGCCTACCAGGGCGCTCTTATACACATTTGTGGATGTGTAT
Source organism: Eustalomyia histrio (assembly GCA_949748255.1). NCBI lineage: Eukaryota > Metazoa > Arthropoda > Insecta > Diptera > Anthomyiidae > Eustalomyia > Eustalomyia histrio. Next base: position 129,665,070 of record OX456525.1, read on the forward strand.
TCTCACATTGACGCTGGCTTATCCAGCGTTTTCAATGCCACTACCCAACATACCATATAGCAATCAAACTGCAATACAACTTGAGAATAAGCTTATATTAATAGTGTGTTTTAAGCTTTTCTTAATTTCGCTTATAATAATATTTATAAAATTTGAATTCACAAGCAGTATTTAACAATGCTAGAGAAAAGATTATTATACATAACTTTTTCTCAAGTATGCTTATGAACAACATACAACAACAACGCAATATGACGATTGAAATAGAAACATTTTTCAATACATTCTAGTCTTGTTGTCTTTGTTCTACGCTTAAAATGCATACAACAAGTGCCATTACTTTTTCTTTAAATTTGTCAAAATTTAAAGAACGTGCAATTGCATATTAAATTTAATTATTTTTATTTATGGTTAAAATTAATTTTTATTATTTATATTTAAAATAAATTATTATTTTTTTATATTTAAAATGAGTTATTATTACTTATTTTTAAAATTAAAATAAAAAATAAATTAAATTAAAGAAAATAATTATGATTTCTCTTTTTTAACTATTAATAATATATTATTTTTGTAAGCTTATTCTACAATTTTAAGAATAAGCTTATAGTAATCATACACACATAATATTTTCACGAGGGTTCCGTTTTGATTTTCCTACAATTGTTACGATAGCCTTTTTCAATATATTCTCAAGTCTTTTTTAAGCTTAAGGCTTGTGTTTGTAAGCTTATAATAATATTTTTCTCAAGTCATTTGGTATGTTGGGTCGAGTTCGAAAAACTCAACACACTCACGACTTTTTACTAATACACTCACATTTTTCGCAATGACAGCAAATTTTCCATGCTAATAAAATTTGGCGTTTGCATGCCACTAAATGTCAAAACGATAAACATGTTTCTTCAAAATTTATTGCAAATTTACTGTAAAATTGTTATTAAATTTTTAACTTATTAATTGTATTAAAATGAATTATTTCTTGAAATTCCCATAAAAGAACTCAAGTTTAAGCTAATTTACACAGTGATTTTGTTGCATACAATTATTGCGTGCAATTCTTGTTTGGTGGCGAACGGGGTAGAGAAGCAAGCGGGGAAACAAAAAAGGCACGGTTTTCGTTTTTTGTGCATGTTTTTGTTGTTTCTCTTTCCCACTCATATGTATTTTTCTTTTGTTACTTCATTCACATTCAGTTTTCGTGCAACAAATGTTCCGTATAAATAGAAGCAACTTTGAAAAGGGAATTAAGAAAATTGTACGCAATCAATTGCATCGTATGAATTGGCTCTTTGTTAATTATAGTTTTAATATTATTAAGTAAGTAAGTAAAAATTTTTTTAAGTCTTCTTCTTTTTCGATTACATTGATTGTCTTACATACTATGAGAATAATAACATTCTTAGAGCTATATGTGTCTTACTCTAATAACTAAGTTAACGTAAAAAGCAACATTGCTAAAGTGAGATAGAATGTGTAAAAAAAAAGTACAAAATTAAATGTTTGACAAGGCTTCGGCCTTTAAAGTCGCTAACAGAGCAGACGTCTGTAAATAACATTACTAAAACTAAATATTTAACATTACTAAAACAAATAACAAAAGTTCTGTTACATAAATTGACAAAACATATTCATATTACAGTTCATGTAAAATTTAGTATATACGTATATCATCTTTAGCCCCTATGACTGCTGGAGGCTGGGCTCATTTCTTGTAATAAGCGCTTATTTCTCGAAGATGAAATGCAGCAGAGTTCAGAGCTAGTATTGATGATGTATTGTGTGCATAAATAAGGCAATCATCAGCGTATAAAATAGCCTTTGAATTTCTAGATTGGTGAGGAAAATCATGCAGGAAAATGTTAAATAGGAAGTGAGCCAAGAAACTTTCCTGAGGTGCCCCACTTTTCACATGTCCTAGTTCTGATGTAATGTTGTTGATTTGGACGCCAAAATTTCTATAAGTAAAGAGGCTGCAAAATATTTTTACCAGAAATGGGTCAACGCCAAGATTTATCAGTTTGTAGAGGATTCCATTATGATAAACCGAATCTAAAGCCTTTTCTATATCCAAAGATATTGCCACCGTGCATATTTTATCCCTTAAGTTGCAAGTTACATCATTGTGAAATTTCAACAATGCATGTTGTGTTGAGTGAGATCTTCTAAATCCAAATTCCGATATTGGTTCCACAATGAACACATTTTCTAGTTTTTCCTTTATTACGTGTTAAAATAATTTACCAATGTTGGATTAAAAGGATATTGGGCGAATATTCAGGCTTTTTACTGTTCTGCTTTTTTTCTAATTAGAAGTATTTTTGCGCTTTTCCAAGCCGATGGGAAATAGCCGTTCTTAACGCAATTGTTAAAAATAGCAGCTAATAATTTTAGTGTTGTATCAGGAAATTTTTTAATTATAAAATTGAAAACGCCATCAATGCCAAAAGACTTTTTGCTATTAATGTTGTTAATGTGCATTCTGATATTATTCACGTTTGTAAAATGGTAATTATCAAGATTCCCATCGGCCAGAAACGTGTCATCAAATGTATAGATACACATGATGAGATTTGATTCTCTATATTGTTAACCGGTCTTTCAGGATTTACCTCTTGAAAAACAGCAGTATAATGAGTTCTAAATATCTCTGAAATTTTACAACTATTGGAAGTGAGTGGAGACTTCTTTTTACCAACGAAATGAAATACGTCTTTAAAGGCAGTAGGACCTGGTGTTATTTTTGAGTCTACATATGTCTCAAATTTTTTAGCACCTTTATAAGCTCACTAATAATTGTTTTTAATAGTTGTATTTGTTTAGTGAGAATTTAATACTCGCTGCTAATTCTATTTCCAGTTCTGTGATATATTTTCTTTAGGTTCTTCTGCCATGCATACTTAACTTTTAAAAATTTCTTGATGTTATCAGGATATTGACGTTTTTGGTTATTTATATCCAGTTTGTTGGAGTGGCTTTTATGTATTGAGGTAAGTGTATTATTAAATGTATTTATAAGCACATCTAATTTATCATTGTATTACTTTATACAATTTCTTGCCAGAAATTGTTAGGTGGTTTGAATGGTTTGATATAAAATTAACCCAGTTATTTTGGTGGTAGAATTCAAAAAGTGATTTTATTTCATATAAAATAATGTTTTTAATAAAGTTACAACAAAACCTAACCGCAATTCAGTGACTTCCACTGAATTGCGGTACAGTGGCAAGTCGAACTGAATTTTACATTTTCGAACCATTCACGGTGTAAATCATTATGTATAATTTAAGAATAATAACAATACTTATGATAATAATAATACAATATAATTCATTTTGGTATATATATAAAAGTAGTTGTTTAAACGTAGTTTAGACAATCATTATTTAAATTGCAGTTGTTGGGAGGTAAAATGGCATCTGAGGCTGCATCTAAATCTCTTCTGAATGCGTTCCAATTAGTGTTCTTGTATGAAGTTATTACCAGGGTACTTCTTAATGTTAAACAAGCTGCATCACTTTCCAGTTTCAGTACTAATGGGAAATGATCCGAGAAAGTTGATGAGCTTTTCATCTGATAAACCTAATTGATTATGCTGGGACTTAATAGAAAGTGGTCTAGAAAGGAAGACCCGTTAGGAAACGATGGAGATATATCGCAAACGCATGTTACATCTACATAGTTGTTTTGTAGCCAGCTATGTAGAACTTTTCCATTAGCGTTATCTACACTGAATATAAACCCATCATTATTGTTGCTCAGTTAGAGAATCTGGTTTAAGTTGTTGTTTAACTCATGTGAGTCATATACACAAGGTATATACAAAGACCCTAATAAATATTTTTTACTAATGCTGTTTGAAACCATTTCTATTTCAATAAAAACATTATTAAATTGTGTTTTATTGCAAATAATTCTATTATAATGTACAGTATTTTTAATAGCAATTGCTACTCCTAAAGCTGAATTGTCGTAAACGAAATTATATCCATAAAGATTTACTTTTCTATTCCCGCGAAGATGACATTCTTGTATGAATCCTACATGAAGGATATTTGACAGTTCAGTTTGGCGACTGATGTTAACAAGAGAGCGGACGTTTAATGTCTTAAATTTAAGAGATCTATGGGCCATATTTGTTATTCGCATTCCTAAGAAGCCGCAGGAACTCTGCTTTAGCTTCATTTTTGGCATGTTTTTAAAATCTTTAAGGAAGTTTGTAATTTGCTGTTCCAGCGACAATTCCTCAGGTAAAAGAATCATATTGGCAAGTTTTAAGAATTCTTCAATTACTGATGGTTTATGTGTTTGAGCTTGAGTAGCATTTACCTGAAAAAGACTGGCAAATGATCTGCCTGGTGAACGAATAGATTGGTTTATTATATTGTTAACTTTATCTTTAGCAACAAGCTTTTCTTCACTAGCCTTTTTTATGTGTTCCCTTCGTACGGCAAGGCATTCACCCGGGGGGTGCTTTATATCGCATTTCACATTGCCAATTTTTAACGTTGGCATCTGTGGCATTATACCTCTTGTTCTTTCCTTTTAGGTTTCTCCCAAAGAATAGTTTGCTTTAAAAGATATTTAATGTGCGCAATATCTGATAGTGGATTCTCTGCGTTTAGCGTAACCAGAAACAGGCATGTGTCGTATGAGTTCTTTTCAGAATACAGAGTTGTAAAACTCGTAATTTTGGACACAAGGTTTGGAACCGATTTGTCAAGGGCATACTTTACTTCCTCAACACTAGTACCGTGATAAAGACCTCTTAATACAAAAAAAGTCTGTCTAAGCTCTTTAGGTGTGTATGAGTAAGAGTGAATATTCTTCTCCCTCAGGATGGCCATCATTTCAGAATACACTGTAACATCTGAAAGGTATAAATTACTTTTACGTTTATTAACGTTTCTTATTTTAAACGTTATTTTTGGTGTTTTTGCCTCCAATTGGTCGACTAAACGTTTAATGTTAACATCAAATAAAAATATTGGAGGGCAAAATGATTTGCCGGCATTTTCCTTTTTGGTTTTAGCAGTATCTCTGCCTTTCTCTGTATGGTGGTGTCCTCTGTATTTTCAATCTCCAATCCATCAAGTAAAGTAAATATATTTTCACCCAAATGAGTTACGTCAATGTTTGCGGGTGACAATAATACATCTGCTCTTCTTCGCTTTGAATGTTTGCTTTCTATAAATGAGTGTTGATCATCGTTGCTCAATTCCATGCTGGCTCCACGTTGCAACAAAATGCACACGTGGTAGCCAAATTCAGTATCTTTTCAGGTATATATATTGTTACAAGAAATTTCTACCACTAGAAATTTCTTCACACGATTTTTGACAGCTGGAAAAATCTAGTGTCGTAATAAACTGGAAATAACTAGAATACCTGACTACTCATATAAATACAGGTACTTGATGACGCAGTAGTTCAGTTGATAAGTTAAACGCAGAGTGTGAAGAACTAAGGTGTGGCTAACGTTTAGTCTATCTAAATCGTGTAAATAAAGTGTGCTATTAAAGTGTTTTTCTGTAATTTTTAGTGACTGTTATAAATAAATAGAGCTATAAAAAATCCCAAACAGTGTTTATTATTTGCAGTATAGAAAAAACTCGATTTATTTAAAAGGTAAATAAATCAACGATTTTATAAAGGGTAAAATCGTAACAACTGGTGTCAGAAGTGGGATTGCAAAATAATAAGCAGTCATGAAATTGGAGGAGCTTAAGGTGGAATTGAGCAAGTTGGAGCTACCGACAGCAGGTAATAAGACGGAATTGCAAAAACGGCTGATAGAGGAATTCGAGCGGCGTAACATTGACATTGTGACTTACGAATTTGATGAAAAAGAAACAATGGAGGTTAGTACCCGTAAAACAGATGGTAATATGGAGTTAAGCGCAATGTTGGCCGCTATGATGGAAAACAACAAGAAATTACTAGAAACTTCAAGAGCAGACAATGAGAAACTGTTTACTAAGATGGAAATGAAACTTCTAGAGCAGACAACGAGAAACTTTTAACCAAGATGGAGACAAACGAGAAATTGCTAATGAAGATGGAAGAAAAGTTTCAAGAAACTTCTAGAGAAATATCCGAGGTTTCAAAAAGAGTGACCGACTTAGAGAATGACGTCGAGAAAAAACTGCAAGATCTGGAAAGTAAAATAAATAATTCTCAATGTCAAGAGGGCCCAGTACGAATTATTCAGGAAAGTTTTGGTAAAGCAAAGGCCCCTACTTTTGACGGTAGTGTACCAGTTCGAGACAGTTGCCGCCAGAAATATGTGGAACATTGAAGAGAAGGCTACAGAATTGATTCTGGCCTTAAAAGGAAACGCTGCAGAAATTCTAGAAAGTGTGCCAATCACCTATAGAAATAATTATGACGACATAATGGTGGCACTGCAGCGAAAGTATGGTGGCGAACACAAAAAAGAAATATACAGAATGGAACTAAGAGGTAGGCTGCAGAAACCAAACGAATCGTTACAGGACTTTGCAACAGAAAGTGAACGGTTGGTGCAGTTGACTTATCCAGGCGAAAATCATTCATTCTTAGATCAGTTCAAAATTGAAGCATTTGTGAATGAAATTCGGGATTCTGATGTGAGACATGCGGTATGTGCTACGCAGAAATCGACTTTCGCTGAAACTGTCTCATTCGCGCTGGCCCAAGAGACTGCGAAGGTGATTTCGAAGCCACAAACATTTAAGGTGCGTAACCTCGAAGTGACTGCTAAAAGAGAGCAAGATATAAGCACAAAGTTAACAGAAGGATTCAGAGAAGTGCTCACGGAGTTAAAGGATGCATTTAAGCAGGCATTAGGGGAGAAGCAAGGTCAAGGATAAATGCTACAACTGCGGTAGAGTGGGACACTTTCAGCCTCCGAGCCGATCAGCAATCACATCAAGTCACCTTTAAACTAAAAAGAGCTAGCACTACGGGGCATGAGCTAGCTCCCACAACCGATGGCCCACAATCTCCATATCAGTAGCACAGCAGGGGAAAAGCAATCTTACTGCTTATGGGTGCATCAATGGACAAAAGCACATTTTAACCATAAATACAGGAGCATCACAGTCCGTCATCAGGCCCGATATAATTAAAAAGCCAGTTGAACCATTGCACGGCGTAAGTTTGCGAACATCTACTGGAGAGCAGGCTTCTGTCTATGGTAAGGTCAATGTGAAACTAACAATTGCCAACACAAGCCTCAGTCACGTATTTATTGTTGCCGATATTGTGGACGAAGTAATTATTGGTGCAGATTTTATGATTAGTCACGGCATTATGATTATGATTTGGCGCAATGTTGAAATACCACTTTGTGTTGGATATGAACGCGAGGATCAGGTAAGAAAGCTAGTTACCATCAGCCACCAAAAACTACCAGCACGGGCAGAAACTTTAGTATGGGTGCGTATGGAGGGAGATTGTGAGGACAGCAGCTTGTGGGTGGTAGAGGCATCAGAAATAAAAAGTGACATAATAATAGCGAAAGCCCTCGTGAAAACCAGCAAAGACAAAAGAGTTCCTGTAAGAGTACTGAAACTATCAAATTGTGAAAAAGTTGTCAGAGCGAACTCTGAAATAGCCAAATGTACTGCGCCAGAAGCAATAATCAGTTGCGAAAAGAACTAGGAACCTTCCAGTACATACGTTGAAGATCGAGAGATGCTGGCAAAATATGTGGAAAAATGCAAACAGCAAACAGCTAATCAGGAAATACGGCTCTGTTTTCGCCATGAAAACCCAAGGTCAAGGAAGAACGGCGATTGTAAAACACCGAAAAAATACTGGTGAAGCGAGGCCAAAGCAGGCGCCCAGAAGTATTCCTCTAGCAAAACGAAATGAAGTAAAGGAGTACGTCAACGAAATGGAGCGTAGTGGTGTAATCGAACCATCTTTTAGCCCATGGAGCTCGCCTATAGTTTTAGTTAAGAAGCAGCACCCGATTCTGTGTTGATTACAGAAAACCAAACGATATCACCAAGAAGGACAGCTATCCACTACCGAGAATTGTCGACACTCTAGACACGCTGGCAGGAACCAAATGGTTCTCCACATTGGACTTGCAAAGTGGTTATTGGCAAGTAGAAATTTGTGACCAAGACAAGGAGAAAACTGGCTTTAGCACAGGTGACGAATGTGATGCCCTTTGCTCCAGAACATTAAGAGCGGTTGATGGAAACATTAAGAGCGGTTGATGGAAAATGTGCTGAAAGGTTTCCACTGGAAGACTTGCCTTGTGTACCTTGACGACATAATTGTCATGGGAAAAACTTTCGATGAACACCTGAAGAACCTAACAGAAGTCTTAAGGCAAATATCTGCGGATGGACTCAAGCTTAGCGCAAAGAAATGTTTCAGAGGGAAGTCAAGTATTTGGGGCACCGCGTAACTGCAGAGGGTATATCAACCGATGAAGATAAGATTCGGGCTGTAAAATATTGGACTCTCCCTAAAAATCTGCACGAGTTGCGCAGCTTTCTAGGTCTCTGCACATTCTACCGACGATTTGTACCAAATTTTGCCAGTGTGGCTGCAAGTCTACATGATCTGACTAAGAAGGTGCGACCATTTTATTGGGGTGAAGCTCAAGAACAAGCATTCCTAAGGCTCAAGGAGTTATTATGTACGGCACCGATTCTTGGACATCTTGTGGCCGGGGAAAAATTTGTGCTGGATAGCGATGCAAGCGGATACGGAATAGGAGGTGTGCTTTCGCAGGTTATCAATGGAACCGAAAAAGTCATAGGCTATTACAGTCGAGTACTTTCGAAGCCTGAAAGAAAATACTGCGTAACGCGACGGGAACTCTTGGCGGCGGTAGAATGTGTAAAGCACTACGACAAGTATCTGTATGGTCAGCACTTTCAACTAAGAACCGACCATTCTGCATTCAGGTGGCTGCTGCAATTTAAACAACCAGAAGGGCAGCTAGCTCGTTGGATTGAACGACTTCAAAGCTATGATTTCAGCATCGAGCACAGAATAGGCATAAAACATTGCAATGCGGACTCCCTTTCAAGACGCCCCTGCAATTTAGAGTGCAAACATTGTTCGAGGGCTAAAGGAAAAGATTGCATTGTTGATATAAGACAAACGCATATTGAGTTAATTGAAGCCTGGTCGGCGGCGCAACAGAATGACCCCATACTGTAAAAAATTATGTCAGCCAAAGCAGAGGACAGGAGGCCTACCCGTGAACAAATATCAGCTGAAAGTCTGCTAATGAAAGCATTTTGGGCCCAGTGGTACAGTCTACGGGTAATTAATCTCTGCTTATACCGTATATGGGAAAATGCGGACGGCAAAACTGAGACAAATCTAATTGTGGTGCCATCAAGCAAAATAGACGAAGTGTTAAAAGAGTTCCATTACGGTCCCAGTGGTGGTCATCTCGGTGTCACGAAAACCCTAGAGAAATTAAAACAACGATTCTACTGGGTCGGCTGCCAGCAAGCTGTAAGCGAATGGATAGCAAATTGCGCGCAATGCATCGCAGCTAAAGGACCAGTAAGGAGAAGTCGTGGGCAACTTCAACAATACAACTCGGGTGCCCCATTTGAGCGGATAGCAATGGATGTAGCAGGCCCTTTCCCTGCCAGCGATTCCGGAAACCGTTACGTTCTTGTGGTTATCAACTCTTTTAGTAAATGGCCTGAGGTATACGCTATACCTAACCAGGAAGCCAGAATGATAATAAGCGCATTTGTGAATAACTGGGTGTGCCGCTGCGGTGTTCCATTAGAATTACACTCTGACCAGGGAAGGAATTTTGAATCTGCTATCTTCAAGGAAATGTGTGTGTTGTATGGAATAAGAAAAACAAGAACCACCCGCTGCATCCGCAATCTGATGGTATGGTCGAAAGATTCAATCGCAATTTAGAGGAATACTTAAGAAAAGTGGTCAGTACTCATCAGAAGGACTGGGACGAACACATCCCCAAATTTCTGCTGGCATATAGATCGGCTGTTTACGATTCCTCCTCCCGGACACCTTCAAAAATTATTTTCGGAACGGAACTTAAACTGCATGGCGATTTAGAATTTGTAGTTAAGCCCGCCGCTATAGATAAAGACAACGACAACGCTTCCCGGGAACAAGAAGACCTTAATGAGCTTCATGAGTTTGTTCGAAATCGAATTAAAATAGTCAACGATAAGATGAAGACGAGGTATGTTAGGGCAGCAAATTCTGAAGGATTTAATGAGGGTCAGCTGGTTCTGCTATTTAACCCGCAACGAAAGGATTATCTCCCAAACTACAAACGGACGGACCCTATAGAGAAATTTAAAGGTTGAATGATGTCGTATACAGAAACATCAGAACGACTATCCAACTATGGAAAAGGAATAGCTATGTCTGTTCGGGACGAACAGGCTTAAGTGAACGGCAGTGTTACAAGAAATTTCTACCACTAGAAATTCTTTCACACGATTTTTGACAGCTGGAAAAATCTAGTGTCGTAATAAACTGGAAATAACTAGAATACCTGACTACTCATATAAATACAGGTACTTGGTGACGCAGTAGTTCAGTTGTTAAGTAAAACGCAGAGTGTGAAGAACTAAAGTTTGGCTTACGTTTAGTGTATCTAAATCGTGTAAATAAAGTGTGCTATTAAAGTGTTTTTCTGTAATTTTTAGTGACTGTTATGAATAAATAGAGCTATAAATAATTTCAAACAGTGTTTATTATTTGCAATATAGAAAGAACTCGATTTATTTAAAAGGTAAATAAATCAACGATTTTATAAACAATATTTTTTATAAATATAGCAATATTTATATTTTCCAGTTTTTATAAAAACTTTTTGCAGTTTCAATAGTCTACTTCACTTTCTTCGTTAAATATATTTATATTTTAATAAATTTTCACACTCCGTTATTTTCTTTCTGAGCGTCTGTATCGTTCAAGCAAAAAGTATATAATTTTCTATAGAGCATTTTTCCCGCTCTACCAGAAATTCAACATGGTACAGAGTTCAGCGGCAACATTTTTAAATGAGAGGGCAACATTTTCAAAGTTGCTAAAGTGTTGAAAAACATTAAATTTGGTGTATGCAGTGTTGCCACATAAACAGTGTAATTTTTATCCCAGTTTTTGGGATTCTTAACTGTTTACCAGTTTTTTTATGAAAACAATTTTTTTTCAAATTATTGCATTTTTTATAGGTTTTTAGGTATATGTTGCAACAATTAATAGCATATTTATTCTCTTTATTATATATTTTTACCACAGAAGTGGGAAATAATTGATATGAATAGACATAGTTGGTCAATATGTGTACACACTTTAATACTTTTCATGTCACAATGTTATGTTTGAATTCGTAACTACTTTTTAACACAATTGCAAATTTTTGTTGTATTTTTTTACATTATTAGACATGTCTAATTTTAGTAAAAATAAATAGTATATTGAACAAATATTATATTTTTATATGAAAATCTGAAAAAATACATGAATAAAATAAAAAAACATTTTTTTTTATGAAATAATCTGAAAAATCTCTAGCATCCCAAAAAAACGGCAAAAAATAGTTAAAATTGGTTATATGGCAACACCGCTAAAAGTTGCCGACCAAAACTCACCTTTGTTGCCGCCAAACTATGTTCGTGTTCTAAGAGAGTACTAAAAAGTTCGTGAGAGAGAAAAATACTCTATAGAAAATTATATACTTTTTGGTTCAAGACCAGAATCAAGACTCCTTAATATTATTAAAATAATACTAATAATAATAAATGATAACCGCTTTCCCAAAAATGTGCCTATATGATGAACTCGGTAACTCTATTTAACATTCGCATGTGTCAACAGAAAAGCAAATGGCAAGAGATTCGACTATTTCGAAGAATTTTTCGTTGATACGTATAGTTATCATAATAAATATTATAACTATATCATAATATCAGCTGTCAAAATCACGCCAGATACACATACATAAATGCCACCAAGAATGCAGCAGTTGTTTTTAATGACATTTTGTTTGTTTTACTACACATTTTTTATTTAAAACACTTAGAGCACAATTTTTTTTATTCCAATAAACACTTTTTTTGATATATTAAAAATTACAAGCAAAACAAACGACTTTATTGCACGGCTGACTGAAAATTGTGAGTAGATATAGTATTAACATAAATACGTGTTCTCCACCCTTAATATTAATATAGATAATTTAGTCCCGTTACTCTGCGATTGAAAGTGACGTTTGCAAATAGGTCAATATGTGTACACACTTTAATACTTTTCATGTCACAATGTTATGTTTGAATTCGTAACTATTTTTTAAAGCAATTGCAAAGTTTGGTTGTATTTTTTTACTTTATTAGACATGTCTAATTTTATTAAAATAAATAGTATATTGAACATATATTATAATTTTATATGAAAAATCTGAAAAAATACATGAATAAAATAAAAAAATTTTTTTTTATGAAATAATCTGAAAAATCTCTAGCATCCCAAAAAACGACAAAAAAATAGTTAAAATTGGTTATATGGCAGCACCGCTAAACACTTCTAAAAGTTTCTGGCCAAAACTCACCTTTGTTGCCGCCAAACTATGTTCGTGTTCTAAGAGAGTACTAAAAAGTTCGTGAGAGAGAAACATACTCTTGAGAATTATATACTTTTTGACAGACACCGTAGAGGTAAGACATAATTGGTGGTTTTACTGCTTTGATTGTCTTTCATCAAATAGTGTTGATGTTGGTTTTACTGCCTTCATTGTCTTTCATCCATTTTGTTTGATGGTGGTTTTACTGCCTTCATTCGGACTGGTATAATTGTGAGATATTGTGGTATTACTGCTCCGTCTCATATTACTTACTTCTAAGGAGAGTGTAGAGTGTCGAAACCGTGGGTGGATGGTTTTACTGTCACCCTAAGTTTAGAGTATTTGTTGGGGACAATTGGGTCATCGTAATTTGATTGCGGTCTCTCTTTGTCGTTCAAATCATCGACACACTATAGCATTGATGGGCACACAATTTTGTCAATTGTGTTAGTGAGCAAGAGAGAGTAAAAAATTATTTTAGTACACTCATAAATGACAGTTAGTAGTATAAGGCATGGTGTACAATATAATAATGTTTAATTTTTCTCGATATTTCGGCAAATTTCGTTTGCCATATTTTAGAGAAATATAAATCATAAAAAAAATTATTACTACACATGAATCACAAAAATTAACAAATAAATAAAAAAGCTTTTAGTTCGACAAATGTTTTGATTTTTAATAATAATAATAAAAAAGAGAAATAATAATAATTAATTTATTATTATTAAAATTATAATAATAATAATAATAATAATGATACTACTAATGATAATAATAATAATAATAATGATACTACTAATGATAATAATAATAATAATAATAATAAAAGTAATAATAATAATAATAATAAAAGTAATAATAATAATAATAATAATAATAATAATAATAATAATAATAATAATAATAATAATAATAATAATAATTAAATATGGAAATTAACAAATAAATAATTTCATTTTCTTAAAAAAAATACACTTAATATTTAAGGCACAGAGTAAAAGCTTTTAGTTCGACAAATGTTTTGATTTTTAATAATAATAATAATAATAAAAATAATAATAATAATAATAAAAATAATAATAATAGTAATAATAATTAAATAAAATCTTCCACATTTGTACTTTTATGGCAGTTTCGAAGTAGTAAAATGTTTTTTAATTGTGATGAAGACAATTTATTCCGTTGTTTAGAACAAATGAATTTCAAATCGGAAAAAATTTGTTCGCAGAGATAAGTTGAGGGAAATAAAGATAAACAAATAAGAGAAATTTTTTTAAGTTCGGGATATACTTTGCCGTCCAAATTTTTCCAGAACTCTAAAACATTAATATTTTCTTGAACATTTACTTCGGTTCGAAGTATTATAAGTTCAGATTGTATTTGAAACTCATAGTTTATTGCATCGCAACTAAAAGGTATTTCTATATATTCAATTATTTCAACATTTTCCTGATTTCCAATAATAAGTAGAGTTTTTGGAAAGTTTGAGAAATCTCCGTCCTGAATTTGGCAAAGGAGTAAAAATAGTTTCGTTTTAAAATCGAAAAGGATTTTAGACAAATCACATATGCTTTTTTCTTTTCCTTGTAATTGTAGATTAAATTCATTTAAAAGCATAGTTGTATCAGCTAAAAAAGCTAAATCTAAAATAAATTTGTTATCTTTTAAATACTGTAATAAGCATTTATCTAAACCCTCTGCTTCTAGAAACTGTTTCACTTCTTCCCTTAAATTAAACAGTCTGTTTAAACAATCACCTCGGCTTAGCCACCGAACTTCTGTAAACATTTTCAAATCATTGTGTGGAGCATTTTTGATTTTTAAAAAATTTACAAATTTTCTGTGAGTAAGCGAGTGATGTCCGCCTCGTATTTTATTTATTATCTGCTCTGCAGTCTTCATAGCTGGGTGGGTACTTATAAATTTAGAGGCAAGAGCGGCCTGATGAATTATGCAGTGAAAGCTATAAATTCCAAAGTCATGTTTTTTCAACTGTCCTACAAAACCTTCGTACTTACCCTTCATAACATTTGCTCCATCTGTGCAAACGCCAGCAAATTTGTTACAGTCTATAACGGTAAGCAGTTTTTCGTTGACAACATCAAACAACAACTTACCTGTCACATTTCCATGAAATGTTTCAAGAGAAAACATTGCTTCATAAACATTATATTCTATGTCTACACATCGAACGCAAATTACTAATTGGCAGAGATCGTTAATGTCGGTGCTTTCATCTAAACAAATTGAAAAAAATTCGCAATTACTTAATTTTTCCCTAACCGCAAATTCAATAGATGTTCCTAATTTAACCGTTCGCCGAGCTAAAGTTCTACGGGACAAGGGAACAGATTCCATAAAATTAGCATTATAATTAAGTTTTTGCATAATTTTTTTCAGTATTTCTTTAACGAAAATACCATCCGTAAAAGGTCTGCCGTGTCTGACAATATCTAAGCTTACTGAGCTAGAAATTTCCATTTTTAATTTATTGTCTACCTTTTTTTCTTTTACTTCCTCTTCTAACAAAAATCCCTTTAATTTATCAAAAAAAATTTGCTTATTTCTATTAAAAAGCTCTTCTTTTTCCTCCTCCTTTAGTTTATTCATATTACTATGAAAACAATCATAATGCCTTTTAATTACTTGTTGTCTATATTCCTTAAATGTTTGATAACATAAAAGGCATTGTACCTGACCAAATGCATTTTTCAACATACAATATTTTTTGAGTGTCATCATTAATTTATTTTCTCTATACTTGAAAAAACTACTAAACTTTAAATAAAAGTAACTAAAGCTTCCGCTGAACATGTGCATTCGTCAAGATCTCACAGACGACTAAACACAAGAGCATAAGAATGCGTGTGTATAGGTATTTAACAATTGTTTAACTAAATGCCCACCAATGCACTATAGCTATACCTGGTACTGTGAACAGGTGAAGAGTTTTTTTTTGAGTTTCTTCTCATTGTCTTACCCTTGGTGTTTGCTGTCGTCAACTCGTTGGCAATTGTGGGGAATACGTGTCGAAGTCGTCAAAATAAAGAAATTATAAAAAAATATACAAACATAAATAAAATTATAACGTTTTTTTATAAAAAAATACAAAACATTTGTTATCTCTCTTGGGAAAAAATAAATAATTGTAACGAACCCTGGACGACCGTGAGTCTTACCCTAGCGACAGGTGGAAAACACGTCGTTACAAATAGTTTATTTGTATTACAAATTATTTTAGGTCATATCACATATTTTTTCTAAATGCAATATATGAGTTAAAATTAGAGTATTCAAAAACCGAAACTGAAGAAAACCGAAAACCGGCCTTTTTTGTTCGGGTAACCGGTTTTTTTAATTCCATCACTAACTGGATTACTTGGTCTCTTTTATTTTTCCCGAACACTTATAATCGTTTGTTTGGTTATGAAGATTTAGATGTAAGTCTGATATATTCCGATGAAGACTTGACTTTGGATATTCCAAATTCAAATAGTTTAATTTCTGTCTAAATAACACAATAAACAGTATTCCAAATCCTAAAATGAGACTGTACAAAATCATTCATCATTGTATGATGACTTCATATACCTTGATAAATGCGACAAAAGAACTGAAAAGTTGGAAAATTTATATAATTGTCTTTTGACTATTTGTCCATCATCTACTATTAGTAAAAGAGTATTTTTCACTTCTAGCTTTATCAAAAGCAAACAAAAAATCGTCTTAAAACGAAACATTTAAATTGCATATTATTTCTAAAATATTATTTTAGAACTGAAAAATAGGTTTTCTTTTTACATATTTAAAATGCAATATTAAAAAAACTTATTTAATGCCAAACGTTTTAAACGATCAAATTACTACCGTACTTATTTTACTCAATTTACAAACTTAATGATCTCTATTCATTTGATATGAATATAGTTTTATATATTAATTTTTAAGATATTATATTAAAAAATATTAAAACCAAGAAATAAAATACAATAAAAAAATATTATACATTTTTTTTTTTCAAAGAATGTATTTTTTTAATTTTATTACTTTATATATTAAATTTCTATTTTTTTTTTGTTTGTTTGTAATTTAAACAATTAACAGATTATATAAGCTTTTTATTCAAATTAAAAGAAAACCAAAAAACCGGTTGACCGGTTTTATCTGCCAAAACCGAAACCAAAACCGGTTTTTTTAAAATTCGATTTTTCGAAGAAAACCGAAACCGGTTTTTCCAAAAGGCCGGTTTTTTGAATACTCTAGTTAAAATTGACCCGGATTCACTATTTTGTATTGTTGGTTCGATGAAATGCTCTTCCACAGAGGACACAGTAGGTGATGATGTTGCTCGATAAAATGCTAATTGACGTGATGCATTTGTGAACACTTTACTATTTTTTGTTATGTAAAATGTTTTGAGATAAACGATTCGTTTGGTAAAAATAAATAAATAACAATTCATTTTAAAAAAATATTACTTAACACTAACAACACTCGTGGCTGACATTCTCATATTTTATTTTTTTTTAAGAAAAAACAAAAAGTTAAAAAATAACACACCCGACCCATAATGCTGAAATTTTTATTTCGACAAAAGCACAAAACAAAAAAGTAAAAATAAAAACCGAAATATTTATAATGTGTTTTTATCAAAACAAATTTATCAAATGTAAATTATTATACAGGGTGATTTAGTCACGACCTGCCGAATTTTACCAGCGTATTCCTTGGCTCACTTCATAAAAATATGTCCATTCCCGTAAATGCAAGTGTGTGAAATGGCAGCGGTTTGAAAATTTTCGGATTGGTGGTAATATTGCTAACTTCTGAACCAGCGGTCGGATTGTTTTTTGGGCTTGTTGAAGGTCTTTGGGAGAACTTTCAGAATCAAGAAAGAAAAAATTAAAAAAAAAAGTGAATTCGCCGAGATACAGAGCTTTTGAAAAAAAAGAAAAAAGCACATAACCTCAATTTGCTCAGCCAGATGGCAGGTAACTTATGCTTTTTTCTCTTAAAAGATAGCCTTAAATAAAGCCCAGAGGTCTTACCGTACCAAAGTAATGACCATTTGATTAAAATGCAAACATGTTTTTTTTTGTTTTTGTAAGCGAAATTAAATTTATTAAAAAAATGTTTTCATTTCAGACAAATGGTTATAACTTTGAAACGGTAACACCTCTAGGCTTTGTTAAAGGCATTTTGGAAAGGTAAGAGGTGGGCTATCTTTTAAGAGAAAAATATATAAGTTACCTGCCATCGAGCTGAGCAAATTGAGGTTATGTGCACGTTCTTATGTTTTTTTTCAAAACCTCTGTATCTCGGCGATTTCTCTTTTTTTCTTTATTGATTCTGAAAGGTCTCCCAAAGACCCAAAAACAAAAAAATCCTACCACTGGTTCAGAAGTTAGCAATTTCACCCTACTACCCTCCGACCACCAATCCGAAAATTTTAAACGTCTGCCATTTCGCGCACTTGCATTTTCGGGGATGGTCGTAATGGACATATTTTCATGAAATGAGCCAAGGAATACGCTGGTGAAATTCGTCGGGTCGTGACTGAATCACACTGTATATTTAATGTCAAACTGATTTTAATGTCGTTTAAAATGTGTTTTTTATCCTTTTTTGCAAAAGGGTCGGCAAAAATTTGTAAAACGTACAAAAACTTTGTTGATTGTAGTCTTTCTTCGGCATAAAATCTTTTTGTATATTTTACAAATTTTGTATTTTAACTAAATATTTTTGCGTAATCCAAATAAAAAAGTCTATTATTATTGTAATTTATTGTTACGATTTTACCCTTTATAAAATCGTTGATTTATTTACCTTTTAAATAAATCGAGTTCTTTCTATATTGCAAATAATAAACACTGTTTGAAATTATTTATAGCAGTCTTATTGCTTGTGGATATATCAACGGCAGAAAGCACATTTGTACTATAGACACAGGAGCATCACAGTCTGTCATCAGACCCGATTTAGTTAAGGAGGCAATTGAACCATTGTATGGGGTGAGACTGCGCACATCTACTGGGGAGACTGGTACTGTCTATGGCAAAGTGAATGTAAAACTAACGATTTCCAACGTAAGTGTCAATCATGTGTTTATTGTTGCCGATATTGTGGACGAAGTAATCATTAGTGCAGATTTCATGATTAGTCACGGCATTAATCTGCATATGGGGCAAAAATTTATGATTTGGCGGAATGTTGAAATACCCCTTGATGTTGGATATGAGCGCAAGGCTCAAGTAAGAAAATCGGTTATCATTGAGCACGGCAAGAGTAGGAAACATGGCAAGCACAGTTCAAAGGCTGAAGGAAAAGACCGTATCGACAAACGCATATCAAGCCGAGTGAAGCCTGGTCAGCGGCGCAACGGAGTGACCCCATGTTAGCGAAGATTATATCAGCCAAAGAAAAAAACAGGAGGCCTACCCGCGAGCAGATATCAGCTGAAAGTCCGCTGATGAAGGCATATTGGGCCCAGTGGAATAGCCTGCAAGTGTTAAATGGTTGCTTATACCGTACATGGGAAAGTGCCAACGGCAAAAATGTGGCCAATTTAATTGTGGTGCCGGCATCTAGAATAAACAAGGTATTGAGGGAGTTCTATGAAGGTCCCAATGGTGGTCATCTTGGTATCACAAAAACTATAGAGAAGTTAAAACAACGGTTTTACTGGGTGGGCTGCCAACAAGCTGTAGGCGATTGGTTAGCAAATTGCGCGCAATGCATCGCAGCCAAAGGACCAGTAAGAACAATCTTTGCAACGGAACTAGAGTATTCAAAAACCAAAACCGGTCAACCGGTTTCTTTATTTTTAAAAACCGAACGGTTTCGAATATTTTGTAAATTCGAAGAAAACCGAAAACCGGTCTTTTTTGTTCGGTTAACCGGTTTTTTAATTACATCACCAACTGGTCTCTTTTATTTTGTCCGAACACTTATATACTCGTTTGTTTGGTTATGAAGATTTAGATGTAAGTCTGAAAGATTCCGATGAGAACTTAACTTTGGATATTCCAAATTCAAATAGTTTAATTTCTGATCTAAATAACACAATAAACAGTATTTATAATCCTAAAAAAGAGACATTTTATGATGACTTCATATATCTTGATAAATGCGACAAAATAACTGAAAAGTTGGAAAATTAATATAAATGTCTTTTGACTATTTGTCCAACATCTAGTATTAGTGAAAGAGTATTTTCCACTTCTAACTTTATCAAAAGCAAACAAAGAAATCGTCTTAAAACAAAACATTTAAATTGCATATTATTTCTAAAATATTATTTTAGAACTGAAAAATAGATTTTCTTTTTACATATTTAAAATGTAATATTAAAAAAACTTATTTAATACCAATCGTTTTAAACGTTCAATTTACAAACTTAATGAATTTTTGAGATATTATATTAAAAAATATTAAAACCAATACATAAAATCTTGAAATGAAATACAATAGAAAAATTAAATTTAAATGAATGTATATATATATATATATATTCATTGCCCATACTTTGAAGACATCTGTATATATATATATATATATATATATATACTGCCAAAAAAGTCCCTATAATATGCGCTGTATCCAGACAGTCTCCAAACAAAATGTCTATGAAGACATATATATATATATATATATTTCAAAGAATGTATTTTTTTTATATTACTTTACATATTAAAATTCTTTTTTTTTTGTTTGTTATAACAATTAACAAATTATATAAGCTTTTTATTAAAGTTAAAAAAAACCGAAATAAACCGGTTGACCGGTTTTTTCTGCAAAAACCGAAACCAGTTTTTTCAAAATTCGATTTTTCGAAGAAAACCGAAACCGGTTTTTTCAAAAGGCCGGTTTTTTGAATACTCTAAACGGAACTCAAATTGCCTGGCGAATTGGAACTTGGTGTTAAGCCCGCCGCAACAGACAGTGAAAACGACAACTCTTCCCGGGAACAAGAAGACCTCAACAAACGTCAGGAGTTCGTTCGCAATGAATTAAAATTGTGAGCGATAATATGAAGGCGAGGTGTGATCGAGCAGCGAATTCTGAAGGATTTAATGAGGGCGAGTTGGTTCTGCTGTTTAACCCGCAACGAAAGAAAGGATTATCTCCCAAACTACAAACGCATTGGGACGGACCCTATAGAGTAATTAAAAGGTTGAATGATGTGGTATACAGAATACAGAAAGATCAGAGCCAACTATGGAAAAAGAATAGCTATGCCTGTTCGGGACGAACAGGCTTAAGTGGGCGGCAGTGTTACAAGAAAGTTCCACAACTAGAAATTTCTTCACGCCAATTTTGGCAGCTGAAAAATCTAGTGTCGTAATAAACTGGAAAGAACTAGAATACCTGACTACTCATATAAATACGGGTATTTATTTACACAGTAGTTCAGTTCATAAGTAAAACGCAGAGTGTGAAGAACTAAAGTGTGGCTAACGTTTGGTCTATCTAAATCGTGTAAATAAAGTGTGCTATTAAAGTGTATTTCTGTAATTTTTAGTGACGGTTATAAATAAATGGAGCTATAAATAATTTCAAACAGTGTTTATTATTTGCAATATAGAAAGAACTCGATTTATTTAAAAGGTAAATAAATCAACGATTTTATAAAGGGTAAAATCGTAACAATAAATTACAATAATAATAGACTTTTTTATTTGGATTACGCAAAAATATTTAGTTAAAATACAAAATTTGTAAAATATACAAAAAGATTTTATGCCGAAGAAAGACTACAATCAACAAAGTTTTTGTACGTTTTACAAATTTTTGCCGACCCTTTTGCAAAAAAGGATAAAAAACACATTTTAAACGACATTAAAATCAGTTTGACATTAAATATACAGTGTGATTCAGTCACGACCCGACGAATTTCACCAGCGTATTCCTTGGCTCATTTCATGAAAATATGTCCATTACGACCATCCCCGAAAATGCAAGTGCGCGAAATGGCAGACGTTTAAAATTTTCGGATTGGTGGTCGGAGGGTAGTAGGGTGAAATTGCTAACTTCTGAACCAGTGGTAGGATTTTTTTGTTTTTGGGTCTTTGGGAGACCTTTCAGAATCAATAAAGAAAAAAAGAGAAATCGCCGAGATACAGAGGTTTTGAAAAAAAAGAAAAAAGCACATAACCTCAATTTGCTCAGCCAGATGGCAGGTAACTTATGCTTTTTTCTCTTAAAAGATAGCCTTAAATAAAGCCCAGAGGTCTTACCGTTCCAAAGTAATGACCATTTGATTAAAATGCAAACATGTTTTTTTTTGTTTTTGTAAGCGAAATTAAATTTATTAAAAAAATGTTTTCATTTCAGACAAATGGTTATAACTTTGAAACGGTAACACCTCTAGACTTTGTTAAAGGCATTTTGGAAAGGTAAGAGGTGGGCTATCTTTTAAGAGAAAAATATATAAGTTACATGCCATCGAGCTGAGCAAATTGAGGTTATGTGCACGTTCTTATGTTTTTTTTCAAAACCTCTGTATAATTTGTTAATTGTTATAACAAACAAAAAAAAAAAAGAATTTTAATATGTAAAGTAATATAAAAAAAATACATTCTTTGAAATATATATATATATATATATATATATATATATATATATATATATATATATATATATATGTCTTCATAGACATTTTGTTTGGAGACTGTCTGGATACAGCGCATATTATAGGGACTTTTTTGGCAGTATATATATATATATATATATATACAGATGTCTTCAAAGTATGGGCAATGAATATATATATATATATATATATACATTCATTTAAATTTAATTTTTTTATTGTATTTCATTTCAAGATTTTATGTATTGGTTTTAATATTTTTTAATATAATATCTCAAAAATTCATTAAGTTTGTAAATTGAACGTTTAAAACGATTGGTATTAAATAAGTTTTTTTAATATTACATTTTAAATATGTAAAAAGAAAATCTATTTTTCAGTTCTAAAATAATATTTTAGAAATAATATGCAATTTAAATGTTTTGTTTTAAGACGATTTCTTTGTTTGCTTTTGATAAAGTTAGAAGTGGAAAATACTCTTTCACTAATACTAGATGTTGGACAAATAGTCAAAAGACATTTATATTAATTTTCCAACTTTTCAGTTATTTTGTCGCATTTATCAAGATATATGAAGTCATCATAAAATGTCTCTTTTTTAGGATTATAAATACTGTTTATTGTGTTATTTAGATCAGAAATAAAACTATTTGAATTTGGAATATCCAAAGTTAAGTTCTCATCGGAATCTATCAGACTTACATCTAAATCTTCATAACCAAACAAACGAGTATATAAGTGTTCGGACAAAATAAAAGAGACCAGTTGGTGATGTAATTAAAAAACCGGTTAACCGAACAAAAAAGACCGGTTTTCGGTTTTCTTCGAATTTACAAAATATTCGAAACCGTTCGGTTTTTAAAAATAAAGAAACCGGTTGACCGGTTTTGGTTTTTGAATACTCTAGTTCCGTTGCAAAGATTGTTCTTACTGGTCCTTTGGCTGCGATGCATTGCGCGCAATTTGCTAACCAATCGCCTACAGCTTGTTGGCAGCCCACCCAGTAAAACCGTTGTTTTAACTTCTCTATAGTTTTTGTGATACCAAGATGACCACCATTGGGACCTTCATAGAACTCCCTCAATACCTTGTTTATTCTAGATGCCGGCACCACAATTAAATTGGCCACATTTTTGCCGTTGGCACTTTCCCATGTACGGTATAAGCAACCATTTAACACTTGCAGGCTATTCCACTGGGCCCAATATGCCTTCATCAGCGGACTTTCAGCTGATATCTGCTCGCGGGTAGGCCTCCTGTTTTTTTCTTTGGCTGATATAATCTTCGCTAACATGGGGTCACTCCGTTGCGCCGCTGGCCAGGCTTCACTCGGCTTGATATGCGTTTGTCGATACGGTCTTTTCCTTCAGCCTTTGAACTGTGCTTGCCATGTTTCCTACTCTTGCCGTGCTCAATGATAACCGATTTTCTTACTTGAGCCTTGCGCTCATATCCAACATCAAGGGGTATTTCAACATTCCGCCAAATCATAAATTTTTGCCCCATATGCAGATTAATGCCGTGACTAATCATGAAATCTGCACTAATGATTACTTCGTCCACAATATCGGCAACAATAAACACATGATTGACACTTACGTTGGAAATCGTTAGTTTTACATTCACTTTGCCATAGACAGTACCAGTCTCCCCAGTAGATGTGCGCAGTCTCACCCCATACAATGGTTCAATTGCCTCCTTAACTAAATCGGGTCTGATGACAGACTGTGATGCTCCTGTGTCTATAGTACAAATGTGCTTTCTGCCGTTGATATATCCACAAGCAATAAGACTGCTTTTTCCCTGCTGTTTTCCAGATATGGAGATTGTGGGGCTCTCGTATGTATGAGCTGGATCGTGTTCAGCAGTGCTAGCTGTTTTTGGTTTTAACGGTGACTCCAGTGCTAATTGATTAACTGACCGGAAGCTCTTTTTTGGTGCTCGGCAGTTCCGCTGAAAATGTCCCACTCTTCCGCAGTTAAAGCATTCGGCCTTAACTTGCTTTCTGCCTAATGCCTGCATAACTGCCTCTTTAACTGCTTCTATAAACTTGGCGCTTATATCTTCCTCTTTTTCAGCAGTTACTTCAAGGTTTCGTACATCAAATATTTGTTGCTTAGAAATTATCTTTGCAGTTTCTTGCGCCAGCGCGAATGAGACCGCGTACCTTACATCGGGATCATGAATTCCCCTCACAAATGCTTTAATTTTGAATTCATCTAATAATGGATGATTTTAGCCCGGATACGACAGCTGCACCAACCGCTCAATTTATGTTGCGAAATCCTGCAACGACTCATTTGATTTCTGCAGTCTACCTCTTAGTTCCATTCTGTATATTTATTTTTTGTGTTCGCCGCCATACTTTCGCTGCAGTGCCACCATTATGTCGTCATAATTATTTCTGCAGGTGATTGGCACACTTTCTAGAATTTCTGCAGCGTTTCCTTTTAAGGCCAGAATCAACTCTATAGTTTTTTCTTCGATGTTCCACATATTTCTGGCGGCAACTGTCTCGAACTGGAAATTGCAAACATTAAACGGTATGCTGCCATCAAAAGTAGGGGCCTTTGCTCTACCAGAACTTTCCTGAATAATTCGTACTGGACCCTCTTGACATTGGAGATTATTTACTTCACTTTCCAGATCTTGCAGTTTTTTCTCGACGTCATCCTCTAAGTCGGAAACTCGTTTTTCAACCACAGAAAATTTTTTATTAGTAGCTTTAGAAGTTTCCTGAAGCTCTTCTTCCGCCTTAGCTAACAATTTCTTGTTGTCTGCTCTCGATGTTTCTAGCAGTTCCGTTTTCATCTTAGTTTGCAGTTTTTCGTTGTCCGCTCTAGAAGTTTCTAGCAGTTTCATTTCCATCTTAGTTAGCAGTTTCTTGTTGTCTGCTCTCGAAGCTTCTAACATTTTTATGTTGTCTGCTCTAGAAGTTTCTAGCTTTTCCATCATAGCAGCCAACATTGTGCTTAACTCTTTGTTAGCTTGTTTTACGGGTACTAACCTCCATTTCTTCTTTTTCGTCAAATTCGTAAGTTGCAATGTCAATGTGACCCCGCTCAAATTCCTCTATGAGCCTCTTTTGCAATTCGACTTTATTTCCTGCTGTCTGTAGCGCCAATTTGCTCAATTCCTTCTTGAGCTGTTCCACTTTAAGCGCCTCCAATTACATGACTGCTTTTACCCTTTATAAAATCGTTGATTTATTTACCTTTTAAATAAATCGAGTTCTTTCTATATTGCAAATAATAATCACTGTTTGAAATTATATATAGCCCTATTTATTTACAACCGTCACTAAAAATTACAGAAATACACTTTAATAGCACACTTTATTTACACGATTTAGATAGACTAAACGTTTAACTTATGAACTGAAGTACTGTGTCAATAAATACCCGTATTTATATGAGTAGTAAGGTATTATAGTTCTTTCCAGTTTATTACGACACTAGATTTTTCCAGCTGTCAAAATTGGCGTGAAGAAATTTCTAATTGTGGAAATTTCTTGTAACAATATAGACAAATTTTGTTCATTGTACAAAAAATAATTCACAAAAAAATTTTTTTAATTTTAGTCATGAACTATTTTCAGTGTAGAAAAATAGTAGTTTTTGACGCTATAAATATGAAGTATTTAAAGTTTTTGTTAGAGATTTTTGTTGTTATTTTCCTATATTATTTTTAATAAACCATAAAAAGTTGAATTAAATTGTAATTTAATAGACTGAAATAATATTGAAAACATAATAAAGTAACGTCTACACTTACTTTTGACGCTCACAGTAAATGATCGATTTATGCAATAAATCTTATTTTGAAGGCTCTAAATCATGCTGTCCCATTAAGCAAAAAATAAATTGTTTCAGCCAATGAAATAAATTCATTTATGTTATAAAAAAAATTTCATAAATTTAATGAAAATTTCTTTGACTGATATTTTTATAAAATATTATCTGTCTACCAATCAGAATACGAATACAATTTAACTAAAGATTCAAGAAACCAAAAACAAAACAACAAAATTAGAGTATTCAAAAAACCGGCCTTGTGGAAAAACCGGTTTCGGTTTTCTTCGAAAAATCGAATTTTAAAAAAACCGGTTTCGGTTTTTGCAGAAAAAACCGGTCAACCGGTTTTTTTCGGTTTTTTTTTAATTTGAATAAAAAGCTTATATAATTTGTTAATTGTATTAATTACAAACAAAAAAAAAAGAAATTTAATATATAAAGTAATAAAAATAAAAAAATACATTCTTTAAAAAAAAAATATTTTACAATATTTTTTATTGTATTTCATTTCAACATTATATTTATTGGTTTTAATATTTTTTAATATACTATCTTAAAAATTGATATTATAAAACTATATTCATATCAAATGAATAGAGATTATTAAGTTTGTAAATTGGTAAACTAGGTACGTTAGTAATTTGAACGTTTAAAACGTTTGGCATTAAATAAGTTTTTCCAATATTAAATTTTAAATATGTAAAAAGAAAATCTATTTTTCACTTCTAAAATATTTTACAAAAAATATTATATTTAAATGTTTCGTTTTAAGTCGATTTTTTGTTTGCTTTGATAAAGCTAGAAGTGGAAAATACTCTTTCACTAATAGTAGATGTTGGACAAATAGTCAAAAGACAATTATATTAATTTTTCAACTTTTCAGTTCTTTCGTCGCATTTATCAAGATATATGAAATCATCATATAATGATGAATGATTTTGTACAGTCTCTTTTTTAGGATTTTGAATACTGTTTATTGTGTTATTTAGATCAGAAATTAAAATTTTTGAATTTGGAATATCCAAAGTTAAGTCTTCATCGGAATATATCGGACTTACATCTAAATCTTCATAACCAAACGATTATAAAAGTATTCGGAAAAAATAAAAGAGACCATGTAACCCAGTTGGTGATGTAATTAAAAAAAAAGGTTAACCGAACAAAAAAGACCGGTTTTCGGTTTTCTTCGAATTTACAAAATATTCGAAACCGATCGGTTTAAAAAAAAAAAGAAACCGGTTGACCGGTTTTCGGTTTTTGAATACTCTAAACAAAATAGTTCTTGGAAAGTTCGGGTAAGGTTGAATCAAGTCAACAAAATCTGGTTAACACATTACAAATGTACTATCTCGATTACAATAACAAAATACTAAAAAATCATATAAAGTAAAAACAAACTGTACCTTATGACTTTACCTGGTATTGTTACATAATGGGTTGAACATTCTTAAAATATTTTTTTGTTGAACAATTAAAACAATTTAAAATTTTGGTAATAAATATTCATTTAACGTTTATAAATATTCTACAGTGTTCTGGAAAACGAATCCACATAAAATTATGCGTTTTTGTACAACATGATTTTTTATATAAAAACGAATTATTTTATGTGGATTCGTTTTCCAGAACACCCACGATTATCTTTTTTAAGCCTTTATGACACCAGCTTTTTTCTTAACTTCTTTAGGATTTTAATCAAGTTTTTGGTTATTTACGAAAGAAATTAAAAATTAATAGAAAAAAATCATATAAAAAACCCTAAAAAAGTCAGGAAACAGTTAAGAAAAACGCTAGTGTCATACGGGCTTTAGTGGAGATAAGATTTTTATTTCTTAATAATCTTAGTTTTGCAAATAGCTTTATGATTTTATATTCCTTAAATTAATATTAAACAAACAGGGATATAATAATTAACAAATCTTAGACACATGACGTAATTTCAATTGTTGGTCTATTCATGTCGTACACCACATATTGATAGGAAAGTGCTGAAATTATGTAAACTGCATGCTGGTAAAACAGTAAAAGCAATATTGGCTGTATTCTGACATTTCTGACGAAAATCATTTAAAGCTGTTAACAATAGATCCAACGAAGGTGTTGCTGTTACTTGATAGAACACTTTTAGGTGTATGGCTGGTATACTCAATGATGAAGTATGCTGTTGTTGTGGATGATTATCTAATAAGTCATTGTTTGTTGCTGACGCTGCGGTTGTTGTCACTGAAGCTGCTAGATCTTCGTTACTTTTAACTAAAGGATAATCTTTTAATAAACGATTTACAACATAAGTTAAAATTTCGTCTATATTTTCAGATGTTAGATTTTGTGCCAAACGACAATGATTTGTTAGAATATCATCGGATAGTTGGGTAAGTTGAGTTGTAGATGAGGCCATACCTTAAATTAAAAAATATTTTTAAGTTTTATAAAAAAAATATTTTTGACTCCAAAAATTAATTAAAAACAAGTAAAAAAATGCCAAAATTCGGCTGTGCCGAATCTTCCATCCATGTGCTAAACAATGATTTACAAAATCACAGATAATGCATTATGGCATGGCAACAAAATGTTTTAAAATATAAGGTGTGTTCGACGTACGTTACCGCGGGAACCCAATCTTACCAGAAAGCGTTTCTTGTAACAAAAATTGGGTAAATGAGAGCGTTCATGAGAGTAATTGTGTTTCTCTTTTTACCAGAACTTACCCGTACATTTTGTTTGGCCAAAATGGTAAAATTATCAAATCATCAGCTTCTGCCAATAAATAAGCTGTTTTGCATTTTAAATTAAAGTTAAATAAAAATTTACTATAAAGAACTTTTTCTTCTTAATAATGTAAAATACATTTGAAAATATAAATAGATATTTGTCATTTCTAATATATTTATTAATAAAGCTGTTTTTTAATATGAATAAATTTGACGTTTATTTTTGGGTATGAAATGTGGTTTTGTGCGTTCGCAGTATTTTGGGCATTTTTATGGTTTTGTGAGAGAATTTTTTGCTTACTCTATTTTACCAGACTTTACCCAAAATTACCTCGTACAGACCTATAATTGATATATTCAGTAAATTGTATTGCACAATAACACAATAGTTTTAGTCCTTTTTTATTTAAACTTGGGAGCACTTTCAGACAAAATGTTTTAAAGCAATAGGTGTTGAACATGTTTGTTGACTCGAAGCATATTTTACTAACTATTTAGAGGTGTTTTAATGCAAATAATGGGAAAAATTTGATGTGAAAAACTTTTTTGGATGTGAAAATAATTTTTGTAGTTGGAAAAAATTTTTGAGGTGATAAAAAAAATTTAGTGGTGAAATAAATTTTTGAGCTGAATACAAAATATAATTAACTTCTAAATTGTACTAAAATACACCAATTTGTATGGAAAATATAGAGGTGCCTCCAAATTTTCACTCATAACTTTTTAACCTCTTAATGACCGATTTTGCTCATTTTCAATACCAAACTTCTCGGGATGATGTACATAAATCTAGGTAAAATGAACACCCCGCTTGCGTTTTCGTGCCGTGTTCACCAGCGTTGCCGTATTGGTTGTTTTAACCAAAATTGTTTTTTTCATTGTGGAGATGTGAACTTTTTTAGCAATCAAATATATAAATTGTTGTTTTCTGTGTTTTAAATATTATTAAACCGAACAGATTTTTACATACGCGTTTCTATAACGTTAATTTGATCACTATTAAATTTTTTTTAAAGTATGTAGTTCGTTGTACAAAATAATCAGCTCTGGATTACCGAAATATGCATTACTGTTTTAATTGGCGGCATTCTATCGATGGGAAAAATTGAACAGTTTCTAAGTAAACTTAAGTGTTTGTGGTAAAAAAAGAAAAAACAAAAAACACGTATCCGTCAAAGCTTGTTCGTAAACGGAACATTTGCGGACCGTATAATCGGTTTTTCGAAAACATTTTGTTTTGACCCCGTTTGCTGCACCCGTTGCAATGCCGTTTAAAAGGACTTTACCGTTTTTCATCAGTTTAAAAAAAAAATAATTAAATAAAATAGGTCTCTAAAATCGCGCAACCCTTCAGTTAAGTTTAAAATTGTATGAATAAGAACTATGAAAAGCAGGCATCAATTTATTACCACCACATACAACAGATACACAAATGACTTAATGGTATGCCAATTTGTATCATGAACGAAAACACCATTATAAATATTATAAGCTGAACATGAAATAAATTGTTTTTTTATACCCTCCACTATATATGGTGAGGGTATATAACAGTTTGTCGTTCCGTTTGTAACATGTCGAAATATAGGTCTAGGACCCCATAAATTATATATATATATTCGTGCTGTCTGTCTGTTGAAATGGCGATCACGACGCGAAGACACAAGCGGGGGTGCTCATTTTTACTTGAATTAATGGGCATCCTCCCGAGAAGGTACCTCTATTTCCATACAAATTGGTTTATTTTAGTACAATTTCATAGTAGCGACTGACAAGTAAAATATTTTACTTGTTTTACACCAGTGATTTAAAATTAAATATAATAAATTCACCTCAAAAGATTTTTTACACTAAAATTTTTTTCACCACAAGATTTTTTTTCACCCCATACAGTTTTTTTTTTTACCTCATAAACTTTTTTTCACCTCAATATTTTTTTCCACCGCAAAATTTGTTTTCAAATCCAAAAAAGTTTTTCACCTCCAAAAATTGTTTTCACCTACATAATTTTACTTCTTAAGTTGTTTACATTATTTGTATCAAAAACAGTAGAGAACATTTTTTTAGAATATTGGTGGAGGGTATTCAAGTATTCGGCACAGCCGAAATTTAGCATTTTTATACCCTCCACCATATATGGACCGGATACGGCATTTTGGAAACGGAGTCGGAACGGAGACTGCAGTTAATGCAAATAATGAACCCGAAGATTTAGCATCTAAAAGCGACAATGAAAGCAGGTAAAAACTTAATAATTAATTTTTTCATAAATTTTTGCTTTAAAATAATATTTCCAATACAAATTCAAGTAATAAATATTTTAATATGTTGAGTATACAGCATTGGTAGAAGATACGACTATGGACCTGTTCGGAAATGCATCACTGCGCTGCATCTGATGCGCATCGCGTTCGTAAAAGCATAACTTGGCATCACTGCAAATGTCAGATGTTCGAAAAAGCATCACCAAAGCAGATGATGCGCAAACAAATGTCACAAAAATGGTTGATGGAATTCAAGAGTAAGTACAAAATTTGCTTTAATGTTTTTCTTCAATTTATTTTTGTTTTTGTACTTTTTAGGATCGAGGCTGATGCCAAATTTAATAAATTATTAATTAGTGTTCGATTTGACATGGAAGAGGTCCATATATTTTTCAACAATAAATTTCTTTTTTTGTACTTTAAAAATATTTTTTTTTTTGTAAATTGCTCAATTTTACTTTCATCCAACTCACAAAAGAAATTTTTTATTAACTTTTCCATTTTAATGCTCATGCGTTCGAAATTGTATACAAACTTCGCAACAAACTAAGCGCAAGCATCAGCTGATTCGCATCAGCATCGCAAATTAATCTCCCCTGCGCATCAAATGCAGAGCAGTGATGCATTTCCGAACAGGCCCTATGTTTCAGTAGTAGTTAACGTTTTTTAATAAAGGAGTAGGCTTAAGAGTCGTGTATTAGCTTCGCCACAACGTATACGTATTTAGATTGACATATTAAGAATTAAATAAATAAATTAAATTAAACATTGAAAGCGCGTTTTATTATTTATATAAAAGACATAACATAATATATTTGAATAAAGACAAAACACTTTAAATTCTGGTTATTTTTCTCATTTGGCAACTTTTTTTTTTAATTTTGGTCCGTGTCAACACTGATTGCAGCAGACAGACGGACATCGCAAAACGGAATGAAAAACTGATATATTCCGTGAAATAGTGGAGGGTACAATAAAATTTAAAAGTAAGATTGCCAACCGAAACGAATAACGGAAATGGTATCATTTTTTTCAGTATTGTCATCGGTAACGGTATTTTATTCGTGTCGGTATAAATTATTTGTTATTGTAAAAAAACTCAAATAAAAAATTGATAACCGCACGCCAAGTTAGCAATACGTATTATTATTAAAAGAAATCGATAAAGTTAAATAAATTAACAATTTTTGATGTTAAGGGAAAAGGTTTTTAAATACAGGTATTTTTGAAATCAAGAGCTACGCTATTTATATCAGTTATCAATTTGAAAAGGTTTCGAGGCCAGTTTTGAAATTTTTTTTAACCCTCTAACCCGCAAACTTTTAAAAGCTAAAAAAAAGTTTTTGAATATTTTTTTTAGGTTAATTATGACCCAATAAACTCAAAAAAGCCATCAGAAAGTAATTTGCAAATTAAGTTTAGGAGCCAGGTGCAAAAAAGTGAAGAGTGCCCCAGGGCACTGTTGCCGGTTTAGGTGTAAAAAACAATGAGATATAAATTTTTAATTATGCTACGGTTTTATTGAAAAATTAATGAAAATGATACAAAAAAATAAGAAAATATGTTTTAGTTTCTACGATGATACTCATAAAAACAATTTTTGGCATTTGAGCAGCATAAATGAAGATTGCATTTTGAGCAAACACACTGTGTTTGCGACTTTTTGCATAGTTTGCACCACCTTTTCCCACCTTCTTTACCTATTCAGATTGGAAAGTGGTCAATATTGTCATAACGGACGTCATCAACTGGATGTTTCGCTCTTTCGCCAACTTTTGAACTTCCTGGCTGTGGACCTTCTTGAGGAGTTTCTGGATGCCGAAACATTGCTGGAATCGTTACATTTTTCAGAGTGAATGCGTCGATACAATATGTAAGCGTTCGTAGTTGCCATGTCGATAAAATGATAAAAAAAAGGCGGATCATCGCATCGCGTGTCTTTGCTCGAACATGGTAACGGCCCATAAGTCCATCCATCAAGTCTACGCCTCCCATATGGCTGTTATATTCGCGTATGATTTGTGGGCAATCGACTTCCACATATTTCTTTCCTTTTCGGTCGTAACGTGGTACCTTTGCTACTTGCAATTCGGGATTTGTTCGTGCAAATGGCTCAATGCCAACATAAGTTGAAGCCAATCGCACACACTTGTTGTCTTTCCACAAGACAGTGCTTATTTCAACACCGAAGGCAGAGCCCACAAATTCAGCCGAGAAATCTCTTGGCTCGTTTTTGACGGCATTATCCGTTGGAAGCTTACAGTTTTGAATGCGATTGACTCGTACCGTGCCCAAACCGTATATTCCCTTTGCACGCAAATAAACCAACAATGGAAGTGACGTGTAGAAATTGTCGAAATAAACAATGTGGTGCACAAAGTTGGTAACTGTTTGTGTCAAGCGCACAACAACATTTGAAGTTGCACCAAGATCGGGGGCTCCAGGTAATACTACGACACTTCAAAACGATAAGCAAAGCCGAAAGAATCGCATAAGACGAATAATTTGATTCCCCATTTGTGTGGCTTGTTTGGCATGTACTGTCGAAGATTATGTCGCATTTTGGTGCTGCACATTTGTTCGTCAATACAGAGTCGAGCATGTTTTGGCACGGAATCAAATCGCTTGTTGAGTTCGTTGGCCAAATTTCGAATTCGAAACAATGAATCGTAACCACGTTCCCCTTTCTTGATTCGCTCGCTTTCATCTCGGAAAGATAAATACTTTTTTATTGACTCAAATCGTTTGCGACGCATTGCATTTTGAATGGGGGCGAACGCATTTCTACCCCAGTAACTCTCCAAATTTGGATACCGGTAAACCGACATGTACAACAAAATTCCAACGTAATGATACAGCTCATCAACGTCCACATTAAAATTGGTGTTGATGTTTTCGGTGACATCTGCTCGATTTGTTTCAGTGGCAATTTTTTTCATTATTTCGTTTGTGAAGAAATAACAAAATATGTCCATTGGGGTTTGTAGTTCTTTGAACTTTGGTGGAAGCGATGAATCTCCTCGAAAAGCTACTTCATTTATATGTAGTTTCATTGATCGCTGCCTCCAAGTGATTTGCGAAAATTCTTTCGAATCCTTTTTTATTGATTCAATTCCTGTAAATCACATATTTTAAAGCCAACTTTTCGCTGGTTTTGTTGCAGCTGTTGATGTAACTGGTTTTTTCGGATATAGAACATGGTGTTGTTGTTACTATTGATTCAACATTTTCGACAATTGGATTCAATGATGATGATTCCGAAGGTACGTCAAATGCACTTATGTTTAGTGCCTCGGGGAAAAACAAAGTACTATTTTGCATTTCACTAATATATTGCGAAATACATTGTTCGACTTCTTGGAAAATTTCATCCGGCGCGTAATTTGGGTCATTTTCTTCATCATCGCTAGAGAAATCGTCTTCTTCGTCTGTTTCTATAGCATCCATGAACTCTACCAACTGATCATCAGTCAAGGCAGATAATTTAATACGTCTGCGGTCTCTATCTGCCATTCCTATCACTTTTTTTTGATAAAAAATGCTAAATAATATAACAAAAAAGTAAAAAACAATGAAAAATAATGCGCCGATAAATTTAGCCGCAACCCGCAAGAGTGCCCTGAGGCACCCTTCAGTTTTTGCGTTCTCAACACACTTTTTTTTATTTTTTAACATTTACAAATGCATAAACTGAAAGAAAAATATCTTACCTTAAAATAAAAAATTATTTCGAATAGATTGGGTGACTAAAAGTTAGTATAACTTTGATTTAAAAAAAAAAATAATTACACACAAAATTTCACGTGCTGAAATTATGACTTCTCTTACAAAACAGCTGACAGAACAAAAACCAAATGTCAGAGTGCATTTCAACTTCGAGAGAAATGTCAACAGATCTGTTCCTAAAGTGACCGTTAAATTTAAAAAAAAATAATAATTAATTTTTGAGTTAATTGGTGTTTTGTAATGCGTGCCTTGAGGCACTCTTGCGGGTTAGAGGGTTAAAGGCCTCATCCCCAATTATCGATTTTTCGTCCCAAAAAACCTCAAATTGGTATTTTCTCGTACCTTAAAATCCCCAAAATTTTCGTGTCTGTTTTGACAAAAATCTTGACAGAAATGGGTGTATCTATCAAACTATTCAACTGAGCGTGTTCAAACCGGCACTGTTCGAAAGGTAAATTCAAACAGACAAAAATATCGTTGGCGATTATTGCACCAATAATATTGCTTTGGATATAATTGGACTTTAGTGATGACATTCTGTAGACGGTCATAGTGGTTAAAGGGTTAAGAAATTTTGTTGTACAAACTCGAGCAATCGGTTTTTCGTTATTACACAAAAAAATATACAAAATATAAAGAGAAGTTCCCTCTCACCAATTTTTTTGTACTCTATTTAGAACACGAGCATAGTTTTGCTGCAACAAAGTTGAGTTTAGGAACGCAACTTTTAGTACTCTCTAGTAGTGCTTCCATATAATAAATTTACCATTTTTTGGGGTGCTTAAGTGTTTTCAGGGTATTTCATGAAAAAAACTGTTTTTTTTTTTTAAATCATGCATTTGTTCCGATTTTTCATACTAAACCAGGATATTTGTTTACTATACTTTTTATTTTTACTAAAATTGGGCATATTTAATATAAGTAAGAAATACAACAAAACTTTTTTATTGTCTTAAAAAATAGGTACGAATTCATAGATAACATTGTGACATGAAAAGTATTCAGGTCTATATATACACACATTGACTATCTCTGTCTATCCATATCCATTATGCTATTACATGTTGCAACATATAATAAAAAAAATCGATGGAAAATATGCATTTTCTATTGTTTTGAAAAACAGTTGTTTTCGTGAAAAAAACTGGAAAACTGTTAAGAATCCCAAAAACTGGTATAAACAATTAAAATGCTTTTATATCAACACTGCATCAACCAAATGTTTTTTTAACATTTTAGCAACTTTGAAAATGTAGCCCATTTTGAATTTTTAGAAACTTACCTCTAACACTCTTTACCAGGGATGGACACGTATTTAACACCAAGGGCCACAATGAGGTTTTCCATAAATCATAAAGAGCCTCATCATATTTAGAAAAGCCAAAATATATATCGTCATCGATAGTGAAAGTTTTTTGCATTCGGTTACAGGACTGAATATTAATTTTTACAACAACATTCTATTAATACAACCAACTTTTAGTTGCAACACCCAAAAATATAAGGAATACATTTGAACAGAATTTATTTGTTGCATCATCCAAAATATGCTTCACAATTCCGTTGCCACTAAATATTGAAGTGTGTACGAACAGCAAAAATTTTATTTCCGTCATAACTAGAAATTTTAACTATGATTTTTGAAATTTTAAATAAAACTATTTTTTCATCAAATCCAGCTATTTTTAAAAACTATTAGAGATTTTTAATAACATTTTACTTGGTTTGAATTTGGTATCTTGAAGCATTATGGACAAATTTTGCTAACAAAACTGTTTGTTGAGCCAATTTTATTCGACTTTGAGTGTAAAATTTACGGAAAAGTCTGTATTAAAGTAAAGCATTTGTCTATGATGTCTCCAAGAAAATTTAACCTCCAGTAAAATTTAAATTTTATATGGGAAACAATAACATATATGTCAGTTAAAGCCCCAATTAGTGGCTAATGGGTCATTGAGATAATGGGGCTTAGAAATTAAGAATAGTAAATTATTCTTCCCATGATAAAATTTCACTAGAACTTTAATGACCTCAAATCCTAATTTAAATTCTGAAAATTAACATAGGGTCCGCCATCTAACGTTTTTTTTTCAACTAGTGCTTATTTCGTGAATGGTAACAGTTACCTCATGTCTGATTTGACAGATAATTAGTTTTATCCTTCCGCTGAACGAATATGGTTGTGTATGAAATATTGCGACATTACTTTGAAAATCATGGTAATGTTGCAGAATGTCATCTTTTCAATGTCATCTTTTCAGATGAAGCTCATTTTGATCTTGGCGGGTATGTAAACAAGCTAAATTGTCGCATTTGGGGCACAGAAAACCCGCACGCATACATTGAAAAGCCGATGCACCCAAAACGAGTCACTGTTTGGTGCGGATTTTGGTCCAGAGGCATAATTGGGCCATTTTTCTTCGAAAACGAGCAAGGAGTGGCCGTTACAGTCAATGGCGATCGTTATCGGGCCATGTTGAACGAATTTTTGTTCACAAAAATTGAAGAGGAGGATATTGGCAACATTTGGTTTCAACAGGACGGCGCTACGTGCCACACAGCCGAAGCTACACTCGATGTTTTGCGCCCTGTTTTTGAAGATCGCATTATCAGCCGCAGAGCTGATGTCGTTTGGCCACCTCGGAGCTGCGATTTGACACCGTTGGACTATTATTTGTGGGGTGCCGTCAAAGATAAGTGTTACGCCGACAAGCCAGAGACAATTGACGCTTTAAAGGAGAATATTCGTGACGCCATTGGTGAAATACAGCTACACACAATCGATAATGTGCTTAAAAATTGGACCGATCGTGTAGGCTACTGCATGGCCAGCCGTGGCAGCCATTTAAATGAAATTATTTTCCATTATTAACCGGAAGGATTGTACTTTCAAATAAAAAAAGAAATTTGAGAAAATATTCAGTAGTTTTTTTTTTTATAGCATTTTCAAAAAAAAAAAGTTATTTGGCGGACCCTATATATTTTTCATTTAATAAGAGAAACAAATTTACAAATTTTCACAAAAAATCATTATCGTAAAAAACAATTATATGGAATATAACAGTTTCTCCACATGAAACCCGAACAACTTAG
Source organism: Eustalomyia histrio (assembly GCA_949748255.1). Taxonomy (NCBI): domain Eukaryota; kingdom Metazoa; phylum Arthropoda; class Insecta; order Diptera; family Anthomyiidae; genus Eustalomyia; species Eustalomyia histrio. The sequence continues at coordinate 129,702,827 of OX456525.1, forward strand.
TATGACTTAATTAAAAATCTAGATATATTTTGTAAGGCGATCTTCTCATTTTTAAGCAATTTTAATACAATTATTTTTTACCCTAAAATTAACCAATTTTTCGAAAAATTTTAAGTTAAATTTATTGCATTTTTTTTAATAATTTAGCTTTTTTCTTGGGTAAGATTCGGCAACAGTGGACGATGTCCAAATTACTTTTACGCAGCCAAAAAAAAAGTAAATCAATTCATTTGATGTCATGAGAAAGCTTTTGTTTGTTAAATTTATTAACATAATATACGTTAAAAATAAACTTGAGTGATATTTTAACATTCATCTAATGGGTCTGTTCGTTTACATTTCCAGTAATAAAATAGGAAACTTAGAAAGAACAAAACGAATTTAAGAGAAAAAAAGCTAGTAAAAAAACTAGAAACTAGTATGTAAGCAAACAAGGAGAAATAATAAAAAGAACAATAAATTTTGAATCTAAAAATTTTATTAAAATATATTTGAAAAAATTTTACGAAAAAAATTTGAAAAATGTAATGAAAAGACGAAATTCAAATTTCTTCGAGGGCCGCACTAAAATCGACAAAGGACCGCATGCAGTCCTAAGTGCCCACTGTTGCTCTATACCTTTGTATACTTTTTGGCTATTCATAATCACGCATGAACTTTTAAATATAAGTGACTCAAGATCATTGAAATTCAACTTCTCTGATGCACTCAAGCCGACGTCGACATCATACTCATACTATCCCAAATCTGTTTGATTCATAAATCACCACAGTTTGATTTATAATTTTAGAAAAATACTTACAATTGATTTAACACATTAAACTCATCCATGTACAAAAATAAATCAAATATGAAATAAACAATACAAATTAAGGATTTTCACTCTTGGTAGTAAAGTACCCTTGTAAACCTTGTAAAGGTTGTAGATATAGTACAAGTACTACCATTTGGTTGTGGTTAAGATACAAATCAAAAAGGTATAGTAAATACATGTTGTACATTTACAAGACTAAAACAGCTGATCGTTTAGCCGCCAAAACTGTTGAAAATGAACCTGTTATATTTATACTGGCTAGTTATAAATCATTTATGTTTTTAAATTATGTCATTTTTATTGAAAATATTTTTTCAAATATAAAATAACTTCGTTACATTCTTATTAAAACGTTCAAATAAAATACCCTGATTTTATTTAACTTCCACCATTTTTAAAAGGTTATGGGCCTCTAGTCTCGTGATTGAAAAAAATTTCGTGGTATATTGAACAATGATTTGTATTTGTGTTAAATTGTAAAAATTGTGCTGAAAATTACTAAACTGAAATCGTGAAAATTCTGATGTTTGGTGGAGACATGCAGTCATGTTTAGTAATTAAAAATTGTTGGAAAGTGGTTAATATGGGTGTTACCAGTCAGCAAGACATTGAACTAAATGAACGTGCTCTGGCCGAGATTGCGCTAATGATTGAGCCAAACAATTTTGCACATATTGCTACAGCAAAAACAGCAAAAGAAGCCTGGGATTCTCTTGTTCGTGCATATCAAGATAATAGATTAACAAGGAAGGTTAAATTGTTAAAACAGCTCGTACAACTGAAAATTAGTGATTTTGATTCCATGCAATATTATGTAAATGCTATGGTAATGACATCACTAAAAGTAAGCAATGCTAGTCTTAACATTGATGATGAGCTGACAGCGTCTTTAATGCTTGCTGATCTTCCTGATGATTTTCGTGCCTTGGTAATGGCTGTCGAAAATTCAAAAACCAAGTTGACGTTTGATGCAGTCAAGAATTTGTTACTTCAAGATGCAAAATTTGATAACAAGAGTAGTGAAAATGCGTTTGTGTCGAAAAATAAATTTAAAAACAAAAAGTTTAAATGTCACTCGTGTAATGAAGTTAGTCATTTTAGTAAAAATTGTCCCAACAAAAACAATGTAAAATCGAACAATAAAATATCAAAAAACAATTTAAAAAATAATGGGAAAGTGTTATATGCATCTTTATTTTCAACTAATAAAAATTCGAGCAAATGGTATGTAGATTCGGGCACGACATCTCATATCACAAATAACGAAAATTTTATGTGCAACAAAAATAATAATATTAATAAACAATACAGTTTCTGTATCGTGTGTTGGTGAAAACAGAAAATTCTATTTATGATGCTGTTGTGAAAAATGTGAAATATATTCCTGATTGTCCGCCAATTAACAAAAATAGGAAATAAAGTCGTGTTTGAAAAAGATATTTGTGAAATTTTTGACGATAATAAAAAATTAATTGGAAAAACTTTTGTTGAAAATTACTTGTATCGGTTAAATTGTGATGTTTTATCCTCAAATCCACAAGTGTGTATCGTTAAAGAACATGAAAATTTGTGGCATCGTAGAATGGGCCACATTTGTAACAATAATTTACAAAATTTTAAACGATCGTGTTATGGTATAAACTGTAATCTTAATTTAAATGATTAGTGCGTTATATGTGTATATGGTAAACAGACTAGAAAATCATTTAAAGAATCTGGTAACCGTGCCACAGCTTTACTAGAAATAATACACTCTGATGTTTTTGGACCTTTTAAATAAAATTCATTTTCGGGAAATCGGTATTTACTATTCCTATAAAAAAGAAGTCTGACGTTTTCAATGAGTTCGTAAAATTTAAGAATTTAGTTGAAACCCAGTCCTCCAGCAAAATTAAGATTTTGCGCTCAGATAATGGAACAGAATATGTGAACAATCAATTTTCAACATTTTTACAACAACATGGTATCGTACATCATAAAACTTGTCCGTACACTACTGAACAAAACGGAGTTGCTGAGCGCATGAATAGAACGCTTATAGAAAGAATGCGATGTATGCTATTTGATGCTGGATTGGAAGAACGTTTTTGGGCTGAAACATCTGTGATTGCTACCTACTTGATAAATCGTATTCCATGTAGAGGAAATGAACGTACACCAGAATAAATTTAGTTTAATAAGAATCCAACATTAAAACATTTGCGTGTGTTTGGTTGCAAAGCTATGGTTCATATTCCTAAAGAAAAACGCAAGAAATTGGAAAAAATCAGTTGATGATGGGATATAGTACAGAATCGAAAGCTTATCGGATACCAAAGATGTTGTAACAAACAGAGACGTGGTTTTCTTTGAAAATTAAAGAAAACCAAAAAAGGAATCGACTATAATGAAACCTTTGCTCCTGTTGTAAGGTATAATTCTATTAGATATTTGATTGCCAAATGGATGCTGTAACTGCATTCCTCAATGGAACATTGAAAGAAGAAATTTATATGACACAACCAGAAGGTATGGATGATGGTTCGGGAAAAGTGTGCAAGCTTCAAAAATCAATATATGGACTAAAACAAGCAAGTCGTGTGTGGAATGAAACATTAAAAAAAATTTTCCAGTGTCAAACGAAGTGAAGTTGACCAGTGTATTTACTATTCTATTACCGCCAATAAAATATTGTGTATTGCTATTTACGTAGATGATGTGTCAATTTTTTCAAATAATTTAAAAACAATTAAATATGTTAAACAAGCACTCTCAAGTCACTTTAGAATGAAGGACATGGGTGAGGCATTATCAATTTTGGGAATGCGAATAACACGTTCTAAAAATTTAATAAAGTTAGATCAAGCTCAATATATTTCTGATGTGCTGAAACGTTATAAGATGGAAGATTGTAATCCTATTAATACGCCTGTTGATTGTAATCAGAAAATATCTTTCGAATTCTGTCCAAAAGCTGAAGCTGACAAAGAATTAATGTCAAATGTTCCGTATATGCAAGCGATTGGATGTTTATTGTTTGCTGCTCATGTAACCCGTCCTGATATCTGCTATATTGTAAACGTTTTAAGCAGATATGGTGGGAATCCAGGAAAGGCTCATTGGGAAGCAGTCAAACGTGTGATGCGCTACCTTAAAGGTACTTTAAATATGATGATTTAAATGGCTATTGCGATGCAGGTTGGGACAGTGATGTTGATGAAAGGCGTTCGACTACAGGCTATTTATTCACTTTTCAATCTGGGGCTATTTCATGGTCTACAAAACGTCAGAAAACTATAGCGTTGTCCACAACTGAAACGGAGTTTATGTCAATGGTAGCCGCTATTCAAGAAGCTATTTGGTTAAAGAAATTGGAAAGCGAAATTCCGCCAAATCCTGCCAAAACAATGATTTTGCATTGTGATAATAAAAGTGCCATACACGTTGCACTAAACAATGCATATTCATCACGTCCAATACATGTTGATGTAAGGGTTAAAATTATTCGTGAATGTTTTGATAACAAAATAATTGAACTTACCTACTAATGATATGTTGGCTGATTTGTTATTAAAAGGTGTTTCATTTTCAAAATTAAAGACACGGATATGTTTGGCCTTAAATGATTTTGTATATTTTTGCTGAATTTAGATCAAAACATAAATATCATGTTGAGAGAAGGTGTTAAAAAGGAACCTGTTTAGATTTATACTTGGTAGTTATAAATCATTTATGTTTTGAATACATGGATGGTAACCGAAACAAATGCGGTTACCGGTAAAGGTAAAGCTATTTTCTACTATTTCGGTAACGTTTTTTTAAGGGTAACGCTATTTTCTATTATTTCGGTAACGTTATTTTAAGGATAACGATTTTTTCAGTTATTTCGGTAACGGTATTTTAGGGATAACGATTTTTTCAGTTATTTCGGTATCGGTATTTTAGCGATAACGGTATTTTCCATTATTTCGGTAACGGTATTTTAGCGATAACGTTATTTTAGTTATTTCGGCAACGATATTTTAAGGATAACGTTATTTTTGTTATTGCGGTATCGGTATTTTAGTGATAACGCTAGTTCCAATGCACACCGATATATTTAACCCCATCATGATCAGACTTTTGGAAGATAGATATATGTATGTACAGAGAATATATTTTTGAATATTGTTACTTCACAGCGGCCCCTTGCAGAAATATCTATAACTAACACAAACATTTTTATATAATGAACCACAAATGGTTTGAAATTAATTTGCAAAAAGTAAGTAGGTCCGAGTAAAAAAGAATAATCTGGCACAATATTTAATCATTTCCAATTTTATATTCCTTAATATCTTATTTGATCCGAAAAATGGCAGATCAAATTAGATCCAGAATAGTCAATTGCATTTCAGAAATAATCAATTTTTTTCAGAATTGTCAATTGTATTTCAGAAATAGTCAATTGTATTTCAGAAATTATCAATTGTATTTCAGAAATAGTCGGTTGTATTTCACAAATAGTCAATTGCATTTCAGAAATAGTCAATTGTATTTTAGAAATAGTCAATTGTATTTCAGAAATAGTCAATTGCATTTCAGAAATAGTCAATTGTATTTCTGAAATAGTCAATTGTATTTCAGAAATAGTCAATTGTATTTCAGAAATAAAAAACAGTACACCCTACGATTTGGAGTTGTTATATTTAATTTCGTTATTGTCTTGTATTTTAATAATTATTGTATTTTCAAATGCTGAAACTAGAAAGTTGAAATTTGGTATGCAGGTTCCTTATCCAGTGTAGATAACAGCTATGGCGTGACGGCCTGCCGAAACCGCTGGAGATGCGAGGTTAATATTTGGTACATATATTCCTCATCCAATGTAAATGTGCATTTATGCTAATGTGCAGTAGTGCGTGCAAATGTGCAAATTTGTAAATGTGCAAATGCGAAAGTGTGTAAATTTGTAGGAGTGCAAATGTGCATATATGCTTATGTGAAAATGTGCAAATTTGCAAAAGTGCAAATTTACAAAAGTGCAAATGTGAAAATTTGCAAAAGTGCTAATGTGCAAAAGTGAATATTTGATTGATGGTTTGATAGATTAATATTTTGATGGATCGATGGTTTGATAGTAATGTAAATGTGCAAATATGCAAATGTCGAAATGCGCACATTTGCAAATCGGCAAATGTGTAACTGTGTAAATATGTAAATATGTAGATATTTATTTCTTTATTTCATTCAACAACGCCCTGCAGGAGGTAGGACGCTGTAATTTTGCATTCGCTAAGACGAGGTTTTTTGAAACTCCTTCGGGGAAGAGCAAAATGGAAAAAAACTCCCCTTTCACGGCTTGCCCAAACCCTATAGCTAGAAACCGGAAATTTGAAACATACTTTAACAGCCTGCACAAACTGTTCGACCTACAAAGTTAAAATCCAAAGGGGAGGGACAGAAAAGGGAAAAATTCTCACCCTTGACGTCCTGCCAAAAACGCTGGAGCTGGAAAGTTGAAATTTGGTTCATATGTTCCTCCTCCGGTGTAGACATTCACCTAGGTCGGATTTTAATGTCTACGAAGAGGGGCAAAAAGGTGAACAGTCTCCCTTAACGGGCTGCCCATACCGATTTAGCTAGAAACCTGAAATTTGAAATATGTGTTATCTGGAGTATGGGCTAACTCATTATTGAGGTACATCTTAGAGTTTTGGCCTGGGACATGGTAAAATAATTATATTTAAAGCGAAAAAAATATATATATATAAATTTTCACTACTTATGTCCTATCAAAAATTTCTAGTTCTTGTTACCCCGAAATGATTTTAATTTGAAGGTTTTGTAAAAAAATATTAATAAGGAAATAAAAACAAACTAAAAGCACAAAAAATTGATCTCATTGGCTGGGATTCGAAACCATTGACATGGGGACACATATAATTATATGAAATTACATCTTTTACCATATCAAAAATACTCTAGATACGGAACTATATATAACAATATCTCAAATTTGTTTGCCAGATTGTATCATATATAATTATATCTTATACCATATCAAAAAATATTTCTTATATTAGAACATATATTAAACCACATATAATTATCTTATACCATAATAAAAATAAAATTCGAAAATTACACACAAAAGAATAACGAAAATAATTTTATTGTTGTTTTTTATGTAATTTTCATATATAATGGCAAATTTTATTTTTGTTTTTTTGTGTAATTTTCATATATAATGGCAAATTTTATTGCATTTGAAGACACCTGGTAAACAAGATCATAACTTGTGTAGACATTACTTAATAAAAAAATGTGTCGGTATTCAGTCTGTGTCAGGCAATTACCGAGAGAGCACGCACTTTTAAACGCGCGGTTGATTTTAGTGTTATTGGTGTTATCGATTAACATTAGACTTATCGAGTGTATTTGTTTTTAATTTTCTTTCGCAAGGAAATTTGTATTACCGGGAGAAAATACTTTTTTATCTTTATTGGACATTTTGATAATAAAACGATGTTTTTAATATATTTGGACAATGAACGGGGTTCATCCCCCGGATTACAACCGGTTCCGAGAGCTTAGCTCTACGGCCGGGAGGAGCAAAACGAACAAACCAAAACGACCACGACCTGAAGATTTCATAGCTTTGCCGGAAACAGAAAATAAACAACAAAATCTACCACGTTTTTTAGTGGCATCGACTGTTCCCCAAAAGGAAGGATTGCAAGCTATCCCTTTAGCTGCTTACAACGTTTTCCAAGTGGAAAAGGGGCTTGAATACATATCTCGGGATCGTCTGGAGGTAAAGGAGATGAAAAGCGGTGATTTGCTCATAAAGGTGCCAGATAGCAAAACAGCAGACAAATTGCTTAAAGCCAAATACATCGACATCATTCCTGTTAAAATAATTCAACACAGAACCTTGAACACCACCCTAGGTCGTATTTTCTTCAGGAAAATTGTAGATATAAGTCAAGAGGAATTGCTCGAATGTTTAAAGGATCAAAAAGTTGCGGCAATCATCACATTTGATTTAATATATCGCCCGGAAAAATTTAAAATTGGATGGGAAAGAGTCAACGTAGAGGAATATATACCAAATCCAATCAGATGCTTAACCTGCCAAAGTATAGGTCACACAAAACAAGTAAAAAAGGGCTAAACTCGGCTGTGCCGAATCTTTGAATACCCTCCACCATGAAGATGATATACGTATATACTAAATTTTGCATGAACTGTAATATGAATATGTTGTGTCAATTTATGTAACGAACTTTTGTTATTTAGTTTTAGCAATGTTATTTACAGAGGTCTGCTCTGTTAGCTACTTTAACATTGTTAATTTTTACGTTAACTTAGTTATCATAGTATGTAAGACAATAAATGTAATCGAACAATAAGAAGACTTAATAACATTTTTACTTACTTAACAGAAAAAAAAAATAGATACAGAAAAATTGTACAAATTTGTATGGAAAATTTAGAGGTACCTTCACATTTTCACTCATAACTTTTGAACCGCTTGACCGATTTTGCTCATTTTAAATACCAAACTGCTCGGGAGGATGTTCAATAATCTGGGTAAAAATAGGCATCCCCGCTTGCGTCTTCGCGTCGTGATTTCAACAGACAGACAGACAGACGGACATCGCTAAATCGACTTAAAATTACATAAGGATCACGAATATATATACTTTATGGGGTCTTAAACCTATATTTCGACATATTACAAACGGAATGACAAACTGATATATACCCTCACCATATATGGTGGAGGGTATAAAAATGGTGCAAAAGTGTGGAACAATGCAAAGAGTGTGGTTATGCTGAAAAACATGAAGTCTGTAATCGAAAGTACTGTGTTAACTGCCAAGCAGAAAACCATACATCTTATGATTCGGAATGTCCTACATTCTGGAAACACAAATCTGTTAATTACTTGAGAATTCCTAGAAGATGTACAACACGTGAGGCATGGTCAATTTTAATTACTTGAGAATTTCTAGAAGATGTACAACACTCTCAAACCTGTTCAAAGAAATAACAAAAAAACTACAACTACAAACGATCAAAACAAAGCCGCAGAAAATTTAAATTCTAACGTCACACAACTACCTCAAATCATTCCATCAATAACAAATATTTCATCTCCAAATTTTAGCAACAACAAAATAAAGTCATCCAGCTCAATTTTACATACGTCTAGCAACAACGAAAATATATTTTCTATTTCAACACTTCCAAATACTATCACACCAATACAAAATTCATATTTAGGAATAACCTCACTTAATAAAAAATCAACAAACGAAAATTCTGCTGAGAATCTTGAAGATGACATTTCGTTTAGTGATGCCAGCTCAGATACCCTAAATGGCTCTTTTGACGATTGTTTTAAATCAAATTTAGATGAAAATTTAACTGAGGATATGGCAGTTCAGGAAATAATCGAAGGCCTTGGTTGGAACACACCACTAAAACAACTTGAAATACATCAGACAATGCAGACACACCGTCTACGCAACTTTATAAAAATTTTCCTGAACTAAATGTTATAATTACTCATAGAACTTTAAAGAAAACTCAGTCTACAAGGGGCAAATATAATTTTTAATTGATTAGTGTCCTAAACATTACCCTCCTACAGTGGAACATACAAGGATTTATAAATAACAAATACGCATTAGAACTCATAGTTGATAGGCATAAACCATCGTAGCACTTCAGGAAACACATATTATAGAGAAAAACCTTCATTTGCCAGGATTTAAAGTTTATCATCACAATAACGATTACGACTTTGCAAATCGGGTTTAGCTATTTTGGTAAGAAATAACTTAAATCTTACTCAGCATACTACATCTACTGGAAACTTACTTTACAAAACCATTACGATTGATAACGAAGTGGACTTCCAGATTACAAACGTATACAGGGAGGGCGAAGTTAACTTAACAAACACAATGGTTAACAACATCTCTCTTCCAAGAGATGCGCATAATTTGTTTTTGGGAGACTTCAATTCGCAGAAAGTCTTATGGGGTTCGGTTCAAATTCACCAAATGGTAGGATTTTAGAAGATTTTGCTGATGATCAAGATTTAGGAATTTTAAACGATGGATTCCCTACCCTACTAAGTACTAGAAATACTCTTACTGCTGTTGACGTTTCCATGTCTAGTGTTGACTTAGCTCGCTGTCTCAACTGGAACTATCTACCTATGCCGGAAGTTGGTGACCACTTTCCTATGAAGATTACAAATAATAATGGAATTTTATGAATTGTTGATCTGTTATTTTGTAAGTGAATAGTGTAGTAGGATTTTAAGATCATATCATATTCTTTTTAATTTTTTATTGTAAAGAAGCATGAAAATTTTCATTAGTAAGTTATAGAGAATAAAAATTGAGAAATTACACTGAGCCAGCAGGATATAACTATTCACTTACAAAATAACAGATCAACAATTCATAAAATTCCATTACTTTACACACAAGGATACAGTGCAAAATATAATTCAAAATATTGTCTATTCATTAACTATCAACATAGATTAAGTTGTAGATTTAATATGGATTAGGACAAACATTTGATATTAAATGCTTCATATAAGCTGTGTTATTTGATACTTTAAGAATTAAAGTTCATAACAAAAACTGTAAAATATAGAGGATAAATATAAATTGTTAAATTTCGTTGATGTTAGTCTAATTGTGTTGTTGTTTACAAGTTTGTTAATTTGTTTCCTTACACTCAATATAAAATAGACAATCATCAACAAGCAATGACCGCAAAGGGAGAAGAAGAGCATGGATGTTGACAAGGTTGGGTAGCGCCAACCGAAAATACTAAGTATTCTATCCTGCTGGCTCAGTGTAATTTCTCAATTTTTATTCTCTATAACTTACTAATAAAAATTTTCATGTTTCTTTACAATAAAAAATTAAAAAGAATATGATATGATCTTAAAATCCTACTATACTATTCACTTACAAAATAACAGATCAACAATTCATAAAATTCCATTACTTTACACACAAGGATACAGTGCAAAATATAATTCAAAATATTGTCTATTCATTAACTATCAACATAGATTAAGTTGTAGATTTAATATGGATTAGGACAAACATTTGATATTAAATGCTTCATATAAACTGTGTTGATACTTTAAGAATTAAAGTTCATAACAAAAACTGTAAAATATAAATTGTTAAATTTCGTTGATGTTAGTCTAATTGTGTTGTTGTTTACAAGTTTGTTAATTTGTTTCCTTACACTCAATATAAAATAGACAATCATCAACAAGCAATGACCGCAAAGGGAGAAGAAGAGCATGTATATTGACAAGGTTGGGTAGCGCCAACCGAAAATACTAAGTATTCTATCCTGCTGGCTCTGTGTAATTTCTCAATTTTTATTCTCTATAACTTACTAATAAAAACTTTCATGTTTCTTTACAATAAAAAATTAAAAAGAATATGATATGATCTTAAAATCCTACTATACTATTCACTTACAAAATAACAGATCAACAATTCATAAAATTCCATTACTTTACACACAAGGATACAGTGCAAAATATAATTCAAAATATTGTCTATTCATTAACTATCAACATAGATTAACTTGTAGATTTAATATGGAATAGGACAAACATTTGATATTAAATGCTTCATATAAGCTGTGTTATTTGATACTTTAAGAATTAAATTGTTAAATTTCGTTGATGTTAGTCTAATTGTGTTGTTGTTTACAAGTTTGTTGATTTGTTTTCTTACACTCAATATAAAATAGACAATCATCAACAAGCAATGACCGCAAAGGGAGAAAAAGAGCATGGATATTGACAAGGTTGGGTAGCGCCAACCGAAAATACTAAGTATTCTATCCTGCTGGCTCAGTGTAATTTCTCAATTTTTATTCTCTATAACTTACTAATAAAAATTTTCATGTTTCTTTACAATGAAAAATTAAAAAGAATATGATATGATCTTAAAATCCTACTATACTATTCACTTACAGAATAACAGATCAACAATTCATAAAATTCCATTACTTTACACACAAGGATACAGTGCAAAATATAATTCAAAATATTGTCTATTCATTAACTATCAACATAGATTAAGTTGTAGATTTAATATGGATTAGGACAAACATTTGATATTAAATGCTTCATATAAGCTGTGTTATTTGATAACACTAGGTCACAAATAACAAACTTTTGTCTGTTATTTGTTTCTAGCATACTTTTTCTCATGGATTTGGACCTACTGAACACGAAAATGGTTTGCGAGATACAAATTTTTTAATTTTTTTTTTTTAATTTTTGGAGGTACACTTACTATTTTGAGCATATCTTTAGTCTTCTTTGACCTATTTTATCCTACTACTACTCAAATTAAAGACAATTGAGCCGTCTACAACTTATTCTCAGAAAATTTTCAAATCGGGTTAGTAGTTTTGATGTTGGCGGCTTAAAAAGGTTAAAAAACTGCGTTTTTTTAGTAAAAATGTGGCTGAAAAATTCATATAAAAATTCATATAAAATGTAAAACGCGATGTTAACAGCGATTTTAATTTTTTTACGTATAGCTGACACTTTTCCAAAGAAAATAAGCCCTTACTTAACAAAATCTGATGACAAATGGCCGACTTATTATTTTTTTGGTAAACGACCGAAATTCCGCTATTTCACGATTTTTTGATTTTCATTATTTGCACAGCTTACCTACCCAACGCAAACGAATAAATACATTTGAACTTAATTTAAAATAAACAAAGTAGTCTTCGTATATTTTTTTTTAATTTATTTACAGCACTACATGCTCATACATATTTAAACATAAGGAGACACGGTTATCAATTGCATTTCAAAACTGTCTGTGAAAGTGTAAAGAAGTTAATATTTAGAAAACGCAAGGAAGACAATGAGTAAAAGACTACGTGTGTTCGAGTGTTTGAACGATCCAGACAATTTCTGCAATGTTTGTGGCCAGTTTATAAAAAAAAATCACGCACACAAGTTTACTCCAGCAGTACAATTGCACTATTTGAATTATTTTGGTATTTCACCAAATATCACAGAACCATGGACACCTAAGTCGCTGTGTGATCTTTGCTATATAATCTTAACCAACTGGGCAGCTGGCGGAAGGTAAGAATTTTTATTTAAACACATTATACATAGCGAATATAGTAATTTATTTTAATTTTAGCCGCCATATGAAATTCGATACACCAATGATGTGGAAAAAGCCGCTATGCCATTCCACAGACTGTTATTTTTGCCTCACCACAAACAGTGGGGTAGGAAGATTTTTTAAATGGAACTACGCTCAAGTGGGATCGTTTGCGCTTCCAGTACCACATTCGCATGATGTGCCATATCCAGTGTGCCCTGGTGCATCTCTTCAAAAAGCAGAATCGTCAGAAGAAGAGTCTGAGTCAAATGCAAGCGAATTTGAGCCGGGTGCAAAGCGAAAATTACTGTCACAGTCCGAACTAAACGATTGGGTGCGCGATTTTGGTCTCACTAAGGAGAAATCCGAACTTTTTGCGTCTCGGATGATACAGTGTGGATTTGCGGCTTCAGAAGTGAAAGTATCAGCGTACAGAAACCGTCACAAGGAGTATGCAAAATTTTATACAAAGAAAGACCAAATATGTTTTTGCAGCGACATTTCAGGCTTGTTCCAAGAGCTTCACCAAATTCACAACCCCAACGAATGGAGGTTGTTTATTGACAGCAACAAAGAGAGCTTGAAGGCAGTTCTCTTACATAATGGGAATGAAAAGCCATCTGTTCCTATTGCTCATGCGGTTCATTCAAAGGAGAACTATGAAACTATGGACATTTTGCTGAAATGCATAGAGTATAGGAAATACAATTGGAAAATATGCGCCGACCTTAAAGTTGTGGCCATTCTGTGTGGACTCCAAGGAGGCTATACGCGACATTGCTGTTTTCTGTGCCTTTGGAATAGCCGCGCTGATGATCAGCATTATATAAAAAAAAAATGGCCGGTACGAACGAAACCTGTAGTTGGAGAAGCGAATGTTCAGCGCAAACCACTAATAGAGAACCGTGAAAATATAATACTTCCGCCGCTGCACATAAAATTGGGTTTGATTAAAAATTTTGCCAAAAAATTAGACAAAGAAGGTGAAGCTTTTGCCTATTTACGGTCAATTTTCCCTTACCTTTCGCTGGCAAAAATTAAAGAAGGAGTCTTCGCAGGACCCGAGATAAAAAAAATGTTGAAAGATGAAAAATTCCCAAAGCTGTTATCACCCATCGAAGCCGCAGCATGGAATTCCTTCAGGCTTGTTGTGGAAAACTTTTTAGGAAACAACAAAAGCCCGAATTATAAGGACATAGTTGAGGATCTGGTAAAGAACTATGAAGCCATGGGAGTGCACATGTCACTTAAAATACACTTTCTGGATTCTCATTTGGATTTTTTCCCTGAGAATTTAGGAGACGTGAGCGACGAACACGGCGAGCGCTTTCATCAGGAATTGAAGGCTATGGAACGACGCTATCAGGGCAACTATGACACGGCTATGATGGGTGACTATATTTGGACCCTAATACGTGAGACCGATTGCAGCGAATACAAAAAACAAAGAAGAAGTCAGCAGTTTTTCCACATGGCATAAAATGTACACTTATATCTTTGTTTTTACTCATTTTTTTGTGCGTTGATTTGCTTAATTTAATTAGTTAGTTTAATTTCGTTAGTTTAGCTAATTGTGCGATACATTGAGCATGTAGTGCTGTAAATAAATTAAAAAAAAATATACGAAGACTACTTTGTTTATTTTAAATTAAGTTCAAATGTATTTATTCGTTTGCGTTGGGTAGGTAAGCTGTGCAAATAATGAAAATCAAAAAATCGTGAAATAGCGGAATTTCGGTCGTTTACCAAAAAAATAATAAGTCGGCCATTTGTCATCAGATTTGTTAAGTAAGGGCTTATTTTCTTTGGAAAAGTGTCAGCTATACGTAAAAAAATTAAAATCGCTGTTAACATCGCGTTTTACATTTTATATGAATTTTTATATGAATTTTTCAGCCACATTTTTACTAAAAAAACGCAGTTTTTTAACCTTTTTAAGCCGCCAACATCAAAACTACTAACCCGATTTGAAAATTTTCTGAGAATAAGTTGTAGACGGCTCAATTGTCTTTAATTTGAGTAGTAGTAGGATAAAATAGGTCAAAGAAGACTAAAGATATGCTCAAAATAGTAAGTGTACCTCCAAAAATTAAAAAAAAAAAATTTGTATCTCGCAAACCAATCGACAGAAAAATTTTTAAAATTCATTTTCGTGTTCAGTAGGTCCAAATCCATGAGAAAAAGTATGCTAGAACCAAATAACAAAATGGCTGTTGCCTAGTGTAATTTAAGAATTAAAGTTCATAACAAAAACTGTAAAGTATAGAGGATAAATATAAATTGTTAAATTTCGTTGATGTTAGTCTAATTGTGTTGTTGTTTACAAGTTTGTTAATTTGTTTCCTTTCACTCAATATAAAATAGACAATCATCAACAAGCAATGACCGCAAAGGGAGTAGAAGAGCATGGATATTGACAAGGTTGGGTAGCGCCAACCGAAAATACTAAGTATTCTATCCTGCTGGCTCAGTGTAATTTCTCAATTTTTATTCTCTATAACTTACTAATAAAAATTTTCATGTTTCTTTACAATAAAAAATTAAAAAGAATATGATATGATCTTAAAATCCTACTATACTATTCGATTACAAATAATATTGATATAGTGAAAAAGAAATTCCAAGCACGTTTTCAAGATGGCAAAGCTGGCTGCCCTCTTTTCGAAAAGAGGGCTGTTTTAGTGAATGCACAATATGAGAAAACATCAATCATCAACAAACAGGCGGCACAGATAAAACGTATTTTTAGAAAGACAGCTAATGAATCTATACCACTTAGTCGCAGACCAAGGGTAAAAAACAGCCCTTCATGGTTCAATTCAATTTATTCGCTTAAGGCAAGAGGCGTGGAAAATTTTTAAGAGCTATAGAAATCAACAAAATGCAGTACAGTACAGAAGGTTTTGTGATAGAGTCAAAAGGGAATGCAAATCTGCAAAAAGAGCCACATGGGAAAATTTTCTCAATTCCTTGAATTCCACAATGGATGTACGAGATTATGGAGTAAAGTTAA
Source organism: Eustalomyia histrio (assembly GCA_949748255.1). Taxonomy (NCBI): domain Eukaryota; kingdom Metazoa; phylum Arthropoda; class Insecta; order Diptera; family Anthomyiidae; genus Eustalomyia; species Eustalomyia histrio. The sequence goes on from OX456525.1 coordinate 129,718,812, forward strand.
AAATTTAAGATCAAATCGTGTTAGCAACTTTCCGGCAATATATATAGAGGAGAATATTATTTCGCATCCTTTGGAAATTGCTGACAGGTTTGCTCAGTTTTGGTGCTCTGGTGCTCTCTCGGATCGGATGGTGCTTTCGATCCCGAAATTGTATCGGCAAAGAAAAGCCTATGCATTGAGGATTTACCACAATAGGACCAACAATTTTTGATGCTGACCCAGACAATAGATGTTTCCGAACTTGATTATATAATGAGAACACTAAAAGGCTCAACACCGGCTCGGGATAAAATCACATACTCAATGGTTAAAAATGCTCCTAAAAATCTTAAAATACGTCTTTGCGAACTATATAATAACATACTGGCCACTGGTACTTACCCACAGGACTGGAAAACAGCTATTCTTTCACCAATTCCTAAGCCAGGCAAAAACCCAAACCGTCCTATTCCACTGTTACCAGTGCTTTCTAAGATTTTTGAAAAGATATTGGCCAAACGTTTCTGGAAATTTGCAAAGCATAAAATTTCGAAAAAACTTTTCTGGATAGTCGTGAGGTAATTGTTAAAGTGGATGGTCATTTTTCTATGACTTACTCGCTGGACAACGGAGTTCCCCAAGGGTCCCCACTTTCAGTAGTTTTGTACACCGTATATGCGAATTATTTGGCAAGGGCAGTGGAGAATCTGCCTGGTATTGACTACGTTGGTATCTATGCCGACAATATATTTGCCGTGGCTTCTGGGAGTCCAGAAGTTGTTCGTTTAAATTTGAACAACCTTGATCTTACAGTTCACCATTGGGCGAGGAACAGAGGTGCCATTATTCCGGCTGATAAGGCGGAAGTACTCCACATTTGTAGAAAGAAAAACTGTTCAAATTTCACAATTTGCATTAGAGATGTTAATCTTCAACTTATCGATCAAATAAGAGTGTTGGGCATTCAATTTTTTAAAAATCTTCATTGGAACGGTCAGACAAAACAGCTGACTTATAAATTGGCCAAAATTAACAACCTTTTGAAGCTTATCTGCTCTCGCAACAAAGGACCCCATATCGACACTGCCATAGATATCTGTCGATCATTAACAATCGGTACACTTTTGCACGGCATTACTATTTATGGATTTACCTCAAAGAGAAACATTAAGCTTAACATCTCGATCAACATTAAGCTTAACATCTCGATCAACAATTGCTTTAGAACCGCTTCAGGCTTGCTAAGGACAATTCCACTTGGTTTGCTGAGAGCAGAAGCAAGATACACCGACTTTCAGACTCTATTGGAGAAGAGTGCTGTTAGTATGGCAGCCCGATCGATCACTATATCAACCGATGGCCTACACGCGACATTTTGGAGAAATTCGGATTCACTTTCAAATGGGATTCCATCTGCCATCAATAACATAATTTCGCTTTTACGTAAGTCGAATAATATAGCTATGCCACTTAAACCGGGCAATCTTGCATCTTCTGACACAAATGTCAGTTTAAGCGTTTGCAACAAAAATAACACGAACCCACTATATTTTAAAAAACTACTTAGACAAAAAATTTCTGATTTCTCACCATCAGTAATATATTATACTGATGGTTCGTTCCAAAATGGTGCTACATCTTATTCTGTTGTTGAACAAATGAAATGAAGCTCGCTTACCGGACCATACCGGAATTTTTACCGCAGAAATTGCAGCTATCAAAACCGCCATTAACTTTTTCACCGTACACTGCGAGAGAACATTAATCTGTACGGATAGCCTAAGTGCCACAAAGGCTTTAATTAAAAATCAAAATGGTGCATATGATGATATGCTTCAACTGCAGAGCGATTACCATCAAGTCCGAGTCCTTTGGATTCCTTCTCACATTGGAATTCTAGGCAATAAGAAGGCTGAAAAAAGTGCTAAAGAAGCCTTAAATTTATCCCAGATTTATCATGTCTACGAAAACATGACATACGAGATGTTTAGAGCCGATTTTTATTTTCATTATTTAATTTTTATAAATTTTTTGTTTTTTAATTTCATTTGTATAAAATCAAAAGTCATCAATTTCAAATGTATATATCATTTTCAAAAATAGTTTGTAATTTAGATAGACGAGCGCATATGGTCTAGTTACCAGGCGCTTTTAAACTTATATTTTGTAATAATGTAAATAAATAAATAAAATGTGTCGGTATTTAAGGGTAAATTTATTTTCTTTTATTTCGGTAACGCTATTTTCTATTGTTTCGGTAACGTTATTTTAGGGATAACGATTTTTTCAGTTATTTCGGTAACGGTATTTTAGGGATAACGATTTCTTTTAATTATTTTGGTAATGGTATTTTAAGGATAATGATTTTGTCAGCTATTTCGCTAACGGTATTTTAGGGATAACGATTTTTCAGTTATTTCGGTAACGGTATTTTAGGGGTAACGATAGTGAGTTGAAAGGGTATTAAATAGATAACGGTATTTTAGGGGTATTGCCTGTCAACCCTGCATTTATATTGAAAATATTGTTTCAAAAATAAAATAACTTCGTTTAAAACGTTCAAACAAAATACCTGGATTTTATTCCAACATTAAAAAAAAACTTGTTTGCTTTTTTTATTTTTCATTTTGTGGTCACTATTAAAATAAAGTTAAACAATGATTTAAAATAATGAAAAACCCAACTTAAAATGAAAGCGTGAAAAAATAAGTAATAAAAGATGGCTATAGTGAAATTCAGCAGCTATTGATTTTCATTATTACAAGTAATACCGTACCATTTTGCACTAAAAAATTTATAATTTTATCCTTTCCCGTAATTATGGGTATTTTTGCAAACTTCAAATTCATTTTGATATTTTAAGTTTTCAAATTGATGAAAAACAAAACATAAATCTGCTCATGTTTATCCGGGAAGTTAATACACGAAAAATGCGTTCACGCTTTGTAGTATAAAATCGTTCTAAATATACAAGGGTTGTAAAGATACCACCAAGAGTGAAAGCCGCTATTGATATTTCTTTGTTGAACTTTGGTGCAAAACGTAGTAAAAAGGGAAGTTTTAAACTAACGCAACAGAGCAAGAACACAACCTCATAATGAATATTTTAATGTTCGTATGCGAATCATACTTATTTTGCATCGTCTATACACATTGAGTGAAGGTGAGTCGAAATCTACAACATCATAAATGTGGTTAAGTATGATGAGTACATAACTCTTTAGAAGAGTTATGGGCTTCGACAAAATTTCAATAACTATGATTGCGTATAAGTACAAGAAATTATGAATCACGATTCAATTCCTCTCACTTTAAGAATTAATGTTCGAAACAGCAACTGTAAAAATTAAGGATATGTATAGAATTGTTAAATTTCGTTGATGTGAGTCTAATTGTGCGTTGTTTTTCGCTTTGTTAACTTGTTTTCAATCATCAAGCATTAACCCAAAAGGAGCATGAATACTAGAGTATTCAAAAACCGAAACCGGTCAACCAGTTTCTTTTTTTTTTAAACCGATCGGTTTCGAATATTTTGTAAATTCGAAGAAAACCGAAAACCGGTCTTTTTTGTTCGGTTAACCGGTTTTTTTAATTACATCACCAACTGGGTTACTTGGTCTCTTTTATTTTTTCCGAACACTTATAATCGTTTGGTTATGAAGATTTAAATGTAAGTCCGATAGATTCCGATTAAGACTTAACTTTGGATATTCCAAACTCAAATAGTTTTATTTCTGATCTAAATAACACAATAAACAGTATTCAAAATCCTAAAAAAGAGACTGTACAAAATCATTCATCATTATATGTGACCTTCTCCGAGAAAAGGGACCTAGTGTGTGAAAATGAAGTTTTGAGAAAAACGCATTTAAAGTTTCATAACGCATTATCACTGTGAACACACCTTCAGTTGGGAGATGCGATTTGGTATGACAATTTAAAGCCAAAAAATCAAAAAAGTAAATTTTAATGTTTTTCTCATTTTTATTTTCCCAAGTTCGTTTTGTACGTTTTTATGGGGTACCCATCTAAAAATCGAAATATATATGAGCTTGTATATGATCATACATGCGCATACATGGTCATTTACGTCCATACATTGTTCAATATATGTCCATACATGATCTCATATATGATCATATATCTTCGGATCCGAAATTTCAGGGTATATGGACGTATATGATCATATACGAGCATACATGAATAATATATGAGCATGTATGATAATATATGCACATATATCACCATATACCCTCAAATTTCGGATCCGAAGATATATGATCATATATGAGATCATGTATAGGCGTATATGACCATGTATGCCCATGTATGATCATATACAAGCCCATGTATGATCATGTATGCTCATATATATTTCGATTTTTAGATGGGTAAATAAATTTTTATCAGAAATTAATTAATTTCATCTTATTCTACACCCTATTAGGTACCAGAATACAATCTTAAGTCCAAACCCGTTTTTTGACACACTAGGTCCCTTTTCTCGGAGGTCACATATGATGATTTCATATATCTTGATAAATGCGACGAAAGAACAGAAAAGTGGGACAATTTATATAATTGTCTTTTGACTATTTGTCCAACATTTACTATTAGTGAAAGAGTATTTTCCACTTCTAGCTTTATCAAAAGCAAACAAAAAAATCGTCTTAAAACGAAACATTTAAATTACATATTATTTCTTAAATATTATTTTAGAACTGAAAAATATATTTTCTTTTTACATATTTAATGTAATAGATTTTCTTTTTACATATTTAATGTAATATTAAAAAAACTTATTTAATGCCAAACGTTCAAATTACTAACGTACCTAGTTTTACCCAATTTACAAACTTAATCTCTATTTATTTGATATGAATATAGTTTTATAATATTAATTTTTAAGATATTATATTAAAAAATATTAAAACAAATAAATAAAATGTTGAAATGAAATACAATAAAAATATATTATAAAATATTTTTTTTTTCAAAGAATGTTTTTTTATTTGTATTACTTTATATATTAAATTTCTTTTTTTTTGTTTGTAAGAAGAACGCAATTTTTAAATGACTGATGCAGCAATTGAATTGTTTCTCTGGCTGTATGACATGTGGCGCCGTCTTGTTGGAACCACATGCCCTCCACATTCATTTCTTCAATTCTAGGCAAGAAAAAACTGGTTATCATTTCACGATACCGAACACCATTGACTGTTTGCGCTTGACCTGCCTCATTTTCATAAAAAAAAGGTCCAATGATTCCTCCAGCCCAAAAACCACACCACACAGTGACACGTTGAGGATGCATTTGCTTCTCGTGAATCACTCGAGGATTTTCCTCACCCCAAATGCGACAATTCTGCCCATTGACGAAGCCATCAAGATTAAAATGGGCCTCGTCACTGAAGATGATTTTATCGGCAAAATCAGCATTTTCATGTTGTCTCTCCAATACCCAATTAACGAACTCCCTTTGCTGTCCGTGGTCAGCTGGCTTCAGTTCCTGAGTCAATTGAACTTTGTATGCATGAAGATGCAAATCTTTCGTCAAAATTCGCTGCAAAGTGGATTTGGAGACACCAATTTGCTGAGCTCGGTGTCGAATTGAGGTGGATGGAGTTTGGGCGACATCATCACGTACAGCTGCGACATTTTCGGTCGATCGACCTGGTCAATGGCGCGTTGTTGTCTTTACATCACTAACAGACCCAGTTTCGGCAAATTTATCCATTAATCTCTTTACAGTTGACTCTTTTGGAGCATTATTGTGACCCCAAATTGATCGCAATTTGCGAACTGTAGCCGCAAAACTTTCACCATTTTGGTAAAACAATTTCACAATGAGAATGCGTTGTTCATTCGTGTAGAGCTCCATTTTTACTAACCTCGTACCTTCTACTAGCAAACAATAACAATTGTTCAAATGTCAAACAATGACATTTAAATTTAAAAAAAAAAAAACGAAAAAAACCGCTCGACCGGTTTTTCTGCAAAAACCGAAACCGGTTTTTTTAAAATTCGCTATTGCTATTAAAAATCAGACAGATCGGTTAATAAATGGTTGAGATATTAGCAAAAAACCAGGACTACCTCTAATTTTTCCGGTAAAATCCCTTTGTGTAATATGTATGTAGAATTTTACGCTTAACAAACACATCCATGTGTTAAAATTCTTTTCTTTCATCTCCACCTTTTATACACAAACAACACACATACAAAGATTTGTCATTTAAATAAAAACTAAACAAATCTCTAATGAACGAAGACTTTTATATATGTACCTCTATTGACGATGATTATGTGTGAGCTTCAATAGCTCAGTTGTCTAGACGCTATGTCACAAATACTTTTTTTCTCTAAGGCCGCGGGTTCGAGGTTCGAATCCCGGTCAATTCACTTTTTTTTTTATTATTTTCTTAAGACTTTTTTTTTGTAAATTTTTTTTTTTTTAACATTCAATAATTAATTTATATAAAATTTTATATTAATAATTAAATAATCCATAAATAGGCTAAAAACATCAACATTTTTATAAAAACCCTCTGATACAAACAAAATACAAACGTTTTTATAACCTTCACCACAGGTGGAAGGGTCGCGGGTTCGAATCCCAGTCAATTCACTTTTTTTCGTAAATTTTTTTTTATTTTCTTAAGATTTTTTTTAGTTTATTTTTTTTTTTTAACATTTAATAATTAATTTAAATAAAATTTTATATTAATAATTAAATAATCCATAAATAGGCTAAAAACATCAAAATTTTTATAAAAACCCTCTGATACAAAACAAAATACAAACGGTTTTATTTCTATTTTTTGCTCCGATTTAAAAGAATTTATAAAAAGATTTTTAAACCATTTTATTTCTCACATATTAAGAAAATTTTATACATACATAATTTACCTTTGAGTGCAACTATTTTAGGTCATAACTTATAATAATTTATAAAAAAAAAATTATAAACTATTTTCCTTCAAATTTTTAAAATTAAGCTAAAGAAATTACAAATATTTTTAATAAAAAAGCGAAATAAAATCCCAAATGCGAATTTGCCAGCAAATCAAACGTTTTTGTAGAAATAAAACACATGCAGTTCTAGTGATTTCTTTTAACGATTTGTTGAAATTCTTTTCTTTCACCTCTTTACCTTTTATACACAAACAACAAACACTATTCTAGAGCTGTAATATGACCTATGGATACGTCTTATATAGCAAAAGATCGAAAATCTTTAATATAACATATTTGCTGAAAAACTCGGAAATATCGGTTCAGATACAAAAAAGTTATGCCCAAAACATAAATTTTTTTTAAATACCTATTTTCTGGAACCATAAATCTTCCCGAGTCCAAGTTTTATCACCAAACTAAATGGTTAATTTCTGTTAATCTGTCCGTATATAAATCTGTCCATATATAAACTTCAGTTTTTTCCCAACCATGGTGAAGGGTATATAAGATTCGGAATAGCCGAATTTAGCCGCTCTTACTTGTTTACTAATAAAAATGTTCATGTTCCTTTACATTTGAAAAATATATAAAGAATATAATTATATGATCTAAAATCCAACTAAACTAATTTACCAAATAACAGATCATAAATACATGAAAACTTCTTTATAAATTATGTTTTTTACTATTGCCATTTTTTATTAACGAAAGGTAAAGTACTATAATTGGGCCGACTGAAATCTATCAGGGTAGCTACAACATCTTAATCTACCCCAATTAATCATCAACTTCCCTTGCCTATCCCATTTCGATAGTTTATTTTGTTTATTTAGCTACCTTTTTAAAATGTTTGTTATTGGACCCCTAGCACGGCTGGCTTTATAGGTAGAACGAGGTTGTAGAGTTCGTTACACGTTTTAATATCTTGTTTGTCAATGCAATTAATTACCTGTGGAAACATAACAAACAATAGCAGCGCAATTATTTTCATAATTCCAACGTCTTCTTATAGATATTGTATAATCACTAATTGAGCAACCAGTCTCTTCATCTAAAATGTTGTTGATGTTAATGGAAGGTTGTTTGAATATAAACCAAATTCCTTTACTTACATTCAAAACGATCATTATGTGTATGAGCCCATACCTGCCATTCAACTAAACCTTCTCGGGGCAACGCAGGTACAACAATATAATCCATAATGGCATTTGCAGTTCGTCTTTCCCACTGACGACGTGCTTCGGCTATAAACGCTGGATGTGTAACAAAACAAATACCATGCACCACATCACGTAGCTGGCCTTGAGCATTCATTGCTTTGGCAATACGTGATATATGACGTAATGTTAATTTACATTGTGGACGTATGCCACCCTCAACAATTGTCATACTACCAGGTACTAAAGCAATTTGACCAGATATATACGTTATTTCATCAATCTAAATTAAAAACAAAACAATATTATTTTGTGTGAATAACTTTTATGTTAAAACTGAAATTTAGTGTAATATAAATACCTTTGTAGATTGACTATAAGGACCAATATTGGCTGGAGCCCAATGTGATATACTTTGTACGTGCATTGTATTACGTTTACTATACAATTCATTTGTGTTACAACTACTAATTGATTGATCATCGGAACCGTCACCTTCTTGTATCGACAGAGTTGCTCTTCTACGCATTGCTCCTTTAAAGGCTATGGCGTCCAATATAACGTGACATTCCTCAGGTAATGGACATTCAACACATACTCTGGTTGGAGGATTTGTGAAATTTACAGCTTGACCGTAAATACGATTTAATGTCGAATATTCACTAATCGAACGCACATACATTGTGATGTAACAATAATTGTACATTTCATAATTGTGCTCAGCAGCTATTGAGCGTAGGGAGTCTAAGGCATTTTTTATACCTTCTTCTAAAGTTGCTGCACAACCTAAAAATTGCCGTTTTAAAAATAGTTCTAGGGTAAACTAGAAAATGTCTTAACATACCTTGTATACCAGCTACCCACATCCAACCTTTCTGATTAATTGCTACCATTGGTCGATTATTTAGTGGACGGAATTCTCTTTCATATTTTAAAGGACTAGGAGGTTGCGTACTTGTAAAACCACTACACAAAGTAGACATCCCGCCACCCAGGCATGAACCAGCACCAGCCCCACCCAGAGCCATTGATGAAATAGCTAACGATAGGCTTCCGCAAACTGCTGCTGTACTGCTGCCCAAAGGACGAGGTGGACCAAAAGTGCCAGCCTGCAATGAGGCAGTACACAGAGCAGACGACGAGGAGAGCAATGCAGATGGTGTTTGCTCATCAACACTTGCGCTCTTCGTCACTATCGGTATGGGTGAGGATGAGGTGGCGAGATGTCGACCAAATGAATTGCTGCGTGATATTAGTTCATTCTGACTAAGAGATTCACGCATGCGCGTCTCTTTTTCGATTAGTTCCAGTTCAGTTTCACTGAGATCGGGATCACTGAGGTCACTGTATGTGGATTCATTGAGGTCACTTATGTAGTCCAAAGATTTTTTCACAAACACATCACAGCCTTGTTGCGGTTCTTTGGGTTGTAGAGATAATTTAGTAAAATTGATGTAGCCAACAGGGCATATAGGATCGGCAGAACTTATAACAGTTTGAACATCTTCACTGAAAACAGATAATTATTTGAGTTAAGGAAATGTAAAAACTCACCACCATTCCGACTTACACAAGAATACGCTGCTTAAAAAGAGGGCAATCTAGAGTAAATGTTTCATATTCACCACCTTCACCACAAACATTTAAACCGTATTTATCTCGCATTTTTATTAAATGTGGTTGTATTTCTCTAAGAGATTTCCCTAAATGGCGATCAGGAACTAAGCCCAAAGTTGCCACCTTTAAAGAAAAAATAGTTAAATATTGGAAGCAACTCCCGTTTGTTATCTCTCTCACTTTGATTATTATGGCATGCACTTGACAATCAATCATTTCTTGCAGTAGTTCAGTTTGGTCTCTCCTCCATAGATAGGCCAAAGACACTAAATCCAAACGACTACATACATTTTCCACTCGCACTCGTTGATAATCTGAGAGTATGGCACCAACAGCAACCGCTTCAGCTTGAAGTTCCTCCTGCACACACAAAAAAAAATTAAATTAAAATGTACATTAATAAGTATTTCTTTACTTTTTGGATTAAGTTTGGTAAAATAAAAGTATTCAAAATTCCCTAAAAGTACGGAAAAGCATTTATTTTTGGTTTTGTTCAATTAATTATAATAATTAAGACGCTTCTTTTGTGTATTTATTTAATTTAAATTTTCAATATATTTACACGCTTTTTTTTTGTCAGCTGTTCATTTAACAATTTACCAAAGTTTTCCGGAAGAAAAAGTCTGATTAACTTTCGGTATAAAGATAAAAATGAGAATTCTTATTCTTATCTTTTATGTGTGCGTACGAGGGCAGTTTGATATTTGACTGTTTATTTTATTAAACTAACGACAACTTTTTAAGCCTATTGTTACGATTTTACCTATAAAATTGTTGATCTATTTCCTATAAATAAATCCAGTTCTTATTGCAAATAATAAACACCGTTGGTTTTTATTTTACCGCGTGTTCGCGGTAAAATAAAAACCAACAAAGTTATCAATCAAAAATAACAGAAAAAAATAGATACGAAAAAAATTTTTCTAAAATATACCAATTTGTATATAAAATTTAGAGGTACCTTCACTCATAACTTTTGAACCGTTGGACCGATTTTGCTCATTTTCAATACCGTGAGCGCCATTTCAACAGACAGACGAACATCGCTAAATCTACTTAAAATTGCACAAGGATCACGAATATATATACTATATGGGGTCTAAGACCTATACTTCGACATGTTACAAACGGAATGACAAACTGATATATACCCTCACCATACATGCTGGAGCGTATAACAAATTCCGTTAAAGTAAAACAAGAAAAAATAAGTTTTAAAAAATGTATTCAAAATACAGCTGTTCAAAACATTTGCAATTCTTATTACTCTTACTCTTAACTATTAAAACTAACAGATGCTAGGAAATAACGGTAATCGCATTCCTTTTATTAATTCGTGATTTAGATCTTTGCATTTTATTAAAAAACCCATCATAATTATTTTGCTATAAGAGTTTTAATAAGATATTGGAAGAATTAACATCGTAAGAATTACTTTTGTGAAAAATGGCAGAAAACAAATACAATTCTGATTTCAAGGTCAAAGTTTGAAATGACTTTAAAAATGGACTTTCTCAAAGACATTTCCTTAAAATATTCCGTTCAAAAATCAACAATTTGTTGCATTGTTAATAGTGGTAACATCCATACAACTTACAAATGAGGAAGACCCGTACTACTATTGTAAGAAATATCCTAAAGCAGTTCCTAAATTAAAACTTAACTTCCATAGAAGATGTCAGTCTTTCCACCATCAAAAGAAGAGCTCGAGAATATCGTCTTAGAAGTTTTAGATGCACAAAAAAAAAAGTTGTGTCGGAAAGAAATAGAAAAGCTCCGCTTAACTTTGCCTGCATCCATTTAAATTGGACTCAACAGCAATAGAAGAACGTACTATGGTCCGATGAGTCCAAATTCAACCTCCGGGGTTCAGATGGAAGAGCATACATTCAACGACCACGAGGCGAAAAGTTTAATCCCAGATACACAACCGCCACAGTGAAGCACGGAGGTGGACATATTATGGTGTGGGGGTGTTTTTCGGAAAATGGAATTTGCCCAATTCACCGGTTTACTAATACAATCACGGCCACAATACATAGAGACCTCTTTAGCTCAGTTATGATTCTATATGCTGAATACGAAATGCCTCTTTCATGGACATTCCAGCACGATAACGACCCTAAACATACGGCAGGGGTTGTAAACGTATGGTTAGAGGAAAATAATATTAGTGTATTGTCGTGGCCACCACAATCTCTCGATATCAACCCGATTAAGAACATGTGGAGTATTGGTAATAAAGTATTCCGAAATGTTGATGAACTTTTCGCCGAATATTAAAATCAATTTTTGGATTTGTATAATAATTTTTTTAAGAGTTGCAAATGTTGCGAAACTTAAATTGTTCAAATTTAATTAAATTCATTAAAAAATACTAAACAGTCAACATTTATTATTCAGAGATCCAGAGAAAAAAAATTTAACATATGTTTTGGGAAACCTCTCTTCTTATCTAGTGGGCGTGGCATTTAAGATAAAAACTGCCTTAATATATATAACTTGGCGAGTTTTGCAAAATGTCGTTTAAATGCATTTAAAACAGTGTAAACAATATTAAAATCGGTTGAGTACATCAAGAGCATATACATACAGCATACAGCATTTTGTTACATGCTTTTAAAAACTTTGGAGGTCCTTTATATGCAAACTTAACGCATGCTGGCCTTATAGGAATTTTTGTCAATTGTACATAGTTTTCATCCCAATAAAAAAACATAAATTTTGGCGATTTTAGTCGATCTTTGCGCTAGTGGCTCCCATCGTCGTAGGACCTTAAAAATCGGAACGAATACTTGTAATGGCGACCTCTTTCATAATTTTAGTTAAGACCTAGCAAATTCAACAAAAAGTTCAAAATGGGTCAACCTATCCAAGCTTGTAAACGATTGACCATTCCGCCTCTAGAACTTTTCATTTGGCTGTAAAACCACTTCGGACATAGAAAGAGGTGCCGCATCGTATAAAAACAAAAATCGATTGTAACACAGCCAAGTTATTAAAACTTCCCCATGATCAACAAATTCGATCACAATTTTTTAAATTTATTGCAATTTTCTACTACAACAGCATTTTTATATTCTTTTAATTATAACAAGGTTGTTCACGGTAGGCTGGTTATCAGGTTATGTGATTAAATGCTTATATCAACAACAACAAAATACATTAATAGAAAATAAACAACTTTGCGCAACCTATACCCTTGTTTACAGATTATGTAGTTATGTGCTTATTTGTAGTAGTGTAGTGTAAACCAGTGATCGGCACTCATAGGACACAGAGGCCGAACACAACACGAATGTCACAGCTAAGAGCACAAAAAATACATATATTTCATTCAGTAGCATGCTAACCAAAAAGTATATAATTTTCTATAGAGTATGTTTCTCTCTCACGAACTTTTTAGTACTCTCTTAGAATACGAACATAGTTTGGCGGCAACAAAGGTGAGTTTTTGTCTGCAACTTTTAGTAGTGTTTAGCGTTGCTGCCATATAACCAATTTTAACTATTTTTTTGCCGTTTTGTGGGATGCTAAGATTTTTCAGATTATTTCATACAAAATATGTTTTTTTATTTAATTCATGTATTTTTTCAGATTTTTCATATAAACATATAATATTAGTTCAATATACTATTTGTTTTTAATAAAATTAGATATGTCTTATAAAGTAGAAAAATACAACAAAAATTTGCAATTGTGTTAAAAAATAGTTACGAATTCAAAGTATTAAAGTGAATAAATATGCTATTAATTGTTGCAACATATAACTAAAAACCTATAAAAAATGCAATAATTTGAAAAACAATTGTTTTCATGAAAAAACTGGTAAACAGTTAAGAATCCCAAAAACTGGGATAAAAAATTTCACTGTTTATGTGGCAGCACTGCATACACCAAATTTAATGTTTTTCAACACTTTAGCAACTTTGAAAATGTTGCCCTCTCATTTAAAAATGTTGCCGCTGAATTCTGTACCATGTTGAATTTCTGGTAGAGCGGGAAAAATACTCTATAGAAAATTATATACTTTTTGTGCCAACTTTCAACAGAGCAATATATGCCGCTTTGTTGAAGAAATAAAGTACACCCTAAAATTTTTTGTTATTATATGTTTTTTTGTATTGCAGGTATTTATTTTGTTTTTCGTTTACATTTTAAATTAAAAATGTGGAACGTTGAGTGGGAAGAACTATTTTTATTTTCTTTAAATATATTAAATGAGGCAGAGTGCCCTGTATGCAATCAACAAATTATTATTATTATGAATTATTTTTTACAATAGAGAATTATTTTTTACTATTTTAATTCAATGAATACGGATATTCTATTAGCGATTAATTCATTTATTAAATTATTCATTCATTCATTTATCTAGAAAGATAAAATAATTTCTTACGGTGTAAAACACCAATCCATTCATATTCCCTCTTTCTGCCGACCACTGTTGTAAGCTCAGCTGATTGAAAAACATAAGTAGATAACAACATTAAAGAGGTTATTTTAATTTTATAACCAAATAAGCTTATAATCCCTACAACCTTAATGTACTTAGTTGAGAAGAATTTTTTATCTTGTGTTTCGTTAACTTGTTTTAAATTAATTCCATATAGATCCGAATTTTTAAACACTGGTTTCAAATCTCCAATTTTAAAGATTTTTTTAAAGAAATTTCAAAAAATCAACGATTCAACTTTAAGGATTTATTAAACACATATAAGGGTCTAAAATGCCAAAAATTTTATGTAATTTTTTTTTGGCAAGGGGAGCGTTTTTTTTTTTTTCAGCGGATTTCAAGATTTTTGTCAATTAGTTTTTCATTTGTTTCCACAAATACCACCAAGGTTTTTGAGCGAAATATTTTAAAACAACATAAAATACGTCAATCCTTTAAATTATGGCGAATAGGAGATATACTAAATTGACACTGATTAAAGTCAGAGGTCAAATTTTAGCAGATTTAAAATTTTGATGAAACTTGATATTATTTTCCTACACAGAGAAAACAGATTCATCGTGGCAATCGAATTTCTAGCCAAGTAAATATTTTGGTTGCAGCAACCGAATTAATTAGTTATCCCAACCAAATGTTTTCCTCATAAAATTCAAATATTTGGTTTCAACAGAAATTCTGTTTCCTTAACCGAATTTCCGTTGCGATAACCAAATATATCGGTTGCTCCAACCAAACCATTCAGTTGGCAAGGAATTCGGTTGATACAATGAATCTGTTTTCTCTGTGGAAGTCGTAAAATAATATTCTTATTTTATTAGTGAAGTTTTTTTATTTTATAGTCGACATTTTTAAAACTTATATGCATAAAAATGTATTTTTAGTCTGGTTCGAGATCATAAAAAAATTTCTCAATTAAAAAAATTTCTTATTTTTTATTTAGTAATCATGGAGAATACACAGAAAAAGTTATTTAGGCACTAGGTGACTCGAATGCATTTTTTAATCAGTTACGACCTTCATCAACATTATTCGTGCATTCCATTCGGCTTGTGTCTAAATTACTTTTTCTGTGTATTCTCCATGATAATTAAATAAAAAATAAGGTAATACTACCTCTAAAGGGAGTCAACTCAAAATTTAAAAATTTTCAGTAGAGGCAAACAACTTTTTTTTTTAATATTTACTATAAAATTTAAAAACAATTATGTCATTGTAAAGAAATACAAACAAGAAGTGATTATCGAAATATAACAAGTTTTTTGAGTTGTTACTCTTTATCTGAAATTCGTTCATTTTTTTAATGTAAACCGTTATAACATAAACACAGGCAAAACTTAAATTTTTCCCTTTAGTTGAAACAAAACTGATATGAATTGAGCTTAAATTTGGGGACAACTCAAAATATTTTTCTTTAGTTGAAACAAATTGATATGAATTGAGCTTCGATTTGGGGACAACTCAAAATATTTCTCTTTAGTTGATTTTTTTTTTTTTTGCGAAAGAATAGAAAAAGTGATGCAATTTGTGCTTCGAAAATCGAAGATGGTTGCCAAAGGGTATTTCTATAAATAGATGGAAAAAGCTCATTTTACGGGTAATCATTCACTAACTGAAAAATGTAATTTCACATAGTCATTTTCCTTAGTGTCTGATATAAACGCCTATTCAAAACCATGATTTATTTGTGTTGGGTGGTTCAGAATTAGGCTGAAGATGACCTGGTCGCTCGCGTCGAAAGTGTGCACTCCCTCTAGCGCTGATCCTTACAATTTTTTCCATTTAATAAAAAAAATAGTGTTTACTATTCGTTAGTAACATTAAAAAAAATTTGATCTTGAGCCTGATAAAATTAAAAATATATAAGTGATGCAGGATTTTTACAGTGTGTTGGTATGACCACTGTATATCGTTTTCTTGCAAAAAGTGAAAATTTAAAAATTTTGAGTTGACTCCCTTTAAAGGTACAAGTGCGATATATTCTTATTTTATTTCAGAAAATTAAGCCTTAAGTGCTCTTAAACTGTATTTATATTCCACGGAAAAAATATCAGTATATTTTCATCATATTGTAATAGGGGTCTATAGGGTTAATTTTCTGAAATAAAATAAGAATATTATTTTAGGAACTAGGAGAATAATATCAAGCAGTTTCATCAATAACCCTTCAGAAATATAAGCGACCTAGCTGCTATTTTATTCATATTTTTCTCTATATATTATTTCCTGCCTGTAAAACAAATAGAAAATTCAAATTGTACTAGGTGTACGGTATCTTAAAGTCGTTATGCCGGACTTTAATTTTCTAACTTATTTTCGTTTGTTGTTTTACTTACCTTACACAATTCTAATAAATTATATAAATCTTCAACTTCGTCATTATCCGTTGGTACATATTGTTTGCCCGTTTGTGTACTTTTTCCTTTAGTCTCTCGTCGATATAATGGTAAACCCATTGCATTAGCCAAGATCTCAATACCCATATGACCAACGGTTTGATACATAAAACTATCGAGTTCATCTAGAAATATACGAATTTATACATTTGTATGTGAGAAATGGGTGTATGTACTTTAGTTGCGGGGTGCTCGGTTCACTAACTAAAATCAAAACATCATAAGTAGACTTTTGACCGATAGAGACATAATAGCACTTTCTAGTACTTGAAAATGCATTAACTGTCAATCATTGGTTCTAGGCTAGTTTTTTTGTTTTTCTCTATCTGTTGTAAAATTTAACTGTAAATTTATATTTTGAATTTGTTATAACATGATTTTTAACACGCATTATAACAATCTTTAGATTAACTAAAGACCTGCAAGTTAAATTAAAAAAAGTTTTATTCTACATAGATAGAATTTAATTGGAATAGTTTTTTTGAAATTCTTTAGTAAACTGGTGAAGTTTTCTTTACTTAGTGAATGAAAAATAAAACTAGCTTTTTAAAACAAACTTACTCATTTAGTGTATACAATTTTAAATAAATAAAATATTTCATAAAATAATTATTTAATGAAAAGTTTCAATAGGCAAGGAGTTTCACAAAACTTCATTGATTTAAGCAATAACACTGTCCAACAAATTAAGACTTTTTGAATGGAACAGAATAGCGACCCCATAATTCTGAAAGGGTATGTTGAGTAGATCATTTTTGTAGAACAAACTTATGGTCCAGCACGTCTGAGTTTTTTTTACAGTGGGTCAAAGTTTTCATTTTTGGTCGAAGGGAGCATTATACTATATGACAAAAATGCTGTAAGTTAATGTCTGAGAGAATTCTTATGGTTAGAGTTGCATTGTGGAATTGTATGAGAATTATTTTTGTGGAAGATCTTAACCCTCTAACTGGTCTCTTTCTGGGTCAATTTGACCCTTTTTTCGAGAAAATCAAAAAATATCCTTTAAAAAAGGACATTTAAGGATTAAAATATTCTACGAAAATGTTTGCCGGAAAATTTCAGTGGGGGTCACCAAAGACACCAATGTTGTAAATAAAGCTCTTTACGCTTAATTAGTAAAATTATACACCAACATATACAAAACAGGTAAAAACGGCGTCAAGTTCGGCCGGGCCAAACACTGAGTTCTCGCGTCTAGTCAGCTGTGACTTACAAATCGGGTGTGATATTTATTAAAATTAATAATAAAAAATAAAAGAAAAAATTCAAGCATAATTGAGCTACTAAGCAGTGCATATCGGGTGTGATTTTTACTAAAATTAATATAAAAAGGAAAATTAAAGCTAAAATAAGCATGGCGGATTCTTTTTGCAAATTAAGAGATTGGTTTTGTTTTTGTGGACATTTTACGCACCATCGAAGCAGAAGAAAGATATTCCCTACAATATAAGAACCATATTTTCTTTTCTTTGGAATACGATTTTTATCTGAAGCTTGGATACCAAAAACCGTATGTACTACTTGCGAAAGTGGTCTTTTGACCTGGTACAAAGGCGGTACTAAGGCGCTGCCATTTTCTGCGCCTATTACATGGATTGAACCTGAAGATCACAAATCAGATACATGCTATTTCTGCGTAAATTACAAATTTGGTAGAAGCCAAAGGCACTACGCGATAATGACATACGAAGCAACAAATAATGTCATTTTACCAGAAGTGCGCTGTGAAGGTGTTCCGGTGCCTCAACCGCCTACACATACATTTTCGGCCAATATGACAGTCGCCAATACAGAAATAACAGCGGCGGTTGAAAACATATCAGATATAAGTTACTTGCCTCTTGATGGTTTAAACATATGTATTAATTTGATAGACCAAGCTTATTTTGAAGATCTTGTAAGATCTTGTTAGGACTAACAAAAGAGAAAGCTGAAATATTATGTTCCAGATTGAAAAACAGGAATTTGATAAAAGCCGATGTAAAAGTTACATTTCCAAGAAAAAGACACGCCGATCCGGAAAGTTATTTTAAAAAATCAGAAGAACTTGTATACTGTTGCAGTATTGAAGAGGTTATAAAATATTTAAAGCTTCCACTGGACTCTTCCGCTTGGCGACTATTTATAGATAGTTCAAAACACAGCTTAAAAGCAGTTTTACTGCACAATGGAAATCAGCATCCATCAATACCGGTTGAGTATTCCACAAAAAAGGGGGAAACATACGCAAATATTTCAAATCTCTTAAATAAAATTGAATACTATAAATATAAATGGGAAGTATGCGCAGACTTCAAAATAATTGCAATATTGACTGGAATGCAAACAGGATACACAAAACATATGTGCTTTGCCATTATCATATTAAGTATTTCGAAGAATGTAAAGAAAATATTATTGGTGACTTAAATGTAATCCATGAATCCCTTGTCCCAAAAGATAAGGTCATACTTCCACCGCTGCATATTAAGTTGGGCGTGGTGAAAAATTTTATTAAAAGCTTAAATAGACAAGGAAATGCTTTCAAACGCATTCAAACAATTTTCCCCA
Source organism: Eustalomyia histrio (assembly GCA_949748255.1). Taxonomy (NCBI): domain Eukaryota; kingdom Metazoa; phylum Arthropoda; class Insecta; order Diptera; family Anthomyiidae; genus Eustalomyia; species Eustalomyia histrio. The sequence continues at coordinate 129,737,924 of OX456525.1, forward strand.
GATTATCTGCAGCAAAATTAAAAGAAGGTAAAATACGGTTTTAAGAAATAATTTATTTCATTTAATGTAAATTACCTTTTCTAGGAATGCTCGTTGGACCCGATATAAGAAAATTATTACAAGATGAAGAATTTTATGGTCATCTGTCGGATATGCAAAAGACAGCATTTAACTTTATGCAGCTGGTTATATCAGAATTCCTTGGAAACTCAAAAGCACAAAACTATGCAGAAAATATTAAAAGCATGCTAATCGGTTTTAACAATGTTGGCGTTAAGATGTCACTAAAGCTGCATTTTCTGCACTCTCATCTCAATTTTTTTAAAGAAAACCTTGGAGCGGTTTCAGATGAACACGGTAAAAGGTTTCATCAGGATATAAAGGTATTGGAAGAAAGATTCAAAGGGAAATCCCAAAGTGTAATGCTTGCTGAATACGTATGGGGCTTGTACAGAAACCTTGACCCATCGAAACATTCACGTCAAGCTAAATACATTGTCATACTACTGATATTTTCCAATTACCTTTTACTGAAAATTTGAAGCAAAAAATAAATATGTACATACTATAATAAACCACTATTAAAACAAAATTATAATTTTTTATAGAAGTTGGCGTGTAATTTCGCCAATTAATCGTAAAGAGCTTTATTTACAACAATGGTGTCTTTGGTGACCCCCACTGAAATTTTCCGGCAAACATTTTCGTAGAATATTTTAATCCTTAAATGTTCTTTTTTAAAGGATATTTTTTGATTTTCTCGAAAAAAGGGTCAAATTGACCCATAAAGAGACCAGTTAGAGGGTTAAGATCTTCCACAAAAATAATCCTCATACAATTCCACTCTGACCATAAGAATTCTCTCAGACATTAACTTACATCATTTTTTTCATATAGTATAATGCTCCCTTCGACCGAAAAATTAAAACTTTGACCCACTGTAAAAAAATACTCAGCTGGACCATAAGTTTGTTCTACAAAAATGACCTACTCAACATACCCTTTCAGAATAATAGGGTCGCTATTCTGTTCCAAAAATGCTGTCGGACAGTGTAATTAATAAATATCATGCAGATAATAAGAGGTATGTACTAGAGGCTACGGTAATAACCGGTCGACCGGACCGGACTAACCGGGTTGTTGTACTTTTTCCAAATGTACGCTTTTGTTACTTTTAATTAAATAATAGAAAAATTACCACAATTTGTATAAATTAAAAAAAAAAAACACTACAAAAATTTTATCAAAATCAATGGCCCTTAATCATAGTCAAGCACAAAAGTAGGCTTTTTTAAAAAACTGTTATTATCTATTTAGCTATTATAGTCAGAATTAAAGCAAAAAGTATTTAATTCTCAAGAGTGTTTAGCGGTGCTGCCATATAACCAATTTTAACTATTTTCTTGCCGTTTTTGGGATGCTAGAGATTTTTCAGATTTCATAAAAAAATTGTTTTTTATAAAAATTAGACATTTTTAATAAAGTAAAAAAATACAGCAAAAATTTGCATTGTGTTAAAAAATAGTTACGAATTCAAACATAACATTGTGACATGAAAAGTATTAAAGTGTATACACACATTGACCAACTATGTCTATTCATATCCATTATTTCACATTTCTATGGTAAAAATATATAATAAAGAGAATAAATATGCTATTAATTGTTGCAACATATAATTAAAAAAACTATAAAAATTGCATGAATTTGTTTTCATGAAAAAACTGGTAAACAGTTAAGAATCCCAAAAACTGGGAAAAAATTAAACTGTTTATGTGGCAGCACTGCATACACCAAATTTAATGTTTTTCAACACATTAGCAACTTTGAAAATGTTGCCCACTCATATAAACATGTTGCCGCTGAACTCTGTAGCATGTTGAATTTCTGGTAGAGTGTTTTAAACTCTGTTGTAAATTACCTATATATACTTTTTGATTAAAGCCAGTTTTAAGTTGAACCGACTTTAAATGGTATTGGTAAAATGTACCAACAGCCGCATACATTTTGTACTAAAAAATAAGCAAGTGGCAACATTGATCAGCTGATTTTATATTAGCCGAAAAAAAAGAAAAGTATGTAAATAAAAGATTGCAAAATGTGAAAAGGAAAAACTTTATTTTCTATGTAATACATCTTCAAGCTCAAGGTCAATTTTATAACAAATAGGACAGAGATATTAGATAGATCTAATATTATTTACAAGATACCTTGCAAAAGTAAGGATAATGAAATATGTAGTGAAGTATATATACAACGAAAAACAAATTAAAAACTAGATTAGCAGGACAAAGATCTGATAAAAAAAATACATCTTCTCAAAAACCTGCATTATCATCACATTGTGCCAATTTTAATCATGTACCAGATTTTAAAAATACAACAGTTTTAAATACAGAAACAAACTACAAACGACGCTTCATGTTAGAAACGTTACAAATTATCAACATACCAATAGAAAAAAGAATTAATTTTAAAACAGATACAGATAATGTAGCTCAAGGTTACAGACATTTAATTTATAAGAATAAAATAGGAAATTACTAGATTACTGTACTAGATTGTCAAACTAGATAGAACTCCAGTTATGACAAAGTTCAAGCGTTATTAGAATAGATAAGCTTTATTCGGAATTACTGTATGCTGCATTAACTATGAGTGATATTATTTTAAATATTTGTGAATAATTCGTAGAAGTTTTTGCACCTATTAAAATATTAACGCTGACTCTATAAGAAGAACTAATGTGTTTAGGCCATTTTTATAGAATCTGGCTTAGTTTTAAGCAAAAGATAACATAACAAAAACATTTTCGCAAGAATTATATTTAAATATTATAAAAAGATAAAACCACTTTATTAATAATGCACTTTTGATTGCAGCATTTTATATAGATACCAGATTTAAGTTAATGATGTGGCTCAATTTGGAAATAAAAGAGTTTTATTTAATATAATATAATTCAAATTGGTATTTAATTGATTTAATTAAAAAGTTTATTTTTATATGAAAATTGATTCGTAGCACAACCGATGGTGACCGCACGCTTCGAAAGAGAATATGCAACTGACGTTTTGTCAAATATACAGGGATGGGTAAACTTAATCCCACATCTCGGCCATCCTGCGGTACCTCGATCTCGTCATCTTCATGGGCTTTTAGTTTGATTCATCTGGTTCTTCTACTTCATCTGGCCACGGTTTTAAATATTCAGCACAAGTCGTAGTTTTTCTAGGACCTTCACAATCTGAATACTTCGCAACTTCGTATGTGTCGTTTGGTTTTATCTTAACAATTTGGTAGGGGCCTAGATACTTAGGTTTCAATTTTAGACCTCCTCCAAGCTGCGTTCTTCTTATAGCAACAATATCGTTGATTCCATATTTTCGGGCAGGCTTCCTTTTACGGTTATAACATATCCTATTTTCCGTCTGAACGTTTAAGATTTGTTGTTTGGCTGCTACTCTTAACTCGTTACGTTGTTCGTCATGTATAACTGAGAATTCATGCTCAATAAGTTGTTTAAGTCGAATGTCATCTTTGGTTCTCATCTTTGTGCCGGTTAACAATTGAAATGGCGTCGTATTTATACTTCGATGGTATGTTGAATTAATTACCTGCTGTACGTTGTTTACGAATTTATACCATTTGCTAGGATCTTCTAAGCTTAGCTTTGACAATACTGCAATTATTACGCTGTTAAGCCTTTCGATTTGTCCGTTAGCACGTGGTAAACCAGTAGTGATTAAAATATGGTTTATCTTCTCATCTTGACAATAGTTCTTAAAATCTTCGCTCGTAAAAGCTGACCCACGATCGGAAATAATTTGGAACGGGTTACCAAATATATCACTTTGCATCCGTAAGCGTGAAATAGCATCCTTAGATGATGTAGTTTTCGTCGGATACAGCCAACAAAACTTCGTAAAAGCATCTATCACGGCAAAAATGTGGTTGTACATTTTGTTCGTTGATTCAAGCGGACCAAGATAGTCGATATGATACGTATATAACGGTATTTCATCCTTAGGTATAGAGTGAAGTTCTCCTTCCTGCTTACCTCGTTTCCTATTGGTTATTACGCAAGCAATACAATTGGATATATGCTTTTGTATCTTCTCATCCAATTTCGGTATGAAATAATCTTTACAAATCAAATCTTTTGTTTTCCTCGTTGAGAAATGTCCTTTCTCATGAGCATTTCGTATAATTTCGTTCTGCATACCCTTGGGTATTACAAGTAATTCATAATCATTTACGATCTTATACAGAATTTCGCCCTTCAAAAAATAATCTTTATACGTTTGTTTTTCTTTTAGGATATCTTTGATGGTGTTTAAATCTTCGTCTTGCGTTTGAAGTCTTTTGATTCTGCTTATCAAACTATCTTCCGTAATTATCATCATGGGGTATCGGCTTAATGCGTCTACATGTCGCATTTGTGTTCCAGGACGGTGTTCCACAATATAATCGTATTCCTGTAGAAACAATATCCATCTGGCAACTCTTGTTGATAAGTCTTTTTTCTCCAACGTTTTAGTAAAAGCATTACAATCTGTGACTAACTTAAACTCTAGTCCAATAAGATACACTCTAAACTTTTTTAAGGCTTCTATAACGGCCAAAACCTCGAGTTCATAACTCGTGTATTTACGTTCCGCGTCAGTTGTTTTCTTACTCATGTAGTATACGGGATGTAAAAGGTTATCTTCTGGATCTTTTTGTAGTAATACAGAACCATCGCCATCCATCGACGCATCCGTATGCACCTCCGTTTCATAATTTTGGTTGTAGATCTTCAGAACTGGAACGTTAGTTAAAGCGGTCTTCAAAGCATTAAATGAAATAATTTGTTCATCTTCGAATTTGAATTTTACGTTTTTCTTTTTTAAGTCTGTAAGCGGCTTCGCAATTACTGAAAAATTAGAAACAAATTTCCTAAAATATCCGGCGAGACCAAGAAAACTTTCTAGCTGCTTTAAGTTTTGCGGTACAGGGTAACTTATCATAGCTGCCGTCTTTTCCGGCGATGGTGTTATTTGTTGATTTTCTATCACATGGCCTAAGAACTGAATTCGTTCTTTCAAAAAATGACACTTCTTTACATTTATATCAAGACCATATTCTTTACTTAGCGCCAAACCCCTTTTCAAATTATTCACCGCCTCGTCTTCGTTTTCTGCTGGTATGATAACGTCGTCAATGTATGGTAAAGCAATTCCTTCACGTGTTAAATCTCGAAAAATAGCGTTAACGTGCCTTTGAAATACACCAGGAGAATTCGAAAGACCAAAAGGTACTTTCCTGAATTGATACTGTCCGCTATGTGTCACAAATGACGTGTATTTCCTGCTATCCTCGTGAACAGAAACATGAAAAAATCCGTTTCGAAGATCTATTGTACTAAAAATTTTAGCGTTCTGTAAACGGTCCAATTGGTCTTCAATTAATGGTAGCGGATACCGATCTTTAACGATAATCTTATTTATCTTTCTAAAATCAACGCAAAGTCTTGCGGTTGAGTCACGTTTCTTTGCCAGCACAATTGGGCTACAGAATTCAGATTCCGACGGTTCTATTATTCCTTCGCTTAACCATTGTTCAATCTGATCATCAACGATAGTTCTTTCCGTTAAAGGTAGTCGTCGAGGATTGCAAAATATAGGCGTTTCATCTTTAAGTACAATGCGCATTTCAACGTTTGTCGTTTTAGATTTTTCTGGTCTATAATTATTTACCATTTCAGTAACAATTTCTTTAGCCTTTTCACTAGATGTTTCACCAATGTCTAAAATATGGTCATCTGTTATATCTATCTTCATCATCATGTAAACATCATCGTCTTTGACATATTTTTTAATTGAAACACTCTCAGGAGTAATTCGTACTTCAGCTAGTTTACAAATAGGTTTACCAAGGACTACATCAATATCAACACAATCATCTGGTACTACGTGAAATGTTAATTCGAAATCATTCCCATCAACGGTTATTAAAAATTCAGCATTGCCAATCGGTTTTATTTTGTTTTCGCTTCTTTTTCTACCAAAACCACTCAAATAAAATTTAGATTCCTTTAAGCAACAGTGTTCTGATGATTTCTTTAATTTACTAAACATAGATTCCGTAATTACGTTAAATTTACTGCCCGTATCAAAAAGAGCATTCGCATATACGTTTCCAATTGTAATCCCTTTTTCCATTATATCATCGAAATCATTTAATAATCGGACGTTTGACTCACCTTTTTTCTGTGAACAGTCCTTTGAAATATGACCAAATCTATTACAATTAAAACATTTGGTTCCTTTAGATTTATTCTCACAATCGGTAGATTTATGGCCCTTTTTGCCACAATTAAAACACTTAAGCTCAAAGCTTTTATCTTTATTTAAATCTTTCGAGAAATCCTTATCGATTTTTCTAGGTTCCACTTTACGTTTATAAGATGATTTCATTGTTTCATAACACCGTAACTTATCTTTGAATTCCTTAGAATTTTTCGCGCCGTATAAAATCATTTTGTTCACATCGCTATCGTTAACACCGTCAATGACATATTGCATCAATGAATTATAATCAATATTACCTCTGGACGCAAATTCTTTCATTTTTAAATAGTATTCATTAACATTTTCATCTTTTTTCATTTTACGTTCAGATAGCATTCTATGAATTTGTATGCTATAAGTACAGGTTTCAAATTCATCGCATAAAGCATCTTTTAGTTTACTGTACGTTGTAATTCCTTTTTCACTTGAAATAAAAAGTTTCGCCACTCCCTTCAATGATTTCTTCGCAAATACATATTTTTGAAATTCATCCCAGCCCATTACGGCCGCTGTTTCCTCAAATTCTTCAATCCATGTATTAATTGGAAAGCTATTAGTTCCGTCAAAATCACGTATAGAATCTTCTATATCTCTAAAACTCATTGAAAATTTTGTTGTATTATAATTTGTAACTCGTTGTGGAGCTTGTCGCCCGTATCCGTCGTTGTGTTCATAAGTATTACAATCAATACGTCTATTGATATTCAAACTGCTGTTACTCGTTATTTTGTTGTGCATATTCGTAAAATTTTCTCTTTCATTATCTTCTTGATATTGAATTATTGTATTGTCTGCATCGCCGTTAGTAATATTATCGTCATTATCACCATCGTTATCATCATCGTCGTCGTCGTTATCCATATTTCGTGAACATAACAATTGTCCCTTACGTAGATTTGTGTATATGTGTATAAACAAGTTCTCTGTGTTGTAGTTCAAATCTAACAAATTACATACAGACACCAAATCAGCTACAGAGAGATTTTCTTTTACATACTTTGATTTATTTTTGCAGTCATCTTCGTCACCTACAAAGCCTTCAAATTGCCGTAAACGTTGTCTGTTGCCACGGTCACCCTCACATTCATAGACAAACTTATGCAGTGCCACTACAACTGCGCGACCAATTGTCGAGAGCTTACTTCTCACACACTCAAAATCACCCAAACACGGCATTGTTATTGTTTTTCTTCAAAATATTTTGCGTCTTACTTATATTGTCGAGGTATTTTTCAATTCACGCACACTACCGTATAAGTTCTTTTTCTTCGTTTTAAAACTTCTTTTATATCCAAACGTTTTCGTTTCTTTCTTTTTTTTTTCAATATTAAAATATTACTTTTTTCAACATTCCGGGTCGAGTCCCCAATTTTGTGGCTCAATTTGGAAATAAAAGAGTTTTATTTAATATAATATAATTCAAATTGGTATTTAATTGATTTAATTAAAAAGTTTATTTTTATATGAAAATTGATTCGTAGCACAACCGATGGTGACCGCACGCTTCGAAAGAGAATATGCAACTGACGTTTTGTCAAATATACAGGGATGGGTAAACTTAATCCCACAATGATAAGTCCCTAAGATGTAGAAAATTCTAAAAAAACTTATTTTAAAAACAATTAAAATTTTTAAAAATTTGCAAATAAAAAGAGAAGAGAATTTTATGCGAGAATCAATATCTTGCTTTTCAGAAGATGAGGAAGATATGCTTATAAAAAGGAAGGAATGATTTTCTAAATCAAATTCCTAAATTCCATGTACGGCGGGTTTTTACAGAAAATTTGCAAAAACCCAAAACGTTATTTATTCGCGAATATTTAAAAAAAACACGTCTTCGATTTATAAAAGTGACCAACTTTGAGCCCCTGATATACTGTGAAGTACATCGATTTTTGAAAAACAAAAAACAGCACAGATATCATGGGAACGTGGAATAGCCACATGCTTATTTTTACTCAAATCCAAAGACCATTTCAAAAACGATTAGATTGTTTCAAAAACTGGGTAACTTTTTTTACCTGACTTGGGTAACTTTTTTTTACCTGACTTTTTTATTTTTTGTAAACAAATATAATTTGAACATTTGGAGCAGCCTTTGTACGAAAGTTGTTTTCATATATGGACTTCCCCGGAACACGAAATATAGCAATTATATTGTATGCCCTGCACTACTTTTACTAACAAATATTTTATCAAATTACAAAAACTGCAAAATTTGTATGAAACATATAAAATAAATGTAATTAAAAGAGAAAGCCAAGAATTTCCAAGACTTGACAGCATTTTTATAAATTCTTACTTTAAATTAAAAATTCACAAAGTAGTACCAATTCCGAAGGTTAAAAAAGGTTGCACAACTAACATGTTCCGACCAATTGCTGTCTTATCAGTCATTGATAACATTATCGAACGAATCTTACACAAACAAATTTTAAATTATATGAATATTCACAATATACTGAACGATTTTCAATATGGCTTTCGAAAAGGATGCGGTACTGAGGAAGCGGCGGTCAACGTGGTAAATTTTATTTGCAAAGGCCTGGATCTGGGGAATAGAGGAGTAGCAGATATTTTCTATGACTTTTCGAATGCTTTTGACTTAGTTGATCACATGTGTTAACAATATTGGATATCACACAATACAATTCAGAATGAATCAACATGCAATCAATACCAGAATTAATAGGAATTTAATGGTTGCCTGGTGTAGGTTGCCTGGTGTAGGTTGGAAACAACTAAACAATGAATCAAGTATATTTATAGTTGTGAGTTTAACAACTATCCACGAAATTTTAAAAAACGTTAATAGAATTTCATTGTTTAAAAACTTATTAAACAATTATTTATCGCAACAATTGGAAGAACTTTTGCAAATGCTTTTGTTCTCAATTGTACAAAAAATTATAATTACTTAAAAAAAATTATGCTTTATTTTTTAATTGTTATCAAATGTAATATTTGCCAACTCGCTTCTATAATGCCTATAAAGCGCAGAGGCTCAAAATCAAAAAAAAAATTAAACAAAATTTGAACTAAAAAAAAAATATAACTACTTTGAAAGTTCATATAAATTAAGTTGTTAATTAAATATTTTCAATTTTAAATACATATGTTTTGATATAAAAATAAACTCATACGAGTAATTCTGAAATTTTGGGGATTCCAGTTAAGACTTAATGTGATATTTGAATCTCAGAATTTTTATTAAAAAAAGTTATACTATTGGAATTACGAATTCTATTGTTTTAAAATAAAATATACAAATTTAATAATTCCATTTAGGACCTGTGCGATGTAGCTAAATAAATGCTAAACTAAGTACAAATTGCCAAAAGGTTGTAAAATTTATTTTAATTTTTTTTTTTTAATTTCATAGAAATTTGGAAACCTTAACTAAGTTTAGATTTTATTTAGCCAGATCACATCCACACAAAATACAATATTTAAAAACAATAAACTAGATATATTTTTATGACTTTTTTATAATTTTGCTGTTTTGCTGATTTTTTAACCCAATACTGAGTAATAGCAGATAAACGTGTAAATCAACCTTTAATTACTCCTTTTTTGTTTTTACCCAAAAAGTATTACGAGTGAGGAAATAATTATTAATAGAGGAAGGATAAGTATAGATTTAATCGTAAGCAGAGACTAAATAAAGTTCTGTACATATTACAAAATTCGGTAATTGAGAGAAAATTGAACAAATTTCCCTGGTTTTAAAACAAATTTATTCCTGAAATATTTTAAAACCCAACTGAACTAAAAAATCAATTGGTCTTGCAAAGAAAATCATTTGGAAACCAAAAATACAAGCTATTGTTTAAAAATAATAAAAAAAATTGTATTTTAGAAATAATTTCGGGTGTGCCCCACTGTATTAATGGTACGAATTTTTTTAAAATTGAGAAAAACTACTACTTTTAAGTTTATAAAAATTTTTAAACCTTAAAAAAATTTAGCTACTGGTGAGTTCATGGATACTTTTTGAAAAATCGGCTTTTTGAAAATATTCGTTCTATGTACGTGTATTAAAAGCTAAGTTGGATTCAAAAGATTGTTTCTAAATAGAACATTTTTTAAAAACTGTATTTAAATCTTGTGTATTTTCCCACTTTCGAAGAACTTCCGCTTTGTAAGGACACTGCTTTTTACAAGTTTTTACCAAACATTTTTATCTTAACATTAAATTTAATTGTGTATACTAAACTCATGTATTCAAAATATAAATTAAATTTCATTTGCAAAAAGGTTAACAAATTTAAAAAATGTACTGTAGAATATAATGAATCGTAATAAATTTTGAAAAATTCAGATCCATTTCTTTGTTAATTATTGGTTCTTCTCGAGAGAACTACAAATCGAGACGCCCTAAGTGACAGACGGCATCATTGGCTAAGGAACACTGGTAATTGTTGCAGAAAAATACAAAATTTCACAGTAACGTATCTGATTATTATTGGAAAATGTAAAAAGGTCATAAGTTTATTTTATGGCATTTTTAGCTTAAATTTAAATTGACATATAAAAAATTTGGCTTTTTTTATTATTAACTGAAAAAAAGATTAGTTTTAGTGTCTTCGATAAATATAAAGATTAATAGGCGCAACGTCAATTACAGGAAAGCCATTATGCCGTAATGTATAAAATGTGCTTGCTATATGTATTTTATGCAAACAAAATTATTACATAAAAGCGCAAATTCGAAATTTATTAATTTTGTTTTTAATTGTCTGAACTAATTTTTAGAAAACAATTCTTAAAAATTTGAAAGTGGTAGACTTAAAAAGTAAATTTAGAAATGGCTTTCTAAAATTTTGTTAATTGTACTTTTCGCGAAAAATAATAACACAGTAATTTGAAATACTTTCTCATTTTGAGTTAGACACATTTTTTGAACTAAATGAGCCATCACACACCTGACTAATATTTAAGCGCACAATTTTTGTTTTGATATTTATCTGGCATAATACGTATACGTACACAAAGCTCTGTGTGTGTTAATGTTTTCTGTATTCATTTAATTTTTGTTTTGATATTTATCTGGCATAATACATATACGTACACAAAGCTATGTGTGTGTTAATGTTTTCTGTATTCATTTAACGTTTGGCCTTGTTTAAAAATGTGCATGTATTGGTTTTGTGCTGCTAATGCAGGGTAGAAGCTGGTTGAAACTTTACGCCAATAAAAAACCATTCTCTTCGCCCCGCTTGCCTACAAGCTGTCATGTTATGCCAGCACAATTGTTATCGTGTGTGATGGCTCACTGGGAGTAAATTATGTTTTAGATTGTGTGTTATAACTTTAATATACCAAAGTCCTTGTCTGTTTTCATTGATTGCACATTTTTTTCTTAGATAGACGAAATGTAACAAATTAATCTCCTTTTCTTTCTAGAAGTCTTATGCACAAATTTTAACTTCGAATTTAAATAGACAATTAGTTAATTTCCATTTAAATTTAAGTTATGTTTTAATACAGTTTCAGTTTTTCAGTCTTAAATGATTATTATTATTATTTATTTGCAACAAAAGTATATACTAATGACCAGGGAAACCGCAAAAAAAGTGCTTTATGCGCATAAAATATGCACTAAAAATATAGAAATATGCCCTTTAAATTTAAAAAATAAGCTCTAAAAATAAAAAAATTGTATATATTTTTTTTAACAAAAAAATATTTTTTATTAAAAAATCAAAACAATTCAATTTAATATACACACTCACAATATATTTTCTGTTACTGACTGTATTATATTTAAACAGGAATACGTAGAGTTTGTTTTTAAATGAAGAATCAATTGACATTCATAGAAATATATCTTTTAACTATGTGAATGAGTCATTCAAAAAACCACCCATTCAGTAGAACTTGATATTTTCAGATATTCAAATAATTCATTTTTAATTTTTTTGAAAGGAGTATGTTTAAATAGAAATTTATTTCAATAAAAATTACAAGAAATTATTCAAATATACATACACGTATAGAAAATCAAAATATATACATCTGAGTCTGTTGTGTTTTGTAATTTCATACAAATAAAAAAACTTTCAATTTGAAAAACAAACCACAAAAATCGTTTTTTCTACCATTCTGTCAGTTTAAAATTGATGGTTATTTAAAATCAATTTGGAATTGTCGATTATTAAATAATGATTAAAAATAAATAACAAAATGGACTGAAAATAATAAAAAAAATCAGTAGTCCTCTTTTTGATTACATTTCGGATTACTTTGATATGTAAAGGGTGTCCCAAGAAGAACGCAATTTTTAAATCTGGCAACATTCGAAGTGTCATTGTTTGACATTTGAACAATTGTTATTGTTTGCTAGTAGAAGGTACGAGGTTAGTAAAAATGGAGCGCTACACGAATGAACAACGCATTCTCATTGTGAAATTGTTTTACCAAAATGGTGAAAGTTTTGCGGCTACAGTTCGCAAATTGCGATCAATTTGGGGTCACAATAATGCTCCAAAAGAGTCAACTGTAAAGAGATTAATGGATAAATTTGCCGAAACTGGGTCTGTTAGTGATGTAAAGACAACAACGCGCCATCGACCAGGTCGATCGACCGAAAATGTCGCAGTCGTACGTGATGATGTCGCTCAAACTCCATCCACCTCAATTCGACACCGAGCTCAGCAAATTGGTGTCTCCAAATCCACTTTGCAGCAAATTTTGACGAAAGATTTGCATCTTCATGCATACAAAGTTCAATTGACTCAGGAACTGAAGCCAGCTGACCATGGACAGCGAAGGGAGTTCGTTAATTGGGTATTGGAGAGACAACATGAAAATGCAGATTTTGCCGATAAAATCATCTTCAGTGACGAGGCCCATTTTCATCTTGATGGCTTCGTCAATAGGCAGAATTGTCGCATTTGGGGTGAGGAAAATCCTCGAGTGATTCACGAGAAGCAAATGCATCCTCAACGTGTCACTGTGTGGTGTGGTTTTTGGGCTGGAGGAATCATTGGACCTTTTTTTATGAAAATGAGGCAGGTCAAGCGCAAACAGTCAATGGTGTTCGGTATCGTGAAATGATAACCAGTTTTTTCTTGCCTAGAATTGAAGAAATTAATGTGGAGGGCATGTGGTTCCAACAAGACGGCGCCACATGTCATACAGCCAGAGAAACAATTCAATTGCTGCATCAGTCATTTCCCGGTCGTGTTATTTCGCGTTTTGGAGATCAGAATTGGCCGCCTAGATCGTGCGATTTAACACCATTAGATTTTTTTCTTTAGGGTTTTTTGAAGTCGATGGTTTACGCGAATAAGCCGACGACGACTCAAGCCTTAAAAGAGGAAATTGGACGCTGCATTAATGAAATACCGCAGCATTAATGCAAAACGGTCATTGAAAATTTCATTAAAAGATCGCGTGCATGCCAGCAAAGCCGCGGCGGCCATCTGCACGATATATTGTTCCATACATAACCTCATTCTGTCTACTTTACGATATAATAAAGTTTCACGATTTTTTTTTAAATATCTGTGTTTTATTTAAAATTTAAAAATTGCGTTCTTCTTGGGACACCCTTTATTTTAGGTTGTTTTTAATGAAATAATATTGTGTGCACAAAAAATTTGCGAATTAAAAAATAAGATAAACATAACAACTAAAACGAAAAAACAAAGGAATGTAAAACAAAAGGAACTAAATTTTTAAAAGGTATTAAGAAAAACTGTAAATTTTTCCATATTTTAGTCAATTCTACATTTTGTAAAAAAAAATATAAATAATTTTTTTTATTTGGATGTCTCTTCCGGACTTTTGTGTTTGATTTTCGCGTTTTTTTTTATAAATCTTTTTTAAACGATTTCTTCTTTTTGATTAAAACAATAAGTAGAATAAAGGAACAGGAAAATTACACCGTCCAATATTTAAATTTTTTTCTGTTTTTTTTTTTTTTTTTATAAAAGGTTGTTGTTGCAATAAAATACAAAATTTTGACTTAAATTTTCAAATAAAAACGTTCTCTGTTATAGCTAAGCATATTTTTGTACATTGAAAAATTATAATATTAACCCATGTTGCTCAGCAAGTGGGGGTTTGGGAGGGGGAGAGCTAACAAATATTAGTTTATCGTATAGAGCAATTCCATATGAAAGCCATCACCTTTTGGACGACCCCTCTCCGATTTTAAAATAAATAGCCTCAATCGATTGCCCAGCAAAAAATAATGTACCTACATATTTTTTTTTTATTATAGTGACTGGTGTACACCACTGTCATGTGACAAAATTGAAGAATTCTTCATAAGGGACCTCATTGAAAGTTGTTTTAACTAAAGCGATCGCAACGAGTGATAGCTCGTTGGAAAGGTATTGAATCAAGCTTTAATTGAAAAATAAAATTTTCCTAATTTTTCTCAGAAATTTACCTTTTTTCCCATGAAAATTAAATTTTCCGATTTTCCACAGAAGCTCCTAAATTTTTCGGCTAATTTTATTTTTTTTGGATTCCTCATAATTTTTGCTTTAAGAATCAGCAATAAAAAAATGGGCCCCGACTCCTTTTAGATTGTTTTTAATGAAATAATATTGTGTGCACAAAAAATTTGCGAATTAAAAAATAAGATAAACATAACAACTAAAACGAAAAAACAAAGGAATGTAAAACAAAAGGAACTAAATTTTTAAAAGGTATTAAGAAAAACTGTAAATTTTTCCATATTTTAGTCAATTCTACATTTTGTAAAAAAAAATATAAATAATTTTTTTTATTTGGATGTCTCTTCCGGACTTTTGTGTTTGATTTTCGCGTTTTTTTTTTATAAATCTTTTTTAAACGATTTCTTCTTTTTGATTAAAACAATAAGTAGAATAAAGGAACAGGAAAATTACACCGTCCAATATTTAAATTTTTTTCTGTTTTTTTTTTTTTTTTTATAAAAGGTTGTTGTTGCAATAAAATACAAAATTTTGACTTAAATTTTCAAATAAAAACGTTCTCTGTTATAGCTAAGCATATTTTTGTACATTGAAAAATTATAATATTAACCCATGTTGCTCAGCAAGTGGGGGTTTGGGAGGGGGAGAGCTAACAAATATTAGTTTATCGTATAGAGCAATTCCATATGAAAGCCATCACCTTTTGGACGACCCCTCTCCGATTTTAAAATAAATAGTCTCAATCGATTGCCCAGCAAAAAATAATGTACCTACATATTTTTTTTTTATTATAGTGACTGGTGTACACCACTGTCATGTGACAAAATTGAAGAATTCTTCATAAGGGACCTCATTGAAAGTTGTTTTAACTAAAGCGATCGCAACGAGTGATAGCTCGTCGGAAAGGTATTGAATCAAGCTTTAATTGAAAAATAAAATTTTCCTAATTTTTCTCAGAAATTTACCTTTTTTCCCATGAAAATTAAATTTTCCGATTTTCCACAGAAGCTCCTAAATTTTTCGGCTAATTTTATTTTTTTTGGATTCCTCATAATTTTTGCTTTAAGAATCAGCAATAAAAAAATGGGCCCCGACTCCTTGTTTGGACAGGAGAAGAGCATTTAAGAGACCACCTTGTTCTCATTGTTTTTATATTTTTTATAATTGAATTATTTTTAATTATTTAACATTATTTTATTTTATTATTAAAAATACATTTTAAAAATTATTTTACAGTTAAAAATACATTAATGAAGAAAAAATCAATTTTTTTAAGAGCCCCAAGTTGAGTGTGTAGTGAATATGGTCTGCCTGCCTTCACAAGATCGGCCATAAATCCATGGATAATAGCAGCAGTGGCATGTAATGGCACACCAAACCCGACTGAGGCTACAGGTAACAAAATGTTTTTTAAATTACCAGGTAATAAATATTTCGCCTAAAATGACACGTGCAGAAACAAGTCATAAAACACGGATTTTCCATAAATATGGCGAAATATTTATTACCTGGTAATTTAAAAAATTTACAAAACATTTTATGACCAGTAGTTCACGCAAATTTTCCTATTAAAGAAAAGCAAATATCGCTTATTTTTTTACCTATTTTTTACCAAAAAATAAATATAAATACTTCACACACTCTGAGTCAAATTTCAGTTGAATACTAAACGTGAAAGTGTTACAAGTGTTTTTTTTGTAAAGTAAAGAGTGAAGCTGTAAAGACAATTTAAAGTAAAATGAATAAATTTTGCTGCAATCCGTTTAACAAGAGTGGACATCGTTCGAAAAAGATTAAAGTATTAAAATTAACTGGTGTTTCGAAGCGATACATGAATGAATTAAATATACAATACGGTGAAGAAGCACAATTCATTTGCCCCAAGTGTAAAATCGATTTGTCTCAACAAGCAAATGCATTGAAACAAATGCAACCACAATCCGAGAGTGAAATAACAATTGAACAAAATGTTTCATCTGATAGTGAGGCAGACATTCCGATGGTCAATATGTCTTTGAGTCCTTTGAATGAGGCTATTACCACTTTAGGTGAAACGCCTATTAGAAAAAGAAAGTTGCGAAGTGAAAAATACAGGAAAGATAAAAAAGGCAAGGTTATGAGTGCAATCGCGACAATATTTGATGAAGGCTCTGATAACGAATGCAGTCAAGCAGATGACGTTGATGACGGCAAACAAATGATTGAGCAGTTGAAAAAAAAATTCAATTTAGCGACCACTTTTCCGGAGAAATATCTCATTTTATCTGTGCTGCCTCAATCATGGTCTATACGCAAGATTTCTGAACAGTTTCAAACATCTTTTTACATCGCGAGAAGAAGCAAAGAATTAGTTCGACAGAAGGGCATATTGGCGACTCCCACCAAGAAATTTGGCTCAAGGACCCTCAGCGAAGCAACGTTGAAATTGATTCAAGATTTTTACTGCAATGATGACAACAGCCGCGCCTGCCCAGGTACACGTGACTATGTTATCACACGTGAAGATGGAGAAAAAGTACACAAGCAGCGCAGATTATTATTATGTAATCTATCCGAAGCATACCATCAGTTCAAAGAGAAATACCCAGCAGAAAAGCTGGGATTTTCTAAGTTTGCCATCCTACGACCAAAAGAATGCGTGCTGGCATTAGACAGGCACGGAACGCATTCAGTCTGCGTTTGCATGTTTCATCAAAACATCAAATTAATGTTCTTTCCATGCAAGAAATTGAAAGTATTTCACGGTGAAATTGAAACATATAGGGACCTCCGTCGAAGTCGTTGTGCGCATACCCCACGGAAAATTGTCATCTGTCCAAATGCGACAATTGTCCGAAGATTGACGAGCTAGAGCAATATTTGGCGGAAAAGTTTGAACAGCTGTTAATTCAGGAGGTGCATTTCAAACAGTGGATAATTAGCAGCGGCAGATGTTCCCTTGAGACCGTGGTAAAGCAGATTCCGGAATTCATCGAGGAATTCGGATTCAAGTTGAATGAACTGAAGGCGCACCATTTCATATCCGAGATGCAATCGAAATTTCTAAAGGAAAGTAAGGAGAAATTAGCCCAAAATGAATTCATTGTGATAAGCGACTTTGCCGAGAATTACACTTTTCTCGTTCAGGATGAAATTCAGGCTTATCACTGGGCAAACGACCAGTGCACGGTGCATCCTTTTTGCATTTATTTCAAAAACGAAGATAACGAACTACAGACCGTAAGCCTTGTTGTTGTCGCGGAGAGTTTAGCTCATAATTATGTGTCCGTTTATTTATTTCAAATGAAACTGTTTGAATTCTTAAGATCAAAATTCGATGCAATCGACAAAGTAACGTTTTTCTCAGACGGCGCGGCTTCTCAGTACAAGAATAAAAAAAAATTTTACAATCTTTGCATAATTGAAGAAGAACAAAACTGCAAGGTCGAGTGGCACTTTTTTGCGACGTCCCACGGTAAGGGCCCATGCGATGCGTTAGGGGGAACCCTAAAACGCATGGCGACTTAGGCAAGTTTGCGAAGGCCATATACTGACCAGATCTTAAATGTACAACATTTGTTTTCGTGGATTCAAAGCAAGGAAATTGCCATTAACACAGTTTTATGCACTCAAAAATAACACGATGCCATGGAGCGGCGACTTCAAAACAGATATAATAATGTCAAAACTATAACTTGAACGCAAAAGTTTCATTGCTTCATACCAAATATTTCTGATATGTCAATTAATGTAAAGCGGTACTCTTCGTCTGCCGACGTGCTAAATTTAAAGTTACTTTAATTTTATAATGATGCCAAGACAATTGAAATTTTTAATAAATATTGTAATTAAGTATAAGCAGCAAAATAAGAAAGATTTTTTCTTCATAAATGTATTTTTAACTGTAAAATAATTTTTAAAAAGTATTTTTAATAATAAAATAAAATAATGTTAAATAATTAAAAATAATTCAATTATAAAAAATATAAAAACAATGAGAACAAGGTGGTCTCTTAAATGCTCTTCTTGATTCTTAAAGCAAAAATTATGAGGAATCCAAAAAAAATAAAATTAGCCGGAAAATTTAGGAGCTTCTGTGGAAAATTTAATTTTCATGGGAAAATTTAATTTTCATGGAAAAAAAGGTAAATTTCTGAGAAAAATTAGGAAAATTTTATTTTTCAATTAAAGCCTGATTCAATACCTTTCCAACGAGCTATCACTCGTTGCGATCGCTTTAGTAGTTTTTTTTAAAACAACTTTAAATGAGGTCCCTTATGAAGAATTCTTCAATTTTGTCACGTGACAGTGGTGTACACCACCACTAAACCAGTCACTATAAAAAAAAAAAAATATGTAGGTACATTATTTTTTGCTGGGCAATCGATTGAGACTATTTATTTTAAAATCGGAGAGGGGTAGTCCAAAAATTTGCCAATTTTGATCGTTTTCATATGGAATTGCTCTATATTAAAATAAAAAAAAAATAATATGTATACAATAAGTCAAAAAATGATGCCAAAGCCATAATAAAAATGATGATAAAGCCATATAGCCTGTTCCTCTATTTCGAAAGAACACGTTCGTTCGCTTTCTAGTCGAAAGAAAACTGATTTGGGTTCCACTAACTCTATTTCTATGCGAACGATGACTCGAACGACAAGTCGAACGAAGACGTAACTGTTTTCATACAAAATTTGGTTTCTCTATTTCGAACAGGTCGAACGCAAATGTCAAAATCAGTCACTTGCTGTTTTTTTGTCGAGTAAATATATATTTGATATTTTTAAAAACAAAATGAAGTAAAAAAAGCAATGGATAAAAAAAGTAAGTACAAAATAATACAAATATTAATAGATTATTGAGAATTTTAAATTTTAGTTAAAAAAATCAACAATGGACCATCCGAAGACGCTTGTATTTTATATGGAAGAAAGACCTGATTTTGCCAGAAGGACTCTAGTGTTCGGAGCAAACAAATTTTCCGCAGAGGAGGAAAATTTGACCAGAAAACTAAACTCCGTTTCACCCCCTATTACGCTGTTGCTGAGTGGTAAAAGGTATGTGTGTGTTGTTTGCGGCTTACGTTTGCCCAAGAAGCTCATATTTACAATTTTTATTTTACATCTTTTATTTAACAAGGACTTTAGCAGTGACCGCACCGAACAGACAACAGGCAACAGAAAAGCTCTCCAAACAACAATTTCACCCACAACCAATCGATAACAAAAATTTTCACAAATAAACACATTTTCCAAATAAAAATTGATTTGTTTATTGTTTTTTTTTATTTCATTTGTCATATACAGCTGATCACTGTTAAACAAAGTTGTTTTTGTCTTTAAGCAGTTTAGTAGTATTTTTGCTACTTTTAAAGAAAATTGTAACAAATGCTCAAAATATAATATCTGGCATCTCTGTGGTTTGTAAATGCGTAAGAAACAAAAATTGACACACGTAAGTCAAGTCGATCGAAGACTTTCGAAATAGAGAAACCCAAATTGATTCGAATTCGAGTGACTTGCTTTTGTTCGACTAGTTTTTCGTTCGAGATCGAGGAACAGGCTAATAATTCCTTATTTCACGCCGCATTGGGAAATAATGCCATACGGCTTTATTTCGACAGAAGGAGTGAAATGAAGTCATATTATTTTGTCAATTGAAGTAGAAATAATGCCACACCAGTGTAAAATGCAATTAATTGTAATAGTTACATATATTGCCAAAAGAATGAGTTGTTATTGTTAAGCGCTGAAAAGGTATGGCGTACAGGCGTTGGAAGGGGGACGGCGCACAGTGAGACAGCCCTATAGTAACCGCGGCAAAAAATGGTTTTTGGCGTGTCGTCCAATTTGGATGAAATTTCCACAGTATATTAACAGATATATGAGTAACAAATCCCTGAAATTTCAGTCTCATAACTTCATTACTTTTTGGTCTAGAACAAGTCAAAGTTGAGGTATGCCAACGCGCTTGAAATATGTTAGTTCAATATGTAATATTCAAAAGCTTATTAAAAAAAAATACATAATAAATATAACTTTAAAGTATTTTTTTAATTAATTTAGTTGTTGTAGAATGAGTAGATGAAAAATAAATGTAAAAAAAAAAAAAAAAAATTTCTTAACAACAGAATTGTGGTGTAAAAATTGAACATTTTGCATTTTCAATGGACTAGGAAATATAGAGCAGCCCCTCGCCCTGGGTGCAGACTTATATCAAATGAAAGATTAAAGTCTCAGTTTTCATTTAAAGTAAAGGACATATAGCAAAAGTTTGCAAAAGTACTTTAAACATACAAAAATTTACAAAAAATACGCAACGCGCACATTCTGTCGCTATACGTATGTTAGCATGCAATAGCATGTTTACAACTTTTTACTTTTATTTTTTTAAATTGTTTACAACTATTCACTTATTGTTTATTATTATTTTATTTACATTATTCATTTGATTGATAATTTTTTTGAAGGCCATTGACTTTGGGTTAGATAGTTGCATAATGCAAGCTGTTGTTCTTATCTAAGTTGTGTTATGCTCACTCTCTAATGTGGTTAGTTTAATTGTTTATATTGAATTTAGTTGTTGCATTACAGGTTGGTTGAAAAGTTCCTGCACTCACCAAGAGATGGCACTGCTAGCTCCAAACTTTTTTTTTCTCAAGTTGGTATAACTGTCCTGAGAACACATGAAAAGTGCAAGTCATTCTGTCAATTCTTTCTTTTTTTACAAGCCGTTTGAAGTTGACGTGTCATTGATTTTTTTAATATGGAAAAAATTGAATATCGTGCAGTCATTAGATTCTTTGTTTTGAAGGGTTTAAAAGCAAAGGAAATTTATGAACAATTGTTAGAAGTGTATAAGGAGTCCTCACCTTCAAAACGCACCGTTGAATTTTGGGCTGGAGAATTTAAACGTGGTCGTACCAGCCTTGAAGACGATCCACGCGAAGGACGGCCAAAAACTGCAACCACAGCAGAAATCATTGAGCAGGTACATAATATGGTTAGTGAAGATCCAAGTTTGACAAAGCGTGAAATTGCTAATGCCATCGGCATCTCAGACGAACGAGTACTCCATATTTTACATGCAGAATTACGTATGAAAAAACTGTTTGGAAAGTTAGTGCCGCACACATTAACAATTCAACAAAAACTGGATCGAAAACAAATTTCTCAGCGTAATTTGGAGCGTTTTAAGCCGAATAAAATAGACTTCTTGCGTCGTTTTATAACTATGGATGAGACTTGGATCTACCACCATGATCCTTAATTGAAACAAGAACGTTTACAGTGGACTGAAGCTGGTTGTTCAGCTCCAAAGCAGGTGAAGTCACAACGATCAGCAAAGAAGGTTATGGCATCAGTTTTTTGGGATGCAAAAGGAATTTTGTTGATTGATTATCTTCAGAAAGGTAAAACAATCAACCCTGAATATTATCGCAGCCTTTTGGGTCAGCTGGATGAAAAAATTCGTGAGAAAAGACCTGGTTTAAAGAAGAAAAAAATCATTTTTCATCAAGACAATGCACCTGCTCACAAAAGTCTTTTGACGATGGCTAAATCCAAAGAATTAAAGTACGAATTGCTTGAACATCCACCGTATTCACCAGATTTGGCTACCAGTGACTACTATCTCTTCAGAAATCTCAAACAATTCCTTCGTGGAAAGCATTTTTCGTCGAATGAAGAGGCCATAGCAGCCGTATACGGTTATTTTGCAGAGCTTCCGGAAAACCATTATAAGGATGAGATAAAATTATTGGAAGATCATTGGAACAAGTGTATTGAGCTTCTAGGAGATTATATTGAATAAAAAAATATATTTCGTAACAAAAGCAGTATTCTTTCATTTCGAGCGCAGGAACTTTTCAACCAACCTGTATTTATTGGATTAAGTAATAATGAGTGTTCTTGTAATGATCTCTTTTGATTAGAGATTAGCATTTCTCTAACATATTTGATAATTTATTTTGTGCTTACAAACTTTTTAAAAAGAAACTGTAATATAATATTAGTTGTTCTTTTAAATATTAATTCTGAGTTTAAAAGTCGATGTGGTGAAACAAGGCATGGGAACAACCAAGATGGTAATGTCTCTAGAAGATTTTTTGAAAATTCAGAAATAACCGCTGACATAACTGGTGTAAATGTAGACTTAATTCACCGCTTTAAAATTATATTAAATATTATAAATAGTAGTAAAAATATAGATGTTGGTAAATTCCATACGTATTGCATGGACACTGCAAAATTGTATGTAAAGCTTTATGGCTGGTATTATATGCCTATCACTGTGCATAAAGTTCTCATTCACGGCAGCAAAATGGTATCTGAGGCTATATTGCCAATAGGTTTGTTTGCAATTTTTATTTTTGAAAGTATTTTTTTAAATTTTATTTCATATTAACTTTTTTTTTGCTACAGGAATGTTATCCGAAGAAGCGCAAGAAGCAATGAATAATGAGTATAGCAACTGTAGGCTATTCCATTCTCGTAAAAATTCACGTATTTCTACGAATGAAGATGAAAAAATTAGAATGATGATATTAAAAAATAATTGATAGAATGAAAAAAAAACTTTTTCTTTTTTATTGCATTTCAATGGGAGGTGGGCGTAAAAGTGGGCGTGTTATTGTAATTTTTGCATGAAACATTTTAAATTATATAAATTACAGTAATATCAAATTTAAAGGTTGCACCTAAAATATTTTAGAAAATATGGCATTTTTTATGTTGAGGTTGTATGGGTGGTGGGGGTAAAAGTGGGCCAAAGTTCAAAATTTTTTTTCCGATAATGTTTGTAACAATATAACATTCAAGTATACCAAAATTGAAAGTTATACCTAAAGTATTACGGACACTACGGCATTTTACAAATTTCAATTGTATGGGAGGTGGGCGTAAAAGTGGGCGAATTTTCCTATTTTTTTTAAACTGGAATTGTCTCAAAAATAACCTGTGCAAAATTTTAGAGCTCTACAATGACTCCTTGTATTTAATGCCGGCGTTGTCTCACTGTGCGGCGCGGTGTCTTCGCGGCCGTTTCGGGGCCTTCGCGCCACATAACCGAATTACGACGACAAAAAAAGAATTTTTATACTGTTAAAAGTAACCACTATTGTACTTAATATGTTCTATATACCAGTACGCAATCAACCTATAAGAAGTATTATTATCTGTTACACACACTTAAACCTGTTACACACACTTATACCTGTCAGCAGTAAATTTCCAGTTTAAAGTTTTTTAAATATATTTTTAAGCATCAGGTATCTAATTTAATTTGCAGTTATTATTAAAATAAACATTATATGTAGTGTATATATAGTATACTGTTTTTATTATTAAATATATTGAAAAATTTACTTTAGCTAGAGCTATAAAAAAGTTCCAAACAGTTCCACGACTTTTCCTTATAAGTTAAAAAAAAAACTACTTATAAGTGTAAAAAATTCAAGTGGAGGTCCCCCCGTTTCCCCTTTCAATAAATAGAGCATATTTTTCTTAGGTAGTACACCTAATTCTGAAAATCTCACATGCAAATGAAATTTTTTTTAATTCGCTAAATTTTTCATTCTGATGTATAAACTGCTACGAAAATATATTAGAAAGGGGAATTCCGTAACTACGTTGCGTGTACTGAGATCTGTGCTTCAAAGACGATGCAAATGAAGAGAAAGGAGTTATTTGATGTACTGAAAAACCAACAATTTTATAATTTGTCATCATCAAAGTGTAATGAACAACTATACAGTATATTTTGGGCAAAATTGGTGTTAGTGAGATTTCTGAAGATTTAATAAAACAAATAAAACAGGAAGTTAAAGTGTTTGTTTCAAAGATGTTTTCCAAGTGGCGTGAGTGTAATTATATGTATGAGCGTTTTAACAAGAAGCACATAAACTCATCGCAGTAAGCAAAGACATGTAAGAGCAATTGTATCAGATCTTAATTCAGAAAAATTATGTTTGGCTGCAGAAACCAGCTTGGTGAAATCACGCAACTGAAATGCAGCTGAAGTTGTGAAGTTAGCCATCAATTCTTCACCCAAAAGTTTAAAAAGAATTAAATTGGCACATGATACTTTATCTTCTGCTTCTGTAAAACCTTACAATCCTGAAGAAGCTTTATCTCTTATAGTGGACCTTGGATTGAGAAAATAGGATTATATAACGGTGCTACATCGAGCAAAATAAAGAGGAGCTAATATTTATCCCCCATATCATGTGATAGGAGAGGCCAAAAGAAAGTGTTATCCAGCAAATATTGAGATAAACGAAAATGAGGCTGTGGTACCGCTTCAAGACCTTCTTGCACATAGTACTCAACGTCTGGCTCATGTTCAGACTGTGATACTACAGTATATTTCCACAGACTGTGATACAACTGAAGTGTTGGTACGTTCGTAAATGCAGTAGTTGCGCATCACTGCAGCATAACAAAAGTAAAACGTTCAAAAAAGCATAATTTGATAGCACTGATTTGCGTCAAACGTTTTTTATGCAAAAAATTGACAGTGCTGCCGCAAATTTTTGCAACTATGGCATCATTAAAGTTTCTGATGCAATAGTGCGAAATCAGTTTTCTTTTTCGTTTTAATTGATTTTTAGTAATCAAAAGTCGTTTCATCCTTCTTTTAATTCTTTTTTACTATAAGTTAAAGAAAAATCTGTCATTTTTACCATCAAGGTTTTCAATAATATTTGATAATATTATTGTGAACATGTTTTTCATCAAACGTTTTAAAAAGCAAACATTGTGCAGTTGTTGGGCAATATGAAATCATCTGCAACAGCTGATCACGCATCAGCAACAAAACTTGGCAAAACTGCCGCAGAGATGCACAAATTTACTGCATTTACGAACGTACCCTTTATTACAAATCGGGCTTGGATGGCAGCGGTGGATACAGTATATAAAATTTTGCGAATAATTAAGTATATGCGGACTCTAATATAATTTTATGTACGATTGTGCCACTGCAAATTAGTGAATCTAATAGCAATAATGACAAAATAATTTGAAAGAACATGTCACCATCATCGACCAAGAAAATGTCCAAAATGTGAAAGAAGAGTATAACAAAATTGAAAATCAAATATTGCAATTGGAGCCCACATCAATCGTACTTGAAGGTAAATAAATAAAATTTAAACATATCCCTATATGTACAATGCTGGATAGAAAGACTATCAACATTTTGAGTGATACTGCAAGTTCACAAGCCTGTAATGTTTGTAAAGCTACTCCCAAATTTTTAAATGATTTAGATATATTAAAAAAAGATTTTGTAATGAAGACACCTTTAAGTATGGGATTTCGGTGCTGCATGCACATTAGACCGTACCACCTTATAGGCAAAAAAAAAGTTCACCGTACACCCTCAAATATAAAGTATTTTAACAAGGAAATTTCAAAAATGTTTTTTTTTTTTGGCCGAACGTTGGGGTCGCCATTTTATATTTTTCGTTATATCTTCGCCATTTACCGTCGGATCTTAAAGTGTTGTTTTTTTGTCTCGCGGAGACCGATGTTTTCCTCGAAGGAGCCATTGACCTCAAGTAACCCGTTCTAGTATTAACCCACCAGATCTCAGTTGCTACCACCTTAATGTACTAGCCTAATATTTTAGAATGAAAGCTCGCAAAAAAGCAATTAACTTTTGCTAGGAAAGTATTCCAATAATGCCAGCGGAACTATTATTTTATTTTTTTTTTGTTGCCGAATGTAGGGCATTTTAAATTTTTTTGTCATATCTTCTGTATTTACAGTCGGATCTTAAAGGGTTATATATCAATGTTTCTGTCGCAATGATACCAATTTTTTACAATCATTGACCTCAAGCACCCTTTTATACTACTTAAGGGGTAACACCTATGTAAAAAGCCTATATATAAAAACTTCCTTTTTTTATTTTCTATATTTACGGAGATGTGTTAACAAAGATTGGTTTTCACAAGATTTATGAAGGAGTACAAAAAAATATTTGTTTTACACAACATTTTCGAAATTTTCTTGTTAAAATACTTTATATTTGAGGGTGTACGGTGAACTTTTTTTTTGAGGTACGGTCTAATGCACATATTAGATGTTATGAATACTTATTTACTACATATCATACAAATTGGAACTACAGAAATGGCAAGCAAGACATTGCACAACAAGAAGTAAAATATAAAAGGGTAAAAAAGCAATTAAGTTTTATGAACAAATGGGCCTTGTTGTTGACTAGCCGAAACAAGGTGGAGGAAATAGAAATGGCGGTAATACTGCACGAATATTTTTTAAGAATCCTTTGCTTGTTTCAGAAATAACTGGATTTATTTCTTGTGGGCATTACATCAAGGAAGAAGTATTTAAAAACTATTCCTTTGAAACGGCAGAAATTACCATTAAACTTTATTGCTGGAACAAAATGACTGCCACTGTTCATAAAATTTTAATTCATTGAGCTGATATTATTAAATCTTTACCTTTACCAGTAGGCCAACTCTCAGAAGATGCAATTGAAGCAAGCGATAAAGAGTATGCAAATTTAAGACAATATCACTCCAGAAAAACTTTAAGAGTCAACACCAACAGTGACATATTTAACTGGATGCTGGTTTCTTCGGACCCTGTTGTGACCGATAATCGAAAAAAAGCTAAAAAAAGTAAAGCAAAATTTAATAAAATTGTATTAAATATGCTAAGGCTGCTCACTTTCTGTGGCAACGAAGAAGAGAATTATGAACAGGAGATTGATGACGTCCAAGACTGAAGATGTTAATATAGAATAAAATAAAAATGAATATTATGTCCCCGTATGTCATCTTGATAATAAAAAAAAATGTAAAACAATTAATTATAATTCTTAATAATTCTTATTATTTTAAGTAGTATCATCACCAGTTGCTCAAATTTAAGTAAACACTTTAAAAAAATATAATTATTAATTCCGCTTTTTATAAGTATTCTCGTTTAAAGTTTTTAATTAGGCCTAATGATTTGAAATTCGAATTTTTAATTTTTAAAAACTAACATCAAAAATCCCCTGAATAAGTTTTAATCGAATTCGATTAATTTTTTAAAAATTGTCCGCCATATTGGATCCGACATTTTGAATTTTTAAAAACTGACATCAGATTCGTAATCAGCGATCCTAAAAAACTTGAGGTACCTGTTTTATTAAAATTTGTCCCAGTATGCGGGGCGCAATTACGCGCCGTATTGCATTTTGATTGCTGCTCTTTAACATATTGACCATTTTTTTTTTCGAATGGCTATGCATGAAGAACCGTTAGTTTATATGAGCACGTTTTTCTTCCCAAGCGTTGTGCCATTATCAAGAATGACGCATTCATATAAATTACACGGTGCTACACTGAAAAAAACTTGGGAAAAAACATAGTGTAGGTTGTAGGTCTAGGTGAGTGTATTATATAACCGGTTTTATAAGTTGCAATATAAAAAGAGTATTCGAAACGGACAACGGCATGAATTATATATATACTTCCCGTATACTATTAATATAAATATGTAGAGATTTTTTCAATAATATAAAAATTTTTCATTTTTTTAAAACTTTTTCATTTCCTACGAGGGTTTTTTTCGAATCTTCTTTTAAACCTCAAAGTCAGTGTCCTTCTGAGTAAAACGGTTAAAAATTGACAAAGTTATAAAACTCTAAAACTATTTTTTCTTTTAATTTTTGTTAACGAATCGCCGTTAAAACCCAATTAAAATTGGCTTTAGTTTTATTATTTACGTTTTAATTAACAAAGATATTAAAAATGTTTTGTTTTTTACTTTAGATTGTTACTCAAGTTCGGCGTATGCCGAAGCCAACTTAAGGAACTTAGGTCAATTACAGTTCTAGCTTTAGGACTTATTATACGAGTGTACTAAAAAAGAGATAGTATGATACAAACAAGACATAAGTGCGAAGGAGAAATAAAGAAAATACACTTTGTATAGTTTAGTACTCTATCATTGTAAATAAGGCATTATTTTAATTATTTTAGTAATAATACCGTTACTTTTTTTTGATACTTGCAAAAAAGTTGTTTTCTAGTTAGTATTAGTGGTGCAGCTTCAAAAACAACATATTTTTCTCAAAAAAAGGTAACTAAAATATTTAATTGTGTTATAAGCTAAGTGTTAATAAAAACCATTTGATTTATTAAAAGTTGGAGCATGGATGAGTTTCATATCTTTATCTAAACATTTTTTTGGTAACAAAAGAAGTGCTGACTACACTGCAACATAGTAAATTTCTAGAGGCGTATGGAGAAATGCGATGCAGAATATCAATCAAAATACTTTTTTTGCATTCTCACTTGGAATTCTTCCCAGAAAATCTGGGTCAATTTAGTGACGAGCAAGGCGAACGTTTCCACCAAGAGCTATCAACAATAGAAAAGCGGTTCGAAGGAAAAAGTCAGATCAGAATGCTAGCGAATTACTGCTGGTCGCTAATACGTGAAACTGATGATTTGTCTTACAAACGTAATAGATTAAGTAAACAATTTTAAAAAATAAACGTAAGTAAAAAAAAAAAAAAAAAATAGTTCGTACTTTAAATTATTTCTTTTTGTTGAATCATATAATCGAAATCTGGTTATCGTTGTTTAGAAAAAGTACTATAACATTTCCATTTTTTAACCGATTTACACGAATAAAAGCTTGTTTTACTCAGAAGGATACTGATTATTGTTGTTTTAAAAGAAGATTCGAAAAAACCCTCGTAGAAAATGAAAAAGTTTGAAAAAATTAAAAACTTTTATATTATTGAAAAAATCTACATATTTATATCAATAGTATACGGGAAGAGCACGTTCATTTGAAATTAAAGCCGTTGATCGTTTCGAATTCGGTTAAAAAATGATTGAGGTAGAATAGTTTAAGTGCGCTAGTCCAAAAAAAAATACTCATATCTCGAAATTTTGAGGGTATATTGCAACTTATAAAACCGGTTATATAAATAATAGTACACTCAGCTAGACCTACAACCTACACTAGGTCATTTCACAAATTCTTGGAATTTTTTTATAGCATAGTGTTATTAATTATTAAAAATCGATACACATTTCCATTTATTGGCTGAACTTATTTTTTTTTTTAATTAAATACTGCACAGAAAATTATCAAAGGTGCAATAATGCCATAATGGCTTTATTTCATTTCTCCGATGGAAATAAAGCCATATGGCATTATTTCTCAATGCTGTGTGAAATAAGGCCATATGGCTTTATTACACGGCAGCTCAAAATATGCCCTAAAAGACACAAATATGCTCTTAAAATGTAGAAATATGCCCTAAAAATATGCCTTTACCTCAAAATATGCTCTTAATGCTGAAATATGCAAAAATATGCTCTTAAGGATAACAAATGCTAAAATATGCTCTAACAAATCGATGCCGGAATTCTTAAATTGTTCTATATCGGATAAATAGTTTATTCATTGGTCCATACGACGCACAGGAAAAAACATGATATTGCATATTTGCGGATTCCCTGAAAATAATTATTCAAAAAACAGCTGTGGGAAGAACAGAAAAAGTAAAAAATATATAAAATATAGAATAATAAAGGGTGGTCCAACCATAATGCACGATGTAAATTGTGAGTCACACCTTAACGTCAATTTTTTTGCCCAACTTAAGTTGACATTTCTTTCTTTCAGTGTTTGAAAAATTCAACTAGGAGAGGTACACAATTGAACAGCGCGTTTAGATTGTTCTAGCCTTATACGAAAATGGGCGTTCAAATCAAAATGCACTTCGTGATTTTTTGGTCAGCATAATCGACCAAATTTGTCCACAATGGTGAGAATAGTGTAGCAGAAGAACCATCAACCTCGATTTATCGCCCGTGTCCGCTATCGCGAGATGATAATGGACTTCTTGCGGCCAGAAATTGAGGATATAGACTTGGGCCACTTGCAACACAGCCAACGAAACAATGGCTCTTTTGTGGGAGAAATTCAATGGCCGTGTTATCTCACGACGTAGCGATGGTAATTGGCTCCACGATCATGTAATTTGACACTGTTGGACTTCTTTCTTCGGGGATATTTGAAAGAAAAAGTATAGGTCAATAAGCCAAGAACAATTCAAGAGCTAAAAGATGAGACAATTCGACACATTAACGACATTGAACCTCAATTATGTCTCAGAGTCATTGTAAATGTGGACCATCGGATAGAGGTATGTCACCGAAACTGTGGTAAGCATTTGGCCGATGTTTTGTTTCACACATAATTGTCATATATCCTTCTATCATAATAAAAGATATTAAGATAATTCTCTAAAAACTTTAATTTTTATTTATAATTGACATCATGCATTATGGTTGGACCCTTTATAAAAGAAACAAGTAAGAGCGGCTAAATTCGGCTATGCCGAATCTTATATACCCTTCACCATGGTTGGGAAAAAACTGAAGTTTATATATGGACATATATGAAATGGACAGATTTATATACGGACGCCTTTAAGAGGAAATTAACCATTTAGTTTGGAGATAAAACTTGGACTCGGGAAGATTTATGGTTCCAGAAAATATGTATTTTAAAAAAATGTATGTTTTGGGCATAACTTTTTTGTATCTGAACCGATATTTCCGAGTTTTTCAGCAAATATGTTATACTAAAGATTTTCGATCTTTTGCTATATAAGACGTATCCATAGGTCATAATACAGCTCTAGAATAGTGTTTGTTGTTTGTGTATAAAAGGTTAAGAGGTGAAAGAAAAGAATTTCAACAAATCGTTAAAAGAAATCACTAGAACTGCATGTGTTTTATTTCTACAAAATAGTTTGATTTAGCTGGAAAATTTGCATTTAGGATTTTATTTCGCTTTTTTATTAGAAATATTTGTAATTTCTTTAGCTTAATTTTAAAAATTTGAAGGAAAATAGTTTATAATTTTTTTTATAAATTATTATAAGTTATGACCTAAAATAGTTGCACTCAAAGGTAAATTATGTATAAAATTTTCTTAATATGTGAGAAATAAAATGGTTTAAAAATCTTTTTATAAATTCTTTTAAATCGGTGCAAAAAATAGAAATAAAACCGTTTGTATTTTGTTTGTATCAGAGGGTTTTTATACAAATTTTGATGTTTTTAGCCTATTTATGGATTATTTAATTATTAATATAAAATTTTATTTAAATTAATTATTAAATGTAAAAAAAAAACAAAAAATAAACAAAAAAAAATCTTAACGAACCCGCGACCCTTCCACCTGTGGTGAAAGGTATAAAAACGTTTGTATTTTGTTTGTATCAAAGGGTTTTTATAAAAATGTTGATGTTTTTAGCCTATTTATGGATTATTTAATTATTAATATAAAATTTTATATAAATTAATTATTAAATGTTAAAAAAAAACAAAAATAAGCAAAAAAAAAAAAAAGTCTTAAGAAAATAATAAAAAAAAAAATGTAAAAAAAAAGTGAATTGACCTCCCCGAGATTTGAACCTCGAACCCCACGGCCTTAGAGAAAAAAAAAAGTATTTGTGACACAGCGTCTAGACAACTGAGCTATTGAAGCTCACACAAAATCATCGTCAATAGAGGTACATATATAAAAGTCTTCGTTCATTAGAGATTTGTTTAGTTTTTATTTAAATGACAAATCTTTATATGTGTTTGTTGTTTGTGTATAAAAGGTGGAGATGAAAGAAAAGAATTTTAATTATTAATATAAAATTTTATATAAATTAATTATTAAATGTTAAAAAAAAACAAAAATAAGCAAAAAAAAAGTCTTAAGAAAATAATAAAAAAAAAATGTACAAAAAAAAAGTAAATTGACCTCACCGAGATTTGAACTTCGAACCCCACGGCCTTAGAGAAAAAAAAAGTATTTGTGACACAGCGTCTAGACAACTGAGCTATTGAAGCTCACACAAAATCATCGTCAATAGAGAGAAAAGAATTTTAACACATGGATGTGTTGTTATGCTCAAAATTCTACATACATATTAAACAAAAGGGTGTGAAGATAAATACGTAGGTTAAATACGTTTCACAACTATTGTGAATGATATAAATAAAAAACAAATAGTAGTGTCGCCAACTTTTTTTTGCCTAGAAAATGCCAAATTTGACAAGAAAAGCGCTGAAACATATGGAAAAATAAAAATTTGAGATTTTACATGACATATTATTTTGGACTAAAATTTTTGGACATTTAAGAAAAATAAATGGGGATACCGCTTGTCTGTGGAGAGATATGAGGTAGTGGATTCCAACGATGTATTCATCTCCTCCAGAATCGCTCTAGGTTTCGAGTTTTGCATTTGACAAGAAAATTTATTTTTGAAATTTCTCATAACATTATTTAAAATTAAAATTTTTGGACATTTAAGAAAAAATAAATGGGGGTACCGCTTGTTTGTGGAGAGCTATGTGGGAGTAGATTCCAACGATGTATTCATCTCCTCCAGAATCACTCTAGGTTTCGAGTTTTGCATTTGACAAGAAAATTAATTTTTGAAATTTCTCATAACATTATTTAAAATTAAAATTTTTGGACATTTAAGAAAAAAATAAATGGGGGTACCGCTTGTTTGTGGAGAGCTATGAGGTAGTTGATTCCAACGATGTATTCATCTCCTTCAGAATCACTCTAGGTTTCGAGTTTTGCATTTTAAAGAAAATTTATTTTTGAAATTCCACATAACATTATTTAAAATTAAAATTTTTGGTCATTTAAGAAAAAAATAAATGGGAGTACCGCTTGTTTGTGGAGAGCTATGAGGAAGTAGATTCCAACGATGTATTCATCTCCTCCAGAATCACTCTAGGTTTCGAGTTTTGCATTTGACAAGAAAATTTATTTTTGAAATTTCTCATAACATTATTTAAAATTAAATTTGTTGGACATTTAAGAAAAAAATAAATGGGGGTACCGCTTGTTTGTGGAGAGCTATGAGGTAGTAGATTCCAACGATGTATTCATCTCCTCCAGAATCACTCTAGGTTTAGAGTTTTGCATTTGACAAGAAAATTTATTTTTGAAATTTCTCATAACATTATTTAAAATTAAAATTTTTGGACATTTAAGAAAAAAATAAATGGGGGTACCGCTTGTTTGTGGAGAGCAAACAAGCGGTATCCCCATTTATTTTTTCTTAAATGTCCAAAAATTTTAATCCAAAATAATATGTCATGTAAAATCTCAAATTTATATTTTTCCATATGTTTCAGCGCTTTTCTTGTCAAATTTGGCATTTTCTAGGCAAAAAAAAGTTGGCGACACTACTATTTGTTTTTTATTTATATCATTCACAATAGTTGTGAAACGTATTTAACCTACGTATTTATCTTCACACTCTTATTAAACAAAGGGATTTTACTGGAAAAATTAGAGGTAGTCCTGGTTTTTTGCTAATATCTCAGCCATTTATTAACCGATCTGTCTGATTTTTAATAGCAAACAGAAATGGATCACATGTAACAGAAATAAAAAAGAATCAAGTCCTCATCATGTCTGGGTTCTTCGGAAAACCCATTTCAACACACAGACGGACAGACGGACATCGTTAAATCAACTTCGCTCTTCATATGGACCCAGAATATATATACTTTATAGGGTCTAAGATCAATATTGTAGAAATTACAAACGGAATGACAAACTTATATAGACCCTTCCACCTATGGTGAAGGGTATAAAAATGAAAAGAAGTGAAAGCTTTAACGCAAACAAAGTTGAATTTTTAGTGCTACAGCAGCGTTATTAAAAATTTTTTGGTTTTTTATATATGTTGTCGCGTTATTTTACGGACAATAAAAATTCGCGATTTGGTTTTATTTTAAGGTATAATTTATTTAACCAAAAAATATGGCTGCCTGCTGCTGCTACTACTCGATGACGACGACTAAAAAACGGACTTCTACAGTCACTGAGCTTACTCTCATTTATTTTTATGTAATTTATCTAGCAGACAGGCTTTCATATAACTAATAATAAATATTACCATAAAATGCAACACTAGCTACACTACATAGAAATACCATTAGGAATTAAAAATAATATTATAATAATACATATTGAAATATATCTGATACTAAACATATCGCATACCGTTATAGGGGATGGGTGCCAACTTATGTACAGCGCGTCGAATCTCTCCATTTTTCGTTTTCACAACGGCTACTCGCACTGAACCTTTAGCATCTTTTATAACATTGAAAACTCTACCTATAAGCCACTGCTTCGGAGGTAAATTATCTTCGCAAACTAAAACCAGATCCCCTTCACTTAAGTTGTTTTGCTTCTTGGTCCACTTGACCTTTTGTTGTAGCTCATGAAGTTTAGTTCCATCGATCATCTCTTCCAGAAATGTTGTTGTATGGCAGAAATACGCCGCCACCGATCAATTTGGGACAACTCTTTACTGTCTATAGTCGGCTCGGTAATACCAACCAACGGACCACCGGTCAAAAAATGGGCAGGTGTGAAAACACTTTCATCGTTTGGATCATAAGACATGGCCGTTAAAGGCCTAGAATTCAAAACAGCTTCCACTTCAGCAACCACTGTTGCCAGTTCTTCAAAAGTAAAGTGCGATTGGCCAAAAACTCGAGCTAGATGATATTTTGCGGACTTCACAGCCGCTTTCCACAACCCGCAAAAGTGAGGTGATCTAGGCGGTATGTGTCTAAATTCGATGGTATAGGCAGCACAGTACTTGGAAATTTTACCTTGTACTTGTTGATCAAAAAACTTTTCTTTCATCTCTTGCATTTCTCGGCGGGTGCCCACAAAGTTTGTCGCGTTATCACAAAACAGCTTCGTACATAAACCACGCCGGGCCACAAACCTCATCAAAGAAGCCAAAAAGGCTTTAGCAGTTAAATCAGAAACCACCTACATGTGTACAGCTTTTGTTGCGAAACAGATAAATACTGCGATATAGCTTTTCGTCATGCGGCAACCACGTAGTTTATATGTTGTCGTAAAAGGACCACAAAAATCCACACCAGTCACGCTAAATGGCTTCGATATGGCAACTCTTGGAGGAGGTAAATCACCCATTATCTGTGTGCTCAGTTTTGGGTGACATCTAAAACACTGTATTCAACTATCAGTTACAGAACGTATCAATCTTCTAGCGTGTATTATCCAAAACCTTTGCCTGGAAATAGCCATTAAAGCTTGGATGCCAGCATTACAATATTTAAAATTAAGGCATCTTATTAAACAATTCTAAATTATTCGGCAGAAGCATTTGATGTTTCGAATCATGTGGCAAATCTGCATTAGCCAGTCGCCCACCAACACGAAGTATTGGTGCACCATATTTGCTTTCCATAAAAAGACTGAGGCTTTTATATTGTTACAAGAAATTTCTATCACTAGAAATTTCTTTACACAAATTTTGACAACTGGAAGATCATAGTGTCGTAATAAACTGGAAATAACTAGAATACCTGATTACTCATATAAATACTGGTTCTCAGTGACGCAGTAGTTCAGTTTATAAGTAAAACGCAAAGTGTGAAGAACTAAAGTGTGGCTAGCGTTTAGTTTATCTAAATCGTGTAAATAAAGTGTGCTATTAAAGTGTATTTCTGTAATTTTTAGTGACGGTTATAAATAAATAGAGCTATAAATAATTTCAAACGGTGTTTATTATTTGCAATATAGAAAGAACTCGATTTATTTAAAAGGTAAATAAATCAACGATTTTATAAAGGGTAAAATCGTAACAATTGGTGTCAGAAGTGGGATTGCAAAATAATAAGCAGTCATGAAATTGGAGGAGCTTAAGGTGGAACAGCTCAAGAAGGAATTAAGTAAATTGGAGCTACCGACAGCAGGTAATAAGACTGAATTACAAAAGAGGCTGATAGAGGAATTCGAGCGGCGTAAGATTGACATTGCGACTTACGAATTTGACGAAAAAGAAGCAATGGAGGTTAGTACCCGTAAAACAGAAGGTAATATGGAGTTAAGCGCAATGTTTGCTGCAATGATGGAAAAGATAGAAATTTCTAGAACAGACAACATGAAAATGTTAGAAACTTCTAGAGCAGACAACGAAAAATTGTTAGCTAAACTTCAAGCAACTTCTAGAGCAGACAACGAGAAACTGCTAACTAAGATGAAAACGGAACTGCTAGAAACATCGAGAGCAGACAACGAGAAATTGTTAGATAAGGTAGAAGAAAAGCTTCAAGAATCTTCCAGAGCCACTAATGAGAAAATGGATAGATTTGACAAGAAGTTGTCCGAATTAGAGAATGGCGTGGAAATACAAGCTAAAGATGTCGCGAAAAAACTGCAAGATCTGGAAAATAAAGTAAATAATCTCCAATGTCAAGAGGGTTCAGTACGAATTATTCAGGAAAGTTCTGGTAGAGCAAAGGCCCCTACTTTTGATGGCAGCGTACCATTTAATGTTTTCAAGTTCCAGTTCGAGACAGTTGCCGCCAGAAACATGTGGAACATCGAAGAAAAAGCTATAGAGTTGATTCTGGCCTTAAAAGGAAACGCTGCAGAAATTCTAGAAAGTGTGCCAATTACTTGCAGAAATAATTATGACGACATAATGGTGGCACTGCAGCGAAAGTATGGTGGCGAATACAAAAAAGAGATATACCGAATGGAACTTAGAGGTAGACTTCAGAAAGCAAATGAGTCGTTGCAAGATTTTGCAACAGAAATTGAACGGTTGGTGCAGCTGTCTTATCCAGGTGAAAATCATCCATTCTTAGATCAGTTCAAAATTGAAGCATTTGTGAATGGAATTCGGGATTCTGATGTGAGACATGCGGTGTGTGCTACGCAGTCGATTGACTTTTGCTGAAACTGTCTCATTCGCGCTGGCCCAAGAGACTGCGAAGGTGATTTCCAAGCCACAAATATTTAAGGTGCGTAACCTCGAAGTGACTGCTGAAAAAGAGGCAGATATGAGCACGAAGTTAACAGAGGCAGTTAAGGAGGCAGTTATGAAGGCATTAGGTGAGAAGCGAGGCAAACTGAAGGACAAATGCTACAACTGCGGTAAAATGGGACACTTCCAGCGAAATTGCAAAGCACCAAGGAAGAGCCTCCGGGCCGATCAGCAATCACCTAAAGAGTCACCGTTAAACTAAAAAGAGCTAGCACTACGGGGCATGAGCTAGCTCCCACAAACGATGGCCCCACAATCTCCATATCAGTAATACAGCAGGAGAAAAGCAATCTTACTGCTTATGGGTACATCAACGGGCGAAAGCACATTTTTACGATAGATACAGGAGCATCACAGTCAATCATCAGGCCCGATTTAGTGAAAAAGGCAGTTGAACCACTATACGGGGTAAGTCTGCGCACAGCTACTGGGGAGCCTGCCTATGTCTATGGTAAAATAAATGTAAAACTAACGATTGCCAACATAAGCGTCAATCACGTATTTATTGTTGCCGATATTGTGGACGAAGTAATAATTGGTGCAGATTTCATGATTGGGCACGGCATTAATCTGCATATGGGGCAAAAAGTTATGATTTGGCGCAATGTTGAAATACCTCTTGATGTTGGATATGAGCAAGCAGATCAGGTAAGAAAGCTAGTTACCATCAGCCACCAAAAACTACCAGCACGG
Organism: Eustalomyia histrio; assembly: GCA_949748255.1. NCBI lineage: Eukaryota > Metazoa > Arthropoda > Insecta > Diptera > Anthomyiidae > Eustalomyia > Eustalomyia histrio. The sequence goes on from OX456525.1 coordinate 129,776,235, forward strand.
GCTGAAACTTTAGTATGGATGCGTATGGAGGGAGATTGTGAGGACAGCAGCTTGTGGGTGGTAGAACCATCAGAAATAAAAAGTGACCTTATAACAGCGAAAGCCCTCGTAAAAACCAGCAAAGACAAAAGAGTTCCTGTAAGAATACTGAACCTATCAAATTCTGAAAAAGTTGTCCGAGCGAACTCTGAAATAGCCAAATGTACTGCGCCAGAAGCAATAATCAGTTGCGAAAAGAACTTGGAACCTTCCGGTGCGTCCGTTGAAGACCGAGAGATGCTGGCAGAATATGTGGAAAAATGGGTGAAAGAACTGGCGCCGCCTGATAGAAATAAAGCCAAACAGCTAATCAGGAAATACAGCTCTGTCTTCGCCATGAAAACCCAAAGTCAAGGAAGAACGGCGATTGTGAAACACCGAATAAATACTGGTGAAGCGAGGCCAATAAAGCAGGCGCCCAGAAGTATTCCTCTAGCAAAACGAAATGAAGTAAAGGAGTTAGTCAACGAAATGGAGCGTAGTGGAGTAATCGGACCATCTTCTAGCCCATGGAGCTCGCCTATAGTTTTAGTTAAGAAAAAAGATGGCAGCACCCGATTCTGTGTTGATTACAGAAAACTAAACGATATCACGAAGAAGGACAGCTATCCACTACCGAGAATTGACGACACTCTAGACACGCTAGCAGGAACCAAATGGTTCTCCACATTGCACTTGCAAAGTGGTTATTGGCAAGTAGAAATTTGTGACCAAGACAAGGAGAAAACTGCCTTTAGCACAGGTGACGGATTATGGCAGTTTAATGTGATGCCCTTTGGACTCTGCAATGCTCCAGCAACATTCGAGCGGTTAATGGAAAATGTGCTGAAAGGACTCCACTGGAAAACTTGCCTAGTGTACCTTGATGACATAATTGTCATGGGAAAAACTTTCGATGAACACCTGAATAACTTAGCAGGTCTTAAGGCGAATATCTGCGGCTGGACTCAAGCTTAGCGCAAAGAAATGTACACTGTTTCAGAGGGAAGTCAAGTATTTAGGGCACCGCGTAACTGCAGAGGGCATATCAACCGATGAAGATAAGATTCGGGCTGTAAAAGATTGGCCTCGCCCGCAAAATCTGCACGAGTTGCGCAGCTTTCTAGGTCTCTGCACACTCTACCGACGATTTGTACCAAATTTTGCCAGTGTGGCTGCGAGTCTACATGAGCTGACTAAGAAGGCGCGACCATTTCATTGGGGTGAAGCCCAAGAACAAGCATTCCTAAGGCTCAAGGAGTTATTATGCACGGAACCGCTTCTTGGATATCCTGTGGCCGGGGAAAAATTTGTGCTGGATAGCGATGCAAGCGGACACGGAATAGGAGGTGTGCTTTCGCAGGTGATAAATGGCACCGAAAAAGTCATAGGCTATTACAGTCGAGTGCTTTCGAAACCCGAAAGGAACTACTGTGTAACACGGCGGGAACTCTTGGCGGCGGTAGAATGTGTAAAGCACTACCACAAGTATCTGTACGGTCAGCACTTTCAACTAAGAACCGACCATTCTGCACTAAGGTGGCTGCTGCAATTTAAACAACCAGAAGGGCAGCTAGCTCGTTGGATTGAACGACTTCAAAGCTATGATTTCAGCATCGAGCACAGGAAAGGCATAAAACATTGCAATGCGGACGCCCTTTCAAGACGCCCCTGTAATTTAGAGTGCAAACATTGTTCGAGGGCTGAAGGAAAAGAGTGCATCGTTGATATAAGACTAACGCATATTGAGTCAAGTGAATCCTGGTCAGCGGCGCAACAAAATGACCCCATACTGTCAAAAATTATGTCAGCCAAAGCAGAGGACAGGAGGCCTACCCGTGAACAAATATCAGCTGAAAGTCCGCTAACGAAGGCGTATTGGGCCCAGTGGAACAGTCTACGGGTAATTAATCACTGCTTATACCGTATATGGGAAAGTGCGGTCGGCAAAACTGAGACAAAGCTAATTGTGGTGCCGTCAAGCAAAATAGAGGAAGTGTTAAAAGAGTTCCATGACGGTCCCAGTGGAGGACATCTCGGTGTCACGAAAACCCTAGAGAAGTTAAAACAACGATTCTACTGGGTCGGCTGCCAGCAAGCTGTGAGCGACTGGATAGCAAATTGCGCGCAATGCATCGCAGCTAAAGGACCAGTAAGAAGAAGTCGTGGGCAACTTCAACAATACAACTCGGGTGCCCCATTTGAGAGGATAGCAATGGATGTGGCAGGCCCTTTCCCTGTCAGTGATTCCGGAAACCGCTACGTTCTTGTGGTGATCGACTATTTCAGTAAATGGCCTGAGGTATACGCTATACCGCTACGGTGTTCCATTAGAATTACACTCTGACCAGGGAAGGAATTTTGAATCTGCTATCTTCAAGGAAATGTGTGAGTTGTATGGAATAAGAAAGACAAGAACCACCCCGCTGCATCCACAATCTGATGGTATGGTCTAAAGATTCAATCGCACTTTAGAGGAATACTTAAGAAAAGTGGTCAGTACTCATCAGAAGGACTGGGACGAACACATCCCCAAATTTTTGCTGGCATATAGATCGGCTGTTCACGATTCCACCTCCCGGACACCTGCAAAAATTATTTTCGGGACGGAACTTAAATTGCCTGGCGATTTGGAATTTGGTGTTAAGCCCGCCGCTATGGATAAAGACAACGACAACGCTTCCCGGGAACAAGAAGACCTTAACGAGCTTCATGAGTTTGTGCGCAATCGAATTAAAATAATCAGCGATAAGATGAAGGCGAGGTACGATCGAGCAGCAAATTCTGAAGGATTTAATGAGGGCGAGTTGGTTCTGCTGTTTAACCCGCAACGAAAGAAAGGATTATCTCCCAAACTACAAACGCATTGGGACGGACCCTATAGAGTTATTAAAAGATTGAATGATGTGGTATACAGAATACAGAAAGATCAGAGCCCAAGATCCAAAATGAAGGTTGTTCATTTAGAACGACTAGCCAACTATGGAAAAGGAATATCTATGTCTGTTCGGGACGAACAGGCTTAAGTGGGCGGCAGTGTTACAAGAAATTTCTATCACTAGAAATTTCTTTACACAAATTTTGACAACTGGAAGATTCTAGTGTCGTAATAAGCTGGAAATAACTAGAATACCTGATTACTTATATAAATACTGGTTCTCAGTGACGCAGTAGTTCAGTTTATAAGTAAAACGCAAAGTGTGAAGAACTAAAGTGTGGCTAACGTTTAGTTTATCTAAATCGTGTAAATAAAGTGTGCTATTAAAGTGTATTTCTGTAATTTTTCGTGACGGTTATAAATAAATAGAGCTATAAGTAATTTCAAACGGTGTTTATTATTTGCAATATAGAAAGAACTCGATTTATTTAAAAGGTAAATAAATCAACGATTTTATAAAGGGTAAAATCGTAACAATATTTACTAGTTGACGGCAACTTACAGTTCTTCAGAAGCAACGCAATTTCCTCTTGAAAACAATAATTTTGTATAGTCGCACCAACGCTTCATCTAATTTCTCACAAAGACTCAACGATTTTGAGCCTTTTTTAAATTTGCACAAATATCCTTTGCAGTTTCTCAAAATCGCTAAACGCTTCAATCAATTTCACAAAAATTGGTTTGGGATCATCATTTTTGATAAAAGCTTCATCATGTTTATCGGCAGTATCTTCATGAGGAAAACTAACAATCAGGGTCGCACCACTGCTAATTCTTTATTGGTCTGCCTCTGTACCCTTTTTCCTACACTTATTTGGCGGCCACTCACAACATGGTTTCTTCAAGAAATCAGGGCCTACAAACCAAAAAGAATTAGTTAATTAATTTACATACGAACCTCTGGATATAATATCCGCCGGATTAGATTTGGAGGGGACATGACGCCAAATACACATTCTCGTTTTCTCTTGAATTAAAGATACCCTATTGGCAACAAAGGTATTCCAGTTTGATGGATGCTCGTTCAACCAGTCTAGCACAATTTCAGAATCGGTCCACAAATATATACTATCAATAGCGATATGAAAATTCGCCTTAGTTTTATTTACCAGGTTAGATAAAAATGCTGCAGCCAACAATTCTAACCTTGGTAGGTATTGAGATTTTAACGGTGCTACCCTTGATTTAGCACTCCACAAATGCACCGTGACGTCATCATCATCGCTTATTGTACGAATGTAAATGCAGTTTCCGTAGGCTCTTTTTGATGCATCGGAAAATCCGTGCATTTCGACTCGAATAATTTTCTTTTTAGACAAAACGAATCTGGGAGAACTTATATTCTCAACATCTTTTAATTTCTCTCGGAATTCAGTCCAGTGACTGTGTAAGTTTACAGGCAGAGATTCATCCCAATTTATCTTCAGGATCCACAAATCTTGCATAAAAATCTTTGCCTTCACGATTAAAGGGTTAATTAGACCAAGCGGGTCAAACAACTTTGATAGCTCAGCCAACACTATTCTTTTTGTTACTGATTTAGTACCATCAAACCTTGGCCACACGTACCTAAACGTATCTCCCACTGGAGCCCATATAATACCAAGAGTTTTTATGATATCTTTATCATTCAACCTCAGAGTCTTCTCTCTATCAGCTGCAGGTACAAAGTTTAAAAAATTTTCACTATTTGAAAACCATTTTCGTAACGCAAATTTCGCAGTATTCAACACTGTTGAAACTTGTTTATAAATTTCAAAAATTTAATTTTCATCATTTGATCCACTGATCAAATCATCCATATAAAAATCAGATAAAATCTTTTTCGAACCAATTGGAAATTCTTTGGCTGAATCTTCACCCAACTTTTTCAGACACCTAGTGGCTAAATAAGGAGCAGCTACTGTGCCATAAGTTATGAATCGCAAACGATATGCTTTCAACTTTTCTTCAGGGGTAGACCTCCATAAAACCCTTGATAACATGAATCTTCATTGGTGACCCATGCCTGGCGATACATCTTTGTTACGTCTGCTGTAATTGCGTACTTCTAACATCTAAACCGCAAAATTATTGCCAATAAGTCTTCTTGTACCAGCGGTCCATTCATCATGACATCAGATTCATCACTGATGCTTTTGATGGCAAATCATTTGAGATTGGTGCCGTCATTTCAGCAGAACAATCTTTGTATAAATGCCCTTTTTAAAGACATCTAAAACACACCTTTGCTCAACGTGCAGCGTTGCAGGGTTCTTTATTTAATTAGCAAATTTCTGAACTTTCTACAATCTGGCAAATCCTGGCCACTACATGAAGATTTCAAAATCGCAAGTGACGTTGGGTTATGGCGTTTGTTTTTGTTAACTTTTTGAAAGTTTGTAGCTGTCGAGTCCACTTGACCCGCCTTAGATTCACGGGCTTCAAGATTTTCCCAACGCCTTTTTAAAATTGCCAAACACTGATCCCATGTTGACAGGTTGCTATAATCGACTGACTCTTCCCATTTGATCTGAGAATCTTCATTTACTCTTTCCATCACTATATGGATTAACATGGCATTCGCAATATCTTTGTAGTCACCTAGTGACAGCATCGCACTCAAATGTGCGATATAGGCCTGAAGCCTAAATGCTCTTTAAGTATTAAAAACCTTTCACAGTTGTCAAAAGTTTCATCCTGGTGAATTTATTTATTAAAAAGCGTAATAAATTTAGGAAACTCACTATACTACCCTTCGAACTTCGGTAATTTTACCTCCCGACGAACTATTGGGGCTGCAAATGATGCCGTCGTATTCATTACACTAACGTCTGCAGCTGATGGCCGTCTCTTTGATATCAACGACATTATTTTAGATTTTGTTGATATCTTTAATTTCAGCAACAATTGAATCGCTAGTGGCCCCTTCAGGATGCTGAGAGATCTCATCAATATTCGCCTGCACGTTCATAAACTGCTTGAAGTACGATTCCAATATGCCCATTCTACAATTCAGCTCTTCCACTGATAGGCTCGTACCTTTTTTGTTGATAAGTGTTTTTATCCGGGTGATATTAGACTTGGTGCTAGTTCTTAACGATTTTATTTCAATCGTTTTTTGCAATGATTTTGCAACCACCCTCTTGTTTCGCATCACTAATCACATCATCTTCAGCCATATTTTAGAAAAGATTTATTTTTATAAATAAATTTCACAGCAAACACTTATTATTTTATTTATCCAAAATTCAGTAAACGTTTTCAATGGTTACAAATAAAATTATTGTCCTCTTATTATTTGACAATTAGCTTATTTTTGTTTTCTTTGTTTTGATTCTTATTATTTATTTCTTGTTTCAAGACCACTGCTTTTCCTTTTTTAATTTTTGCAGTTTAGTAACTACTGCAACTCGTAAAAGCTCTGATCATGGTTGGTGTCTTTGCTTCGATAAGACTCTGGTGTTAGCTAAAAGCTTATGTCAATTTATCTGTCTCACTAAGTAGTGTTGCTCTATAGATAAAGCACTACACAGATTGGTTATAATAATAGCCTTTGAAATTTATATTCTATTTTTGTTAATTTTTAAATCAAATTAGGATCGTATTCCCGGGTTTCGGCATCAAAATGTTGTCACGTTATTTTACGGACAATAAAAAATCGCGGTTCGGTTTTAATTTAAGGTATAATTTATTTAACCAAAAAATATGGCTGCCTGCTGCTGCTACTACTCGATGACGACGATTAAAAAACGGACTTCTACAGTCACTGAGCTAACTCTCATTTATTTTCATGTAATTTATCTAGCAGACAGGCTTTCATATAACTAATAATAAATATTACCATAAAATGCAACACTAGCTACACTACATAGAAATACCATTAGGAATTAAAAATAATATTACAATAATACATATTGAAATATATCTGATACTAAACAATATACATATATTGTTTTTATTATATTTATTAAATTGGCCACGCGAAAAAAAACAAACTGTCAAAATCATATGTTAAGTTTGTGCAATTTAAATAGATTTAATTTTAAAGTTAAAAACTGACGTTTGTATTTAAATATAACTTACAAGTTCAAATGGCATTTAAATACAAAGTTAAAAACTGGGCATTGCTTTTCGAGAAAAACGCGACCTTAAATTCTACCTAGTTTATGATCAGTTCCGATGCAGTACTTGGGATTTGGGGGTACACTAATACACATAAGGCAAAAATTTCACGCGTTTTGCTCTATCTTGCTTAGTTTTTAAGATATGTGCAATTAAGTATGTGCAAAATAAAGCGCTTGCTAAATTAAAATGCTATTTGGGGAATACTTTTGTTTCAAAATTGAAAAAAATTTACTATTTTATGTCAGAATTATTTATTTTTGCGGGTCAACAAACTCCGTACATGTGACCGAAAAAGAGAGTGGCATTTTCATATAAATGTTTGACAGTACAACGTTCTGAATTCAAGATCCAGTATCGGAATATTTTTGTTCCACAACTTTAAAAAGTTTACAGTCAGAATTACGTCTACATTGTTTCTGCAAAGTTTAAGTCCATTGTGAGCATTGTCATAAAAATGCCGGACATGGGACCGAAAAAGGCCGTGCCTATTCCTTATAAATGTATGAAAAGTAAAGGACTTTCTGATTTCAAGAGCCAATTTAGGTATATTTCTGTTCCAAAAGTTAAAAAGTATTTCACAGTTTTAAGTCAGAACTACGTCTAGATCATTTCTGCGAAATTTCAACTCATTATAATCCACGGCTTAAAAACGCCTAGATTATTTCTGCGAAACTTCAACTGAATATGATCCACGACATAAAAACGCCGTACATGGACCGAAAAAGACCGTGGCTATTTCATACAAATGTATGAGAAGTGAAGGATTTTATGAATTCAAGAACCAGTTTCGGAATATTTTTGTTCAACAAGTTAAATAAATTTGTTCAATCTTAAGTCAAAATTATGTCTATATTATTTCTACAAAAAATTAACAAATTGTAAGAAACGGTATAAAAACGCCGTAAAAGGGACAAAAAAAAGACCAAAAAAAGTTTTGCACTTATTAAATTTTCATTTATTAATTACTAGCTTAAAAGCCCGATACTTCGTTATCAGTAGTTTTAAATATAAAAATATGTTAAGAAGATATTATTATTCTTTTTTATAAAGACTTTGCTATTTAAATAAATTCGTTTCATCTTTTGAAGTGGATGTTTAATTTTAAAGTTTTGAATTTCCTATTTATAGGGCATTCAACGGGGACGTGCCCAGTGTTAACTGTTTTAATATCACTTCTTCCGCTTTCCATCCCATTTTGTTATCCTTGTCTAATGATTCATTTCCACCCGTTCCCATTCCATTTATTTTGTACCCTATCAAGTGTATCGATTTCAATCGTTCCTCATTTCATTCGATATTAATCCCCATGTCAAGTATTTTAATTTTACTCGTACCGCGTCTCATTCCATTTCGTATCCCTTGTCTAGTGTTTAAATTTTACTCGTACCCTTTCCATTCCATTTCTGTCCCCTTCCAATTTGAAATTTAACCTCGCAAATATTAACCCATATACATCATAGACGGCAAAGCCAGCTACGTTGTTAGCGAAGAAAATGGTTGCAATGGCTAACACCCGTAAGTATACGGAGTTCCCAAGTAATTAACCGGAGTCCTTAGTTTTTACCATGTCCCAGGCCAAAATTCTAAGATGTGTCTCAAAAAGGAGTTAGCCCATACTCCAGGTAACACATATTTCAAATTTCAAATTTTTCCCTTGGAACCCCCATTTTTACCATGTACCTGGCAAAAATTTTAAAATGTAGCTGATCAATGAGTTAACACATACTCCAGTTAACACATATAAGACTGTTCACCTTTTTGCCCCTCCCCGTACACCTTTCTAAAAATCCGACTTAGGTGAATGTCTACACCGGAGGCGGAACCTTTGCACCAAATTTCAACTTCCCAGCTCCAATGACAATGGTAATAATTTTTCCCTTTTCTGCCCCTCCCCGTTGGATTTTCCAAAAATTACGTCTTGACTGTTGTCTACACTGGATATGGAGCCTGCATACTAAATTTCAACTTCCCAAGTCTAATGGTTTGGGAAGACCGTAAAGGGGGGGACTTTTCGGCCTAACACCCATTTTTACCTCATCCCTGGACAAAATTCTAAAATGTACCTTACCAGGGAGTCAGCACATACTCCCAGGATGGCGTATTTCTAATTTCAGGTTTCTAGCTAAAGGGGCTTAGGCAGGCCATGAAAGGGAGTTTTCCCCGTTTTTGCCCCTCCCCGAAGGAATTTCCAAAAACCCCGTCTTAGCGGATGTCTACGCCGTAAGGGGAACGGGCGATGTTGAATGAGTGAGTCAGTCATTCAGTCAGTAACGTTATTCCTTTATATATAGAGATAAAAAACAATTTCCCCTGAAGAAGTCACCCAATATGGTGACGAAATATTGGGATAAATAAATATTTATAATAAATTTTTATAAACAAAAGATCTTAAGCTCAATTTAAAATAATACTCATAGTTTTACACTTATATTAACAAATTTTGAACCACATTATTTCTGTAATTCGTTAAGCTAGCACACCAAACATTTGAAAATTTTTATCTTGAAATGTGGTTTTAGGTGTCTAATTAACAATTCCATCAAAATAAAATTAGATTCCGATTCGTTTGGACCCAATAGTACCACACACTCTTTTACTTTCATATGACTTTTCAAATATTGTTCATATAACTGCTACACAATTTCGAATTTAGATATTCTTACAAAAAGTAATGACTTTTAGAATAAATCTGATAAAATTATTAGATCTTTATATATTTTTTCAAATAAATTTATCAGATTTTGTCCCAAAAGTCATTATCAGGGAAACCGCAAATATGCAATATCATGTTTTTTCCTGTGCGTCGAATGGACCCATGGATAAACTATTTATCCGATTCAGAACAATTTAAGAATTCTGGCATTGATTTGTTGGAATATATTTTTTTTTTGGCATATTTTATCCTTAAGAGCATATTTTAGCATATTTTGAGGTAAAAGCATATTTTTAGGGCATGTTTTGCCTTCTTTTATGCGTATTTTTTTTTATTTTAATATACAATAAACTAATCACCCTTATTCTAGTTGTCGTCATCGACACAAGACAATGTCGTCTTGGGATTTTTTTTTGAAATTGGTATTCCCGTTGTCGTTATCGAAAATAATTTATAACTGTCGACAAGTATTTGGTATTCTGTAAGAAAATGTGACGACGATATTGTCTTGAAACGACTCTGATTTTGTCGACACAATTTTTAGTAACGACTTGAGGAAAAGTAATGTCTGAAAAAAAAAAAACGGAAAAAATGGGAAGAAATATCAAATTTATTAAATGCACTTGGCCCACCGAGAATAATATGAGATGGATGGCAGAAGGTAAAGAAAGCATGATCATATAAAGTGCATTATAAAAATATAACAAAATTTATTTATAGGTTTGGCGAGACTTAAAATTTAAAGTTAAAAAGAAAATGGTAGCCAACAAAGCCGAGTGTAATGCTACAGGTGGTGGAAGATTCAAGCAATTTATATTGAGCCCGCTGGAGGAAGCTGTGGCAAATCTTCTACAGTTTCAGAAACAGCTGAACCCTAAGTTAAAGTCGTTTCCAACACTGAACTGGTACGACCCCTGGGCTAAAAATCTTAATGTAGCTGCCAACTTTATTGTTTTGGAAATAAATGTGGACTTGATTCCGGTTTTCAAATTAGGTGCTATTGTTTCCAGCACATCTTTGAAGGCTGTTTTATTCAGCCGAAAGTTACTTTCAAACCTTTAAAAAAATTAGAAGATTAACATTCTTTAAAGTAACAGACTTTGATTTTGCTACTCACTTCTTATCCGGCAGATTCAAGATATTGGATTTCTGTATGAGAAGTCTTTTTTCCAATACTAGATTTTCTTTATTTTCTTCATCACTGGTATCAGAATTTAAATTACGCATAAAAAACATTTTTTCGCAAAAATAATAAACAAAATAAATCTGCCGACTCAATTTTTAGAGATGTGTTTTTGTTTAAATCGATAAACTGTCAACGTCGTTACAACACTGTTTTAGAATACCAATTTGGTGTCGAAGTGATGTCGACGTCGAAGCAAAGTGATGTTGACTCAAAAACGGCGACGACATTGATAACGACAACTAGAATAAGGGTGAATATTTGTTTGAGCTCCCCCTCCCAAACCGCCATTTGCTGAGCAATTTGGCTTAGTAACAAAAACAATTAAAAATGCTATACCAAAAAATATATCAAGAACAAACTTGAACAGATTGTAAAAAACTGATGATTTGTAATAAAAAGAATTAGTACAGCTGACTGGATCTTCAAAAAATCAATTTTGGCATATGATGTCAAAGAAGTACTAGCTTTTAAAATACATCAGTTGGTGTTGAAAGAACTTTTCAATGCACAAAAATATGCTAGTTTTTGTAGTTTATTGCAACAAGCTTTATTAAAAATCGTATTTTTTATAAAAAAAAACGTCCAAAAATTTAAAAGCTGGTATGATGTCATTTTTCAAACATTTTCCTGTTCTTTTTTTCTACTTATTGTTTTAATCAAAAATAAGAAACCGTTAAAAAAAAATAAAAGAAATATTTATTTTTTTTATTTTACTAAATGTAGAATTGACTGAAACATGGAAATTTACAGTTTTTCGCATGGTTGGTAAGCAATACATTTTCATTATAACGGTAGTTGTCTATCACGTTCTGATTAATACCGATATGAAAATTTTAAAACTGCGGTTGCAATAGTGACATGTTTCTTCAAATACCACGAGGTTTAATTTATAATATTACCTATTAAATTTTGTTATATTTGCAAAATACCGTTATAAATCGCTTTAAAATTTTCATATCGGTCTTAAAGTAGCTGTAGATATTATGAAAAGGTATTTAATGCCAACCATGGTTTTTCGTAATACCCTTTAAAAACTTAAGTTCCTATTGTTTTGCATTTCTTTGTTTTTTCGTTTTAGTTGTTATGTTTATCTTATTTTTTTTAATACCCAAATTGTTTGTGTATATTAAATTGAGTTGTTTTTAGAGAATATTTCTTAAATTTTAAGGGCATATTTTTATGTTTTTAGTGCATATTTTATGCGCATAAAACACTTTTTTAGAGCATATTTGCGGTTTCCCTGGTAATTATTTTTGTAAAAATACATAAATTTCAAATTGGGTAGCTCTTATATGAAAAATTTTTGAAACGTCCAAACGAATCGGAATCGAAAGTATCTAACGACCTCTAAGATCCCCAATCAATTTTTTTTTAATTTTGAATCTAGTTTACTAAAATCATTAAAAGCATGCATATTAGAGACTAAATAGACAAATTAAATAACAGTAAAACTTAAACTAACGTTATAAGCAATTAGTTTAATTGGTAGTCATCCTTTGGTTTTATCTTTTGAAATTTTGCCTAAATAATTGTATTGTCTAAATAATTGTATTATTTTGGAGGTTATTTTAACAACTCCCTAACGGGTATCTTTCGAGTTTGAAATAAAAAGCTTAAATTAGTCAATTAAATAAGCTTTAAATTAATTTTTGTTTGGCTGTGCTAGCTTAACAAGTTACAGAAATAATGTGGTTCAAAACTTGTTTATAAGTGTACAACTTTTTTTTTTTTTGGTTGGCTGTATGTGTAATATGGGAAATATAAGTATGCAGGCCATTATAAACTAAAGATACGTTATCGATGTTGAAAAAATTTATCGATTTTATAAAATTTATAGATTTTTATAAAATTAATCAATTTTTTTAATATATAAAAAATTTAACAATTTTAAAAAAATTTGGAATTTTTACTAAATTTATGGATTTTTATAAAATTTATAAATTTTTTTAAATCTTCCATATTAAAAAAATATTTATGGATTTTTAAGGTTGTGGAGAGACTGATGAAGACTCAGATAACTGAATATTTGGACCAAAATAATCTTTTGAGTTGTCAGTTTGGTTTTCGTGAGAAACATAGTACTACTTCGCTTTTGGTGGGACTCACAGATACTATAAGAACTCATGTAAATACTGAACATTTATGTGTACTGCTGTCACTTGACCTTACTAAGGAATTTGATAGAATATGTCATAAGTTACTTTTAAAGAAACTTATTGAAGTTTATAATTTTTCAAGGACAGCAGCTTCATTAATCTGTTCATATCTCACAGATCGTGGTCAGTTTGTATCCTCGGTTGTTGATGTTTCTGATGTAATACCAGTCATAAGTGGTGTCCCACAGGGATCTGTTATTGGTCCCGTTTTGTTTACTATGTTCGTAAATGATTTTTTTAATATATTGGATGTTGAAAGATGTTATCTCTTTGGGTATGCGGATGATATTCAAGTTTTATTTTGTGGTAGAAAGGATAATTTAAATGTACTTCAGTCTGTGTTAAAATACTCTACAAACTGTATTTCAAATTGGATTATTAATAATTACTTATCAATTAATAGAATGAAGACAAAGGCAATGTTATTTTCGACCTCACATAATAATGTTCAGGATGTATATTTATCTATTAATAGAACTAATATTGAATTTTTACACCATTTATCTATCTTAGGTGCAGTTATTGACTGAAATTTGACATTTGAATATCATATTAGATATCTTACATCAAGGGCATTTTTTATTTTGAGAATATTATATAATACAAATCTTATTATTCCTGTTTATGTCAAGGAAAGAATTGTTCACAGTACTATAATGCCTCTTTTTCTATATTGTTTGGAGATATTTTCTGGTACTTGGGATTATAACATTAGGGACATTCAGTTGCTATTTAATAGAGTTATATGATATGTATATTCAGTACGAATTTGTGAACATATTACAGAAAATGTTATTCGTTTTCTTGGAACATCGTTTCGTGATTTTATTAAAATACGTCTCTTATTATATTTCTATCGAGTTTTTAGTATAAATTGTCCTTTGTTTATATCAAATTTTTTTAGATTTACTAGATCTCATAGTCTAATTGCACCTTTCAATACTCCTTGGGTAAGTCGGTCTTTTCATAGGCGTGTGGTTTTATTATTTAATGCGCTGCCAGCATCTTTAAGGCAATTCAATTAAAATGATCATGTTTGTAAAAGAAAACTTTTTAATAACTTTCAATAATTACAACAATTTTCTTATCTTTTTGATAATTTTTTATTACAACATAATTTTTATACCCTTCACCACAGGTGGAAGGGTATATATAAGATTGTCATTCCGTTTGTAATTTCTACAATATTGATCTTAGACCCTATAAAGAATATATATTCTGGGTCCTTATGAAGAGCGAAGTTGATTTAACGATGTCCGTCTGTCCGTCTGTGTGTTGAAATGGGTTTTCCGAAGAACCCAGACATGATGAGGACTTGAGTGTTATATATTTCTGTTACATGTGATCCATTTCTGTTATTGAAAATCAGACAGATCGGTTAATAAATGGCTGAGATATTAGCAAAAAACCAGGACTAAATCTACTTTTTCCGTAAAATCCCGTTGTTTAATATGTATGTAGAATTTTACGCTTAACAAACACATCCATTTGTTGAAATTCTTTTCTTTCACCTCCACCTTTTATACGCAAACAACAAACACATACAAAGATTTGTCATTTAAATAAAAACCAAACAAATCTCTAATGAACGAAAACTTTTTATATATGTACCTCTATTAACGATGATTTTGTGTGAGCTTCAATAGCTTAGTTCTCTAGACGCTATGTCACAAATACTTTTTTTTCTCTTAGGCGCGGGTTCGATGTCCCGTCTATTCAACTTTTTTTTTTGTACAATTTTTTTATATTTTTTAAGACTTTTTTTTGTTTTTTTTTTAATTTAAATAAAATTTCAAATTAATAATTAAATAATCCATAAATAGGCTAAAAACATCAAAATATTTATAAAAACCCTCTGATACAAACAAAATACAAACGGTTTTATTTCTATTTTTTGCTCCGATTTAAAAGAATTTATAAACAGATTTTTAAACCATTTTATTTCTCATATATTATTTTAGAGCTGTAATATGACCTATGAATACGTCTTATATAGCAAAAGATCGAAATTCTTTAGTATAACATATTTTCTAAAAAAAAACTCGGAAATATCGGTTCAGATACAAAAAAGTTATGCCCAAAACATATTTTTTTTAAATACCTATTTTCTGCAACCATAAATCTTTCCGAGTCCAAGTTTTATCACCAAACTAAATGGTTAATTTCCTCTTAAAGGCGTCCGTATATAAATCTGTCCATTCCATATATGTCCATATATAAACTTCACTTTTACCCAAGTATGGTGAAGGGTATATAAGATTCGGCGTAGCCGAATTTAGCCGCTCTTACTTGTTTTTTCTCGTTTCAATTTGGGATAGCAAAATATTATATATTTTATTTATACAATATAAAATGAATAGTTATGAGGGTTTTAATTTCTAAATTTTAAGGTAACCTTAAGTGTGTGGAATATTGTAATTTATTAATTGGCCTCTAGGCTTTCAAATTACAAAATGTTGAATAAAAATAAAATATATATCAATTTTTATTAAATTTTTAAATTTTTACAAAATTATCGATTTTTAAAAAATTTTGAGTTTTTATGTATCGTTGATCTGTTATTTTGGTAAATGAATATTTTAGTAAAAAAATTATAACTGGTCGATATGGAAAAAAAGTATTCTTGTAAAATATTTAGCAGAAACACTTAAAAGGGTTTTCTTATTCTTTCCATAATTCATTTTACAATATTTGTTGCTTTGTATTTGCATACAACTACGTAGCTGTAAAACATTTTTATTTCTATTTAGAAAAATTTCTCACATGTTTTACAATTTCCGCTTGAAAATTATTGCTGGCAAAAATTTGTCCAGTAAAAATTTGCAAACTCTCAACATAGAACTGTCATTTCATTCTCTCTTTTTTGTTTCTGTTTACTGAGTATTTGTGTAAATGAACGTCATCCAGTAAAAATTTGTACAAATTATTAAGTATACGAACGGAACTATAATCTATGTTGATATTTAATGATTAGGCAATATTTTTGAATTATATTTTTCACTGTATCCTTGTGTGTGAGGTAAAGAAGTTTTTATGGATTGTTGATGTATCATTTTGGTAAATGACTGATATTTTAGTAGGATTTTAGATTATAAAATCATATTATTTTTATAAATTGTTTTAATTTGTTTACCAAAATTTTTAGATTTTTAAATTTTTAAAAAATTTGTCGATTTTTTTTTTACAAGTTTATATAAATTGTGTCAATTTTTCTATTATTTATTTAAAAGCATTACAAGCGTACATTTGGAAAAAGTACTACAACCCGGCAAACCGGGTAGACCGGTCTACCGTAAAACCAGAAAAGGGGGGCTCTAGTATGTACCATTGCAATAAAATTTTAAAAATAAAGACCTGCGAATATTAAAGAAGATACAACTATAAAACTTTAAACACTTTTTGTATTTTTAATTTTTCAAAAAAAAAAAAAAAAAAAATAATAAAATAAAAGATATTTAAGTGACTGAATAGAAATGGTGCGTGCAGAATATAATTAAAAACGTATCGAGGGATGACCAATATCTTTTTTTTTATCAAATTGTATTTAACTGCATCAATTGGGATTTAATTATCTGGTCAAAAATTGGATTATTTTGTATTTTATTTTATCGGATCACCATTTATTTATTAAATTAATGATTTGGATAAATTCCGATTTACTTCGGTAGTATTGAATTTATTGTACTGTTTTTTTTTACAAAATTAAATCATGTCACTCACCTCTATCTTTTGGATGCAAATTGGCCAAGGCAACAATTTCATGTCCTTCAGCCACACACTGCATCATATTATAGCAGCTATCTTTGCCACCACTAACCATTGCAACGACACGCATTTTGATGGGTTAGAGTAATTAAGGTGTAGGAAGAATAAAATTATAGTAGGTAGTTGCGTAAAGTAAAGAAGTAGTTTACACCTTATTTGCATAAATTTAAGTCCAGCACATTTGTAAATATTTGTTTGTTATTGCTGAAATTATAAAAAATGTAAAAGAAATTTTGAAATATTATATATTTTTATTAGTGTTGTAAGTAGGGCTCGAAAGTTGATGTAAATACATGTTTGTTACCGTTACAATTTTGCAACAAATGACATCAATTTATAAATGCATATTTTGCTATAAATGCATATCGTGTTGCCCAGCGGGCTTGGTTCTTGAATATTTGAATAAATAAAAAAACTGGAGTTTTGCATGGTTTATATCTTTTATAAAACAAAAAATAATTTTTAAGAACTTAATATTCTCTTTGTTTTGTTTTTATTAGGAAGACAAAAGTAACAGAAAAATTCAATCAATAACTTTCTGAAAATAGTTAACGGTAGTTTTAAAATTGTAAACCACTTTCATAGAAAATAAATAGCAAAATTGTATTAAAAAACAATAAATAAATAATTAATGCATATTTTTCGATTTATAAGTTATTACATTTTATTTAATTAAATATGTCAATTTACCAACTTTATAATTACATACAAGTCTATTTGTTATTATAGAGTGGTCCAAAAATCATAAAAGTTGCGGTCTCTAGAATGATGCCCATATTCCTTTAATGTCTAATGGGGTTTTATTTTCTGAAAAAAAAATTAAGTCTTGTGAGATTGTAACAGTTTTATAATTTTGCTTTTTCAAAATGCTGAAATTTTTGCGGCCAGAAAAAAAAACGCAAAAATTATACCCTGTATTAATAGCTGTTTATTGTAAACAATAGCGGTTTTCACTCTTGGTGGTATATTTACAACACTTTTATATTTACAACGATTTTATACTACAAATCGGGAACGACTTTTTCGTGTATTAACTTCCCGCATAACACAGCTATTTTAAATTAATGAATCAGCTGATGTTTGTTTTGTTTTTCATCAATTTGACAACATATAATATCAAAAAGAATTTGAAGTTAACAAAAATTCCCATAATAACGGAAAAAGATATAATTATAAATTTTTTAGTGCAAATACAATTGACCATATAATAGAATTTGTAGAGATTCTGGGTTGGAAGATACGCTATTACTTGTAATAATAAAAACCAAGAGATGCTGAATTTCACTATCGGTCCATCTTTTATTACTTTATTTTTCACGCTTTTGTTTTAAGTTGAGTTTTTCATTATTTTGATCTATTGTTCAACTATTAGGAATATACCTAGTCACGCTAAGGAGAAATATATATATTTTAATAGGTTTTTTGTTAAAGCTCTCCTAAGAGGCTCTAGCTTTTCTTAAACTTTTAATTTTTTGGACATGAATATATAATTTTATATTATTTAAAATTTATTTTTTTAAAGAAACTGAAACAAACATAAAAATTGTTTATCATATTTTTGTTTTTATAAAATAAGTTTATAACCGAGCCCATGAGGCCATATATGGTTAAAAAGACTACTAAATACATCTATACAAAAAATAATAATAATATATAAGTATGTATAACAAGTATAATTACACAGTACGAAAAAATCATGAGAAATGTTAACAGAATATGAAAATATTCTTAAAATAAAGAAATACGTGCCTTGGCGTTTTGCTGTAGCACGTCAGAATTTTGAGGAAATCGATTTTTAAGCTTCGAAGGAGGTTCATTTGTAATGTAATATTATTATAAAAACTGAATGGGTGAACCGATTTTAATGCTTGAGCCAGTTTTGAAAAGGGAATTAAATTTGGATTTTTTTTATTAAAAAACAATTTTTTTTCTCCGCTAGATGGCGCTTTAATTTTCATGTAAAGTTAAAAAATAACCGAAAATGTACGAAATTCATTAGAAATACAATGTTGTTAATTTGAAATCCAAAAACTAAAGTAGAATTTGCTCTGTGAATACTTCTCATCAGCGCCTTAACGTTCTAAGCCAACAACCAACATGTTTACATTGTCACTAATTGCAGTCTTCTCTCCTTTTTCTCCTTCTCTCTCTCTCTCTCTCACGTATGAATGGTTTTTATACCCTTATATACCCTTCCACCATAGGTGGAAGGGTATATATAAGTTTGTCATTCCGTTTGTAATTTCTACAATATTGATCTTAGACCCTATAAAGTATATATATTCTGGGTCCATATGAAGAGCGAAGTTGATTTAACGATGTCCGTCTGTCCGTCTGTGTGTTGAAATGGGTTTTCCGAAGAACCCAGACATGATGAGGACTTGATTCTTTTTTATTTCTGTTACATGTGATCCATTTCTGTTTGCTATTAAAAATCAGACAGATCGGTTAATAAATGGCTGAGATATTAGCAAAAAACCAGGACTACCTCTAATTTTTCCAGTAAAATCCCTTTGTTTAATAAGAGTGTGAAGATAAATACGTAGGTTAAATACGTTTCACAACTATTGTGAATGATATAAATAAAAAACAAATAGTAGTGTCGCCAACTTTTTTTTGCCTAGAAAATGCCAAATTTGACAAGAAAAGCGCTGAAACATATGGAAAAATATAAATTTGAGATTTTACATGACATATTATTTTGGATTAAAATTTTTGGACATTTAAGAAAAAATAAATGGGGATACCGCTTGTTTGTGGAGAGCTATGAGGTAGTAGATTCCAACGATGTATTCATCTCCTTCAGAATCACTCTAGGTTTCGAGTTTTGCATTTTAAAGAAAATTTATTTTTGAAATTCCACATAACATTATTTAAAATTAAAATTTTTGGACATTTAAGAAAAAAATAAATGGGGGTACCGCTTGTTTGTGGAGAGCTATGAGGTAGTTGATTCCAACGATGTATTCATCTCCTCCAGAATCACTCTAGGATTCGAGTTTTGCATTTTAAAGAAAATTTATTTTTGAAATTTCTCATAACATTATTTAAAATTAAAATTGTTGGACATTTAAGAAAAAAATAAATGGGGTTACCGCTTATTTGTGGAGAGCTATGAGGTAGTAGCTTCCAACGATGTATTCATCTCCTCCAGAATCACTCTAGGTTTAGAGTTTTGCATTTGACAAGAAAATTTATTTTTGAAATTTCTCACAACATTATTTAAAATTAAAATTTTTGGACATTTAAGAAAAAAATAAATGGGGGTACCGCTTGTTTGTGGAGAGCTATGAGGTAGTTGATTCCAATGATGTATTCATCTCCTCCAGAATCACTCTAGGATTCGAGTTTTGCATTTTAAAGAAAATTTATTTTTGAAATTCCACATAACATTATTTAAAATTAAATTTTTTGGACATTTAAGAAAAAAATAAATGGGGGTACCGCTTGTTTGTGGAGAGCTATGAGGTAGTTGATTCATTCATCGTTGGAATACATCGTCGGAATCTACTACCTCATAGCTCTCCACAAACAAGCGGTACCCCCATTTATTTTTTTCTTAAATGTCCAAAAATTTTAATTTTAAATAATGTTATGAGAAATTTCAAAAATAAATTTTCTTGTCAAATGCAAAACTCTAAACCTAGAGTGATTCTGGAGGAGATGAATACATCGTTGGAATCTACTACCTCATAGCTCTCCACAAACAAGCGGTACCCCCATTTATTTTTTTCTTAAATGTCCAACAAATTTAATTTTAAATAATGTTATGAGAAATTTCAAAAATAAATTTTCTTGTCAAATGCAAAACTCGAAACCTAGAGTGATTCTGGAGGAGATGAATACATCGTTGGAATCTACTTCCTCATAGCTCACCACAAACAAGCGGTACTCCCATTTATTTTTTTCTTAAATGACCAAAAATTTTAATTTTAAATAATGTTATGTGGAATTTCAAAAATAAATTTTCTTTAAAATGCAAAACTCGAAACCTAGAGTGATTCTGAAGGAGATGAATACATCGTTGGAATCAACTACCTCATAGCTCTCCACAAACAAGCGGTACCCCCATTTATTTTTTTCTTAAATGTCCAAAAATTTTAATTTTAAATAATGTTATGAGAAATTTCAAAAATTAATTTTCTTGTCAAATGCAAAACTCGAAACCTAGAGTGATTCTGGAGGAGATGAATACATCGTTGGAATCTACTCCCACATAGCTCTCCACAAACAAGCGGTACCCCCATTTATTTTTTCTTAAATGTCCAAAAATTTTAATTTTAAATAATGTTATGAGAAATTTCAAAAATAAATTTTCTTGTCAAATGCAAAACTCGAAACCTAGAGCGATTCTGGAGGAGATGAATACATCGTTGGAATCCACTACTTCATATCTCTCCACAGACAAGCGGTATCCCCATTTATTTTTTCTTAAATGTCCAAAAATTTTAGTCCAAAATAATATGTCATGTAAAATCTCAAATTTTTATTTTTCCATATGTTTCAGCGCTTTTCTTGTCAAATTTGGCATTTTCTAGGCAAAAAAAAGTTGGCGACACTACTATTTGTTTTTTATTTATATCATTCACAATAGTTGTGAAACGTATTTAACCTACGTATTTATCTTCACACCCTTTTGTTTAATATGTATGTAGAATTTTGAGCATAACAACACATCCATGTGTTAAAATTCTTTTCTCTCTATTGACGATGATTTTGTGTGAGCTTCAATAGCTCAGTTGTCTAGACGCTGTGTCACAAATACTTTTTTTTTCTCTAAGGCCGTGGGGTTCGAAGTTCAAATCTCGGTGAGGTCAATTCACTTTTTTTTTGTACATTTTTTTTTATTATTTTCTTAAGACTTTTTTTTGCTTATTTTTGTTTTTTTTTTAACATTTAATAATTAATTTATATAAAATTTTATATTAATAATTAAAATTCTTTTCTTTCATTTCCACCTTTTATACACAAACAACAAACACAAATAAAGATTTGTCATTTAAATAAAAACTAAACAAATCTCTAATGAACGAAGACTTTTATATATGTACCTCTATTGACGATGATTTTGTGTGAGCTTCAATAGCTCAGTTGTCTAGACGCTGTGTCACAAATACTTTTTTTTTCTCTAAGGCCGTGGGGTTCGAGGTTCAAATCTCGGTGAGGTCAATTCACTTTTTTTTACATTTTTTTTTTTTATTATTTTCTTAAGACTTTTTTTTTTGCTTATTTTTGGTTTTTTTTAACATTTAATAATTAATTTATATAAAATTTTATATTAATAATTAAATAATCCATAAATAGGCTAAAAACATCAACATTTTTATAAAAACCCTCTGATACAAACAAAATACAAACGTTTTTATACCTTTCACCACAGGTGGAAGGGTCGCGGGTTCGTTAAGATTTTTTTTTTGTTTATTTTTTGTTTTTTTTTTTTACATTTAATAATTAATTTAAATAAAATTTTATATTAATAATTAAATAATCCATAAATAGGCTAAAAACATCAAAATTTGTATAAAAACCCTCTGATACAAACAAAATACAAACGGTTTTATTTCTATTTTTTGCACCGATTTAAAAGAATTTATAAAAAGATTTTTAAACCATTTTATTTCTCACATATTAAGAAAATTTTATACATAATTTACCTTTGAGTGCAACTATTTTAGGTCATAACTTATAATAATTTATAAAAAAAATTATAAACTATTTTCCTTCAAATTTTTAAAATTAAGCTAAGGAAATTACAAATATTTCTAATAAAAAAGCGAAATAAAATCCTAAATGCAAATTTGCCAGCTAAATCAAACTATTTTGTAGAAATAAAACACATGCAGTTCTAGTGATTTCTTTTAACGATTTGTTGAAATTCTTTTCTTTCACCTCTTAACCTTTTATACACAAACAACAAACACTATTCTAGAGCTGTATTATGACCTATGGATACGTCTTATATAGCAAAAGATCGAAAATCTTTAGTATAACATATTTGCTGAAAAACTCGGAAATATCGGTTCAGATACAAAAAAGTTATGCCCAAAACATACATTTTTTTAAAATACATATTTTCTGGAACCATAAATCTTCCCGAGTCCAAGTTTTATCTCCAAACTAAATGGTTAATTTCCTCTTAAAGGCGTCCGTATATAAATCTGTCCATTTCATATATGTCCATATATAAACTTCAGTTTTTTCCCAACCATGGTGAAGGGTATATAAGATTCGGCATAGCCGAATTTAGCCGCTCTTACTTGTTTCCATTACAATACGTTCACCTTTCCTTACTTCACGCACTTGTGCGTTCTTTTTATAGAACATAACTTATATTTTAATTTTATTTTATGTATTTATTTGATCTGGAGTTGTTTATAATTGAATTTCAACGAGCTAACATAACGTGTGTCGTCTGTAACATCCACACCAGGGAACTGCAACTGCTGATTGCAAAACGTTCATACGCAATCAACACAAGAAAAAATATGTGTTTGCGTTCAAACGCTGAATATACTCCAACACACATATTTTTTGATGATTTGAAATCAAAAATTTTATTCTGTTCGTTAGAGTCAACAATAATTATTTTAAGAATAAATCAGAAAAAACAACAAACAACACGTATGTGTGTATTCATAATTAATACAAAATGGGTCTAAAATCCAGTTTTTAGAAGGTCGATATCTCAGGCATGCCCAATCCGGTTAAAGTTAAATATTGTCAAAATTTTTTTTCACCTATTTTGATTGGAAATTTAACTCTCTACAAAAAAAGTTAAATAGTAAAATCTCCTAAAATTAAGAGTTACTAAGATAATAGCAATTTTTTGTAAAAAAAAATATTTTTTGATCATATTACCACTTTTTGAGGATGAAAAATGATTTTGAACATATTCATTTTATAGTACATTCATTTCTCTTTCATGGTTCTTTAGTAAAAACGTGAAATTTATACTAGTTATTAAAAAAAAAGAATTTTAAAAATTATTGGATGTTGAATATTTATTGTGCTATTTAGATCAGAAATTAAACTATTTGAATTCGGAATATCCAAAGTTAAGTCTTCTTCGGAATCTATCGGACTTACATCTAAATTTTCATAACCAAGCAAACTATTATAAGAGTGTTCGGAAAAAAATAAAAGAGACCAAGTAACCCAGTTGGTGATGTAATAAAAAAAAAACCGGTTAACCGAACAAAAAATACCGGTTTTCGGTTTTCTTCGAATTTACAAAATATTCGAAACCGATCGGTTTAAAAAAAAGAGAAAACGTTTGACCGGTTTCGGTTTTTGAATACCCTAATTTTAACTAAAAAACGATTTAATGTTTTTTTAACTTGAGGATGGCAACACTGTATTTTTTATTTGTCACATTAATCGTAATGATGCAAATCAATGATTACTAAACCATACGGTACTCGTTTCTATGTATTTTTTTTTTCGTTTTTCAGAAAAATATTGTTTTTATAAAATAAAAATGTATGAAAACTTGTTTATTAAATAAGAAGAGAAAAAGAGTCAAAACAAAATGTCCATTAAAAGTATTACATAGATAATGATTTTATGTAGATAAAAAAGTATTCAAATAACCGGTTTTATTTTCTTTGTTTTGATTAAACAACACACCACTAGTTTACTTTCAGTAAATAATATCAAAAAATATTTTTTCTGTTTAAATTCTTTATCCGGAATTAAAAACGGGTCTATCCTCTTTATGTAAATTTTAGTCTGACGATTTTTTTTTAAATGTTGGCCAAACTTTCTATTATGAACAAAATGCAATTAAAAATATCACATTATTCAAATAAAAATGGTTCTTACCAATTATTTTGATCAAATATAGAATGTTTATTATTTATTAAACAAAAACAAATAAATTCATTTGATTATATGACAATTTTTTTAAAATAGGGTCGAACCAATTTTAAAAAAAGGTATTTTAAGCTAAAATTCGTTTATGAACACAATTTTAGCAAATTTTGCTTAAAATTGGTTTGAAATTCTGTGTAAACTTTTTTATGAATATTCACATGACATCAACAAAATTCGAATTTTTTTTACTATATTTTCGCTTTTTAAAGATTAAAAATCGTATAATGTTGTTGACAATATTTACGACAATAGTATAATATTCAAAATCATTTTTCATCTTCAAAAATATATAATATAATCAAAAAATTATTTTTTTTACCAAAATTGCCATTAGCTAAGTAACTATCAACTATCAAAGAGATTTTACCATTTAACTATTTTTAGAGAATTAAATTTCCTTTCAAAATAGATAAAAAAAAATTTAGACAATATTTAAATTTATCCGGATTGGGAAAGCCTGAGATTCGACCTAAATTTTTTTCCAAAAAATATATTTTTATTTCATAAAGAAGAATATTTTTGGTATTGTACTACTAATAAAAATTCTAAAAAGCGGATTTAAGTACCACCCTAATGTGAAATATGTTTCTATTTTGTTTTAATTATGAATACACACATATGCGTTGTTTGTTGTTTTTTCTGATTTATTCAACGCTGACTTTTATTAAGTGATTAAATGTGAACAAGGATTTTTGTGTATGGTTAAATCAAGAAAAAGTTGATTTTGCAGTTCTCTAATCCACACCAAGTAACTTAACAATATACAGTCCACTAAAAATAAATTAACAAAGTGAACCACACTTTATAAATGACAGCTAATGCTGCATTTTTTTTTTTTGCTTTGACATTACACGTTATTATTTGGTGGGAAACAGTAGTAAATAAAGCGTTTTTAAATATAAATAAACAAAACAAAATAACAATAAAATAAAATGAATTGTCCAAATCGAAATCATATTTGTTTTGCTTATATGCACCTACTAAAATTTTTCGTAATATAACTCGTAGTGTTGTTACTGGATACGAAGGTTATTTTGTTGTTGCATACGTTCCAAATTTATGGTATGTTCCAGAAATTGTTTGTGATTATTGTTACCGTGGTTTGGTAGAATGGAAAGGTCATAATTTAAAACATCATTTAAAATACGTTCAACCATTTATTTGGCTACCACGTACAGAACATTTACCTGATGCTTGTTATTTTTATTTATCACATCCAAAAACAGTTGGTTTTATATATAATATACGTGAAAAAATTGAATATGCTGATGTTAATTTTTGCTAAAATACGTTCTGAAGAAAATCCAACGGCTCCTTCTGAAGAAACATTTGAAATAGAAAGTAATATTGATATGCTTTCTGAAGCTTCTGTACCAACAACATCTTCTGAATTTGTGCCAACAACAAGTGAATTAGGATACAAAATACCACATTGTATTACACAAAAAGATTTTAATGACCTAGTTCGTGATTCACGTATGACAAAAGAAATTAGTGAGGTTGTTGGTTCACGTTTGAAACAATGGAATTTGGTAGGCAATGATTTTAAAATAACTGCTGGACGTAAACGTGGTCATACTCTTCAATTTGATGAACAATTTGATTTATATGAAGATGAAACAAAAAAAATTTCTTACTGCAATAATTTTGATGAATTGTTGAAAGAAGTGGGACGACATATTTCAAATGAATGGCGTCTGTTCATCGTTTCGTCTGTGGAAAGCCTAAAAGGAGTGTTATTGCACAATGGAAACAAACATCCATCAGTTCCAATCGTTTACTCAAGAAGTACGTCATAAAAATATGAAAATATGAAATTAAATTTTGAGTTAATTGATTACAATCAACATAAGTGGATGATTTGTTGTCATGTCAATGTTGTTGGAATTTTAACTGGTGTAAAAAAAGGTTTTTCAAGTTACCAATGTTTTTTATGTGTTTGGGAGGGGCGTAAAAGACATCTACATTATACTAATCATAAATGGTATGCACGTGTAAAATTCAAACTCGTTGAATCCAGCATCGATCACATTCCTTTTGGTAGAGTCCAACAAAGTTATTTTACCGCCATTACATATCAAATTAGGATTAATTAGAAGTTTCATTTGTGAATTGGATCATGAAAGTGAAGCTTTCAAGTATTTAAAAACTGTTTTTCCTGCTATAGGTGACGCCGAAATTAAAGCAGGTAATACAAATTTAAAGTTTATAATTTATTTTTGAACTAACTTTAACAGACAAAAACACTAATTCAGAATGATGTGTTTTGAAGTTTATTGAATCCTATTGAAAACCATGCATGGGATGGTTTCATTAATGTCGTAAAAAATTTTTTGGGAAATAAAACAGCGGATAACTACAAAGATATTGTTAAAAAATGGTTTCAGCGTATGGTGAAATGAAAGTTAAAATGTCTTTAAAAATTTATTTTTTGCACAACCATTTAGACTTTTTCCCCTCTGAGGGTCAATTCTCGTTCTGTGATAATGTGAAGTGAAAAAAACTTTTCGTTTTCATAAGCACTTTTCACAAATACATAAATTGCAATTCTCGTATGTATTATGAAATAAATGTTTCATTCGCACTGTACCCATGAAAATTTTGTAACTGTGTTATCCAAAATTTAAAGCAAATGTCAAAACAGAGAAAAACGTAAACAAAAGTGAATTAAGTTCGTAAAATTTATTTTAAATAATTATATAAAAATATCTGGATTAGTTGTATTATTAGATATTACTCAAATAATTCCGGATGAACAAAGGTAAGACAATGATGTTACAAGCATTTCATTGCAGTAAATAATTTATAGGAATTTTTTGAGAGAGACGCATACTTCGTGCTGACCACAATCCATTCGAGATGACAACCGACAAGCGCTTCATGGATTTATATCGGCTTACTTTAAGTGAACTATATTTGGTGCGCGTATGAACTCTAATATTACTTAAAGAAACAAAAATTTCATAGAGAGTATAAATAAACTATAAATAAATATGCCATACTTTTGCCATTTTTCAGTCCTTTTGGGTCCCTTTTCCACTTTTCGTCTCTAAATTTGGCACCATCTGCAGTTACAAATCTGTAAATATGGGATTAATAAAAGTGTGATTATGGTTATTAAACTACTTACTTATCGTTTGCAATGTCCACATGCTTTTCTTAATAATTAATAAAATACTCCTTTTGGCTTTCGCTGGCACGCAATCTTCTCCATGTTTATTTCACTTACAAATAGTCTGTGTAAACAATTTTTTCATATGAAAATATTTTGGCAGTTGTTTGCACTGTTACACAAAACAAGAATCGCCAGTGTTGTGCAATCGTGAAAAAATCTTGTTTCGTTTCACTTTTTTTTTCATATGAAAACGTTTTGATATTTCTTTACATTTTTTCAAAAGTACTATGAAAACGTGAAAAAACTATTCATTTCACCTTTTCACAGAACGAGAATTGACCCTCTGGTCTCCATTAGCCATGTTGTGCTATAATATGCTGTAGTGTATTATTGATTTTCTATTTTCTTCGTAACATAAATTAATATTTGCCAAAAATTTAGATGTTTAATAGAAGAATATTGCACTTTATACATGTGTATTTTTTTATGAAAGAAAAAATTAATATAAATATACATTTACCAATCCTTCAGTTCTGAAAAATTATAAAAATGCAATAAAAAAAAATACTATTTTCCTCTATGTAAATTTCTTTTTTGACATAAAAATGTGAAACAGATGCTTTTATTACCTCAAACTTTTGAAAAATTTACTTTAAAATTATGTAATAAGTCTACTAGTAACATCTTAATGCGTTAGAATTTGACGCATTTAGTTATTTTAATATTTTTGGTAAATAAATTAATTGAAAGCCTAATCCAAGGCTATATCGACCTAGCTATAGGACAGGGTATTGTTTTAATGCAATTCTGCGCCACCTATTCAAAAGTAACGGCACTAAAGCAATTATGTATTTTGCTCTTTCTCTATATATATAAATGTCTTTGGTTACAAAAACAAAAAATACATTTTATGGAATGAAACGAAAAATCAACAAAGCTTAACAGAAAAAAAATAGATACAGAAAAATTGTACCACTTTGTATGGAAAATTTAGTGGTACCTTCACATTTTCACTCATAACTTTTAAACCGCTGGACCGATTTTGTTCATTCAATACCAAACTGCTCGGGAGGATGTTCAATAGTCTGGATAAAAATAGGCACCCCGCTTGCGTCTACTAAATATAAATCGACTTAAAATTGAATAAGGATCACGAATATATATACTTTATGGGGTCTTAAACCTATATTTCGACATGTTACAAACGGAATGACAATCTGATATATACCCTCACAATACATATATTGTGGAGGGTACAAAAATCCAAATTTATTTTACCTTTTCAAATCTGGCTTAAGCATTAAAATCGGTTAACCCACTCAGTTTTTTTAGAACTTTTTATAATAGTATTACAATACAAGTGAACCTCCACGGTCCTTCGAAGCTTAAAAATCGATTTTCTCAAAATTC
Organism: Eustalomyia histrio; assembly: GCA_949748255.1. Taxonomy (NCBI): domain Eukaryota; kingdom Metazoa; phylum Arthropoda; class Insecta; order Diptera; family Anthomyiidae; genus Eustalomyia; species Eustalomyia histrio. Next base: position 129,805,455 of record OX456525.1, read on the forward strand.
TATTCTATTTTCATATTCTGTTAACATTTCTCATGTGTACCAACCACTGTCGTACTGTGTTATAATAAAAATTACTTAAAAATAATAAAAAAAAAAAACATTTAAAACACTATAAATTTTGAAGAACTAAAATAAAACAATGAATGTAGCAATAAAACATAAAAAAGTTCAGTCAGTGAGAAATAAATAACCGGAAGTTAATAAAAATTTATGAGACATCGCATAATCTGCTATCTTATGTTTGAAAACTCTGATAGAGAAAGAGAAACTTTTTAATCCCTAGGATGCCCGTTTCAAATTTTGAACAGTGTAAAACAATAAGATCTTCAAAAAGAAACAGTATTAATTCGAGGATATTGTATTTGCCTGTTTCTAGTTGAAAGTGAAAAATCGAAAGACTGCACTAAAATAAATGGGAATCCATTTTTTCATAAAATTGTTAAAAAAAATAATAATAAACGTGTACAAATAAAATTAAAAAAAGAGCAACCAAGAAATCTATTCACAAATAGGGATACATGTCTCCTTGATCTTAAACGTTTAGCATATCTAATAATTCTATTGAAAATTACAGTGTATTTCCTAATCTTGTGTTTCGTAGTACCAGAAAATGCCTCAACACATTATAAAATATGTGGTATTAGTAAAGAATTATCAATTTTCTGTTGCATAAAAAGAGGCAAATAGAAATTCAGTGAATACAGTCTCCTTAACAAAAGCGATATTCTACTAGAAATATAATCAATTTTTGAAGAAAATGTCAATGAATTGTCGATAAAGACACCAAGGCACTTTAACCTGCCCAAAAAAAGTTAGCGTAACTCCGTCAAGAGAAACGACGATATTTTCAGTTGATGTTCCATCCTTGATGGTACATCTAACAGCTTCTTGAAGAACAAAATTAACAGACTCTTCAAGAACATCTTCAAACTGAGCATCAGCATAGCAGAGAAATTGTATATCATCCGCATAAACAAAAGGCAAAAAAAAAAATTCCATTAACAATTTCCAAGGGGTCGTTCAGATATGACATAAATAGCAGTGTTCCAATAACAGAACCCTGAGGGACGCCTCTAGTAACACGGCGTATTTGAGAAACAGAGTTTCCAATAGAAACAAATTGAGATATACCACTAAAATAACATTTCCTAAAGCCTATATTATATTTGCTATGATCCAGTAGATTTGAAAATTATTTTATAGTTTTTTGTTGATACTCTTTTTCTACGATTTTCTTGCAAGTTAAGAAAAGGAAGTTTAAGAAAAATTTATATTAAAAATTTATCCGATTAATCGACCCATTTTAATCGATTATTCGGGTCGAATAATTATTTAAGTTTTAAATTATATTTTCGTCGACATAAGGCAAAATGGAGGCAATTAATCGAAAAATCCTTTAATCGATTAACCGAATTGGAAACACTAGTATTGAATTCAATACACATAGTCGCGTAATCATAGTAAAAAATAAAATATAATTTAAGAGTTCTAAAGTCGACTTTTCTTATAAGTATACTTTAGGCCTACTATCGACAAGTAAAAGTATACTTTAATTGTTAAAGTCTGCTTTAAAATTGAAACTACTTGAATTTGGTTTTATCCAACTTAACAATACTTACAACATCTGTTTTCCGCAAAGAAAATTTTTGTGAAATAATTTTTGAATTGCAAAATATAGAAAGGAATATTATATAAATAAGTAAGGGATATTGCATAATGTTTATGTTACTTATATGTTACTACGCGTACCCGTTTTTGGGCCCTGGTGGTCCTACAGGCTCCGGCCCCAAAATTAGAAGATAGAATAAAACTTTCTTTTTTATTCCAGAGGGGGTAATTTTTTTTGAGCAATGTCCGATAAAATGGCTTGTATTTGCTGATTTTATCAATTAATAGGTTTTCCAAAAATTAAAAACATTTAATTGGCTCAAATTATATCTTACAAAAAAAAAGCCATTTTAAACACATTATAATCGATACATATATATTTAGGTCTGATCAGATTACTAGTTGTGGCTTAAATCTCAAATACTCCGAAAGCATATTCAACATGAGCATGATACTCGCAATTTTATCAATTTTAATGTGTAGTCCTTTACAAGTTCGACACAAAAACATAAATATCATAAAAAAATTTTATCCAGCTAGATTTGGGTTTTGAATCAGACCAAAAATGGGTGAGTAGATGTTTGTTTCGGTCAAATGACGTCACAAAGCTAAATAACAAAGAAAAAAAAAGGATGATGCCAATTTTTGGCAACAAACAAATAAATCATAAGGAAAATTGAAGGTCAATACGTTATAATTTATATATGTACCATTGTGTGCTGTATATGAAGATTAATTTAAATTGCTTTATACATATTTGTATATACATACATACATATGTAGGATTTATTTTAAAATTGACCTACATATTTTGAAAATAAGGTGGACAAAATATTACTACAAAAACAAAAATACATACTTACATAGTTCACAGAAATGTCAAATTTACAACCCAAAAAATTCAGGCAACACTACGACTTAATAAATTTACAGTTGTCTATATGTATCGGTTTTGTTGTTGTGTACTTTGGAGATAATATAATTTTTTTTTATTTTATAAGTAAATTGACCTTATAGATTCAATATTGTTATTATAAGAAAATACATTTTTTTTATTAATTTTCATCTTAGTATTCCAACAGACAAAACATTCCATGCTCTGCTACTCTCACTATATTTTGAAAAAGGACAATTTTTTTCTTTTTTATTTAAGAATTTATGGTTATGTTTCACTATATGTATTGCCAACACACGTATTTTCCTTTCGAAATATACTGTTTTTTTTTTTAATTTTTATTGAATTGTTCCACTTTATATTATCATTTTTCTTTTAAAGATAAGTTTTTTACGAACTCTCAATTATGACTACAAAAAAAAAGATTTTTTTCTGCTCTTGTTTTTATTTATTGTATTTCTTATTACATTTCATTATTGTTGATTTGTTAACATTTATACGACAGCAAACTTAACAATATACTATTTTCATTTTCACTAATTCCTAATAAGCAACTGTTGTTCCTTTAGTCAATTTAACAAGATACGTTATTTTAGTTAACAAGATGGTAATAAGAAGATGCACCAAAAACAGCTGTTATATGCACGTGGCATTCAGAAATATAAACAAAAGCACGTGGTGCTTAGATATCTAAGCAAAAGCACGTGCTCTTTGAAAATGTAAACATATAACTTAAAATAGTATATAAATGCAATAATGTAAAAAAACATGTTTTATTTTGTAAAAAATATATCAATCGATACTACATTATACTGTTTTAAATAAAATAATTGTCATCCATTTTTTTTAAATTTGTCAAAAATAGGCCAAAGAATGAAGAGCTCCAAAATTTTTTGCATAGGATTTTTACTACCCTTGCCAAGATTTTAAAATATAACACATGCCACAAACAAGATTTGGTCTACTAGGTTACTATGCAAACAAAAAAATTTAAAAAATGGTATTTTCCAAAAAATTTTAAAAATAGGCCAGAGGATGAAGAGCTACAAAAACATTTACATATAATTTCTACTTTCCTTGCCAAGACTCCAAAATATACCACATGCCCCAAATGATCGTACGGGTCTTGCTACACACCAACAAGATTTGGTCTACTGGGTTACTATGCAAACAAAAAAATTGAAAAAAATTTTATTTTTCCAAAAATTTTCAAAAATAGGTCAGAGGATGAAGAGCTCCAAAACCTGTTGCATATAATTTCTACTACCCTTGCCAAGATTCCAAAATATACCACATGCCTCAAATAATCGTACAGGTCATGCTACACACCAACAAGATTTAGTCTACTGGGTTACTATGCAAACAAAAAAATTGAAAAAATTTTATATTCCAAAAATTTTCAAAAATAGGCCAGAGGATGAAGAGCTCCAAAACCTTTTACATATAATTTCTAATACCCTTGCCAAGACTCCAAAATATACCACATGCCCCAAATGATCGTACGGCTTCACACCAACAAGATGTGGTCTTCTGAGTTACAAAAATAAACGTTTTTGGTTTTTTGGGGATTTTTGTAATACAATCAGAGAACAACACTGTGGTGTACTAAAAAGTTAATACTTTTTGGTTGCAACGCTGGATAACTGTTTCTAATTTTTTTTATTAACTATGTATATATATAGAAATACCATGTGTGTATATATTCTTGTATACCATAAATTGTGGCCATCGTTAATATATGGAATCAAAAATTAAAGTTGTACGCTTTATGGGTGAAATGGTTAATTTTGGGTTAGTAAAACAATTTAAGTTGTTTAAACCCGTACGATCATTTGGGGCATGTGGTATATTTGGGAGTCTTGGCAAGGGTACTAGAAATTATATGTAAAAGGTTTTGGAGCTCTTCATCCTCTGGCCTATTTTTGAAAATTTTTGGAAAAATACAATTTTTTTCAATTGTTTTGTTTGCATAGTAACCCAGTAGACCAAATCTTGTTGGCGTGTAGCAAGACCCATACGATCATTTGGGGCATGTGGTATATTTTGGAGTCTTGGCAAGGGTACTAGAAATTATGTGTAAAAGGTTTTGGAGCTCTTCATCCTCTGGCCTATTTTTGAAAATTTTTGGAAAAATACGATTTTTTTTAAATTTTTTTGTATGCATAGTAGACTAAATCTTATTGGTGTGTAACATGACTCGTACGATCATTTGTGGCATGTGTTATATTTTAAAATCTTGGCAAGGGTAGTAAAAACCATATGCAAAAAATTTTGGAGCTCTTCATCCTCTGGCCTATTTTTGACAAATTTAAAAAAAATGGATGGCAATTATTTTATTCAACACAGTATAATGTAGTATCGATTGATATATTTTTTACAAAATAATACATGTTTTTTTACATTATTGCATTTATATACTATTTTAAGTTATATGTTTACATTTTCAAACAGCACGTGCCTTTGCTTACATATCTAAGAACCACGTGCTTTTGTTTACATTTCTGAGTGACACGTGCTTTTGGATACATTTCTATGCACCACGTGCGTTTGTTTACATATAACAGCTGTTTTCGGTGCATCTTCGTTTTACCATCTTGTTAACTACAATAACGTATCTTGTTAAATTCATGGAGATACTGTTGTTTATAAATGTGTACAGTGACCATAGTTGCCGTTTTGGTTATTTTTAACACATTGGTTATTTTTTTTTAATGTGGAGATGTGAACTTTTCATTTTGGTAACTTTCTTGGTATTTTTAAATTTTATTTAACAGTAAAGATTTTGGTTGGGTTTCAAATCATGCTTTTAAATTTTTTATTAAAGTATGTAGTTCGTTATACAAAATAATCAGCTCTGTGCCTGGTTTCTGTATCTAATGTGAGAAGTTTTCGCATGACATGAGGAAACAGTTTAGGTAAGAGACAATTTTTTCTAGTATGAAGATAAATTTGACATTAGGTCTGTACGAGGTAATTTTGGGTAAAGTCTGGTAAAATGAGAGTAAGCAAAAAATTCTCTCACAAAATCATAAAAATGACCAAAATACTGCGAACGCACAAAACCACATTTCATAACCAAAAATAAACGTCAAATTTATTCATATTAAAAAACAGCTTAATTAATAAATATATTTAAAATGGCAAATATCTATTTACATTTTCAAATGTATTTTTCATTTTTAAGAAGAAAAAGTTGTTTATAGTAATCTTTTATTTAACTTTAATTTTATTTCAAAAATGCAAAACGGTTAATTTATTAGCAGCAGCAGCTGATGATTTAACAATTTTACCATTTTACCCAAACAAAAAGTACGGGTAAGCTCTGGTAAAATGAGAAACACAATTACTCTCTCATGAACGCTCTCATTTACCCAATTTTTGTTACAAGAAACGCTTTCTGGTAAGATTGGGTTCCCGCGGGCACCCGCGGTAACGTACGTCGAACACACCTATTATGTGACTCACAAATTTTAATTCGAAAATTTCTCGCATTAAATACAGAAACAGGGCACTGTATTACCAAAATATGAATGACTGTTTCAATTTGCGGCATTCTATCGATGAGAAAAATGGCTCTTTATTGAACAACTTCTAAGTAAACTATGTGTTAGTGATAAAACAAACAAGCATAAAACATTAAATAAACAAACAAAGGATAAGTAAAGTAAACAAAGGATAAGTAAATGCATTTGTATTTTACATGTTTAAATGTGTGTGAATTCAAGGACATATTTTAACTTGCCAAGGAACATTTTTTACGGACTCTCGGACACATACGGAATCATGAATCTGGTGCCGTACACGTAGGCGTATGTAAAACACATATTCGTCAAAGCTTGTAAGTAAAAGGAACATAAACGGACCGTATAATAATCTGTTTGCTGAAACTGTTTCCGTGCATTCAAACGGACTTCACCGTTTTTCATCAGTTTTAATTCCCTAACAAACAGCGTTGTTTATTACTTTTATAGAAATATAAATAATAACAATAAAATAAATCTCTAAAATCCCTTCCGTTAAGTTTAAAATTGTATGGATGCAAAATTAGGTGCAAAACTAGTGACTTGAAGTACTTTTACGAGGTTTATCGAAAAGTAGTTTTTACAACGCAAAAGTGGGAAACAATTCAATACCACCAGTATACAACAGAAATACACAAATGACTTCATCATGAGCAAAAACAACACTGTAAATATTATAAGCTTAACATAAACTATTTTTTTTTGTCAGATATTAAATTTTATAAAGACAATAGTTAAAATGTGATAATGAATGGAATTGCTTTCTTCGAATATTTTCTTTGCGTTGTTTATTATTTTCATTTGTTTTAATAAATAAAAATTAATAAATATAGGTTAAATTTAGGTAAATAGTATACGGACCGGATACGGAATTCTGAAAACGGCGTTATTTTGAAAACAGAGTCATTCCGTTTTTTATACAACATAATGGTCCGTAAACGGTCCTTCAATGACTGACTTTCAACGGATTCAACACCGTTTTACACACGTAAACGTTCCGTTTTTGACGGTCTTGTAATGGATTCGAATCAGTATCGATGTTCCTTTAAATATGTTTTCTAGTCCGTATACCGATACAAAAAACGGTGAGTAACCGGAGTTGGATTCCGTTCATAATGTACAGAAAACGTTACGTAAGCGGACCATTTTGTTTGTTGGGAACTGTCTTAGGTTTTTGTTAAAAAAGACTGCAGTCAATGCAAATATTGATATTAAATGAAAGCAATTTTCATCTTTTATTTAACCTTTTTCTTTTATTAATAACTAATTTTTCTTTGAGCTTAACGTTTGTTTTTTTATAAAAAATATTCTTTATTTTTCAATATTTCACTACTCTATTGTGAAGCATCTTCAGGAAAAATTATTGTAATGACAAATTATAAAGAATGTAACAATTTAATAATTTAATTTTTGATAAATTTTTGCTATAAAATAAAATCTCCAATACAAATTTAAAGATTGAAAAAAAATTTTGGTTATTTTTTTTTGTAATTTGGCTCATATCAAAAGTCGGGCAAGTTATTAGGAAAACTTAGTCAATGATTTTTAATATTGCGACAACTAATTTGTTTAAATATTTCTCATGCAAACAAAACAATGATGTCACATATTTTCAACGGTATTCATAACAAATCTTAATTCAAGTTTTAAATACAAACAGCAGTATTCATAAAAAAATCTTAATTCAAGTTTCAAATACATATTACTTAAAAACATTTTAAGCCTAAAAAATGTTTATTAAAAATTCGTATTCATAATAAGTATTTTAATTAATTAACGATTTAGGGCCGTATGCAAAAAAATTAACAAAGTTTGGTAAACCATTGTTAAGCAAAATTGCTTAAAGTTGTATACAAAACGATTATTAGCTTATCATACCTTTGGTAAACGTTTGGTAACTTTGAATATTTTAAAGTAGAAAGCAACGTACTTTAAAAGTATCTTAGTGACATTTTTTGTTTTGTTTTCGTTATTCGTGTTTGTAAATTAAAATTTTGTGAAAACTTTTAATAAAAATAATAAATTGTGAAATAAATACTTTAAATTTCATAAGAAGAATTGGTAAAATTAATTGTGATTGTTGAAAAATTAGTGTTAATTGCGTAATGTTTTTATAAGTAATACTATTATGCAAATCGGAAATTATTATCGGCCAAAAACTTACAAGCCGAGGATGGCTTCTCTCTTCCTGATGACCAAAAAAAATATCGTTTTATAGCAAAAATAAAATAATAGAACTCATTAACTTGGTGTCTACACCTGCGATTGATATAATATTTTTCTGTTTGCAAACGTCATATCCAATCGCAGAGAAAATTATATTTGCGTGTAGACTCCATATTAATGTTGCTCTTAGTGTTATATTTATATTATAACAAAGTTATCATTATAAATATCATAACAACTATATCATAATATCAGTTGTCAAAATCACGCCAGATACACATACATTAATGCCACCAAGAATGCAGCAGTTGTTTTTAATGACATTTTGTTTGTTTTACAACTCAGCACAATTTTTTTTATTCCAATAAACACTTTTTTTGGTATATTACCCGAATAAACACTAGTAAACAAACGACTTTACTGCGCGGCTGACTAAAAATTGTGAGCAGATATAATATTACCATAAATACGTGTTCTCCACCCTTAATATTAACATAGATAATTTAGTCCCGTTACTCTGCGATTGAAAATGTCGTCTGCAAATAGAAAAATATTTATAATAATGTCAGGTGTAAACACCAAGTAAAACACATCACAAAACAATGTTAATGTAAGAACTGTTTTAGTGATGTACTTGCAATCAAAACAAATAAATACAGCTCGTTATTCGAATACTTAAAACATTTCTAACATAAAAAATCTGTCTAGTTCTTCTCAATTTCCCTAATTTAGTTAATTTTATGTTTTTATTTTATTGAATAAGCAAATCGAAAAAGATTGCGTAAAAAACATATTATTTTATGTTAAAATAATAAGAACGTTTTTATAGATTTGATTACACATCTGCATTAATATTCGTTTTAATGCAGTGCTGTTCAAAAATAAAAATGTAGTTGTGTTTGTGAGAAAATGAGAATTGCACTGTAAGAAATGTTTAATGGGTTAATAGCAGTGCTAGTATCTGAATGAATTTATTTTTTTATTGAAAATATGAAACTGCTAATGTTTTGTGTAAAACTGTTTTAAAGAAATAAAAATTAAACAAAAATTAAATTTTTAAAAGGAAAAAAAGAATTACATACATACATTAGGGTGTCTTTTTTATTGTATAAAAACAAAAAGTTGAAGATTTTTTTAATCAATATTAAAGATTTCATTATATTTACATATTAATAAAATATCTTTAATATGTTGGATTTCTTACGTTATTCTGTTAAAAAAAATGCAATTTTCGGAAGGAAAAACAAATACATTTGATCGGAATAAATGAATGAACAATCGAACTCGAATTTTTTAAAACATTTCAACTTTTATTTAAAAAAAAAATTGTTTTTGTGTTAAGTCTATTAAAGATTTTTATAGATCTTGTAGTATCACAAAATATTTTTCGTACATTGCTACTAATTTTTTTCAGTGCATTGAAAAAAAATCAGCATAAGTCCGCTTCACATGTTAACTCGTCGCTGTTTCAGCAAAAAGTATATAATTTACTAGAGTATTTTCCCGCTCTACCAGAAATTCAACATGGTACAGAGTTCAGCGGCAACATTTTTAAATGAGAGGGCAACATTTTCAAAGTTGCTAAAGTGTTGAAAAACATTAATACCATGTTTCTACATAACAAGTAATTTCTCAAACAGACAATCTGTACACAAACAAGTACGTAAGCGAATGAGTTTTTATAGTACACTTGTCTTACTTACGCTTTTTTTTATATTGTCAAATTACATTATTGCCATAGTATATATTTTTGTATTTTGTTTACTTTTTTTATGCTAAAATACAACTCATTACTAAATGGCAACTCTAGTACAAATATAAATGAACAGCTGTTAACAAAGCAAAGTTAATTTATATGAATAATATTTTGTGAATAAAATTTGTGAATAAAATTTGTTATTTATTAAAAAAAAATAAAAGAAAACAAGTAAAAAAGGGCTAAATTCGGCTGTGCCGAATCTTTGAATACCCTCCACCATAGGGGCTGAAGATGATATATGTACGTATATACTAAATTTTGCATGAACTGTAATATGAATATGTTTTGTCAATTTATGGAACGAACTTTTGTTATTTAGTTTTAGTAATGTTATTTACAGAGGTCTGCTCTGTTAGCGACTTTAACATTGTTGCTTTTAACGTTAACTTAGTTATTAAGAGTAACACACATATAGCTCTAAGAATGTTATTATTCTCATATTATGTAAGACAATAATTGTAATCAAACAATAAGAAGACTTAATAACATGTTTACTAACTTAACAGAAAACAAAAATAGATACAGAAAAATTGTACAAATTTGTATGGAAAATTTAGAGGTACCTTCACATTTTCACTCATAACTTTTGAACCGCTGAACCGATTTTGCTCATTTTAAATACCAAACTGCTCGGGAGGATGTTCAATAATCTGGGTAAAAATAGGCACCCCGCTTGTGTCTTCGCGTCGTGATCGCCATTTCAACAGACAGACAGACATACGGACATCGCTAAATCGACTTAAAATTGCATAAGGATCACGAATATATATACTTTATGGGGTCTTAAACCTATATTTCGACATGTTACAAACGGAATGACAAACTGATATATACCCTCACCATATATGGTGGAGGGTATAAAAATGTTTCCATCTATTGAATTACATTTTGATAGTGATTCAAGTGACGGTGATAGTGTAGACATTCGTTTATGCCGCAGAAATATCCGAGATGCCTTAAATGTATTGGATCTACCGGTGAGTAAAAACAATACAAAATTTAAGTTCTTTTCACTTATGTAATTTTTTAGTTTCATTGCTACATTTCGCATCAACAAGGAAGTTTTTTCAATGATCCTTAATGAAATACAGCCAAGATTAAAAGCAGCATATTGAACCACTCACATACCAGCTCCTGCAAAGCTTTCTACGTTTTTAACTTTTTTTTGGCAACTGGTGGCTACCAGTGGGAAACGAGTATGTTTCATCCATGTCAAAGTCGCAGGTATCGAAAATAATTAGTGAGCTGCTAATCATCTTTAAGCAACACCTGGGACCTAAATGGATTAAATTGAAAAGAAATGTAGATGATGAAAACAAAACAAAAGAAAGTTTTTATGAAACTGCTTCTATTCCTGGCATTGTGGGTTGTGTAGATGGAACACACGTTCGAATAAAGGCCCCTGAAAAAAATCATCTTTATTATAATAAAAAAGGTTATTATAGTTTAAACGTAATGTTGGTAAGTATTATATGTATTATGTACACACGCACATAGTAGAATATCGAAAAAAGTTAAACAAATCGCCTATTAACGTATCTTTTTTATTTTCGTTAGATTTGCCGCAAATCATTTTTTAAAATCAAATTATTTAAATGGAAAGCGAAATACATGGATTTTAGGTAAAAAAAAGGCTGTGTTAGTATTTGCATTACAATAATTTTTTGTTTTAACAGGTGATTCCGGATATAAGTTGCAGCCTTACGTGTTAACACCGGTAAGGAATCCAATGACTGCCCAAGAAAAAAAAAATACAACGAAAGACACTGCAGAGCCAGAAATGTCATTGAAAGGTGCAATGGGGTTTTAAATAATCGTTTCAGGTGCATAATAGGATCGAGAGGATTGCACTATAGCCCCGAAAAAGCAACAAACATTGTAAACGCATGTTGCATTTTGCATACCATCTGCATTTTTTATCGAAATAACTGGGAACCCTGTAGCAGCGAGATTTTGGAAAACCGAAATGATGACGATGGTGATAATGTAGATACTGGGGCACTTACCGAAGAAGCAGATGCTAGAGCAACACGAGCTGAAATAATAAGGAATCTAATATGAAATAAAAAAATGTTTTTTGTTTATGATTTTGTGATATGTACATGTGTATTTAGTAACCAGAAAAAAAACAATAAAAATCCATTTTTAATACTTTTATAACAAAAAAATTTTGGCTGCTTTAGCTTGAATTATGGCTGCTTCCGCATGTTTATTCATTATATCCAACGTTTTATTTTGAATATCATTTTGTTGGCGTAAAAGTTTCAGTCTGTCTGAAGTATTTTCAGCGCTTTTTCTCTTTCTACTATTGTGCTGAAGTGTTCGTTTTGACTTTTCTGGAGTTGATGTTCCTGTTATTTTTTTTGTGATGATGGTAGTGATTGGTGCGAAAATGTTGTTGTTGGAATAGGTGATAGGTATGAGTGTTTCAGTATTATATCTGAAATATTTGGTTTGAATATTTCTGATCAGTCATCCACATGTTTTTTTTTTTTATTAACATCCACTTGTTTTGTTGAAGTAGTGGGGGTTACAACTGCCATTTGTACGGGTCTAGGTGGCGTAATGTCAACAATTTTGTGGGTAGAAGGCAAACCCAAAACAGTACCACCAGGTGCTACTGCTGACGAGAGATGGCATATTCTGTCAATATTCAGTTCTAACTGCGTCAAGTTATTTACGGTACATGGACCGCCACCAGTTCCGTGAATGCTTTTGTTATTTTCGCAAATTTTTTTTCACTCTGCACTTTTGATCTTGCCATACCAAATATATTACGATTGCACATTAGTAGTTCTTAATTTATTAAAAATACATTAATACAATACCCTTTTCCATTCCAATCCACTTCTTACTGGAGGCCCGAAAGCATTAAATTTTTTGGCTACGTTATCCCACGTCTCTTCTACCAAAGCTCTGCTGCTTATAATGTAGGATTACATTTTGCAACTTGTGGGTATTCCTCCATTAGTGCAACCAACTTTTGGAATTGGTTCATATTTGTTTTCTTGACGCTGTAATTTCAAATGGTTATTGATTTTTTATTTTATTTAAATATGTGTATATGTATGTATATACTTACAATTTTTTATCGTTAAAATCCATATTTTACTATATTATTTTCTTTTTTTGATAAAAAAAAACTAACAAAATATTTTTTTGTGATACACACAATTACTTTTTTTTGCTTGTATGTTTTTGAAAGTATTGACAATTGAAATTGCTATGTAGAAACCGTAAAAAGAGTTACACTTACGTTTTCACTCAACAAAATTTGACATTTGTATTATAGAACCCCAAAATAATTTTTAATACTCAATTGGGCAACATTTTTAAGAAACTTGTTATCTAGAAACATGCCATAAATTTGGTGTATGCAGTGCTGCCACATAAACAGTGTAATTTTTTATCCAATTTTTTGGGATTCTTATCTGTTTACCAGTTTTTTCATAAAAACAATTTTTTTTTCAAATTATTGCATTTTTTATAGGTTTTATAGTTATATGTTGCAACAATTAACAGCATATTTATTTTCTTTATTATATATAGAAATGGGAAATAATGGATATGAATAGACATAGTTGATCAATGTGTGTGTACACACTTTAATACTTTTCACGTCACTATGTTATGTTTGAATTCGTAACTATTTTTTAACACAATTGAAAATTTTTGTTGTATTTTTTTACTTTATTAGACATGTCTAATTTTATTAAAAATAAATAGCATATTGAACAAATATAATATTTTTATATGAAAAATCTGAAAAAATACATGAATAAAATTAAAAAACATATTTTTTTATGAAATAATCTGAAAAATCTTTAGCATCCCAAAAAACGGCAAAAAAAATAGTTAAAATTGGTTATATGGCAGCACCGCTAAACACTACTAAAAGTTGCCGACCAAAACTCACCATTGTTGCCGCCAAACTATGTTCGTCTTCTAAGAGAGTACTAAAAAGTTCGTGAGAGAGAAACATACTCTTGAGATTATATACTTTTTGGTTTCAGTGACGACTAAAAGCAAGAGCGTAATAATACATGTAAGTTGAGCAGGGGATAATTGTCCCATGAAATGAACAGCACTGTTTTAATGCATCGCTAATCATAAAGTGAGAACTAAATATGATGGCATTGTCAGAACAAAACCATAAAATTCATTAAAACTTTTATTTGTTAAAGTGGGGTTTTTGCATACGAATTTTTAACAAACGTTTGTTAGGCTTAATGTGCTTGTTAACTAATGTGAAAGTTAAAGCTAAAGTAATTTATTTTTTTCCATACGGCCCTTAATGTTTTTTAATTGGAGGATGGCAGCACTGTATTTTTTTATTTGTCATATTAATCGTAATGATGCAAATCAATGATTACTAAACCATACATACGGTACTCGTTTCTTTGTATTTTTTTGTCGTTTTTCAGAAAAATATTGTTTTTATAAAATAAAAAATTTATGAAAACTTGTTTATTAACTAAAAACGAAAAAGAGTCAAAACAAAATGCCCAGTAAAACTGCTACATAGATAATGATTTTATTGTAGATAAAAAAGTATTCAAATAACCGGGTTTATTTTCTTCGTTTTGATTAAACAACACACCACTAGTTTACTTTCCATAAATAATATCAAAAAATATTATTTCTGCTTATATTCTTTATCCGGAATTAAAAACGGGGATTCTCTTTTTGTAAATTTTCGTCTGACGATTTTTTTAAATTTTGACCATACTTTCTATTAAGAACAAAATACAATTAAAAATATCACATTTTTCAAATAAAAATGGTTCTTACCAATTCTTTTGATCAAATATAGAATGTTCATTTTTTATTAAACAAAAACAAATAAATTCATTGGATTAAATGACAATTTTTTGCAAAAATGTTTAAAATGAAAATAAACACAAATCAAAAATGTCATTTTAAAATAGGGTCGAACCAATTTTAAAATTTGTTTATTTACACAAGGTTTAAAAAAGGTATTTTAAGCTAAAATTCGTTTATGAATACAATTTTAGCAAGTTTTGCTTAAAATTGATTTGAAATACTGTTTAAAATTTGTATGAATACCGCTGAAAGTAGTTAAAAAACATTTACAGCGGTATTCATAAAAATTTTAAACAGCATTTCAAATCAATTTTTAGCAAAATTTGCTAAAATTTTATTTATAGACGAATTTTAGCTTAAAATACCTTTTTTAAACCTTGTGTAAATAAACGAATTTTAAAATTGGTTTGACCCTGTTATAAACTCATTTTAAAATTAAATTTTTGCTTTGTGTTTATTTTCATGTTAAACATTTTTGCAAAAAATTGTCATTTGATCAAAAGATATTTTTTTATTTAATAAGTAATGGACATTGTTGCTTTTACAACGTGAAAATAAAACACTTTTTAAGAGCACTCGATTTTTAATTTTAATAACATTAATTATTTATTTTTACTATATATTCCAGGTAATAAGTATTCAAGCTTAAGGTCTTTTTTTGAGATAGCGAAATATTGGATAAAAAATAAATAATTTTGTAAAAAAAGACCTTAAGCTTGAATACTTATTACCTGGAATTTATATTAAAAAGGTCGAAGAAAATGAACTGAATAATTTTTACTATATGTTACAATTAATTTTCGCGAGAGCTTTAAAATTTAATGTGTTTTTACCGCGCTGTCGTAAACCAAACTCAACTTGTTTCAAATTGTATTTAACATATGTACGCAAAATTATAAGTACAAATATATGTACGTATGTATTGTTACAAGAAATTTCTACAACTAGAAATTTCTTCACACAAATTTTAATAGCTAGAAAAATCTAGTGTCGTAATAAACTGGAATTAACTAGAATACCTGACTACTCATATAAATATTGGTACTCGGTGACGCAGCAGTTTAGTTTATAAGTAAAATGCAGAGTGTGAAGAACTAAAATGTGGCTAACGTTTAGTCTATCTAAATCGTGTAAATAAAGTGTGCTATTAAAGTGTATTTCTGTAATTTTTAGTGACGGTTATAAATAAATAGAGCTATAAATAATTTCAAACAGTGTTTATTATTTGCAATATAGAAAGAACTGATTTATTTAAAAAGGTAAATAAATCAACAATTTTATAAAGGGTAAAATCGTAACATTTGGTGTCAGAAGTGGGATTGCAAAATAATAAGCAGTCATGAAATTGGAGGAGCTTAAGGTGGAACAGCTCAAGAAGAAATTGATATTGAGCGGTTTCTTTTATTATCTTTTATTTGCTTGTTGAATTATTTCATGTTTGACTGTAGATAGTAAACTTGTTGTTTAATTACAGCTTTTAGTTTCGCCATGTATAACAAAAATGTTGCTACTGCTCGGTAGAGCCTTTTCCAATTGGAAAAATACTCGAAATTAATAAAATTAAAACTCTTTTGTTTTTGATTAATTACTAGCACGTGACGTCTATGTTCGGAAGAGTTTACTGGCCCGAAGTCTTCGCACTTAGGCCATTGGCTGGGATCGTTGTGCAGAAAATCAGGACCGTTGAACCACAAGTCCATATTTTTTCGTGTTGTTATTTTTGTTGCAAAATCGGCTGGGTTCATTTTTGTTGGTACCCATTTCCATTGACTGACGTTTGAATGTTCTCAACAAACTGCATAACAAACTGCTGGAAGTTTCTTGGGTCCACCCGTAACCATTGTAGCACAGTTTTAGAGTCCGACCACCAGTATTTTGAGGATATACGCAAACGTTGAATTTTTTGTACTATGTTCGCTAGTCTTACTCCGATAAGGGCGGCTTGTAGTTCCATTCTGGGAATCGACAGTGGTTTAAGGGGTGCTACTTTGCACTTAGCAGCTACGAGGGAGTATTCAAAAAACCGACCTTTTGAAAAAACCGGTTTCGGTTTTTTTCGAAAAATAGAATTTTAAAAAAACCGGTTTCGGTTCGGTTTTTGCAGAAAAAACCGGTCAACCGGTTGTTTCGGTTTTTTTAATTTGGATGAAAAGCTTATATAATTTGTTAATTATGCAAAAAAAAAAAACAGAAATTTAATATATAAAGTAATAAAAATAAAAAATACATTCTTTGAAAAAAAAATAATAATTTTTTTATTGTATTTCATTTCAACATTTCATTCATTGGTTTTAATATTTTTTAATATAATATCTTAAAAATTAATATTATAAAACTATATTCATATCAAATGAATAGAGATCATCATTAAGTTTGTAAATTGGGTAAAATTAGGTACGTTAGTAATTTGAACGTTTAAAACGTTTGGCATTAAATAAGTTTTTTTAATATTACATTTTAAATATGTAAAAAGAAAATATATTTTTCACTTCTAAAATAATATTTTATAAATAATATGCAATTTAAACGTTTTGTTTTAAGACGATTTTCTTGTGTGCTTCTGAAAAAGCTAGAAGTGGAAAATACTCTTTCACTAATAGTAGATGTTGGACAAATAGTCAAGAAACAATTATATAATTTTTCCAACTTTTCAGTTCTTTTGTCGCATTTATCAAGAAATATGAAATCATCATATAATGATGAATGATTTTGTACAGTCTCTTTTTTAGGATTTTGAATACTATTTGTTGTGGTATTTAGATCAGAAATTAAACTATTTGAATTTGGAATATCCAAAGTTAAGTCTTCATCGGAATCTATCAGACTTACATCTAAATCTTCATAACCAAACAAACGATTATAAGTCTTCGGAAAAAATAAAAGAGACCAAGTAACCCAGTTGGTGATGTAATTAAAAAAACCGGTTATCCGAAGCAAAAAGAAAAGACCGGTTTTCTTCGAATTTACAAAATATTCGAAACCGATCGGTTTTTAAAAATAAAGAAACCGGTTGACCGGTTTTCGGTTTCGGTTTTTGAATACTCTAGTCGCCTAGTTTTACAAGTAGATAGCTGACAGCAGAATAAGCATATTCGCCTGCATCAACGAAAGTATGTAGTTGAACATTCTCGGCCCCACATAGCAGATGGGAATAGCATCGTGGAATTTCGACATCAGACATGAGTGGAATTGACGATTTCCATTGAGACCATTTTACGTTTAAGGGCTCGTTTAATAGTTCATCCCACCCAATGCAGGCACGCCAGACGTCTTGCAGCAAAATTTTGAGACCTATAGTATGGCACGACAAGAACCCTAGTGGGTCGAATATTGACGAGAACTTGGAGACATTCTCTTTTAGTTGGCACAAGATCCTCATCGATAACATTGCGGCGCAGACGCTCAAATCTGCAATTATACTTAAAAATGTCAGTAACTGCATCCCAATACATACCTAAAACTTTTTCGGTAGTGCCCCATTGTTTGGCATCTTGAGATGTATTGGAAACGTCAGACAATTGACATAAAACTGCGGACGAGTTTGAAGCTTTGCTAGCATACCAGCGTTTTCTTCAGTGTCTTCGCTATCGATAAGGTCATCGACATAGTGATGGTTCTGGATAGAGTTCACAGCACGTTGAGCATGCATATCGCTTTCTCGTATGTTGATTCTGTGGAACATTTCCGCAATATCGTCGCAAATGGCGAATTTGCGTATTCGAAAGGCCAAAAGGATGTCAACCAGAGGTTTTAAGAGGTCTGGGCCACTATTCATAAAGTCGTTCATTGATGCTCCATTTGACTTTGCTGCGGCATCCCACACTAACTGTACCTTGTTGGGTTTATTGGGATTTAATGTTATGAAAATTGGTAGATACCAAACTTTCTCATTAGGAATCGCCAATTCTGACGGACTTAACTTCTTGGAGTACCCTTTTTTGATTAGATTATTTATTTGAGCTTGCATGCTCTGTCGTAACAATTCGTCTTTAACGATTTTTTTATTTAGACACATAAGCCGTCGATAGGCATTAGTATAGCTCTCAGGTCACTATTTCTCCTCATAGCGTCCGTCTACTTTTTTGCACGTTGCGTCTAGCGTTTTCATCGCATTGCTGTATGCTGCCTTAAGTAAGGCGGATGAATTTGGTGATTCAATGTTGAAATAATTTTTTACAAGCTCGTAAAGATTATCGTAATTTTTTTGGCAAATACATGTGTGGATGTTGAGTCTGTGCTCGGCTAAGCAATTAGCGTTTTTGTTGCTATAGGCTGTTGCCAATTTCCTTCTCGAATTTTTGTAGGAACAGCTAATTTCCAATTATTAGCACCAATTAAAATCATAGGTTTCGCTTTATGATAAGATTGTATAGGCAAGTCGTTTAAATACGGGTATTTTTTTAACGATTTCTCCCATATTCAAAGTTTGCGACGGTAAGTCCAAATGTTCGACGGTATGCACGTCTGAAAGTACAAACTTTGTGTCGTTGTGGACCAGAGAACTGCAAAATCAACTTTTTTCTTGATTTAATCATACACAAAAATTCTTGTTCACATTTAATAATTCAACAAAATTCACTGTAGAATAAAATCAGCATCATGTTACTGATCGCGTAATTGGGATCAGTGTGGACCATATGTCGATTATGTTTACTGCAAATGTAATCACTCAACAAAAAGTCAGCGTTGAATAAATCAGAAAAAACAACAAACAACGCATATGAGTTTATTCATAATTATAACAAAATAGAAACACACATTAGGGTGGGAATTTTTATTAGTAACACAATACTAAAACTATTCTTCTTTGTGAAATAAAAATATTTTTTTTTTTTTAAATTTAGGTCGATATCTCAGACTTGCCTAATCCGGAAAAATTCAAATATTGGCTAAATTTTTTTTTCATCTATTTTGATTGGAAAATTAGGCAATATTTAACTTTAACCGGGTTGGGAGAGCCTGAGATATCGACCTAAATTAAAAAAAAAAATAAATTTCACAAAGAACAATATTTTTGGTATTACTAATAAAAATTCTAAAAAAACGGATTTGAGACCCACCCTAATATACAGATAACATATATGAATGTGTTTCCACAAAATCATCCACTTTTTATAGATAAGAAACTATTTTGTTTTAATTATGATTACACACACACGTTGTTTTGTTTTTTTTTTTATTCTATAATAATTATTGTTGACCCGAACGAACAAGAATACAATGAATGGTATGAAAACAACCGCTGAAACCCTACGTTGGCGTTGAATAATATGAAATTGTTTTATATACATATATGCATTTCGTGTATAAATTAAAGCATTAGTTACATTTAACAGGGTGGGACTTAAATCCGCTTTTTTAAAATTTTTATTAGTAATAAAAATATTCTTCTTTGTGAAATATAAATATTTTTTTGAAAAAAAATTTAGGTCGATATCTCAGGCTTGCCAAATCCGGAAAAATTTAAATATTGTCTAAATTTGTTTTCATCTATTTTGATTGGAAAATTAGGCAATATTTAACATTAACCGGATTGGGCGAGCCTGAGATGTCGACCTAAATTAAAAAAAAAAATATTCACAAAGAACAATATTTTTGGTATTCCTAATAAAAATTCTAAAAAAACGTATTTTAGACCCACCCTAATATACAGATAACGTTTATGAAATATGTTTTTTTTTACAAAACCACCCCCTTTTTATAGATAAGAAACTATTTTGTTTTAATTATGATTACACTCATACACGTTGTTTGTCGTTTTTTCTGATTTTTTCTACATCAAAATAATTATTGTTGGCTCGAATGAACAGAATAAAACAATGGTTTAACAACGACCGATGATTATAAACCAGTGACAAAACAATTTGCACATCGTTTGATTGATTTAAAATCATCAACAAATATGTGTGTTGGAGTATATTCAGCGTTTGAACGCAAACACAATTTATTCTTTTGTTGATTGCGTATAAACGTTTTGCAATCAGCAAATGCAGTTCTCTGTTGTGGACGCTGGATACCTTCAATGATGTTCTGAGGGATTCACTTTCTTCACGGGTTGTCCCACCTGTCCATTTGAGGCATAAGGGATCAGATATGCCGTTCAAATTCAAACTGTCAAAAATGCTACGCTCTACAGATGACAGTTCGTCTAGAAAAGCAAATGTATTAATGATACTGTTTTTTGAATGCAAGCGGATTGGAAAAATGCGAAAGAATGGCTTTTCTTCATCAATGTTATTGTGTGAATTAATTTGTGCACTCCGCTGCGTATTTTCTATTTCATTTCTACTTACAGTTTGTGATGTTGACTGATTGGCAGCTTACAACCGGATATTCCGCATTCCTTGCCTAGATGACATTTCCTCTTATGATGATTAAGGCACTGGCGGCACAAACTATTGGATTTCACAATATTCCATTTTTCGTGCTTACATTCGACGCACATTTTACCAACATTGTTGTTAGCTTGTGTATGGGTATTTACTGAGGCACCTTTACCAAAAGTAGGTGTTCCCACTGTACTAGCTGCTTCCGCTAAATTATATAGCCACACACTAAAAGCTTTCAATGGGAACGCTTTCATCCCGCGGCTGCAGCGCCCAATTTAGCTTGTGTGAATTTGGCAATTTATCTAAAAGATCCTTCACCAGCATGGGATTGTTTAGATGTGACTCCAGGCTACACGACTCTATTTGCACAAATATTTTGTACGTTGAGCCCGAATTCGATAAGTGCTTCTAGCTTGTCACGAGGGGATGGCATATTTTTCGCTTTATATATAACGCGTTCTAAAATATGCTCTGGTCGGCCGAATTACAGACGAAGCGTTTTAATAATATCCGGTACAAGCTCAGGCAGAAGTAATTTACTTTTAACTAGCTCCCTAGCTTTCCCTTTCAGGCAGCTTTGCAGACGCATCAGATTTTCTGCGTCTGAGTATCCGCAAGTGCTGTGCTATTGTAAAATCTGTTGATAAAAATAGGCCAGTCGTCTGGATCTCCGTTAAATGATGGTAGCTCCCTTGGTATGGAACGCCTAGCGGCTAACTGTAAAGCTGTAGGCTCAGATTGGTGTCTGTTAATACTGCTCGTGGTGGGCATTTGTGTGTAAATATTATTTACCAGATCATTATTACTAAAAACGACGGAACTGGTTTGTCCTGTAGACGGTGGTAGTCCTTTTGTGCCAAAATTGTATATTTGCGTTCCAAAAATTCTTGCTGAATTTTTCTTTCCTTCTCTAACCGTTGCAACTGTAACATTTTTTGCCTTTCTAAACAATCAAAATTACTTTTACCACCTGTTGTAGAATTTTGGTTGTTTGTATTAATTTGCATTGGTTGCTGTCGATAATTATAAGGCATTGTTGTTGTTGATGGTGGTTGTGCTGCATACACATACGATGGAGTTGTTGTATCATAAAACGGTGTATATGTTGTTGGATGAGACATAGGCATTCCCGTTGTAGCCGTTACCATGTATTGGTGTGGCACTGTACATACACTCACCAAAAAAAGTCTGTAATGGCAACTGAAAATTTTGCTGTTATTACGGGAAATTCTGCTAATTTGAGCCCAGCGGTATTTTTTTGCTAATCTTGGCAACACATGTCTGCTGATGTGTAGTACAATGAAATTAGTAGAAAAATTAGTAGCCGCTACTAAATTTTAGTAGACTTTTTGTAAAGTGGAATTTAAAATCTGTTTGCTAAAATCAGCAAAAAAAAATTACTAAATATTATTAATATTAGTAAAAAGCTTTGAATTTATTTTTTTTTATCGAGCATCAAAAATTTTTATTATATTTTTTAAATAACGAATTTATCATTTTGTTTTAATTTGGTAATTTCTGTTTTGAAAAATATTTTGGTCATTTTTTTTTTTACTTTTAAGGTTTAATTTAAATTGTTTTTAGGGCGGATTTTTAGAACTAAAAAACCTTTTTAGTGCTATTTTAAGTGGATGTCCTCTTTTTAGACATGAGTCGGTATCTTCACTTCCGATACCTTTTTAAATATATGTAACATTTTAAGGAAATTTAAGTTTGTAGGTGTAAGTTTTAATTAGAAATAAGATTTCCTTCAATATCCACGTTTTTAAAATTAGTAAAATTTTTTGCTAATTTTAGCAAATCGGTTTTCAAAAATTTGTAAAATGATTTCTGAAATTAGCAACAAAAATTTGTAAATATTCTGTAAAAATTCTGTAATTTGTAAAATGTAAATAGCAAAAAGATTTGCTAAATAATAATTTTTTACTAAAAATCAGTACAAAAATAGTAGAGTGGGATTGAAAACTGTTAACAAATTTTTCTACTAACTTTTTTTTCTGAGTGTACCTGGGGATGCGTTACCATAGTTTTCGGTACTGATGTCCAAATTGGTATGAAACACCTGCAGCAGGTGCTACTATAGGCCCTGTATTTGCTGATGCCAATACCACTTGTGATGTCAAGCTTTCAAAATTTGTACCTACGGCGGTAACTACAACTGGTGGTGCAATTGTTTTTATTGGTACTAATGGTGACGATGATGAACTCGGTTGAGTCTCAAAACCATTTCCTTGGTCTGGGTTAGCAGCGGCTGATGACCTGTTGTCGCATAATTCGCAGTTCCAGTTATAATCTGCTACATTGCTGTCTACGCCCACGCAACCATAGTGAAACCATTTATCAGATTTGTCGCACGTTACAATTCGTTCGTCGTCCAACTCGTTGCATTTCATGCAATTATGTTTTGTTGTATTATGGTCCGACATTACAGTAATTTTCACAAAAAAATAATCTTTTTTCCAAATTATATTTATTTAATTATATTAAATTTTAAAGAATTGTTGCTTTTGCAACGTGAAAATAAAACACTTTTTAAGAGCACTCGATTTTAATAACATTAATTATTTATTTTAATTATACGTTACAATTAATTTTCGCGAGAGCTTTAAAATTTAATGTGTTATAACCCTGGGAGTTGGCATCACCTTTATGCTATGCTTGTAAATTAATAACTCCCGGTGGCATATGCTGTCAGTTGGCGTTGCCCGGCCAGTGACGGCAGACCGCGTGGGTTCACCAACAACATCGCCACAGGTTAACTTGAGCAAAAAATTTAAAACTGAAACAAAACGTATTCAACTACTAACAAGGGGGTAACTATTGACATTCTCATTGTTTTTCTTTTGTGCTTATTTGCGGGCTATTTCCTTCATTCCAGGTTGTTATCCCTCAGCATGTACCGCTTTGGCGGGCAGCATTGATGGTCTTTGCTGCTGGACCTGCCGTCCCTCAACCATAGCAAGCTATGGTCCTTATTTTGTTAGCATTGCCCCAAAATTATATCCTCTACGGCTCCTTTCTAACTCACTTACCTTTTACAAAAGAAATACCTATTTCCACATTCTTATGGTTTCAATAAAAATTATAAATAAAGCTTTTCATTTATATAAAATACTCTTATTTATTTTTGGTACTATTTTGGTTTCATTAATTTTGTTTTATTATGTGCTTTCCTCCTTCCGGTCAAAAGAAAGGTATCGGGTTATGGCTTCTAAAAAAATAAATTTGATACATTAATAATAATACCACGAAAATCTTACTTTTTCCTGCGGGCCCTACCTACTTTTACCTTGGGACCTGTGCCAGATACTTTCGCCTAAGGACTCCTCAGAGGGTTTGTCCGTCCGTTTTCCGTCCTAAAGATATGTATCCTTACGAATAAAATAACTCCTAAAATAGATTTATTCTCCCCTTCGGCCAGACTTTCAGGGTAACTTGGGGGTGTTTTGCGGCCTACTGAGGCGGGATACCTAATTTCTAATAGGAATGAGCTCAACCTACAGGGACTGGTAAAAAAAAACATACAACCTGACCGTTGCCCTAACCCCTATACCTACTAAGGGCAATGTATGTATTTTTACTCTTTACAGAGGGAGGGTCACGTCAGTTCTCTTTCCGGGTCTAAAATATCGTCCGAATGGTCCGAAAACCCTATCAGAATACCTGACCTTTCCCTTTTGAGGTTGCTGTTGGCTGGTGTTGATGCACCCGTGGTCGGCTACCTTTTTGTGTCGTTTCTCCTCCTCGAACCGTGTGTTGTGTGTGTAGTTTGTTGTGTATAAATGCTGTGGTAGTGATGTTGTTTGTTTTTATTGTTTTTAATAACAATGGTTTTGTGTTTATTGTTCAACTAATTATTTTTTTTTTAACAAAACGTATTTATGTTGGTGGTTTTGTGTTGTTTTTTTATTTAAATTATAATATTTTTCTTATTTAAAAGAAAATGTATTTATGTTGGTGTTTTTGTGTTGTTTTTTTTTATTAAAATTATAATATTTTTCTTATTGAAAACAAAATGTATTTATGCTTTTCACAAAAAAAAAAAAAAAACGATCTTCCATGTCCCACGCTCCGTTAACTAATCCTCTATTTCTTCAGAAAAAAACCTTTTTATACCCCCTCAAAAAAACGGGAGCTTTTCTCCATTTTCATCTTTAATTTTTTTTGCAACACCAACATTTTCCAGGGAGCCACCCCCCCTCCCCTGTCAGCCATTCCCCTCTACAGTTTTTTTGCAAGGCTGCATTCTAGTACAATTAAAGTGTTGCCACCAATCTTACACGGCAGCCACACATGTGGTGCCGTAAAATTAAAAACAGAATATAATGTGTAACTAAAATAAAAAGAATTAAATTATATAAAAAAAATTTAAGCGCCAGCAGCCTACTCATTTGGAAAAATAAAAGGTGAGTAAAACAAATGAAATTAATGGTGATACATAAAAAATCCCATGAATGGTATGCAGGTCCAAGGCGTATTTTACCACGGGGTGACTTCGGTAAAAAACCCGACTGGTGGCTCCTGTACCCCGAAGAATTTGTTCTGCGATCCAATTGCCTTTGTTTTAAAACACGGTAAGATGTTCAAAAATCATTAAGTTATTATAAAAAAAATCGATTAAAAATGCTTCTGTTCTTACGCCACTTCAAGATGAAAGACTTGGCTTTCTGGTGAAAAAGTGACATTTTACTTTTACAGTACTTTTGTTATTCTATAAATATAGTAATTAAACCTTCCTTGTTTCTTTGCAGCATACGCCCCTCGCTTGGTTAACGGTTGTTCCCGGCCCTCTTGGCGTCACTCATTATACCGCCATTTTTTAAATACTTCGCACCTTAAGTAAGTAAAAATTCTACTACTACTTTTTTTCCGTTCCCTTTTCTTAACAACAAAATACCATTTAAAATTATTAACTATTGACTTCTATTTGCCAACTACCAACTTTTAACTCACAAACAACCAAAAGTTAATTGAAGTTTTACCTTCTAAATTGGAATCTCTAGTAACGTTCATGAACAAACTGAGAACAATGTACCCTGTTTAACAATTACTATGGGTTGTTTCTAATTAAAAAAAAAATCTGGAAATGTATTGGCAAATTGTTTTTAATGTGATTCCGGAAAAATTAAACGTACAATGCCTACCCATAGGCATCCGAAATCGTTATATATATCGTTAGCTTATTTTTGGGTTGGCTCACTGGCCATTTTGGAAATAATTGGGTTATCAATGGATTATATCTATTGTAAATTTCCTCTTTCTCATTTCAAACCTGTTTCTCGATATCTTCTATCATATCTTAGATACACAGCAATGACTTTTACACCACTATTTGACAAATTTTGCCTACACAAATAAATAATAAAAAATTCATTACTGTTGTCCTACATTTGGAATATGCTGGATTTGAATACAAAGATTCTAAAATATACATAATAATCTTATTATATATAAATAAATACATATTTAGTAATTGTATTTCTGCATCACCATACCCACGATTGTAAATTAAAACTAAAAAGGAGGCCTGCTTTCAGGCGCAAACATATGTGTGGGTGTTACGGAACAAAAACCCAAATTCAAAACAAATTTGCAGTACAAACAAGATTTCTTTTTTTGTTTTCTAAATACTTAATAAGTTTTGACTTATTGCGTATAAATGATAGAAAATTTATAGTAATGCTCAAAATACATGCCACTATCATGGTGAAAATAAGAAAATAATTATCCTGTAGATTTTAACATAAATGTGTGTAAACCCTCTTTACCGCCTTTGTCAATGCCGGCTTTTTGGCATATAGGTGAAACCCATAACTTTTCAGTTCGAAAGTTTTTCTTTTCTTTTAACCATTCCAAAAACCGAATAAAAAAAATATGCTCTCGAACAAAAATATTCCTCATATTGAACATTTTGAACCATCCAATGTGGTAAATTTGAAAAGAAAAAACTGACAAAACTTTCGTTCGTTCTCCTCTTTTTTCCGTCCTCTTAGGTCCATTCATCTACTCCATAACTTGTACAAAATTTTCCTGGCTGGCTTTCTTTTACTCAGTAAATATAAAGGAAAAACGAGACAGAGAATAAAGTAACAGTTCGATGTTGAGCGTTCTTCTTTCTTTTTGCCAATTTTTACTGGCCATACTATTGGCAGCAAAAACTTTCAAGCAACAAAAACCATGACTGCAAAGCATGTTTTTTTTTGTAAATACCAATAAAAAAAATATTTTACAACAACGTTGTTGTATGCAAATGCAAATCCGTAAATATTATAAAACTAATTATGGGAAAGATAGGAACAATTTCAAATTATTTCTGCTTAACATTTTACATCAATAAGGCTCTTTATCCATATCAACCTGTCATAATTTATTTCTGCCTTTAGTGTTCGTGCAGTTTTTTCAGAAATTTTTTTATTGAGAGTTGATTTATCTTACTCCCTGTAAGTTTGTACTGAAAAATTTTCTGAGGAATTTTCAAAAACTTGATTATGTTTCCCTTTTTTTTAAATTTTATATAAATATAAAAAGCCCTATGACTCGTTAATAAAACCTTATTCCCAAAAGAAAACAACACATATTGGATATTCACTTTTTCATGTTTTACGATATAAACTTATTATTCTATTTCGCGAATAAAAAACGTATGTTCCTAAAAAAAACAAAACTCATGTTGTTAACGAAAAAACCCCAATTCATAAACGCCTTGACCCCTTTTGTTTTTGATAATTTTTCTATCTAACATTATGCGCCACGACCTGTAGTTTAAAGGAACAATTGCGGCTTACTATTGCTTATTACCAAAAAGTTACCGTTTACGTTATACCTTAGGGAAATTGTTATGTGTTACGTGAAAAAAAAAAAATAATAAATAAAATTATCTGTAATTTTGGACTAAATAAACATGTCTACATTGCAAAAATACATTATGCTCTCTATCCTTTGATAACCAAATTATAGTTTATGCTGCTATTTCACTGCCACCTGTTTACTAATCTTACCTTTCTTCCTTTTCTCTAGCTGAGCTAAACAAACGCTTCACTGACATCTGCTAGAAGACCAACAATTTTTCCTTACTGCCCTATGGAAACCCAACGACCCAATATTGTGTAGGTAAGTTGTTGTATATTTATTTTATTCAAATTATCAGTATTTATTCACTGTATGTATTTAGTTGTGTATTTATTATATTTAAAATATTAGTGTTTATTTACTGTATACATTCAGTTGTTTACTCATTACACTTAAAATTAGTATCAGAATTCCCTATTCAAACTGTTGCCGAGGCTAAACGAAACATTGAATTTTATTTAAATTATAACCCGATTATCGTTTTTTTAAACTTAATTTTAAATCATATGACGAACGCAGACGTGATGGACCCTCCACTCATTGGTAGATTTGGTCGGCAGATTTTAAATTACTTCTGCAATGAGCTGCTTAAATCTAAAATTATTAGCTTTCTATATCCTTTAGCCTTGGTTTGGCCTGCCGTAAGGTCCGGGTTTAGCTTGCCATGCAGTGCTAGCAGACTAACGGGATCCATGTCGCCTAATGTCATAGCTACCCTGGGACGGTCGCCGCTGCAATAGCACTCATGCTAGACTACAAATGTAGCGTGCTAAAAACGGTGGAAACTGGTTAACCAAAACAAAGGTCTGCTCAATGAAGAAATTCAAGTTTACTCTAGCCGTTAACTGCTGACACAACCACCCAATGAGAAAAATCTCCAGCCGTCTGACGGTTCGTGCATCCAGTTCCCAAAAAAAAAAAATAAACAAAAGAACGATTATTTACCTTAAAAAAAAAAAACCAAAACAAAATTCAAATCAGCTAACAGCCTCAACAACGTATTGAAATAAATATTCAGGTGTAAAGACACCTATCGTATATCAAATCCAGGTATTTATTGTTAATTCCTATCGCTTATAAGTATTTCATAGCCTAGTTACTACCTAATTAAATTCAATAAAGATTCATTTTATTTCCTAAAACTAAACTATTCTACTTATTATTTATAGCCTAAACTTCATTCTCTACTTAAAAATTCATTTTCTAAATACCAAAACAAAAAAATAATTATATATATATAAATGTATCCAAATAACAAGAAAAAAAATCCGATGGACTTTTTCTCAAGTGTCGTAGGAAGTGACTACAGGGAGTATAATGTAAAAATTTGGAAAAATTTAAACTTTGCGTTAGAAATCAGGAATTTAGAAATAAAGACTAGAAACGGGTTTACAAAAAGCCAAAACGGAAAAATCTCAATTTAGATCAAAGAAACGAATGAATTTATTGTTTCATATCTTTGGCGTGGTAAACCCCGATTATTTTCCCCTGCAGGTCTTCCAGTTCGTAGTAGCATTTTCCGATTGGACAAACGACTCTACATTTTAAAAACTTCTTGCCCATTTTCGCGTTGTACAATTTGCTGGAATCACTGATCTTAAAATTACGACGAAAAACCTCTTGGCCTCTTTTGCGGCTTAGGTAGAACGTTAACCTCAGTATCTTCCAGCAATTCGAGTTTCCTTGCAAGTTTATAAACGCTTCCATGCGTGATCATATTTGAACCAAATAATGCGAAATAAGGGGTCACCCCAGTCGAAGAATGCCGAAGACCTAAGAGCACACTCGATTTCTGAGAGATAGTTATCCCATACTCTCTGGTCTTCTTTTAGATACGATCTAATGCCTGCTTAAATCGACTGATTGACCCTTTCTGACGCGTTCGACTGCGGCGAATAAACTGCCGTACGCATATGATAAACACCAAACGATTTTACCATTTCTTCAAATTCTTTCGACAGAAATTGGCTCCCGTTGTCAGACACCACAATTTCAGGCACGCCGAATTTGTGAAAAACTTCTGATACTAGAAAGCGAATCACATTTTTAGCAGTGGCTTTAGCCATTGCTTATAGTAAAACGAATTTGGAGAAGTGATCCAAAACTATAAAAATAAACGTATTGCCGGCCTTTGACCGGACATATGGACCCAAAAAGTCTATGTTAATCTTCTGGAACGGCCGAACTATTTGGACCGTTTCCCCTCCCATCGGTGGCCTCAACACTTGATTGGTTGGCTTGCTTTGCTTACAAATTTCGCAATTTCTTACAAACTCTCGCACCTGAATGGTCATATGTGGTCAATAAAAATATTCTCTTAAACGTTTGAGAGTTTTATGGAACCCGCCATGACTGGCAATTGGAGGCTGATGAGCTTTGGCTATTAAATTTTCCGTCAAACTGGCTGGAACCCAGAGCTTCCATGAAAAATCGTCCCTGATCTCATCACCAGTATAATTCAAGGTACGTTTATAAATCATATTGTCTTTTATTTGTAAATCTGGTAATTTTTCTTTATTTTCCAAGTACGCGCTACTTTTAAACTCTGGTGATTCCAGATCAATGAGATCATTTACCACGGCGACTATTTCATCCATGTTGTATCGCGACAGAGTGTTTTGCACCACATTTTTTGCTCCCTTGGCGATGATCTATATCGAATGAATAGGATTGTAGAAGGAGGCTTCATCGTGCTAGCCGACCGCTGAGCTCTTTATTTGACATAAGCCATTTCAGGCTGGAGTGATCGGTGATCACTGTGAATGGCATGAGCTCAATATATGGTCTGAATTTCTTTATTGCTATCACTACAGCCAGACACTCACGCTCTGTCACCGAGTAATTTTGTTGCGCTGGCGATAACTTCTGCGATGCAAACGCAATTGGATGCTCCCCTTCAATTTCATCTTTCTGAAATAAAACTGCGCCATTGCCTACGTCCGACGCATCGCATTGCACGTAGAAAGGTTTCGCGAAATCCGGATGACGCAACACGGGACTACAGGTGAGTGCTTTTTTAAGTTTATTTAATGCTATTTTCGCTTCATCCGTAAACGAAAACGTTTTCCCTTTCCGCAGGGTGTCAAAAATCGGAGTAGCAATCGTCGCGTAATCTTTTATAAACCGCCTATACCAGCCGGTAGTGCCCATAAACCCGCGTACCTGCCTGGTCGTTTTCGGATACGAGAACTCCAGTATCGAGGAAATTTTTTCGGGATCCGGTTTTGATTTCCCTTCCCCTACTATATATCCTAGATACCGAAGTTCCTTGAATCAAAATAATATTTCTCGATATTTATCGTTAACCCGGCATTAGAAAGCAGTTCGGCCACCCGCTGGAGTATATGTATGTGTGGAAGTCAGGAGTAACTATGAGAAGATCATCCAGGTACACAAACACTCGATCTCGCAGCTCTGAGGGAATCACTTTGTCCATTAACCAGCATAACCTTTGCGCTGCATTGCACATACCAAAAGGCATGACCGTAAAATGGTAAAGTGGCCGCCCTGGCACCGTAAACGCAGTTTTTTCACGGCTCTCCATGTCCAATGGGATTTGCCAGAAAGCATCTTTCAGGTCCACACTATATATAAAGTGCGTGTCACCCAATCGGCTGAGCAAACCCTCAATATGCGGCAGAGGATAGGCATCCTTGACTGTGAGTGCATTGAGCTTTCGTGTGTCCAAACAAAGCCTGTTTTGGATCCGCACCAGCGTCAGCGGGGTGTTCCAGGGGCTTTGGCTAGGCTCAATTACACACATAGCAAGCATCCTATCCAATTCCGCATACATGAGTTTTTGAACTGCCGGCGAAACCGGGTAATGTCGCTGTTTTACGGGCTCTGCGTCTCGTGTATCGATTGTGTGTGTCTCCATAAATGTTTTCCCAAGCCCTTTTTCCACGAAAGAAGGATACTCAGCTATGGCTGCCTCTAACTGTTTTCTATCTTGATCACAAAGGACATGCATTGCAGGATTTGATGAATTTTCGTCCATCTCTTCGCTCCAAAACATATCATTTGTGGTCAAGCTATCCACGTTAACGATAAGTCGGAACGCTTTCATAAAATCAACGCCCAGGAATAACGCCCTCTTCAAGGTCGGAACCATATAGAACGTGATTTCACGTTCCATACGGTTGAATTTTATTTTGGCTCTGAACCGACCCTGGATTTTATGAGGCCTACCGTTTGACGTGCGAACCGTCGAACAAAACCTATGAACTTTGACACCTGCTTTTGATATAACGTCCTCGCATCCTTCCCCAAGAACAGACACCGTCGCCCCACTATCCAGAAGACCCTCGATCTCTACCCCATTGATAGAGATACGGGTATACAACCGGGTATCATCGCCCTCGTATAACGAGATATTCGCGATCTCACGCCCAAGTTCTCTTTGCTTTTTAAAACTCTCCCGAGCTTTTTCAATTCGAGTCTTTCCAAAAATCCTTTTCCTAGCCTTTTCATATTCCCTTATTCTAACATGCAACGGTTTAATTTCCCTAACTTTTAACTCTCCTGCCTTTTCACTTATCCTAACTTTATTATTCATAAGAATCTTAACTCCATTCTCCTCTTTTACATCCTCCAGCAGACTACTACTTTGGACCTGCCGCTTCACTGGGCCACTGGCCTCGGGCGCGTCTCCCCCGTTCTGAACGTGTCCGATCTCCTGTTTTCGGCACAGCGTCGACATTCAGGACACGTAGTGTTTTCCAAACCGCACCTGTAGCAAAACAACCGGAGACTTGGAGCCGGGCATTCCATGAAACTGTGGCCTCTTGGCGGCAATTCCAGCATATATACCTAGTGGTGTTGGCGGTTTATCTCCACAGTAGGCTGGATTGGGCCTTCATAATCTATTTCATTTACCCGTGGGCCAAATTGACGGTGTCCGAACGCCTGTCGCTGATTCTTGAGCAGTGTTTCCGCCTTTCTGTACTCAATCCGAAAGTGACTTAGACCAAACATTGTGATGTCGACAAATTTCAATTATCTATTATTTCTTCACAAGCAAATTTTTTTCTTCTACATAAGTTTTTTTTTTTTTTGATATTACCATTTTTGTTTGGGTGTATTATCGAAAATACTTTGTTAGATTCTTTTTATATTTATCAAGTTACTTTTTCTTTTTTTTGTTTTCTTGTGTCAGAAAATTTGTAGAAAATTTTCTTGAGAAATTGAATAGTTTTTGTGAGTGACGGTAATAGAAAAAAAACAAGTAAGAGCGGCTAAATTCGGCTATGCCGAATCTTATATACCCTTCACCATGGTTGGGAAAAAACTGAAGTTTATATATGGACATATATGAAATGGACAGATTTATATACGGACGCCTTTAAGAGGAAATTAACCATTTAGTTTGGAGATAAAACTTGGACTCGGGAAGATTTATGGTTCCAGAAAATATGTATTTTAAAAAAATGTATGTTTTGGGCATAACTTTTTTGTATCTGAACCGATATTTCCGAGTTTTTCAGCAAATATGTTATACTAAAGATTTTCGATCTTTTGCTATATAAGACGTATCCATAGGTCATAATACAGCTCTAGAATAGTGTTTGTTGTTTGTGTATAAAAGGTTAAGAGGTGAAAGAAAAGAATTTCAACAAATCGTTAAAAGAAATCACTAGAACTGCATGTGTTTTATTTCTACAAAATAGTTTGATTTAGCTGGCAAATTTGCATTTAGGATTTTATTTCGCTTTTTTATTAGAAATATTTGTAATTTCTTTAGCTTAATTTTAAAAATTTGAAGGAAAATAGTTTATAATTTTTTTTATAAATTATTATAAGTTATGACCTAAAATAGTTGCACTCAAAGGTAAATTATGTATAAAATTTTCTTAATATGTGAGAAATAAAATGGTTTAAAAATCTTTTTATAAATTCTTTTAAATCGGTGCAAAAAATAGAAATAAAACCGTTTGTATTTTGTTTGTTTGGGTTTTTATACAAATTTTGATGTTTTTAGCCTATTTATGGATTATTTAATTATTAATATAAAATTTTATTTAAATTAATTATTAAATGTAAAAAAAAAAACAAAAAATAAACAAAAAAAAAATCTTAACGAACCCGCGACCCTTCCACCTGTGGTGAAAGGTATAAAAACGTTTGTATTTTGTTTGTATCAGAGGGTTTTTATAAAAATGTTGATGTTTTTAGCCTATTTATGGATTATTTAATTATTAATATAAAATTTTATATAAATTAATTATTAAATGTTAAAAAAAACCAAAAATAAGCAAAAAAAAAAAGTCTTAAGAAAATAATAAAAAAAAAATGTAAAAAAAAGTGAATTGACCTCACCGAGATTTGAACCTCGAACCCCACGGCCTTAGAGAAAAAAAAAAGTATTTGTGACACAGCGTCTAGACAACTGAGCTATTGAAGCTCACACAAAATCATCGTCAATAGAGGTACATATATAAAAGTCTTCGTTCATTAGAGATTTGTTTAGTTTTTATTTAAATTACAAATCTTTATATGTGTTTGTTGTATGTGTATAAAAGGTGGAGATGAAAGAAAAGAATTTTAATTATTAATATAAAATTTTATATAAATTAATTATTAAATGTTAAAAAAAAACAAAAATAAGCAAAAAAAAAGTCTTAAGAAAATAATAAAAAAAAATGTACAAAAAAAAAGTGAATTGACCTCACCGAGATTTGAACTTTGAACCCCACGGCCTTAGAGAAAAAAAAAGTATTTGTGACACAGCGTCTAGACAACTGAGCTATTGAAGCTCACACAAAATCATCGTCAATAGAGAGAAAAGAATTTTAACACATGGATGTGTTGTTATGCTCAAAATTCTACATACATATTAAACAAAAGGGTGTGAAGATAAATACGTAGGTTAAATACGTTTCACAACTATTGTGAATGATATAAATAAAAAACAAATAGTAGTGTCGCCAACTTTTTTTTGCCTAGAAAATGCCAAATTTGACAAGAAAAGCGCTGAAACATATGGAAAAATAAAAATTTGAGATTTTACATGACATATTATTTTGGACTAAAATTTTTGGACATTTAAGAAAAAATAAATGGGGATACCGCTTGTCTGTGGAGAGATATGAGGTAGTGGATTCCAACGATGTATTCATCTCCTCCAGAATCGCTCTAGGTTTCGAGTTTTGCATTTTAAAGAAAATTTATTTTTGAAATTTCTCATAACATTATTTAAAATTAAAATTGTTGGACATTTAAGAAAAAAATAAATGGGGTTACCGCTTATTTGTGGAGAGCTATGAGGTAGTAGCTTCCAACGATGTATTCATCTCCTCCAGAATCACTCTAGGTTTAGAGTTTTGCATTTGACAAGAAAATTTATTTTTGAAATTTCTCATAACATTATTTAAAATTAAAATTTTTGGACATTTAAGAAAAAAATAAATGGGGGTACCGCTTGTTTGTGGAGAGCTATGAGGTAGTAGATTCCGACGATGTATTCCAACGATGAATGAATCAACTACCTCATAGCTCTCCACAAACAAGCGGTACCCCCATTTATTTTTTTCTTAAATGTCCAAAAATTTTAATTTTAAATAATGTTATGTGGAATTTCAAAAATAAATTTCCTTTAAAATGCAAAACTCGAATCCTAGAGTGATTCTGGAGGAGATGAATACATCATTGGAATCAACTACCTCATAGCTCTCCACAAACAAGCGGTACCCCCATTTATTTTTTTCGTAAATGTCCAAAAATTTTAATTTTAAATAATGTTGTGAGAAATTTCAAAAATAAATTTTCTTGTCAAATGCAAAACTCTAAACCTAGAGTGATTCTGGAGGAGATGAATACATCGTTGGAAGCTACTACCTCATAGCTCTCCACAAATAAGCGGTAACCCCATTTATTTTTTTCTTAAATGTCCAACAATTTTAATTTTAAATAATGTTATGAGAAATTTCAAAAATAAATTTTCTTTAAAATGCAAAACTCGAATCCTAGAGTGATTCTGGAGGAGATGAATACATCGTTGGAATCAACTACCTCATAGCTCTCCACAAACAAGCGGTACCCCCATTTATTTTTTTCTTAAATGTCCAAAAATTTTAATTTTAAATAATGTTATGTGGAATTTCAAAAATAAATTTTCTTTAAAATGCAAAACTCGAAACCTAGAGTGATTCTGAAGGAGATGAATACATCGTTGGAATCTACTACCTCATAGCTCTCCACAAACAAGCGGTATCCCCATTTATTTTTTCTTAAATGTCCAAAAATTTTAATCCAAAATAATATGTCATGTAAAATCTCAAATTTATATTTTTCCATATGTTTCAGCGCTTTTCTTGTCAAATTTGGCATTTTCTAGGCAAAAAAAAGTTGGCGACACTACTATTTGTTTTTTATTTATATCATTCACAATAGTTGTGAAACGTATTTAACCTACGTATTTATCTTCACACTCTTATTAAACAAAGGGATTTTACTGGAAAAATTAGAGGTAGTCCTGGTTTTTTGCTAATATCTCAGCCATTTATTAACCGATCTGTCTGATTTTTAATAGCAAACAGAAATGGATCACATGTAACAGAAATAAAAAAGAATCAAGTCCTCATCATGTCTGGGTTCTTCGGAAAACCCATTTCAACACACAGACGGACAGACGGACATCGTTAAATCAACTTCGCTCTTCATATGGACCCAGAATATATATACTTTATAGGGTCTAAGATCAATATTGTAGAAATTACAAACGGAATGACAAACTTATATATACCCTTCCACCTATGGTGAAGGGTATAATAAAAGTAAAATTTCGGTTTGTTAATATATTGGTGTGTGACCTATCAACATTTCAAAAGTGAATAAGTCCACGGAGCTTTATTCGAATTGGCATTTATTAATTGAAATTTGGCATTTGCTGTTTGGAAAAGATTTATCTGGGCTGTAAGCGATTGTTTCACTTCCGCCCTCTCCAACTAGTCAATCGGATCTTTTCCCATCTGTTTTCTCACGGTTCAACTACAATTTTGTGTGCTAAGGAAAAGGGGCCTGTTCAACCAATTAGTTAACATTTAGAGCTGGCAGAATACCGCAAAGTTTGAGTCCTGGTGTAAATATCGTTGATGTATGGTTCCAGGTTTATTGGTAAAGGTGCACCGCTACATTATTAATCACCTTACACAATGAGGCGACAAGCTGAATAATTTCTCATACAAAAGTGTCTTGCTTCGTGTATACATTCATGTTTTTTTTTTTTGTATCATATGTAATTCTGTTAATTAATTAGTTTGTGTTTAATTCTTGTTTTGATTCATTTGTAATACAGTTTTAACGTAACTTCAAATTTTTTTTACAATTAATTTTCCCATTTCATGGTTTTGTTTTATATTCATTGATTTAAAAAGATATTTAATAGTAAAAATTTTTTTTTTCAAGAGTGATACGGTCACCTACAAACCGCATTAATACTTACTTTTCACTACAGTTCACAGTTTGCATAACACTCTTTTTAAATAAAATTTACACATCCTTGCAGTCAATACAAATTTTATAACAGAAACCGAAAACTCTCACACGTACACATTTAAATTCCTACACTTCATACACGTACAATTTTTTTATATAAAAATAAAGTATCTTGCGCAACTATTCTCCAGTAATGCAGCGGCCGTTGACATCGTTGGACAAAGTTAATGTAAGTTGTGTTTAATATTTGATACTCTTTCAACTCTTAATAAAATCTCTTTACACATGCCTACAACAATAAATATAACATGAATATCTACTAGATATTATTTTTTTTTAAATACTAACGTAAATAAATATATAGCGGTTGACTCAAATTTTCAACTAGGGTTGGCATACCTTAAAATGTAAGATTATTATCGGGATTCGTGATATAGTGTCTTAAGAATTACCTCATTAAAAATTAACATTTTGAAATTTTTTTTATTAAATTTTAGTTATAAAATAATTTCTTTAACAATATTTAATGACTAGATATTAGAGTTTTCATTTTCATAATATAAATATAAATTTCACAATTTTATCTACGCTTGTAATTCAAACATCACATATTTCTAAATGGTGACCGAAAGTTGCTTTTCATGATTTAATTTAAGTTTTCATTATTATATGGTTAGTTTTATTTACTCAATTCTTAAAATTTTAATAAAATATTTTTATAACGTTTTCAACATGGAATGGTAAATTGTGTCATTTATTACGAAAGGTATTGTCGCTGGTATGGGTTAGATAGGTAAATTTTAACTTATTTTTTTTTCTGTTTGTTTTTGGGGCTGACGACGAATAGTGAAATTTTGTCAGCATGGTGGGTGGGCCTTGGTATGTTTGTAGCGACTAATACCTTTAGCTACAAAACGTTCATCAACAGGTACTTCTTGAACTTTTTCTATATGGATCGCTTTAGTTGTTATTTTGCTACCTAAATTTAAATCTTTTGTAACTGATTCGGAACTTTACACTTTACACCCCCCCCCCCCCCCCGACGAGCACGGCCGCAATTAATAGGTAGCTTGTTCCCCTGTTATTAGACATCAAATCAAGAATCGTTACAGAGATTTTGGCGCCCAACGTGGGGTCTCAGTTGTCGTAAGTTTTTAAATTTTCTTGTGCAATTTCATCTAGAAACTGAGGGCCTTTGATCTACTCAACGTGTAGTGATTTCATATGGATACAGTTTTTGATTTTATTTAGCTTTTGTTTAAATGTTTGTTAAGTTTGGATTTATTAGTTTTATGTGATACGTGATTCTATTGCCTTATTTAATATTTATTTATGCAATTGTTATCAGGGTTTGGGTTCGAATTCGAGACGTTGTTTTCTGGTTAGTATCAGTACAATCCTCATTTGACTCTTATCTACAATTTTGTATATTTTTTTTTGAAATTTTCTTAAAATTTTGGTTCGATGTTTCATTTTGTTTGGATCTAATGTGTCTTGGTTATGATCGAGCGCATTCCTACATCGGAAAATCGACCGCCTTTCCTTTTCTTTGTCCCATTTTTGTTTTCGGAACTAATTCATTCTGATTCTGGTCGGAAGTTTTCCAACAAATATGGGCCCTTCCGCTGTTATTAAACCTGTAAGTTCTTGTTGATGATTGAACGGATAGCATACCACTTTATTTTATGTTTGACTTTTTTTGATTTTGATTTTGTTTTTTTTTTATTTTTATTTCTGTTACATTTTTATTTTTTTTTTAACTAACCCATACCGCAAGACTATACCGAGTAGTAATTATATTTGATAATTTATTGATATAAATTTTTGTTTTAAAAGGTAATTATTGCCTTTGAATTTGAGGCAAATATATTGATTTTTTTTTACTTCTGAATATTAGTTTGTCAGAAAATTAGTTCTTTTTTCTTAAGTTTTGATTGATGTTCTAAAATGCCGTTGATAAGAAGTTGTGGGGATATTCCCGCCCAAGTACAACATGAATCAGCTGCAAATTCCACTTTTGTTGAGAAACGAGTTGCTGGTGGAGAAAATCAGCAGACTCATGCTCCTGTTGAAAGACCCCGAACTAGATTACAGGCTCGTAGGAATGCTGGTAATCAGGGAAATGTAGATGAGGCTAGAGTTCGTCAAATGATTCAGGACTCCTTGGGAGGTTTTAGAGAAGATGTCAGTGAAATGATAGCTAGTGGATTTCGCGAACTGAATTTGGCAAATACAGGGCATATTGATCAGATCAGGCGTAATTTTCGGACTGACGAGGATACTAGAATTTTAAGGAATTCTGGGAGCAATAATATAGGTGATGGTCACGGTGAACGGGATAATCGCAGTGATTCTTCTAGGACTGGACGTAATAATCGAGCAAATTGTAGTTTTCAAAATGAGCATGGAAATGCCCAGCGTGGTTCGGAAGGAATTTTGAATTTGATTCGGAATTGGAGAATTCGTTTTACAGGTGATACTTCGGATGTTACTGTGGATGAATTCATCTACCGAGTGAATACGCTGACAAATGCTAATCTGCGTGGAGACTTTGATCTATTGTGTGGACATGCCCACATTCTTTTTGAGGGAAAAGCATTGAAATGGTTTTGGCGGTTTCATCGAAATTGTGAGGAGATGGACTGGGATATATTATGTGATGCATTAAAACGCCAGTTTAAGGACTATACTACTGACTTTGACATTAAGGACGATATAAGACGTAGAAGACAACGTCAGAATGAGACGTTCGATGAGTTCTACGACGCTATAATGGTTTTATGCGACAGATTGAAGACACCATTAGAGCAGTATGAACTATGTGAAACTATACAACGAAATTTGAAACCGGAAGTGAGACATGAACTGCTCCATTTGGAAATAACTCGAGTATCTCAACTAAGACGCGCGGCACGAAGACACGAACAATTTATAAAGGATATGTCGGCAGCTAATTATAATAAACGCCCGTATCAAAAGGGGCAGGTGTCGGAAGTTGCTAGTGAAAATACTCCGCCGGATAATGAGGGCATTGTGGATAATGAAGATGAAGAAATTTGTGGTGTGTTACGAACACGAAAATGCTGGAACTGTGATAAATTGGGTCACAGTTTTATGGATTGTTTGGAACCAAGAACTGTGTTCTGCTATGGATGCGGGTTGAAAGATACCTACAGACCACAATGTCTTAAATGTACGAGGGAGCGGGAAAACTTCCGGACGGATGTTCGTTCAAAGATAAACGGACATCCGAAACATTGAACAGAATAAATTTTATACGTGCAATAACAAATCAACCAGATAAGACAAACCAACCGGATGTGACACAAATTTACCCATTACAAAGACCTTATCATATTCGTCTTGAGGAATATAACCAGGCGAGAGCAAGAATTTTTAATGAACCGGATGTCTACAAAAACACTACCAGATCGTCGAGAAGAATTCGCAAATACTACGAAAGGAAGAAACGATTTAAAAATGTGGTAATTTCGTCTATAGTTAATAAGGAGAACGATAATAGACCTTATATTTTGCTAAATATACGGGGGAGTAAACGCTTTGCCCTTTTGGACAGCGG
Source organism: Eustalomyia histrio (assembly GCA_949748255.1). Taxonomy (NCBI): domain Eukaryota; kingdom Metazoa; phylum Arthropoda; class Insecta; order Diptera; family Anthomyiidae; genus Eustalomyia; species Eustalomyia histrio. Next base: position 129,846,418 of record OX456525.1, read on the forward strand.
TGCCAACGTTAACGTAATTGGCGGAGAGTTGTGTAAAGAAATTATCGATTCTGAGGAATTTAATAATGGTGGCGGTAATGTTAAGACTGCGGATGGTCAAAGGCAACGAGTGCGGGGGTCGGTCATTTTGTCAGTTTCTTACAACGGCCAGGAAGGGGAAGCTGAATTTTTATTAATTTCAACAATCGAGCAGGACATAATTTGTGGCATGGATTTTTGGGAGAATTTTCAGATTAAAATTTTGGCTTTAAATACCATCACCGAATCGGTCGCCGGTGAAGATGCTGAAAAGATTCCATTAAACTCTTTTCAGGAACAACAACTACGGAAGATTATTGACTATTTTCCGAATTCGGAACGTGATGGGTTGGGAAATACACCATTATTGGAACATAAAATCGATACTGGAAATGTTTCACCAATCAAGCAAAGATATTATCCCATATCTCCTGCGAGAGAAAAGCTATTATGTAGTGAAATAGACCGTATGCTGAAATTGGGTGTAATTGAAGAGTGTCCGATGTCACCTTGGTCATCTCCTGGGGTTTTGATTGTTAAACCGGAAAAAGTCCGATTTTGCTTGGACAGTCGAAAATTGAACTCCGTGACGACAAAAGATGCATACCCAATACCTAACATAGACGGACTTATTTCGAGGCTTCCTCCAGTTTATTTTATTTCTAAAGTGGATCTAAAAGATGCATTTTGGCAAATTCAACTAGACGAATCCTCCAGACCTAAGACAGCTTTCACAATCCCTAATCGGCCATTGTACCAGTTTACAAGAATGCCGTTTGGATTGTGCAATGCACCGCAAACAATGTGCCGACTGATGGACCAAGTAATTCCGTATAATTTAAAGACGAACGTTTTTGTTTACCTCGATGACTTATTAATTATTTCAAAAGACTTTGACGAACATTTACGACATCTACAGGAGGTGGCCACTCAACTTCGAAGAGCAAATTTAACCATTAACGTAAAGAAAAGCTGCTTCGCTATTCGACAAGTACAATATTTAGGATATATCGTAGGCGAAGGATCCCTGAAAATTGACCCAGAGAAAGTGAAGGCAATTTCCCAATTTCCAAGACCTAGATCTGTGAGACAACTTCGACAATTTCTTGGCATGGCCGGATGGTATCGGAGATTTATTGATAATTATGCCACCATTTCATTTCCTTTAACCGAATTATTGTCAAAACGTAAAGCATTGTCTTGGTCGGAAGAGGCACAACGGTCATTCGAGTACATTAAGGAGAAATTGACCTCAGCTCCAGTTTTGGTCCACGCTAATTTTGACAAACCCTTCATTCTTCAATGCGATGCTAGTATGTGCGGTGTCGGTGCGGTTTTGGCACAATTAGACGATGAAGGAAACAAGAGGCCGATTTCGTATATGTCCCAAAAACTAAATAAGGCCCAAAGGAATTATTCTATTACGGAACTGGAATGTTTGGCGGTAATATTAGCTATAAGGAAATTTAGACCATATATAGAGGGACACGAATTTAAAGTTATTACTGACCATGCAAGTCTCAAATGGCTAATGAGACAGAAGGATCTGTCGGGACGGCTTTGCCAGATGGGCTTTAAAACTTCAGGGTTTCGACTTCACAATCGATCATCGAAAAGGAAAGGACAATATTGTGCCAGATGTACTATCCCGTGTTTTTGAAGAAGAAATTGCTGTTGCCGAAGTAGAATTGCAGGTGTTACCATCAATTGACCTAAATTCGGTCGCATTCGAGAGCCCTGAATATAAACGTTTAAGAGAAGAATATTTGAAGGCACAGATGCCGGATTATAAAGTCATTGATAAATATATTTACAAGAGAACTGAATTCTCAAATGGTAATGCTGATGAGTCAGAATCATGGAAGTTGTTTGTTCCAGCTGAACTTCGTAAGGACGTAATGTATGCTTCACATGACGTACCAAATGCTGCTCATGTCGGAATGGCCAAAACGGTTCATCGTATTCGTAAATTTTTCTTTTGGCCCAGACTCGTAACCGATATCAGAGACTATGTCGGGAATTGTGGCTACTGCCGGACATCTAAAACACCAACATCGTCCCTTAAACCTCCAATGGGTGAAATGGTAAAAACCGAACGGCCATTCCAACGGTTGTATATCGATTTAATTGGTCCATTACCACGCACGAGACATGGAAATATTGGAATATTTATAATTTTGGACCACTTCACCAAATTTACATTCTTGAGGCCCTTAAGGAAATTTATAACCAAATCAATTACCGAGTATCTAGAAAAGGAAATCTTTACGTGTTATGGTGTTCCTGAAATTATTGTTTCAGATAATGGCACCCAATTTAAATCATTTTAGAGAATTTAAAGCTTTAATCGATAAATATGGAATAAAGCAACAATTTACTGCTGTCCACAGTCCTCAATCAAATGCAAGTGAAAGGGTAAATAGATCCATTAACGAAGCCCTAAGGTCATATACACGAAACGATCAACGCCAATGGGATGAATATTTGGCCAGTGTAAATTGTGCAATTCGGAGTAGCGTTCATCAAACAACCGGTAGAACACCATACGAACTAGTATTTGGTCAGAGTATGATGAGTTATGGCCAGGACTACGAGATTTTGCGGAATTTGGATCTTTTGGCGGAAACGGATACGAGAATAGAACGACAGGATGAATTTTCACTTCTTAGGGACTCTATTCAGACAAAAATTAGAGAAGCTTACGACCGCAATGTGAAATCATATAACTTGAGAACGCGAACGCGGGAATTTAATATTGGTCAGGTTGTAATACGCCGAAATTTTGTTCAAAGTTCGCTAGCGGAACGGTTTAATGCGAAATTGGCACCGATTGGCATAAGGGCGGTGGTAAGGAAGAGAATTGGGAAGGTTAATTACCAGCTTGAGGATGTAAATGGTAGGCACACTGGAGTTTTTCATATTAAGGATATTTGGACGTAATTTTTATGTATATTTTTTTTTACTCGCAATATATCTTGTTTTTCAGATTAAGTTCTGCAGCACACTTGGCTCTTAATCTGCTTTGTGATGTCGACAAATTTCAATTATCTATTATTTCTTCACAAGCAAATTTTTTTCTTCTACATAAGTTTTTTTTTTTTTATCATATGTAATTCTGTTAATTAATTAGTTTGTGTTTAATTCTTGTTTTGATTCATTTGTAATACAGTTTTAACGTAACTTCAAATTTTTTTTACAATTAATTTTCCCATTTCATGGTTTTGTTTTATATTCATTGATTTAAAAAGATATTTAATAGTAAAATTTTTTTTTTCAAGAGTGATACGGTCACCTACAAACCGCATTAATACTTACTTTTCACTACAGTTCACATTTTGCATAACACTCTTTTTAAATAAAATTTACACATCCTTGCAGTCAATACAAATTTTATAACAGAAACCGAAAACTCTCACACGTACACATTTAAATTGCTACACTTCATACACGTACAATTTTTTTATATAAAAATAAAGTATCTTGCGCAACTATTCTCCAGTAATGCAGCGGCCGTTGACATCGTTGGACAAAGTTAATGTAAGTTGTGTTTAATATTTGATACTATTTCAACTCTTAATAAAATCTCTTTACACATGCCTACAACAATAAATATAACATGAATATCTACTAGATATTATTTTTTTTTAAATACTAACGTAAATAAATATATAGCGGTTGACTCAAATTTTCAACTAGGGTTGGCATACCTTAAAATGTAAGATTATTATCGGGATTCGTGATATAGTGTCTTAAGAATTACCTCATTAAAAATTAACATTTTGAAATTTTTTTTATTAAATTTTAGTTATAAAATAATTTCTTTAACAATATTTAATGACTAGATATTAGAGTTTTCATTTTCATAATATAAATATAAATTTCAAAATTTTATCTACGCTTGTAATTCAAACATCACATATTTCTAAATGGTGACCGAAAGTTGCTTTTCATGATTTAATTTAAGTTTTCATTATTATATGGTTAGTTTTATTTACTCAATTCTTAAAATTTTAATAAAATATTTTTATAACGTTTTCAACATGGAATGGTAAATTGTGTCATTTATTACGAAAGGTATTGTCGCTGGTATGGGTTAGATAGGTAAATTTTAACTTATTTTTTTTTTCTGTTTGTTTTTGGGGCTGACGACGAATAGTGAAATTTTGTCAGCATGGTGGGTGGGCCTTGGTATGTTTGTAGCGACTTATACCTTTAGCTACAAAACGTTCATCAACAGGTACTTCTTGAACTTTTTCTATATGGATCGCTTTAGTTGTTATTTTGCTACCTAAATTTAAATCTTTTGTAACTGATTCGGAAATAAATAATTTTTTTTTTTGTGGGAACTTTACACTTTACACCCCCCCCCCCCCCCCGACGAGCACGGCCGCAATTAATAGGTAGCTTGTTCCCCTGTTATTAGACATCAAATCAAGAATCGTTACAACATACGGATAGGAAACACCAGCTGCGCCATATCCGGACGAATATTCGACTTCATCATTTCCACCAGGTCGCCCTCGAAAATTTTCCTAGTTTGCTGGTTGTACAGCTTAAGAACTTCATTACAGAAATCTTCAAACGGCTCTTGAGGAAGCTGGCGTCTATCCATAATCTGACAAGTCACCTCAAAGTCACTTTCAAAGCGTCTAAAGCGTCGGATCATCAAGTCGCGCAAATCCAGCCACTGGGAGATTTGCGTATGTTGCCGCTGAGACCAATACCAATTTAACATCTCTCCTTCGAGAATATTATGAAAACTTGCCAGTAATTCCTCCTCTGGGCAGTCATAATCCCTCTGCATGGTTTCCACGCGCAGCACAAATCAACCGGCATTGACTTACTGGTACCATCAAATTTCACGTTCCATTTCTCCACTCGTGGCCTGTAGTCTGTGAACGGCCGCTGATGCCGTGGAGTTGGTGTTGGATAATCTGGTTGGTTCCCTGTATATGGCTGGTATCGATCATTGCCGGCGTACGGCTGTTGTTGTGGCGTTTAGTTATGTGCCCACGGTTGCTCCGAATAATGATGTGTCGCTCTGGGCGGTGCTGGCGCACCGTGTACCGGTTGTGGCTGCGAGGCTATTGCCGGTTGCTGCATAACAGCTGCAGGCTGCCTTCCGATTCCGCCATATCGTACTTGGGCCGGTTGATTACCATTCTCCGACGCCCTCTAGCGCGACCGTAAGCTGTCTGCTACTAATTGAGGTACCAAAACGCACAACCGCTCTTCAAAAGTACGCATAATTTCCACCTGTGCCAAACTTGTTGCCATGTCTATTTGCTGCCCCGTTGTGGCTGATGTGCGAGCATTTGGCTGAGCGATCGGTGGCGCAAATCGAGACGAGGTTGGTTGATTTCCTAGCGGGCCAACTGGTGGGTTACTTCTCAGATCCTGCCGTATGACTTGTGCTGTCAGACTACTAAAGGGTGGCGATTCGATGGTACTTAGCGGACCAACTGACTCATCGCCCATACCTGCTGCTTCATCTCTATGACTGGTACCGTACTGATTATCAATTTCAGCCGAATTCGGACTAGTTGGGTTCCCAATAACCGGTTGTTGAGCGTTAGGGTCCATTGTAGCAGGCCCCTCAGAGGATGGAGAAGTGTTATTCATCCTTTGCCTTCTAGTCCTCACCATAACAAACTTGCTAATCCTTATAAAAAAAAGCAAGCAAATTACTAAAAACTAAAAAAAAAAAAATTCCCTAGTAATAATAAACCCTAAATAAAAAGTAAACCCAAAAAAGTAAAAACTTAAAATAAGTAATACAAACTAAAAAAAAAATAAAAACCTTATAAAAAAAATAATAAAAAAAAAATTTTCCTTTAAAACTAAAGAATTATAATATTGAACCTTAACAAACATTCAAACATAATTCACTTGGACAATCGCCCTATTAACCAAAAATCTCTTGACTTTTGTATTAAAACTCGTCTTGGTTTATTTTTGTTTTAATCTTCTTTATTTATTGGACAGCGTTGCTGTCTTTTTTTTAGTTCCTGTTTAACTCTAAGTTTAATACTGACATACTTCTAATTTTACATCGACTTATATACTAAATTTGTTTGTACTGTAACAAAGGGGAAACGTCAAAACAAAATTAACATTGACCCACTTGAAACATCTGCGCACCAGATTACTGCAGTCGCAGTGTTTCAAAGTGTCACATGCATTCGTTGCACTCGAACTATGTGAGGTCTAGTATCAACAGACACATTACTTGACAATGGTCAGTACTACAAATAATGCAACGTGAAACCCTTTAGTACGTTCTTTCTCATGGGTATTCATAATTGTTTTATTTGTTTTCTTTATTTTCATTAGTTCTGAATAATTCAACTTAAGGTTGAAATACAAATCTTTGTTTTCCCTTTGTACACTATGTACCGTGAGTATGCACACTACACCCTCACCCTTCAGATAAATCTTCAAATTTCTGTAAAAAGAAAATCAACAGAAATTGGAGGATTTAAATCATGTGTATTTCCAACAGTGCATACCCATAATATTACATTCTTATATTTAATTATTCAAGTAATACAATATCATAAACAGTTTAATGAGAAAAATAAAAAAAATTAATTTATATGTTGTTTTGCGTTATACAATATTATAATTTCTTTTTTTGTTTGTTTTGTTATTTATTATACATTTTCAATTATTTACAATTTTTTTTCTTTTTGATTACGTTTTATATTTTTTTAATAAGTTCTTATGATACGTCTTAATATTATTCCCTACTCTAACTGATACGTTTAAATCTTTAATTGCCTCTATAGTGTAAGGACCTCTATAGGGTGCTTCACCTTTCTTTCTACTTTCTATTTTAACTAATACTAAATCTCCTACTTCTAAATTTATACTATTTGTCTTATCCCCTGATTCTACTTGTCTATTTTCCTTAACTTTTACAGTCAGTTTTCTTGCACAGTCTAGTGAATGTTTTAGTCTGGCTTTCAGTTCGTTAGCATTATTTTCTAGATTGTAAACCTTTGGATGATTCATGACTTCATCACCTGGTAAACTTGGTAACCTCCCAAATAGCAATTCGAATGGAGAGTACTCGGTGTCCACATGAGGAGTTACATTGTACGCAAATGCATAATAAGGAATCCATTGTTCCCAATTATCACCTTCTACAAAAGATAAGAAATATTCATTTAGAACCCTATGGTTTCTTTCCACAGTGCCTAAAGTTTCATAATGGTACGGAGTTGAAAATCGTTGTTCAATTTTCAATAATTTGCATATCTCCCTCATTAATTCGTTTGTAAATTCTGTCCCGTTGTCAGATTTCAAAGTCATAAATATTCAATATTTCAATATAAGGTTTTCAGTTAACGCCTTAGCTATGGACTTCGCTTCTTTCGTTTCTATGGCGCATGCTATAACATACTTTGTTAACTCGCATTGCATAGTCAATATATATCGATAGTTCATCGAAGGACGTAACGGTCCAACTGTATCGATTAAAACCGTTTCAAAATCCGTGTAGGTGTATCCGTAACACAAAGTGGTTCTCTGGTGTGTCTTACCTGCTTGTTTCTCTGGCAGAGATCACACTTAGAAATATAATTCTTTACCATTCTGTACATGTCTTTCCATATGTACCGTTGTTTCAATTTTAGTAGAGTCTTTCGAACTCCAAAATGACCTCCTGTGGGGTGTTGTGAAATAATTCTATAAGTTCTAACTTTTTACTTTCGCTTAGTATATGCTGAGGTTTACTATATAACATTGTTGTTACGTCATCTTTATTCAATTTATTGGATTCATTATATCTGGCCTTAAATTCTTCTGCAGGAATTATTCTAAATATTGCATCATCTCTGGCGATGGCAAATTTTCTACTCTTACTTTTCTTCAAATAAGATGAAAGTTTCTCCAATAGAGTACCTAAGCACTTTGGATTATCACTACATCTAATGCGCATTTCATTTTTACATTTATCATTCTCTGTTATATATCTATATATATCCTCTGTCGGCCTCTTTTCTAATATAAATTTCAGTTTGCATGCATGCTTTATGTCATTGATGGAAGTGCAATCCCGCATATGGAGTTGATCAGACTCACTATGAGACTTGCTATTGATATTTTCATTCACTGATGATTTCTCTTTCATACCTCTCGTTACTACTAGCGTTTTCTTTATATTTGCATAATGCATAATGCATCTGCATTAGTATTGTTGGATCCTTTCTTATATACGATATCAAAATCATAATCAGAAAGTTCCAAACGTATTCGTGATAATTTCGAGCTTGGATTCTTATGAGAAAATAGTGATATTAATGGCCTGTGGTCCGTTACAACCGTGAATCTTCTACCATACAAATACGGTCTAAAAAACTGTATTCCCCAATAAATACCTAGCAACTCCTTCTCAAACACGGGTTTATTTTTATCGTGCTTGTTAAGGGATCTGCTCGCATAAGATATGGGTAAATCTTCACCTATTGGACCTTGAGACAAAACTGCACCCAGCACAAAATCCGATGCGTCCGTTGTTAATACAAACGGTCTATCAAAATCCGGATATTCCAAAACTGGAGGGCTTACTAAATTGTCCTTTAAAGCCTCAAATGCCAATTGGCATTTTTCAGTCCACTCAAATTTCGTATTCTTTTTCAATAGGTCATTTAGACAGTTTGCAGTTTCTGCAAAATTTTTTATGAATCTGCGATAGTAGTTACAAAAAGCTACAAATCTTCTGACGTCGTCGGAATTTCTTGGAATCGGATATTTGGAAATTGCTTCATACTTGCAACTGGCTTGATACCGTTTGCTGTGATCAAGTGCCCTAAGTATACAACTTCAGGTCTTAAAAAACAACAATTACCCTCGTTCAGCTTAAGATTATACTTGGATAATCTAGTAAAAACGTTCATTAAATTTTCATTATGATGTTTCAAACTACATCCAAAAACAATTATGTCGTCAACATATAAAAATGCTTCAGACTCTAATCCAGACAGCGCTATTGTTAGCATTCTTTGGAAACTATTCGAAGATATTTTTAAACCAAATGGTAATCTGGTGTATTGATAATGACCATTAGGAGTTGAAAAGGTTGTAAAAGGTCTTGAGTTCTTATCAAGCTCTATCTGATGGAATGAACTTGTCATATCCAATGTAGAAAAATATTTTGCCCTTCCTAACTTATCCAAAATGTCGTCAATTCGTGTTAATTCAAATTTATCATTAACTATCTTGTCATTAAGTTTTCTGAAATCTACTACTAACCTCCATTTGCTCAAATCACTCTGTCCCTTTTTAGGAACTAACAAGAGTGGAGCATTATAAGGACTTATGGATGGTTCTATGATTCCTTGTTCTGATAGTCCCTTCACTTGTCTATTTATCTCTTCCGTATGTGTTTGCGATGTAAGCGATAATTCTTTATGTACACTGGACTAGTGTCGTTTAATTGTAAAGTTTGATTATAAAAATTATTTGTTGTCAAATGCTCATTTTCTAAATGAAAAATGAATTGGTATTTCCTCAGAATTCCAATTAATTAATTTTTTGCCATATCGTCATCGACGTCTAAATTAAGCTCATTTAATAGTCTACTGAATCGCTCATCATTATATTTCGTATGAGTTGTCGTGTTGTTAGTTCTATAAATCTCATAATTCGTAGCGGTACTGTTTCTATGCATAAATTCCTTATTATTGTGGTTTTGTCCAATACATTTAATAATCTGACATGTTTATTCCCTTTCTTTGGTACTATGGCGTTTGCTAAGAACACGCCCTTCGTAATCTCACGACTGCATATCACACCATCTTCTTCAATGTTTAAATCCAATGGTACAATCACCTCACTTCTTGGTGGAATTTTCACGAAATTTACACTGAATTTATTATCATGTATTGGTAGTGCTATTTTGTTATCTCCGGTATTTACCGTTAATATGAATTTGTCATAAGGCATGTTTTCTTTGTACACTTAAGCTAGCAAGATATTTCATTTATATGGCGAATTAAGCGAGTTGAGAACTAGTCGCTTAGTACTCGCTAAATTTTCCATATAAATGAAATAACTTGCTAGCTTAAGTGTACAAAGAAAACATGCCTATAATCTATGTTGCAATTATATTTACAAAGGAAATCTCTTCCCAATATACCATCGGTATGAATTGGAAAATTATATTTGACCAGTTGTATTTTATGATCAGTTACCGTTTCACCAAATTGTATTGTTAAGTTAGTGGAACCTAAAGATTTTATTTCTTCTTTCGAAATACCCGTTAGGTAACTATAATCATCTGCATCTTTTTTATGGTTATGTAATAAATCTTCTTTGCACAAAGAGACATCGGCTCCTGTGTCAATTAAGAATGTTAAAATGCTATCTGCTCCCTGTACATTTAATTTTACATAATTTCTAAGATCAGACGAGATGCTAAATATTCGTTTGGTGTTTACTGGTTCTGTTCCGAAGATTCCTGGTACTCTAAAATCTCCGGATACTGGGAGTTTCCCTGTTCCTGTATATGACGTACATTATGGTTTCTATTATTACCAGAATTTCCATTAGAATGGTTATTACTCCTTCCACGATTATTACCCCAATTATTCTGATTACCGTTGTAACCATTGTTGTTATTTCGGTTATTACTCCTTCCACGATTATTACCCCAATTATTTTGATTACCGTTGTAACCATTGTTGTTATTTCGGTTATTGCTATTTTTATTACTATTCTGGTTATTATTTCTTCCCAATCCGCACATTTTAGCAAGATGGTTCAATTTACCACAATTGTTGCAATTCTTACCATCTGCATAGCATCTATTGCCATGTCTACCACCACATTTCACACATATGTTGCCATTAGTATTCCGGTTTCGTCCGGATGCGTTTCCTGTTTGTGCAGTTTGAAACATAACCTGGCTTTGTCTTATGTCAGATGAAGCCTCTAAAGCTATTTCGATAGCTTCGTGAAGCGTCTTAATTCTACTTGCTTCAATCGTTCTGACTATTTCTCTATTCTTTAGACCGTTTTTGAACGCATTAAACGCTATCATTGCATTCGTGTTGCTAATGGTTTCCCTACTAGTTTCACTAAGTGCGTTTACTTGAAGTTCGTTCAACTCCATTGTCAGTGTCTCTATTTTGTCAGCGAATTTCCTTATCGTTTCTGACTGTACTACACTAGTCAGTTCGTTTAGGACTACATTTGGAGATTTCCTTATGAAATATGCCTTTTTGAGTGAGCTCAGAAGAGTCTCGATGTTAGTTGGCACTGATATTTGTCGCACTCTGTTCTGAACCTAAGTCGTTAGTTTTGTCCTAAAGACAAAGTTGAAAAATGAGGTATGTTTTTCCTGGGAAATAGTCTCCTTTATTATTTCTAGATTAGCAATGAACGGTTCTAGCTCATCTCTTGCACCACTGAAAGATGGTAATAGTTTCGAGATAGATGCTAGTTCAGTCGTGTTCAAAATATTATTGGTCATCGTGTCGGTTTCAATATATTCTTCTTCTGTATTACTAGATTCTTCTTCTATACTACTACCACTTGTCTGTTGCGCTTCGTGAAACTGAAGAATATTTAAAGTTTCTCTTTTCACTGTAGTAAATTTTTCTAACTGTGTATTCTTTTCCACTTCTGTTATTTTCAAACTATTCAATGTCGTATTTGCATCTACTTGCAATTTCTCAAGTTCCTCTTTTTTGGATTCTATAGTCTCTAATGAATAAGGCCTGCCTGATGATTTCCTTGCATTTGTTAATATAGTTTCTACCTGTTTATATATTTTATCCATTTGTCTATAATATTGATAAGAACAAAATCATTATTTAAAACTTCATATTTATTTTATTCACACAATTTGTACTAAAATTAGTTTCTATTATTCAATTTACTTAAAAAATCCTTGATCGAAGTAACCTTATCTAATACATTTAGTTCGTCTACTTTTTCTACAATAGAGTTTATTTCCTCCTCTATTTGTAAGTCATTTGCTTTTTCTAAGATGTATTCCTTTACATTATTTATTTGCTCGTAAGTTCTACTTGTTAAATAATTTTTTATATACATAAACAATAATATTATACTTATGACTATAATTACCGTTGCTGTTGCCACCAATAATGTAGCTCTTAACATAATTTCTATATATATTTTATTTTTTTTATATAATTCTCTGTTTCAAAAAAAATTTTCTTCTTTAATATTCTATTATCTCAGATTTTTGCCACGATTGCATTCTTCCTTTTCCTTTTTTTTCTTTCTAGACTCTTATATTCTCTGATTTCTGCTATAATCTTGTAAAATTCTAAATTGAGATCTACTAATGTCTGTGTAAGGTATGTTTTCTCCCTATCACATTCTTCTATTAGTATTCTCTCCTTTATTGAAGTGATTCTATTTTCTAATAGTGTTAGTTTCAATTTTCTTTCTCCAATATAACTCCTAAAAATTGGATATTTTGGTTCTTCTTGTTTGTGCTTTCTAATTAAAGGTTTAGGACCTAGAAGTAATATTTCCGGCTTTTTAGTTATTTTCCCTAACTTCCATTGCTCGTTAGCACTTTTTATTTCCTTTAATATCTTATTTAGAGAGTCACTGCTCATATTAAAATATTTCTTCTACATGCCTCTTTATTTCTTTTCTCTTTTTTCTTAATTCTTTTACAAATTATTGTCATTGTCGCAAAGTTATACTTGTGCACAGCACTCAATACAAAATTGCGATATAACAGCACTCAACATAAGATTTGCTAATTGAATACAGCGTCAGGTATTCGGCAGTGTCGGATATTCGGCAGCTCAGATATTTGGCAGCGTCAGATATTCGGTAGCGTCAGATATTTGGCAGCGTCAGATATTTGGCAGCGTCAGATTTTCGGCAGCGTCAGATATCACTATGGAACATTTTTGGGATTATTGTCTGGGGGGTGAGAAATTCCAAGTCAGGGTGATGGTACTAGGTCAGTATAGTATGTGTAGTTTTTTTTTATGACCTTTTAAATTTTTTCCTTATCTTGATGTTTTTTCGCTTAGTTGTAACATTTTGGCAAAAATGTAGTTTAACATAACTTGAGAACCACTTGTTCGATTTTGCTAAAACAAACTCAAAAAAATTTAGAATTTCTTTAATCCGTTTATATAACGTTTTTCTTTATAATTAACAGTTTTGCCGGTAAAAATAAATTTGTGGAGAAAAAAAAATATTTTTTTGCCTAAAAATTAAAAATTTTTTTTTAAATTCATAAAAAATCCAAAACGGAAAAAAGGATCAAGTGTTATTAATTTCATGTAAAGTCACATAACCTATAAACAAAATGCGACATAGATCATAGAAATCGATTAACGCGTTCTGCTTTTATTTACAATTAAGTGAAGGTATCCCATTTTGACAAGAATATTGATATTTGTTTTTATTCAAAAAAGTGTCATTTATCGCCTTTTTTATAAATTTTCCCCAATAACTCCAATAACTTCTGGCCATAAACTACTAAAAAAATTAAGTAAACATTTTTATAATTTTTTATTTTTATTTTATTTATGTATTTTTATTTATTTTAATAAATATTGCCCAGACTTTTTCGATGGTGGTTGTTCGGGACTAGTGGCATCGCATTCATCGCTATCATCAGTTTCTGAACCACACATAATGTCAATGTGTGACTCCACTGTTGGCCCTTCTGCATCTCCTGAAAATTCTTTATCATCAAGATCATCCTTGTCTTGCCACACAAGCTTACTCCACCAGCAAATTTCCGCAATTATTGCACTCGGCGACTTTTTGCCTCTATATCTGTAAGTTTTTGTTTTATTAAAATGAGTTTGAAAAAATAAAAAATCAGTATTACCTCATTTCAAATGGCATAGCAACTTAATGATAGCGTTCACCTTGTTCTTCAGATTCGGTAGCCAATTGTTTGCTGAAGTAGTCCAGATGATGATGTAAATAATGGATTTTCAAGGACATGTGGACACCAATTTCCGAGAATGCTCTTAACATCCTTGCGACAGAAACATCGTAGTTGTTAGAACGATGCTTTCCCAACGAGCCTTCTATTACTTCTTTGATTGCCTGCCATGTATTCAATTCAGCGTCAATCAAAATATTGTTGAATGCGTCACTTTTAATCAGCTTTCGTATATCTGGACCATTTACTACGCCTGATTGGAAAAAACTAATTTGTTAAGATGGAAAATCATGGGAAATGAATGTGATATTATAACTTACCTTCTTTAATTTTACTTTCGCTGAGTCTCGGGTAAACTAGTTTCAAGCACAAGAAAACTTCATCTCTTTTGGCGACAGTTTTGATAAAATTCTTAACAATTCCAAGTTTAATATGCAGCAATATCTTCTCCTTCGGCACTAGAGGCTCACGAATAATATTGGCCGTTTGTAACCTGCTGTGTTCGCTGAGTTTCCATCCGTGGCATGCATATTGGTCACCGGAAAATCGTATGTCCCAATCGCACAAAAAGCACATATATTTTATATAGCCGCTTTGAAGACCGCAAAGTATTGCTACAACTTTAAAATCGCAGCATATGCGCCACATATGTTTGGCGTAGTTAACCATTTTTAAAATATTTTCCAGTGCATCATATGTTTCTTTCGTTTCTGTACTATAGGCAATTGGAACTGAAGGTTTTTTATTGTTCTTATGCAGTAAAACCGCCTTCAAGCTGAGTTTTGAACTGTCAATAAATAATCTCCAGTCATCTGCTTCATATTTTATTTCCATTGCGTCCATCAATTTTCCTACATCCGGGCAATATGCAGAAGTTTTTTCATCATTCACAAGGAATAAACTTTGGAGTGTTGCCTGACGACTTCGATAAGCTGTGACTTTCACACCGGGTGCCAACAAATTGTTTGATTTCAAAATGGAAGCCAGCTCTTCCGATTTATGCTGTGTTAATTCCAACTCATTGGATACTGATGGCTCATATGGGGGATCATCACGTGCATTATATGTCGGAGCAGTCGTAGAAGAGAAAATATCTGGGCTAGAAGCTTTTGGCACAGGAATGTGGTCCGAATGAGGCAATGGTGTTGCGGCACTTGCAACACCAACGTAATTATACGATTTTCTTATCCTTTTTGCGGCTCCTTTATTCGCACATGCATAGCAATTCAATGGATTGTGACCTTCGCCAGGATTAGTCCAAGTCATTGGGATACCGAATGGCATACTTTCACGTCTTCTATTTTTCCAATCCATTAGACGGTTTTAGCAGCTTTTACACACTATATTTGGTACCCAATTTTCGTTCACTATAACATTTTGGTTGAAGTACATCTCGTATGTTTGAACAAAATCTGTACTGAAATTTCCCCTTTTTTTATGTGTTGAGACATATTGACCACAGCAGTAGCAAAAGCTATTTATATCTGGCTTGCACAGTTCCATATTCTGTTCAGTTTTGTTCACTTTTAAAAAACTGGAGAAAAATCACTTTTACTGTTCGCGTTCGTCGGCACTTGTTGAATGACAAAAATCACAGAACCAGTGTGAGAAAGAGAAGAAGTATAATGACAATGCATGTTTTATGTGAACATTACAGAACCAGTGTTGCCACATCAATATTTCTCTTTTAGTATAGTAGAAAAATATGAGGGAGTTCGGCTTGTGAGTGTCAATGTTTTCTCCAAATAATGTTGTGCATATCTGGAGCAAATTTTTGAAATTCATACATTTACCTAATTGTGAATAAATGAGAAACGCGTGCATCGATTTTCATGATCTATGCCTTTTTTTACTCATGAGTTATGTGACTTTACGCGAAAGTAATTAGTTTTGGCACTTTTTTCCATTTTGGATTTTTTATGAATTTAAAAAAAAAATATTTAAATTTTTAGGCAAAAAATACTTTTTTCCCTTCATACATTCATTTTTAACTTCGAAAGTGTTGCAGATATAGGAAAACGGTATAGAAACAGATTAGAGGAATTGTAATTCTTAATTTTTCTAAATTTGTTTCATCAAAATCGGACAAGTGGTTCTCGAGTTATGTTAAACTACGTTTTTGCCAAAATGTTACAACTAAGCGAAAAAACATCAAGATAAGGAAAAAATTTAAAAGTCATAAAAAAAACTGACACATACGAACGCCAAACCCTTTGAGGGTTTTACTATACTGACCTAGTACCATCACCCTGACTTGGAATTTCTCACCCCCCAGATTGGCTGTTGTACTGTGTATTTGGCAGCGTCACAGGATTTCGGCAGCGTCGCAGGATCGCCATGTATTAAAACTCGTCTTGGTTTATTTTTGTTTTAATCTTCTTTATTTATTGGACAGCGTTGCTGTCTTTTTATACCCTCCACCATATATGGTCAGGGTATATATCAGTTTGTCATTCCGTTTGTAACATGTCGAAATATAGGTTTAAGACCCCATAAAGTATATATATTCGTGATCCATATGCAATTTTAAGTCGATTTAGCGATGTCCGTCTGTCTGTTGAAATGGCGATCACGACGCGAAGACACAAGAGGGGATGCCTATTTTTACCCAGATTATTGAACATCCTCCCGAGCAGTTTGGTATTTAAAATGAGCAAAATCGGTTAAGCGGTTCAAAAGTTATGAGTGAAAATGTGAAGGTACCTCTAAATTTTCCATACAAATTTGTACAATTTTTCTGTATCTATTTTAATTTTCTGTTAAGTAAGTAAAAATGTTATTAAGTCTTCTTATTGTTTGATTACAATTATTGTCTTACATAATATGAGAATAATAACATTCTTAGAGCTATATGTGTGTTACTCTGATAACTAAGTTAACGTAAAAATCAACAATGTTAAAGTCGCTAACAGAGCAGACCTCTGTAAATAACATTGCTAAAACTAAATAAATAACATTACTAAAACTAAATAAGAAAAGTTCGTTGCATAAATTGACAAAACATATTCATATTACAGTTCATCATCTTCAGCCCCTATGGTGGAGGGTATTCAAAGATTTGGCACAGCCGAATTTAGCCCTTTTTTACTTGTTTTTAGTTCATGTTTAACTCTAAGTTTAATACTGACTTACTTCTAATTTTACATCGACTTATATACTAAATTTGTTTGTACTGTAACAAAGGGGAAACGTCAAAACAAAATTAACATTGACCCACTTGAAACATCTGCGCACCAGATTACTGCAGTCGCAGTGTTTCAAAGTGTCACATGCATTCGTTGCACTTGAACTGTGTGAGGTCTAGTATCAACAGACACATTACTTGACAATGGTCAGTATTACAAATAATGCAACGTGAAACCCTTTAGTACGTTCTTACTCATGGGTATTCATAATTGTTTTATTTGTTTTCTTTATTTTCATTAGTTCTGACTAATTCAACTTAAGGTTGAAATACAAATCTTTCTTTTCCCTTTGTACACTATGTACTGAATTTTGCAATAAAATATAAATGATGAAATTTTAAAAAAATAATAAAACCTAATAAAAAAAAATTTATATAAAAAAAATAAAGAAATAATATTGAATCTAAAAAAAAAAATATATAAATCAATTTATTTCACTCCAAATACTAACATTTGCAACTAAATAAATTAAAAAAAAAAAATAAAACCTAATAAAAAAAAATTATATAAAAAAAATAAAGAAATAATATTGAATCTAAGAAAAAATCAAAAATAAATCAATTTATTTGACTCCAAATACTAACTTTTGCAACTAAATAAAAATAATGAAAATTAAAAAAAAATAATAAAACCTAATAAAAAAAAATTATATAAAAAATAAAGAAATAATATTGAATCAAAAATAAATCAATTTATATTCAATTTTTTTAAGCTAAAGATCTTTTTTTTTTTTTATATAAACAAGATTATGATTGCGAATTAATAATATTTTAAGTGATAGTACAAAGTATAAATTAGTAAATAAGGATCCTACAGATAGATTACAAAGGATAAATAACAGTTTGGTTGAAGAATTATTTAAGAAAAGAATTTTGATGAGTAATGAGAAAAATAGATTAAAGACTAACATTGCTATCGCACCTAGGTTATATGGACTACCGAAGATTCACAAGGAAGATTTTCCATTAAGACCTATTTGTTCCTTTATTAATTCACCTTCTTACGAATTATGCAAATATATTGTAAATATTCTTAAAGAGATAACAAAATTTTCTAGATACAATATTAAGAATTCTTTACAATTTAAAGATAGAATTAGAGGACAACATATAGAAAATGATGAGATTTTAGTTTCATTTGATATTGTTTCACTATTTCCTAGTATACCAGTTGATTTAGCAATGAGTGCAATAGAAGAAAAGTGGGACGTAATAATGCAACATACAGAGATGGAAAAATTTTTATTTTTACGTATTTTAAAATTTTGAATAGAGGACAATAGATATTTTCAGTACAATAGGAATATATATATACAACAAATGGGACTTCCAATGGGATCTCCAGCTTCTCCAATCATTGCGGATATTATAATGGAGAAATTGCTAGATGAGTCTATAGAGAAATTAAGTGTAAAACCAAGGATAATGACGAAGTATTTAGATGACTTATTTTGTATCATTCCAGAATTAGCAGTTAACAACATGCTTACAACATTAAATAGTTTTGATCAAAACATTAAATTTACAATGGAGAGAGAATGTAATTCGATACTCCCATATTTGGATACATTGATAATTAAGAGAGACAACAGATTAATAATGGATTGGTATCAGAAACCAACTGATTCAGGGAGAATAATTAATTATTACTCTAAACATAGTAGGAACATTATCATGAACACAGCTAAGAATTTTATAGAGAGAGTATTGACAATAAGTGATGTAGAATTTCATAGAGGAAACATTATAAAGATCAGAGATATATTACGAGATAATGGTTTTCCAACTGAGTTATCTTATAGAATAGTAGGTCAATATAGAAATAGGATAACACAAAATGGAGCATATATAACTGAACCACGAATTTTTAAATCTTTAACATATGTCCCTGGATTATCAGAGAGATTGGCGAGATCTAACATCTTTGATAAGGAGAAATATGGAATAGCTCATCGTAATTTTAATACATTAGGGAAATTATTTAGTAAGACTAAAGATAGAATTGATAAGTGGGATATGTCAAATTTAGTTTATAAGATACCTTGTCAGGGAAATGATCAGGAAAATTGTGATAAAGTGTATATAGGAACGACAAAATAAATTAAAAACCACAATTTCAGGACATAAATCAGACCAAAAACATAGAAATATTAATTCGGAAAAAAACGCATTGTCATCTCATTGTTCTATATTAAATCACCATCCTAACTTTGAAAATGTTTCAATATTAAGAACAGAAAATAATTATAAAAAACGTTATATGTTAGAAATGTTAGAAATCATTAATACACCTTTGACACAGAGAATGAACTTTAAAGCTGACACAGAAAATTTAGCTCAGAATTATAGATATTTAATTAGTAAAAAATTAGGAAACTTAAATGTATAGATATGTTCTTAATAACTATAATAATTTAATTTCATAATGTTATTTTATTTTATAAACAACATTTATTATGTTAAATTTCATAAACCAAAGTATTAAACCAATATGAAAATATTTTTTACGATCTTTAGCAGGAAAATGTTGTTTATAAAATTACCACTTCTATTTGATTAAATGTTAATTTAATTTTTTTAAAAATTTAATTTATATTTAAATGTTAAATATTTTTTATATTTAAATGTCAACTTTTTATAAATATTAAAATTTTGTTTTCCTAAAGATGCTAACAAATTGTTAGCGAAATATCGAAAATAAAATAAGAAATTTTATAAAAAAAAAGATCTTTAGCTTAAAAAATTGAATATTAATATTAAAATTAGATCGAATAAAGTTATATTATTTTTAAATCAATTTATTTGACTGCCAATACTAACTTTCGCAATCAAATAAAATAAAAAAACATAATAAAAATATGACTTGTAATATTTCCCAAAAATGAAACCACCAAAAATATGTTTCCGCTATGCGGAAATAAAAAAAACAAAATGTCCTTTCTGCAACCGTTATTAACAAAAAAAATTGCGCCTTCAAAAAAAAACAAAATGAAAATTTAAGACCAAAAAAAAAATTAAAAACTCATAAATTTAATAAAAACTGAAAACTTTACTTAGAATCTCGGAAACCAAAATTTTTCTTCATAATATAATCAGTAGTGAGCTTCGAAAGACCGTAGGGATATACCGCCAAAACTGAATACATGCCTGGAATAAACCACCCAAAACGAAAGAAAAAAACACATTTTTTTTCTTTTTGAAAACAATTTTTAAAAGCTCTTTTAAATTTTTATTTTCAGAAACGAAGAAAACAACGATAATGCCTTGTATTAAACTGGTAGTTAACCTTACCCAATCACCCTCTCGGAGATGATCGCATGTGCTGCCCAGACTTGGAAAGAGTATTACATCACGACCTATCAGCCCCTAAAGAAGTGATCTGGCAAGTATTATAACTTTGTGCTATTGAAAATTTATTAACTGAAATGTTTCTTGCATGTTAATTTTTCTTCCCGGACACTGCAGGTTATGATACTCACGAATCTCTATTCCCCAGTAATCATGGCTTACAGATGTCCTTGAATAAAAATTAACAGCAAGCCTTTCTGGACTTTTATCCAACAGGTGCCATCCCCTCAACGTCGCAAACAAGTGCCTGCCTTGACTGACAAGAACACCGTGACTTACGCTGAGGATCATGACTCTGCTGGATTAAAGTTCACAAAGCTACTAATGTACGAGGTACCCGAATTTCGGGCCCGCATTGTCGGGCGCCATTTTGTCATGTATAACCCTGGGAGTTGGCATCACCTTTATGCTATGCTTGTAAATTAATAACTAACGGTGGCATATGCTGTTGGTAACGCTGTCCGTTGGCGTTGCCCGGCCAGTGACGGCAGACCGCGTGGGTTCACCAACAACATCGCCACAGGTTAACTTGAGCAAAAAAATTAAAACTGAAACAAAACGTATTCAACTAAACAAGGGGGTAACTATTGACATTCTCATTGTTTTTCTTTTGTGCTTACTTGCGGGCTTTTTCCTTCATTCCAGGTTCTTATTCCTCAGCATGTACCGCTTTGGCGGGCAGCATTTATGGTCTTTGCTGCTGGACCTGCCCTCCCTCAACCATGGCAAGCTATGGTCCTTAATTTGTTAGCATTGCCCCAAAATTATATCCTTCACGGCTCCTTTCCAACTCACTTACCTTTTACAAAAATAATACCTATTTTCACATTCTTATGGTTTCAATAAAAATTATAAATAAAGCTTTTCATTTATATAAAATACTCTTATTTATTTTTGGTACTATTTTGGTTTCATTAATTTTTTTTCCTGTTTTATTATGTGCTTTCCTCCTTCCGGTCAAAAGAAAGGTATCGGGTTATGGCTTCTAAAAAAAATAAATTTGATACATTAATAATAATACCACGAAAATCTTACTTTTTCCTGCGGGCCCTACCTACTTTTGCTTTGGGACCTGTGCCAGATATTTCGGCCTAAGGACTCCTCAAAGGGTTTGTCCGTCCGTTTTCCGTCCTAAAGGTATGTATCCTTACGAATAAAATAACTCCTAAAATAGATTTATTCTCCCCTTCGGACAGACTTTCAGGGTAACTTGGAGGTGTTTTGCGGCCTACTGAGGCGGGATACCTAATTGCTAATAGGAATGAGCTCAACCTACAGGGACTGGTAAAAAAAAACATACAACCCGACCGTTGCCCTAACCCCTATACCTACTAAGGGCAATATATATATATTTTTACCCTTTACAGAGGGAGGGTCACGTCAGTTCTCTTTCCGGGTCTAAAATATCGTCCGTATGGTCCGAAAACCCCTATCAGAATACCTGACCTTTCCCTTTTGAGGTTGCTGTTGGCTGGTGTTGATGCTCACGTGGTCGGCTACCTTTTTGTGTCGTTTCTTTTCCTCGAACCGTGTGTTGTGTGTGTAGTTTGTTGTGTATAAATGCTGTGGTATTGATGTTGTTTGTTTTTATTGTTTTTAATAACAATGGTTTTGTGTTTATTGTTCAACTAATTATTTTTTTTTTAACAAAACGTGTTTATGTTGGTGGTTTTGTGTTGTTTTTTATTTAAATTATAATATTTTTCTTATTTAAAACAAAATGTATTTATGTTGGTGTTTTTGTGTTGTTTTTTTTAATAAAATTATAATATTTTTCTTATTGAAAACAAAATGTATTTATGCTTTTCACAAAAAAAAAACGATCTTCCATGTCCCACGCTCCGTTAACTAATCCTCTATTTCTTCAGAAAAAAACCTTTTTATACCCCCTCAAAAAAACGGGAGCTTTTCTCCATTTTCATCTTTAATTTTTTTGCAACACCAACATATTCCAGGGAGCCATCCCCCCTCCCCTGTCATCCATTCCCCTCAAACGTTTTTTTGCAAGGCTGCATTCTAGTACAATTTAAGTGTTGCCACCCTTTCAGTGTTGCACTAGAATGCAACCTTAACCCTCTGAGAGGCGAACATGACAGCTGTCGTAAACCAAACTCAACTAATTTCAAATTGCATTTTACATATGTACGCAAAATTATAAGTACAAATGTATGTACGTATGTATGTATATATTTTAAATACAAAACAAGGACCGTTAGTTGAGATAAATGTAAAGGCAAATAAATAAAAACGTTATTCTTTAAAATAATTTAAATTTAAAGAGAGTATATAGCGGGTAAAAATATACAGCGTATAACATCAAGTGTTGTTTTGTTAAACTCTTTGATCAAAAGAATTGGTAAGAACCATTTTTATTAAAAAAATGTGATATTTTTAATTGTATTTTGTTTATAATAGAAACTATTGTCCAAATTAAAAAAAAAACGCCAGACGAAAATTTACTACAAGACCTGTTTTCAATTCCGGATACAGAATTTAAGCAGAAATAATAATATTGTTACAGAAATTTCATTAATTCGTAGAAACACAAATCCCCATATGTTAGCTCTGAAATGTAAAACAATTAAATAGCAGCCCTTCACCATAACTATTGTTACCTCTGTCAAACAGTAAAAGAACATACTCAAAAATGCCCGTATGCAGCTTCCAGACGGTGCTGCCATATTCTAGTGATTTTATCCCGCATATATAAAAACGCCAGTGTGGCTAACGTTTAGTCTATCTACATCGTGTAAATAAAGTGTGATATTAAAGTATTTTTCTGTACTTTTTAGTGACTGTTATATATAGAGCTATAAATAATTTCAAACAGTGTTTATTATTTGCAATATAGAAAGAACTCGATTTATTTAAAAAGGTAAATAAATCAACGATTTTATAAAGGGTAAAATCGTAACAATTGGTGTCAGAAGTGGGATTGCAAAATAATAAGCAGTCATGAAATTGGAGGAGCTTAACTTGGAACAACTCAAGAAGGAGTTCAGTATGTTGGAGCTATGGACAGCAGGTAATAAGACTGAATTACAAATGAGGCTAATAGAGGAATTCGAGCGGCGTAACATTAACATTGCTACTTACGAATTTTACGAAAAAGAAGAAATGGATGTTAGTTCTCGTAAAACACAAGGTAACATGGAGTAAAGCGCAATGTTGGCTGTTATGATGCAAAAGATGGAAGACATCAACGCGAAATTTTTAGAAGCTTCGAGAGCAGACACTGTTAACTAAAGTGGAAACGAACGAGAAGTTACTAGCTAAGATGGAACAGACACTTCAAGAAACTTCTAAAGCTACTAATGAAAAAATTTCTGTGGTTGAAAAACGAGTTTCTGACTTAGAAAACTAGAAGATCTAGAAAATAAAGTAAATAATCTCCAATGTCAAGAGGGTCCAATACGAATTATTCAGGAAAGTTCTGGTAGAGCATACCGTTTAATGTTTTTAAGTTCCAGTTCGAGACAGTTGCCGCCAGAAATATGTGTAACATCGAAGAAAAATCTATAGAGTTGATTCTGGCCTTAAAAGGAAACGCTGCAGAAATTCTAGGAAGTGTGCCAATCACCTGTAGAAATAATTATGACACTGCAGCGAAAGTATGGTGTCGAACACAAAAAGGAAATTAACCGAATGGAATTTAGAGGTAGACTGCAGAAAGCAAATGAGTCGTTGCAGGATTTCGCAAAAGAAATTGAGCGGTTGGTGCAGCTGTCGTATCCGGGCGAAAATCATCAATTATTAGATGAATTAAAAATTGAAGCATTTGTGAGGGGAATTCATGATCCTGGTGTAAGGTACTCGGTGTGTGCTACAAGAAAATTGTCTTTTGCGGAAACTCTTTCATTCGCGCTGTCACAGGAGACTGCGAAAATAATTTCTAAGCTGCATATATTTAATGTGCGTAGCCTCGGAGTAATTGAAGAAAAAGATATAAGAACTATGTTAGCAGATGGGTTCAAAGAGATGCTTACAGAGCTAAAAGAGGCAGTTATGCAGGCATTAGGGAGAAAACAAGTTAAGGCCGAATGCTATAACTCCGGAAGAGTGGTACATTTTCAGCGGAACTGCCGAGCACCAAGAAAAAGCTTCCGGCCGGTAAATCAACTAGCACTGGAGTCACCGCTAAAACCAAAAACAGCTAGCACTGCGGGACACGATCCAGCTCATACAAGCGAGGGCCCCACAATCTCCATATCTGGAATACAGCAGGGAAAAAGCAGTCTTACTGCTTGTGGATATATCAACGGCAGAAAGCACATTTGTACTATAGACACAGGAGCATCACAGTCTGTCATCAGACCCGATTTAGTTAAGGAGGAAATTGAACCATTGTATGGGGTGAGACTGCGCACATCTACTGGGGAGACTGGTACTGTCTATAGCAAAGTGAATGTAAAACTAACGATTTCCAACGTAAGCGTCAATCATGTGTTTATTGTTGCCGATATTGTGGACGAAATAATCATTAGTGCAGATTTCATGATTAGTCACGGCATTAATCTGCATATGGGGCAAAAAGTTATGATTTGGCGGAATGTTGAAATACCCCTTGATGTTGGATATGAGCGCAAGGCTCAAGTAAGAAAATCGGTTATCATTGAGCACGGCAAGGGTAGGAAACATGGAAGCACATTTCAAAGGCTGAAGGAAAAGACCGTAGCCTGGTCGGCGGCGCAACGGAGTGACCCCATGTTAGCGAAGATTATATCAGCCAAAGAAGAAAACAGGAGGCCTACCCGCGAGCAGTCCTCTAATGAAGGCATATTGGGCCTACAGGTGCTAAATAGTTGCTTATACCGTACATAAGAAAGTGCCGACGGCAAAAATGTGGCCAACTTAATTGTGGTGCCGGCATCTAGAGTAAACGAGGTATTGAGGCATTTCCATGACGGTCCCAGTGGTAGTCATCTTGGTGTCACAAAAACCATAGAGAAGTTAAAACAACGGTTTCATTGGGTCGGCTGTCAACAAGCTGTAGGCGATTGGATAGCGAATTGCGCGCAATGCATCGCAGCCAAAGGACCAGTAAGAAGAAGTCGTGGACAACTTCAGGAGTGCAAATCGACCGCTCACGACTCCACCTCCCAGACACTTGCAAGAACAATCTTTGGAACAGAACTCAAATTGCCTGGCGACAACGCTTCCCGGGAACAAGAAGACCTTGACGAGCTTCATGAGTTTAGTTCAGTTGATAAGTAAAACGCAGAGTGTGAAGAACTAAAGTGTGGCTAACGTTTAGTCTATCTACATCGTGTAAATAAAGTGTGCTATTGAAGTGTTTTTCTGTACTTTTTAGTGACTGTTATAAATAAATGGAGTTATAAATAATTTCAAACAGTGAGGATGGCAACACTATATTTTTTATATGTCACATGAATCGTAATGATGTAAATCAATGATTACTAAACCATACGGTACTCGGTTCTATGTATTTTTTGTCGTTTATCAGAAAAATATTGTTTTTATAAAATAAAAAATTTTTTAAAACTTGTTTATTAATTAAAGAAGGAAAAAGAGTCAAAATAAAATGCCCAGTAAAAGTATTACATAGATAATGACTTTATTGCAGATAAAAAAAGTCTGACGATTGTTTTAAATTCGGGCAATAGTTTCTATTATAAACAAAATAATTGTAAAATATCACATTTTTCAAATAAAAATGGTTCTTAGCAATTCTTTTCATCAAATATAGAATGTCCATTATTTATTGAACAAAAACAATTAACTTCTTCTGATTAAATGATAATTTTTTGTAAAAATGTTTAAAATGAAAATAAAAAAGCTAAAATTTTATTCTAAAATAGGGTCAAACCAATTTTAAAATTCATTTATTAAAAAAGGTATTTTAAGCTAATATTCGTTTATAAATACAATAATAATAAATATGAATGAATGCAAGGTAGTTGCGTATTTCTGATAATTTTGAATTTTATCAACACAATCAAAAACTTGTGAGATAAGCTAGCGCCCAGAATGCAAAATCGATTATGCTCTAATAAAGAACAACTAAAATCAGGAGGAATGGAGTAAAATAATTCTAGATGTTCGCAAAAAATTAGTTGACTACATGCCAAAGACTTCAAGCGGTATAAAATCAAAAAAGTTACGCAACAAAATATTAATTATTCTATGATAAGTAAAGTTTTTGAGCGAGTTTAAATTTCTTGAAATATCAATTCCACTTTGGTTTTTGAAAAAATGTATTTATTTTCAAAAATAAACGGCGGTTGTTGAGGCCTGAAATTTTTTAGATATGATTTCTATTCCGATTGCCTAATTTTTTTTTAAATAGTACTTTTTAAAAAGTATACAAAAAACCAAGAGTTGTCAATCCTAACCAAACTATGTAATCGAAAGACATGGTATACATTTTGTAAATACATTATATTTTCTTCCATAGTCTAGTAGAATTTGAAAGCTCTTGCTTTTTTGAAATTTTTTTAAGAAAAGATTATTAAAAAAAAAAAAAAATCTGTAAACGTTTTACATTATATACAAGACCTTGTTAGGTAATATTACATAATTAATAAATATATTATCTTTCGATTCCATAGTTTAGTTTGGCTTAACAGCTCTTGGTTTTATCTTTTAAGTTTTTTAAAAAGTACCGTTTTTATTTATTTTTCCTCGAAAAACAAAAATCAAAAATAACTTTAATTTTGGTCGAAAAAATATATATCAAAAAAATTACTTTTATTATCTGACTTTTATGAGCATTTGTAACATGTCGAAATTTAGCTCTAGACCCCATAAAGTATGTATTTCGATTTAGCGATGTCCGTCTGTCTGTTGAAATGGCGATCACGACGCGAAGACGCAAGCCGGGGTGCCTATTTTTACCCAGTTTATTGGACATCCTCCCGAGCAAAATCGGTCTAGCGGTTTAAAAGTTATGAGTGAAAATGAGAGTATCTATTTTTTTCCATTGTTAAGCTTTGTTGGTATTTCGTTTCATTCCATAAAATGTATTTTTGTTTTTGTATAACTCATATTTTATATTTTTGTTATTGTTTTGCCAATAGCGCCACCTATTGAGATGAGTTTTGTCTGTGCTACAATCAGAAATTAATTTCATCAAAGACATTAATTTCTTGAGTTGTAACTATTTGTCAATAGGCGAATTCTCTGCAGAGCTAGTCGACTTCAAAGGTTTTTACATTATTTGTACCACAAACAGCAGGGAAAATATTTTAGGATATGGTGGAGGGTGTTCAAAGATTCGGCATAGCCGAATTTAAGCCTTTTTTTCTTAAGTAAGTAAAATTTTTATTAAGTCTTATTCTTTTTCGATTACATTGATTGTCCTACATACTATGAGAATAATAACATTCTTGAGCTACATGTGTCTTACTCTAATAATTAAGTTAACGTAAAAAAACAACATTGCTAAAGTAAGATGGAATATGTAAAAAAGTACAAACTGAAAAGTTTGACAAGGCATGCTTTCGGGCTTTGTACTGTATTTCCATATACGTGTTTTAAGCGAAATTGCATATTTTGCTCAAAATACCTGTTTTGGTACATATTTTCCCATATATTTTTATGCGAGCAAAACATGTGCCAAACATCTCAAACAACGTGTTCAATTTCAAATCATATCGAAAAAAGTCTGATCAACACTGAATTGTGTCTATACAACTCTGTTTTATCCATTCATGGAGAATGATACGTTAAAAAAAATTACATTTGCATTTGACAAATTCGAAAAAAAATTTTAAGCGTCATTCAAGGTGGTAGTAACAAATATAAAAAAGTTTAAATATATATAAAAAGAAAATTTAATAAATTGAACGAAAAAAATGGCTACAAAAAGTTAAATTTTTTTATTTTATTTGTTATGAATTTCCAAAATTCGAACACTCAAAAAACTTTTTTGCTAGTGGAAACAGTTTGAATTGTTTTCCTCAAAACATGTTATTCTGGTCATAATGGAAACATGGTATTAAAGTCACTAACAGAGTCTTGATTCTGATCTTGAACGATACAGACACACAGAAAATAACAAAATGTGAAAATTTATTAAAATATAAATATATTTAACGGAGAAAGTCAAGTAGACTATTGAAAACTGGAAAATATAAATATTGCTATATTTATAAAAAATATATATACCTGAAAAGATACTGAAAATGGGTGCCACGTGTGCATTTTGTTGCAACGTGGTGCAAGCATGGAATTGAGCAACGATGATAAACACTCATTTATAGAGAGCAAACATTCAAGGCGAAGAAGAGCAGATGTTTTATTGTCACCTGCAAACATTGACGTAACTCATTTGGGTGAAAATAGATTTGCTTTACTTGATGAATTGGAAATTGAAAATACAGAGGACACCACCATACAGAGAAAGACAGAAAAAACTGCTGAAGCCAAAAACGAAAATGCCGGCAAATCCTTTTGCCTTCCAATATTTTTATTTGATGTCAACACTAAACGTTTAGTTGACCAATTGGAGGCAAAAACACCCAAAATAACGTTTAAAATAAAAAACGTTAATAAAGGTAAAAGTAAGTTATACCTTTCAGATGCTACAGTGCATTCTGAAATGATGGCCATCCTAAAGAAGAAGAATGTTCACTCCAACTCATACACACCTAAAGAGCTTAGACAGACTTCTTTTGTCACGGTACTAGTGTTGAGGAAGTTAAGTCTGCCCTTGACAAACGTTGTGTCCAAAATTACACGTTTTACAACTCCGCATTCCGTAAAGAACTAATACGACACAGGCCTGTTTCTGGTTACGCTAAACGCAGGAAATTCACTATCAGATATTGCGCACATTAAATATCTTTTAAGGTACACTATTCTTTGGGAGAAACCTAAAAGGAAAGAACGAGAGTTACAATGCCACAGATGCCAACGTTGGGGACACATTGCTAAAAATTGCAATTCCTAATTCGAATGTGTGAAATGCGATAAAAAAAACACCCCCCGGGTGAATGCCAGCGTATAAATTCTGAGACGTCAGTACCCCACTGCGTGAACTGTGGAGTAAGTGGTCATCCTGCAAACTGGAGAGGTTGCCCCGCCTATAGAAAATCTCTTAAATTTATGACATTTAATGTCCGCTCTCTGGTTAACAGCAGTCGCCAAATTGAACTGTCAAATATCCTTCATCATAACCAAATTGATGTAGGATTCATACAAGAATGTCATCTTCGCGGGAATAGAAAAGTAAATCTTAATGGATATAATTTCGTTTACGACAATTCAGCTTTAGGAGAAATGGTTTCAAACAGCATTAGTAAAAAATATTTATTAGGGCCTTTGTATATTCCTTGTGTATATGACTCACATAAGTTAAACAACAGCTTAAAATAGATTTTCCAACTGAGCAACAATTATGAACAAGAAGACTAATTGGAACGCATTCAGTAGAAATTTAGATGCAGCTTAGATGTCATTTTACCTCCCAACAACTGCAATTGAAATAATGATGAATTAGATGTGCTTATAAATACATTTAATAATACACTTACCTCAATACATAAAAGCTACTCCAACACACTGGAAATTATCAAAAATTATCAAAAACAAGAAATTTTTTAAAGTTAAGTATGCATGGCAGATGAACCTAAAGAAAATATATCACAGAACTGGAAATAGTATAAACAGCGAGTATAAAATTCTCACTAAACAAATACAACTATTAAAAACAATTATTAGTGAGCTTATAAATCTTGGAGATGCTAAAAATTTAAGACATAGACTCTCAAAAATAACATCAGGTCCTACTGCCTTTGAAGACGTATTTGGGTTTGTTGATAAAAAGAAGTCTCCTTTTTGCCAGCAGCTCATACACAATGATACTATCACTTCCAATAGTTGTCAAATTTCAGAGATATTTAGAACTCATTATACTGCTGTTTTTCAAGAGGTAAATCCTGAAAGACCGGTTAACAATATAGAGAATCAAATCTTATCATGTGTTGATAAGACTACCGCAACATATCTATACATTTGATGACACGTTTCTGGCCGATAGGAATCTTGATAATTACCATTTTACAAACGTAAATAATATCAGAATGCACATTAACAACATTAATAGCAAAAAGTCTTTTGGCTTTGATGGCGTTTCCAATTTTATAATTAAAAAATTTCCTGATACAACACTAAAATTATAAGCTGCTATTTTTAATAGCGGCTATTTCCCATCGGCTTGGAAAAGCGAAAAAATTCTTCCAATTAGGAAAAAGCAGAACAGTAAAAAGCCTGAGGATTTTCGCCCAATATCTCTTTTATCCAACATTGGTAAATTATTTGAACACGTAATTAAGGAAAAACTAGAAAATCAGTTCATTGTGAAACCAATATCGGAATTTCAATTTGGATTTAGAAGATCTCACTCAACACAACATGCATTGTTGAAATTTCACAATGATGTAACTTGCAATTTAAGGGATAAAATATGCAAGGTGGCAATATCATTGGA
Source organism: Eustalomyia histrio (assembly GCA_949748255.1). NCBI lineage: Eukaryota > Metazoa > Arthropoda > Insecta > Diptera > Anthomyiidae > Eustalomyia > Eustalomyia histrio. The sequence goes on from OX456525.1 coordinate 129,877,315, forward strand.
TATAGGAAATGCGTTTGATTCGGTTTATCATAATGTAATCCTCTGATAAATCTTGGCGTTAACCCATTTCTGGTAAAAATATTTTGCTAATAGAAAGTTTGGCGCCCAAATCAACATTACCTCAGAACTAGGACATGTGAAAATTGGGGTACCTCAGGGAAGTGTCTTGGATCCCTTCCTATTTAACATATTGCATGATTTTCCTCACCAATCTAGAAATTCAAAGGCTATTTTATACGCTGATGATTGCCTTATTTATGCACACAATATATCACCAATACTAGCTCTGAACTCTGCTGCATTTCATCTTGGAGAAATAAGCGCTTATTACAAGAAATGGGACATTTAAATCAACGCAGCCAAAGCTGAAGCTCCCTGTATTGGGAACCCTTCGGGTAAATGTCCTAGATATGTGGTGCCGGAAAGTAAATCCCTTCAACTTATATTAGACAGCAAAAATATTCCATTTAAAAATTCAATAAAATATCTCGCAATACATTTTGATAAATTATTGAAATTTTACGCCCACGCTAGAAGTCTCTTGGGAAAGGCGAAAAAGATATCTGGAATGTTTGCATCACTACACGCAGAGAAAAAACTAGATTAATGAATGGTCACTACGACCATTTTTATTCATTTTAGCCTAATATGTTTACCCTAATAAATTTATTATAGCCCCAGAATAAATTGAACAAAAATTTTTTGTCTGAAGCATATTATTAGTTGCACACAAAAGTGAATGTTTATTACAAATATTTATGTTTGCCTTTAAACACATTCTCTAAATAAGGAAACATTTATTGTCAAAATAAACAGTGTGTGTTTATAAAAAAAAAAAATTCTCGCGCGTCATTTTGCGTTCGCCAGCGATAGTTAATAACATGACTATAAAATAATAAAAACATTTTTCGGGGAGCAAAAGGCCATGCTGCCTTGCAAATTTGATGATATAAATTATTATACGTTTATTGAAACAGGTAAGTAATTTATATACATATAATTAGAAAAATACATACCTAAATTCATACATGTATAAATACGTATAAATTACATTGTCTTTCTTGCAGCCAAAAAAACATACAACATTAAAAACACCAATGAAATTTTGACGCAGAATTTTGTGATAAGCCCCGAATTTTTTCAATAACAGTTCAACAATATACTGATACAGTCAATTTCATAATAGAAATTAAAGGTACGTTTGTCTTTGACTTTATGTATATATGTATACCCCTTCAATAAAAAAAAAATCTTTGAAATTAAATTTTCTATTTGTTTTATTGTGAGAACCATATAACATGGTGACATAGACATTTTGTATGGTATTGGGAAATATAGAAACATGGTTTGAAAGATTGTTCGCGTTTTTCTTGTGAACATAATAGTATGATTGAGATAATAATTAGCTATAAATATTATATCTGAACATATATTGTTACTTAAGACGTCTTTGACACAATCATAACCACAAACATTAATGATAGTTTGCGATTGTATCAACCATGTTTTTTTTGCGTGTAATGAACAACACATACTTACCTAAAAATACCAAGCTTTTACTCTACAAGGTCGCCATTAGATCGGTTCTGTCTTATGGATTCCCAATCTGGTTTACTATATCTCCTATAGTAGCTAAAGAATTGGAGATATTTGAAAGGAAAATCCTGAGAAAATGCAACGCAAAAAATTATGAAAATAATACGATTTTCAAATAGTTGCGTCTATGAAAATTGCCGATGTTCTACCCTTCTGTAGGTACGCCATGTCGTTGCAAGCCAGATTTGTTGAGAAACTTGCGCTACACGATAATATGTTTGTCAGCCAAATATACGAAAGCGAAAAAAACACCATCTGGGCTTGATCTACATATCTTTCTCCTATCGGTATAATCAATGGGCGTATTGACGACGATCCAGCTCCTCTGGACTTTCCCTCATTCTATATGAGCGCAGCCTCCGGTAATCATAGAGGCTGAAGATGATATACGTATATACTAAATTTTACATAAACTGTAATGAATATGTTTTGTCAATTTATGTAACAGAACTTTTTTTATTTAGTTTTAGTAATGTTATTTACAGACGTCTGTTCTGTTAGCCGAAAGGAAGCCTTGTCAAACTTTTAATTTTGTACTTTTTTTTACATATTCTATCTCACTTTAGCAATGTTGCTTTTTACGTTAACTTAGTTATTAGAGTAAGACACATATAGCTCTAAGAATGTAATTATTCTCATAGTATGTAAGACAATCAATGTAATCGAAAAAGAAAAAGAAATTTTTCCTTCTTACTTACGAAAACAGAAGTCACTAACTGAGCATTGAGTATGACGAACAGAGCGATAGACTGTAAACAAAAAAAATACAAATAAAACTAAGGGTAAATTTTGACCGTTTTGAGGTGAATAAAATTTCACTAGCCCATAGGGCTAGTAGAATTCTTGACATAAGAATAGAAATTTTTTGAAGTTTTAAAATTTGAAAGCTTCTTACAGCAAAGTGAAAACAAAACAAATAAATAAATTCGATTCTTTTTCACACATAAAAATTTAAAACTTTTTCACCATATAAAAAGTATTTTTTACCATGCCACTTTGCTACCGTTTGACACACACTCTAAATAACACTTAAACTAAACAGCTGTTAATAACACTATAACAGAATCTAATGTTTTTGTAATATGATAAATTTAATGATAATATAATTGGCAATTGCAGTGCCAATGATTGCACAATAAAATCAAATATTAATAGTAAATAATATAAATAAAATAATAAAAATAGTAAAATACAGGGTGGGCCATTTAAAATTTGAATATGCTATAAAAAGTACTGATTATTTTTTCAAATTTCTGGTTTTATTGGAAAGGTTGAATTTTATCATTTAAGAATGGAACACAATATCATTCATATGACTACCACGACTGGCTCGGCAGTACCTCATCCGATCAACCCAATTTTTCAGTACATTTTCGATTATCTTTTCAATGGCAACTTCGATTTCATGTTTCAACGCTTCAATTGTCTCTGGATAGTTTGCGTAACATTTATCCTTAATGGTTCCTCACAGAAAATAATCCAAATAGCTCAAATGATAGCTCCGAGGCGGCTAATTGACATCACAATTTCGTCTGATTATTCGATTTTCATAAACAGTGCGGTATTAAAATAACAAATGTGTAGACTCACGAGAGTCCACCATCTGAAAGTGGAGGAGTTACGTCCCAGACGAAACCCTATGCTTTTTTTATACCCTGCACCATATATGGTGAGGGTATATATCAGTTTGTCATTCCGTTTGTAACATGTCGAAATATAGGTCTAACACCCCATAAAGTATATATATTGTTACACGAAATTTCTACACACTAATTTTAACAGCTGGAAAAATCTAGTGTGGTAATAAACTAGAAATAACTAGAATACCTGACTACTCATATAAATACTGGTACTCAATGACGCAGTAGTTCGGTTTATAAGTAAAACGCAAAGTGTGAAGAACTAAAGTGTGGCTAACGTTTAGTCTATCTATATCGTGTAAATAAAGTGTGCTATTAAAGTGCATTTCTGTAATTTTTAGTGACAGTTATAAATAAACAGAGCTATAGACAATTTTAAACAGTGTTTATTATTTGCAATATAGAAAGAACTCGATTTATTTAAAAGGTAAATAAATCAACGATATCCTTATGCAATGATCCTTATGCAATTTTAAGTCGATTTAGCGATGTCCGCCTGTCTGTTGAAATGGCGATCACAACGCGAAGACGCAAGCGGAGGTGTATATTTTTACACAGATTATTGCACATGCTCTCGAGCAGTTTGGTATTGAAAATAAGCAAAATCGGTCTAGCGGTAAAAAAGTTATAAGTGAAAATAGATACCTTTAAATTTTCTATACAAATTGGTGTATTTTAGTACAATTTCATAGTAGCGACTGATACATAATATATTTTCTCATATTTTTTCACCAGTCGCTTAGACAGGAATAATATTTTGTATAAAAATCTTTGCAGCCAAAAAAGTTTCCACCTCCATAATTTTGATTCAAAAGTTTTTAAATTATTTGTATCAAAAAAAGTAAAGAACATTTTTTTGGGATGTTGGTGGAGGGTATTTAAAGATTCGGCACAGCCGAATTTAAGCCTTTTTTAAAGGGCCACAACCGCAGTCATTGACGGATGCTAATTGTGCTGGAGATAACTATGGTTTTGTTTGTAATTTTGTTTGTTTGAATGTTTGTAAAAGGTTTGTAACTTTATTTAAAATAAATTTGTAAATAAATTTAAAGAAGAAAAAAATAAAATTTCCTATTCAAAATTAAAATAATAGGCATTTATACAAATCCGTTTTTGTTTAAAAACGGTTCGTCATTGACGGACTTTCAACGGACAACTCCGTTTTTCATCCGATATATCGACCGGTAAACTGTCCGTCATTAACGGACAACTCCATTTTCCATCCGATATATCGGTCCGTATACGTTCCGTCATTGAAAGTATTTCAACGGATTCGAATCAGTTTCGATGTTCCTTAAAATCTGTTTTCTGGTGCTTTAAAATCCTATACATATTTATATTTACAAAAGTACGGAGTTTTAAAACACCTTGGTAAAATTCTAAATACTCCATACTTGTACAACTGTACCTTATTCCCACTTTTAAATAAAACAATTTAAAAAAAATGTAGGATCAATTTAAGTGTTCCCCTTATTTTTAATCTTTAAACCCCCACACACTCAAAAAAAAAAAAAGACAAAAATGTCCTTCAAAATAGTTTATAAATTGGAAAAATCTAGTGTCGTTATAAACTGAAAATAACTAGAGTACCTGACTACTCATATAAATACGGGTATTTGGTGACGCAGTAGTTCAGTTCATAAGTAAAACGCTGAGTGTGAAGAACTAAAGTGTGGCTAACGTTAAGTCTATCTAAATCGTGTAAATAAAGTGTGCTATTAAAGTGTTTTTCTGTAATTTTTAGTGACTGTTATAAATAAATAGAGCTATAAATAATTTCAAACAGTGTTTATTATTTGCAATATAGAAAGAACTCGATTTATTTAAAAGGTAAATAAATCAACGATTTTAAAAAGGGTAAAATCGTAACAATATAATATGTACAAGTGTCTATTCAATGACTGTTGATACGAAGAAATGTTACTGTTAGGTAAAAAGTGCATAGACATTTCTCAACTGCAAATATTGTCAAGGAAAAAGATTATTTCCAGTTTAGAATGCTCATTATGACGTTCGTTGCGATTGGTAACAATAAATTGTTATAAAAATATTTTTTACAATAAAATAAGTACAATTTAATAAAATAAACACTTTTATTAATTTGTTTTTAATTTTTTATGCTTTTTCTTTATATTAAATTAATTAAAAAAATATTAATAATACAATTTTTGAATCAATTTCATTTAAATATTACTATTTTATGTTTAAAAAAATATAAAATTTTTTTCTTGTATTTTTAATACATTTTTTCTATCATCTATCTATTTAAAAACAAAAAAAATTTAACATATAAAGTGTGTTTAATTCCTAATTTTGTTATACAAAATCCTTATTATACACTTTGTGGCATTTTAATGTGTCGATAGGGCTCTGCACTTTGTCCATTCACTTTGTTGAATTGTCTATGCAAAAAGTGCAAAGACTTTTATGCATTGTATTTTATTCGTTGAAGTCGTTCTATTCGTCGTTTTAGTTCTATTCGTTGTATCTATTCGTCGTTTTTGTTTTATTAGCAGTTTTCTTTTTTAACTCGCTAACATAATAGTGTTACGATTTTACCCTTTATAAAATCGTTGATTTATTTACCTTTTAAATAAATCGAGTTCTTTCTATATTGCAAATAATAAACACTGTTTGAAATTATTTATAGCTCTATTTATTTATAACCGTCACTAAAAATTACAGAAATTCACTTTAATAGCACACTTTATTTACACGATTTAGATAGGCTAAACGTTAGCCACACTTTAGTTCTTTACACTCTGCGTTTTACTTATAAACTGAACTACTGCGTCACCGAGTACCAGTATTTAAATGAGTAGTCAGGTATTCTAGTTATTTCCAGTTTATTACGACACTAGATTTTTCCAGGTGTTAAAATTAGTGTGAAGAAGTTTCTAGGTGTAGAAATTTCGTGTAACACTGCCGCCCACTTAAGCCTGTTCGTCCCGAACAGACATAGCTATTACTTTTCCATAGTTGGCTAGTCGTTCCAGATGAACAACCTTCATTTTTGACCTTGGGCTCTGATCACTCTGTATACCATATCATTCAACCTTTTAATTACTCTACAGGGTCCGTCCCAATGTGTTTGTAGAGATAATCCTTTCTTTCGTTGCGGGTTAAAAAGTTAAACCAGCTGAACCTCATTAAATCCTTCAGAATTTGCTGCCCTATCATACCTCGCCTTCATCTTATCGCTCACTATTTAAATTCGCCAGGCAATTTAAGTTCCGTTCCGAAAATTATTTTTGCAGGTGGCCGGGAGGTGAAATCGTGAACAGCCGATCTGTATGCCAACAGAAATTTAGGGATGTGTTCGTCCCAGTCCTTCTGATTTGCACTGACCACTTTTCTTAAGTATTCCTCTAAAGTGCGATAGAATCTTTCGACCATACCATCAGATTGTGGATGCAGCGGGGTGGTTCTTGTCTTTCTTATTCCATACAACTCACACATTTCCTTGAAGATAGCAGATTCAAAATTCCTTCCCTGGTCAGAGTGTAATTCTAATGGAAAACCGTAGCGGCACACCCAGTTGTTCACAAATGCGCTTATTATCGTTCTGGCTTCCTGGTTCGGTAAAGCGTATACCTTAGGACATTTACTGAAATAGTCGATCACCACAATAACGTAACGGTTTCCGGAATCACTGACAGGGAAAGGGCCTGCTACATCCATTGCTATCCGCTCAAATGGGGCAACCGAGTTGTATTGTTGAAGTTGCCCACGACTTTTCCTTACTGGTCCTTTAGCTGCGATGCATTGCGCGCAATTTGCTATCCAGTCATTGTTTTACCTTCTCTAGGGTTTTCGTGACACCGAGATGACCACCACTTGTTCTATTTTGCTTGACGGCACCACAATTAGCTTTGTCTCAGTTTTGCCATCCGCACTTTCCCATATACGGTATAAGCAGTGATTAATTACCCGTAGACTGTTCCACTGGGCCCAATACGCCTTCATTATCGGACTTTCAGCTGATATTTGTTCACGGGTAGGCCTCCTGTCCTTTGCTTTGGTTGACATAATTTTTGACAGTATGGGGTCATTTTGTTGCGTCTCTGAACAGGCTTCACTTGACTCAATATGCGTTAGTCTTATTATAACGATGCACTCTTTCCCTTCAGCCCTCGGACAATGTTTGCACTCTAAATTACAGGGGCGTCTTGAAAGGGCGTCCGCATTGCAATGTTTTATGCCTTTTCTGTGCTCGATGCTGAAATCATAGCTTTGAAGTCGTTCAATCCAACGAGCTAGCTGCCCTTCTGGTTGTTTAAATTGCAGCAGCCACCTTAGTGCAGAATGGTCGGTTCTTAGTTGAAAGTGCTGACCGTACAGATACTTGTGGTAGTGCTTTACACATTCTACCGCCGCCAAGAGTTCCCGCCGTGTTGAGCAGTAGTTCCTTTCGGGTTTCGAAAGTACTCGACTGTAATAGCCTATGACTTTTTCGGTGCCATTTATCACCTGCGGAAGCACACCTCCTATTCCGTGTCCGCTTGCATCGCTATCCAGCACAAATTTGTCCCCGGCCACAGGATATCCAAGAAGCGGTGCCGTGCATAATAACTCCTTGAGCCTTAGGAATGCTTGTTCTTGGGTTTCACCCCAATGATATGGTCGCACCTTCTTAGTCAGCTCATGTAGACTCGCAGCCACACTGGCAAAATTTTTTACAAATCGTCGGTAGTATGTGCAGAGACCTAGAAAGCTGCGCAACTCGTGCAGATTTTTCGGGCGAGGCCAATCTTTTACAGCCCGAATCTTATCTTCATCGGTTGATATACCCTCTGCAATTACGCGGTGCCCTAAATACTTGACTTCCCTCTGGAACAGTGTACATTTCTTTGCGCTAAGCTTGAGTCCAGCCGCAGATATTCGCCTTAAACTTCTGCTAAGTTCTTCAGGTGTTCATCGAAAGTTTTTCCCATGACAATTATGTCATCAAGGTACACTAGGCAAGCTTTCCAGTGGAGTCCTTTCAGCACATTTTCCATTAACCGCTTGAATGTTGCTGGAGCATTGCAGAGTCCAAAGGGCATCACATTAAACTGCCATAATCCGTCACCTGTGCTAAAGGCAGTTTTCTCCTCACAAATTTCTACTTACCAATAACCACTTTGCAAGTCCAATGTGGAGAACCATTTGGTTCCTGCTAGCGTGTCTAGAGTGTCGTCGTTCGTTTTGCAAGAGGAATACTTCCGGGTGCCTGCTTTATTGGCCTCGCTTTACCAGTATTTATTCAGTGTTTCACAATCGCCGTTCTTCCTTGACTTTGGGTTTTCATGGCGAAGACAGATCTGTATTTCCTGATTAGCTGTTTGGCTTTATTTCGATCAGGCGGTGCCAGTTCTTTTACCCATTTTTCCACATATTCTGCCAGCATCTCTCGATCTTTAACGGACGCACTGTATGGTTCCAAGTTCTTTTCGCAACTGATTATTGCTTCTGGCGCAGTACATTTGGCTATTTCAGAGTTTGCTCTGACAACTTTTTCACAATTTGATAGGTTCAGTACTCTTACAGGAACTCGTTTGTCTTTGCTGGTTTTCACCAGGGCTTTCGCTTTTATAAGGTCACTTTTTATTTCAGATGGTTCTACCACCCACAAGCTGCTGTCCTCACAATCTCCCTCCATACGCACCCATACTAAAGTTTCTGCCCGTGCTGGTAGTTTTTGGTGGCTGATGGTAACTAGCTTTCCTACCTGATCCTCGCGTTCGTATTCAACACAAAGGGGTATTTTAACATTCTGCCAAATCATAACTTTTTGCCCCATATGCAGGTTAATGCCGTGACTAATCATAAAATCTGCACCAATAATTACTTCGTCCACAATATCGGCAACAATAAATACGTGACTGACGCTTATGTTGGCAATTCTTAGTTTCACATTAACCTTACCATAGACAGAAGCCTGCTCTCTAGTAGCTGTTCGCAAACTTACCCCGTGCAATGGTTCAACTGGCTTTCTAATTATATCGGGCCTGATGATGGACTGTGATGCTCCTGTATCTATGGTTTAAATGTGCTTTTGTCTGTTGATGCACCCATAAGCAGTAAGATTGCTTTTCCCCTGCTGTGCTATTGCTATGGAGATTGTGGGGCCATCGGTTGTGGGAGCTAGCTCATGCCCCGTACTGCTAGCTCTTTTTAGTTTAACGGTGACTCTTGAGGTGATTGCTGATCGGCTTTTTCTGTTAAATTTGCTTATATCTTTTTCTGCTTATATCCTTTTCAGCAGTTACTTCGAGGTTACGCACCTTAAATATTTGTGGCTTGGAAATCACCTTCGCAGTCTCTTGGGCCAGCGCTAATGAGACAGTTTCAGCAAAAGTGAATTTCTGCGTAGCAGGCACCGCATGTCTCACATCAGAATCCCGAATTCCATTCACAAATGCTTCAATTTTTAACTGATCTAAGAATGCATGATTTTCACCTGGATAAGTCACTGCACCAACCGCTCAATCTCTGCCGCAAAATCTTGCAATGACTCATTTGCTTTCTGCAGTCTGCCTCCTAGTTCCATTCTGTATATTTCTTTTTTGTGTTCGCAACCATTCTTCCGTTGCAGTGCCACCATTATGTCGTCATAATTATTTCTACAGGTGATTGGCACACTTTCTAGAATTTCTGCAGCGTTTCCTTTTAAGGCCAGAATCAACTCTATAGCTTTTTCTTCAATGTTCCACATATTTCTGGCGGCAAATGTCTCGAACTGGAACTTAAAAACATTAAATGGTACGCTGCCGTCAAAAGTAGGGGCCTTTGCTCTACCAGAAGTTTCCTGAATAATTCGTACTGGGCCCTCTTGACATTGAGAATTATTTATTTTACTTTCCAGATCTTGCAGTTTTTTCTCGACGTTATTTTCTAAGTCGGTCACTCTTTTTGAAACCTCGGAAATTTCTCTAGAAGTTTCTTGAAACTTTTCTTCCACCTTAGCTAACAATTTCTCGTTATCTGCTTTCGATATTTCTAGCAGTTTCGTTTCCATCTTAGGTAACAGTTTCTCGTTGTCTGCTCTCGAAGCTTCTAACATTTTCATGTTGTCTGCTCTAGAAGTTTTGCTAACAAATTCTCGTTGTCTACTCTAGACGTTTCCATTTTTTCCATCATAGCAGCAAACATTGCGCTTAACTCCATGTTACCTTCCGTTTTACGGGTACTAAACTCCATTGATTCTTTTTCATTAAATTCGTAAGTCACAATGTCAATGTTACACCGCTCAAATTCCTGTATCAGCCGTTTTTGCAATTCTGTCTGGTAGCTCCAATTTACTCAATTCCTTTTTGAGCTGTTCCACCTTAAGCTCCTCCAATTTCATGACTGCTTATTATTTTGCAATCCCACTTCTGACACCAATTGTAACGATTTTACCCTTTATAAAATCGTTGATTTATTTACCTTTTAAATAAATCGAGTTCTTTCTATATTGCAAATAATAAACACTGTTTGAAATTATTTATAGCTCTATTTATTTATAACGGTCACTAAAAATTACAGAAATACACTTTAATAGCACACTTTATTTACACGATTTAGATAGACTAAACATTAGCCACACTTTAGTTCTTCACACTCTGCGTTTTACTTATAAACTGAACTACTGCGTCACCGAGTACCAGTATTTATATGAGTAGTCAGGTATTCTATTTATTTCCAGTTTATTACGACACTAGATTTTTCCAGCTGTTAAAATTAGTGTGAAGAAATTTCTAGGTGTAGAAATTTCGTGTAACAATAGTATAATTTATTTTTAGTTCTTTGAGCTTAAGGGTGGTATGGTATATGATGTATTCAAGTATAACACATTTTCTCACAACTCATGCGTGGCTGCATGTGGTAACAGGCTGCGCAAAATATAATTGATTTTTTTTGGGGTCTCAGGTTCAAATCCTGATCTGATGAGGTGTTATAGTTTTTTTAAGTTTAAAAGTTTTTTCATAAATCATTTTAAAAACAAATATCTGTAAATTGATAAATTTAAAAATTTTAGAAAATTAAAAAAAATTGCGATGTTGCTTATTTTCATTTGCAAACAAAATTCATTTAAAAAGATTTTGCTTTTACGATGTTGTCAATTTTCATTTGCTATCGAAAATTTATTGTCTAAAAAAGATTTTCAAGAAATCTTTATTTACAACATTTGAACAAAAAAATTAAACAAGAAAAGTTAGAAAAATAAATTTGTGATCAAATATTTTAAAAGATAATATGAATATTAGCTTTTGTTGGGATTTAAAAAATTTCATTTATTACAATTCCTTATTTTTTATTTTAACTACACTCAAAAAAGTGTAGCTTAAATTAACTAAAAATGTAATATAAAATAAATGAAAAATCACATATTTAAGCGCTCAATTTTTGATATTTTCGTTACACACGGTATGATATACATCTGGCAAGTGGGTGTTAGTGTATTTTGTATTCATTTGACGTTTGGCGTTTTTGTGCTACTAATGTGGGATAGAAGCTGTTTGAAAGCTTAAGTGACAAAAACCCAATATCTTCGCCCTGCTTGCCAACAAGCTATCATGTTATGCCAGCACAATTTTTCTCGTTTGTAAAGGCTCAATAAGAAAAAAAAACATAAAAAATGCGTTCTCCCCGTTTCTTTATATATCTCTGCATCTGCGCATTTTACCACGCGCGCCATTTTATGTTATATATTTTCATAAAAAAAACAACAAGGAAATGGATACCTGCTATGCTAACTTGTTTTTACAACAATAGACCAAAAAACATGTGAAGTATAATAGTTCTTCAGATGAAGCTTTTTGTAACAAAATTAACAGTCTTTTTTTACAAAAGGTTTTTAAACATATTACAGTCAAAGCCCGTTATAACGAATACTCGGTATAACAAAAACGCGATATAACGTACGACCTAATTGTTTGCATTAACTACCTTATATAACGAATATTTTGAATGGTGACAAAATATAAAAAAAAAATTCAAAAATTTAAGTAAGAAAATAATTTCAGATTTTTGGCTCCTGAACCACCTACTTTAAGCATGTATTATTATCGCAGTTCTTTTTTAAATTTTAAGTAATCTCAAAAATTTTAAAAATGCTGCAAATGCATACAAAAATGTGCTGCGATAAAACGAATGGGCCTGACAATATATCATTCGTTATACCGGGATTTGACTGTATATAAAAAGGTTTGTCAATCTTGTGTTAGAAACTATTCACCTTCTTAATATTTTTTTAACATACATACTTGTAAAAATATTACTATTAGCAAAAATCATAACAATTTCTCAGGTATGTTTGATAAAATAACTATTTTTAATTCATTAAAAAATCATTGTTTAAAAAAAAAAAATATTATTTAAAAATTATGAAAGTTGCTTTATACAAAAAATAATAAAACAATATATACTCGCATAACTAAACATTAACATAAATATTAACTCATAAAATGAAGGTTAATAATGCTAATATTTTCTTTTAATTGGTGCATTAGTGATGGTAATGAAAGTTGGCTACCTTTACATTTTGTTTCTGAATACCTTCTGACCTTTTCTGAACTTTAAGTTGAATTTGTATATATGTATAGAAAATATTCTATGATTTTCACCATAACGTTTTCAACTGGCAAAAGTAAAATTATTAAACAAATTACAATTTAAACTGTCAAAGTGAATTGAACAGTTTTGTTAAATTAAAAAAGTGAAACGCTTACACTCAAAAAAAAAGTTTGTAGAAAAATTTGTAAACGGTTTTCAATCCTACTTTACTCTTTTTGTACTGATTTTTTGTAAAAAAATTATTATTTAGCAATACTTTTTGCTATTTTTATTTTACAAATTACAGAATTTTTACAGAATATTTACAAACTTTTGTTGCTAATTTCAGAAATTATTTTACAAATTTTTGAAAACCCATTTGCAAAAATTAGCAAAAATATTTATTTATTAAAACTAACACGTACCAACTTAAATTGCCTTAAAATGTTACATAGATTACAAAAAAGGGATCGGAAGTGAAAATACCGACTCATGTCTAAAAATAAAAATAGCACTAAAAAGTTGTTTTGGTTCTAAAAAACAACCCTAGGAACAATTAAAATTTGACCTTAAAAGTAAAAAAATTTACTTAAATATTTTTCAAAAAAGAAATTTAAACAAAATGATAAATTTGTTTGTTTTTACAATTTTTAGGCCTTTAATTTTTTTTTTTAATTTTGTCAAAAATATTCTATGATTTTCACCATAACGTTTTCAACTGGCAAAAGTGAAATTATTAAACAAATTACAATTTAAACTGTCAAAGTACATTGAACAGTTTTCTTAAATTAAAAAAGTGAAATGCTTAACTTAAAATATATTATATGGAAATGGCACTTGTCGTACTGCACATGACACAGCGCATATTTGAAGAATGCCTTACAAGTGCGCGTAATTTTCTGTTTCTGTAATTTGCCTTGGCCAGCCGGATTATCAAAAGATTACAAATTTGCATCAACGTCGACGACAATCACTACATCTACTGAGCACGAAGTTGTGAAAATTTCGGTGAATCATTAATGATTTTAATATTGGCGTGTCATTGGGAGGAAGTAGTTTGTTCTGGTGCTATGAAAAATCGATGATCAGATGGACTTATGGGGAAAACAAAATAAATATAGGGAGTGGCTTTGTTTTAAAGTTAAAAATGTGATTTTGAACACGCCAAGAGTTATTATTCCGACCAGGACAAAGTGAATATCACTGGTATGCAAAATATGTTTCCAATAAGGCATTAAATGACTGCAGGAATTAACCATTTATGGACCAACTAAATAATTGTTTTTTTTTTTTACTAGTAGGTGTTAATATCAACATTTTGGAAGTTTAAAATGACTTCTTACAAATCAAAAAATTTTCACTTCTTTGGATGTTCTGAAAAAGAGATTCGTAAAGATTAACATCCATTTAATTTTGCTCGAATCTACTCAACTCGAAGCTGTGAAAACTTCGGTGAATCATTAATGTTTTTAACATTTACGTGTCATTGGAAGGAAGTAGTTTTTTGCTATGCTATTAAAATTCGATGATTAGACGAGCTTTTTCATTAGTTTACTGAAGTTGTTAAACATAAGGACTAGTCACTTTATATCAAAAAATGTTAAGATGCTATGAAAGTTCAATGCTTGGATGCTCTTTTCCATTGGCATTTAAGGTGTGATAAAAAGTTGCTTTATTTATTTATTGGTATTGACTGATTTTTTGATTTTTTTTTCTAAAAGTGATACCTCTTAAGATATGGTACTTATTTAAAAAGTTTTCCTTATTTTTAATGCAAAACTACAAACTTTTTGTGTGTAAATAAAATAAAAAAAATAAGAAATTTAATAAATGAAATTTTTAAAATTATCTTTTAAAATATTTGATCACAAATTTGTTTTCTAACTTTTCTTGTTTCATTTTTTGTTGAAATGTAAATTAAGATTTTTTGAAAATCTTTTATAGACAAAAAATTTTCGTTAGCAAATGAAAATTGACAATATCGCAAAAGCAAAACCTTATTAATGAAAATAAACAACATCGCAATTTTTTAGAATTTACTAAAATTTTAAAATTTACAACTTACAGATATTTGTTTTTAAAATGATTTATGAAAAAAACTTTAACGCCATCAATCAGGTCTTGAACCCGAGACATCCCAAAAAATAATGAATTAATTTTTGCGCAGCCTCTTACCACACGCAGCCACGCATGAGTTGTATGAAGCTGTGTTATACTAGAATACACCAAATAACATACCACCCTGAGGCTCAAATAATTAAAAATATATAATACTATTATGTTAGCGAGTTAAGAAAGAAAACAACTAATAAAACAAAAACGATGAATAGATACAACTAAAACAACGAATATAACTAAAACGACGAATAGAATGACTTCAACGAATAAAATACAATGCATAAAAGTCTTTGAACTTTTTGCACAGACAATTCAACAAAGTGAATGCACAAAGTGCAGAGCCCTATCGACACATTAAAATGCCACAAAGTGTATAATAAGGATTTTGTATAACCAAATTAGGAATTAAACACACTTTATATGTTAATATTTTTTTGTTTTTAAATAGATGATAGAAAAAATTTATTAAAAATAGAATAAAAAAATTTTAGTAATATTTAAATGTAATTGATTCAAAAATTGTATTATTAATATTTTTTAATTAATTTATTATAAAAAAAGCAGAAAAAATAAAAAACAAATGAATAATAGTGTTTATTTTATTAAATTGTACTTATTTTATTGTAAAAAATATTTTTATATCAATTTTTTGTTACCAATCGCAACGAACGTCATAATGAGCATTCTAAACTCGAAATAATCTTTTTCCTTGACAATATTTGCAGTTGAGAAATGTCTATGCATTTTGTACCTAACAGTAACATTTCTTCGTATCAACAGTCGTTGAATAGACATTTGTACAAAATTACATTAATGTGAGGTGGAACTTCTTAACTCGACTAAATCTTTCGCTATGTATTTTATGCATTTTGTACATCCTTTCATTCAACAGTCCTTGCTACAATACAAAATATCGCAAGCACATTTTATACATTACGGCATAATGACTTTCCTATAAATCCGGTAGCGCTTATTAAACTTTATATTTATCGATCTATTTTTTCAATTAATAATAAAAAAGTTTAAATTTGTATATGTCAAATAAAGTTTAAGCTAAAAATCCCATAAAAAAACTTATGACATTTTTCCATTTTCCAATAATAACGAGAAATGTAACTGTGATATTTTGTATTTTTGCAACATTTTCCTTAAATTAGTTCCTTAGTCACTTAGGGCGTCCCTTTTTGTAGTTCTGTCAAGCAGAACCGTTAATTAACTACGAAAAGGATCTGACTTTGTCACAATTTATTACGTTTCAAGATATCCTGCAGTACATTTTTTTAATTTGTTTACCTTTTTGCTAATGAAATTCAATTTGTTTTTTAAATACATGAGTTTAGTATACTAATTCAATTTAAAGAAAAAAATGTAAAAGTTTGTTAAGAGCATTGTCCTCACAAAGCGGAACTTAAGTAAAATAAAATTTTTCTTAAAACCAAGGAAACACTTCCTGTCTGAGATTTCAACTTTTCTTAAGTTGAAATAATTCCCCTTTTATTTTTAATGAAACACAATAATTTTTGCACTATGTATTTGTATATTGTGTATGAGGCAAAAATAGACTGTACGCAGCAAGGCAGTAAAAACAAGTCCCATAAAATTAAAAAATTATTAAAGTTTTTAAGAAGAGCTTAAGAATATGTGTAACAGTACTTGATAATTATATATTGCTTACGCATATTACATACTTAATTTTAAATATATAATATATATGTAATACACAAGTATGTATGTAAACAAAAAACCAGTATTTTATTATTACTTTAATGCATTTACTGTAACGAGAGGAATTGAGATCTCATTTAAGTAAATTAACAGAAAACAACAAAATTCAAAACTGCGTAAGCTATCATGAAATTATAAAAATGTATACAAATATGAAGTATATGAAAAAATATAAAAAATGCAAAAGATCTTAACTAAAGTTGTTCACCAACATTCTGCCCTACTAAGGACGACGGTGCTTAATCCTTGGAAGAATCATCAACAGCATGCAGTTTGAAGTTGACATCGTTTTCCATATCATCAAAGCAATCATTTGTAGGTAGAAAAGCAATTTTAGAAATTGGTCGCTTAAAGTACGTTCCGTTTGAAAATAGAGTGAATACCCTCACACAACCACCTTTGCCTGGATGAGTATCTTGGATGCGAGCCAGCGGCCATTCGCCAGGAGAGACTCGTTCATCAATTACGACCACTAAATCACCAATTTTGGGGTTTTGTGCTAACTTGAGCCATTTTGGCCTAGCTTGAAGTTTACACAACCATTCGTTTGACCAACGGCGCCAAAAATGCTGCTTCAGCTTCTCAATGGTTTTCCACCTGTTTAATCGATCAATGTTGACATCGAGCAAATCCTCATCCGGCACACATAGAGTAGGTTCCCCAATCAAGAAATGAGCTGGAGTAAGGGCTTTGCAGTCAGTTGGTTCTGAGCTGAGAGGGCACAGCGGCCTAGAATTCAAACAGCTTTCAATTTGAGCTAACAGCGTGGTAAGCTCCTCAAATGTTAAAATTCGATTCTGCATCACTCTTTTTAAATGGTATTTTGTAGACTTTACGCCGGCCTCCCAAAGCCCACCAAAGTTTGGAGATGCTGGCGGTATAAAATGCCATTTTGTACCATTTGCGGCAAGACGGTCAGTAATTTCAACTGGAATTGATGATTTACTACGGTTATAAAGAATTTGCAGCTCCTTATTAGCTCCAACAAAGTTAGTGCAACAGTCTGAATACAAATCAGTACAGGCGGGACACAAAACGCTTAAAAGCGGCCAGAAATGCATCGGTTGACAAGTTTGTTACTGCTTCCAAATGAAGTGCTTTCGTAACCATGCATATAAACAAGCAAATGTAGCCTTTTGCAGTTACTGAATTTCTTACAGTTGATTGCTCTATTATAATCTGACCCGCATAATCCACACCACTGTGCTTAAATGAGCGCGCAGGTTTAAGTCGAACACTAGGAAGATTTCCCATTATCTGTTGGGCTGCTTTCGCGTTATATTTGAAACATGTTACACATTTCCGCAAGATTTGCTTAGCAATGCTTCTACTGGATATTATCCAATATTCACGTGAGACGTAGGCTTGCATTTGAATCAAACCGCCATGTAGAGTTTTCAGATGCGCATCTAGAAATAATAATTTTGTTAAAGGATTTTGTTTCTTGAGTAAAATTGGGTGTTTGGAGCAGTAAACAAGATCAGAGCTTTGAATTCTACCACCCACTCTAAGTAATTGAGAGGAGTCAAAAAATGGGCACAGATGTGCTAGAGCTCGATTTTTAGAATTTGACCTTTTTTTGAAGTTCTGAGATCTCCTGTGAAAATTCTACCTCTTGTGAAAGTTTTACAAGTTTTATGCGAGCAAGTTTTAGCTCTTCTTCTTGAAAGAAACCCTATCATCTTACTATTACCTTCAATTTGTGGATTTTTATTGCTTTGAGTGTTATGTTTAAAACGAAAAATGTATGCAGTTACGCGTATTAATTTTGAGAGGGAAGAACATTTTGTTAATAGATCTGGATATTGCTTTACATCTGTTACAATTGAGTGCATATTTAAAATTGGTTCAATAGGAATTTCACAATTTTCATAAAAATTAAATTTAGGCTGGTTTGGCCAATCTGCTGCAGGTTTAGTTAGCCATTTAGGGCCATGCCACCACAGTTCATGTTTAACTAATTCATTTGAAGAAATACCACGTGAAGCGCAGTCAGCAGGATTTTCACGTGTAGATATGTATCGCCATTGAGAATTACGAGTTCTGCGTTGGATTTCTTCAACTCTGTTTCCAACGTATACGGGCCACCTAGATGGCTGACCACGTATCCATGACAGCACAGTTGTGCTATCAGTCCAATAATAAATATTTGAAATTTCATGATCAAGTGAAGAGGTTATCCGATCTACTAGTTTTGCCAATAAAGTTGCACCACATAACTCCATTCGAGGTATTGTCAGCCGCTTTATAGGACCCACCTTAGTTTTTGCTTGGATCAGATATACCTTTGTATCTGACTCTGAAATAGTTTTAGCGTAGACAGCAGCCGCGTATGCCAATTTTGATGAGTCAGAAAACCCATGGATTTCAATTTTAACATCCCTTTGTGTTCCTATCCAACGAGGAATTTTAATATTTTCAAGATGTTTTTAATTATTACGATATATTAACCATCTGTTTGCAATAGTATCAGGCAGGCGATCATTCCATTCAATGCCAAGCAACCATAAGTTTTGGAATACAATTTTTGCAAGAACTGTAGTAGGGGAAAGCCAGCCTTGAGGATCATAAAGTTTTGCTGAGTCTGAGAGCAAACTTCTTTTGGTAACTACTGAGGATGTATTTTCAAAATTGATTTTAAAAGAAAAGCAATCCACTACCGTGTTCCATTCGAGACCGAGAGCCTTAACTGTGTTAGGTTGATTTAATTCAAATATATCTGAATTTTCCCTGAACTCTACAAGAATCAATGCTAGCAATTCTTTTGAATTTGTTGCCCATTTACGTAAATTAAACTTGGCCTCATAAAGCAGACTACATAATTGAGTATATAATTGAAAAGCCTCTGATAGATTATCAGCTCCAGAAATAACGTCATCGACATAAGTATCTGAACTAAGCACGCTACAAGCCAGCGGATATTTTTCCCTTTCATCCAAAGCTAGCTGTTGTAAAACCCTTATTGAAAGAAAAGGCGCAGGTGTTGTGCCATAGGTGACAGTCGAAAGCTCGTAAATTGATACCTCCTCAGAGTCAAAATTTTTCCACAAAATCTGTTGGAACTTTCGTTGTTCCTGAGCCACAAGTATTTGTCTGAACATTTTTTCCAAATCTGCCCGAAAACCAATTTTAAAACGTCTCCATCGATTTATTATTGTAGGCAAATCATTTTGCAAGGCAGGGCCAGCTGCGAGTTCCTCATTCAACGAAGTCTTAGCAGACCTTTTACAACTACCATCGAAAACAACTCTTAATTTAGTAGTAGAACTACTTTCCCTTAAAACACCATGATGAGGCAGAAAAAATCCATTCTCAACCAAATCACGAGGATAAGTGCCAACTTTTTTCATATGCCCAAGCAGTTCGTACTCTTTCATAAAATCTATGTAAAGCTTTCCAAAGTTCCTGTTTGATTTAAACTTTGATTCTACGTTTTTCAAACGAGAAAGTGCTGCATAGTCTGTATGAGTAAAAACAGGAAGTGAGAGGCCCTTTAGCTGCATTTTAAATGGTAGGGAAACAGTGTAACGTCCAGATGAATCACGAGAAGTGGTATTGTTAAAATGTTGTTCGCACAGAACTTCTTCTTCCGTTAAAACTTTTTTCTCTAAAAGTTCTTCCTGTTCCCAAAACAATTGTAATTGTTTATCTAATGAACAAACATTTATACTTATAGTATGCTGATTAGAATTATCAGGAATAGGGCCAGAAACTATCCACCCGAAATATGTAAGTTGCATGAATAAACCATCGTCAACTTTATGTTGCTGAGGTAATACAATATCTCCATAAACATCTCCCCCTAATAATATGTCAACTTCACCAGGTTTGGAAAAATAAGGATCGGCTAAAGGGAATTTTCTGAAATCAGGTAATAATTTTTCGTTTAGAGCTATAGGTTGATATCCCGTTATTTTTGGTAGTACTAGGGCTTCACAATCAATTTTAAAATTGGTTTCAATTCTTGAGAAGATAGAAAAATTAACATAATTTCTTGAAATCAGTGGTTGCTTTCCACCTACTCCGCTTATTTCCACAAAATCCTTTTTATAGATTAAACTTAATGCATCTGCAGCCTTTTTAGTGATAAATGTAGCCTGGGCGCATTGATCAAGAAGAGCACGCAAAACGAAATTGCCCTGAGATATTTTAAGCACGACACACATTGTTGCAAGGAGAACTTGTGACCTTTTTCTACTTCTAAATATTTTACCGTTGTCAACGACATGAGCGGTGACGTTCTCAACCACTTGCAAAGACGAGGGTGTTTGAACTGTCTTAACAGCTCCAGGGAGCAAGATCTCAGTAGAACGGTTTGTAAAGTACTCGTTATGAAGAGTGGTATGGTGGTTTTGTTGACAGACTTGGCAACGAGAAGCTACATGGCACTTGTTACTAAAGTGACCTGGTATTAAACAATTCCGACATATTCGCTTAGAATTCAAAAACTCTCTTTTTTCAGCAGATGACAAAGCACTAAACTTAAAACACTTAAAAAGAAGATGGCGCTTGTTGCAGCAGGGGCAGTTGGAGTCGCTATTGGTATTAGAAACGTTATTTACGTAATGTCGAACATTGGGTTTACTTTTATTTTGATGCTGTTGGTTTTTTGATCTAAAAAAAGATGCATTAGGGCTTGAATCAGTCTGATCAGAAATAGTTTCTAATGTTCGAAATGTCGTCTCCAAAAATTTAAATAAATCTTCTATAGGAGGGATCTGAGTTGATGCTTTGAGGGATTGTTCCCATTCCTTACGCGTCTGTACATCTATCTTATTTACAGTCATATAAATAAGCATAGCATGTTCACCTTCGGTATTAACTTCTAAAGTACGCAGTAGAGCAATACTAGTTCGGGTTGTATCCAAAATCATTTGAATACTTTTAGAAGATCCATCAGAAGCAGGTATAGAAAATAATTTTTTAAAAATAGTATCAACTATATTTCTTTTGCTGTGGTATCTATTTTTGCTGGATATTCATTTACGATATCCAATGGAGTTTCTTTACAAGAACTTTTCAGAAAACAAAATTTCTGAACGTCAGTTAGGCCAGAATTATTATGCACTAATGAAATAAACATATCCTGATAAGACATCCACTTTAAATAATCACCACTAAAAACTGGCAAATCAATTTTTGGTAAACGATCCTGAGACGAAAATGTTTCATTTCTAGAATGAGAGGGACCACCGAATGTACTGGATTGAATTCCAGGGGAATGAGATCCAGAAGTTTCCAAAAAATCAAGCAACTGGCTTTTGATGGCAAAAAACTCGTCAAGAAATTCAAAATAAACATCATCTTTGAAATAAGGAATATCTTCTGTATTAATGGTGTTTTCACGGACCACAGAAGATAATTGGGTATTTCCAGCTTTAATTTGGAAAACGATAGATTCTATTTCGTCTAAAACAGATTGTGCAAATCCATGGGTTTTTTACTGTTTTGAAATATATACCCTAGCAGTTCGTTTCAAATTATTAAATAAATCTTTTTGTTCCTCAACAAGATGGTGAATTTCCGCCATTTTATTTTATTCAAAACACCCTTTCACTTTTCACAGATTTATTATAAAATATCAAATTTCATGCATACATACAGGTTTCCAGTAAACCACAAACTTCGGTAACAGTAACGTAGAGCTTCAAACCTTATTTATTTTATATCCAATTCCAGCTTTCAAGAAGTCCTCAACGAGCAAACGTTCTAGAGCCAAGACCAAATTTCACAGTAAACAGTTCCAAAAGCAAAAAGTCACAATGGCTTTTTACTAATCCCGGGTTTCGGCACCAAATAATGTCTGAGATTTCAACTTTTCTTAAGTTGAAATAATTCCCCTTTTATTTTAAATGAAACACAATAATTTTTGCACTATGTATTTGTATATTGTGTATGAGGCAAAAATAGACTGTACGCAGCAAGGCAGTAAAAACAAGTCCCATAAAATCAAAAAATTATTAAAGTTTTTAAGAAGAGCTTAAGAATATGTGTAACAGTACTTGATAATTATATATTGCTTACGCATATTACATACTTAATTTTAAATATATAATATATATGTAATACACAAGTATGTATGTAAACAAAAAACCAGTATTTTATTATTACTTTAATGCATTTACTGTAATGAGAGGAATTGAGATCTCATTTAAGTAAATTAACAGAGAACAACAAAATTCAAAACTGCGTAAGCTATCATGTGTGTTTACACTAGCCATGAAATTATAAAAAAGTATACAAATATGAAATATATGAAAAAATATAAAAAATGCAAAAGATCTTAACTAAAGTTGTTCACCAACACTTCCTAACTAAGTAAAATTTTAGATGATATATGAACTAATTTGGAGGAAATTTTACTGTTTTCTAATAAAAGTTGTAACGAATCCCACCTGACGGCCCTATCTTCTTGGGAAGATGGCTATCTTCTGGCCCCGGCCGTGCTCAATCTGGGGCTGGTTCTTCTTCCCTTGAAGACAAGTAAACGATCGTAAACATAAAAGTAAAAAAGTAAGATAGCTCTTAGGGAAGAAAATAAAGGAAAATAGAAAAGACGTGGAATGAGAAGAAGGGGGAAGAAAAGAGAAATTGTGATGCGTTGTATCGACTATCGCTGGAAACTAGTCGAAGTCAGAACCCACCCTCCAATTATAGCAATGGAATATTATTTAGCCATATCAAAGAGTTGTTGGTTTAAGCTCCTACCATACCTTTCGTGAAATTAATGGTTAAGAGGATTTAAAATTGCATATTTATCAATCAATATTTTATTTAAAATACGTTATATTAAATGATATATAATGTAAAAGTATCAATGTAATAATAAATAAGCTTTGACAAAAATCTGTAGAGAAAAGTAAAAAGAAACTTATTTGCAATATAGTAATTTAAATTATTTCATAATATTTTAAATTCAGAAGGTTTCCAATTTGAAATATTATTTAAAAGATATATTAACAATTTTTCATTAGGTTGAAAAAAATGAAATTTAACAAATGTTTTACTTTTTATGAAGGTATAACGGGTAAAACTAATAAATTTTTAGCTAATGTATTTCTGTGAGTGTAAACGGTGTAAAAATTATATTTTGAACTAATATTTTCCTGGGAGTGTGTTGTGGCGTGTTTTAATTAATTTTTTTATTATGACTTATTTGAACTTAACTGTTAGAATTATTACATAATATTTATTTTGGTTGTTCAGTGTAAAGTAAGATTTAAAATTAAAGAAAGTGATATTAGGTAAAGTTTATTGTTAATTTTAAGGAATTATTTACTGAAAAATTAACTAAGCTTCAACTTTCATATATTTAGAAATGAAAAGAAATAATTACCGTTTATATATTTTTCTTGGGTGTAAATTGTAAATAGGAAGAGAAAAAAATCTTTATTTAAAACTCACCAGAATTATGTTCCTTGTTGACTTCAGGCCTGATGTCTTGAGTTAGACGAACACCCATTTCGTTATTGAAATTTATATAAATGGTATTTGGATACAAAAAAAAACTTATAAAATTGGTACCTAAGTTATTGGTAAATTTCCACTTTTTTTATGAGTGTATGACCGTTGGCATATGTATATTAGCATATAAGTGTAATGATGTATCTGGATAATTAAGAATGAAGTTTTTTCCGAAAGAAACTTATTTAACGAAATTTTATAGTAACGAAATGAATTACTACCGAAATACTTTCCCATAAATGTCCTTGAAATTACTCGTACCTAAAGCTGGTTTTCCTCATGAAAAACGGAATTATCATTAAAAGTTTTCATGTATTTAACTTTATCAGAACGATAACTTTGTCACTAATAAGCTTGTTTTCTTTTCCTTTCGATGAAAAACTATGCCAGAAGATAAATCAAAAAGGTTCCATCGAAATTTCCAACTAGACTATTGTTTTTGAAGTTATAAACACATTCCATAATAATAATAAAAATAAATTGATGAACGTATGTATCCAATAATAATGTTGATGTCCTATTTTTTTTAACTGGGCTACGGATCTATTTTCCAAATTATGTTGATCTTATTAAACAGATTTGACAATGACTCCAAGAAATAAAACCTCTTTCAGCCCAATATACGATTTAGTTGCATAAATTTCTTGATTAATAAAAATATCTTAGCAAATGAAAATTGCATATTCTCCAATTATTACGTCTGTTTTTATTTTTGCAATATCTATTCAACTTTTTTCTTTTCCTTCTCTGAATTTTCTTAAATATTTTTTTTTTTTTTAAATTGTCAAACGTTTTTCTTCAGTTTTTCTTTTTTTAAAATTTTTACAAAATTCTGGCAAGAAAATCCAAAGCTTACTTTTTCTTCTTTTTCTTCAAATTTTTCTCAAAAAAAAAAAAAATCAAAAATAAAAACATCGTCCTCACAAAGTTTACTTTCCAGTAAAATTTTTCTATAATTCAGAAATTTTTACCAAATTTTATTTGTTTCTTAATTTCAAGGAAAATTTTATTAAATATAGGTAAAAAGTATCTTTAAACGGCGCGTTTTCATTTCAATTTTTCCTCTAAATAAGTTAATTTTTCTAAATTCTAGTTCATTTTTTTGAGTGTATATAAAATCTTACCTATCAGTTCAAAAACATACAGAAATCTGGATATTTTTTTTTTTATTAAAAATTTTTGTATATTTTCTGTGAAATACTACTGCTGAGAATAAGCATTTTTTAAAAATTTTTCCAGAAATGTCGAATAAATTTTCTAAATTCCTATCACCAAAGAGTATCCCATTGGGATACTTATAAAGATAAAAAAAAATTATTTTAAATAAAAAATCCAAAAAGATTTTTTTAATTTGAGCGATAAATAAAAAAATTATAATCGTATGTAAAGTTTAGAGACGAAAAAAACCATATTTAAATTTTAGAAAAATCTTAACAAGTTTGCATCGAATTAGTGTATTCAAAAACCGAAACCGAAAACCGGTCAGCCGGTTTCTTTATTTTTAAAAACCGATCGGTTTCGAATATTTTGTAAATTCGAAGAAAACCGAAAACCGTTTTTTTTTGTTCGGTTAACCGGTTTTTTTAATTACATCACCACTTGGTCTCTTTTATTTTTTCCGAACACTTTTATAATCGTTTGTTTGGTTATGAAGATTTAGATGTAAGTCTGATAGATTCCGATGAAGACTTAACTTTGGATATTCCAAATTCAAATAGTTTAATTTCTGATCTAAATAACACAATAAACAGTATTCAAAATCCTTAAAAAAAAACTACAAAATCATTCATCATTATATGATTTCATATATCTTTTAAATGCGAAAAAAGAACTGAAAAGTTGGAAAATTTATATCATTGTCTTTTGAGTATTTGTCCAACATCTACTATTAGTGAAAGAGTATTTTCCACTTCTAGCTTTATCAAAAGCAAACAAAAAAATCGTCTTAAAACGAAACATTTAAATTGAATATTATTTCTAAAATATTATTTTAGAAGTGAAAAATAGGTTTTCTTTTTACATATTTAAAATGCAATATTAAAAAAACTTATTTAATGCCAAACGTTTTAAACGTTCAAATTACTAACGTACCTAATTTTACCAATTTACAAACATAATGATCTCTATTCATTTGATATGAATATAGTTTTATAATATTAGTTTTTAAGATATTACATTAAAAAATATTGGTTTTAAGTTAATTTTTTGTTGAAATGAAATACAATAAAAAAAATTACAAACAAATTAAATTTAAATAAATATATATGCTTATATATATATATATATATATATAAGCATATATATATATATATATATATATATATATATATATATATATATATATTCAAAGAATGTATTTTTTATTTTTATTACTTTATATATTAAATTTGTTTTTTTTGTAATAAAAACAATTAACAAATTATATAAGCTTTTTATTCAAATTAAAAAAAAAAACGGAAAAACCGGTTGACCGGTTTTTTCTGCAAAAACCGAAACCGTTTTTTTTTAAATTCTATTTTTCGAAGAAAACCGAAGACGGTTTTTTGAATACTCTACATGGAATCAAGAATTGACAAGAACATACTCCACAAAAGTACGCAGTTTTAAGGTCCTTGGTCTATAGTTGTAAAATTCTAAATACTCTATACTTGTACAACAAAATTCAATCTTTAAACCCCCACATTTCGTAACTATTAAAAAAAATCTTTGTAGAATTTTAAAGATGACAGTTTAAAGTTACGCATTTTAAAAAAATTAAATTATATTTCTTCTAAATTTATAATCCAATTTTCTTTTTAAAATAAAAACAAGGTGTTTTAAATCCTATGCACCCGCGTAAAAAAGTTTAGATAAAATCATATGTGGCCTTATTTAATAATATATTTATTATCATGTATAAATACATATCTCAGTATGCATAAGCATATATAATTATATATTACATATTTTTTTTTTAAATTTCCTTATATTTTGTCATATACAACCATATCTGTTTAAATATTGATCTTTATAAAATTATGTATGATTTATATGATAAGATATGGTATATATTATATCATATAAAATTGTATATAACACTATGTATAATTATGTGTGGGTTACACGGGACTGTATATATTTATATATGGTCCATATATACTTATAAATGGATTATACAGAACCATTAATAATTACACTGGTCAACAAAAAAAGAAAAATTGTTTGTTTCCTGTGATTTTTTTTGTTTCTGTCTAAAATTGACGCGCATTTTTTAAATATGGCAATCATTTTTCTCTAACAGCTTTTGTTTTTGAGTTATAGCTAAATACCTTTTTTTTCTATTTTTTTTTAGATTTTCGTTTTTTATTACACACAAAAATATATTTTGTTGTTGTTTCGGATATGGCTTCGTCAAGAAGATGCTGTGTGCTTAATCCAGATTGTTTTTGCTATATTTGTGGCGAGTATATATTTGAAAGATATCGAAAACCTTTATCGGACTTTGTAAAAACTGCGTATCTTCAATACTTTAAAATAAAAGTGAGTAATCAGGACAAGCCATGGGTTCCTCATATTGTATGCCAGAAATGCGTAGTGTGTCTACGGTTATGGTCCAGTGGAAAAAGAGATCCGAGAAAAAAACCTGTTACCGTATTTTTCTCAAGAGAATGATTTAGTTTTTTGTAACGATGTTGGTGGTATTTTGCAACAGATGGGTTTAAAAAAGTACCAACCTAGTGATTGGCGTCTTTTTATAGACAGAAGAAGTTTAAAGTGTGTTTTGCTTCATAACGGTAACAAGTACGGATCCATACCTATTGCACATTCGACGGCTTTAAAAGAAGAATACGGAAATATTTCTAAGGTTATGGAAAAAATTAAGTATCAAGACCACAACTGGTTCAATTGTGTTGATCTGAAAATGGTTAACTTTCTTTTAGGTCAACAAGGAGGGTACACAAAGTTCCCTTGTTTCATGTGTCTCTGGGACAGTCGTGACAGACAACGCCATTGGTCACAAAAAGTTTGGCCAGTGAGGAAAGAGCTGAAAGTTGGAACAAAAAATGTTGCAAACGTGCCATTAGTAAGCCGAGATCGCATCATACTTCCACCACTTCATATTTAACTCGGCATAATGAAACAGTTTGTAAAGGCGCTTGATAAAAGCGGCGAATGTTTCAATTTCTTTCACGCAAGTTTCCAGGATTAAGTATAGAAAAACTGAAAGCTGGTATTTTTGATGGGCCACAGATTAGGCAACTCGTGAAAGATCCTAATTTTGGCAATCAATGACTGAAGTAGAATCCAAAGCTTGGAATTCATATGTTTTGGTTATGAGTAATTTCCTAGGCAATAAGAAATCTGACAACCATGTCGAGCTTGTTGAGTACATGCTATCGAACTTGCAAGAGCTAGGGTGCAACATGAGCATAAAAATCCACTTCCTGCACTCGCATTTAGACCGATTTTCACAAAATCTGGGTGATTTTAGTGAGGAGCTGGGTGAAAGATTTCATCAGGATCTTCGTACAATGGAAGAGCGTTATCAGGGAAGGTGGGACTCACATATGATGGCAGACTACTGCTGGAGTTTGCAACGAGATCTACCTAAAGTCAATTATTCAAGGAAATCTTATAAAAGATCATTTGTTAACATACATATGTATTAATGGAATTAAATGAAAATGCCCATATATCAAAAATGAAAGCTGTTAGCGAACTCCCAGTATTTTTTTCATAGTCAGGGCCATAAAAATACTCAATACCACAAACAAATTAAAGGAAACAAAAGTTGTGTTGACCAGTGTTATATATGCTATCTAATATTTGAGATATATTAATATATTGGCCATTATCAAAAATATTTTTTAATATGGTATAAGTTATAATTATATGTGGTTTAATATATGTTCTAATAAAAGAAATATTTTTTGATTTGGTATAAGATGTAATTATATATGATACAATATGTACAAACAAATTTGAGAAATTGTTATAACTATATCTAGAATATTTTTGATATGGTAAAAGATATAATTTCATATAATTATATGTGGCCCCATGTCAATGGTTTCGAATCCCAGCCAGTGAGATCAATTTTTTTGTGCTTTTAGTTTGTTTTTATTTCCTTATTAATATTTTTTTACAAAACTTTCAAATTTTAAATCATTTCGGGATAACAAAAACTAGAAATTTTGATAGGATATAAGTAGTGAAAATTTATTTATATACTTTTTTCGCTTTAAATATAATTATTTTACCATGTCCCAGACCAAAAGTCTAAGATGTACATCAATAATGAGTTAGCCCATACTCCAGGTAACACATATTTCAAATTTCAGGTTTCTAGCTAAATCGGTGTGGGCAGCCTGTTAAGGGGGAGGCTGTTCACCTTTTTGCCCCTCTTCGTAGACATTTACAAAAATCCGACCTAGGTGAATGTCTACACCGGAGAAGGAACCTATGCACAAAATTTCAACTTCCCAGCTCCAGCGGTTTTGGCAGGATGACAAGGGTGAGAATTTTTCCCTTTTCTATCCCTACCCGTTGGATTTCAACTTCGTAGGTCTTACGGTTTGTACAGGCTGTAAAGGGGGAGACTTCATCGATGAGTTAGCACATATTCCAAGAAAAGCATATTTCAAATTTCCGGTTTCTAGCTATAGGGTTTGGGCAGGCCATGAAATGGGAGTTTCCAAGAACCTGATCTTAGCGAATGTCTACGCCGCAGGGGGAACTTACATACAAAATTTCAGCGTTCTACCTCTTGCGATTTGGGCTGGGCGATGTTGAATGAAATAAAGATATAAATATTTATACATTTACACATTTTCACATTTACACATTTGCATATTTGCCCATTTGCACACTTGCCCATTTGCTCATTTACACATTTGCATATTTGCACATTTACATTACCATCAAACCATCAATCCATAAACTTTCAACTTCGCAGCTCCAGCGCTTTTGGCAGGCCGTCAAGGGGGAGAATTTTCCGCTTTTTTGCCCCTCCTCTTTGGATTTTCCAAAAGTCATAGCTGTTACCTAGACTAAAGAACGAACCTGCAAATACAATTGACTATTACTGAAATATAATTTACTATTCTCAAATACAATTGATTATTTTTGAAATACAATTGACTATTCTGAAATACAATTGACAATTTCTGATATACAATTGACTATTCTGAAATACAATTGACTATTTCTGAAATACAGTTGACTATTCTGAAATACAATTGATTATTTCTGAAATACAATTGACTATTCTGAAACACAATTGACAATTTCTGAAATACAATTGAATATATCTGAAATAAAATTGAAAAGGGTGTAGTTTTCGTGTATATTATATTGTTGGATCTAACCTGATACAATTCGATCTGATATTATTTTATCCCTAAATATATTGTTGGGTCTAATCGGATTAATTCAAAATCCCCAAATATATTTCTTGATCTAATTTGACCAGCCATTTTTCGGATCAAGTAAGATATTAAGGAATATAAAATTGGATATGATTAAATATTGTGTCAGATTAATATTTTTACTCAGGCATACTTACTTTTGCCAATTAATTTCAAACCATCTGTGGTTCATTATGTAAAAATTTTTGTGTTAGTTATATATATTTCTGCAAGGGGCCGCTGTGAAGTAACAAGATTCAAAAATATATTCTCTGTACATACATATATCTATCTTCCAAAAGTCTGATCATGATGAAGTTAAATATATCGGTGTGCATTGAAACTAGCGTTTTCATCAAAATACCGATACCGCAATAGCAAAAATAACGTTACCCTTAAAATATCGTTACCGAAATAACTAAAATAACGTTATCGCTAAAATACCGTTACCGAAAAAATGGAAAATACCGATACCGAAATAACTGAAAAAATCGTTATCCTTAAAAAAACGTTACCGAAATAATAGAAAATGGCATTACCCTTACCGATAACCGCATTTGTTTCGGTTACCATCCATGGTTTTCTCTTTAGTTTAACCTACCCCTTGTCATCACATTCAATATAATATGCCATGAAATTTGAACAAAAGAACAACGAAAAGAATTTTATTGTTGTTTTTTGTGTAATTTTCAAATATCATGGCAAATTTCATTGCATTTGAAGACACCTGGTAAACAAGATCATAAGTCCCATTTCACACAGAGTAACTTTTTTTGCACAACTCTTGAGTTTGTTGGATAGAGGGGAGAGAATGGTGGTGATTGATACGGAGTTGCCTGTTCTCAGCAATTCGTTTTGTTTTTGCATTTATCGTTTTTTTTTTATTCATTTTAAACCAAATGTAGACGAAAATTGCTAAAACAATTTCTTAGTGTGAACATAAAGGCAACTTTAAAAGAGAATTGATAAGAATTTACGCAACAAAAGTTGCTGTGTGTGAAATGGGACTAACTTGTGTAGACAAAATAAAGTGTTGCGTAGTGTTAGCAATACAAAAAGCGTTCGCCAAGTTAACAATACGACTTAAAGTAATAAACAAACGTAACGGTATTTTAAGGGTAAAGTTATTTTCTATTATTTTGGTAACGGTATTTTAAGGGTAACGCTATTTTCTATTACTTCCGTAACGTTATTTTAAGGGTAACGCTATTTTCTATTATTTCGGTAACGGTATTTTAGCGATAACGCTATTTTCTATTATTTCGGTAACGGTATTTTAAAAATAACGGTTTTTTCAGTTATTTCGATAACGGTGTTTTAGGGTTAACGATAGTCAGTTGAAAGGGTATTGAATCGATAACGGTATTTTAGCGTTATTGCCTGCCAACCCTGATTAGAAAAATTACAAATAAAAAATACTCCAACAACTCATAGAATTAATTTTAAGGCAGATGTTGAAAATGTAGATCAGAATTATAGATATTTAATACGCAAGAAATATTATATATTAATTTATAACAAATATTATAAATTATTGCAATTAATAAACACTGTTTGAAATTATTTATAGCACTATTTATTTACAACAGGCACTAAAATTACAGAAAACACTTTAATAGCGCGCTTTATTCACACGATGTAAATAGACTAAACGTTAGCCACACTTTAGTTCTTAACAATCCGGCGTTTTATTTTATAAACTGAACTACTGCATCACCAAGTACCCGTATTAATACGAGTAGTCAGGTATTCTAGTTATTTCCAGTTTATTACGACACTAGATTTTTTCAGCTGTCAAAATTCGTATGAAGAAATTTCTTGTAACACTGCCGCCTACTTAAGCGTGTTCGTCCCGAACAGACATAGCTACTCCTTTTCCATAGTTGGCTAGTCGTTCTAGATAAACAACCTTCATTTTTGATCTTTCTGTATTCTGTATACCACATCATTCAACCTTTTAATTACTGTATAGAGGCCGTCCAATGCGTTTGTAATTTGGGAGATAGTCCTTTTTTCCGTTGCGGGTTAAATAGCAGAACCAGCTGACCCTCATAAAATCCTTCAGAATTTGCTGCCCTATCGTACCTCGCCTTCATCTTACCGCTGACTATTTTAATTCGATTACGCACAAACTCATGAAGCTCGTTAAGGTCTTCTTGTTCCCGGGAAGCGTTATCGTTGTCTTTATCTATAGCGGCGGGGTTAACACCAAATTGTAAATCGCCAGGCAATTTAAGTTCCGTTCCGAAAATAACTTTTGCAGGCGTCCGGGAGGTGGAATCGTGAACAGCCGATCTGTATGCCAGCAGAAATTTAGGGATGTGTTCGTTTCAGTCCTTCTGATGTGCACTGACCACTTTTCTTACGTATTCCTCTAAAGTGCGATTGAATCTTTCGACCATACCATCAGATTGTGGATGCAGCGGGGTGGTTCTTGTCTTTCTTATTCCATACAACCTACACATTTCCTTGAAGATATCAGATTCAAAATTCCTTCCCTGGTCAGAGTGTAATTCTAATGGAACACCGTAGCGGCACACCCAGTTGTTCACAAATGCCCTTATTATCGTTCTGGCTTCCTGGTTTGGTATAGCGTATACCTCAGGCGATTTACTGAAATAGTCGATTACCACAAGAACGTAACGGTTTCCGGAATCACTGACAGGGAAAGGGCCTACTACATCCATTGCTACCCGCTCAAAAGGGGCACCCGAGTTGTATTGTTGAAGTTACCCACGACTTCTCCCTACTGGTCCTTTAGATACGATGCATTGCGCGCAATTTGCTATTCAATCGCTTACAGCTTGCTGACAGCCGACCCAGCAGAATCGTTATTTTAACTTCTCTAGGGTTTTCGTGACACCGAGATGACCACCACTGGGACCGTCATGAAACTCTTTTAATACTTCGTCTATTTTGCTTGACGACACCACAATTAGCTTTGTCTCAGTTTTGGCCTCCGCACTTTCCCAAATGCGGTATAAGCAGTGATTAATTACCCGTAGACTGTTCCTCTGGGCCCAATACGCTTTCATAAGCAGACTTTCAGCTGATATTTGTTCACGGGTAGGCCTCCTGTCCTCTGCTTTGGCAGACATAATTTTTGACAGTATGGGGTCATTCTGTTGCGCCGCTGATCAGGCTTCACTTGATTCAATATACGTTGGTCTTATATCAACAATGCATTATTTTCCTTCAGCCCTCGAACAATGTTTGCACTCTAAATTACAGAGCCGTCTTGAAAGGGCGTCCGCATATGCCTTTCCTGTGCTCGATGCTGAAATCATAGCTTTGAAGTCATTCAATCTAATGAGTTAGCTGCCTTTCTGGTTATTTATATTGCAGCAGCAACCTGAGTGCAGAATGGACGATTCTTAATTGAAAGTGCTGACCGGACAGATACTTGTGGTAGTGCTTTACACATTCGCCGTGTTACGCAGTAGTTCCTTTCGGGCTTCGAAAGTACTCGACTGTAATATCCTATGACTTTTTCGGTTCCATTGATCACCTGCGAAAGCACACATCCTATTCCGTGTCCGCTTGCATCGCTATCCAGCACAAATTTTCCTCCGACCACAGGATATCCAAGAATCGGTGCCGTACATAATAACTCCTTGAGCCTTAGGAGTGCTTGTTCATGGGCTTCTTCCCAATGAAATGGTCGCGCCTTCTTAGTCAGCTCATGTAGACTCGCAACCACACTGGCAAAGTTTGGTACAAATCGTCGGTAGTATGTGCAGAGGCCTAGAAAGCTGCGCAACTCGTCCAGATTTTTCGAGAGAGGCCAATCTTTTACAGCCCGAATCTTATCTTCATCGGTTGATATCCCCTCTGCAGTTACGCGGTGCCCTAAATACTTAACTTCTTAGTCAAGTATTTATCTGCTAAGCTTGAGCCCAGCCGCAGATATTCGGCTTAAAACTTCTGCTAAGTACTTCAGGTGTTCATCGAAAGTTTTTCCCATGACAATTATGTCATCAAGGTACACTAGGCAAGTTTTCCAGTGGAATCCTTTCAGCACATTTTCCATTGACCGATCGAAAGTTGCTGGGGCATTGCAGAGTCCAAAGGGCATCACATTAAACTGCCATTATCGGTCACCTGTGCTAAAGGCAGTTTTCTCCTTGTCTTGGTCACCAATTTCTTCTTGCCAATAACCACTTTGCAAGTCCAATGTGGAGAACCATTTGGTTCCTGCTAGCGTGTCGTCAATTCTCGGTAGTAAATAGCTGTCCTTCTTGGTGATATTGTTCAGTTTTCTGTAATCAACACAGAATCGGGTGCTGCCATCTTTTTTCTTAGCTAAAACTATAGGCTCCATGGGCTAGAAGATGGTTCGATTACTCCACTACACTCCATTTCGTTGACCAACTCCTTTACTTCATTTCGTATTGCTAGAGGAATACTTCTAGGCGCCTGCTTTATTGGCCTCGCTTCACCAGTATTTATTCGGTGTTTTACAATTGCCGTTCTTCCTTGACTTTGGTTTCTCATGGCCGTATTTCCTGATTAATTGTTTGGATTTATTTCTATCAGGCGGGGCCAGATCTTTTACTCATTTTTCCACATATTCTGGATAGTGTCCTGTGAGTGCTTTGCATAGGTGTCTTAAATTTGGTCTGTTCATCTGAAGGGCTTCTCTGCTCCTCTTTTCATTGTATGACAAGAATTTCTTTGAATGTTTCAGTGGTTTCAGTTTGTTCCAATATTTAATGGATTTTTTTATAGTGTTTATTTAAACAAAATTAAGATGCTTAAACTATAAATAAACAAATAGTAATAATAACTTATTATACACAGTCCCATATTCGGGCTCTCAAGTGTATTAGATATACATATATAAGCTTTTACATTTTTTAGAATATAGGTCTGTACGAGGTAATTTTGGGTAAAGTCTGGTAAAATGAGAGTAAGCAAAAAATTCTCTCGCAAAACCACAAAAATGCCCAAATTACTGCGAACGCACAAAACCACATTTCATACCTAAAAATAAACGTCAAATTTATTTGTATTAAAAAACAGATTAATTAATAAACATATTTGAAATAGCAAATATCTATTTACATTTTCAAATGAATTTTTCATTATTAAGAAGGAAAAGTTCTTTATAGTAAATTTTTATTCAACTTGAATTTTTTCAAAATTGCAAAACAGCTAATTTATTAGCAACAGCTGATGATTTGACAATTTTACCATTTTACCCAAACAAAAAGTACGGATAAGTTCTGGTAAAATGAGAAACACAATTACTCTCTCATGAACGCTCTCATTTACCCAATTTTTGTTACAAGAAACGCTTTCTGGTAAGATTGGGTTCCCGCGGGCACCCGCGGTAAGGTACGTCGAACACACCTTATATATTATTAATAATTTTGCTAATGTTGTATGCACAATATCAGTTAATGAAACGAACAAATTTTGAAAATTTTTTTTAATGTTAAAATGGGTAGTTAGGTAGTAAAAACAGGGAGAGGTTTTATTTTTATTTATGTTTGTGAATAGACTTGTGTCGAATCTACTATTTCCAATAGTGATTTGGTTGCAACTTATACATTTTTTATTGGCTCTCCTATATATATGATAAAATACATTAGCACTTTACCCCTAGATTTTATGTATGGCGAATAAAATAAGTTTTTATACATAAAAAAAGCTTTTCTAGCCTTTGTTATTTGTGAATATATGTGTTTATTGAAGTACAGGAACTTATCCAGATTAACTCCTAAGTATTTTACCACGGATTTGTTTGAAATAGATATATTGGAGTTTGATTTTATACCAAATGTTTTCCATCTAGTTTTTATATTGTGGTTACATTTATCGACTGTAGGACGAAAAAGGATAATTTCACATTTGTCAAAGTTAATTTTCATTTTCCAATTTATGGCATATTTTTCGACTGAATTAAAATAGCTTTGTAGTTTTTCTATCTTGCAATCAGCATGATAAATAATGACATCATCGGCAAATGCGATCATATTGTCAATTTTTGTCAAAAGATCGTAAATATATAAATAAAAAAGAAACGGGGCATTAACTGTTCCTTGTTGGAGGCCATTAACTATAACGCATTTCTTGGTGCTTGTTTTCTTTTTATTACAAACCAAATAGGATTTGTTATTTAACATATTGTAAATGAGTATAACTAAATATATAGGAACTTCATGTTTTAACAGTTTGTATATCAATCCAGGTATCCATATGCTGTCGAAAGCTTTTTCAAAATCGATTAATAAGGCACCTGTACAAAAGGATTTAAATTCCAATTGATGTTCAAGACAAGAAAATGCATGGCATAAATGGTTGAGTGTTTAAATTTGAATCCGAATTGTCTATCGTTGATTAATTGTTTTTTTTTAACAGAACTCGACTAAATTATTGTTTACACAAACTTCAAAAACTTTACTAATATTGGGTAGTAAACTAATAGCACGAAGATTTTTAGGGTTAGTTGAATCCTTATCTTTTTTAGGCAGAATTACAACTTTCGCTTCTTTCCAATCATGTGGAAAGAACGAGTTGTTAAGTATGTTATTAAAAAGAGTACAATGCTCGAATATTAATACATCGGGCATATTTTTTAAAACAATTGTATAAACTACCTTTGTACACATTATTTATCAAATATAAAAATATTTAATAATTTGTATATTAACAATTATTAATCAAAATTGAACTATAAATGGATTACTTCTAATTGTATTAATAATTATTAACATAAAAGTTGAATTATTGCTATTGTATTTATTAAATTGAATATTTTGCTAAGTGTAAATTTAGTACTCGCTGTAAAAATCAATTGTCAAATTTATCCGAACTATGAACTTGTTTAAAAGGCTAAGCTTCGTTAAAGTCATATTTTCTAAAAAAACTTCACTTGCCTGTAAACCTTTATAGTGAGCACTTGATATTTAATTATTTACTCCTGATCTCCCGAATATATAATCGTATTGGAATACTTACCAACGGTGAAATAAATTGCCTTTAACTAATTAAAGTACTCATCTTTTTATTTAACTGCAAGGAGGAAGGTAAGAGTTTGCCTTATTTAAATTCCAACCACCAAGGGGAATTATTACTAATTTGTATCGCATTTATTTTATCCTTTATCCCCACCAACCAATTATAATTACTCTGATTTGAGTAATTATATTTAAATCTCCTTTAAGATTGGCGCCTTTGGTTTAAAGAAACCCTTCCCCTACCCTCTGCACCAGCTAAAGGAGCCCAACAGTTTATTATCTTCCCACATAATAAATCTACACTGTTTTTTATATGTTTCATACTATTACCCTAATAATAGTTTAAAAAACATACACAATATTGGGTATATTATCTATGCCTGCTGAAAGTTTATTTCTTAAGCTTTAAAATATGTATAACAGTGAATCTTTCGTTATGAAATAATCTTCTGTCGTTGTATTATTAATTTCGTTTGCCAGTTTAAAAGCCGTGAATGTTGAAAAAGTTAAATGATTTCCTTCATATGAAGTTTTTGTTTCCAAAAATCTGGAGAAGCAGTTATCAACATCGAGATGTACTCTATTTTGAGCGTCGATTTCTTTAAAAGAATGGGTTGATTCTATATAAGCACCTATGGTGTTTAATATATGAGTTTGATCCCTCACTATAAAGTTGTTATTTTCGTCATCTTTTTCCAGTTCGTGAGAATTAATAACCGAATTTCTTATCAAGTACTCATCATCTTAAGCGATTTGAATCTTATTTATTAACATTGGTTTGGTAGTCCTAAATTGTTTTTTAGCTTCAGAAAACATATGGGAGGTATTTTTCTGTTCAATATTTGAGAGTTTTTCCCTAACATGTGTATTAACAGCTATAACGAAATTGTCATTAATAAGTTTTTTAATTAATTTTAGTTTGCATTTAAGTA
Source organism: Eustalomyia histrio (assembly GCA_949748255.1). NCBI lineage: Eukaryota > Metazoa > Arthropoda > Insecta > Diptera > Anthomyiidae > Eustalomyia > Eustalomyia histrio. The sequence goes on from OX456525.1 coordinate 129,915,657, forward strand.
AATTAAGTTATAATGGCCTTAATAAACATTCTAATCTGTTGTGTTTTTTTATGCTAGTTAAAATTTTACTTTTTTCTGCTTGTAATTTTCTTATGGTTGAATTTGTGAATTTGTTAACTGAATCCTTTTTTCGGAATTTAGGAACTGTTATTTCAATTGAATGTTTTGAAATGTCATTTAATCGAATTAAATAGAAATCAATTTCGGAATTTAAGAGATTTCTATAATTTGGAATAGATTCATAAAAGTTATACTCATTTATAATATTGTTTTTGAACTTTTTCCAATTCGTTTTTTTGTAATTATATTCAGAATCGAGAGTTTCTTTAAAGAGAGTTATTGGATGGTCATTTTCATCACCAATAATCCAGAGTATTGAGGCAATTTAATGTATTGTTTTTTTTTTATGCAAAACTAGACAAGAGTCAGCTATACAAATATCTAGATAAGAACCACAACGAGGGTAAGATGGTGCAGCCGATGCCTTTAAATTACACCTAAACAGAATTTCATTGTACTCTAGTCATTCCTTCAACATATTGCCTTTCGTATTATTTGAATCGTTTCCCCAATCCCTAAGTTTGCAATTTAGATCCCCAGCGAGCACATAGAGGTTGTTAGTGTTTTGTAGACTTAAGAATTGAAATAATTGCAGTAATTCATTTTTTAAATAGATATTATTATTACTTGAAGGGTAATAAGCAGATATTATAAACAGCACTTTATTCCCAGGTAATGGTAGTTTTAAAATACAGGTTTCCAGTACCTTAAAGGAACTTATTATATTATTGGTATAATTTCTGTATTTAATATTTTGTTTAATTAAAATAGCCGTTCCACCTCCCCTTGTAGAATTTACTCTGTCTTTTCGTATAAAATTGTAATTTTTGAAATAAATTTTATGTCTTGAATTCAACTTGGTTTCGTTTAGAAGTACTATGTCTGGATTATAGTTGTTAACAAAATTACATAATTCGAACCTTCTATCTAATCTTATTAAAGAATTAACATTAATATGAATTAAACTAAGATTTTGTCTATTCTAGACGCTAGCATTTGGAGTTGTTTATGTAAATTTATAATTTGATTAGAAAGACTTTTAATTGAGTTTTTGAATTCTTCCAAGGCGTTTTGAATTGGATTGGAACCAGTTACATTTGGAAAACTATTATTTCTTAAAATATCAGCAAAGCTCACATTAGGATATGGGCATTTCCAGGATCGCGAACGGGACATTCGTACGCACTCAACTTGAAAAAAAAATATGAAAACTCAAATTTTTTTTTAACTTTTTATAAATATTTAATAGCATTTTAGTAGAACAATTTTTGAGAACAAAAAGAAAATTATAAAATATGAACGTTCTCCAAATATTTTGGATAAACTTGCGATCGCGAACGGGACAAAAAATGTAAGTCATTTTTTTCGGTGTGTGGTTTTGTTTAAAACGCTGCGAATTTCGTCAGTTTATTAAATGGAGATTATTTTTTAACTAAAGCAGAGATATAAAGATTTTATTTAGCATTTTGTTTTTTTTTTATTATCCTTATTATTATTTTTTTTAAATATTTTTTTAGAATCGCGAACGGGACATCGCGAACGGGACAATGATTACAAAGGCATTTTTTAGGTTTATTTATGGATCAAAATGTTTTAGGTTTGGTTTTTTTAAATGATCTCGGTTATTTTGTTTTGAATTGTAAATATCAAGCTATTCCGATCAACGTTCACGGAGAACTAAACACAAATGCTTATTTTTGGTCGGGAACGGGATAGAAGAATGTAGTACAAAGAATCTTTGAATTATACCGTTCTTCGGAGTTTGCTTGATCTCTACTGTGGTGTTTTTAAATATTTATTGTTGGTATATTTAGTCTATAAGAAGAGTGCAGTCGACATGTTATGTAACACTTTGAAATAACTCAAGGAAAAATGTCAATTAAAAACGCTAAAACCAAAAAAAGCAAAGCTGCTCTTTGCAGACCACTTTTCTTAAATTACAAATGGTAATATGTATTTAATTAGGTATATTCTTAAAATCCAATGCATTAACAAACTAAATTTTCTCAGAAAAGTCTTTTTTCTTCAACTTTAATATTTTGGTAGCGGTTGACCTTTCTGTGGAAATACCCATATACGTTGCTTATTATATATGTTGTTCTCTTAGCACTAAGAATCTGTCTTTTGTCTTTCATTTTTTGTTGGAGTTCCTTATATTTTTCGCACCCTTTGTATAACGCAGGATGGCCATATTTACCACACAGCACGCAAAATAATTTTTCCCTCTCATTAGTTGTGGTTTTCAGTGCACATTCCCCAATTCCATGATTTTCATTGCATTTTACACATCTTTTGGTCAAAAAGCAATTAGAAGCGCTATGAACGAAACCTTGACAGTTTCTACATTGAGCAATTTGGGGTTTTCTTAACAGTTCCCAGCGTACACAGCGATGTTGTAACCTCTTAATTAAATTAAGTTTAGAAGCTTTGCTACATTGCTTATTTGAACCAAATAAAGTGGATGATTATAATCAGAACTAATTGATTTTTTTGTTTTGAATTCACTGACTTTAGTAAATTTCAAATTATCATTTTGGTATTTTCATAACTCATCAAAAATGTCTGTAGTGTCGATATTAGCGCTGAGGCCTTTCAAAATATAACTCTTTGCTTTTATATTTTTTGGAGTAAAAGTAAAAAATTTCGTGTTGGTTTTTGTAAGTATGCTTTAACTCTATTGTAGTCATCTATAGATGCCATGTAAAGAGCTGTTTTTTTGTTATTAAATTCTCTTAACTTGAAATCAATTATATTATAAATTTAATGAGTTTATTGGGTTCCACATCAAATATATTGAGAGGTGGAATTTTGTTGTTTTTGTTTTGAATATTTGTTGGATTCACATTGTTGTTATTTACGTTGTTACTCTCATTATTTATATTACTTGCTTTGAAACCATTAGATGATATTGCTTTACCGTTTTCTTGAAAATGTTTTTCAAATTATTGTAAATATTCTTGATTGCATTCCTTGTCGGTATCAAGAAGAGCATAATAATTGCTTTTTAATTGTTTAGCCATAGTGTCACTCAACGTGTTGTTTTTTCTTTTTCTAATATTTTCAGTTTTTGCATAATTTTTTGTCAAGGTATTAACTGAATTGTTCTTTATATTATTAGCTTCTGAGTTTTGAGCATTAAGCTCTCTCATAGTTTTTAAATATTTTGTTTAAATAATTTTTTTGTTTAAGAGTCTCTAATTATAACACAAATATTGAATAAATTAATAAAAAGGAATAAATTGAATTTTAATGATTTTGAATTCACGTCCGCCGCTTATGACAGTCACAAGACGACTCTGCAATATTCAATGGATTTAGTCTTGATCAGATCCGATATCATGTTTGTGATGTCCTTTTTCGTGAAACCTAATTGAGGACACGGGCTTATAAATGGCAGTTCCGCACCTAGTCTCGCTTGTTCATCAGCTTTTTAATTGCCTTCATGCCAACTGTGACCTGGTACCCAAATAAGTGTTACCTTATTATTGGTAGCCAGTTGGTTGAGGGCTTTATGGCACTCTAGCACTGATCTATGGTGATAGATGGGATTTTCCAGGGCCTTTATTACAGCCTGGCTGTCCGACATTAAGTTTATATTTGTTATCACAAGATTCCTTTCCAGAAGTTCGGTCGTTGCTGTATAGATAGCATATAATTCTGCAGTAAATATAGTTGAATCTTTGCCCAGAGGTATGTGAATTCTGCACCTAGGACCGTATACACCGGCTCAAACTCCGCTAGAAGTTTTGGATCCGTCAGTATACCACTTCTGTGCATCTTCCTTCAACCATAAGGGATCAAGTTCCCATTCTTCTCTTGTTGAGATTTGAACTTTGTATTCTCTTCCTGGTTTAATCACTGGATTTAATTGATCACTACATAGTGTCATGTTCTTTATGGAACTGGCCTCGTTAAGGATTTTCAGATGGCCTTTATGAACTTAAATAGTTTGAGGAGTTCGATTGCTTGCTTCATGGCTTCTCCCTGTATCGCGAGGTGTAAAGGATCCAGGTTAAGAATCACCTCCAGTGATGCAGTTGGAGTCAAACTCATTGCACCTGTAATGTTCAGACATGCTAGTCTTTGAATCTTCGATTACTTCTGCTGAGTTGTTTTCTGTGTTGTCTTTTTCCACCATATGACCGATCCGTACAATATGCTGGGGAGAATCATTCGTTTATATATCCACATCGACATTTTTCGGCTTAAGACCCAAAATTTGCCTAGGAGTTGTTTACTAGCACAAATGTATTTTAGGGCTTTTTTGCTTATTGTCTCCAGATGAGAATTCCAGGTGAGCGATTTATCCAGAGCTATTCCTAAATATTTCACCTCCTCTTTGAATGGTTCTTCAATGTCCTTTATATACAGCCTAGGCAAATTTAAATTCCTTCTTTTAGTAAATGGAACAATTGTAGTTTTCGCAGGATTTATAGAAAGTCCTTCATTTTCACACCATTCCCATGTTAATTTAAGTGCATTCTGCATTTGGTCTCCAATAGTATCATTATGTGTGTCACTCACTATAACTGTGATGTCATACGCGTATCCTACAGTAGTAAATCCTTGTTGATTGAGTTTAACTAGTAGATCATCTACTAGAATCGACCACAGTAGCGGATATATCGTTGTGACCCTTCTAATGGTGTCACCAAGATTCGCTATAATTTGTTTCCCCGAGAGTAGATTGCTTACCCACCCAGTTATCAGTGGATCAAAATCCAGCTTCACCAAAGCCCTCTCCATAGATTGATAGCTAGCGTTATCAAAGGCGCCCTCAATGTCCATAAATGAGCATAGGGCAATACCTTTAGATAGCCCTTCATTGAAGTTAGCTTAAGGACGGAAGTAATCGTCGATTTGCCCTTCTGATAGGCAAATTGAAGCCTGTGCAAAGGTTTTCTCAAGAGAAGTTCATCACGAATATAGAGATCTATAATCTTCTCCATTGTCTTCAGCATAAAAGATGAGAGGCTAATTGGCCAATAAGATTTCGGGATGTTAGCAGGTTTATTACCACCCTTTGGAAGGAACACTACCTTAACCTCCATTTATTTGGTATATAGCTAAGCCCAAGGCTAGCTCTAAAAATGTACACTAATCGCCTTATCAGTGCTTCAGGCCCATTCGTTAGCATCGCTGGAAAGATGCCATCAGGCCCTGGTGATTTATATGATTTGAAGGAATTTATACTCCATTCCACCTTTTCATATGTTATAAATATTCTTACGAAGGAGCTCCGCAACAATGTATTTGCCGCTTCTCCTGTTGTCATGTCCACAGTGGACTCGTCCCCTTTGAAACTTCATCCCGGGAAATGAGTTCTTAGAAGTAACTCTAGAGTTTCCCCAAAGGATGTTGTTTGATTGTCATCATCAATCTTCAAAGTACCTATTTTTTGTTCTTTGCTTGAGGATAAGGCCCTTTGAATACGTGCCGTCTCAGATACCTCCTTCAGCTCCTCACAGAAGGTTTTCCAAGACAATCTTTTCGATTTTCTCACTTCCTTGTTGTATCTTGTAAGGGCACTCTTATACGTTGATCAGTCATTGCTGTTCTTAGCCCTGTTAAATTCCTGCCGAAACACTTTTCTAAGTTCCTCAAGTGTGCTATTCCACCATCTTACCTTCTTATTTGTGGTCTTTGTCCCCACCGAACAGTTGTCCCCATAGGAGGAGATAATATCAGCAGTCAAATTTTCAACTGCCGCATCTAACTCCGTTACATTATTTATGGTTATCATATCGTTTCCTAGCCTACTTCCGAGGTCAGATTCGTATCCAACCCAGACAGTAGCCCTCGGAGACCTATAGTACAACCTATTCATTCGACAATGCTTTATATCAAAAAGGATATAAAGCAAAATCGGTCAAGCGGTTCAAAAGTTATGAGTGAAAATGTGAAGGTACCTCTAAATTTTCCATACAAATTTGTACAATTTTTCTGTATCTATTTTTTTTTTCTGTTAAGTAAGTAAAAATGTTATTAAGTCTTCTTATTGTTCGATTACATTTATTGTCTTACGTACTATGATAACTAAGTTAACGTAAAAATGAACAATGTTAAAGTCGCTAACAGAGCAGACCTCTGTAAATAACATTTCTAAAACTAAATAACAAAAGTTCGTTACATAAATTGACAAAACATATTCATATTACAGTTCATGCAAAATTTAGTATATACGTATATCATCTTCATCCCCTTTGGTGAAGGGTATTCAAAGATTCGGCACAGCCGAATTTAGCCCTTTTTTACTTGTTTATTTTTAAAAAGGGCTGTGTTCATTTTTGGTCCCACGAGAAGTCAGGGAAAGAAATGGTCCGCCACGGCTAGCCCCGAAACAGCGCAGTAGCGCTACATTGAAATGGGGTGTCGCCCGGTGCCCCAAGTTTGCATATTCGCACCTTAGATTGGGGGTTTTGTTTTAAGAGAGTGAACCATATCTCCGCATCACTCGCATGTAACCAACGACAGCAACATGTTGTGATGTTGGGTTTCAGCCTAACTCCAAAGGAGAACATGGGTGAGTGTTCTACCATCGGATCTGAAGTTACGGCACGCTCATACATTACTAAGTAACATAGAGCATGTTATTCCCCCGACATATCCTTTGGCTGACTGGTTACTAGCTTTCTTACTCGATCCGCTTGCTCATATCCAACATCAAGGAGTATTTCAACATTGCGCCAAATCATACATTTTTGCCCTATATGCAGATTAATGCCGTGAATAATCATGAAATCTGCACCAATGATTACTTTGTCCACAATATCGGCAACAATAAATACGTGATTGGCGATTATGTTGGCAATCGTTAGTTTCACATTTACCTTACTATAGACAGAGGCAGGCTCCCCAGTAGCTGTGCGCAGACTTACCCCGTAAAGTGGCTTAACTGCCTTTTTCACTAAATCGGGCCTGATGATTGACTGTGATGCTCCTGTGCCTATCGCAAAAATGTGCTTTTGTCCGTTGATGCAACCATAAGCAGTAAGATAATTTTTCCCCTGTTGTGCTACTGATATGGTTGTGGGAGCTAGCTCATGCCCCGTAGTGCTAGCTCTTTTTAGTTTAAAGATGACTCTTTAGGTGATTGCTTGGTGCTTTGCAATTTCGCTGGAAATGTCCCACTCAACCGCAGTTATAGCATTTGTCCTTGGCCTTGACTTGCTTCTCCCCTAATGCTGCTTAAATGCATCTCTTAACTCCGTGAGCACTTCTCTGAATCCTTCTGTTAACTTTGTGCTTATATCTTGCTCTCTTTCAGCAGTCATTTCGAGGTTACGTACCTTAAATATTTGTGGCTTGGACATCACCTTCGCAGTCTCTTGGACTAGCGCGAATGAGACAGTTTCAGCAAAAGTCGATTTCTGCGTAGCACATACCGCATGTCTCACATCAGAATCCCGAATTCCAATCGCAAATGCTTCAATTTTGAACTGATTTATGAATGGATGATTTTCACCTGGATAAATCAGCTGCACCAACCGCTCAATCTCTGTAGTAAAATCTTGCAATGATTTATTTGCTTTCTGCAGTCTACCTCTTAGTTCCATTCTGTATATTTCTTTTTTGTGTTCGCCACCTTACTTTCGCTGCAGTGCCACCATTATGTCGTCATAATTATTTCTGCAGGTGATTGGCACACTTTCTAGAACTTCTGCAGCGTTTCCTTTTAAGGCCAGAATCAATTCTGTAGCTTTTTCTTCGATGTTCCACATATTTTGGCGGGAACCGTCGCGAACTAGAACTTAAAAACATTAAACGGTATGGTAGGGGCCTTTGCTCTACCAGAACTTTCCTGAATAATTCGTACTGGACCCTCTTGACATTGGAGATTATTTACTTTATTTTCTAGATCTTCTAGTTTTTTCTCTAAGTCAGAAACTTGTTTTTCAACCCCAGATCATTAGTAGCTTTAGAAGTTTGCTGAAGTTTTTCCTCCATCTTAGCAAACATTTTCTCGTTATCTGCCCTCGAAGCTTCTATCTTAGTTAACAGTTTCGTTTCCATCTTGGTTAACAGTTTTTCTTTGTCTGCTCTAGAAGTTGCTTGAAGTTTAACTAACAATTTCTCGTTGTCCACTCTAGACATTTCCATCTTTTCCATCATAGAAGCCAACATTGGGCTTAACTCCAAGTTACCTTCTGTTTTACGCGTACTAACCTCCATTGCTTCTTTTTCATCAAATTCGTAAGTCGCAATTACAATGTTACGCCGCTCGAATTCCTCCATCAGCTGTTTTTGCAATTATGTCTTATTACCTGCTGTCGATAGCCCCAACTTGCTCAATTCCTTCTTGAGCTATTCCACCTCAAGCTTATTATTTTGCAATCCCTCTTCTGACACCAATTGTTACGATTTTTACCCTTTATAAAATCGTTGATTTATATACCTTTTAAATAAATCGAGTTCTTTTCTTTATTGGAAATAATAAACACTGTTTGAAATTAATTATAGCACACTTCTATTTACACAGTCTACACAGTCTATTTACATCGTGTGAATACGATGTAAATTGACTTAACGTTAGCCACACTTTAGTTCTTAACACTCCAGCGTTTTATTTTATAAACTGAACTACTGCGTCACCAATTACCAGTATTTATATGAGTATTCAGCTATTCTAGTTATTTCCAGTTTATTACACTAGATTTTTCCAGCTGTCAAAATTCGTGTGAAGAAATTTCTAGTTGTTTCTTGTAACAATATTAATAGATTTAGATTTTTATATTGTTAATTATTATTTTGTTTTTGTTTGTTATACTTTTGTTCAAAAAATTTTTGTTTGCTGGTATATATATCCAAAAAAAAATTATTTTACCAAATTTTTTAATTAATTTAATTTATAAAAGCTTTAAAAATTTTTTTAATTTTTACTGGAAAATAAATGATATTTTTATTTATAATAAGCCAACCTTAAGCTCAAAAATTTAAGAAGTTATTTTTAATATTTAAAAAAAAAATTTAAAATCGCTATCTAGATAATTTTAATTTAGATTATAACGAAACTTCCATTCATTTCCAATATTTTTCAAGCAAACTGCTCAAAATCTACTTTAAACTAGATTTCGAAATCTAGTTCGTGTATACAGTACCTTATGATCGAAATCTTGTTCACTTTGTTACGGATTATTAGAGTATTCAAAAACCGAAACCGAAAACCGGTCAACCGGTTTCTTTATTTTTAAAAACCGATCGGTTTCGAATATTTTGTAAATTCGAAGAAAACCGGTCTTTTTTGTTTGGTTAACCGGTTTTTTTAATTGCATCACCAACTGGTCTCTTTTATTTTTTCCGAACACTTTTATAATCGTTTGTTTGGTTATGAAGATTTAAATGAAAGTCTGATAGATTCCGATGAAGACTTAATTTTGGATATTCCGAATTCAAATAGTTTAATTTCTGATCTAAATAACACAATAAACAGTATTCAAAATCCTAAAAAAGAGACTACGAAATCACTCATCATTATATGATGATTTCATATACAGTATCGGACAAATCATTTGCAACTAACACTCAAAAGTTAATGTTTGGTCCATATAATAAGTGTGACCCAATATATTCAGACTATTTTTGATAGTTTATAGTCATACATATTTTGGCTTCAGTTATCCGGTATTTGCATTTCTATGGTGCGTTATGTAAAAGTAGTCAATATTTGGACGCGACAAAACAATTGCAACTCTTAAAATTTTTGTTGTTAATGATCAAAACCGTTATATTTTGTTTTGTTTTGAAAACATTCGTAGTTTCTTGGTAGAAGGTCACATTTTTTATTAGTTGCAAAATTATTTAAAAGGAAACACAATTTTTCTTAGTGCCTCGAAATATTCATAATAATGGCACCAGATAAATTCGGTAAAGAGTTACGGAAGCGTATTGTGGACGATTTCGACCAAGGAATTTCTCAAAAAGAACTCTCTGTTAAATATAAAGTGCATAAATCATCAATTTCTCTAATTTTATTAGATTTTCAAAACACTAAATCCGTGGAGGTTATAAGCAAAGGCGGTCGGCCGGGAAAATCTGAACAAAGAACTCACGCACGAATAGTGAGAGAGGTTAAAAAGTTTTCCTTTAAATCGGCTCCGAAATTGGCAAAAGAATTAAAAATACCAGTTAGTGCAAGAACCATTTCCCGACGTCTCAAAGATGCTGGTTTATTAGCTTATCGGCCTGCAAAAAAGCCCCTTATATCAAAGCGTAACCAATCGAAACGACTTCAATTTGCTCAAGAACATTTAAGCTGGACAGCCAATCAGTAGATTCAGTGACGAATCAAAATTTAATATTATCGCCAGTGATGGTATAACTCATGTACGAAGACCCAGAGGAAGACGAGTTGAGAAAGAGTTTTGCGTAAAGACGGTCAAGCATGGAGGTGGCCATGTCATGGCCTGGGGATGTTTTTATTCCAATGGGTTAGGTCCACTTAATCGTATTAATGGATAAATGGGTTTACAAAAACATTTTTGAGAGCGTTATGTTGCCGTATGCTGAATGGTAGATGCCGTTACGTTGGACGTTTCAACAAGATAACGATCCCAATCACACTTCGAACGTGGTAAAAGCTTGGTTTGAGCAACAAAGCATTAACGTTATGCAATGGCCACCACAGTCTCCGGATCTTAATCCAATTGAAAACCTCTGGTCAATAGTAAAACAAAGAATTGATAGAAATAACATTTAAAGTACCGATGAGTTTTTCAAACGGATCCAAGATGCTTGGTATGGTATACCACAGGATATCATCAATCATTTAATAGAGTCCATGCCACGGCGATGCAACGCTGTTATTGAAAATAAGGGGTTCGCAACAAAATATTAAAGAAAAAAAGTTAAACAAGAAATTTTTTGTTGGTTGCAATTGTTTTGTGTTGCTGAAATAGTGATTATGTTAATTTTATGTTACAAAAAATTCAAAATATTAATTTTTTTTTTAAAAATTAAAAAATAAAATTGGATTTAAAAAAATACCCCACATGTTTTTTTATATAACATTATGAAATTTGTATGCTAGTTGCAAATGATTTGTCCGATACTGTATCTTGATAAATGCGACAAAATAACTGAAAAGTTGGAAAATTTATATAATTGTCTTTTGACTATTTCTCCAACATCTAGTATTAGTGAAAGAGTATTTTCAACTTCTAGCTTTATCAAAAGCAAACAAAGAAATCGTCTTAAAATTAAACATTTAAATTGCATATTATTTCTAAAATATTATTTTAGAACTGAAAAATAGATTTTCTTTTTACATATTTAAAATGTAATATTAAAAAAACTTATTTAATGCCAAACGTTTTAAACGTTCAATTTACAAACTTAATGAATTTTTGAGATATGTATATTAAAAAATATTAAAACCAATAAATAAAATCTTGAAATGAAATACAATAAAAAAATATATATATATATATATATATATATATATATATATATATATATATATATATATATATATATATATATATATATATATTTACTTTATATTATTACTTTATATATGAAATTTCTTTCTTTTTTGTTTGTTATAAAAACAATTAACAAATTATATAAGCTTTTTATTCAAATTAAAAAACCCGAAAAAAACCGGTTGACCGGTTTTTTCTGCAAAACCCGAAAGCGAAACCGGTTTTTTCAAAATTCGCTTCTTCGAAGAAACCCGAAACCGGTTTTTTCAAAAGGCCGGTTTTTTGAATACTCTACGGATTATAATAAATATGTTTTTTTTTAAATCCGAAATTTTGTTTTTCCCCCACCCAATATGCAAACGGACACTGTACCATAAATTGCATTGCGCATCATCGTATATACAACGGGTACGCTTATTGTATATGGATAGTATTCCTCAGTCGGTAACAACTTTCTTTTTTTCCAACAGAAAGGCGCGTGGGTTTTTTTTTTGTCTGCTGTGTCATTTTTTTCCCGTAACTCTCGCGTGTATTATCGACCTAACTGCGCGTGTCAATTCCAGAGAAGGGGACGTCACTAGGGTTAAGCTGTTTGTGTTTATCTCTCGTGTTCGCTTGCGTGCATATATAAATACGCATAAATTCCTTGATGGAAAATTTCGAGAAAGAGTTGGTTTTTTTTTTTAAAAAGGGCTACGCGTGAAGCAGCATGGCAGTTGGGTTTAAAACGTTGACGAGTGAAGAAATTCCTTGATCGGTTCGCAAAATGATTTTTTTCCCGCGTTTCACTTGGCTTTTAATATTAAAATAAAAAAAAAATAAAGAACTATTTTTATTTAGAAACTTATTAAAATTAATATATAAAATTTTTTCGTTTCTAATCTTTATTTAGTTTTATCAGGTTATAAAATATAATAAAACAGATTTAATTTGTGGTTTTTTGTCACATTTGGTTTTAAGCACTGCAAATTTTTCTTTTGCTTCCCACGTTGAAATTCAAGTAAAATTGTATTATTTAATAAGTTTATGAATAAAAATATAGTTCTTTATTTTTTTTTTATTTTAATATCATTAAAAGCCACGTGAAAAACAGGAAAAAATCCTTTTGCGAGCCGATCAAGGAATTTCTTCACTCGTCAACGTCTTAAACCCAACTGACATGTTGCTTCACGCGTAGCCCTTGTTAAAAAAACCAACTCTTCCTCGAAATTTTCCATCAATGTATTTATGCGAATTCATCTATGCACGCAAGCGAATACGAGGGATAAACACAAACAGCTTAACCCTAGTGACGGAATTGACGTGCGTAGTTAGGTCGATAATACTCGCGAGAGTTACGGGGAAAAATGACACAGCAGACTAAAAAAAACCCACCCGCCTTGTGAGCTTGTGACAAACACGTTTTTCTAACGGCATAGTCATGTCACTTATGTAACGATTCTATGTTAACGGTCTTCCACCTTGGCTGTGCTCGTCGTTGGGGGGGTGTGTTTAGTTCCCAGAAATAGTATTTTCGAATCGGTTACAGGGCATTTCTAATTTTAGGTAGCATTCTATAGATCACAAAAAAAACCAAAGCGATAAATGAGGGAAAAGGAACTTAAATGACAAGGATGTTGATGATTGAAGTGTAGCCTAAGGTGTTGATTTGCCACACACGTCCTTGGCCCACCCACCATGCTAACAAAAGTATCCGGTTGTTGTCAGTCCAATAAAAAAAAAACAAGTAAAAAAGGGCTAAATTCGGCTGTGCCGAATCTTTGAATACCCTCCACCATAGGGGCTGAAGATGATATACATACGTATATACTAAATTTTGCATGAACTGTAATATGAATATGTTTTGTCAATTTATGTAACGAACTTTTGTTATTTAGTTTTAGTAATGTTATTTATTTAGTTTTAGCAATGTTATTTACAGAGGTCTGATCTGTTAGCGACTTTAACATTGTTGATTTTTACGTTAACTTAGTTATTAGAGTAACACACATATAGCTCTAAGAATGTTATTATTCTCATAGATGTAAGACAATAAATGTAATCGAACAATAAGAGGACTTAATAACATTTTTACTTACTTAATAGAAAAAAAAATAGATACAGAAAAATTGTACAAATTTGTATGTAAAATTTAGAGGTACCTTCACATTTTCACTCATAACTTTTGAACCGCTGAACCGATTTTGCTCATTTTAAATACCAAACTGCTCGGAAGGATGTTCAATAATCTGGGTAAAAATAGGCACCCCCGCTTGGTCTTCGCGTCGTGATCACCATTTCAACAGACAGACAGACGGACATCGCTAAATCGACTTAAAATTGCATAAGGATCACGAATATATATACTTTATGGGGTCTTAAACCTATATTTCGACATGTTACAAACGGAATGACAAACTGATATATACCCTCACCATATATGGTGGAGGGTATAATAAAACATAAATACCTACATACTCATATACCTATGACTTCACCTTTCGTAATGAAAACAAATCAATTCAAAAGTCCATCTTATGAACAATACATAACAATTTATTTATAAATAGCGTAATTCATTATAGAGTTAAATAAAAAAATATCACATAATCGTTATGAAAATTAAAAAAAATCAAAAAAAAAAAAAAATTTGTTTGTTAACTAGTGTAAAAAGTGTTTATTTAGTTTAAACATGAATATTTATTATTTAAATGGCACAATAGACCAAAGAAAAAAAATAAATTAAGTACACACAACTTCAATAATTGTTGTTAATGAAAATTCAAATTATTTATATAAATTATTTTATTTATTTATATTAAATAATTGAAAGGAAAAAAAATTATTTAGCGAAATGCTTTAAGTTTGCAATATTTTTAAGGAATAAGTTGAATTTATATCAGTACCAACAACAAAATTATAATCCCTTAAAAAAATTCAAAATCAATAATTACGGTTAGAGAAAAGTCACTCAAATAAATGACTAAAGAGCTAACTATATTATACTTTTGCTAGCTTAAGCAAATGTGCGAATACATGTAATCAAATGTGTATGACTATACTGTACTTAACAAACTTTTCGTTAAGTTTCGTCAAGTGTCATTTGCTTAAGCAAACAGCGAAACTGACCGCACTTTACTTAAGGAATCATGTGTTTTTAAAAAAACTGTTTATGAAAAAAAAAAAAACAAATTGCAATGTACGCGGAAAATATTTTTATAGAAAATTTAATTGAAAATGTTAAAAAACAAACGTGCATGTATAGCAAAAGGGGTGGGTTTTGTATTTGTTTTTCGATTGAGATGCAAGCACTGTTGCATTTTTTAGTACTTTTTTAATTATGTTTTCATTTGTTTCTTTTAATTATTTAAAATTAATATAGATTTACTTGTTAATTGTAAAATATTTGTAAATTAAACACATTAAATAATATTTTTCGAAAAGATACATATATTTTGGAAATATAACAAGAAAATAGTTTTTGCAAAAGTACATATATTTGCAACTAAGTGTAGTAAGTATTTAAGTTTAAAAAGTACATTGTAGCCACCCAAAAGTCTTCAATAAGTTGATTAAGCATTTGACAGACTTTTCGTTAATTTTTGACAGTAGCTTAAGTTAGCAAAAGTATAATATAGTTAGCCCTTAATAGATATTCATGTTTATTGTATGTTAGCCCTTTATTTTAAAATTAAGTGAGTAGCTAAGAATAACAAAAAAATATAAAGGGGTACGAATATGTAAAAAAAAAAATTGAATAAACTTACTTTTGCATATCCATCGATGTCCTCAGCGCTTGCAGACGAAAAATACATTTGCCTATAGGGCTAACTATATTATACTTTTGTTAACTTAAGCTACTGTCAAAAATCAACGAAAAGTCTGTCAAATGCTTAATCAACTTATTGAAGACTTTTTGGTGGCTACAATGTACTTTTTAAACTTAAATACTTACTACACTTAGTTGCAAATATTTGTACTTTTGCAAAAACTGTTTTCTTCTTATATTTCCAAAATATATGTATCTTTTCGAAAAATATTATTTAATGTGTTCAATTTACAAATATTTTACAATTAACAAGTAAATCTATATTAATTTTAAATAATTAAAAGAAATAAATGAAAACATAAATATTTTCCGCGTACATTGCAATTTGTTTTTTTTTTTTTTCATAAACAGTTTTTCTAAAAACACATGATTCCTTAAGTAAAGTGCGGTCAGTTTCGCTGTTTGCTTAAGCAAATGACACTTGACGAAACTTAACGAAAAGTTTGTAAAGTACAATATAGTCATACACATTTGATTACATGTATTCGCACATTTGCTTAAGTTAGCAAAAGTATAATATAGTTAGCTCTTATAAGTGTTATTCAAGTTAATTAGTGTGTAAGCTAGTATGTGTGTGTATGACTCGCTCCGAGACAAAAAAGTCTCTGATTGAGTGAGTGAGAGAATTTATAGAATGGTGATAAGTGTGTGTGTTTATGAAAAATTTCTTAGAAGAAAATCTTTATCAAGAACGATATGTAAGTGCTGTTTGTGTATTTCGCGAATATAAGAAAATTTATTAATTACGTATTAATGATGTTTGAAATGAACATAAAAATATTACGTTAATAGGAAAACAATTAAAAGTCAAAAATGTAAAAATTACGTTAAACAAATTAATTAATTATGAATAGCAACATTTTGGAAAATTATTATTTTTTATGTCACTAATGGTTATGGCTTTTTACATAGCCGTATATAGTAATAATGATGCCTTGCTGTGAAAATAATTTGTTGTTCCCACAACGTAAATTTAGATTTTGCAAGCGGTAATAGATAATGATGTTTTATATCGACTTTCCGATAATGTATGTTGTACAGCTGCACATTTAAAAAGGCATATAATGAACAAATCAGCAAAATTCCCTTAAGAAAATAAAATAAACCCCAAATTGGAATAGCGAGAATCCTTTTCCTTTCTTTAACAAATATCTTTATATATTTTTTTTTTATAATTTATCCTTAGAAGTCAAACAAGTCCTATAATAATAAATTTTCAAAATGTTAATTAATTGACAACAAAATTTTTTGATAATTAATTATGAATCTTACCAAGAATATTGAAACTTTTAAAAAACCTTTCTACCTGTTGCTCAATTATTTGGAGAAAATTTAAATAAAATCTATTTTTCCTCTTTATTTGAAATTCAACAAACGATTAAATAAAAATTATTGACAGGCAAAATAGAAAAAAAATTATTCAAAACAAGTAAGAGCGGCTAAATTCGGCTATGCCGAATCTTATATACCCTTCACCATGGTTGGGAAAATAGTGAAGTTTATATATGGACATATATGGAATGGACAGATTTATATACGGACATCTTTAAGTGGAAATTTACCATTTAGTTTAGTGATAAAACTTGGACTCTGAAAGATTTATGGTTCCCGAAAATATGTATTTTTTCAGCAAATATGTTCTACTAAAGATTTTCGATCTTTGGATATTTTTTAGTTTTAAAAAAAGCTTTTTTCGACCAAAAAAATATTTTTTTACAAATCGTTAAAAGAAATCACTAGAACTGCATGTGTTTTATTTCTACAAAAAAGTTTGATTTAGCTGGCAACCTTGTATTTGGGATTTTATTTCGCTTTTTTATTACAAAATATTTTTAATTTATTTAGCTTAATTTTAAAAATTTGAAGGAAAATAGTTTATAATTTTTTTTTATAAATTTTTATAAGTTATGACCTAAAATAGTTGCTTTCAAAGGGAAATTATGTATAAAATTTTCTTAATATACGAGAAAATGGCTTAAAAATCTGTTTATAAATTCTTTTAAATCGGAGCAAAAAATAGAAATAAAACCGTTTGTATTTTGTTTGTATCGGAGGGTTTTTATACAAATTTTGATGTTTTTAGCCTATTTATGGATTATTTAATTTTATTTAAATTAATTATTTAATGTTAAAAAAAACAAAAAAAGTCACAAGAAAATAAAAAAAAAAAATATACAAAAAAAAAAGTTGAATTGTGTCGAGCAAGATTCGAACTCGCGTTCTTAGAGAAAAAAAGCATTTATGACATAGCGTTTAGACGACTCGGCTATGAAGGCTATATGGAATCATCGTTTATAGAGTTAAATGAACAGTTTTCGTTTAATAGGGATTTGTTTGGTTTTTATTTAAATGAGAAATCTTTGTATGTCTTTGTTGTTTGTGTATCAAAGGTGAAGAAAAGAAGTTCAGCAAATCGTTAAAAGAAATCACTAGAACTGCATGTGTTTTATTTCTACAAAAAAGTTTGATTTAGCTGGCAAACTTGTATTAGGGATTTTATTTCGCTTTTTTATTACAAAATATTTTTAATTTATTTAGCTTAATTTTAAAAATTTGAAAGAAAATAGTTTATAATTTTTTTTTATAAATTATTATAAGTTATGACCTAAAATAGTTGCACTCAAAGGGAAATTATGCATAAATTTTTCTTAATATACGAGAAAATGGTTTAAAAATCTGTTTATAAATTCTTTTAAATCGGAGCAAAAAATAGAAATAAAACCGTTTGTATTTTGTTTGTATCAGAGGGTTTTTATACAAATTTTGATGTTTTTAGCCTATTTATGGATTATTTAATTATTAATATAAAATTTTATTTAAATTAATTATTTAATGTTAAAAAAAAACAAAAAAAAATAAAAAAAATCTTAAGAAAATAAAAAAAAATTTACAAAAAAAAAAGTTGAATTGTGTCTTGAGCAAGATTCGAACTCGCGTTCTTAGAGAAAAAAAGCATTTATGACATAGCGTTTAGACGACTCGGCTATGAAGGCTATATGGAATCATCGTTTATAGAGTTAAATGAACAGTTTTCGTTCAATAGGGATTTGTTTGGTTTTTATTTAAATGAGAAATCTTTGTATGTGTTTGTTGTTTGTGTATCAAAGGTGAAGAAAAGAAGTTCAGCAAATCGTTAAAAGAAATCACTAGAACTGCATGTGTTTTATTTCTACAAAAAAGTTTGACTTAGCTGGCAAACTTGTATTAGGGATTTTATTTCGCTTTTTTATTACAAAATATTTTTAATTTATTTAGCTTAATTTTAAAAATTTAAAAGAAAATAGTTTATAATTTTTTTTTTATAAATTATTATAAGTTATGACCTAAAATAGTTGGACTCAAAGGGAAATTATGTATAAAATTTTCTTAATATACGAGAAAATGGTTTGAAAATCTGTTTATAAATTCTTTTAAATCGGAGCAAAAAATAGAAATAAAACCGTTTGTATTTTGTTTGTATCAGAGGGTTTTTATACAAATTTTGATGTTTTTAGCCTATTTATGGATTATTTAATTATTAATATAAAATTTTATTTAAATTAATTATTTAATGTTAAAAAAAACAAAAAAAAAAAAAAATAAAAAAAATCTTAAGAAAATAAAAAAAAAATGTACAAAAAAAAAGTTATATATATTATATTCAACATACATATAAAACAAAGGAATTTTACGGGAAAAATTAGAGGTAGTCCTGGTTCTCAGCCATTTATCAACCGATCTGGCTGATTTTTAATAGCAAGCAGAAATGGATCACATTTAACAGAAATATATAACAATCAAGTCCTCATCATGTCTGGGGTCTTCGGAAAACCCATTTCAACACACAGACGGACAGACGGACATCGTTAAATCAACTTCGCTCTTCATAAGGACCCAGAATATATATACTTTATAGGGTCTAAGATCAATATTGTAGAAATTACAAACGGAATGACAAACTTATATATACCCTTCCACCTGTGGTGAAGGGTATAAAAATTAAAAACGGAATGACAAACTTATATATATCCTTCCACCTGTGGTGAAGGGTATAAATATAGAAAAACGAAATTGAATTTTGAAGTATTTTTAGGGCAAATTTAAAAATGTTTTTTAAGTACTAATTTGCTGCCCTCAAAAAAAATGTTTGTACGAGAGAAAAAACAAATATGATTTAGAACTAAATAAAATTGAACTATATTTGATAACAAAACGTCGCCATTACACTTATCACAAGTAAAAAAAAACCAATTCCTTTCTGTTGGAAAAAATAGAGTTGTTACCGACTGAGGAATACTATCCATATACAATAAGCGTACCGTTGTATATACGATGATGCGCAATGCAATTTTTGGTACAGGATTTGCCCTTACCGCATAGTACTTGGAAAAAAAGCACAAGTTAACGCGAGAGTGGACCTGGGTGACACGACCCACGAAGCCGTGTAACAACTAAATCAAATTTCTGGATCTCAAAACAAAGATTATATATTTATATATTTATGTGCACGTGTGGCACGACCCACGAAGCCGGGCAATACTGTAATTGAACATTCGATCGCCAGACACCATGCTTATGAACGAATATCGGAGGCGTGATATTTCCCGGTATAGTTGCCTTTCAGGTCCTCCAGGTCATACAGCGCGTTCCCAATTTTCGCCTTTATTCAACATTTAAAAAATTTGGGATTAAACTTCGCCTTGATACCTTTCTTAAAATCACTTTGGGAGTGATTTTTGCAGAAAACTTCCTGGCCTACTACAAAATTTACAGCTCTGGATCTGTTGTTATATGTTTTACAAGCCTTTTCGTGTGCAATATTTGGGATGCGACTAATCTTCTCGCGTATGTCCTGGAGCTTATCGGAATGACGGTTAACTTTTAAATTTTCTCAGAAAGTGGTATGAGGATCCGTGTAGTATCATATTTTGACCAAACGTGGCAAAACAAGGTGTACATTGAATTGCCGAATGAAAATCGGTACGTAACACTGTCAATACTTTATGTAAATTCCTCCCAATTTATGTGGTCAGGTCCTCTTTGGAGATGATTTCTCTATTGGCACGCTCGGAAGCATTTGCCTGCGGTGAATAGTATCCGGTGGTAATATGAGTGATACCATAGGCCTGAAAGAACTCCTTTATTTCCTTGGACGTGAATTGTTTCGCAATGTCACTGTGGACATACTGCGGCACCCCATAAGTGCAAAAAATCTCTTTCTGGAAAAGCTCTATTACGTTGCTTGACGTCGCTGATCTTAAGGGTTTAAAAATAAAAATTTCGTAAAGTGGTCTATATGAGTAATTGGCAATTTAGTACCTGGATAAGGTCCCAAGAAATCGCAATATAACCTTTGGAATGGGCGATTTGTTATTGTTTGATTTCCCATAGGTGGGCGTAACACTTGGTTAGGTGGTTTTATCATTTTACAGTCATCGCAGCTGTTGACAAATAATTTAACGTCGCGTGCCATCCTCGGCCATAAATACTTTTGCCTGATTCGATATAATATTTTGTTTTTCCCCCACCCAATATGCAAACGGGCACTGTACCATAAATTGCATTGCCCATCATCGTATATACAACGGTACGCTTATTTTTTTCCAACAGAAAGGAATTATTTTTTTTTACTTGTGATAAGTGGTATGATTCTGCCGTTCGAAAAACTTATTTTGTCACAAGAAACTTAAAAATTAAAATAATACAATTTTACTTGAATTTCAACGTGAGAAAAAGCAAAAGAAAAATTTGCAGTGCTTAGAAACAAAAATTGACATACTCAAAAAACCACAAATAAAATCTGTTTTATTATAACCTGATAAAACTAAATAAAGATTAGAAACGAAAAAAATGTATATATTAATTTTAAATAAAAATTTAAAAAATAAAATAAAACCCTAAATAGTGGAAATAAAAGAAATATTTTAATTGCTAACGTATGGTACTGAAATATAAATAATTAGAACAAATACACAAAAGAGCTAAATTATAGAAATAAACAGAAAGTAATAAAAGTTACATAATTGTTTTACATTTTTCCGTGTAAAATTTTAAATGAACACAGTAAGAAGTTTTTAGTGACTTTAAAAAATTTCAAATTTTTGAAATGAAAACCTTTCGAGAAGTCGCATAATAATTTGAATATTCTTGAGCTAAATTGACTGTACCTCTACAGCGTACATTTTATGTGCGTACACATGAAATGCATAAAACAGTTCTTCCTTTTAATACAGAAAGAATAATAGTAGTAATATTTAAATTGCTAAAAGGAAAAAAATATGTATTGTTAACAAAAAAAGACAAAAAATAAAATAAAATTTTGCCAATAAAATAACACTAAAGTTATTTGTTCATAAGTGGAAACACGTAACCAATTAAAACAAGTACAAGAAAAAAATCACCGTTAGCAAAAGAACAACAAATTAACACCATAACCACCGACCACCAAGATCCAGGAAAAGAAAAACCACCGTTAGTAACAAGTACAACAAATTAACACCATCGGCCAACAACAACAAGGAAAAACCGTTAGTAACAAGAAAAGGAAATAATCATCAACATCCAGTAGTCACTAAAATCACTAACATCTTTAGCAAATCAAAACAGAGTACATAACATAAGATAAGCTAAGTATTTAATCAAATCATATATATATATTGTTTGTAAGCAAGATTCTAAAGTTATTTGCCAATAATGTTAATTATCCTATTTACTTACACTAATTATTTATTACTTATGTATGTTAGTAATGACCTTAAAATACTTACCCCATTTTTTTGTATTGTTAGAAATAAATTTTATTAACAAAAATAAAATAATAAAACAATTATAAAAAAGCGAAAAAAAAACAAAAATTAATAAGAATAAGAGCTGATGGCCTTTGCAGCCAGTGCTCTTAAATATAAATTTAGTCCCAGAATTCATTCTGAAGATTAAATAAATTAATAGTAATAATAATAATAATTTAAAATTTTTGTCAAAGTAAAATGAGTTTATATTTATTTTTTGATGCTAAGAAGAACCAGGCTATGGTAAGATAATTGATATAACGATTGTTTGTACGGGACAGGTTGCGAGTAAGGGTATTTCGCCTGTCATAGGTTGAGGGTGGGACAATTGTACCCCTGTGGCTAACATTTCGCCATATTATCACTAAGGTGATGTTTAATGTAGTCCTATTTTCTCCCTTTTTGTTGTTATTCATCGATAATTTTGACATACTTCCAGGGTGTGAAGTATGTTTATATGCTTGCGCGTTAAAACTCGGGTTGAGAACCACAATTTCATTTGACTGTGCTAGGGCCAGCTTTTATACCCCCCTTGACCGGTTTTGAAGGGGTAAATAATTTTATTTGCCGGCGCGTAATATATATGGGGTTTTTGTTTTTTTATATTATTATAAAAAAAGTTACATTCATTTATTCTATTTCTTATAAAATACAAAAGTTTATATATAGATAAATAGTTAAATATATATTATTATTATGATTATGAATACTTAAATGCGTAAATTATATTTTTTTGTTAATTTACGGCTTCTGCCTTTTCTTTCTGATGGTCTTAGTTGTTGATTTAGCAAATCTCAAACCTTTTATTTAAAAGGTTTTTTTTTCAATACTTTTCACTTTAGGCTAGCTTGTTGGTGTGTTGACCACAATGATGACGATGGCTGGTAGCGGCAATGTTTGGCTTTTGGATTTCAAATCCACGCACAAATATGCCGCAATCTATGCACATGTGTAGCCGAAACTTTACAATTTTTATTTTCAAAATGTTTACAGATTTCACAAGATATAGTGGTGTGACACAAACTATATAAATGTATTTTATAGGATTTATACTATTTGCTGTTAATATTTATTTTCTCTGTTTTTTTTCATGAGTGTATACAATTTTTATTTATTTTGTATAGCTGACTAGTTGAGTCGTAAAACAATCAAAACATGTTATTTCTACTTAGAAAAACTTCCTTTTTTTATGTTAAGTTTAAGCGTTTATAGCTTTTTATTAAAAGGATTTCTTTCATATTTTTTTTTAGAAAACACAATTTTTTGATATTTCCACGTTTTATGGATCTTTTCAAAACAATTAGTTAATATGATTATGTACAAATATCAAAGAATTTTTATTTTTTTTTTAAGTTTTCCTAGTTCTTTTAATATTTTATAAGTTTTTAAATAAATTTTTCTTGATAACTGTTTATTAAAAGTTTTAATCAAAAATTTTCACATTTCTTGTTGATACACTACTTTAATTTTACTGCTTCTTATTGAGTTTTTTTCGTTATTATTTCTTGCGTATGCTTTCTTCGCTCAACACGTTTGTAACCGAACTGCCCTGTTGGTTCACGCGTAGCCCTTTTTAAAACCAACCAACTCATTCTCCAAATTTTCCAACAATGTATTTATGCGTATTTATCTATGCACACAAGCGAATACGAGGGATAAACACAAACAGCTTAACTCTAGTGACGTCCCCTTCTCTGGAATTGACATGCAGAGTTAGGTCGATAATACTCCCGAGAGTTACGGGAAAAAAATTACACAGCAGACAAGAAAAACCCACGCGCCTTGTTAGCTTGTGACAAAACTGGTTTTTCTAACGGCAGAATCATGCCACTTATCACAAGTAAAAAAAACAATTCCTTTCTTTTGGAAAAAAGAGAGTTGTTACCGACAGAGGAATAAATACTATCCATATACATTAAGCGTACCGTTGTATATACGATGATGCGCAATGAAATTTATGGTACAGTGCCCGTTTGCATATTGGGTGGGCGAAAAACAAAATTTCGGATTTAAAAAAAATCATATTTATTATAATCCGTAACAACTTGGCATTAAATCTTGAGATTTCGTTTAAAATCTCCTCCGAAATCTAAGAGTGCGTACACTTGCAATTACGAGATTCGGTTTGAAAGCTTATTTATGTAAACGACAATTTTATAAAAATAAGAATTGAAACTGAGAAAATTAATAAAAGTAATCAGAAATATAAATATTTCCAAAAAAAAAATAAAATTTTTATTAATGTATTATTAATCTAGTGTTAAGACAACACAATCTGAAATAGAATTGCTGCAGAAAAAAGTTTCCATCAATCAATTAATGTTGTTTAAGCACAAATGCTTAATTTTCATAGATTTTTTACATTTTGTCCCTTTGGCAAACTCTGACCCCTTTTTGGGTTAATACTACGCTATGATCTATTTTACTGCCATTTTATACTTCTTTGAAGGGCGTACTTACATAGATTATAAGTAATAAATGTCATTTAAGCGTTGTTTGCCACCACCTTTTTGCTTTAAGTTCGGGTAACTTTCTTCTACGATTGGTTCTTTCTTCTACTACTTTCTACGAAGGTAATATATTTTAAAATAAATAAATAGAAAATAAATTAACAACACTTTTTGTGTTTTTACTTTTTAAATTTATCATCTTGCATTTATATAAAGTGGAAATAATTTTGTATTTCAAACAACAAAGGCAATTATCCTTTTAAAGTTTAAATACATAAAATACAGTCCATTTGTTTTGATTACTTTTTTTGCCTTTGGTGTTTGTTTACATACTTAATTTATTGTAAACTTATAAACTTTCTTTAATTTAATATCGCGAAAAGGAAATAGTTTTTTTTTTACATTTAATTCATTTACAAAATCTTTCGGGTTTATTGATATTTGTAAAATTATATTTATTAAAATTACCATCTTTTACATATAATTTAAAATAATAACATTGAAAACAAACAAAATATCGTTTTTGTTTTGTGCTTTTCCTTTAGTACAAGAAGTTTTTGTTGTTATTACTAACATTAGTTTTTTACACGCACAAGTTACATTAGCTAGCATACACACCATATAACTGTACATACACACCGTATAACTTGTTTGTTCAAAATAAATTGTTACCCTACGGTACTTTATAGTCGCGGCATATTACGTTTGCGATTTAAATTAAAATCATTTTATATATTTTAATTTCGGGTTTGTTATCAATATTTCTAACGCGTTTAATATTTTTTATAATTTTAATCGTGATTTTTCGGAAAATCTCGTAATTATTAAAAATCGATAAAAATCTAAAATGCCAGTCACCACATTTGATACTTTAATAAGAGAGTCCGATACTCTTATAAAATACGTCGAAAAATTCATGAAGATTTGCGAAGATTTTTATTCCGCGTATACACTCGAAATTAGCGGAAAGGAGTTAAAGTCATTATGGGACAACATTAAGTCCATTTATCGGATTGATTTTGAAATTTCAAATTCGGTTAAACCCGATGATATTAACGCGGCTGCTTCGAAATACGACGTCGCACTGTGCGCGTACGTTAATTGTTTGTCGGCAAATAACGAAAAGATGCGAAATTTAAAATGAAGCACGGGTTCGAACAAACAGTCTTCGACTGCTTTCGTCAATTCTGCGGTTAATGTCGATCAACATTTGGCTTTGGTTGCTGGTAAATTTCGCGGTCTTCGGTCTTCAGAACCTGCCAAATCGGACTCACTTTTTACGAGTGCGCTTACGTTATGGAAATCCTTCATTTTCTGACAGACTTGCAACTGTCAAACGGTTTAACTGTTGTTTTAATTGTCTTTCGAAGACACATCGAGTTGATAACTGTAATAGTAAAATTGGTTGTTCTAAGTGTGATTTTACTAGCTTTCGTGATATCACAAGGGGCTTTATAGTATTAGTGAGTCTGATTCGCAGGCTAGCACATCTACCTAACCTAAGTGTGACGGACGTCACCACACTTTGCTTCATGACGAAGTTTCTTTTTCTAAGATTTATACTGGTAACAGCTCCTTCGCTTTCAATAAGGATTTGGCTCAATTTGTTGGAGTCGAACCGCAGGTATTTTGTATCTCGCGGAAAACATTTCTCAACAGGGTATTACGTACCAAGCTCGGGCACTACGTCACCCAACTTCAGAGGCTTCGTTCACTTCTGTACACTTGCGAAACCTCTCTGCTGCTTCGGAGAAAATATCTTCTGCTGAGATTGAATCTCCTTTAGATCCCTGTGTTGCCTTAAACACCACTTTCGTGTCTTTGCCGAAAAATTGTAATATTTTGCCTCAGGCTCGCGTCAATATTGACGTGAGAAAGACCTAAGAGCATCTTAATTGGCTCCGATTTGTGAGCTAAAATACTTTTAGGCCGAACACAGACAAATGTTTAGAAATATTTATTGGCTCAAAACTCAGTTTATGGAGCAATTTCCGACTCACGTTTATTGTTACCGAAAGTTGAAGTTCGCTTTTCTAAAACACTCTTTTCGACGAAAAATTGTTTAAAAAATGGAATTTTGTGTCGAAGTTTAAATTCGCTTCCTCCTGTTTCTACTAAACCTTGCCGAAGGCATGAGGTAACGTCTTCACACATTTATTCGTTTAATATTTTCTCTCAGCATACTCCTTCGTATTCTTCGATTGATAAATCGCCGAACGATTTTGAAAATCAGTTCGTTAAGAAGGAAAAATCGTACTTACGATATATACGCAATATTTTATTGGAAACTCTTGTCGTTTTAAAACTATGCCGATTACGTCCAACTTCGTGGAGTATCGGTCGTTTCGTAAAAGTTTATTCTAACGTTATGTTTCGAAACGATATTCTTATCGATTTATGTATTTGAACCATAAAAATTTGAATTATTTTTTTACTTTTATTTACAAGTACTATGATCCCATCCTTCTTGCTTGGTATTTATGGGCATTACCGATCCTGCCTTTTCAACCTGGTTTTAGACGATTACAGTGTCACTTTTGGATTGGTCTTCGCTGATATGGTTCTCTTTAGCCATTTACAATCACATACAGCTTTCCTGGTCAGGTCTCACGGACCTTCTAATAAGCATCCAGCTTTGCTGGTCAGGTCCTTTGGACCTCTTAATAAACATCCGGCATTGCTGGTCAGGTCTACTGGACCTCTTAATAAACTTCCGGCTTTGCTGGCGAGGTCCCTTGGACCTCCTAATAAACATCCGGATGGCTGGTCAAGTCTACCAGACCTCCTAATAAACTTGGATCAACCTGGCTCCCTTGAGACCACCCGATCCTCGCATAAGTGTTTTTTGAAAAAAAAAAACTTGAACTAAATTGAAAATATTGTACCTTCATACGAGTATATTTAACTTTATTTAAGTGGGCGTATTTGTAATATTTTTGTTGGAACTTATTTTAATGTTGCAAGGTGGCCGGTAATCTTTACGCACAAATGCTTAATTTTCATCGATTTTTTACATTTTGTCCCCTTGGCAAACTCTGACCCCTTTTTGGATTAATACAACGCTATGATCTATTTTACTCCCCTTTTATACTTCTTTGAAGGGAGTATTTACATAGATTATAAGTAATAAACGTCACTTAAAGCAAAAAGGAGGTGGCAATCCTCTTTGCTTTTAGTTCGGGTTAGTTCTTTATACAAGACGATTGGTAACTTTCTTCTACTGCTTTCTACGAAGGTAATATATTCTAAAATAAATAAATAGAGATCTCTTCTCTAAAAATTAACAACACTTTTTGTCTTTTTACTTTTTGAATTTTCATTAGATTTTCGAGATTTCGATTTGTATGGGAAATCTTGAGATTTTTATAAGAATTGTGCGAAATCTAATTTTTACGAGATTTGAGTGCATATGTAAACGCAGCTTAATGTAAATGCAGTTTTAGATCGATTTTTTCCTTCTTTTCAATATTTCCACCTGAATCAATCGAGACGATCACGATACACGACCGTACTTCTTAGCACCCAAAATTGACCAAAAAGTATATTATTCTAAAGAGTGTAGTTTCCTCTCACGAATTTTTTAGTACTCTCTTAGCACATAGTTTGGCTGCAACAAAGGTGAGTTTTGGCCGGCAGCTTTTTATAGTGCTGCCATATATTCAATTATAACTGTCTTTGGGATGCTTAAGAATTTTCAGGTTTTTTCATAAAAAAAAACTGTTTTTTATTTAATTCATGCCTTTTTTCAGATTTTTTAAATTATTTTATTTATATTAATCATGTAATTACAAATTATATCCTAATACCCGAACCGAGCACAAGCAACAAAGGCTATCGGCTCGTTGTAGCGAAAACAGACAAGAGTCTCTGGTGGGAATTGAACCCACGACCCCCGATTCTACGTCTGGACCATTTGTCACAGAACTGGACGCTAAATTTCGTCTTTTTTAATAGATTGCACAGTACTATATGCAACATTTACGAATTTAGCTATTTTTCCTATAATGGTTTTTCATTCTTGATTAAAAATTGGTTACTCAGAGGGAAAAAATCATAGTTAAATCAATTATTAGGCATATTTTCTTTGAACACTTAAGCTAGCAAGTTATTTCATTTATATGGAGAATTAAGCGAGTACTAAGCGATTAGTTCTTAACTCGCTTAATTCTCCATATAAATGACATAACTTGCTAGCTTAAGTGTACAAAGAAAACATGCCTAGTATATCATGTTTGAATTAGCATGTTATATTTTTAAGAACATTTTTAGATAAAATAAACTTATTTATAGTAAACATAGGAAATAGGAAATCAGTGAAAGTCCTTACCAGGATTACATTCAAACTGTAGTACCCCTTCCTGTTGTAGTACAGGTATTTATTGTTAGAGGGAGCAATAATACGGACATGCGTCCCGTCAACGCATCCTACAACGCTAGGAATTCCATGTTTTACATTCATTGATAAAACATTGTTTCGTTTTTCCTCTTACGTTCTGCAGAAAGTAATCCACCTTGGGCAAAGATGCTCTTTAAATATATCTGCAACCTAAGTACATTGGTCCGTTTGATACCCACCATTGGCAAAGAAACGTAGAGCTGCACTTAATTTCACAAGAGAGGATATTGCAAAAGACTTGTTTTGGCTGAATATGCGGCGTTAAGACATCTAACAAATATTTAAAGGCCGGTTTGTTCACCCTGTAAAGTTCTAATAAATAAAACGAAAAAATAAATATTGATAATAGTTTATGTACTTACAAAGTTTGCGGCAACAGTTGCTGGCATCACGTAACTTTCTTCCTGTCATCCTTGTTTAAAAAACAATTTTTCACAATTCATGATTTCACAATTTGCAATCAAAACAAAACAGCTAAAGCAAAACAGCTGATTTCGAATACTTGAGATTCACTCTCCCTTACTATTTTTTCCTTGTGTGTTTATAATAGGAGGATTTTATTCTCGGGAAAAATGAATTCCCCGGGAACTCATTTCCCTGGGAATATTTAGAAAACGTTCACTCTTTAATACTTTCACTTTTTTAATATTTTACTTTTAAATAAGATGGCAGAATTCTAGTTCATTAACAAAAACAAACCTTGGTTTGGTAAACGTTATCCGAGAAATTTGGAAATCAAGCACTGTGCTTTTAGTTCGTAAACAAGCGCTCCTAGATGGCGCTGTCTGCTTATGTAAACAACGCATGTAAAAAATTATATACAGTAGAGATTTTTACTTTTAAAATTTTTTTCATAAGTAAAAAAACGAAACCAAAGAAGACTTTTGACATACAATTATTTACGGTTGCATTTAAGAAAAATAAAAATTTCAAATTCAAAAACTTTAATAATAATATTAAAAATCCAAGGAAGTACTTTTTGGATATACAATATATATATGTTTTTTAACAATAAAATATTCTTTATACTCATGTCGATGTTAATCCATGAAAATAAAAGGCACTTCTGTGTCTAACTTAATTCGCCCTTCGAGTCCAGTATAAATGGGCGACATTTTATACACATATTCCAATACACATTCGAATTCCGTAAAATATTCACTAAAATTTTAATCAATAAAATAAGCTTTTTTTTCATTTGTTATTTTTTGCTAAAAGTCAACTTACATCGGATTGGATCTATATTCTTTAAATATTGAAAAACCATAACCACCAGTAGCAACATAACGGGTTGCTAAAATTCTATACACCTTGTCAACGCCTAAATCATCGTATATAGGAATTTCACAATCTGCACAACGTACTTTAACATTTACGACTCGTTGATTCACCGGATTATTCAAATTATAAATAATTTTCAAACCAGAAACTTGTAAAAATGCATTGGTATTATTAATATTATTTGAAAAATCTATGCGAGAAACACTCTTTTCCAAAGCAGTTTTTAAGTGAACACCCTGTATATCAAATGCCACGAGAGGGGCCTCAAATGGACACAATTTAAATAGTTTACCATAAGTTATGTCTAGAAATATATTAATGTATAAATTTTTATATATAGAACATACGTGTACACTGATCGAATTTTCGTTAATAGGATTAATGAATCAATTTCATTAAAATGGACTCATTGAATTAATGAAAAGTTTCATTAACTGTGTAGTTTATTTGTTAGATTTTTTCATAAAAAATTATTAAATTAACAAAAATTTTGTAATTTTCTTAAATAAAAATTTTAACTTATAAAAGAAAGGATACGTCAATCTGGCATCATTTGCGAAGAAGAAGGCACGGAGGAGATAAGAAGGTAAACAAAAAATCAAAAATAGAGTGTATTAATCATTTCTTAGTAAAAACAAGTAAAAAAGGGCTAAATTCGGCTGTGCCGAATCTTTGAATACCCTCCACCATAGGGGCTGAAGATGATATACGTATATACTAAATTTTGCATGAACTGTAATATGAATATGTTTTGTCAATTTATGTAACGAACTTTTGTTATTTAGTTTTAGCAATGTTATTTACAGAGGTCTGAGGGTCAATTCTCGTTCTGTGATAATGTGAAGTGAAAAAAAACTTTTCATTTTCGTTTTCATAAGCACTTTTCACTTGAACTTTTCACAAATACATAATTTGCGATTCTCGTTTGTATTGTGAAAAAAATGTTTCATTCGCAGTGTACCCATGAAAATTTTGTAACTGTGTTATCCAAAATTTAAAGCAAATGTCAAAACAGAGAAAAACGTAAACAAAAGTGAATTAAGTTCGTAAAATTTATTTTAAATAATTATATAAAAATATCTGGATTAATTGTATTATTGGATATTACTCAAAGAATTCCGGATGAACAAAGGTAAGGCAATGATGTTACAAGCATATCATTGCAGTAAATAATTTATAGGAATTTTTTGAGAGTGCTGAGACGCATACTTCGTGCTGACCACAATCCATTCGAGATGGCAACCGACAAGCACTTCATTAATTTATATCGGCTTACTTTAAGTGAACTATATTTGGTGCGCGTATGAAGTCTAATATTACTTAAAGAAAAAAAAATTTCATAAAGAATATAAATAAATATGCCATACTTTTGCCATTTTTCACTGTCCTTTTGGGTCCAACTAAAACTGTTAAGGCTCGCCGCTAATTCGTTACACTCGTCTCTAAATTTGGCACCATCTGCAGTTACAAATCTGTAAATATGGGATTAATAAAAGTGTGATTATGGTTATTAAGCTACTTACTTATCGTTTGCAATGTCCACATGCTTTTCTTAATAATTAATTAAATACTCCTTTTGGCTTTCGCTGGCACGCTTTCCTCTTACAATCTTCTCCATGTTTATTTCACTTATAAATAGTCTGTGTAAACAATTTTTTCATATGAAAATATTTTGACAGTTGTTTGCACTGTTACACAAAACAAGAATCGCCAGTGC
The DNA here is from genome assembly GCA_949748255.1 of Eustalomyia histrio. Taxonomy (NCBI): domain Eukaryota; kingdom Metazoa; phylum Arthropoda; class Insecta; order Diptera; family Anthomyiidae; genus Eustalomyia; species Eustalomyia histrio. Next base: position 129,947,556 of record OX456525.1, read on the forward strand.
TGTGCAATCGTGAAAAAATCTTGCTTCGTTCCACTTTTTTTCATATGAAAACGTTTTGATATTTCTTTACATTTTTTCACAGAACGCGAATCAAAAGTACTATGAAAACGTGAAAAAACTTTTCACAGAACGAGAATTGACTCTCTGCTCTGTTAACTTAGTTATCAGAGTTACACACATATAGCTCTTCTCATAGTATGTAAGACAATAAATGTAATCGAACAATAAGAAGACTTAATAACATTTTTACTTACTTAACAGAAAAAAAAATAGATACAGAAAAATTGTACAAATTTGTATGGAAAATTTAGAGGTACCTTCACATTTTCACTCATAACTTTTGACCGATTTTGCTCATTTTAAATACCAAACTGCTCGGGAGGATGTTAAATAATCTGGGTAAAAATAGGCACTCCCGCTAAATCGTCTTAAAATTGCATAAGGATCACGAATATATATACTTTATAGGGTCTTAAACCTATATGGTGGAGGGTATAATAACAACAGAAAGCTGAAAAGGAAAGGAACTATAAATTGCATTCCAAGCCTTGCTTGGTTGACATCGTTAATCGGCTGCGTCCTAGTAAAGTTACGTTTGAAATGTAGGAAAAGACGCAGGTTCGAATCCTACAGCCGACGGTTTATAACACAAATAGAGACAATCTAACAAATATGACACACAAACAATTTAATAGAAAGTCACTGATGAAGCCTGTCCATAGGAAAAAGGCAAAACTTAGTCTAGCCTGATTTGAAAGTTAATTGTGTTTATAATTTAAAGACAAACGTTTACTCTTCTTCTTAACCTCAACCTTACTAACCAATTCATTAAAACTACGTACAAAATTCTATCAGTGTATGAATTGCACAAATATATTACCTCCTTTAGGAAGTGCTAAATATAATTCACCAGCGGCTGCTATCGCTATTGAAATATTTGTCCATTGTTGTTTTTTATTGTAAGGTGCTAAACTCAACATCTGTAAAAAAAACGATTTCTTAGTTGGACTTAAATCAGGGATGGGAAATAAAATTTTCGGTACTAAGAAAATGTTTAAAGAATACTTTTTCACTCTGAGAGTACTAGAAACAAAAAATTCACTTTAATTCATTATTCACAAAAAACATACTATTATAAATTCGTAGTATTTTTAATAAAACAAAACGTATAAGAAATGCATACAATTTTAAATAAACAGAAAACATTAGTTAGGAGGTTTTTTGAATAATTAGACCGTTCGACAAAAAAATACCTGTGTTTAGTTTAAATCGTGTATTCGTTTAAATTGGAAATTAATTTTTAAGTAATATTTTTGTATGGGAGCATGTTTTAATTTAAGGATATTGAAATCCTAAAAAATATGAATTTCCTACTCAATAATCTGGTAAACGATTTGATTACCCAAGATGATGAGGTAGTGCTACCTTTAGTTAGTAGAGTGGATACATATTGGGACTAAAAAATTACGACTGACCTGTTTTCGTTTTAAATTTCGAGTTGAACAGGTAAAATACTTTATCCATTTAGCAACTTTTTATTGAAAAATGCCTTAAAATCTAAAGGGAAAGTAGTTTAAAATTTTTAGTAGAACTGATGTCTATTAATAGATGGAAGAACTCATTGTTTGGGTTATCAATTCCCTAAAAGTGGCAAAAAGTAATTTCGTACATCGTTTTTTCACTAAGTAGTTGATATAAAAATCCTGAGCAAACCATGAGTTCTTGTGGATGGTGGTGGACGATGACCTGGTCGCTCAGGTTCTCTGATCCTCATAATTACTGTTTCTTATTCCCCCGTGTAAAAAAGATAATATCTGATCAGCTTAAATGTAATTAGATATGTCATATGTGATTAGATATGGCTTGCGTGATACACTTTATGGACGTACTGTTTTTAGCAGTACGCGTACTTTTTTTACAAATTGTACAGCTCCAAAAAAAGGCAAGAGTACTTTTTTAGCATCTATACTTCTTTTTGTACTTTTTTTGTTTGACAACAAAGTTTTTTTTCAGTGCAAAAAAAAAATGAAAGATTTGAAAATCCCTGTTACAATATTTTTTATGCCAATTTACTACATATCAATTATTTTGTAATATCGTATGGAGATTAAAAAATTCGACAGTTGATGTTGTCTTCTATGCATTATGTTTCATATTATAATATAATTATCCACATTCAAATGCGGAATCTGAACGCATTTTCAGTTTAATGCTTTCCTTTTGGCGTAAAGAATGCAATAAACTTCTAATCAAAAATCTGGAAGGTGAATTAATTATATAAAACTAACTTTGAGTACACATATACTGAGTTTTTAATTTTTTAAAAACCGAAAACGGTAAAAATGGCAGTTATTTAAGTGGAAAAAAAAAAATTAAATACTTATTGTCGGATTTCTACATTAATGAAGATACATAAATATATAACTCCTGTCCTTGAAACTGTTATAAACTACTGTTTGAAATATCTAAATTTCAAATCAACTTAGTTTTGAATTTAAAATAAAAATTTTAAAATAAAATTTATTCATTCTGGTTACGTTTGAAATTGAAGCAACACGTCTTCTTATTGGCGCCCAACGAAAATATTTATAATATTTTTTCAATCGCTGTTCCAACTAAAAGAATAATAAAAATTTATATTGAAAATAATATCCCGCTTGGCGATCAATTTCATTATTAAGAATATATTTCCGGCACATCCTGGTTTTATCCAATCAATTCAATTTGTCTTGTCTACTATCCGGCTTTCAAACGCTACAATTGGTTTGATTAAACTTGGAATATCTAGCTTTTTTAATATTTTACGCTTGGCTAACCGGCAATTATTTGGGAGTCCACATTTTCATCCCGCAATTATTTCCTGATTTTTAATCCATTTTGTCCGGCTAATCCGTTTTGTTTTGTGGTGTATCCAGATTGTGTGCTTGGTTTGCAAGTTTGAATCCTCTAGTGATATCCTGCTGTACTTGGATTGGTTCCTGTTAATGTGATATCTATTTGGTGTGTTCCTGCTTATTATCATTCCTGATATCTATTGGTGTGTTCTTGCTTATTATCACTCCTGATTTCTATTGGTGTGTTACTGCTTATTATCATTCCTGATTGATATTTTGTTCCAGTAGAATTTGGTGTTATTTTAAACTAAAGAACTGTAAGTTTTGTTTGATTTATTAAATTACAATGCCGCGCGTCAGAAATCGTTTTTGAAATAGACAGCTGGGAAACCGCTATAAAACGACTACGAGACTATTTTGCTCCATCGCGACAACCATATGAGATTTACCAGGCCATATTTAATAATCCTCAAAAGGTGGAGAAACAACGTATGTTTTTGTAGGTCATAAGCGTGCTCTGTTTGCTCAACTTCCGTCGCAAAGGTTAACTACGGATGATCAGTTAGACATGATACATGGGTTACTTCGCCTTGATATTCAAAGGAATGTAGAACGTTATGAAATAAATAATTTTTCGGATCTCGCTACAAAAGCTTGCATATACGAAGCTCAAAATAAAATCGATAAAAGTAATGAAATTTTGGACGATTATCAAGAAGCAAAAGCCAAAAGATGTCAATTTTGTCGATCTAAGACTCATAGTATTGAAGTATGCAGAAAATTAAAAACTTATAAAGAACAAGAACAAACAACAGAGGCTCTTAAAGTCCCAAATGTGCTCCATATAGGAAAAATATGGGTAATGATGTTAATAACTGCAATTATATAAATATTGAGAAAAACAACGGTTTACCTAAAGGATAGAGTATTCAAAAACCGAAAACCGGTCAACCGGTTTTTTTATTTTTAAAAACCGATCGGCTTCGAATATTTTGTAAATTCGAAGAAAACCGAAAAGCGGTCTTTTTTGTTCGGTTAACCGGTTTTTTTTAATTACATCACCAACTGGTTTATTTGGTCTCTTTTATTTTTTCCGCACACATAATCGTTTGTTTGGTTATGAAGATTTAGATGTAAGTCTGATAGATTCCGATGAAGACTTAACTTTTGATATTCCAAATTCAAATAGTTTAATTTCTGATCTAATAACACAATAAACAATATTCAAAATCCTAAAAAAGAGACTACAAAATCATTCATCATTATATGATGACTTCATACTATACCTTGATAAATTCGACAAAAGAACTGAAAAGTTGGAAAATTTATATAATTATTTTATGACTATTTGTCCAACATCTACTATTAGTGAAAGAATATTTTTCACTTCTAGCTTTATCAAAAGCAAACAAAAAAATCGTCTTAAAACGAAACATTTAAATTGCATATTATTTCTAAAATATTATTTTAGAAGTGATTTTCTTTTTACATATTTAAAATGCAATTTAAAAAAAAACTTATTTAATGCCAAAAGTTTTAAATGCTCAAATTACTAACGTACCTAATTTTACCAATTTACAAACTTAATGATCTCTATTCATTTGATATGAATATAGTTTAATAATATTAATTTTTAAGATATTATATTAAAAAATATTAAAACCAATAAATAAAATAAAATACAAAAATATTATAAAATATTTTTTTTTCAAAGAATGTATTTTTTTATTTTTATTTCTTAATATATTTAATTTCTTTTTTATTTTTGTTTGTATTAAAACAATTAACAAATTATATAAGCTTTTTATTCAAATTAAAAAAAACCGATTGACCGGTTTTTTCTGCAAAAACCGAAACCGAAACCGGTTTTTTTAAAATTCGATTTTTCGAAGAAAACCGAAACCGGTTTTTTCAAAAGGCCGGTTTTTTGAATACTCTACTAAAGGAGCTTTACGTTTTAGACAATTTCAATTTGCGTGTATTGATTCGGCATCTCGTACAAATATGGCCAGTTATAATTTATACATTTATCTCAAATTAATAAATCTGAAGTTGAAATTACTTTCGCTGATGGTGCGACCAAAATTGAACAAGCTTTAACCACTTACGTTGATATATATTTTGGAAAGCGTGTAATCAATACGTTTTTTATGATTTTACCAAATTCAAGATAAAAAAATACTTTACTACGAATAGATTTTATGGAAAAGTCAGGTATAATACTTGACACATCACAGATGATGTGGTATTTTCCAGATCAACCAGAAGTAAAATTTTGATATTTACCCGAACTCGAATTTCAATCAGCATATCAAGAAAAATTTAATCAGCCTCAATGTAAGAAAGTATGAGCAGAACAATTTAACGTCGATAACGTAAAACTTTATGATTTGTTTAAATCAGCTCTTCCCCTCCATGTTGTAACACCAGAACGGCAATGTACAACTAATATTTTCTTGGAGCATGTTGGTGGTAATGTATATGATAAAGATGACCACCTTTATGGTCCTCCAATACAGATGGACTCTAATATTGTTGAGGTGGAATTAAGAGATGATGAAGCAGATAAATTAGTAAACGAAAAAAGACAAATATTTAACAAACTTTTAAATGATTTTGTAATGTTGTTTGATGAGTGTTATACCCTTTTCTCAAGCATGTTTATAACAACTCTGTTGCTTTTGTTGTAAGCTTCACGCTCATAGTTGTCATTGACATGTACAACTACTTATGTTGTTACATTCATTCTTTTACTTGCAATTCATTCGTACAAACCTATCAAATTAAAAAGTTAATTTAAATGAAATAAAAGAATTGTATTTTCTTAGATGAATTTATAATAAATAAATTATAATAAAGGTTCTTAAGTGTTTCATTACCAAACCACGGCTACAATAAATTGGCGACGATAGGAAAACAAAGGTAACCAAACATTTTGTTAACATTTACATACATAAGTTTTACACATAACAAAATGGACGCCAAGCAGTTCGAGAAAATTCTAGAAATGCAAATGAAGATGCTTGAACAAATGAGGATGGCGGCAAATACAACAACGCAAGTACAGAATCATACAACAAATACAATGTTGGTGCCAAATTTTGACTCGTTTGATCCAGCTAAGGAACCGTACAAAAATTATATTCAACGTTTTCAAAACTTCATAGAGATGAAAGGCATCAGCTCTAATAAAGAATATTGTCTAAAACTTCTCCTAAATTCAATAGGAATAAATACGTTTAACACAATTACCGCATTGGCTGCACCAAAAACTCCAGCTGAATTAAATTATGACGATTTAATTAATATGCTGAAGAGTAATTTTTCACCTACAAAAAATATATTAGTGGCACAACATCGTTCTTTATCAAAATACCAAAATGAGCAACAATCGATTGCTGAATTTGTTGCAATGCTACGTGCAGAAATAGGCGAATGCAATTTTATATCACCTTGTTCCTGTAAAATTTCAATTGCTGATATTTTCCTTCGTGCACAGTTTATACGTGGGGTCCGAGACAACCATATCCGTGAGCAATTATTGCAGACAAGCTCAGTTAAGTTTGATGAAATAGTATCGAAAGCCTTAGCGCTGGAAGCAGCGAAAGTAGATGCCAGGGAACTTGCAGATAAAGTAGGTCCCTCTTCGAGCGTCACGGCCGATATAAATAAAATTTCAAAGTCTAGGAAAAGTAAACAAAAACGTTCAAACCAACAGTCGAGAAACAAAAAAATAAGTTATTAAGATTTAGGAATTGCAGGGTTATGTTTTCGCTGCGGGAGGAATAACCATCAGGCCAAAGAATGCCACACAGACAAAACAAAATTGAAATGCACAAGCTGTAAAAAAACGGGCACGTGAGTAAAGTGTGCATAACCTCACTAAGAAACAATTTCGAAAATCAACCGCCAAATAAAATAGGCCAAATTCAAAACGTTGATAACGCAGACTACGGCGTATACAAAATTGTCTATGTGTATCAAAATAATGATCAAAACTTTAATACAGAGCGTTATTATGCATACATCCATGTAGAGGTCGATTCCGGTTCTGGCTTTACATTTCTTCCAAGGAAACAATTCAAAGAATTGAACCTAAGCAAGAAACTAGACCCCACAATTTTGATTTTCCGGTCTTATACTCAGAACACATTTGTGCCAGATGGTAAAGTACGTGTCAACATAAAGTTTAATGGTGTGTCAACTTCAGACGAGGTATACATTGTTCCAGATACATGTACAGCATTATTAGGTAGATCTTGGATTCGCAGACTCAACATCAACCTAACTGAACTAGATCAACTAGATTCAGGTAAGAACACAACAAATATTTTATACACTTATAACGTTGTCGGAAACATTATGAATGAGTTTTCGGACGTTTTTTAGGAAAAGATTGGACGCATTCCAAATTATGAAGTGTCCTTGAAGTTAAGGGATAATTGTAGACCTATTTATACGAAAGAGCGTCAGATTCCTTACTCTTTGACAGAGCGTGTGAATAGGGAACTGGACAGTTTAGAAAGTTCAGGCATAATTTCCAAATTTTCAGGCAGTGATTGGGGTTCGCCTCTGGTTGTGATTCCAAAGGCAGATGGAGGGGTTCGACTATGCTTGGACTACAAAGTCGGAGTTAACCAGCGGCTGATAGACGCACATTACCCGGTTAAGAAAATCGAACATATTTTCAACAGTCTTCATGACGCGAAATATTTTTGTCGATTAGACTTATACAAAGCATACGTCCACCTCGCCGTTGATGAATTATCAAGTATTATACAAACCATCTCTACACACAGGGGAACGTACCGCTCCTGCAGAATTCAATCGTATAATAGACGAAATCTTCCGCCATATACCTAACACCGAATACTATTTTGATGACATAATTATACATGGTAAATCGTTAGAGGAATGCAAGTCAAATTTGATGTGTTGTTTACAACAACTTAAAAAGTATAATTTACATTTAAACCGAGCAAAATGTTCATTTTTCAAAACAAAAATTGAATTTTTAGGCCATACCATCGAGCAAAATAAAATTATTAAATCCGCTTCAAAAATTAATGCCATTCTACAAATGCCAGAGCCAAAGACGGCTGACGACGTGAAACGTTTTTTAGGGATGGTCACATACTATTCGAGATTTATACTAAATGTGTCTACAATAACAACGCCCTTGCGGAAACTGCTACATAAAGATTCAAAATTCAAATGGTCGCCTGAATGTAAAAGAGCGTTTAATAAATTAAAAAAGGAAATCGCAAGCAATCGGGTACTAATACCTTACAACCCTGAGTTGCCACTTCAACTGTCATGTGATACAAGCCCAAGTGGAATAGCGGGGGTTTTTTCCCATTTGGTAGATGGGGAAGAGAGACCGATTTCTTTCGCATCTCGATCACTTACAAGTGCGGAGCAAAATTACTCCCAGTTAGATAGGGCAGCTTTAGCTATTTTCTACGCTGTTCATCATTTTCACGAATACCTTTTTGGCCGACAGTTTAAGCTCGTTACGGATAACCAACCCCTAATGAGAATATTTCATCAGAACAACAAGCTACCACAGATGACATCATCTCGTTTGCAAAGGTATGCTGCGTTTTTAAGCGGGTACAATTACGAAATTGTTCACAAAAATGGTCAAGAAAACGTCATTGCAGATTGTTTTTCAAGGGCGCCGGCTACGTCAAAAGAGGAATCTATAAATCCCATTGACTATGAAGTACATCAACTATGTAGTATTTCTCTTAACCAAATCTGTTCAGAAAAATTAAGCTTCAAACGAATTCAAGAAGAAACACAAAAAGATGAAACACTTTCTAAACTACTGCATGAATTACGTCACAGCGCAACAGCTGATTCTGAATTTACCATTAATGGGAACGTTTTATTCAAAGGTCAACGAATAATAATACCAACCTCTCTACAAGATGCTGTTCTACAGGAGCTACACTACACCCACATAGGAACTACAAAGATGAAACAATTAGCCAGGCGTTACGTGTATTGGAAAGCAATCGATAAAGACGTTGAGAAATTTGTGCGTGCCTGTTCAGAGTGCGCCTCTACCAAGAACAATCCTGCAAAGGCGCCACTTCATCCCTGGGCAGAGCCAGACTACAACTGGGAGCGCATACATATCGACTACGCTGGGCCGTATCAAGGCCATTATTTCTTAATTATTGTGGATGCTAAGTCCAAATGGATAGAAGTGGGAATCTGTACCGCAGCGCCATCATCATCAACAATAGAAATTTTGCTAAACACTTTTGCGAGAAACGGATATCCAGACGTTATGGTGTCTGATAACGCAACAATTTTTAAAAGCGATCAATTTGCAACTTTTTGCCAGGATTGTGGTGTATTCCAAAAATTCGTCGCTCCTGGCCACCCAGCTACAAACGGTCTAGCTGAGAGAAGTATTCAAACACTCAAGAGGAAGCTAGCAGCCATGTCCAAGGATTCATCATCCATACAGAAGAAAATTAGAGATATCCTTTTTAGATACAGAACTACGCCATTAAAAAATAGTAAAACACCTTCAGAGTTATTCTTAGGACGACAAATTCGATGCCGTTTAGATACTTTAAAACCTCCAAAAATACAAAGTAATGAACACGATAATATTCCGTCAAGACAATTAAGTGTGGGAGAAAGGGTTCAAGCCCGTTACTACACTCCCAACAAGTCATTATGGAAATTGGGCACAATATTCAAAAAAATTGGTCGTCTTCATTACATCGTAAAATTAGATGATGGATACATATTCAAGAGACACATAAACCAGTTAGTTCCATCCCCAACGCAAATTGTACCTTCAACTGATGTTCAACCATGGCAAGAGGACGTAATGCCACAGCAAGTAGCGATGTTCAATCCTAGTAATGTCAGCCATCATACTGAAGACGTGCCAGTAACGAGTCATCCTCAAAACCCATTATGTAGAGACGAAGTGTCCACCCAACCTCCACAAGAATGTGAAAGGCCATCATTAAATCAATCACCGAGTTCAACCCGGTCATCAACCCGACAGCGGAAGACTCCAAGGTATTTAGAAGTGGGGGAGAACTGTTATACCCTTTTCTCAAGCATGTTTATAACAACTCTGTTGCTTTTGTTGTAAGCTTGACGCTCATAGTTGTCATTGACATGTACAACTACTTATGTTGTTACATTCATTCTCTTACTTGCAATTCATTCGTACAAACTTATCAAATTAAAAAGTTAATTTAAATGAAATAAAAGAATTGTATTTTCTTAGATGAATTTATAATAAATAAATTATAATAAAGGTTCTTAAGTGTTTCATTACCAAACCACGGCTACAATAATGAGGCTTACACAACTAAAGCAAATGTCTATCATGCTATTAATACAACAAGTAATGAACGTTAGTGAATTTAACAAGAGACGTTATTTTAGTTAACAAGATGGTAATAAGAAGATGCACCAAAAACAGCTGTTATATGCACGTGGCATTCAGAAATGTAAACAAAAGCACGTGGTGCTTAGATATCTAAGCAAAAGCACGTGCTCTTGAAAATGTAAACATATAACTCAAAGTAGTATATAAATGCAATAATGTAAAAAAACATGTATTATTTTGTAAAAAATATATCAATCGATACTACATTATACTGTGTTAAATAAAATAAATGTCATCCATTTTTTTAAATTTGTCAAAAATAGGCCAAAGAATGAAGAGCTCCAAAATTTTTTGCATAGGATTTTTACTACCCTTGCCAAGATTTTAAAATATAACACATGCCGCAAATGATCGTACGGGTCATGTTACACACCAACAAGATTTGGTCTACTAGGTTACTATGCAAACAAAAAAATTTAAAAAATTGGTATTTTTCCAAAAATTTTCAAAAATAGGCCAGAGGATGAAGAGCTCCAAATCCATTTGCATATAATTTCTAGTACCCTTGCCAAGACGCCAAATATACTACATGCCCCAAATGATCGTACGGGTCATGCTACACACCAACAAGATTTGGTCTACTGGGTTACTATGCAAATAAAAACATTGAAAAAAAATGTATTTTCCAAAAATTTTCAAAAATAGGCCAGATAATGAAGAGCTCAAAAACCTTTTACATATAATTTCTAGCACCCTTGCCAAGACTCCAAAATATACCACTTGCCCCAAATGATCGTACGGGTCATGCTACACACCAACAAAAAAATTGATAAAAAATGTATTTTTCCAAAAATTTTCAAAAAAGGCCAGAGGATGAAGAGCTCCAAAACCTTTTACATATAATTTCTACTACCCTTGCCAATACGCCAAAATATATCACATGCCCCAAATGATCGTACGGGTCATGCTACACACCAACAAGATTTGGTCTACTGGGTTACTATGCAAATAAAAACATTGAAAAAAAAATGTATTTTTCCAAAAATTTTCAAAAATAGGCCAGAGGATGAAGAGCTCCAGAGCCTTTTACATATAATTTCTAGTACCCTTACCAAGATTGCATAATGTACCACATGCCCCAAATGATCGTACGGGTCATACTACATACCAACAAGATTTGGTCTACTGGGTTACTATGCAAACAAAAATATTGAAAAAAATTGTATTTTTCCAAAAATTTTCAAAAATAGGCCAGAGCATGAAGAGCTCCAAAACCTTTTGCATATAATTTCTACTACCCTTGCCAAGATTCCAAAATATACCACATGCCCCAAATGATCGTACGGGTCATGCTACACACCAACAAGATTTGGTCTACTGGGTTACTATGCATACAAAAAAATTAAAAAAAACTGTATTTTTCCAAATATTTTCAAAAATAGGCCAGAGGATGAAGAGCTCCAAAGCCTTTTACATATAATTTCTAGTACCCTTGCCAATACGCCAAAATATACCACATGCCCCAAATGATCGTACGGGTCATGCTACACACCAACAAGATTTGGTCTACTGGGTTACTATGCAAATAAAAACATTGAAAAAAAATGTATTTTTCCAAAAATTTTCAAAAATAGGCCAGAGGATGAAGAGCTCCAAAACCTTTTACATATAATTTCTAGTACCCTTACCAAGATTGCATAATGTACCACATGCCCCAAATGATCGTACGGGTCATACTACACTCCAACAAGATTTGGTCTACTGGGTTACTATGCAAACAAAAAAATTGAAAAAAATTGTATTTTTCCAAAAATTTTCAAAAATAGGCCAGAGCATGAAGAGCTCCAAAACCTTTTGCATATAATTTCTACTACCCTTGCCAAGATTCCAAAATATACCACATGCCCCAAAATGATCGTACGGGTCATGCTACACACCAACAAGATTTGGTCTTCTGGGTTACAAAAATAAACGTTTTTGGTTTTTTGGGGATTTTTGTAATACAATCAGAGAACAACACTGTGGTGTACTAAAAAGTTAATACTTCTCGGTTGCAACGCTGGATAACTGTTTCTAATTTTTTTTCTTTAACTATGTAAATATATATAGAAATACCATGTGTGTATATATTCTTGTATACCATATATTGTGGCCATCGTTATTATATGGAATCAAAAATTAAAGTTGTACGCTTTATGGGTGAAATGGTTAATTTTGGGTTAGTAAAACAATTTAAGTTGTTTAAAAGTTTTACTGGGAGATTTTCAGCATTATCAAATCGGAATGGCTTTTAGAAGTTGCCGGTTTTTTTTCAATTGCAAAGACAACCTCTTTAATGAATACTTTCTTTGAACAAATTATTCGTTTAAAACCGCATGCTTTTGGATTCCAGGTATGCTGCTCCACCAGAATCTATAAAACAAAATGTTCTGAGATCAGTCATCCATGAATATTTTTGACATTTGATATGTGAAGAATTAAACAAAATATGGAAAGTAACATAAATAAATGTATAAAACATTCGGCATATTGAGATTTAAGCATTACCCTTCCTTATTATTTTCAGATTAGATTATTTTTGGTATTTTTTCAACATTACTATAGGTATAAACAATCCAATCCGATATTTTCTTAAGTACAAGATATCCATAACTTATTTCTCATACTAGTGGATCATATGTATCGGAATAGTTTGTCTAAAGTAAGACCAAAATTGAAATAATATAAAAACTTGGATCAGGCCAACGAAACCATTTAAACGTTAAAGCTATATCCCCAGATTAAAAACCTGACGCAGCAACGGAATAATATTCCTCAATTTCACACGCCATAACCTAAGATAATGAATTCGAAAAAAGGAGTAAGTTTTTACTCCAAATTATATATGTACAAACATGTAAATAATTTAATAAAATATTAGGCTGGTGATGATTCTCCTTTTGAATTGGATAGAAGACCTCGTGGTGAACGTTATGAAGAAGATTTTAACGATGACAATGAAAATTCTGAATATGCTACAAATCAAGCTAATACCACCGAAAGGACGAAAAATGAGAGTATGGCCGATAACAATTTAAAACATTGATTATGAATTTGAAAAAATGTTTAAGAAATGTCCCAATTTAGTTTTAAGGAACGTATGAAGGATACAGTTAAATCCAATACTAAAGATATAACCGCACCCATGATGGTTCGTAATAATAAAAAATCCTATGAACAATTTTTTTCCTCAACTGCTGGATTATCTTCATCAAACCCATAAACCTCATCAAACAAAAATAAATCTGCCAATATTCCCGTTGCTGCAACGCTTGTTTTTATGATACGAGGTGACAAGGGTGGTAAAAAATAATTTAAACAATTTGCTACCCCATATAGTGTCTACCAAAACTAATAAAACAAAAGTCCTATGTTAACTTCTTTGAGTGTAGTTAAAAAACCATACATGTAAACACATATCGGTGATGACATCCTATTATTAATAAAATACAATGTTTTATGCACATTTCGTACATTTAAAATATATGGAAAAATAAAGAATATCAGAATCAACAAAGTCGCCATCTAAATTGGCCCTTACTCAAATTTTTCGTTAAAATAAATTTATATTTTTCTCGAATTGACAATATATTATCTTCGAAAATTGCACTAACAGTTAAAAAATATTTGTTTATTGTCTTGGGTCCTTAGATATAAGATATGTTAACATTTTTCACATAATACTGAAAGATAGTAAATGAAAAATGATGCCAATAGTTTTAATCCCCAAAATTAATTTCAGATAAAATACATTTTACAATTTTTGAGTTAAATATTTTGTCGAAGAGTTAGGTATTTTATTTAAAACAAATATGTGAGATTTCAACGTAATACAAAAATTTGGGACTTAAAACTTCTTTTAAATCAGGATTTTATTCAGATATAGAAATATCATTTTGAATAGAGATACAAAAGTTCTTAAATATAACTCAAGAAATTATACCCACCGTAGCTTAAGTAGTTTTTGACCGAATGATGAAATCTTGGTATCATCGTAAAGGCAAACGAATAAGAATTACGATGATTTTTTTCTAATATTTTCGGAAAAACTTCGTTCCAAATATCCTGTTTCTATGGAAAAGTGATTATGACTACGATAGTATGTAGTTTTAATTCTACAGAAAAATTTATTTATTTTTTTGCTTCATTTGTAATATAAGGCCTTCATGGCCCATTAAATAATATTACATATTTATTTACATGATTGGTATCCTTTCTAATTTACTATCTTAAAGGATGATGAAAACCATTTCAGTAATTCTTATAATTAAGTACTCAAGACAAAGAAAAATGTTTTTTAGGATCATTCGTTGTTGATTCAACAAAAAATTTCATCATTTCAACAAAATTTTGTCGCTTCAATTTCTGAGAATCTGAAATTTTTAATTTTCCCATATATTTAATATTAACGAAATGTGAATAAAACAAATTATTTATTCTTAGTTTTTAAACTACATCCAAGGTGTTTCTCTTCAATTAGTTTTAGCCGGCACTGTATATATATTTTTTTTCAATTGACAATCATAAGGTTTGTTTTTCCTTTTTTTTATAAATATTCGATACAAACTTAACCCTAGGATGCCTGACTGCCTGGGCAATGGTAAGTGACTCTACTGGGCCTGGCGAGGCCCTTACAATTTTTTCCCCTTTTAAGCTTTTAATTGATTGCTGGGATTGTGTAGTGTGTAGAAGTCTTGTACCACACTAATTGTTAATGCGTGGCTCAGACTTGGGCGTGGGGTGGGGGTGTCTGTTAATGATGCCTTAAAAATATATATATTTTTTTAATTGAAGTTAAATTAAGCACGCTGTAAATCAGCATTTAGCATTATCCAGAGATCGTCGATAGCTGCAGATTTGCTCAATGCAGCACGATCTGGTCGCGTGTTTCCATTGTCGAATTGCGTAAGAGGAGCTTGAAGCAGTTGAGGGACATCGTGGCCTTGTAGATGTCATGATGATATGGTTGCCAAAGCTTTTTAGCTGGCTGCGTATTGGAATTGAACATACCTGCAAACAATAGTAATCCGAAAAACGCGTACATTTCATTCTCATTTGTTGCTGTCCAAACTCTTGCGGTCGAATCCGGATGAGCTATATTCCAATCCCGTGTGATGTCTGATGCTTTACGGTTTGTTTCTCGAACAATTACACTCACCATTTCCGGAGTAATGAATTTCTTGAATATGTTTATCGGACTGGCAAATTGAGACTGCATTACTGAGGAAGGCCCACTTTTTCCAACAACTGGTACATTGTGTGCATGTGGACGGTATCTCACCGGTGGATTTTTCTCCCACACAACACCATCTTTGGATGCGTAAAATTCGCCAGCTGGCAAATTGAAGTTACTTCACCCACTTCTTCTTCAACAGCTGCTTCCTCTTCTTCACAGTCACTGTCCACTTCATCATTGTTATCAATGTTTAAATGTTCTTCAGCGCCCGAAGCTCCTTCATCAGATGGGATATAATCTACATCATCACCATCTTCACATTCAAAAGGAACGTCATCTTCATCTTCGATGTTCTCACTTGCAAGAAATGCGGCCAGTCGGCTCTCAGTGAGCTGTTGTTGGTCTGTTGTAAGTCTGGAAAATCATTGCCTCCGATTTAGAACCATGTCGAGGTCTTCCCACACCTCATCACTTATTCCAGACATTTGAAAAAGTTGAATTCAATAAACCCGATGAGCACAAGAAACTAAAAAGCCAACCGAAATGATAAATTCTAGAAACCGATACACAATACACTTGTTTGTACAGCTTTAGCACGTGTTCGCAAGAGCTTACACAAACACACATACTCACATTTTTGCAACTTAACGTCAATCAGAAGATCAACTGTGTTGAATGTGGATCAGCTGTCATTAATTTTTCATATGGGCTTCACGAGGCCCAGTAGGTACACTTACCACATTTTTACATAAACAGACAAGGTTGTTCTACGAAATCAATAGTAACAATATTTTACTGAATTCATTATGTTCAGAAGGCATTAGCGGTAGTTGACATAAAATATTTCTTCGCTCAAAGCAAAGGTAAAAACTTGGCGACTACTCAAAATGAAAATGGGCCTCGAAAAGCCCAGTTGAACATCCTAAGGTTAAGTAGATATAGACTTGCAAGTAGTTATATTTATAGCTACTTAAAAATTAAGAATGTATAAAAATGCTGCCAGGTCTTAGAAATTTTTGGCTTTTCTCTTTTAAACAAAAATGTTTGTCATAAAAATATTTAAAATTTTTGTATTTTTCATTTGAAAAAGTATTAAAAATAACATGCATTATGTGTTTGTAATTAAAATTGCTTTATTTCTTGTTCCGGCAAAGTCTATACACAAAAACAGCTTTTCATACAAAGGCGGCCCAAAAGTTAAAATTGTATTTGTTTACAAAAAATTAAGAAAAGTCAAGTAAGTAAGGATAGTCGTTTTCTTTACAAGTATTTATAGATATAGATAGATGTAAAATTCGAAAAACATAAAATTTTTAAAAATAGCCCAACTTTAAAATTAATTAATTAAAAATAAAATTCGAACTAACTTTGCAGAACCATTTGGTGGTTTTGTTTATCCAATAGTCTATTCTCATTTCGCATTGGAGCTGCACAGTGTAATTAGTGTTTTAAATTGTTCGAGCTAATGGGTTTAACTTTTATGGCGTTATTCCAAAAATGTCTTTAACTTCGACAGAACTAGCGATCGTTTAATGCAAAATAAATGATTTTTTTTTATAAATTACAGAAATAGCTATTTTGGTTGTGTTAATGCGGCAAACTGTCAACATTGGATTCTTTAAATATTTTTTCTGTTTTTAAGTTTTTTTTTTAATTTACGAAGTTTTTACTTTACGTTAACAATCTCTTAGGCAGAAAAAGTAGAAAATTTTGTTTTCTATCGATTTCATAAAAAAATAATTTTTATCTAAAAACTACTTAATATGTGAGGACCGCATTTTGACGGTCTAGGCCATTATAGGGTTAATTTTTTTGATTGTATCTGTACCGAAAATACTTTGGAGGGTATAAAAATAATTTGGTAATGCCGAATTTAATGCTTTCAATTTTTAAAGCGGTAATAATGTATGTCATTAAGAAGCTTTTTATTTTAGAGTGCAGTTTTTTTGTTGTGCTTGTAAGGACTTCAATTTGAAATTTTTTAGGAAATACTTTCTAAATATTTTTCTTAATCTAATCAAATTATCAATTGGTATTAAAAGAATAGTATCTTGGAGTTTTAAATTTAATTTATTATTGCTAATATTAATGAGTACAAATCACAAAATAAACAAAAACTGAACTTAAAAAAATAAAAATCTACAGAAATCATAAAAACATACAAAAAACAATCGTGTATGTTCGGAATCCCATTACGACAAAAATAAAACGAATTTTAATATGTAAATTTCTTCGCAATAATTGACTTTTTTTTGGGAACCCTCAAAAATAAAAAATAAATATATATGACCCTCTCGGGAATTATAGATATGACCCTCTCGGGAATGGTGGTAAGAGTGGCCGGGGCCCCTGGAACCCGCTAGCTTAGATATCTTTAAATAATTTGTACTTGCACTTATTATAAGATTTTTATTAAATTTCATGCTAATTGTTATTTTTTAAGAATTTTATTTCTTTATTTCATACAAATTCATTTATTGTTAAATTTCATTTAGATTTGATCATTTTATTGTTGTTCATGTTACTATTTTAATGCTTTAATGAAAGACCAGCTTTCCTAAAATTTATTTATTAATCCATATAGCAATATAAAGCCATCCAGGCCAAAAAACGTATTGCATAACAAATTTTGTCATAACAAATAAAAAATATAATTAAAGTTATGTAATAAAAAATATAATAAAAGTTATGTAATAACAAACAAAAAATATAACACAAGTTATGTAATAACAAAAGAAAAATATAAAAGTAATGTAATAACAAGCAAAAAATATAATATATGTTATGTAATAACAAAAAATATAATACATGCTTTGTAATAACAAAAGAAAAATATAAAAGTTATGTAATGGCAAACAAAAAATATAATACAAGTTATGTAATAAAAAAAGAAAAATATAAAAGTTATGTAATAACAAGCAAAAAATATAATACATGTTATGTAATAACAAAAAATATAATACATGCTTTGTAATAACAAAAGAAAAATATAAAAGTTATGTAATAACAAACAAAAAATATAATACAAGTTATATAATAACAAATAACTGCACTCATTAATAAAAATTTCTAGTAATAAAATTTATTTTAATTTTATTTTTATTGGCTCTCCAGCCATAACAAATCAATAAAAAAAAGTTAAAAGTTAAGAAATCATCACAGTGTTTCATTTTTCTAATTAAAAAAATTTTCAGAACAAAATTTGCACTTATGAAAATTGTTTTTATAATAATCACTTTTGCATTTACTACAAATTTTATATGAACAAACACAACATTGTTGCATATCATCATAAAATCTTGAACACAAGAAGCAAAAGTCATTTACAATTTGGTTTCGCTGAAGCAAGTCTTTAATTTCATTACGATATTCTTTGCAATCATTTAAATTTAAGTTTATTAACGGTTCGTTTTTTAAAATTTGGCTAACATACTTAAGAACAAACATACCACAGTTAACTGCGTCACGTTGCTTATCTCTTTCAGTAACATAATTATATGACCAATGTTGTTTTTCATCTTCATCTAAAACTTGAATAAACTCTTTAAAAAAACCTTTACCACCAGAGTCAAACAAAGAGTCTACATATATAAATTTCTTTGTTAAAAAATTTAGAATACACAATGTAAAATGACCTTGTTCAGCAGAGAGAATTGGAATAAAAATTAACTCTTTACTTCTGTCTTCAAAATCTCTTATATGCCTAAACTGAATAGACAAATTTTGGACTGGTAAAGAATAACAAAGATTATTACCATTTTCCCTTAAAAGGCACAAAAGAGCACAATTTATTACAAAATTGGCCACCATTTTTCCAAGTTTTAGTGTTAACCAATCCGAATCATTTATATAACAAAAAAATCCATGATTTATAAAATTTTTATAACCATTTATTTGTATACATAATTCGCTGAACACAGCAACATATAAAGATTTTTGACTTAAATCAAATTTTAAATCTTCTGAATCCGATAAAGCTATAATAATATTTCTTTTCTTTTTATTATAGCTATCTATGTTTTTATTGTTTATATTATGTTTTCTTTTGTTTTGTTTTGCTTCAAACATATATGTTGTATTAAATTGCTTCTTTTTTAATTGATTTCTTTTCAGCCACGTATCATATGCAATGTCTTCGATTGATGTGTTTGATTTAATCTGGATAATTTGATTATCATTAGGTGAACTGATAAAGTCATCGATTTCTCGATCACTGTGTTTTTTCTTATTTGAATAAAATAAGAAAAAAAATAATAAAGGGTTTTAGACCTTTATTAATTAATTAATTATTTATAGTTGTTTGTTGAATTTATTGCCGGTTCGAACAAGGCTGAAAAAACGCCAGTGTTCGCCCTCAGCATAAGCTAGTCACAATGGTCGAAGACGTCCTCTTGCGACTTAGCTTTTTAATAATTTATTTATTTATTTAAATAAAAGACATGTGCCTCAATTTAAATAGTTGTTTATTTTTCAAGAGTTGGATCAGGAATGACAAAAATTACTAAATAACTTAACCAGCTAACCTCTCGTCAAATCAAAAATGTATACTAGTAAATTAAAAGATCAGTTAAACAAAAACAAACAAATGTAATAGACAGAGAAAATAAGTTTAACTTAAACATTTTCTGTTATTGTAATATAAAAATGAGTAAATGATTAGGGTGTCCCTTTCCTTACGTTAAACAAAATAAAAATGATAAAAAATAATAATAAGCATAAACACAATAAATAAAGGTTATAAAAATAATATTTAAGCAAAATAATAATTAAGGCCGTTTGTTATGTAATAACAAACAAAAAATATAATACAAGTTATATAATAACAAATAACTGCACTCATTAATAAAAATTTCTAGTAATAAAATTTATTTTAATTTTATTTTTATTGGCTCTCCAGCCATAACAAATCAATAAAAAAAAGTTAAAAGTTAAGAAATCATCACAGTGTTTCATTTTTCTAATTAAAAAAATTTTCAGAACAAAATTTGCACTTATGAAAATTGTTTTTATAATAATCACTTTTGCATTTACTACAAATTTTATATGAACAAACACAACATTGTTGCATATCATCATAAAATCTTGAACACAAGAAGCAAAAGTCATTTACAATTTGGTTTCGCTGAAGCAAGTCTTTAATTTCATTACGATATTCTTTGCAATCATTTAAATTTAAGTTTATTAACGGTTCGTTTTTTAAAATTTGGCTAACATACTTAAGAACAAACATACCACAGTTAACTGCGTCACGTTGCTTATCTCTTTGAGTAACATAATTATATGACCAATGTTGTTTTTCATCTTCATCTAAAACTTGAATAAACTCTTTAAAAAAACCTTTACCACCAGAGTCAAACAAAGAGTCTACATATATAAATTTCTTTGTTAAAAAATTTAGAATACACAATGTAAAATGACCTTGTTCAGCAGAGAGAATTGGAATAAAAATTAACTCTTTACTTCTGTCTTCAAAATCTCTTATATGCCTAAACTGAATAGACAAATTTTGGACTGGTAAAGAATAACAAAGATTATTACCATTTTCCCTTAAAAGGCACAAAAGAGCACAATTTATTACAAAATTGGCCACCATTTTTCCAAGTTTTAGTGTTAACCAATCCGAATCATTTATATAACAAAAAAATCCATGATTTATAAAATTTTTATAACCATTTATTTGTATACATAATTCGCTGAACACAGCAACATATAAAGATTTTTGACTTAAATCAAATTTTAAATCTTCTGAATCCGATAAAGCTATAATAATATTTCTTTTCTTTTTATTATAGCTATCTATGTTTTTATTGTTTATATTATGTTTTCTTTTGTTTTGTTTTGCTTCAAACATATATGTTGTATTAAATTGCTTCTTTTTTAATTGATTTCTTTTCAGCCACGTATCATATGCAATGTCTTCGATTGATGTGTTTGATTTAATCTGGATAATTTGATTATCATTAGGTGAACTGATAAAGTCATCGATTTCTCGATCACTGTGTTTTTTCTTATTTGAATAAAATAAGAAAAAAAATAATAAAGGGTTTTAGACCTTTATTAATTAATTAATTATTTATAGTTGTTTGTTGAATTTATTGCCGGTTCGAACAAGGCTGAAAAAACGCCAGTGTTCGCCCTCAGCATAAGCTAGTCACAATGGTCGAAGACGTCCTCTTGCGACTTAGCTTTTTAATAATTTATTTATTTATTTAAATAAAAGACATGCGCCTCAATTTAAATAGTTGTTTATTTTTCAAGAGTTGGATCAGGAATGACAAAAATTACTAAATAACTTAACCAGCTAACCTCTCGTCAAATCAAAAATGTATACTAGTAAATTAAAAGATCAGTTAAACAAAAACAAATAAATGTAATAGACAGAGAAAATAAGTTTAACTTAAACATTTTCTGTTATTGTAATATAAAAATGAGTAAATGATTAGGGTGTCCCTTTCCTTACGTTAAACAAAATAAAAATGATAAAAAATAATAATAAGCATAAACACAATAAATAAAGGTTATAAAAATAATATTTAAGCAAAATAATAATTAAGGCCGTTACAACCTCCCCCTCTGGTGCATTAATCGTCCCGATGATGCGACCAGGATTCTAGTTTTTAGCATTACTTATTCCTCAATCGCAACGATCTTCTTAGAATTGATGGATGATTGTTGTCGTGATGATTGTTGATGCCTAGGTTGTTATTGTTAAAATTCATCTTTCTGAAATGTTTTGTGTTGAATACAGATGAATTGCTGTTGACATTGTCGTTAAGTTGTTTGTTGTTACGGATTTGGTTGTTGTTGACATTGTTGTTACGTTGTTCGTTGTTACGGATTTGGTTGTTATTGACATTGTTGTTACGTTGTTCGTTATTACGGACTTGGTTGTTGTTAACATTGTTGTTACGTTGTTCGTTGTTACGGAGTTGGTTGTTAACGTTGTTGTTAAGTTGTTCGTTGTTAACATTGTTGCATGGACGACCTCGTTTTCGAAGTGCATAAACTGGAGTTTTAGAGTCGCCTTCATAAGGAGTTAAAGCTGACGTATGTAGTGTTGCTTGTGGTGTGTTTGGTGAATCTACTGCAGCAATTGTAAAACAGGATGAACCTTTCATTCCAATGACTACATATGGACCATCTCTTCGAGGTGTAAATTTGGAAGTAATTCCTTGTTTTGCCTTACTCAGTATATGCGTTGCTACCAACACTTTATCACCAATTTTTATTACTTTTGATGGTTTACGTTTAAGATCCACAAAATCTTTATTTCGATCTTGCATTTTGATTTGAACTTCATTCGCTAGTTCTAAAGTATCTGCCAGTTTTAAAAGATGAGGAGTTATCTGTGGGATAAAATTTTCAGCTTTTACTATAGCTTTGAAGTCATAGTGTGCTTCCATTGGTGTTCTAAGTTCTCGACCAAATGTCAGATAAGCAGCAGTATAACCAGTACTATCACATTTTGCAGTATTCATAGCAAATCCAATTGCAGGCAGCATTACGTTCCATTTTGTGTGGTCTTTTCCTACACAAATTGATAGTTTTCTTTTTTCTTTCCACAGGGTTAGCCTCTGAGTGATAAATAGGTGTGAAAGTTTGTGTTATTCCCAAACAGTACGTTAATTTTTGCATCAGGGCAGAAATAAACTGAGTACCATTATCTGTGTGTAATCTGCGTGGTATACCGTATCTTAGTATTACTTCATTAAGAAAGGTTAGAGCGCAATTTTCAGCTGATGCTTCTTTTAATGCAAAAAGTTCTACCCATCTACTACAAATATCTTCTACAATCAGGATCCATTGATATCCTTCTACCGTTTTGGGCAAAGGACCAAAAAGATCTACTGCAACGATTTCAAATCTTCTATTGGTACTTAAAGTTTGTAATAATCCGCTAGGTTTCATGTTTGTAGGTTTATATCTTTTACATTCTTCGCAGGATTTTACGTAGTTTTGAATGTCGGTTTTTATACCTGACCAATAAAACAGTGGTGTAATTCGATTTATGGTTTTATCAATTCCATAATGTCCAGACATGGGATCATTATGATACTTATTTAAAATTTCTTGGCGAATTGATTTTGGTACTACCAACTGCCCATTTTCAGAATCTTGTTCAGAACAGTATCTATACAGAATACCGTCAATCATTATATAACCACGAGTGGTATGACGTATAACATTTTCATCATTGTTTTCAAAAGATGATATAATTTTCTTCAAATCATCATCTTCTAATTGCGATTTACGAAACTCTTCTGAGCCTTTGCGAGGAAAGTCGATTTCTACCGCATTACATTCACATGATTCAAAACATAATTCATTCATACATGGTGGCCGCGAAAGCGTATCGGCAACAACATTTTGTTTACCAGGTATGTAATTAAAAACTAAATTGTAGCTTTGTAGCAATAATGACCATCTTGCGAGTCTACCAGTTGGAGATTTTAATGAAAAAAGCCATCTTAGAGGTTGATGATCGGTAAGAACAGTGACTTTAGAGCCTTCGATGTACCCTCTGAACTTTTGAATAGCCCACACTACAGCCAATGCTTCACGTTCTGTAGTGGAATAGTTTCTTTCTGCTGCAATCAAAAGTCTACTTGCGTATTCTATAGGGTGTTCAGTATCCTTCTCCCCCTGCAATAACACAGCCCCGATAGCATAATTGCTAGCGTCTGTTCTTAGAAAGAATGGTTCACTTTCTTTGACCTGTTGAAGTAATGGTGGTGACGTTAACATGTATTTTAGTTTTTGAAATGACTCATTTTCAACATTTGTCCATTTCCATACAACCTTCTTTTTTGTTAAATTTGAAAGAGGTTTCGATATTTCAGCAAAATTTGGGATGAATCTCCTTAACCACGAGCATGTTTGTAAAAATGACATGAGCTGTTTGAGATTTTTAGGTACAGGACGTTTAAAAATTGCTGATGTCTTTTTGGGATCTATTTTTATGCCATCTTTTGTTAATATATGACCTAAATATTTAACTTCAGGTTTACAGAAAAAACATTTATCTTTATTCAGATGAAATCCAATCATTTTCAACTTTTGAAAAACAAGATTTAAGTCTTTTAAATGGCTGTCAAAATCTTTTGAACATATTATAATATCATCTATATATGCCAATATAAGAACGGTCGGGAGACTTGATTTAAATTTGTCGATTACTCTTTGGAATGTTGCTGGAGAATTTTTGAGTCCAAACGGCATTCTGTTGAAAACAAATATTCCAAAAGGTGTAGTATATGCTGTTTTAAGCTTATCTTCTTCACTTATTTCAATTTGCCAATAACCCGATTTTAAGTCTAAGGTTGACATATAAGGAGTAGTTTTAGCAGCATGTAAAATATCTTCCATTCGTGGTAATGGGTATGTATCAGTAACAGTTATCGAATTTAGTTTACGGTAATCTACACAAAGACGTATGGAGTTATCTTTTTTGGGTATAAGTACGACAGGAAAAGCCCAAGGAGATTCCTTTTCTTCTATAATTCCTTTCAATAGCATATCATTTAACTCTGCTTTTAATTTTTCTTTCATGACAGGTGAAATTCTATATGGTGGGTTAGCTATGAGTGGGACATTTCCAGTGTTAATTTTATGTTTTATGTCTTTTATAGGTGAGCTTATGTTTTCAAAAATATCTTCGTGTGTATTTAAAAGTTTAATTAAATCATTCTTTTGATGATCATTTAAATGAGAATTTTCATTTTCACAGATATTAAAATCGATCGCGTTTAGTTCAAACGCTTTTGTAGCAGGAGAATCTGTATCTGTTCTCTTTTTCTTTAAAGGAGGAAACAAATCTGATTCTTTTGGTATTTCATAATTATCTGGTAAAGAGTCTTCAAAGATCTTAAAAATACCTCTTGGCGAATAATCATTTGTGTTTGAGTACATAGATCTTAATGTTAAAACGTTTTCAGAATCATTTTTATTGTTTGATTCGAACCATGATGTGAAATCATGAATATGACTTAAATTTGATGAAGTTGCTGGCTTACCATCCGCTATATTTGCTTGGTTAAGAGTTACATTGTCTTTAACCTTGGATGGACTTAATTTAAATTCAAAAATTTTCTGAGGCTCATCATTGTAATGCCAGGTTCTTTGGGCTAGATCCATTACAATACCGACTTGCTCTAAAAAGTCAATGCCGAGTAAGGTTCTGTTATCCTTAGCATTTGGGAGACAAATAAAACGGATTCGCTTTAAGCGATTACCAATCAAGATATCTACTATCGTTGAATAAACCGTTTCTTTTTTAACAATTCCATCAGCCAGCTTTATTTCTGCAAAGACTGATTGAAATTTTACTTCTTTTTCTTGTAGTTTCTTATATAAAAAGTATCCAGCTACGCTTGTTCTAGCTGCTGTATCCATATATGCTTCACCTTTTAACCCATTTACATTTATTTCAACTGTTGGAACGTTACGACCAACAATTGTTGTTTGGATATTATTAAAATTCAATATTTTAGGACTTTCTAATACGGTTTTGTAATTACACGTAGGAGAATTCGATCTATAGAAACCTACTGCTCCACAACCATAGCAATTTAGCTTGTTTTCTTCAGGTTTTTTCTTTTTCTCGAGTTCTAATCGTTTATAACATACATCAGCCGTATGGTTTTTCTTTCTGCAGAATGAGCATTTAATTTGTAAATTTTCTTTATCTGCGGGTTTATTAAAAGAATCTGTCTTATTTTCATAATTAAGCAGTTCTATATCCCGAGCTTTTGAAAGGAGATCTTGGAAAGTTTCCACCGTATCGCGAGTGATCTTTTCACGTATTTTTATGTTGAGTAAGGAAAATATCATATTAATTATGGTGCTCTCTGGGAGTCTTTCCTTCAACTGCGCGAATAAACGTCTTTTTCGACAAATAAAACTGTCCGTGGACTCAAACAACTTTTGCTTATCTTGAAAAATTTCTGAATATATTCTCCAATCTGGTTTAGGAGGAGCAAATGCGGCACGAAGAAGTTGTATAGCTTCGTCAAAGGATCTGGCTTCGTGCTTAACGCCTTGCCACCACGACGATGCATACCCTTCAAGTAATAAAGGCAAGCTAATGAGAGCCATTGAATCGAATATACGTTCAGCCTCTTTGTAAACTAATATTGTGGCAATAAAATCTTCAACTTTAGACGTACTAAGACCACCATTAAACCGGGCACTGCAGGAACTAAATGTCGCTCTATTTTCTTGCTGAACTTGTAGCGATCCTAATAAGTCAGAAAATTGACGTTCGGTCAAATTAATACTGAGAGGAGCATTAACCCTGGGATTTGAATTCTGGTGACTATTTTGAGTCGAAACATTTACATTTGGAACAGTGTGATTTTGTATATTAGTAGAAGTAGAATTTGTATTTTGGCCAGTATTTTGTTTGGAAACACCATTACCGCCACTATTTTGTTTATTTGTGGAAGATGTAGAAGGTTGCGTTGAATTTGTAGGTCCAACAGGTGTTGCTGCTACATTAGAATTTTGCATTTGAGCATCCAATGTAGAATTAAGGGAGTTCATAGTTGTTCTTGGCATATTGGAAAACTTTTCTGAAAACCCTATAAATTTTTAAAATTCTCTTTAAAATTTTCCCCACTTTTTAAAACGTTGTTCAGGAACCCTATTTTTCTTAAAGTTTCTATATTTAATATTTTACTTTTGTTGTAATATTTTACTTTTGTTGTAATGCAAACAACAACGCATATACTAAACGCTGAGTTAAAGCTGTGATAGCAACAAAATTGTAGATGACCACCACGAAAAATTTGATGAAGGGCAACCAAAAACAAAATTGAAGAAAAAACACCGTTAATTAACAACAACACAACACAACAAGTAGATGATGGTTTCTTAATTCTTAACCAATATAGCAACAATATTGATGAACAACAACACCAACTGCTTGCGGAATTATTGCTTATTTTCTTCAATATTAATATTTTTGCAAAAAATTTAATTTAATTTGCAAAAATTTTTCCAATTTTTTTAATTGAAAATTTCACGATGGGCGCCAATTGTAATAAAGGGTTTTAGACCTTTATTAATTAATTAATCATTTATAGTTGTTTGTTGAATTTATTGCCGGTTCGAACAAGGCTGAAAAAACGCCAGTGTTCGCCCTCAGCATAAGCTAGTCACAATGGTCGAAGACGTCCTCTTGCGACTTAGCTTTTTAATAATTTATTTATTTAAATAAAAGACATGCGCTTCAATTTAAATAGTTGTTTATTTTTCAAGAGTTGGATCAGGAATGACAAAAATTATTAAATAACTTAACCAGCTAACCTATCGTCAAATCAAAAATGTATACTAGTAAATTCAAAGATCAGTTAAACAAAAACAAATAAATGTAATAGACAGAGAAAATAAGTTTAACTAAAACATTTTCTGTTATTGTAATATAAAAATGAGTAAATGATTAGGGTGTCCCTTTCCTTACGTTAAACAAAATAAAAATTATAAAAAATAATAATAAACATAAACACAATAAATAAAGGTTATAAAAATTATATTTAAGCAAAATAATAATTAAGGCCGTTACAATATTAATTACATTATCAATTTCTTTATCAGAACCTGAATAAATGTTGTAATTAAGTCGTATATCTTTTAACGAACTTAAATAATGTGCTCTGGTTAATTTTATAAATGTTCCTGGCCTTAGGTTACGTTTGTTACTCAAAACAATGCTTTTATGTAAATTAAAACTTGATTCGACAGGTCCATTGCTTACAGTATTTCCAGATGGGTCAATTAGAATTCCTATAATGTTTGTCCAAAGTGGTAACACCGCACAATACTTGTTTATAATGAACAAACAAAGTTCAACATTGTGGTACTCATTAATGCTTCCGGAATATAAATCTTTCTTATTTACCTCACGTTAGATATCTTCATAAATTTGTAAAAATTCTTTTGTAAACGGACTTTTTGATGCAATGGAGTCTGTACGTTTTTGATCTTCTTGACCGGTGTAACTAAAAATTTTGGCTTCATATGATTCCTCTTCTTCTATTAATACCTTTTCTAATACGTTTATACTTTCAAAAAATTGTTTATTTTTCAAAGGCATAAGTAAAACCGTAAATATGTGCTTAAACCATTTTTTACAATCATTAATATTTGTTAAATAAAATCCTGCAAGCAAAGATTTTTTCAAAATTGCTCGCAATTTGTCTTTTTTGCCAGTTTTTTTATCCAAGCACAATTTTTTATCTAAGTCTTGGCATATAATTTTACTATAATGGGATTTGCAATATTGTACCGCTACAAAATTTATTTTTTCATTTTTCTTTAGAAAGTCAAAGCAAGCTTGTATATAATTGCTTAAAGTCCAACCATTATTAAAACATTTGTTAATTGCACCGATTGGTGCATAACATACATCAGTAATTATACGCTTGCAAAACGGCCAATACAATACAAAATATTTTTAGCTTTTCCAAAAACAAAAATATTTCTGTTGTATGGTGTCTTGACAAAATAGCTTGAGCAATCACGCAAAGTTTTTTCATAGGAATAACACGGAGAACTATATTATATATCAAAACCCTTTTATCTGCGCATTCAATTTTTTGTACACTTTCACCCGTGGCATCAAAATGAACTGTATAGTTTCCATCTTCTAAAATATTTTTATTTAATGAAACGGTTTCAAATGTGATTGACTCCCATAAATAAATGGCTAGTGGACTAGACACATGCTGAATATAATTTTTGT
The DNA here is from genome assembly GCA_949748255.1 of Eustalomyia histrio. Classification (NCBI taxonomy): domain Eukaryota; kingdom Metazoa; phylum Arthropoda; class Insecta; order Diptera; family Anthomyiidae; genus Eustalomyia; species Eustalomyia histrio. The sequence goes on from OX456525.1 coordinate 129,976,715, forward strand.
ATTTTATTTTTTGCATAGCTAATCAAAATTATCAAAATTAGCTTCTGACTTGCATTTTCTTAATGTGTCCAGTGTTTTTCTGTTTTGAAAATTTCCAGTTTTTGCTATGTCTTCGGCCAAATCTCTTACGTACTGATCTCTAATAAGTAAAGCTTTATCATTTTTGTTATCCTCTTTTGCACGTTGACGGGTCAAACCACGCCATTGGGGAACGAATTTCTCACCTTTTGCGTGCTCTATTTCGCCTGTTCTGTATACTGTAACATCTCCAGTAGGTTCAAGTATAAAGCCAAAAGTGGTGCATTCAAAAGACAGACAGTATGTGTATACCAAAACATTTCCATTTAAGGAAGAATCAACGTTATAAAAGCATAAAGCACAAGCATTGTTCTTTCTTTTATATTCTTCACGAAGTAAGTCTTCATAGTATTTTGTTTTTGTTATTTTTTTGTTTTTAGATTTTTCAAATTTTAGAAATTTCTTATGAATATTAAATTTACAATCTAAAATATTTCTTTTAAATTTTCTTCTGGGCTTTGATTGAGTTTTTCCAACTAATTTGACATCTCTATTCACTTTTTCATTTTGATTTGGTTTTTTCACATAGCTTCTGAATTTTGATAAATCTAAACTTTGATTTGATATTTGAAAAGGTCGAAGTGTGACATTACTATCATCAATGTTTTTGTCAATATTTGAAACTTCATTTTTGTCACAAGCTATTATTTCATCCATTTTTGACTTATTGAAAGTATCATCAATATTGTTGTCCGCTGAGCCATTTTGGCTTTTTGACGTTTCATTTATATTTTCATCACTTTTGGAGATTTATTTTGCTCAAAGGCTTTATTCTTTTTATTATTTTCAACCTTCAGTTTTTTTATACTACATATTTGATCCAATTTGTCATATAGTTTACAGCAAACTTTCAAAATCTCAATAATAGGATCGAATGCAATTGAAGAATTCTTATTTAATAATTTGCTATTGCTATTTATATTTTGTAACACACTTTCAACACCTTCTTCGGAGCTAATTTGTATTGGCATACTACTAAAATTGTCGTCAGCTATAGGTTTAACTTCTGGAGTGAACATTTTATTCTCATTTGATATGAATTGAGACTCAAATAATTTTTTATTAGCAGGACTTTCTTCGTTAGTATTTATTAAATTTGAAATGCTTTGAGGATATCTTTGTTCAGTGAATACATGTTTAAAATTTATTTCTTCTGAAGAATGCATTAAAAGTCCGACCAAAGCCTCAATTTCATCGCAATTTAACAAATTATTACTATTGATATCAATTCGCTCTTTTGTATGATACATAAAAAGTCCGATCAAAGCTTCAATTTCATCGATATTTAATAGCCAATTTGATATATCATTTTCTTCTTCCAATCTCGTACTATGCATCAAAGACCTATTTATAAAATTTATAATAATATTATCATTTACTTCTTCTAAAGTATTTTTCTGCAGTTCGAGCCTTTCAGCAACATTTACATTTGAAAATTTATTATTCAAATCATCCGTTACATTTACAGTTGATAAAGCATTATTTATGTTATCCATCACGTTTTCTAAAGCACTTTCTTCTAATTGTAGCGTTGAGTCATTATTCAAAGTATTTAATATGTTTTCTATAGAGCTTCCTTGCAAATGTGTGGATGCATCATTCATTAACGTAGCCAATATATTTGCAAAAACGTGCTCTTGTTTATTATTCACTCCATCTTCTTGTGAATTATTTACGACATTTTTTAGATTATTAATTCCATGTTCTTGTGAATTGTTCATTCCATCTTGTAAATTATTCACGACGTTTTCTTGAATGTTATTCACTCCATTTTCTTGTGCATTATTCAGACAATTTTCCTGTGAATTATGTCCTCTAACAGTTAAAAGCCTTTTTAAGTATTGAAATGTTGAAAAACGATTCTTGTAATTTTTACGCAATTTATTATTATACTCTTTTATGTTGTATTTATCTATAATTGTGTCTATAATGCAAACATTTTCCCTATTAAACGATGTTAATTGTTCTTCTAAAAAATTTTTTGATTCATCCATTATTATATTAAAAAGAACATTTTTCTTGGGTGGAGCCATTTTGAAACTGAAAGTTAAAGTACGGAAATTGTTGGTCAGTCAAAATGCACTAGATCAATAAATAATATTTTTAATAATCATCATTACCAGATTAATTTGTTAAAATGTCATCTGAAAGGTGAATTTTTATAAAAAAAGACAACAGCGCAAGTGCTTTAAGATCATCTATTAAAGGTTTATTTTTGAAAAAAAATTTTATTTCCTTTACAACACAATGAAATTGAAAAAAATTAAACTTTTTTAAACAAAAAAATAATACATTAATCAAAATTCCTTGAATAATTGCATTAAACATCATCAGTTCAAGGCCAAGAGAAAGTTTAATTTTTATTTAGCCGAAACGAAAGATTTTTGTAAAAAAAAAACTGATAAAAATGCCGGCTACAACAGACGAGATGTTTCGTTTATTTATATATATAAACATGATATTTGCATATATATTTACATAGATAATTAAAAAAAATTAGAAACAGTTATCCAGCGTTGTAACCAAAAAGTATTAACTTTTTAGTACACCACAGTGTTGTTCTCTGATTGTATTACAAAAATCCCCAAAAAACCAAAAACGTTTATTTTTGTAACCCAGAAGACCAAATCTTGTTGGTGTGTAGCAAAACCAAAAACGTTTATTTTTGTAACCCAGAAGACCAAATCTTGTTGGTGTGTAGCATGACCCGTACGATCATTTGGGGCATGTGGTATATTTTGGCGTATTGGCAAGGGTACTAGAAATCATATGTAAAAGGTTTTGGAGCTCTTCATCCTCTGGCCTATTTTTGAAAATTTTTGGAAAAATACATTTTTTTTAAATTTTTTTGTATGCATAGTAACCCAGTAGACCAAATCTTGTTGGTGTGTAGCATGACCCGTACGATTATTTGGGGCATGAGGTATATTTTGGCGTCTTGGCAAGGGTATTAGAAATTATATGTAAAAGGTTTTGGAGCTCTTCATCCTCTGGCCTATTTTTGAAAATTTTCGGAAAAATACATTTTTTTTCAATTTTTTTATTTGCATAGTAACCCAGTAGACCAAATCTTGTTGGTGTGTAGCATGACCCGTACGATCATTTGGGGCATGTGGTATATTTTGGCGTATTGGCAAGGGTACTAGAAATTATATGTAAAAGGTTTTGGAGCTCTTCATCCTCTGGCCTATTTTTGAAAATTTTTGGAAAAATAAATTTTTTTTAAATTTTTTTGTATGCATAGTAACCCAGTAGACCAAATCTTGTTGGTGTGTAGCATGACCCGTACGATCATTTGAGGCATGTGGTATATTTTGGCGTATTGGCAAGGGTACTAGAAATTATATGTAAAAGGTTTTGGAGCTCTTCATCATCTGGCCTATTTTTGAACATTTTTGGAAAAATAAATTTTTTTTAAATTTTTTTGTATGCATAGTAACCCAGTAGACCAAATCTTGTTGGTGTGTAGCATGACCCGTACGTTCATTTGGGGCATGTGGTATATTTTGGCGTCTTGGCAAGGGTATTAGAAATTATATGTAAAAGGTTTTGGAGCTCTTCATGCTCTGGCCTATTTTTGAAAATTTTTGGAAAAATACAATTTTTTTAAATTTTTTTGTATGCATAGTAACCCAGTAGACCAAACCTTGTTGGTGTGTATCATGACCCGTACGATCATTTGGGGCATGTGGTATATTTCGGCGTCTTGGCAAGGGTATTAGAAATTATATGTAAAAGGTTTTGGAGCTCTTCATGCTCTGGCCTATTTTTGAAAATTTTTGGAAAAATAAAATTTTTTTCAATTTTTTTGTATGCATAGTAACCCAGTAGACCAAATCTTGTTGGTGTGTAGCATGACCCGTACGATCATTTGGGGCATATGGTATATTTTGGCGTATTGGCAAGGGTACTAGAAATTATATGTAAAAGGCTTTGGAGCTCTTCATCCTCTGGCCTATTTTTGAACATTTTTGGAAAAATACAATTTTTTTTAATTTTTTTTGTATGCATAGTAGACTAAATCTTATTGGTGTGTAACATGACCCGTACGATCATTTGTGTCATGTGTTATATTTTAAAATCTTGGCAAGGGTAGTAAAAATCCTATGCAAAAAATTTTGGAGCTCTTCATTCTTTGGCCTATTTTTGACAAATTTAAAAAAAATTTTATTTAACACAGTATAATGTAGTATCGATTGATATATTTTTTACAAAATAATACATGTTTTTTACATTATTGCATTTATATACTATTTTAAGTTATATGTTTACATTTTCAAACAGCACGTGCCTTTGCTTACATATCTAAGCACCACGTGCTTTTGTTTACATATCTGAGTGACACGTGCTTTTGGATACATTTCTATGCACCACGTTCGTTTGTTTACATATAACAGCTGTTATCGGTGCATCTTCTTTTTACCATCTTGTTAACTACAATAACGTATCTTGTTAAATTCATGGAGATAAGTAATGAACCAATATGTACTCGTTCATATAGATTGTCTGCACCACATAGAAATCAACTTAAAAGAGAAATTGATATTTTGCTACATTCTAAAAAATGTTTGTAAATGTACTGCATTTAATTGGCAAAGTTTTATGTAATATTACGAAAATTCGGTTAATATAAACAAAAAATGCCTAAAAATATGTACGTTCATATAGATTGTCTGAACCACGTAGAAATCAACTTAAAAGAGAAATTGATATAATGCTACACTCTAAAAAATGTTTGTAAATGTACTGCATTTAATTTGGAAAGTTTATTGTAATATTACGAAAATTCGGTAAATATAAACAAACAATGCTTTCTACACACTTTCATATACAATAATACACACAAGAAGTATTTTTAGACATAATGTGCTTAAAATTAAACACTTTGTGCTAAAAATATTATTATTTTGTTAAATTAAAATTTTACGCAGAAATTTTGTAAATATACTAACTTAGAACGGTAATAAATATTTTGACATTAGGAAATTAGAAAATATTAAAAAAATAAAAAAAGCTAAAAATGAATAATAAATTTTTAAAATTATAAAAAAGATAATAAATATAATATTTGTGACAATTTATATTAAATGATATGGTCAAATAACAAAAAATTTATACTTCCATACAAATAAAGTGAATTAAAACATGCAACCAAATTGTGTCAGGAACTTTTTAAGACAACAACATCTCATTGTGTGTAAGTAAGGATAAATCAGATCTTTATTCTGGAAAGCTTGCTCTTAAAAATGGAGAAGAGGATACGATAATGCCGCATACTACAATTCAAATTGAAGGTGACCATGACTGCACATGCCCGTTCGAAAAATATAATGTATGATATTTATTCATAATAGAATTATTAAAACATATATGTATGTAAACATAAAGTAAAAATTTATTCCTATAAAAAAATGTTTTTTTGTGAAGTTTTATTTAAGCCATTGCATTGGTAAACATAGGCATTTTTATATTTTTACGCATATTGTAATGCATTTTTAGGCATTTCATGCGTATATATAACCTTCAAATAGGCTTTTTTACGCACAATTTTAGTAAATTTGCGAATTATTTTTAAAATTTCATTAAATTTTTACGCACTTTCAATGTAAAACTACTTTTTTTCGTTTACGCACACAAAGTAAATTTACCCAACTTAAAGTAGGAGTACAGTTTCCTATTATAAGTTGGGTAAATTTCAACAGAAATTTATTAGAGTGTACAAAAAGATATTATTGAGGAAAGTGATACACCATGGGTATCACTGGTGGTAATGGTTCCTAAAAAAGATGGAAAAGTTCGAGTATGTGTTGATTACAGACGGCTAAACGATATCACTATTCCCTATCCATTACCAAGGATTGATGGTTTGCTTCATGCTGCAAAGAAAACTAATTTTATGTCAACTTTGAATTTACAAAGTGGTTGTTGGCAAATCAATATTAAAGAAAATCATATGGATAAAACTGGTTTTATTGCGCATTTTGGAACATATAGATTCAAAAAATGCCTCTCCTGCAACATTCCAAAGAGCAATGGATCAATTCCGCAACAGTTTGACACAAATTTTGATTCTTATTTATCTTGATGATATTACTATTTGCTCTAGTACAATAGAAGAACATCTATCAGATATAAAACCTGTATTTAAACGTCTTAGTGAAAAATAATTTCGTGTCATTCAGACAAAATGTATATTTTTATGCTCAGAAATTAATTATTTAGAACACACTATATCGGCTAATGGTATTTATATGGATAAGAACAAAACTGAAGCTATACTTAAAATTAAAAAACCTAGGAATGTAAAGCAATAGTTGACATTTCTTCAAACATGTTCCTGGTATAGACGTTTTATTGACAATTTTGCTCATATAAGTAAACCACTAAGTAATTCAACAAAAAATAATGTTTTATGGCAATGGAAAGAGGAACAACAAAAAGCCTTTAACGAACTGTAAAGCTTAACTTGTGTCTCCTCCAATTTTAAAACAAGCAAATGAAAATATCACCAACCCCTTAAATGGTTAATGAGTCTTAAATCACCATCCGGAAGATTAGCCAGATGGGCCCTCCAACTAAAGTCTTATGATATAGAAATAAGATATGCTACAGGAAAATTCAATAGCGTAGCCGATTCTTTATCGAGGCCAATTTTGTCTTGTGATATAAATTTATTTGAAATTGATATTCCATCCAAACAGACCCCTTTTTCCCAGTGGGCACTTTGGGCAAGTGCCCAGGGGCCATCTCAGATCAATTACAGAGTCATATCCACAGATTAAAACAGATACGGCACGTTCTCTTTGTTTTTGTTTTTCTTTTTTATTAAAAAATTGTATTGTTATGTACTGAATTTTGAACAAAAGTTTATTTTTTTAGTTCTTAGTTACATAAATTGTTACTTTTATGTACTCAATTTTTTGATTTTTGTAAATAAAAATGCGTACTTTTTTTTCTTAATTGTACTGCTTTTTTTCCTTGATGTACTTTTTTTTGTCGATTTCATATCTGGCAACCCTATATCTGTGTAAACGCTGCATTTTCCTTTATGACAACTATGTCATTTATCTTCACTAGCGTAACATGAAACGTAACCATCGTACGACTCGTACGAGTGCGTTTAAAAACCGGGAATTCCCCTGTATTTGTATGTGGTGTTGTGACGTTTGTTTTGTTTGTTATTGATTGTGTTCTGAGGTATTCTTTAATTAAATCATCGTTTGCTTGTTCTTTTTGTGTTAGCGACTATTTTCGGTGTAAAAATTAATATCTGCTGAATTATAATATAATGTCGAAACGGTCATATCCTAGCGGATCTGAAAAAAGGAAAAAAGCTGTACATCAGAAGGAAGTAATTGAAAAGTTACCAAAATTAACATCATATTTTACTACTACTACTGGAGAAACTTCTGTAAGTAGCAACCAAACCAAAAGTCTTTCACATGATGAGTCGTGTCGTTCACAAATTGCGGGAATTTCTGAATCCTCAGTGTCAGTAGAACATCTAAAAAGTCTGTATTTTGTTTTTCATGCTCTTTGTTTGACCCTTCTGATGTAAATCTATGCTCTTCGAGTGGATGTAATGATTGGAAGCACATTAATCACATAATTTTAGCACATGAAAATAGCCCAGCACATAGGAAATCTATGATGACTTATCGACTTGACTTATTATCTCAACATCAAAAAGAAGTGGATTATTGGAGAAATGTACTTAAACGGATTGTAGCTGTTGTAAAATTTTTGGCATCGAAAGGGCTTTCGTTTCGCGGTGATAATGAAATTTTAGGATCTCCTAATAATGGAAATTATTTGGGATGTGTGGAATTATTGAGTGAATTCGATCCATTTAAACTTAAAACTTAAAACTTAAAAAAATTTGGAAATCCTGGAAAAGGTAACATTTCTTATTTATCAGCGAATATTTGTAACGTATATGGGAAAATAGGTTCTAAAAAAATTATAAATGTGGTTAAATTAGCAAAATATTTTTCCATTAGCGTTGATAGTACGCCCGATCTGTCTCATGTTGACCAGCTAACTTCGATACGTGAATGACAGAGTTCCTGTTAAAAGATTTCTGAAGTTTATACCTATTATAGAGCATAAATCCGGGTATTTAGCGGAAACCCTCTTGAAATTTTTAGATAACCATGATATTCCCATAAAATATTGCAGAGGACAAAGCTGCGACAATTCTTCAAATATGTCGGGAAGTATACTGGTCTACAAGCAAGAATCAAGGAGAAATGTGAATTTGTCACCTTTGTACCATGTGCGGGACATTCATTAAACTTAGTAGGTGTACATGCTGCTGGGTGTGTATCGAAGGCAACAAAGTTTTTTGTCATGGTTCAGAAAGTGTACAACTTTTTTCGGGCTCTACTCGTCGATGGAATGTATTGACAGAACATTTAGGTTCAAAAAAGTTGTTAAAAGTCTTTCACAAACCAGATGGTCAGCCCGAGCAGATGCAGTAAGCGCCTTGCATAAAGGTCATGAACAAGTTATAGAAGCTTTGATATCCATCGCAAAAGATACAGAACAGGCACGAGAAACTAGAGACGAAGCCCTTAGTCTGTCCAGAAAAATAGAAAAACTATAATATATTATACTAACGGAAATTCGGAACTATGTATTGGAAAGAATAGACAAAATAAGTAATTATCTTCAGAAAGAAACAATAACACTGGACGTTGCAACTATGCTTACTTCACTTGATAATTTTATTATTAACCTCAGGGATACATTTGATTACTTCGAATCGTCTGCCAAAGAAAGGAACCCGGAATCTGACAAAAAGGACCTATCTCAAAGAAAAAAAAGCAGAAGTTCTCGCCAGAGTTTTTTTGATGGCTCTGCGCCGTCAGTCCAACTGAATGGAAGAGAGAAATTTAAAATAGAAACCTTTCTTCCCATAATTGATACCCTCAGCGTTCATTTAAAACAGCGATTAAGTTCGTATAAGAATATCAGTAACCGTTTTGGTTTATTTTTTCGCTTGAAAACTCTGAATTCTGAAGAGTTGAGACAAAGTTGCAAAGAATTTGCTGAATTTTATTATGAAGATGTTAATGAGAAAGAGTTAGAAATAGAATGTTTGCATTTAACAAAATACTTGAAAATTGTTGACAGTGAAAATAAGGATTGCATAATAAAAATAAATCAAAGAAGACAAAATTGAAGACACATTTCCAAATGTAGAAATCGCATTGAGAATCTTTTTAAGTATGATGGTAACTAACTGCAGTGGGGAACGCTCCTTTTCCAAATTAAAAAGAATTAAAAAATTAATGCTTCAAGAGAGATTAACCAGTTTTCGCTGATGTCCATAGAATCTGATGTGCTAAAAAGCATAGATTTTGAAGAAGTGATTGACGATTTTGCCCATCTGAAATCTAGAAGGGTTTCTCTTCAAATAACATAGATTTTTAAGCACTAACCTGTAAATGCCAAAAGAGTTATTTTAATAAAAATAAATATTTAACAAAATAGTGTTCTGTCAAAGTCATAGGGGCCCCATTCTTCTAATAAGCCCAGGGCCTCCAATAGATTTTGCTATAAAATTTACACAACTTGGTTATATTTTAAATAGTGGGGTTTTATATCATTATTCTCGGGATTCAGAAGAAGCTCAACTTTTAGTTCCCTCTCATCAAAGAGACGAAATTATTGAAGAATTTCATTCGTCGGATATAGGTGGATATTATAGCGTTGAAAGGACTTAAGATAAAATAAAACAACATATCTTTTGGTCATCTTCAAAAAAGGACGTTAAGCAATTTGTAAAATCTTGCGAAAAATGCCAACGTTATAAACATTCAAATGCAAAGCCTTCTGGTCTTTTTAAATCAAGTCCATGTAATCAGCGTTTCGATGTTTTGGCAATTGATTTATTTGGTCCCTTACCGTTAAGCAATGGCTTTAAATATATTTGTATTTATTTATTTATTCTCTTAAACACGCAACAGCCGCTGCATGTGCAGTTATATTGTTAAATGATGTGTTTTTGCGTTTTGGTTTACCACAAAGGATTATTGGTGATAATGGGCCCCAATTTATTTCATCATTTATGCAATATTTAGTTCATTCGTTGGACATCAATCAACAATTCATTCCTCTTTATCATCCACAAGCAAACGTGGGGAACGTAAAAATCTGGATTTAAAATACGTTTATCAATTTTGGTTGAAGATTGTTATATTTAGGCTTAGTGAAACACAACTTGTTTGATCTATAGGTATTGAGCGAATGCAGTATCAGAGCAATATTAAAGTATGTAATTGTTGCTTAGTCAATAAATTCAGTACTTCTCTACTCCGAAAAAGAGAATGAGTCATATTTGAGTTATGCAGTGAATAACAAAACTTTTCAATAATATTGAAATACATTACATTTTACCCTTTTTATTTAAGTTTTACAAAATAAAGTTTTGTTTTTACAAGAATGCTTTAAAAATATATATTTAATTCAAGTACATAGAATTTTTTTTTTGTAATGCAAATTAATATTATAATAATAATTGTAGTATTATTGTACTGTTCTTAATATAATGTGATTTACTTAATATAAAAAAAATTGTTCCTTAAATAATATTATATTGAAGCCTTGCCGGTTTCTTCTTTATGCGGCATGATTTTCGGAGCGGAATTGGCTCATGTAAAACTCTTTTTTTACATTTTTTATTTATTTTTTCTGTTTGCTAATTACTTTGTGTTCTCTTTCTACTTCATTACTTAGCAATAGGTGATACTTATCTGATAAATTTGAAAACCGCAATTAATTTTTGTGAACAAATTTAATTGAATTATTAATATTTATCAAATAGGTATAAGGACTGATTTGTTTGTAAATGGTGCAAGGAACCCATTTAATAAAATCTTTAAAATGATTCCTATATAAAGCTTTATCTCATATTTTAAAATTATTTGTATTATTCTTCCGCTCTTTGTTATTTATAATTCTATTTTTTGCATTTGTGTTATGTTGTTTTGAAAGTAAATTAATTGTTGTTTTGGGTGTGAATGAAAAAATTAAACTTGCAGGGCTTTTGTTTGTGGATGTGCAAGGTGTGTTGTTGTACCACATAAGAACTTTATCTAATTTTGTCTGAATCGGCAGAGAACTTAATTTTTCATTTTTAATAGTCTGAACACCACGTTCCGCCAAACCATTGCTTTGTGGATGATACCGTGGAGATTTTTTTAAGTCAGTGTTTAATTTTCTCATAATTTCTTCGAAGTGAAATGATGAAAATGGTGGACCATTGTCCGTCACTATTTTTTTTGGGTAACCGAAGATTTTAAATATTGAATATAAGATGTTACATAAGCTTATTGCGTCTGATCTAAACAAATATTTAACTTCTATAAATTGACTGAATGATTCAATGTAAATCAGAAATGTCTTTGACTCAAAGTAAAAAAAATCTAAATGGACTCTTTCAAATGGCTTAACAGTCAATGGCCATGTACTTATTACCTTTTCTATCAGTACTCTTTGTCTGGACTGACATGAGAAACATTTTGAAACGTAGTCTTCAATACTTTTATCTATTCCTGGCCACCAAATTTAACTACGAGCTAGCATTTTCAAACGAACAACGCCATCATGATTTTCTTGCAAGATCTCCAGAACTTTACCCCGTAGAGTCTGGAATAACCAATCTGTCTCTATAATAAAGACAATTATCGTCTGTTGATAAGCATTTTCGAAATCTGTACAAACTTTTTAAAGGATGTGAAACTTGCAATGGCCAACCATGCTTAACGTCACATACAGCTTTACTTAAGACTACGTCATATTTGGTGTGATCTCTTACTTTTTCCATCGTTTCTATTTCGGTTTCATTTTCTAAAGGCAATCGTGACATTGCATCAGCTGGTGCATTAAGTTTTGCTGGGCGATATCTGAACTCAAAAATTGATAATATTACTGCCCGTCTTTGTAATCTTGAGGCTGTTATGTTTGATGTGTCCCTATTGTTATTAAAAATTTTTTTGAGAGCTTCATTATCGCTACATAGCGTAAATTTGTGACCGTATATATACTTATGAAACTTTTTTATTCCAAACATGACAGCTAATGCTTCACGATGAATTTGTGAGTAATTTTTTTCTGCTGGACTTAAAGTACTAGAAGCAAATAAAATCGGGTTTTCCCCACCATTAACTAAATGAGCCAGAACAGCCCCTACACCATATGGACTGGCGTCTGTGGTAACTATAATCGCTTTGTTTAGATCATATAATTCTAGTAAATTGTTATTTAATAACAATTTTTTTGATTTTGTAAAACAGTTGTGAACACTTTTTGTCCACACAAATTTGTAACTTTTTTGAGTAAGTTATATAGTTCTCTCAATTCGGAGGACAAATTTGGAATGAAACTACTGTAACAGTTTAACATACCTAAGTAAGATTGTAGCGCAGATAAATTTTTAGGGCTTGGAGCATTAATAATGGCTTTAATTTTGTCATTATTTGGTGTTAATCCATTTTGGGTGATGGTACATATGCCCCAAGTAATTTATTTCCTCTTCAAAGAACTTACATTTTTGTAAATAAATTTTAATATTAAATTCGTTTAACCTGTCTAAAACCGTGAATAACCTTTCTTTAGTTTCTTGAAAATTACAACCTCCGATTAAAATATCATCTAAATAGCAAGATGTGCCATCTATCCCTAACAGAACCTGATCCATTACGGATTGGAATATTGCCGGCGCACTAGCGACCACAAAAGGGAGTCTAGTGTACTGGTACAAACCCTTATGTGTGTTAATTGTTACGTATTCCCTAGAAGTTTCAATTGTTGGTAAGCTCCTGATAAATCAATTAAGCAAAAATAGTTTGAATTAGATAAATTTGCAAATATATCGTCTATACGAGGTAGAGGATAATGTTCCGTTTCTATAAATCGATTTATTGTTACTTTACAATCGATGCAAATTCTAATTTCATTTCCAGTTTTTGAAGCAATTACTATTGGTGATGCAAACTTACTAAACTTCACAGGAACTAATATCCCTTCATGAACTAAACGATCTAATTCTTGTTCTACTTGTGGCCTTAGTTTAAATGGAACATCATATGCCTTTCTAAAGATGGGTACTGTACTAGTTTTTAAAACAATGTCCGCCGTATATTTTTCAATACAATGGTTTGCATCTTTACAAAATATTCGTGGAAATTTAATTTTTATTTCATTAAGAAGGTCTTTTTGATCGTTTTCCACCATATTCTGTATATTATTAGTAAATGCTTGTCTCCAATTTGGGTACAATATATTGAACCAACTTCGCTCAACGAGCGGCTTAAAGTCCTTTTCCGATTCAAGCACAAACAATTCTAAAATATTTTTTCTTTACTACCAACCTTACTAACCCTTATTTTAATTTGAGAGCAACGAGAGCACTTTAATTTGCTCTCGTTGCTGTCAAAACTTTTCTACTGCCTACATTTCTTTTCTGTGTGCCCTTTTTTGTGAAATTTAAAACATATCCAATTTTTACATATGCAGTGATCTGCATCATGACCTACTTTACCACACCTATGGCAAGGTTTATTTGAACATTTTTGGCTTTGAGTACGTCCTCTGGCATTGTTACTTGGTTGATTCACAGCAAAAGTATTATAATGGTCTTTTTTGGCACCTATTTCTTTCGTTTCACCTTCCGCCATTTCCCAATTCAGCGCTATTTCGCACGCGTTTTTAAATGTCAATTTAGTTTCTTTTAGAAATTTTGCCCTGAGCTGACTATCTTTCACGCCACACACAAATTTATCACGCAAAGCTCGATCCAAAAAATTTTCAAAGTTACACTTCTGAGCAAGAAATTTAAGTTCCACAATAAATTCCCGTATAGATTTTGACCCCTGTTCCGCCTTACTGAACTTGTAGGATTCGGCAATTTCATTAACACTTGGTTCAAAATATTTTTTAAAGCATCAATAAGTTCTTTATAACTTTTTTACATGGATCGTCAGGAGAAAATAGTTTTCGTAATACAGAATATGCATCCGCTCCGATGTATGTTATAAAGAATGCCACTTTCTTCTCATCAGCAACCTCGCTTACAATAAAAAATTGTTGAAGTCGCATTTCATGTTCTGTAAAATCATTCGCTATAAGGAATGGATCCATATGTCCAATCGTGTTTTGTCTATTAACAGTAACCTTGTTTTTTAATTTATTACTTTTTTTCTGCCATACATAACTGTACATATGTGTGTATAATATAATATGTACTTTAAAATATTCTAGAATATTTTTATTAAGTTTTTACTGTTAATTCTGAATTTTTTTTTCGTCGCCAATTTTGTTATATTTATTTAGGCTTAGTGAAACACAACTTGTTTGATCTATAGGTATTGAGCGAATGCAGTGTCAGAGCAATATTAAAGTATGTAATTGTTGCTTAGTCAATAAATTCAGTACTTCTCTACTCCGAAAAAGAGAATGAGTCATATTTGAGTTATGCAGTGAATAACAAAACTTTTCGATAATATTGATATACATTACAAAGATAAACATAGTGCGTGGAATTTATTTTTGCTCGCTATTTGCTTTGCTTTAACTACCACCGTATGTCGTAATACTGGTCATACACCAGCATATCTAAATTTTCGTCGAGAATTAGGTACTCCTGTGGAAATTTCCCATGATCTATCGAAAATTATTTATAATGAAAATTTTGTCGAAAAATTGACTCCTCAGTTAGATGCATTTGCACAGATTTTTAAGAGCATTCAGAGCAATGATTTTAATAGATGGAATAAGACGTTAATTACACAAATGAGGGACGCCGGATGAGTTATAGGTATAAAGTTTGCGATTTTGTTTGGGTTACAACAAATGTTCTCAGTAACGAGGCTAAAAATATTACTTCAAAGTTTATACCAAAAAGGGATGGACCTTATACTATTCTGAAAAGATTTCGTGAGAATACCACCTTGTAGAGCGTTTCTACAAGGTGGCGCAAAAGTAATCCTCCTATCAGAAAATGCTATAAATTTTGCGATTGACCCCTAATGTCAGTTCTGTTTTGACATTTGTGTAGTAAACACATGCGAAATACACGTTAATAAACAATGTTAGGCTACACTGCTCCAGAACGCGGAATATTGGTGACTATTTATTTGAGCAATAATGAAGATGATTTTTCATCAAAAATAATCATGAGTGATGAGGGCCATTTTCATATTAGCGGGTACGTAAATAAGCAAAATTTACGCTTCTGGGGCACTGAAAATCCGCGTGTAACCCACGAAGAGCCATTACACCCGCTCAAAGTCACTGTATGGTGTGCTGTTTTCGCTGGAGGAGTCATCGGACCTTTTTTCTTCGAAGACGTCGCGGCCCAAACGGTTACTGTGAATGGTGAGCGCTACAGAGCAATGATCAACGAGTTCTTTTTGCCGCAACTTGATGAATTGGGATTGGAAAACATGTGGTTCCAACAGGACGGTGCAACGCCACACACTGCACGTGCCACAACCGATATGCTGAAGGATGCATTTCCCGGGCGCCTAATCTCCCGTTTTGGCGATTTGCACTGGCCAGCAAGATCGCCTGATTTGACCGCTCCAGACTTCTTTTTGTGGGGCTTTTTGAAGTCGCGGGTTTATGTCAACAAGTCTCAGACTCTTGCAGCTCTTAAAGACAATATCCGTCAAGATTGTGAGGACCTATCGCCGGAAGTTTTGGCAAAAGTGATGGAAAATGCCATAAAAAGGGCTCAAATGACAATCAACTGTGGCGGCGGCCATTTACATGACATCATATTCTCGACTTGATGTAAAAAAAATTAAAAGACCAAATAAAAATAATCCCCAAGAAGAATCAAAGTTTTTCATTTTTTTTAAATTACAGCCAAAAAACATCGGAAGGTTATTTTTGCGCCACCCTGTATTCAAATCAAATGAAATCAAGAATTTTTAACTTTAAAAAAGAAATATTGTAGATTGTAAAATTTTTGATTTAATGTTTGAATGTTTTGTATTTTATTGCATAAAGTAAAAATAATAGAGGGGGAGAATGTCGGATTTCTACATTAATGAAGATACATTAATATATAACTTCCGTCCTTGAAACTGTTATAAACTACTGTTTGAAATATCTAAATTTTAAATCAACTTAGTTTTGAATTTAATTTTATAAAAAAATAAATATTTTAAAATAAAATTTATTCATTCTGGTTACGTTTGAAATTGAAGCAAGAAGTCTTCAGAAAAAAAAAAATTTCCCAATTTTTTTCAATTAAATCCGTTTGTTTAGTAAGAAAAAAGGTGTCAATTAAAAAATTAATCAAAACCGCAAAAGATAAAAATGAAAACAAAATTAAACAATTAAACTTTAACTGAATAAATTATGCTTTAATTGGTAATGTATACAATATCAATAAAAACATGTATTAATATTTAATTGAAATAATTTTTAATTAAACAGCTAAAAATTTTTAATTGTTTCAACAATTGTTTTAAATGGAGAAATTTTGAATGAAAATGTTATTGAATATGCGGTTTTGTTAATTGAAATCAGTTTATATTTCTTTGCGTACACATTTAATTATTAAATCATTAAAGATGGTTTTACACACTATGTATTTTGCAGTGGCTTTGTCAGCTGCACGATCCATCTGTAATTGCGCATGTTTGTAAAAATTGTCAATTTACAGACGGTTTATAGTTTTTGTTTTCACACTTACGTTTTTAGTTTTTGTTATCACTTTTTTTTATTTTTCGCGAGAGTTTTGTGTTCTTGAAAATAAAGTTTAAAAAATGGAGTAAAAATTGCAATTTGCAGCATTATTTTAATAATAGCTGCCATAAAATTGAAAAATAGAAAAATCAAGCAAGAAAAGTTTTAAGAAAAAAACGTGCTTTTTATTTAATGTTATTAATATTATTGCCGCCACTAACAATTGACTTGCAAAACAGCTGATGTCAGGTGATTTGTCAGATGAAAGTAAAACACACTCTAATTTAAAATTTTTACACTGTAAATGTAGGCTGACATTTACAGAAGCAAATTTTCTTTCTTTTTACACACCATGTATATATTTTGCAGTGCGAAATTCGACAAGCACACTGTAAAATACATGTGTGTAAAACCTACTTAAAACTGTAATTTAAAACCAATATTCTATTAACCCTAATCATACCGACATAAAATATTACAAATCCTACCAACATGTGTCTCTGAGACGCATACGTGAAAATTTGAAGAAAAAGCTTCAATTAATTAAAAACAAACAAATTTAGAGGAAATTTTTAATTAACACATGGTTTGCATACAAAAGTTATAACATTTTTGACAGCAATATTTAAATATACGACTTTTTCTAGGATCACACATATAGTATCTTTTGCGTTTATTTGTTGAACAACAAGTAACATTTGGTGAAGCTTTTTCCTAAAGAACTTGCTGCATGCATGACCTTTGGCGTATTTGGGGAGCAATAAGTGCTTCAGCAACTTTTCGTAGATAGAGTTTTCGAACTTTTTTGGCTTGCGTGGCTTTCCAAGATGGATGCAAATTTTTCCAAATGACATATCCCGCAATTCCACATATGTCAACTAAATGACAGAAGAATATAAAAGTCCACCTGTTAGATTTTCTTCGGTGAAAGTTGATCTAAAGTTCAACTGTTCCTTAAGTATGATTGTAATGCAAATTTAACTCCGTTTTGTTTTTATTTTACATGTCACAATAAGTATCAGAGTGTATTGAAGAGAGTAAAATAACTTCTCTATTAGGCTTTGGTTCATATAAAACCAGTCGTGTTATTGGTAAAACCGAATTAATATGTTTCTACTTGCCTTTTTCTATGGGGTAAATGATAAAGGAACACAGCGTTTATTTTTATAAGGGCGCCGGTTATGGTCAAACCTCTAGCTAGCAAATTATTAGCAATCTTCGAGCTCGTAAAATAATTATCACACGTAATATTTCGACCTGTGTTATCATAAGCTTGAACTAGGTCCTGTACAACTCTTTGACCTAAACCAAAAGCTTGGTTATTTATTTTGCCTAGATATGGTATTGCGTTGAGTGGATAAATCGTTTTGCTGTCGTATACTTACCAAATTTTAAGACCATACTTAGGCGGTTTGCTAGGCATATATTGCCGAAAAGAACCCATTGTTCTTAAACACTTGTTTTAATACATGTGAAAAATAGTTGTTTTGGCAAATATCAATTTTTTTTTTAATGTGTCTGGCAGACACATGTCGGTAGTTTATGTTGCATTGTTTTGTTTTGACTTATAAAAAACAGAATTTTAAATATTTTTTTGTTAAACTATACAAAACATATGTTAAATAAAAGTCAAGAAGTTTAGTTGCGATATGCCGAATATTTTCGTTACTACATTGAATTAAATACCAAAATGTGTCTCACAGACACATGTTGGTAAGATTAGGGTTAAACGTGATATTAAAAAAAGTTAATATAGATAAATCATTTTATTTTTGAGAAATAAAACTTGAAATCTGTCTAATTTTATTTTTTTTTCTGAAATTACTAAGGGCCGTATGCAAAAAAAAAATTAACAAAGTTGGTAACCATCGTTAAGCAAAATTGCTTAAAGTTGTATCCAAAAACAATTATTAGATTAACATACCTTTGGTAAACGTTTGGTAACTTTAAATATTTTAAAGTAGAAAGCAACGTACTTTAAACGTATGTTAGTGATATATTGTAAATTAAAGTTTTGTGAAAATTTTTAATAAAAATAATAATTTGTGAAATTTAAAAAGAACTGGTAAAATTAATTGTGATTTTTGAAAAATTAATGTTTATTCTGTATTATTTTTACAAGTATATACTATTATCCAAATCGGAAATTATTATCGGCCAAGAATTTACAAGCCGAGGACTGATGGGTTCTCTCTTCCTGATGGCCTATTTAAAAAAAAATATCGTTTTAACAAACAAACAGCAAAAAATAATATAACTGATTAAAACACATCACAAAACAATGTAAATGTAAAAATGTTTTAGTGATCAAAACAAATCAATACAGCTCGTTATTCGAATACTTTTTCTAACATAAAAAATCTGGTAATTTCTCTCAATTTCCTTAATTTAGTTAATTTTGTGTTTATATTTTATTGAATAGTAAATCGAAGAAGTACGCAATCTTCATATTATATCTACCATATTATTTTATGTTAAAATAATAAGAACCTTTTTATAGATTTGATTACCCGGCTGAATTAATATTCGTTTTAATGGATCGCTAACCATAAAGTGACAAGTGAATATGACGGCATTGCCAGAACCAAACTATAAAATTCATTAAAACTTTTATTTGTTAAAGTGGGGTTTTTGCATACGAATTTTTAAAAAACATTTGTTAGCCTTAATGTGTTTGTTAACTAATGTGAAAGTTAAAGCTAAAGTAATTTATTTTTTTGCATACGGCCCTTAAATTTTTCTAAAGCCAATTCAGATGAATGTGCCGGTGCATTGTCATGAGTTTTTCTTAATTTCTTCATCCAATAAATCAACATAGTACTTGGCACACTCAGAAAAAAAGTTAGTGGAGAAATTTGTAAACGGTTTTCAATCCCACTTTACTATTTTGAACTGATTTTTAGTAAAAAAAAACTATTATTTAGTAAACTTTTTTGCTATTTACATTTTACAAATTACAGAATTTTGTTGCTAACTTCAGAAATCATTTTATTTAATTTTTAATTTTTGAAAACCGATTTGCTAAAATAGGAAAAAAATTAAGTAATTTTAAAAAATTTTGAAAAATGGGATCGGAAGTAGTAATACTTTTCACAACCGACTCATGCCCAAAAATAGGACTTAAAATAGCACTTTTAAGCTCTAAAAACCAGCCCTTAAAATCCAAAAAATTTACTAAAATTCAAGTCGGCTTTTTTTAAAAACGACTTTAAATTGAAAATCTGTTATTATCTATCTTGCTATTATAGTTAGAATTAAAGCCAGTTTTAAGTTGAACCGACTTTAAATGGGTATCAAATCAAATGTAGTAAATGCCCGCATACATTTTGTACTGAAAAATAAACAAGTGACAACATTTATCAGCTGATTTTATATTAGCTGAAAAAGAAAGAAGGGTGTAAATAAAGAATTTGCAATGGCAAAATGTGAAAAGGAAAAACTTTAGAAAAAAAGGAAAGAAAAGTGTATTTTTATTAATAAAAATTTATTAAATTAATATAAATAATGCAAAATCCCTTATTTATTGATATGATTTTCATTTCAATATTTTGCAATTCCAACATTTTTTTTACAAAAATTTTCTTTGGCGGAAAACAGTTCTTGTGTTATTTTTTTCTCTTTTTGTTTAAACAAATAATATTTAACAATGTTTAAATTTAGCACTACGACTAGTCATATATACGTTGACTAACAAGTAGTTTGTTTTTTTTTAGATAAAAATTTTACAAATTATGCAGCTTTGTGAACGTTGAAGTGTCACTGCTGGTTAAAGCGTCTCATCAGGTCATGGGGCTTATATCTGTTTAGTCTTCTACGCAGCGAAGAAGTTTCTAACAATGGTGCCATTTCGCTATTTATGTGTGTTTGAAGTTTTATTTGATGTTTTTGAGCTTGTTGTTGAATTTCCTGCTTTACTGACTTTATACCCAAGTCTCGGTGAAGGTCCTCGTTTCT